>OZ004694.1:73235480-75635480 GCA_963924545.1 Pogonocherus hispidulus
ACCCCATCATATTAATGAACGTACGTGAGAGATTTCAATTTACTGATTTTTTAACTATAGCCAATTTGTTTGAAAAGGGGAAATTTAACAACTATAGAATAGTTTTTCATCTGGAACATATTAAAACAGTGTGTGCCTTATTTCCAAAGATCAACATTACAAAATTAAAAAATGATGATTTCATACAACATAGTGGTGCGGTTGCTTTATTACAAATGTTAAATAAAAATAATTTACTTACGTTTTCGGAATCGGTTTGAGCTATTAAAACTATATTGTGCACAATTCCTATGACTACAGTCGAATGTGAACGCTGCTTCTCAACACTTAAGCGAATAAAGACATTTTTAAGAAACACGATGTCACAAAAAAGGTTATGTTTATGTGATCTAGCAATGCTTTCCATCGAGAAAAATTTAGTAAACACTATGACTGGTTTTAACAAACAAGTTATCGAACATTTTGCAAATGATAAGTCAAGAAGATGGAGTTTCATTTTAAAAGTTACTAAGTTTAGTTTTCGATGGACGAGCGGGTGGTTGCAGATTGTAAGGTAAGCACACCGATTTGTTATTGGTTTGGGTTAAGTAGGTACTTAAACGGGTTTTATTATTTTTATCTATATATTTTTTCTGGTCTAGCAGAAAACAGAAGTTTCGCCTGCCATTTTTCTGACATGTATACTTTGTTTGAACCGATTTAAATATTATTTTAAATAATTTTTCCATATCAATCAAATCGCATCAAAAAAGGGGATATTTGCCTAACGAAACCTATTTCTTCAAGCAAATATTTTTACTCTACGAATTTCTAATTTTTAATTTTAAGGTGTTTGACCTTGAAAAATGCAAAATTTTCGCGGCGCATTTTTTCTCCTGTGCCCCCCATTCCCAAATTTCACCAGCCGCCACTGGAAATAACCTATAGCTTAAGGTATGTTTTCACTACTCACATAAACAGCAATTTATGCTGAAACCTTTATTTTGTCTTTCATTTATTGCACAAGTAAATCATTTGGTCCTTTTTAACCTAAGTAGGAATGTCAAAAAATTTGATCTGAAGAAAGTACTCTGTATTTACCTATATCTTGCTTCTTTGGTAGCTGACAAACTTTAGATCATTCATGTCAGTTATTATCTTCAAGAATATTCTGGATAGGGATAATAGGAATCTGTAGGTATTTAGTTTTTAGATATTAGATTACTGAACTGTTTTATGATATAGGGAAGAGGAAAAAGGATGTGCTTATTCCTGGGAAACTAAATATTATAATAATTAAGTTTTTGGAATCGCAAGTTTTAAATCATTGCAATGTAAATGTTTTCAGATAAATACACGATAAGTATACCTATATCAAAAAAGTTTTATATTATTTATAACAATTTGGATATTTCATAATTAAAAGAAAATATTATAGGAGGGCAAGAGCAGTGCAAAACTTTCTTATGCAACCAATTATATACAGGGTGAGTCACCTAAGAGGCCTTGGTCCATTATCCAGTTGCTATAGAATATACATTGTTTCCCTTTTAGGCCATTATGTACACCACTCAGAGCCATATTTTAAAATTATTTTGGAACATACAGGGTGATCCACTGTAAAAGAGTGTACCAAACTTATATTTTTCTAAATGGAACACTGTATGTTTCAATCGTGTTCGATTCGCCTTCAATGCACCTTTTGCAGGCAAAATGTTATTTTATTTTTGAAATTCGGATGCGGCGTTGCCAAGTTATCTTCAATGAACGCATTTTGTAGGGGCGCACTAAGAAAATCGGAGAGAGTTGTCTTCAATGTATAAGGGAAAGGTATTTTGCAGACACATGGTACTAATTTCGTACTTTATCTCTACGGTTTTGAAATCTGCATTTCAGATACCAGAGACTGCAGATTTCAGTTTTTTGAAGATAACTTGACCACGCCGCATCCGAATTTCTAAAATAAAATATCATTTTGCAGATAAAAAAAGGCGAATCAAATACATTTGAAAAAATAGGGTGTTCCATTTAAAAAAATATAAGTTTGGTTCACCCCTCTGCACTGGACCACCCTGTATATTCCAAAATAATTTTAAAAGATGGCTCTGAGTAGTCTGTATAATGTCCTAAAAGGAAAAAAATGTTTATTCTATAGGTACTTAGTAATGGAGACGTCTTAGGTGACTCACCCTGTCATACGTTTCCTTCCCGTTGCCTTGAAAAAATGTATGATGCAACCAGTTATACCGGTACTTATTTCCTTCTAAACCGCCAGAGGGCGGGGTTTCATTACTTTAAGGTGACAGTATTGTAGTATTATCAATATAGTATATATGAGTATTAAGATAGTTGTATTGATTTTTAATCTAGGCATATACCTTAAACCAGCCGTTTCGGGGATTTTTAAGACTTATAAAAAAATTTACAAGTGCAATTGTTGTTTCTAAGATCTTTCGTAAATCTTCTTATATAAGTTCTGCATTTGAAAAAAAAGTACAGGGTGTTCTATTTGAAATAAAAGTTTTCGTTGTTGGAAGTTGACAAAATGTAACATGATTCATAACTAGAAGGTTGTGTAACTTGCATTCTTTCTGGTTCCCGGAAATCAATTGCCACATTATCTTTTACTAGAACACGTACAAAATATTTTAAATATCATGTAGCCAGCAGGTTCAGGTATGGAATATGCCACTTGCGGTTTCATATCAGCATTGTATGTTCAAAAATATTTTTTTGTAGTTTCCGTTAACAATATAGTATTTTCTCACACTGTTGACCAACTCCGTATGTTCACTTCTACAACTGTCGTCTTTAAAGCTACAAATTATAGAATAATAAGTCAAATCTTACTACCTTTATCTTTATCGCATTTCGATTTCGATAATGTTTAATGTTTAATGTTTACTTAAATGCACAAAACTATATATAGCTGCAAATAAATAATAATACGAATCCACAAACTCACCCCGTGGGGGTGATAGTGAGCCATTTTATTACGGTACGTTAAGGGTTGTAACAACGACCGTGTGGCCTAATGGATAAGGCGTCGGACTTCGAATCCGAAGATTGCAGGTTCGAGTCCTGTCACGGTCGAATTTTTTTTTGTATATTTTCATATATTTTTTTCAAGGACTTGTAAATGTGTAATTTTTTAATGAAATTTCTAACAAAACAGCAGCGAGATTTTCCATTACCTAAGTGATTATAATGTACAATCTAGTGATTTCAAAAGCTACTTTTCACAGTTTTTTCATTGAAGCACAGAGATTAAATTAAAAGACGCTAACTCCTCAAAACTATAGGGCAAATTCTTTCTTCTATCCTACCACACTCTTTAATAAAACAAAAATTAATAAACCTCTTTTAAAAGGATCAGTCAGGAGTTGATGTTATAAAACTCTAGTTTTGACTAATCATGGTTAATGTTTACTCAAAGCAGGAAGTTCATTTTTCTGAAACAGTTCCCTATTTTCGTCTTCAGAATATTCCAAAGCACATAAGTGTTGCAGATAAGCAACGGAGTAGTAATATTTGTATAGCGCCACAATCTAGGTACTTACAAGCAATTAAATAATTGATATTAATTTCCTTTTAATATATATAAAACAAGTATTTTAGGCGATAAAAATTGTATTTGTAGGTATATCGTATATTAGTCAAAACGCATTTTCCCAGGCTGATTTGCAATGTCTAAAGTGGTAACGATAAAAAAACGTCATTGATTCCTCAAATCATAGAATAATATCGGTGGTTGCTTTTTTCAAGCAATCTGTAAAATAATTTTAAAAAACTATTACTAATTGTACAGGGTGGGCAAATAAGAGAGAACGCCGGCTGTATCTCGGAAACCGCTTATCGGAGAATTTCCGGAAAAAAATTTTCATAGTAAATGTGGCCAAGAGATATCGCTGGAAATTATTTTCAAGTTCGTGAAATGATCGCTAGGGGGCATAACATCCATGGCCAACCAGAAAAATGAACTTTTCTCGAAAATTTGCCTAATAAAGTAGTACCGGAAATAAGTAAATGTTAATCTAGAGGAAATTTGAAACTTTTTCGTCCAACTCATATCTTTCTATCTTTTAAAATAAAGTGGTGGGGGCCGCCAAACTTTCTTTCCTTTAAACGTTAATAACTCGGCTCAGGATAAACTGAATCTTCAGTCTCATTAGAAAGGGCTTTTTTTTATGCATATTGAGAGTCATGAAAGCTGGTTTTGTTACTTTTATTATAGCCGCTAGAGGGCGCTGTCTGCTAACATAACAAATATAGCGGATTTTCTAGAAAATTTCAAATGGTACGATATATTTATTGTCACATATTTAAATAAAGGACAACAATCCCTAAAATCCAGTGAAAATCGCAGCTTTCTATCTCATTCCTAACGGAAGATATTACTAAAAGAATTGCAACTGGAGATTTGTGATGTAGCCTTTCACCTTAGCATTTAAAATCGACTCGTGATAGCCTATTATTAATAAAATATAAGAAAAAAAAACTGTTGCGGAACTGAAAAGTCGTTAGTACTTGTAATTTTTTCAAAAAATATAATAAGAGATAAAAGTAAAAGTTTAAAAGTATAAAAAAATATCTTCCGCTAGGAATGTGATAGAAAGCTGCGGTTTTCACTGAATTTTAGGGATTGTTGTCCTTTATTTAAATATGTGATAATAAATATACCTTGCCATTTGAAATTTTCTAGAAAATCCGCCATATTTGTTATGTTGGCAGACAGCGCCCTCTAGCGGCTATAATAAAAGTAACAAAACCAGCTTTCATGACTCTAAATATGTATAAAAAAAAGCCCTTTCTAATGAGACTAAGTTTGTTAGATTCGGTTTATCCTGAGCCGAGTTATTAACGTTTAAAGGAAAGAAAGTTTGGCGGCCCCCCACCACTTTATTTTAAAAGATAGAAAGAAATGAGTTGCACGAAAAAGTTTCAAATTTCCTCTAGATTAACATTTACTTATTTCCGGTACTACTTTATTAGGCAAATTTTCGAGAAAAGTTCATTTTTCTAATTGACCATGGACGTTATGCCCCCTAGCGGTCATTTCACGAACTTGAAAATAATTTCCAGCATCTCTTGGCCATATTTACTATGAAAATTTTTTTCCGTAAATTCTCCGATAAGCGGTTTCCGAGATACAGCCGGCGTTCTCTCTTATTTGCCCACCCTGTACCTACATTAAGGAATGAATAAACTTTCTAACACCTACCAATATGGAAGCAGTAATAGTTGCTGGATATATTGCAATAGATATAGAAAAATTTGTATTTGCTCCATATTTTGGTCTGTACCAACAAACTATATTCTTATGGATGGTATATCTCTTGTAAGTTTAAGTATTTCAAAATAGTAGTTCCTTCTTGCGTTGTTCATATTTTTTTAGATATTTATTTCCACGTAAGATTTTCCAAAAAAAAATGTATATCATTTGAATAGAATTTCATATTCAAGAGATTAAAACAACTAGATAATATGATGAATATGAAGTCTATAAAAGCAAAGGGCCTTAGGTGATGTAGTTATTGTTAGTCTACATGTTTCTTGTATATGCTAATCTGAAATAATAATTCTTGTTGTGTATCTAGAACACCGATTTATAAGTGAAACCACATCAGGTTATCATAGTAAAACATTCATTTTGCATTTCGTACCTAAATCCGATGCGATCATATATTTGTAATTGTTTTACCTCCTATGAAACTAACCAGGATTGTTTTTGTAAAATTCAATCAATGTGAAAAATGAAGTTATATAAATATATTTTTATTTCATCTATTTCCTTCTAAAGGTTATATGTACCTACTTATTATTTGAAATGATAAATGCGGAAACTAAATAATGGCCCACAATACTAACATTCTAAATAAATTATAGACTTAGACACTCCTGACGTGAGCAACAAAGTGAATCATCTTTATATCTCTGAAATCAAGATAAATGGTTTATCAAATTTACAAAAAGCATTACTTAGTCACTGTATATAATAAACAATGAAAGCGAATAACAAAAAGCAAATGAAGAACCTCATATATTTTTTGTAGTCTTATTATGTGTGAAGCCCGAAGAGGCGGAGGCTCCGCCTTGCGCGCCATCTTGAGTGCAGCAAATACATCAATTTAATTGATAAAGATCATTACTCATTGGAAGCATCTGTTATGTTGATTCTTCTTCAATAGTCAATCAAGCGTGAGCATAATGGCAGAGCGCTCTCAGATGCCAGCCGTATAATGTAGGAAAGTTGTGTTCCAACATAAACACAAAATCACACGTCACGCCGGGGCTGTTATTACCAGTAACATAGGCGCAACCAATTAGGAAGTACAAAATTATAAAGGGTCTCGCGAAATATTGGCACCAACGTCCAAGTTTTAACTTAGAACTTCCAGGAAGGAGAGGATAGGTAGACGAAATTAGGAAGTTGAAAATAACGTTTCTGAAATACAGAATGGAAACAATAAGATGGCTGCCTATTATATCTTTTCTATTTTTTAAGATTTGAACAAATTTAGAAAGTTTCTAGGGACCACAAACTTTAGTCCTGTGTTAAACACACTCTGTACCATTGAACTTGGTGCTTAGTATGAGATTCAATGTGCATTGACACATGTTTCTACCTACTGAAAATTTATCATTATTAAATTATTACTTCTTATTATTATTACATTATTCCGGCATCTCTATGGGAGTCGCCACGTTCTTCATCGAGACCCACCAGACACTGACCGGTTTCGCACTTATTCTGTGCTCATTAGAGTACCACAGGTAGCGGACTCGATGAACAATGCAGCGACATGATTGACATTGACGTTGCACGTAGAATAGTTGTTTTCGGCATCCCCTTCAAATAAATAAGTAGGATTGTCTTCCTCAAAGACAACAGAGGTCACTGCACTAATGGCACCTGCGGAAAAGCAGGTCGTTATCTGTCTGTCAATTTGACAATAATTGTCAGGCGTATAGTAGCAAAGACCAAAAGAGGGCGCTACTGTGTGTTTCTCACCACTACTAACATACCAGATGCCCTTTAGGCAGCCATGTCGTAGCATCGTTCATCGAGTCTGCTACCCATAGAGAAATATAAAATTCAAGAAATTAGCACTGGAACTAGCTACTTGCATAGTATTGGCAAGTTAAGTTCACGAAATAATTAAATTTTCAAAATTTGTAGTATACGATTTCTCCACAATGGTAAGAATTAAAAATTGTCGTTTCTGGAACAACTTACTCCAAAGGAAGGTCACAAGGTGTTTTCTTAATTCATATAAATCATAACAACCTCTTCCTGCTATTTCTTCCTCGCAAGTTTTTCCATGAGTATTTCTATTTTCACAGTAACACAGAAGCTTTAATAATAATTGTTGACAATGACCCGACGTGCCTGCAAGATCGCAAGCACGTCGGTTTTAAATGAAAATTAAGTCAGCCTCTGAAAAACTAAATAAGATATCCTGTAAATTTTTGCGGATTTAAATAGAACGTAGTTAGACCCATATGTAAATAATATAGGTAGGTAGGTAACATATGGATACCACATGGTACATTTAATATCGATATATTTCCTGTAACTTATATGTGGCAGACTATTGTATGAATCATTCAAACATATTTTGCAAAGACCTATGCCACCTGTAAAATAAAAACAAAGAAGTTTGGTTGTTTTTGCCACAAGTACACAGTAAAAAAATCCGACTGATTTTAACACTGAATCCACACTCATCAGTGTGTATATAGTCCACACTTGGCAGTGTTAGACATATCGGTGTATTATTACATTACATAAAAGTAATTTAACACAGTAGATTTTACAAGGTAATGTGTAATATTTAATTATTCACCGTGTAATTATTCCGTTTCTATGGCGGATTCATTTATTTTTAACACAGGGTTTTGTAAATTTTACTACAATTTATGAGTACTTCTACAAACTTGGCGAGTATATCGTTTGTGTAATATGAGTTCTAAAGGTTTAGTTATTATACCACCCAGTTCGTGTTAAAAATAACACTGCAGCAAATTACGATTACCATTTAGTAATTTTACCATTTGTCTTTTTTTACTGTGTACAATATCAAAATCAACTTCTTGAACTATCAAGGTAGTAGGTACTTCAAAGTGAAAAAAGTTTACTGACGAAAACCCAGACAATCGCGGTGTCTATTGAAGAGTCTGAAGAAAACTAAAAATAATGTTATAGTTAGAATATTTCTTTTATTATAATTATATAAAATATTACATTTACCTACATGAAAATATTTAGAATGTTTAAAGTTTGACTTGTTTGTACTTTATTTTGATATTTGAATATTTTTTGTTTTCTTGGTTGTATTTCTTTTGTATTTTTGTTTATAAGCGTGCAATGACAAAATAGTTTTTGATGAATTTTGCGGATATGTCTGGCTTATTGAAATAACTTTATACACACTGTATCAATGTATACGTGAAAGCACATCTTACCTAAATATTAAATATACTAAAATATATACCTAGGATATTCCATTCCGTTCAAACCAGAAAGGACTTACTTAATTTGACTGATATCTCATGGAAAACAAAAAAGACTAATAAGCGATATTCCAGTTCCATATAGGTATATTAGATTTTAATATAAATGTAAAAGCAAAAGTTGCAATTCTGCTAATCAAGGAAATGATTATTTTTAGGTTTTAAAGTTATAAAATATTGCATATCATCTTCATCTTCTCTCTTTCATAATGCTGTTATATCATTGCGATTATGGTACCTACCTATATATATTTAACCGCTCGGCACGGAGCTCTATAAATGTTTAAAAAGGCCATACGTATACAATAATTATTTTAATTAAAAATCTAGCCTGACTGTTCTTTTTCGCAAAAAGTAGGTTATTTTAAAGGATTTTACGTATTTATTTATAGTAGTTAAGTCAAAAAGATTAACTAAGAAATATTATATTAATGAAATTATCCAAATATTATGATTTAATGGAATTTATATTTTCCTTATTCCCTATTACCTAGGTACGCAAAAGAATAAAAGAATAACCTGATTCTTTGAAGGAATATGTCGTCAACAACTACGGGGTGGTGATACATACACCCCCTTATATCGTCATTATTGAATTACAACGGCTTTTTATTTTATTACAATGTTTTGTTTTACAAGAATGTTTATATTTTTGGAGGTGTGAAAAAATACCCAATAATAGGGAAAATATCTAGATAATTTTACAAATAAAAAGTTACAGACAACATAAACAAACAATGCCTAGTCCATATTTATATAAACAACCACGTTCCTGGCCGAAATTAAATAATTGCAGTCCTTCAAGTTACGTTCGTGGCACCTCGATTGATAATTATGTGTTGGGGGTTTTGTTTGGTTTACGATTTGAGCGCGGTGTTTTGTACTATTCGGTGATTTTATCAAATATGATTATACGTTTGGCACAGTGCGTGATTGATGTAATGAGAAAATGCATGAGTTTGAGCTGTCCTGTGAACACAATTTGATTTATATCGTCGTAGATAATTAATGCTTAATAATAGACGAAATTAATTAACGTGCGTTAACATGGCCCAATGTGATATAATCTTAACCCTTAGAGTGTAATTAATAAGTTAATCGATTTTTAGAATACTATGTCCAAATGTTCTAACCAAAATGAATCCAGTAATCTGTATACTGGAATTAATCATCTGGATAAGAAGAATATATATAGGGTGGCCCAATAGTGTGATAAAGTTCCATGCCGTAATAAACAAAACAAAAATAGTTTAGGATCTCGTAATAGAGACTAAGAGGTCGCGCGTTTTAAAAATATGTATAGTCATATAGGGTGCTCTATGAACTGGGGCCATATCAAAGTTATGTTTTTTTAAACGTTTTTATTTGATATTTGAATTCGGATCATTTTTCTAAATATTTGCCTTATAATAATAATAATAATATCTCTACCCCTCATTCTAATCACAATGATTAGCCCAAAAGTCCGAGACTTTTGGAGAGGGGGCGCCATATTATTATTTCGCGGCCCGCATTTGCGCCTCAGGAACGACTTCTTACGTTGGTAGACCCCAACCACCATTCAGTGCTGGAATGAGGGAAACCTGGAAAACCTCATTAGTTAGGGGGACAAGTCAAACATCAACTGATTTTAATCTCTCACATTAACACCAAGTAGACATTCTTCCCATCCTAGGCCATCCCTGCGAATAAGCCTTGATCTACGAGTAAACAATTTAATGAAAAATTGTTTGGTGGAATGGGAATTAGAACCCACGACCTCTGGGTTGAGCGATCGAGACGCTAAGCCCTGAGCCATCGGCTCGCTGTAGATAATAGTATGGTCTAGTTTCAATTTCTATAGAATTTCCTTAAAAATAGATTTACTTGTATACAGGGCGAAACAAAACTGGCAACCACAGATGTCTCAATTTTTCTAAATGAAACCCTACATTTTATATAATCTTCATTAAAGTCTCTCAGGAAACTTTCTATTATATGACAATGGCATTTAAATATATTATGTTAAGTTTTTATAAGTTTTAAGATATACATTTTAATTATACATTTTCATGGGGAAAGAGCGCCCATAATTGCGAACTGTGTTTCACCATTATATCTTCATTATACATTTCGCTATAAAACTTGATTAAAATTACCTTATTTTCAAACTAAAAGTGTGTTTTAGTGACATTGCCTCTCCACAGCCTGTGGATATAATATGTACTTACTTCTAATATAGGGATTTACATTTAATAAAATGCAACTACGTAGAAGCCTTAGATGCAATGTTTTAAATTTGTTTTCTTACTAGATACCGATTACTTTCCCTTATGTTAACTTCTCATATCTTGTGCGGCTTTCTATTTGATAACAACCACAAGTGAGTATATTAAAATCCCCTTAAGTTACCCACAGCGGTTATAGTAGATCCCCTTTCATAACACCGGCATTAAGCGTTAAATTCACAGCCAAATCAAATTAAGAATATTATAAAGCTATTTAAGGACATACAAGTGAATCGAAATAAGTGGACGATCGACAAAGAAAGCTGAAGTTGGAGTGCCTTAACGATTGTAAGCTCGGCCTTAAACAACGTACTTGAGATGAGTGGACTGTGGCTTCCACTGTGGGAACCCTGCTGATCTCACCACCGTTCTGCTTTATAAAATAAAATAAAGCAACCCTTCGTTCGATAAACATATAGTAAAAAGGGTTTTACGTTACATTTTTTATTTTAGATTGGTGTGACTTGTCAACTCCTCGTTAACAGTTCAGAAGTACAGGGTCGCGGAAATTGTAAAGCGATACTTTTCATCACTTCATGAGGCTAAGAACCTCATAAGAACAATAATCCTTGTAATATAGATATTCAATTCACTTTTCTTGCTTCTTTAACGCAACGTTATTGTAAGCAACTGCTTAGAAGGATTTTAAAAGGAACATCGTCTTGGTAATCGTAATGTTAAGGTCTAGATTAATCTCATTAAATATGAAGCTTTCGAGTAGGTATACCTATTGTTGACTATTGTGGTGACTATTTATAATCTATGATTTCAATTTTTACACATTTACTCTTCAATCTAGATTTTATATAATCACCCTTAAGGTTTATTAAGTACCTATTCGTGTATTTTCTTTTTTTTAACAGAGTTTTGCTGATGGGCTAAAGGCGATAGAAATTGGATAGTCTGTCGTTTTATATACGATTTAAGTATATGTATCTATTTATATTATGATAATTTCTGTAGACACAAAAATATGTTGTGTACCTATTTGAAATGGTGCTGCTCAACCCTCTATTTAATAAATGTGCTTTCTATTCACCATGATGTTGGCGTACCTTGGATCACATTTTGATGCATAAAACATCTTGCAAAGATGCAGGGGCGGTTGGTGCATAGGGGCTGTAGAGTTACTTTGTTAATATAGTGGAGATATAGAATTGGTTAAATTAGCAAAATTGGGCAGAATTACAAGAGGAATTCAATTCAAGATTTAATTTTAATTTTCGACTTTTCGAGATATTTTGAAAAACTGAAAATCGACAAAATTTTTAAACTCGAATATCTCGAAAATTATAAAAGTGAAGTGTGATGATAGTGTTTCTTATGTGGAATTAAGCGGTGATATTGAAAATTTCACATGTATCTTAGTTTTTGAGAAAAAAAATAATGTTATGTTTTTTTAAACGTCAACCATGGTTGGCTATGGTATCAACAAAAAGCTTATTGTTTTCTGATTTGAAAAATATTATATTTAATAAATCGTTTTTTTCTTCGTGTGTAAAATCGTATTTCACAATAACGATTTTAACATGAACGTTTAATTTTAACGTGTGTAATGTGTCTTTATTCTGATCTGACATTTATATTTTATTGTTGGTTACTGATCTACGTTTGTTTTTCATGACTTACTGTGTTAATAAATTATTTTTTCATTACAGTAAACGATTTTTTGTTCAAAATATAAAAGAGAAAGGTATATTAAATATTATATTTTTGAAATCAGAAAAATAAGCTTTTTATTGATATCCTAGCCAACTATGGCTGCCATTTAAAAAAAAACATAACTTTATTTAGTCTCAAAAACTAAGATGCCTGTGAAATTTTCAATATCACCGCTGAATTCCACGTAAAAACACTATCACACGGTATTTTTATAGTATTTGTTTTAACTATTGTTGTAGTATTTGTTTCATTTCCTAGATAGTGCAGTTCTGATTAATTCCCGAGTCCAATTTCTTTCTGTAGTAACATTTAATCACTGTAATGTAATAATTTATATTATGGATAATTGTTGTGGTTCAGGTACAACTATTGCAGATTTTGTAGAGATGTGATATGTAAACAATTTAAACACCAACGTTGTAGCTGTTTGTCTACTCGTCTAAGGTATAAATCATAGACATACAAACTGAAACATATTGTTATAATAAGGTATAACTTTATACAGGGTCCTGCACCAGAGCTCCCTTCTTTTGTAGCTCATGAACTGGCGCCTCTATAAATTTCGTTCAAATTTGACTGCAAACTATTCGCAGAGAGGCACATTTTGAAAATATTTTCAAATATACAGGGTGCTCTAAAAACATGTACCATACTAAAGTTTTGTTTTTTTAAATGGAACACACTATATATTTTTGCATTTTTGGATTCTGCATGCAAATTTGGTGTCAGTTTGTGTTATATTCCCTATAGCAAAACTTAGCCGTTTCGACATTTTATAAAAAAAAATACATTTGTTAGAACTATTTCAAAGTTACATATCTTATACAATTGAACAGCGTTTATTTTAATTTTTATATGTCAGATAGTTTAGGCATTGGTCTTTCTGAAAATAGCTAACAGAAGTCTGTAATACATACAGAGTGTTTAATATTCACTGAGCAACACGTCAATTTTGAAAGATGCAAAACCCATTTTTTTCAAATGGCACACCCAGTATATTATTCTACAGTTGAAAGTACCATTCAATTCTGAATTGAATGATATAGCATTGTCCTATACCTATCTCTTAAAGTGCTCAAGATATAATCAATTTTATAATAAAGTGCTCGAAAATTTAAGTTACCCCGTTTCTAAGTGGTCTTCGAATTAAATAAAACAACGAGAAATATTTCAAATTTATTGTCAGTTGCTTTGAGTCTTATTATGGCTATGATTAAGCACAAAATGTAAAAAATTACATCGATGTTAAATAATTGTTCACAGATTTAATTGTTACGTAACCCTATAAGAAGAAGTCTAATTTTGTACATCATATTATGCTTTAAGAATAAATCGGGTCACCTGGTAAAGACAACAAAACAACTTGTCTAATTTGTTTGCTGTCAAACTTGGTGTCGACAATTTAAGTTAATTACAAATATTTATACTTATTTCAATAATTTTGTCATTAGTTTAGTTGTTATAGTTAGTTACTTAGTTTAGTTAGTTGTTTCAATTTATTTTTATAATGAAGTATAGTAAAGAAGAGCTAGCTGACATGATTTTTATATTAGGTGACTCTGAACGAAACAACTGTCTCTTAGCGAATATAATTTACCGTCAAAGTTTTTGAAAATTTATTATAAGATTGTAGACTGTGAATAATTATTTAATATTGATGATTGTTGATAATTTTTTACATTTTGTGCTTAATCATAGCCATAATAAGACTCAAAGCAACTGACAATAAATTTGAAATGTTTCTCGTTGTTTTATTTGATTCGAAGACCACTTAGAAACGGGGTAACTTAAATTTTCGAGCACTTTATTATAAAATTGATTATATCTTGAGCACCTTAAGAGATAAGTATAGGACAATGCTATATCATTCAATTCAGAATTGAATGGTACTTTCAACTGTAGAATAATAAACTGGGTGTGCCATTTGAAAAAAATTAGTTTTGCACGTTTCAAAATTGACGCGTTGCTCAGTAAATATTAAACGCTCTGTATGTATTACAGACTTCTGTTAGCTATTTTCAGAAAGACCAATGCCTAAACTATCTGACATATAAAAATTAAAATAAACGCTGGTCAATTGTATAAGATATGTAACTTTGAAATAGTTCTGTAATTTTTTCTATAAAATGTCGAATATCTTCGAAACGGCTAAGTTTTGCTATAGGGAATATGACACAAACTGACACCAAATTTGCATGCAGAATCCAAAAATGTAAAAATATATAGTGTGTTCCATTTAAAAAAACATAACTTTAGTATGGTACATGTTTTCAGAGCAGCCTGTATATTTGAAAATATTTTCAAAATGTGCCTCTCTGCGAATAGTTTGCAGTCAAATTTGAACGAAATTTATAGAGGCGCCAGTTCATGAGTTACAAAAGAAGGGAGCTCTGGTGCAGGACCCTGTATAATATAGGTATTCTATATGGTAACTATATGGGCCCTTTCATTTAAAGGTGCTCACCTACCTAAGATACCTACCTACGGGCCTTATAAAATTAAAAAGTAATCGATCTTCCTCTAGTTGTTTCATAATGACAGATAAACGTAAATTGGTATCTGATATTCGATGTAAGAATATCTATCTCGGATATCTTGGATCGAAATATCTGATCTTGGATAACATAGTTCGAAATTTTGGCATTTATTTACTGATAGCCAAAAGAGATATTTTAAAGTTAATTACACTAGTATTATATTTTCCCTCGGTATCTGACAATTTTTATTTTTTTAATCTATACCTATTAGATATACTAACAATTCACAATTTTTCTCTGTTAGCAGAATAGTGACGTTACCAAACCAAAAATGTTCCCATATTGATTAACTTACGTGGAGAAAGTAAAAATATATTAAAGATAGTCATTTTTAATGTAACCTAAATTCTACTCGTAGTTTAATTAGTATTTTATATTTAAGTGCTACTATACTATTATAGTTAGCACTATAGTATAGTAGTAGATACATGCTTTTTTGCTAAGTATATTTTTTACATCCTACACCTATTTCTTTATAATAATTTTATTATTAGTCTTGCAATAATTTTAATTCTGAAGATTTAAGTGAAAACAATCAGTTTTGTCTATAAATATCCTAAACAATTAATTGACAAATAAACTTAAATATACTCGTTATAAACAATCTGATTTGAGAGTACAAAAAATGTATCTATATAGTTGCTACTACAACTATAATTATATATATCCACAACTCTACACAATGGTTTCTCACACAAATAAATTCAAAACAACTTTCAGAGGTGAATGAAGCTACCCGCTTGTTTGGTGCTATTTTGACAGCATAATCATGGATGGTGGTAATGACAAGGGCGTCGAGCGTAGGTCGTGGGGGTGTATTTAGTGACCACAGGGGGCACAATTAGATCGGTGGGTGTGCGGACGGAGGCAGAACTGCGGTTGACCCTTGGAACGGCGAGGGATGAAACATTAACACCAAGGAGGCATGGGGTGTTAACGCTTTATGTCTGTGATACGTTATTGCTTCTGTTTTTTACATGTTGAATGTGAAGGTGGTTATTACTTGGGCAACTATTTACATAATGATACTGCTAAACTGAATATTGCATATGACACATGTCATACAAGTATTGCAGATGATCCATGTAAGCTGAACATTTCGGTCTCAGCTTATGTGATTGGGCTAAATGAAACCACAGTTCGCAAGTCGTTCTCAATAATTCCTACAAATTTGTTAAAATTGTTATAAGTAGAAAAAATTTACAGATTTCGCAATTCTTGCAACCATCGGAGTACATTGAACATGCATTAAAGAAATTCGGAACTATATAGAAAGCTTGCAAAAGTTACCTTCTAATTTGAAAACTTACTATTTGCGACGTACAGACTTTGCCACCTTGTAAGATCACTTTCACATGAGAGCTCAGATTCTCAGACTTGTAATTTGCAATATACGAATACGAATGCCAAACTTTGATAATTTAGTTATCTTCTAATTTGAGAACTTACCATTTGCGACTTACAGACTTTGCCACCTTGTATATCACATTCACACGGGAGCTCAGGTTCTCAGACATGCAATTTAAAATATACGAATACAAATGCCAAACTATGCGCTCATGTCGCCCGCTCTACTGGGTCCTCCACTACCTAACCATCATAGAAAAAGCTAACCATGTCGGTGTGACATGCTCATCGCGTTACACTTTTTATCGAAACATACCCATATACGAACTTTGCGATCCTATACCCATTGCGAACTTTGCGTTGTGGCCGTTGTTCAGCATTTTTATTAAATCAGTAACTTGAGTTTCTAGTTCGGTAGAAAACATTTTTGTTACACCTGACATGATATAAATTTATTTATTTTTTTATTTATTTATTTAATTGAATACAACACCCTACAGGATAAACCTAGTTAAAGGGTGAGGAGAACAGGCAGAGAGAAAAAATATAATAAGTACAAGTAATATCCATACCTAGGCACTCACAACTTCACAGGAAAGTACAGTAGGTCAGACAAATAGGTATAAAAGTACAGAAAAATTTAAAAGATGTAAAAATAAACTTCAAATACAATTATCACAGATAAACAACTAAAATATGCATATATACATATACATATATATTTACACATATATACACACATCTACACATACATACATAAATCACAACAGGAGACAGCGATTAATGTAAAAGTATTTCGTAAAATTACAGATTTGGAGGTAAATAATTATTTTTCTTAATTTGAGAAATAGAACAAAAAAGTATATCAAGCGACTCCTCTATATTATTATAATTTCGTATCATTTGAAACATGGGGGATGAGGTCATCCTATTAGTTCTGGCACATGGCAAAGTTAACAGATGGTGATTTCTTACATTAAACTGTGGAACCTTAAAATACAACATGGATAGAAGCTGTTCCGATTTAATAAAGTTATGTAGTATTTTATATAAAAATAATACCGAGGAGTTAGTTCTACGGGCAGCCAGGCTTTGAAGACCAAAGCGTTGTAACAAAAGCTCATTTGGCGTTCCTCTAGGTACAAATGTGCTGTCAACTTGGAAACTGGCAGATTTCATAAACCGTCTTTGAATGCGTTCAAGGGCATTAATATGAACATTATATATAGGGGACCAGACACAAGAGGCGTATTCCAGCTTAGAACGGACAAAGGTCTGATATAGCAGCTTGAGAGTATCGATGTTTCGGAAATCCTTACAGTTACGTAGTACAAAGCCTAAGCTTCTGTACGATGATTGAGTAACAACCTGAATATGTTGATTAAATGTCATCTTTGAATCAAACGTCACGCCGAGGTCTTTAACAAACTCAGGTCTAGAAAGAGAAATATCATCCAGCTTGTAGTCATACGAGATCTTGAAAACCTTACGACTATATGACATAATATTACACTTGCTCGCATTTAATGGTAATTTGTTAGTTTGGCACCATTCGCCAATCTTAACTAAGTTGGACTGAAGATGTAAACAGTCTTCCAGAGATTCGACATTTATAAAAATCTTCAGGTCATCCGCAAACAGCAAATAATTTACATCTAGGTCGTTCACTATGTCATTGATGAATAAAACAAAGAAAATTGGACCAAGACCCGACCCTTGAGGTACACCAGAAACTTGGCTAAATTCGAAAGATTTATGCCCCTGAATTTGTACATATTGAATTCTGTCCGTGAAGTAAGAGTCGATTAAGTTCAGTATTGGGTTAGAAAATCCATATGAGCGTAACTTACGTAGAAGAATTTTGTGATTGATCCTATCAAATGCTTTAGAGAAGTCAGTGTAGAGGACATCTACCTGACTTCTCCGGTCTAAAGCCTCACTGACAAACTGGGTTTTGCAGACAAGGTTCGATACCGTAGATCGCCCAGCAACAAACCCATGCTGAGCTTCAGAAATTAGATGTTGAGTATGATACAAGATGTGTTTTTGCAAAATAGTTTCAAAAATCTTACAGAAGTTGGATAGTATTGCAATCGGACGGTAATTAAGAATGTCATTACGATTTCCTTTTTTAAATGGTCAAAGCCAAATTTTATGTCTTACAGACACAAGCATATCTGCCCGTAATGAGATCAATTATCTCCACATGGTCGATTGCTCTCGAAATCCTCTTGGATTCACCTTTTCTCTACATATATAGAGAGATGCTAGACGAGTGCTAACTAGAGTGAGCAGAAACTTCTATGACATAAGTTTACATCGTATGGAATATAACAAAATGCTGGCTGACATGGAATGTCGTCCTGAGGATGTTTTCAGATTGAATGCCTTCATCGACGAAGTATCGTATAGCTAATCAACAAACATCCACTTAAAAAAAGAGTAGAATAAAAAAAATTACAATCTGCAGGCAGACAGTCGTTTCCAAAACATCTGAGGAGTTGACGCCGGGATGTAAGTCTAATTCAAAAACAAGGAAAAATGTTTCTTGTGCAAAGATGATACCTATAAAAGTATACTCCATGCAGGAATCTATGCCATCAAATTATATAAAAGCCGAATAAACTGCAATATTCATAGGTATCGCTGAAAATATTTCAAGATAAAAGCAGCTCTTAAAGCTCCTAGTTTCTTCTCCTATGCACCCTTAAGCATAGAACAGTAATTATAGAAATGGAAAAGTGACTCTTACCTCTTTTACCTCTTTTCCATTTACCAGTAGCTTACCAGAAGCCTACCGAATGATTTTGGTAGGCTACATTAGAGAAGTACAGCGTCTAAATGTATCGTACCAAAACAGGAGCTAGGCATTTCTTCAAGTAGGAGCATTAAATCATCACTATTGATCACCTAAAGCAAACAAATAATGGAACATTGACTAAAATCTATCAAGATTAAGATTAGTTCAATAAAGGGTTCAAAATGCGTCTTTCTGCAATAGGATCTGGTTAACTTCTCCTAGTAAGTACTGTTACCAGCTGGATAACGAGGATAATTCTACACAGTAAAAAAATCCGACTGATTTTAACACTGAATCCACACTCATAAGTGTGTATATAGTCCACACTTGGCAGTGTTAGACATATCGGTGTATTATTACATTACACAAAAGTAATTTAACACAGTAGATTTTACAAGGTAATGTGTAATAGTTAATTATTCACCGTGTAATTATTCCGTATTTATGGCGGATTGATTCATTTTTAACACAGGGTTTTGTAAATTTTACTACAATTTATGAGTACTTCTACAAACTTGGCGGGTATATCGTTCGTGTAATATGAGTTCTAAAGGTTTAGTTATTATACTACCCAGTTTTTATCACACGGCACTGCACTGCAGCAAATTACGATTACCATTTAGTAATTTTACCATTTGTCTTTTTTTACTGTGTATATATATAATTTTTTTGTTAATACACTTGCTGAAGAGAAATGCAATGCATTAGGTAAATTTGAGTTTCCCAGTTTTGTATATACGTAGGGAAGTGAACATGTTTTACAAAAGGCGCAAATGGAGGCAAAGTATAATCCATACAGATCCAAAGAAACCCATTCAGGTATCAGTTTGAAAAGTTCTGAATCGTATTAAAATAGGTAGAACCTAAATTCAGTGTTACATAAGTGAATGATTTTTCCGCACTGAAAATCTTTAATCCAACAAATGTAACCCATTTCCCCTGCATAAGGAACGTGGACTGCTACAAATAAAATACACAAATGCGGCATTGTGTGGTTAAAATTTACAAAGCAATTGAAAAGATTTCAATATATCCACTGTGGGCGCTGTATGTTGCAGATATTTGTGTACAGAATTCGATTGAAAGGCCCCCGATTCAGCATTATGATGAAAATTTACACTTGTGCACTCCAAGGCACATGCTTGTGTTAGGAATGTTTTGTTAAGTCGGGAAGTTTTCGTTTTCAGCTAAATTTAATTCGTTTTCAGCCGCGACTTTCACACCCATCGATTTATTCATATTATAAAGTGTGTATATACTTTTTATTTGCATAAAATTTTATATTTTTCTCCTTTGGGGCAATTTTTTATGTAGTTCTCAAGAACTTTATATGGTGTCAATGGACAGATGTTTAAAAGTTGCGGATTAATTTAATGAAGCAGTAATACTTTTAATATTGTTTTATATTATTTAAGGTTTTAATGGCCTCAATTCAAATACTAAAATTATACTATACTAGGAGGAATACGGAATCATTTCGTTTCACAAATTGTCAAAAAATTTGGAATGTTATATGATCAAAAACTGCCATAAGTGGGAGTATAAAATACGAAACAGGACTTTTTTAAACTAAATGGAACATCCTGTACATATTTACTAAGTTGAGGGTACTTCTGACCAAATTTTAACCAAGAGAATTCACTAAGTATTTGTACTGTCCCAGACCTGGACGTGCTGAAACATCAGATGAAAGTTTGAAACAGTTGGAAACAGCGTGGGAATTGTTCATTTTATCATTCATGGCCTTGGTTATCACAAAGCTGCTGCTCAGTTGATTCCACGAGTGCTTACTGATGAATTACATACTTACAGAAGCATTATCACTACAGAATTTGATGTGCTATCAACAACATAATCCAGATAATACGTGTAATCTCTTTACACCGAATAGTTGGTGTAAAGAGATGGTGGTGTAGGTTGTTTCGGTGTTATCACTACGAACTAGAATGTAAAGCTCAGAGTATGCAGTGGAAGCGTGCACAATATCTGAAGTCGAAAAAATGTCAGTCCCAACCTTCGGCGGGAAAGTATTTTTGGAATGGTGACCGTATTTTTTTATTATTGGAAAGTGTACTGCTCTTATATTTTACATAACCTGGTGTCAATATGAACATTGAGTGATATGTAGGTATCTTTAAAAATTTACGTGTAGGCGTCAAGAATAAACATCGGGAACCGCACAAATGGCGTCATTCATGAGGGCTCGATCCCATGTAGATCAAACGGTTCAATATCTGCTTGGTACTATGAATTGGAAAATATTTCAACATTCACCTACAGTCCCGACTTGTCTTTATGTCATTTTCATTGTTTGGTCCATTAAGGAAATCATGGGTAGAGAGAGCTTGATGTTAGGGAATGGTTTTGCAATAATTTTTCCATCAGGGATTCTATAAATTAGTGCAACAGTTAGTAGGACTCATGCCTTAATGTTAGTGGGAAGTTCTTTAAAAATTGTTTTACAGCTTCTAAACATCTCTCTATTGAATAATCGTCGTACTTTCCAAAAACACAAGTACAGGATCCTGTTAATATGTTGAAATTACGTTGAAATTATATTCCTTTAAAACTAGAATTTTTTGACTAAATCTCAAAATGTTGATTTTAAACTAGAAATTTTGAAATTTATAGTTTAAGTAGAAGTTTAAAGTTTATAAAAACATGCAAATGTTTGATGAACCGTTCTGAGTTTTGAGTCATAAGCTTGCAATTAATTTAATCTTCTACTCGAGCTATAATTGTGTTCAAAATAATTCCTGAAATATTTAAAAAGACCAAAATTGTAGTTCCACATTATAGCTCACTAACTACAGCTCGCTACACAATTGTACTTTTTCTTTATTATTCCTAAAAGCAAACATTCTCTATCTTATTTGTTAATTGCAATATGTGTACATTGGAAAGACATACAAATTGGATGTATCTTTTGCATATACATCACATTTGCCGTGTATTTTCATGTAGGTATATTAAACACATCTATCTGCATTTATTTTATGTATTTTTAAGAGACCGTGACTCGGAATATCAATGCAGGGAAATTTTGGAAATTGAGCTTCTAAAACACGCTGATCAATAATATTGTGTTGATGTTTCTCTAAAAAATGCCTAACATGACTTCTAGAAAAACCAACCCCTTTTTTTAAATAAAAATGTAAACGTTACTGATAAAACATAACTTTAGTTCTACAAAAAAGAGTATCCTTGAAAGGTGTTAGAATCTTTGGTGAGAAGATATACATTGACGTAGTTTTCCACATAACACTAAAACATTATACTGCACTCGACCAACCAAGTCGGCATCATCTGAAGATTATTAAAACTAAATCTATGAACACTATGTCTTATTTACACCTAAACTATTGTTACGGTTCAGTGAATCGTTGAGACGAATCAGTGAACCAATAACATGTATGGGATTGGCCATCTATCACTATGCATACTATTTTTACACTTTGCAATTTCCAAACTCTCAAATGCAGCTGTCTAGAATTTGTTACATTCCCAATTAGTTTTAAATTGTTACTATCTATCTTATGGTTGTTCTAAAACACATGTTGGGCGACACTAGACTTATCTGCTCTACCATATTTGAGATGAGCCATATGTTCCTTGAATCTAGTTTGAATTGTCTTTCTAGTTTGTCCAACATACTTTCGATTGGAGCCTTTACAGTTCATATTTCGTAAATTTCGTAAATACCCGACTTTTCCTTAGTTTCTATTTTATTTTTTGGATTGCCTAAAAGTTGTTGTAGTTTATTTCCCGATGAATAAACCACTGACATACCAAAAAAACCTTAAAAACCCATCGTCAAAAACCTTACCAAAATCGATGGTGAAACGAGGATCGTATGGAATAGAGATGAATTTTGGATTTTCTCTTTCATTTTGAATAGTCTAGGAATCAATTTTAGTCATCTCCAGATGATGCCAAATGGTTGGCGAAACGCGCGTCGCTTGCAATATAGTGTTTTGGTGTTATGTGGAAAACTACATATAAGTGTTAAAAAAGAGTATACAAATTTTATTGAAATCAGATAACTAATAATTTAGATATGCAAGAAGGGGGTGGGACATTAAAAGTGAGACATGCTGTATATTAACTTAGCACTTTTCAGGTATGCAGATATAATAGGTCTTAATTAAACTGAGCAAGAACGTTGTTCTCTAGATAGGCCTTAAGTAAATCATTCGTTATATAATATTCGTCCTGATGGTATGATTATACATGAAGACAGACACTAACAATAAACGGAATGAGGGCCAATACAAGGGCAGTAGTTGTAACAGCAACCCATCAAGATCCATTGAGGAGTTGGCGCCAACAATATGCCCCTGACACTACCATCAGGGTCCTATTGAATCGGGATTTAATTGATTAAAAAAGGATTACCGAACTTATAAAAATAATTAATCATTAACCCTTAACAAAATACTCTCCAAGATTCCGTCTCGCATCTCGTCACAATAGCCTCTAATGACTCGTACAGACCACAATGATATTAGAGAATGTAAACTAACGATCCGTTTCATCGCTTATGCTAAAAATTCAGGGACGTGCATTGTAAGTCAAATAAAGGGGACGATTAAGAATTTTGTACCTGATAGAATTCTATTCGAGTGGAAATTTTGTGAAAACACTAGTTAAATAGTTTTCAATTTATTCATCTTGAAAGTTCATTATTAAAAAAATTAAAAAATAATTTGACAATGTGTAAAATACAATTTTTTTTATATACAAATTTTTTACAATGGACTTTCCAACGAGTCAAAACCCACTTACAGGACAAGTTACATAATTCAAAAGATTAGAAAATGTATACAGTGTGGTGATAAAGATTGAAACAAAATCTATAACTGCATTCTTAAATATTTGTAAGTAATTGGAACTCGTGAATTTTCTTTTCTTCTTGTGCAATTTTTGCTCTAGTTCACTAACAGGGTAGCCCAAAGAAAAGTTACAAACTAAAGTAATGTAATGTTTTTGTGTAATGTTTTTGTAATCGTAGAATACGCATTAAAAAGTCAACAAAAAAGTAGGTACCTACAGAGATAATAAGATTCTAAAGTAAATATATTTTGACTTACACAGCTTTCAAGTTTTTCAAAATTGTTAATTCGTAATATCTCGAAAAAATCTTAAGTGCGTGATTTAGTATTTCTCAGAAATACATTTTTATGAAGTTCTTGAGCGTTCCTAAGGGATTTCATAAAAATGTTAGTACGAACCTGTGATAATAATGCAAATAAACTATTTATACTTACCGGATTTTCAGTCATGGTACTCTATACTTAATACTTGATACAATTGAATCACATCTTATAATATAATGAATAACTTTAAAAATAGAGACCACATATTGAATTTTACGTTCAGCAGAAAACTTTGCATATTGAAGCATAATATGAAGCAAACTCTAGAAGATAAAATTTCAAACATAATCTAAGGTCATCTGCATCTAAGAGATAAAAGAGACTCATAGCACTACCAATGTCGTCAATAAATATTATAAAAAGGAAGGGACTTGGAAGTGATCCTTGAGGTACCCCAGATGTTTGAAAGATGAATTTGGATTTGAAGCAGCGATATTATAAACGGATATACTATTAGATATACCATAAGTTTATTGAAGGAAGTAATAATTTTTAGTTATTATGATTTAATGAGTTTACATAATCACGGCCGGTTTCATAATGTATTTTAACCATCAGTTCTGACTATAAGTTTAGATTGTACATTTTGTTAACATTTTATCTACAACTATGCACATTCTAAAGTTATAGCTAGTTAATCATCAGTTAAGTAACGGTAACCAGCTATTGTGAAACCGAGCCTCAGAAAGATTGAGCTGATGCCAACCAACGATGTAGTCGTAGTTATTAGATGTAGAGGTAGCACAATTGATTCCACGCAGACCTGACAATTTTTATTTAATTGTGTATATTTATACTTTGTGTACTATTTATGTATGATTTATTATTATTATTATTATTATTAATAATTCATTTAAACTGATTTAGTCGAAATGAAATCGTAAATGAACATGAATTTTGATCTGTTATCAGTAAATATGATGATGCATACTTATTTCAGAATGTATGTGTTGAATTACGGTTTTCCACATAACACCAAAACGCTATACTGCACTCGACGCGCGTTTCGCCAACCAAGTTGGCGTCATCCTGAGATGATTGAAACTCATGTCCAGTTTTAATCCTCTCCAGATGATGCCAACTTGGTTGCCTCAACGCGCGTCGAGTGTATATTTTCACACTTACTGCACTTATTCATGACATGTAGTCATGTGCTACAATGACTACAGTCACTTGTAGTTATTGTAGCACAAAATAAAAAAAGAGACTGTAGTCTATTCCAGAATTGAATTAGGTATTTATGGTATCTAATGTTAATTATCACAAAAATATGCAACTGTATACCTACAACAAACACAATTTCTTTAGAGTATTATACTGTGCACAAAATATCTGCACAAAATTAAGTTAAATACATGTCAAATTTCAAGGCGAAAGTATACAAAATCAACCAATTGCGTGATAGAAGCGATAAAAATATTCTATTGGTTCGGCGCAAAAGTTGCGATGCTACGGCTAGATCCAAGTGATATGATACGGGTAAAACTGAGCTTCGTGTAGTAAGCCCCACACCGTTGATTGGGATACCCCAGGCACCTGTCTAGCGATCTGACTTGTACTTATTCGCGGATTTTCACGGACCAGATTCAACATTTGTTCTTCAGCTGCTAAAATACGTTATGGTCGTCCCGGGCCACTATCTCGTCCATGAATTGCACGTAAATTACCAGTATCACGGCCACGTTGTACCACTGCCGTAAAAGTTGCATAATTTGGCGTGTGTCGATTGGGAAATAGATCCGCATACAAGCGCGAAGCTGCCACTGCATTTTGTCCAACTTCACCATAAATAAGAATCATGTCCATTAACTCAGCATTACTGTACACATGAGCCATTTTGAAAATTTTAAAGTTTAACACTCCTACGATAAATAAAACAACAAACAACAGTACTGACTTCTTGTTTCTAATGTACCCAGCACCGGCACTGAGAGAGCGACACAGATAGACAATAGAGATATTATCCCCGCTCCAACTCTATTCGCTCGGTCTTGACCAGGCGTTCCAGCTACAAAAACTTGTTTACTTTTTTTTGTAGGAATGTGGTATATCAGATGTCGTTGAAGTACAGTTGCCCATCGACGTAGTCCTTTATAATGGTATAACTTTTAACATTGTTTACGGGAAATCCAAAGACTTTTATTATAAATTTTTTATCGATTTCTTATTTAAGGATGCACATATCCTCAAAGTTTTAGAGATAAGTTCTGAATAACACTGTATATATAATATTGGTATTATATCCAGAAATATAAAATTCAAGAATATAAATAAACTTAGCAATAATTACATTTCAAAATTAAGAAATGTTACTTCAAACATACCTCTATATATTGCTAAATTCATAAAAAATATGGTAGCAAAAAATCTCAATACAATTACTTTACAATTATTGTAAAACCACCGTATATATAATATTTAGAAAAGGCACATCATAGTATGCACCAAATACCAATAAACTCTTTCGCTCTGTAAAATGTTTCTATAGTCTCAAAAATAAACAGTAGGTATTCAAACTGCAACTATCAAATTAAGAAGAATTGTAAGATTTACTGTTTAATGAACTTTTTTAGAGCATAGCCCAGTTCCTCCGGATACGCCCATGACGTAATAACGTCCTGGTGACAGGATCGTGAGACCCTTTTTTACAGAAACCGAGGATGATGATGAGTACAGCGAAAGGATAATGGAAAGTGTCATCATCACTTTAGAATGTCCTTGTAGTAATTTATCTTATTAGCATTCATTACTCACATTAGGCTTTCTTGTCATTCTTGCTCGTACAGCAGCTCATTATTCCACATAATCCAGAGAAATGCCCTTTCTTGCTCCGTCTACACAAACATACATTGTGCGTCTTGGTTACGGGTACAGTTTTTTGTTCGGGAAGGGCGCTTGACGCAATTTGTCTAGAGTTTGCCAGAGCTCAGTAATTTATGTCGGTATTCAGGCCTCCGCTGCTTGTTGATGCTTCGCATATAACATGAGTAAAGCACTTGTAAAATAATTAGTAATGCAAGTTCAGAAATCTACTATAGGTTTTCCATCCACAGCAAAATGTACTTTTCTCGATGCCTATGCTTCACAACGCATTGTTCAACCAATATTTTTTTACCTTGATCAATAAGTAGGTATATTATATACTCACAATTTTGATGATTTGTCAAGATTAAAACTTACTTCTACATTATATATGATGTATAATACATTTTTTATATTTGTATAACTAGTAAAAATTGTTATAATAAAAATTGTAAAGGGTATAAACCTAGGGAACCAATTAATAGTAATAATAATAATAATAATAATAATAATAATAATAATAATAATAATAATAATAATAATAATAATAATAATAATAATAATAATAATAATAATAATATAATAATAATAATTATTAGTACAAACTAACTTATTTATATATGAAGGAGTTATTTTCGGATTAATTCCAGCGGCGGGACGAATTCACTCTGAGAAAATTATGAAATTTGAAATATGAACAAAACTCTATACTTATAAATATCTTAACTCCCCATAATTCACCACCAATATATTGATATATATGAAGCATTAGGATATATTTGATTTAACTATTTTTTGAATTTGCTGCCAATAAAGTTGTTGAAACTAAAAATAAAGAAAATTATAAAACCTTTAATATGACCCATATAACTCGTAAGTATATAAACATGTGTTTCGCGAGTCAGAAAATATTTTATAGCAATCCATATATATTAAAGCGCGTCGATTCTGTCTCGCTCTAAATTCCGTCGCCGAATCCGCAAGTTTCAAAGCTATCTCCTCCGAGGGGCGATCTCGGATAGATCCCCGCGGACCACCGGAGGACGCCCCCGGCCTTTCTCCAATGCGTAGGGGTATTTTCGTCCCGTTTCCTACGCGTTTTCCCAATTTAAACGCCTTTTCAAAAAACCTCTGCAAAATTTTCGTCGATCGCCGTTCGGCGAGAGAGATGCGGCTAGCACCGGCGTTTGTCCTCGCGCCTAATGGTCCCGTCACGCCCGCCGAAATACCGACTTTTCGCGGGACTCCCTAGATTCTATTTCTAATTTTGGGGCTTCGAGAATCGCTTCACGCGAAAGTTCCGTCCTTTGTCTAATCCTTTGAGATTTTTTTTTCGAGACCGTATGTCGACTCCTTCTACGTCTATATCGTCTTCGAAAATCTCAAGTCGCGTCCGTCTCAACTTCTTTCTCATTTTGTCTATCGATGTGAGAGTGCACTAACGAGACAAGCACCTCCCACAATTAATTAAACTTCAGATAGGTTATTTTCCTACGAGAAATATTGCTAACGGAATCAATAGTACTGACTGCCAAACACTTCCGATTACCAAAATACTGAAGCGAAATGCTTTTCCAATTAGTACAGTTTACATACTTAAAAGTCTCAAGGTAAACATTTGACAACAGGCGTGGTAGCGCAATGGAAAAGTCGTAGGATTCAAAACTTCCTGATGCTGATTTCGCTGGTTCGAGTCACGAGAGAGGCAAACTTTTTTTTTTTTTTAATTCCAATTATTTATTAGTATTAGCATTTAGTCATTCTATTTCATTATCCGTAGCTTTTATTCTTTCTGCACGTAAAGTTTGGGATTAATTCGTTCATTAAGGCAGTCTGTTAAATTCATCATTTTAGCTTACAAAAGTAAATATCTACAATATTTTTGATCCCATTGATAAAATTGATAATAATGTTTACTGAAAAATAAATTCTACTTTCAGCACTTAAAAAATTATTATGTTTTACCATCAAGAATAGAGTACCCTTAGAATTCATCAAAATATTAAGAAAAATTGTTTAGTATAATTACATCATCATTCCAGATACAAAATTTCTTTAATATGTATTTTCTTAAAAATAATATTACTTTAGATGCATTTGTCACCCGAAGGGTAGACGAGAGTCGTATAGGTTTAAAGAGGCGCTGTAAATAGATTACTAAAAACCAGTGGCGGCTGGTGAAATTTGGAAATGGGGGGACAGGGGAAAAAATGCGCCGCAGGCGAAAATTTAGCATTTTTCATGGTCAAACACCTTAAAATTAAAAATTAGAAATTCGTAGAGCAAAAATATTTGCTTGAAAAAATAGGTTTCGTTAGGCAAATATCCCCTTTTTTGATGCGATTGACAGAGATATAGAAAAATTATTTAAAATAATATTTAAATCGGTTCAAAAAGTATATACATGTCAGAAAAATGGCAGGCGATACTTCTGTTTTCTGCTAGACAAGAAAAAACACAGATAGATAAAAAAAATAAATAATAAAACCCATTTAAGTACTTAACCCAAACCCATAACAAATCGGTGTGCTTACCTTACAATCTGCAACCACCCGCTCGTCCCTCGAAAACTAAACTTAGTAACTTTTAAAATGAAACTCCATTCTTCTTGACTTATCACTTGCAAAATGTTCGATAACTTGTTCGTTAAAATCAGTCATAGTGTTTACTAAATTTTTCTCGATGGAAAGCATTGCTAGAGCACATAACCTTTCTTGTGACATCGTGTTTCTTAAAAATGTCTTTATTCGCTTAAGTGTTGAGAAGCAGCGTTCACTGCTGCTTCCTATCGACTGTAGTCATAGGAATTGTGCACAATATAGTTAATAGTTCAACCGATTCCGAAAACGTCGTAAGTAAATTATTTTTAATTAACATTTGTAATAAAGCAACCGCACCACTATGTTGTATAAAATCATCTCTAGAATACATTAATATACAGCTCATTTTTTAATTCTGTAATGTTGATCTTTGGAAATAAGGTACACACTGTTTTAATATGTTCCAGAGGAAAAACTATTCTATAGTTATTAAATTTCTCCTTTTCAAACAAATTGGCTATAGTTAAAAAATCAGTAAATTGAAATCTCTCACGTACGTTCATTAATATGATGGGGTATTCCTATCTCTAGTAGGTACTCTGTACCGTCTGGTCGACGGGGCAGCGCCCATTCAATGACGTAACAGAACGCATTAGAAAAGACGCGCTAGAAAAATAGAAGCTGTGTATCCTTTTCTTGCGCATGCAAATAGAAAAGAAAAAAGAACAGGCACACAGCGGCCGTGCCCAGCCCAGTCCACAGACGGTGAAGCGTGAAGCGGTTTAGACGCTAGACGGATATGTATGCACCAAATGATTCAATATTCATGATGAAAAATTAATAAAAAAAATCCACCAAATTATAATAATTATAAATGTTTATAAAATATCACAACATTCACAAGTCTTATGTGCTTACGCATAGGGCACGTGCCCTTGTGCCCATTATCACTAGCCGCCACTGCTAAAAACTGATACTAATTTATATTAATAATATATACAGGGTGTGTCACAGAGGGTGTGTCACGGTGACCACCCATTAGAATATTTCAGAGACTACTTCAATTTGGAAAATTTAGGATATCCGGGTTTCGGGCATGCATGTCCTCCTCATATAAAATAATGGCGCACGTAGCACTTCCGGTTATACTGCGGAAGTCGCCATAAACTTGCTTATTTTAAATGGAACACTCTATACATGTATTATTGCAATTTTGCATTCTACGTAAATTTTAGGTGATTTTCGAGATACTTAATTAAAAAAATATATAAATAAGATAAACAGTAACTATAATGTAAAAAATATATACAGTGTGGGTGAGTTTGCATTACACACTCATCAGTAACTTCGTAAATGTCAAGATATTAAAATTGTTCAAAAAGTAGGTACTTCTAAGAGATTTTTTGTGCTCTTTTCAACCCTCTGATTAAAAAGGCTCTTATTAAAAAAACAAAAGAGCAGCGACGTGTACAGTAATTTTTTTAAATGGAGCACCCTGTATTTTATTTCATAATTTGAAATCCTATCAAATTCCGAATATGACACCGTTTTTATTTTTTCTTAAAAGTGATAATATGTAATTTAGGAAAAATACAACAAATTATCGGTTCTAGGCCATGGATTGGACAATTATTGAAAACAAAGCATGCTTGGAAGGCAAAAGTTATGCAAATAGTTCATATTTGGTTAATGATATTATTTTCATTAATTTCAATAAATATTTTTCAATTGTACAATCCATGGCCTAGCATCATAGTTTACAAAATAAATATTCTGGAAACTTTGCTAGTACCGATAATTTCTTGTATTGTTTCTAACTGTATCTATAACTGTATCTAACTGTAATGTTCCTAACTTACATATTATTACTTTTAAGAAAAAATAAAAATTGTGTCATATCCAGAATTTGATAGGATTTCAAATTATGAAATAAAATACAGGGTGTTCCCTTGAAAGAAAATCACTGTTCATGTCACTGCTCTTTTGTTTTTTTTATGAGAGCGTTTTTAATCAGAGAGTTGGAAAGAGCACAAAAAAACATTTAGAAGTACTTTTTGAAAAATTTTAATATCTTGACATTTACGAAGTTACTGAATGTGTAATGCAAACTCACCCACACTTTAAATAGGATAAATAGTATAAAAATACTAATTTCTACCCGCAAATGGAATTTTGACAATTGATACATGGCGCCGCAGACATTTTTTATGAGAATGCAAACCTCACACACACGCATTGTTCAACTAAAACTGTTACATTTTTAGAATGAACGACAGTCTTTTCACTCTCCAAATGAGACACAGAAACGTTTTTCTCTCGAAAACGGATGACTCGGTTTTAATTTTTCAACAACCGATATGAAGAGAATTGAAATACATTTCAAACGATGTGCAACACGGCCTATTAGGTATGCTATTTAAAATAATGTACTGAGAGCGACTCTGGGTCCATCTTCTACACCACTTGTCAAAATTCCATTTGCTGGTAGAAAGTAGTGTTTTTTATACCATTTATACTATATTCTATTTGAGGTCGATATCACAACTGGTTCAAAGGTTAAGGTGGGGAGTTTCTATAGGAAGAGACTGTACATATTTTATGTTTGTTTATTGTATATAGTTGTTAGACCTGTTCTATACATTGTAAATTTTTAAAGGATCAATAAATATTATTGTTATTATTATTATTTTCATTTTGAATACAATTTTCAAAGTATTTTTATAAGGTAAGCGCAACATACCTTGTGATAGGTGTTGTGGACACACTAGAAACGAAAATATAAACATTTTCAATTTAATTGACTTCTTAACATCAAAAATGAGCTCCATTCGCCGATAAACCCCGCAGCATAATTAACCGCAGCACCTCATTATCCGCATTAAGTAAGAATTTTCGTTCAAACAACACTTTGTTAAATTGCCTCTGTGTGTACGGCTGTACCTCCATTGTACCGGCAGCCCTGTTTACAATACACCCGAACTGCACAAAACAAAGGGCCATTGTGGCCGTTACAGTTTACAATGTTATAGGAGAATCGGGGGGTCACGCTGACCCTTGTCTATGACCAGCCGACCGTTCGCTCTATTTCGCATCACCTTGTATAAGGGAACAATAGCCGCCTGGCATTTATAGCAGAAAATGACAGAAATTGAATTATTCTAAATTAAAGACGACAGATGGTGACTTTAGGTAATATTTCTTGTGGAATAATTCTTCAGGAGATACAGAAGAATAGGGAGATTATTTGTTCTTCCTACATACTGAAAAATTGTCCTCTTCTTTAATCATTTGAATAAAAGGTGGGAAAATATATAACATCATTTTACGCGCAAGCGTGGTTTTAATTAAATATTTAATTGTGGGAAATAAATGTATTTCTTACAAATAAATATTTGGTTCTAGAATGAATCGTTAGATTTAAACTATTTTAATAGAATCATTAATACCAAATATTTATTTTCAGCAATTAAATACACGTGTTCAAATTTATACAGAGCACTGAGATTATATCTACCACTAAATATTTTGTAGGTATATAATTATTTAATTTTAGAGAATAAATATTTTAAAAATAGTTGGCACAAACTGTACAGTTTTTACAATTATAGGAATTCTTTGTATATTTTCCTTACAAAGGAATTTTCAAAAATAATTATTTAAGTATCTATAATAAATATATAATAGGGTAAGGTGAGGACACATGGACCCGTAGGAGAGATGGACCACTTGCGATATCTCGCAAAGCATGACGTCAATGCGTGCTTGACCTTGCTACCATACAAGCAACCGCGTCAGTTGACAACAAGGTACACTGCAGTTGTGTTATTTCTGTGTTCTTCGTGATGTTATTAACAAAAATCGTTTTGCGACGTATGCAAAATTGTTTGGGTGAGGCATATTTGTTGAGAGAGTAAATTTTAGGTAAGTTTCAGTGACAATTTTAGATGTTTGGTAGACGCGTACGTATTCTGGTATAATCCTAACCTTAAAAACAATGTGTTTGAATATTCCGTTGCTCAATAATTCCTCGGTCCGTCTCTCCTCCCAATTGGAGGATATATGGACCGGCAAAGTGAAGGAGAGATGGACCTAGTATTTAATTGTTACAGAAAATGCCGAACGTGTACATTCGCAAAATAAATGCCCCAGCAAGGGGCCCTTGGACTGCCGATAACCTAACATTTGCCATCAACGCTGTAACCTCGGGTAAAATGGGCGTAAACGAAGCAGCGAGGTCATTTGACATAGCAAAAACAACTCTACAAAGACAATTAGCTACAAAGTGCATAATATGTAACAGCTGGTTACATGAGGAATGTACGACCTTCCAGAATACGTGTCAGAGCTGCAGAACCCGTAGCGCAAAAAAGAATAGGAAGAATATGTGAGGTCCGTCTCTCCTGTTCCTGGTGGTCCATCTCTCCTGCATTGGGTAGGAGAGACGGACCAATTTGAACTTTTTGTTTTTAATTTTTTGTCAAATTATAATTTTGTGTTTCGTTATTTAAGCTGTAGCAGAAGAAACTACTAAGTTTATATTCATGTTCCCCGTTTTGAATGTATTTTTATGTTCGTTAATAAAGAAGTTATTATCAGTTTTTTAAAAGGTGGTCCAACTCTCCTCACCTTACCCTACGCAAAAATAAATAATTAATGATTTCAAAAAACTATAGCTTACCTATTAGCGGTTTTAAGCAAGATTGTTCGGTTAGTGTCGAGAAACACAAAAAGTTGTAGGAACAATGGCCCACTTATATTATTTAGGTATAGTGTTGCATATTTCTTGTCGTCTGAAATCATGGTATTGTACTATACTTACCTTCTATTTTATTTCACTAGTAATTTAGATGCCGAGATTTCAGTACCTACGTAAAATGTTTTATACTTATAGCCATATACTCATGCCAATATAATATAGCCATGACAATGACTACTGCAATAAAATATAAATTGCTTTACTTCTAGGAGGAAAGGCAACTTAACAATGTTTACAATTTTATTGTTCTCTAGGAAAGTACCGAGATTTGTTTATTTAGTTATAGTGTTTCATTCTCAAAGTTAAATATGTACACAGTAAAAAAATCCGACTGATTTTAACACTGAATCCAGACTCATCAGTGTGTATATAGTCCACACTTGGCAGTGTTAGACATATCGGTGTATTATTACATTACATGAAAGTAATTTAACACAGTAGATTTTACAAGGTAATGTGTAATAGTTAATTATTCACCGTGTAATTATTCCGTTTTTATGGCGGATTGATTCATTTTTAACACAGGGTTTTGTAAATTTTACTACAATTTATGAGTACTTCTACAAACTTGGCGGGTATATCGTTCGTGTAATATGAGTTCTAAAGGTTTAGTTATCATACTACCCAGTTCGTGTTAAAAATAACACTGCAGAAAATTACGATTACCATTTAGTAATTTTACCATTTGTCTTTTTTTACAGTGTAGAACAGAAAAGAATGCACATAAGTATCTATCTATATACGTATCCATTTCTTTCCTTATAAATTTTTCGTTGGACTTTTCCCCATATGAGCATAAATACAAAATTGTTACAACTGTTGGTATATTTTGGTAAATTATACAAATATAAAATATAAAAGAGTTATTACCTATAGCTCCTCTGGGATACTTGGACAAAAATGTATCTTGAATAAAAGCAAATTCAGAATGTGCCGATTATAGTTATAGAAAATCGTTTATGTATAATTCATAAAAAATATTGTTTATATGTAATTATTTATTTAGTTATAGAATATCTTGTCTCACTTCTGAACATGAAGTACCTACTCAAGTAAATAGGTAATATTTAGGTACCTACCTGTTGCCTACTTCTCTCTTTGATTTATTAAAGTAATGGAATTTGTTTACAAGTAATAAATATATAGGTATCTATCTCACAGTTGAGAAAGGTAGATATATAATGAACATAAGTACGTCATATATGTATTGTCAAAACAGTTACGAAAATTGCGTGTCCTTTTTCAAAATTAAGTTGTTTGATATTTCGGTAGTTATAAGTATAGGCAAGTCCTAGTAGGTGCCTTACCTATACTTCTTTCCTTTTTAATAATGAAAATGTAACTGTAGGCACATGCACAGTAAAAAAATCCGACTGATTTTAACACTGAATCCACACTCATCAGTGTGTACCTATATAGTCCACACTTGGCAGTGTTAGACATATCGGTGTATTATTACATTACATAAAAGTAATTATTCCGTATTTATGGCGGATTGATTCATTTTTAACACGGGGTTTTGTAAATTTTACTACAATTTATGAGTACTTCTACAAACTTGGCGGGTATATCGTTCGTGTAATATGAGTTCTAAAGGTTTAGTTATTATACTACCCAGTTCGTGTTAAAAATAACACTGCAGCAAATTACGATTACCATTTAGTAATTTTACCATTTGTCTTTTTTTACTGTGTGTAATGTGTGTAGGTACAAATATATACAAAAATAAAAACAATTGTTCAAAGTGGATCAATTCTAAGAAAGGAATGGTATTAAACTGGAAGCGATGTTTACTACTGAAACTGATTCAAAATTAGCCTACACAGTAAAAAAAGACAAATGGTAAAATTACTCAGTGGTAATCGTAATTTGCTGCAGTGTTATTTTTAACACGAACTGGGTGGTATAATAACTAAACCTTTATAACTCATATTACACGAATGATATACCCGTCAAGTTTGTAGAAGTACTCATAAATTATAGTAAAATTTACAAAACCCTGTGTTAAAAATGAATCAATCCGCCATAAATACGGAATAATTACACGGTGAATAATTAACTATTACACATTACCTTGTAAAATCTGCTGTGTTAAATTACTTTTATGTAATGTAATAATACACTGATATGTCTAACACTGCCTAGTGTGGACTATATACACACTGATGAGTGTGGATTCAGTGTTAAAATGACCCGGTTTTTTTTAATGTGTATGGGATCCAATCATTTGCTTCCCCAAAAATTATTTGCATTGCAGTTGTATAGGTACCTATATAACTTTCAATATATTCTGACTTTCTTTATTTTATTAGATATTTTGCAGATTTTGATGATGGTTTTGGATCAACCAAAGCAACATCATAAATAACTTGCAGAAAATACCTATGAGCAAGCAATATTTACAATTCAATTAATGGTATATAGGAATTTTTGTGCGATATATTTGGGTCTTGTTCTGAAATATTACATGTTACCACTCTAATAGTAAGCCCCACTCCTTTTCTCTTAAGATTCCGACACTCTAACATGACATAACATACCTACACGTTAAGGTAGGTCAAAGTACCACATAGGTACATTTTTTGTAAGCTAAATTGAAGCTGTCTATAAAAATAATTTAATAATTGATTACCTAATTAATTAGCGATAACTAGACTCAAATATCGACAAATACAGAGTTGTTCAAATTACAGGGTCGTATTCAGTTAATCATATCTACGTATTTACATATAACAAAAATATCACTAACTGCAGGTGCAGTGCTTAAATCAACAAAAGATTGCCCCCTTCCCTAACAGCCATAATTTCTCTTTTCACCACTGATTACAGATTCGTATTCATTTCATCGCCAATAATACATCTCTATATCTGCAAATTTACTTTAAAAGGGGATATCCAAACAAAAATCATAAAACATTCGCAAAATACATTGTAATACATAAGAAAACATGAACAGGTATTTTGTAAGAATATCATTGTACCCTCTAACAATAAAAAGAATCGGACTCGTACAGAACAACATAGTATGCGGTTACACTCCGGTGCGAAAGAGGGGGACGAAGTAACCAATAGAAAAAATGGAGGCGGCGCCACCCTTTCCATGAATTCTCTTACTATCGCTCCGCCCCGAACGTCACAAATACTTCATGAAAACTCTCCGCAGTTTCAGTCGTTTAGTTGAACTTGTATAGTGAGTAGTCAACGTGTTTAGTGATGTCCAATATGTACGGATTTACCACAGCCGGAATGATGGAAGAATACCAGCAGCAACAAAACCAGCAATCCGCTCCCAGTCCAAACGGTGAAGCGCACATCAAGCGACCTATGAACGCGTTTATGGTGTGGTCCAGAATCCAGAGGCGGAAAATCTCCATGGAAAATCCTAAGATGCACAACTCAGAAATTTCCAAGAGACTTGGAGCAGAATGGAAATTATTGTCTGAAGAGGATAAAAGACCTTTCATCGACGAAGCCAAGCGTCTCCGTGCTCTCCATATGAAGCAACATCCAGACTACAAGTACAGGCCAAGAAGGAAACCGAAAGGACCTCTACCCACAGGCCTTAAGTCCAGTGTTGGTTTCCCAATGCATCAGTTACATTATCCGTTTCCAGCAATGGACACCTTGGGTTCGCCTTATCCTTACTTTAACCCAGCTTTTGATCTATCCAGGATGCAAGGTATGAAACCAGAAGAACAACATATCTCTCACCAACCAACCCTAGTGAGTTCGCTGCATCCCTCGTTGCACAACTCATTGTATTCATCTCTATACCATCATCAACAACCTTCGAAAGGCTTTGCACCAGGTCCACCAATGGGTATGTTTACATCTATTCCTACGCCGCCTATGATGTATTCCGCGTCTTCTAGTCCAGCATCGAGTCCAGCTAGTTCAGATCTGGAAATCCGCAGGCCGGTACCAGTAATGTATTAGTTAGGTAGAACGAACTTTGTTGCCTAGCGATGCGAATCTTTGTTGTTATTGTTGATATTATGGACGTTGTATATAGAGAGAGTTGTTTTAGTTGTTTTTATTTTACGATTGTGTTCTGTGATTGTACCTAGACTTGCGACTGATTTTTGTATATATAATTCGATAGGTAAAATTATGTAAAAATCCATGTTAATTTATATTAGTTTAAGGATGTATATAGGTAAATTAAAAAATAAATCGATTACGTATAATACTATATCTGCTTTTCATTTTACCAGGTACGAAAGGTGATAATCGTATACAGTGTCAAAACCAATATTTGGAATGACCTAATATTTGAGAATAATAATTAGGTGAAAAAAAAAAAATAAAATAAGTAGTTTGTTCAGTAGGACAGTTGATTTAAAAGATAAATTTATTATCTGAACAAAGAAAATATATTATAAGGTATACCTAAACTTAATATTTCTTTTATAATATTTTACAGAAGAAGCTGTTTTACAATTTTCAAATTATTATTGGACAGATTCATAATTGAAACACTATCTCACCTAGAATATATTAAAATCTATATTTAAGGGTATTTTCTTTTCTCATGGGTCTCAGATCCATAGGTATATAACTAAATGATCTTAAACCACAAATATGTAATGCACAAAAAACTTTAAACTTAACGAATATTGTGCTGTCAGATTATTTAAAATTACTATTATTTTATTGTAATCTGTAAAATATATACCAGATTTTAATGTATCTTTGCATGGTGGTTATGAAAGGTATACACTTCACTTGTGTCTACCTTAATAATACCCAAGTTTACAGAATGAATAATACCAATATTTATCCTGTAAACTTTATTAATACCTAGATACCTTATTACTTTCCGGCGGATACTGTACAACTTAATATAGCGACATGTTCTTGTAAATTCTTAATGCAACTGTTTTTGTTATAAATGTTTAATTATTATATTATATGTCATAAGCCATTGCTTTTTGATAAATAATAATTTAGTATAATATCCTATTGTTAACAAATAAGCAAAATTTCATAGCAAAACAATCACATTTTAAGGAAATCAATATAGCTATTATGTTAGCGGTTTCAACAGAAGAAACTGTTATTCAACAATCTATATTTATTTCTCTATGTATAGCTCTAAACCTATACAAAATAGTGTAAATCTAGTTAGTATTACAAATATAGAATTATATAAGATTAAATATATCTAGTAGGTAAATATACTTAATTTACTTACTTAATCAAGTACTTAAATCAAAAAAATGAAGTTGTGTTATTACAGGTAGCTAATATTTTTAATGAACTTGGCATATATGTACAGGGTGATTGATTAAGGCCGGCCACCGGCTGTATATGGGAAACTATTGGTCCTACAGGTACGGGAAAAAAATTCTCATAATAAAAGTGGTCATGAAAATTTCATTAAAAATATTTTTATCTTCCGTAAATCTCCGCAAGAGGGCGTAACTGATCATGAAATTTTTAAAATTGACTTTAAATGAAAAAATGCTTTATTAACCTGGATATATTTTTTATCAGTTTTAATCGTTAGTCCATTTCCTAAAACTTGTTCAGTGATATTTTTCATTTCCTCGATAAATAAATGGGTGGGAGCAGTTTTTGTTTTTAATTTGAAAAAATGCTGTATTTTCGGATCGCTTTAACGGATTTTCTTGTAATTGGGTTTTTTTTAAAGAGAATACCTTACAGATTTAATAAATGTTTTAGTGATTGCGAAAAGTTGGTTAATAAAGGTACAAAATGGCGTTATGTTGAAACCTAACCTATTTTTTTATTTTTCTTGGAAATTTTAAATGGAACGATATACTTTTTTCCACGTCATTATGACCAACATTTAATTTAAATAACACTGGTCAAAACCGCATCTCGATATCTCAAACCGTTTAGGAAATATTTAGATTTTCGTATTGTACCCAAAGAAGGAGAATACATTTTCGTTTACCCCCGTATCATTTCGAAACAAAACGTATATTTACTTGCTGTTTTAGTAATTTGATATTTTACATAAACCCTTCACACTTTATCCAGGCTGAGGAAGAATTACGATTAATTAAAATTAAAAGTATTGCCCCGACGGATATCGAACTCTCAACCTTTAGCACATGCAAGCAATGAATAAATTGTTGCTTACAAACCTATTACTGAATCTGAAGTAAACATTATAAATGTTTTGGCTTACATCCATACAGATCCACATTTAAGTATTAGAGATATTTCAAGGGATTTAGGACTAACATTTTATTGTGTCTATAAAATATTAAAAAAACATAAAATGCACATATCGCCATTTTGTACCTTTATTAACCAACTTTTCGCAATCACTAAAACATTTATTAAATCTGTAAGGTATTCTCTTTTAAAAAAACCCAATTGCAAGGAAATCCGTTAAAGCGATCCGAAAATACAGCATTTTTTCAAATTAAAAACAAAAACTGCTCCCACCCATTTATTTATCGAGGAAATGAAAAATATCACTGAACAAGTTTTAGGAAATGGACTAACGATTAAAACTGATAAAAAATATATCCAGGTTAATAAGGCATTTTTTCATTTAAAGTCAATTTTAAAAATTTCACGATCAGTTGCGCCCTCTTGCGGAGATTTACGGAAGATAAAAATATTTATAATGAAATTTTCATGGCAACTTTTATTATGAGAATTTTTTTCCCGAACCTGTAGGACCAATAGTTTCCCATATACAGCCGGTGGCCGGCCTTAATCAATCACCCTGTATAGATTTGCTAAGAACTTAATAAATTAATTTTAATGAGTAAAGCCTTTAATAAAAATTAAATATTTCTGGGCCACAGAAAGTTTCAGGAACAAAGCCTATAATAATTGTATATTTTTTATAGGAATAATAAATTGAATAATAAAAGGGAGAAGCTGCTCGAAAATTAAAAATCATGCACCTGTTGTAGTCATTTGAGATTGTGGTTCTTTGAATATTTACAACCATTTAAATTCACTATGGTGTTGCACTTTTGTATTTTGTTCCAAGTATAGTTTAATATAAATATTAAAATATATTTGTTAATTGGGTTAGAGGCAAAATTTTATCACTCAATAACATCACATAATTTTCAGATTTTCCTTTATAGCTACGAGATAATCCCTTGGTGTGCTCCTGATTATTCAATATGGCTTAGAGCTTTACAGTTTGGTTACCTAGATAACACAGATTCGAATCCCGCTGGCCTTGAAATAATTTGAAATTAAATTAACTCCACGAACTGGTTTAAATTCCACTATTAGCCGTAGAGCCCCGTCCCCTACACAAGTCTTTGACTTCTGGGAGTTATGTACCTGTAAATATAAATCCTGGTTTTATATTGTTTATATATTTTGGATAAAGCTTAGCGGATATTTAATTTAGAGATATTTTATTATTATATTAGTTCGGTGATATTTGGACGAGAGATTTGTATTTGAATGCTATAGAGTTATCTAGCATAAAGAGAAATTTTGCTAAGGAATCTTGGCCTAAAATATTATACTTATAGGTATGTAAGTACCTCATAGGAATTTGTATATAACGCAGTCAGACAATATAGGTATTTACTTAATTTATTTTATTGCTTATCGTTTGATGTTAGATATACATATTATATTAATGGTAGTTACTTTCATTTTGAACAAATTGCAACTGACAATAGGTAAATCCAAAGGAGCAATATGTCCCTCTTTACTATTTACATAATTAACTAATTAATTACTAATAAAAGTTTTGTTACAATATACATACAACATAAAATATATTGAATCAGGTTAATCATATAGTTTTTAATGTCGATATTATTATCTATTATTGTAGCCTAAGCTACTTTATATCATTAATTAAGACTGAATTTAACATATTAACTGTTCAATTTGCTATAACTGTTTGTTTTATTAACAAAAATTAGTTAGTAAAATTATATAGTTTCATATAATCCTATATCTATACAACGGACTGTGTATAAGGACATTATTTAAGAGTAATACATCGGATAGATTTTGATCTATTGAAAACAATCAAGGATATTCAACTATACGACACAAAATTTATTTGTGTAGAGCTACTAGGAGTGTCTACAATGTCTAAAACTAAGGAAAACATACATAATGCTTTGTTTAAATATCGTTGATTGTTAATAATAGTCATTTTAATAATAATTATTAAGTATATCAGAGTCTAAAAATAATGTAGTTATATTTTCAGTAAGTTTTACTCCAACTCAGACTTTTAATTTAATTTAATTTAATTTAAAATACACGGATAAAATAAACTAGATAGCTCTATTTTGTTCATAGCTTTTGAGAATACTCTTAGTTCAAAACATTCGACAAAACTCATAGACTAAATTTAATTCTACTTAGAAAGATCAACTTTTCACTCAACAATATTAGAATACGCAATATTCAACAGAAAGTAATTCTGCTATATGATAATAATTATAATGTATAGGTAGACGAAATATCCGTTTTGTATGAACGCAGACTGTTCCGATTAGGGCAGCGTCCACTTTATATATTTTGACTTCCGTGCTTGCTGTTTGTTGGAAATTTATAAATATCTAAACAATGATTATTAAATGCACATTTCAGCAATACTATATAAGTCCAGACAATCCCCTAGTGAGTAATGAAGGATTTCAATAAAACAAAAGTTCTTGCCTCGATTCAATCTCAAAAACACTACCATTGTATCCCCAGTTTTAAAACAATGTTTTCAAAGAAGTAGAAGTTCTGTGCAGAAAACTACAACCCTTTCACTCGGGTTTCTTTGGCCTTTTGTACAAATGAATTTGCTCCCCATTGGACAAGAGTAATTGAAATATTAATTGAATGAAAACTGTGGCTTTCGACTTCTGCCATTGTTTGGACTGTATTAAGTGCTTTGAATGGGATAAAATGTTTAAGTGCTATAAGACCTTTTAAATTAATAGTCACATAAAATGGCGCACGTCACATTTCTGTTATGCTTAAGGAAGTATATAAGTATTACAATAATGTGGAATCCATATTTATATTTTAATCAATTTATATTGGTTTTTTGTAATATCCTTGTGTGTAACATTCTATTGAGACCAATTTCGCATATTTCGTAGAAAGAAAATACTCTAAGCCAGAAGAGAAGGGAAGTAAATTCGTGTACCTATTTAATAATAGACATATACCTAATACTGCTAAATATTTTAAGTGAATTAATCAAAAAATGGTTTAATTTGAAATAACTGCGTAAATTGATTCAATATTATCCATTTCCGAACATGCAACTTACAACAGATTTTTTATAGTATATTTTTAATATTATTTATTGACTTATTTAACTGTTTACATCTTTCTTTATATATAGGAATTAAGCCAAAAAGTTAACTAAGAGATAAATTATTAATGAAATTATCAAATATTATGGTTCAATAAAGTTTTGTATTTCCTCGTTACCTATTACCCTAGGTATGCAAAGGGATAACCTTATTATTTTTAGGATATGTCGTAAACACTAAGGCACTAAAGGCACCGACCAACATTGAATTACATCAGATTCTTGTGACTCTTTCAGTTTTATCAGTAAAAACTGCATGTGATTATATAAAGAGGTGCATTTTATATGGTGGGGCCGAAAAAACAGCATTTTTTATAAGATACAATATATAATACAATAGGTATATAAAATTGATCCAATATATTATTTTGAAGGTACCAATTTCTTCAAATTGATACATTCTCTATTGTTATATCTATTTTGTATCTTTTCATTTTAATCCAGGAACTTCCGCCATTAACTATTGGCACTAATAGATTAGATACTGATCCTTGTGGAAAAACGAAGATTTTATATACCTACTTAAGTCGAGTTTATTCGACTCCCTCGTCTTCCTGCAATCCTACAAAAAGTCATATCATTGTGTCAGTATTTATTTATAAAATAACTGCCCAACATCAGTAAAGACATTTCCATTTTGAATAAATTCAAGAAAGTGTTAGTTGCAGGTTTTATGCAAAAACTTGTTTTATTACTTACAAGAATTTTATAGTTTTGATCAAGAAATATTGCTGTTTTGCCAGTTTTATGCAAAAATACATATAGGCCTATATGTATTTTTGCATAAAACTGGCAAAACAGCAATTGTTCTCTTATAGCGGGTAGGCCATGAACATTTTTGTCTTCGCAGATGTCATTTTTCACTTAGACTTCTTGCTTATTTTTTATTTTTCCATAGTAATTGTGAGTTTATAGCCTAATGGCAGAGAATAATTATATACATACAGTTTTAATAAATTTATTTATTATGTATGGACAGTGTAATAAGAATATCAGCTGAACTTGTAGAACATTTAATGAGAAGTGCCCGAATTCACCACCAATGAATAACAGAACATGTATTGCACTTTTGTTTGATATTTAATCTAGTTACTTTAATCTAGTTTCTTAGTTTTTAACTTTCTATACGCTTAAATTAAAGATAAACTAATATTTATAAAATTACTTCAGATCCGTATAAATATTAGATACGTTATTCATTTCTAGTAAATTCGGATACTCCTATTTCTACTGATATTCTTATCACATCGTCCATGCATAATAAATAAATTCATTAAAGCTGTATTTGTTTAATTATTCTCTGCCATTAGTCTATCAACTCACGATTACTATGGAAAAATCAAAAATAAGCAAGAAATGTAAGTGAATAAGTGAAATTTCTGCGAAGACAAAAATGTTCATGGCCTTCCCGTTTATAGGAGAACCAAGCCTATATGTAGGTATTTCTGGAGAAAATTTATAAAAATGTACTTTATAAATCGAAAATGCTGCTAGCTTGGTATAGGTACGGTATATATAGATGAATAGAGGAATGTAATATGTTAATGTTATAAATGTCAATAAAAGCTACTTAGAAATTGATATGGAATCCAAAAATGAAAAAATATAGAGGATATTCCATTTAAGATGATTAAAACTTAGTTTTAATCATCAAGGTTAATGGTTCATTGTCACACTTTATGTCTATGTCTATGTCTAAAACTAGTTTTTGAAGGATTACTCGTAACCTGCCCTTCGAATTGGTCCTTTAAGGGAACTTTTGTAGGTATTTCTCCAAGGTTTATAATTTACCTAATTAAGGCCTTATCTTCAAAGTACCTTAATGGATTACGAATATTTGATTAGTTCCGTCCTACCAATAAATGATTTGCATTTGAAAATACTTATTAGTGCCTTAGACTTAGTAACAATTTATACTCCGAATCTGCCTTTATAGAGGGTTATTATGAAAACCTTACAGGCTATAGTATACTGCAGAGTATTATAGATACCTACCAAATATAAATTAATTATATTCGGATAAGTACCTATTATTTAGGAAAATCAACCTTAAATTTCAATAAATAGAATAAATTAAAAGTATGTTTGATATACTCAATGATTCCGAGGCTATTCTTTCACTTAAATTTAATGAATAAACTGTCATCTATATGGTCCAATACTTCATGAGGTGATTTCTTGTACATACATCACTTTAAGAATAAAAGTTTTAGCCAGGAGAACTATTTAAGAGATTGAATTTTATTATATCATAACATTTCTGAAATAGTCTTCTGCTCAAACTTTGTAGGCTAGTCATATAATACATTCTTCAGACCGAGTACCATGAACTCCCTAAACTAATGCTGTTATCTAATCATTTCACCAATCCAAAGTTGGCCCTATATTTTGATTTTTCTTATAAACCCGTGGCTTTGGAACAATAGTTATAACACTATGTATATAATGTTGCCTATATAGGTTTATTGTTTACCCAATTACTACTTTACTCATGTATCTCACGAACATTTGATAAGAAAATTATTTTTAACTTACCTATACTAATTTTGCATGAAACTGGAAAGAAGCAAATAGGCTTGCTATTAAAAATAATAAAAACATTTTATCCTTGCTGAAACCCGACCATTATTTCGGAATTTTAAACTTACTTGTTACTGTCATAAGTCGGATACAGTATGTAAGAAAGTTTCCTTACTTAACCTTTCTCTCACACTAATCTTTTATATGATCTCTCGCACTATGATACTCGCAAAGCTGGTTGCCTGACCCGACAGAAGACTAATATAGTAGACTGATTCAACAACCAATCTTCCATGTAGGTACATACCTAATATATAGAGTAAAAAATAGAGTAGGTAACTCTGGTCTGGGTCCCAGGCCATTCTGGCCATGAAGAGAATGAAGCAGCCGACTCTCTAGCCAGGAATGGTGCTGCTTCTGAATTCGTCGGACCAGAACCGGTGCTTGGCATATCCTCGAGTACTGCCAAAGCCACTCTCTTGACCTGGGCTAAGGGGTAAATCCTCCAGTACTCGCAAGAACTACCAAGATTAGTTCATTCGAAGGCGTTTATAATAAACCTTTCTAAAACAAGATATAAAAAGTTGACCTATATACTGGTCACTATGCCATTCAAAATATCATCTGTACAAATTCGGCCTAACACTGCTACGTTTTACTGCTACTGCTGGTTTTACGTTAGTTTCGGTACTGCTACATGAAGGAACGGTAGAACATATATTATGTACCTGTCCCGCTGGGGAAAGGATCAGATACTCATTATTTGGCAAAGGACAACTTCTGCCAGAGGATCTGAATAAGTTCTCACCCAATAAGGTGATCAGATTCATTAAGAGGCTGGACCTGTTGGGTGAAGTATAAGCAAGTGTAAGCCACAATAGACCACATAGTCGCAGTGGAGGGTCTGGTTTTCGGCCCACTCACTTTTTAAACCTAACCTAATAATATAATATATTATTAGGTGGGTATAGTAAGGTGAATATGTTATACTGGAAGAGAACAATAATTTGTTGAGATATGTAACGCAAAATTATAGAATTTAAAAAATATATTCTGGTGTCCCATTAGGATCAGTCCTTGGGTCATTATTGTTTATTTTGTTGTGAATGATCTTTCGGGTGTGGCTGCCGCTAATTTATTGATTATGTATGATTGATGATAATAGTTTAGTATGTGGCAATAAACGTCTAAATACTTCTGTATATAAAGACAGCTCAAACATTACTAAACAAATTTATTTGGAGGAGATACTGAAAACAAGTACTCCACGGCCAATGCGCCCAGACTGGTATTGCATTACTGCGCCATCTCCATAGGAGTAGCCAAATCTTTCATCAGCAGCAACCACGAGACACTGACCGGTTTCGCGCTTATTATGCGCACGTCAGAGTGCCATGGGTAGTAGTGGAATGAACGATGTTGCGATATGATTGCCTACATAAACGGGCATCGTGAATGTTATTAGTGGTGAGAAACACACCGTAGTGCAATTAGTAAATTTGTAACTTGGTTTAAGTTAGTTTTTAATATAATTTTTATTACTTTTACTTTAGGAACTGTACAGTTACTGAGGGTCAGTTGTTAAAAGTAAATGGAAAATCTTTACAGCAAGTTTCTGATTTCAAATTTTTAGATAAACATTTAGACAACAGTCAGAGCTGGTAGAAACACATTAACTAATTGTATAGTAATTTATCATCAGTTTGTTATGCACTTTAACGTTTAAAAAAGCTCACGAATCAATTGGTTATAAGAAATTACCATTTCTCGCAGTTTGGGTCAAGAATCTCCTATGGGGTCATTTTTTGGGACTCATAATATTTAAACTTCAAAAGTGAGCAATAATAGGTGCATCTCGTTTGACATCATGTATAAACATCATGTATTGCTTCAGTATTTAAAAACATTTTATAATTCTTTTTTTTTTTTTTTAATCCAGTCGACCTGTTCCCTGGCTCCGATTCTCAGGGTAGGCCGCTGGTGGTAATCAGTAGCTACTTCCAAAGTCCGTGGGGTAAGTAACTACTGAGTCCGGGAATCATGTGCCCTGAGTAGACGTAATGAGCCGAGAATGATCGCCTTCTATCATTATGACCTAATAATCATAATGATTATGATTATGATGATGATTATTATTATTATTATTATCATTATTCTTAATATTATTGTTATTATTAATGGCGGAAGTATTAATAGGTAAATGTTGTTTCAAGTTCTTTGACTACTGAGCTACCGACCAGCATATTTATTACTTATATAAATCTATATAAATCTATATAAATTATCTTCCATTATCTAATCAATTTTTTACTTTCTCATAATCCTTCTACAGTTAAACTGAAACTCCAACGTGAATCATTAAAACATACAAGGGTTACTAATTATAAATTTCGAGTATTCTGAGTATTCATTTATATTCATTACCAAGAATGATTCTTGTAATTTTACCACTGAATGCTATTATTCACAAGTTTTAATTGCTTCACAACACGGTTATTTATAATTTAAAATTCATATTCGATCTTAATTAGATATCGCTGTGTAAAAATATCAAGACAGGATGGCACCTACCAATTAAATATTTTGGATAAATATTTATTAACATATAATTTACAGGGTAATGGTTGGCTAAAATCATGGTTAAAGTGTTTTTATGAAACGGGATTTGGCCGCTACTAGATTGAATCAATTTGCATATTTGGTATTTGTGTTATAATAAAATGTTAACAACTGCTATATATAAAGCAAAGTTTATGAGAAGGTATTATATTTTTATGTATTATAGTTCACACTTCCCTGAAACGTACTCGTTATTTAATATTCCTTATAAGTAGTTACATTTAAAATCAAAACATTGTAGTTTATACTACAAACAAGATACATTACGATCGTATTTCCATCACAATATGTTTGAATTTGACTAAAATAAAATCTCAATTACGAGTAGTAATTATTTTTAAATACTTATTATTATTTACTAGCAATAAGTGGTTATTGTAATAATAATTAATAAATTACTAAATTTGAAGTACCTATGCTTTTTTCAGTGAAACTCTGTGTGTTTCTTTAATTTTAAAATAGCGCGTGCGCAACCAGCTGTTTACTTTTTTCAATCAGTTGTTTACAAGTGTATTTAAACAGCTGATTGTGACTTTTAATGCCTTGTTAACTTTTGAACTTTCTGATGATTAACTCAACATGTGTATACGTCCCGATTTTTCTGATTCTTTTTTTTTTTTTTTGAAGAGCCAAGAGAAAAGCATTGTAAGTTCAAGTTCTAAGATGTTGAGAATTAGCTCAAATGTAAGATGATTTCATTGACAGTACTATGAAGAGTCTTTCGACCACATTTGACAATAGTGGATTTACTTATGAACTTTTTTAGTTAGAGAAATATATTAGTTCAATTTGAACTTTTTTTTATTTGCTGCCCCTTGGAAAAGTATTTAATTTCTACGTGGCAGCAAATATCCTGATTTCCTGCAGATGATAGAATTATAGGAATTTATTTTTATTAAAATTCTTTGTTGGAGAATCTTATTGCTATTAAAACTGGTCTGATGGTCAACCATTAATTTTCTTCTAATAATCTTACAAACTGAACATTTATTAACTAAAGTTCATCCAACTATGTCCTTCAGATTGTTATCTTCTAACAATTTCACTGGCGCACTATGTCCTGCTTTTACACAGCACACTACACCAACTCAAATGGTTTGGCTCTCTTCAATCTTCGAATAAGATGTTGGTTGTCCAGCAGCTGAAGTGCTTCTACATTGATGTGGAGGTGAAGTCTGGCCTCATGTCTACCAGTAAACCTTTTGATCTCATCTTTAACCATTGGTTATGTTAAGGTCTCGATGCAAGTCGGAGTTACGTATGTACCATGGAGCGTCTACTATGTTATGCAGCACTTTGTTCTGGAAAGTCTGAATGGTTTTAATATTACTATTTCTGGCACAACCCCAAAGTTGAATACCGTATAACCAAACTGGTTTTAAAATCTGATTATAGGTAGATTAGTATCTTATTATGTATTGTCTACTTAGAATTTCTTCCAAGCATCCAATAATGCTGTCTATATTTTAAACCAAGTTCGGTTTTTTCTTTTTCACATGTTCTTACCATCGAAGCTTGGCATCCAGAGTCATGCCTAGGTATTTGGCGTTTTTCTTATTGGGCACAATAGTTAGTACCATTAATATCCAAGGACGGAGGGTTAACTAAGAATATTTAATAACTTTTAAGTACATAATTCCAGAAGTTCCACAACAACAAGTACAGAATTCCACAAAAGGTACACTAGCCCTTATAAAATTCCATCTATAGCCTTTTAGGTACGTGTTATCGTCAAAAGTATGCAATAAAATAAAATTGCTATTATTGAAGAAGTTACTTACAGACATTTCCTGAAACAAACAATAAATATTAAGAGGCCTAAGGAGAAAATTCACAATACCGTGATACGCCTATACTAAGAAAGTCCTATAATAGGTTTAAATTGGCATCTTTTGTCTGTATAATGTGTTTTGTATAACTACCTATACTGTACCTTTTGAAGCATTACCTCGATTCCTAGAGAACCATCTTAATCAGGCAGGAAAATTTTCAAATTACAACTTTGAACTATGTAGCATTCATTTAATCCACTTTTACTTTTAGATGCCTCTACTTCTTATTCAGTCAGGTATATTTCTCATTGAAAAAGTGGAAAAGTAAATAAATGGACCAAAATAGTCACTCAGAAACATTTTTTTTACTTATTTAACTATATTTTATCAGTTACTGAAAATATAAAAAAAAGGCATATGGCTGATAGGTATTTCGAGAAGTAGTTATTATAAAAACTATTGAAATCCAGTATGGGCTACCAGTTCACCTATGTGTTGATCTGCATAAAGCTGCAATATATCACATAATGTGTATTCCATAAGTGTAAAAAATGTTAGAGAATTTTAGAGCCATAATGTTAGAATCGTTATCGACTCATAATACCTTATATTAGTAGTGATGAGAAACACAACGTGCCCTCTTTGGGTCTTTGCTACTATCTGTCTGACAAGTATTGTCAAATTGACTGACAGACAACGACCTGCTTTTCCGCAGGTACCATTACATACTATGTATACGTAGTTGTTATCTCTATTATCTTTGGGGAAGACAATCCTACTTATTTATTTGAAGGAGATGCCGGAAACAACTACTCCACCGGCAATGTGCCCCGACTGGCATTGAGTTACTTTGGCATCTCCATAGGAGTCTGTGCATCATTCAGCGAGACCAACCAGCAGACACTGACTGGTTTCGCGCTTATTATGCGCTCATCAGAGTGCTATAGGAAGTGGACTGAGTCCAGTGACTGAAAAATAAATGTAATCAATTCTATTTTCCATCAATTAAAAAATATGTTAGACAATAATGATATTTAGTTAACAGTAGAAACAAGTTACAGTAATTTACTGTAACTTGTTTCTTAAACAATATATGTTTTGCAAACTGGTTGAGGTGAGTACACTAACTGGTTAGTGTTTTAGCTACCGACGATGAGTTCATAGTACTCGAAATATAGACATTTAGCATTGCTAATAGATAGAGTGAGTCACAGAAGTAATGTCTAAATTCATTTAAAGTTCAGGGGTATGTTTTTTGGAAAAACGTTTGGACCCGCCGATTTTTATTTTTTAATGCGGTTTTTAATACCAAAAATAAGTTATGACCATCAACTTTATTTTTTCAAATAAAAACACCTGTTTTTTATTTCATTTTTAAATTCTGCATCGAATTCTAAGTCTGTTTCGTGTACCATGTCCTATACCTATCTTCAACTGTTTCTGAAATATTGACAGGTGAACATTGACATTTTGTAACTTTGACACTCGTAAAATCTAAACGGTTTGGGATCAAGCAAAACGGTTTGCACATTCCTATTTTAACGTTTCATAAGCTATCGTTTGACACTAACTTCGGATTTAGTCAGAAATTAAAAATTTTCGATTAAATTTAATCTCTTGATTAAATCTGAAATTAGTGTCAAACGTGTCAAAATTAAGCCAAAAAGTTAAATGTATTAGTTATATTAAGTTGAGGTTATATGAAGATATGCCGTTGTAATTCAATGTTGGTGGGTACATATTGCACGCAAAGTAGTTGTTTTCGACATATCTTTAAAATAATAAGGTTATCCTTATTATTATATCCATGTTATAAGGTCCTTTATGTATTTAGGTTATAGGTAACGAAGAAAATTAAAAACTTCACTAAACCATAATATTTGATAATTCCATTAGTAATTTATATCTTAGTTAATTTTTTGGCGTTTTTTGGCTTAATTCCTATATAAACAAAGATATAAACCTACTAATATACAGTGTGACTCATTAAGAACAAGGACACCCTTCTAAAAAATTTTTGGTAAGTGCGATTCCAATGAATTTTTTTTTATATACCTTTTATTTATATACCATCTATGTTAGCCTCCTAGATGTACTTGTTGAACCTATTACGATGATCCAGCTGCTAATCCTGAGCCTACTATAATTTTTTTTTCATTCAATTTTTTCGAAAATTACTTTAGGGATTTTTTTATTAAAAATTTGACACCGTGGCATTTTTCAGAATCACTTAAAACCCCAGTGGCACAAATTTCATCAATTTGTATCGAAGAATAATTTTTTTATAGAGCCTTAAATGTTTCAAGTTTATTGAATTTGTGTTTCGCTTAAAAGATATAGCAGGCATTGGAAACTCTAATAATGATTGTTAATCTAGAATACTGTTCCTTTACTTACTTCACAAATTAATAATAACGTTAAAACAATACTTTACAGTAGTCCCCTATATCCCTAAATCCCTAAAGTAATTTAAAGAAAAATTGATTGAAAAAAAAATCGTAGTAGGTTGAGGATTAGCAGCTGAACCATCGTAATAGATTCAACAAGTACATCTAGGAAGCTAACATATACAAAAAAATTTATTGGAATCGCGCTTATCAAAAATGTTTTATAAGGGTGTCCTAGTTCGTAATGGGCCACACTGTTTCTCAAAGAGTGTTCTGCAAATATGTTAAATCGTTTCTGCTGAAACATTGTTATTGTAGTACTGAAGAATTTCTGTCATTTCTTTAATTTATTTAATATAGGCCTGTAAATAATACTAAATATTCCATGTATGTACTGTGACCTCAAATGTCCTTTTTTGTATATAATGTGGTAAATAAAGTAGAGTAAAGTAAAATTTTATCAAGTTGCTGTTAAGAATAGTAGTAACATTTTATTTGCTTTCATTTCTTAAATTTTCTTCGACGCACTGAAATTAAACCAGAGGATATCTAAAGGGCAGTAGCTACTCCAAAGACCGTGGCAGATATGTCTTCAAAATATGGTCATTTGTTTAGGATTTTTCGCTAACTGATGACGATTGTGTTAAGGCTTACGTGTGAAACATGAGGCTAGTTAAGTGCTAAACAATGATCAAATGTCACAGTATAGGAGTCGCTGTCAGGCGCCCAAGAGTAATTAACACGTAAACAAAAGTTATGCAGTAGCCACTGGGTAGTTTGGATATGATTACCATAATAATGTTTACAAATTGGTAGACAAGTTTTTCGTTAAAACATGTTTTTAAAAGCCATAAAGTTAAAGAAACCAGTGTTGACTATTTACCTGGATGAAAGAAGTGAGAGGGCACACAGGAAACAATCGTGATAATTGGTAAATACCAAACAAAAATAGCGTAAACGTTGGTTAGAAGAAACTATTAAGTAAATAACTGTTATCAACTTCCAAAATTTTTAAACGAAAAATGACGGCACTTCCTATTCATTCCAGTCAAACTTTGTAAAATATAGAATTTCATTTCCTATTAGGTAAGTATGTTTATTGCGGTACGCACATTTATAACTGACGCTGTTTACATATTGCATGAAATATTGGTCATGCGAAATCATATCCTGCTAGCAGTAGAAGCTCTGCCGTATGCCGTTATATCGAACATTGTAAAATAACCTGAAGCATAGAATGCCATGTATCAAGAAGTACCTATTAGTCAGACCGCTGTCTCCAAAAGAGGGTTGATAGAAAAATTTCCGTAGATAAACGATACATAGTTCAACGCAATGGAAGTCGTTTACCTTATACAAAAATGAGTGCATCTATGGAAATGAACATTTGCCATAATGAATTTCCGCTTATGACATCTTTAAGTAAAATATTTTCAACAAATCGTGACCATAGCAAATGTATAGAATAAATATCTATTTTCTAAGGTACCTAAGATTCCATTTTTAAGTGTAAAACTGTTAGAAAAATTGCTTATCCTAAAAGAAAACCACTATATTTCAACACGTTTCCAAGCAGACATTCCAACTGATGCAAAACTACTGTTAATTTTAGGAACAAAGTTGTCAATACCAGTTACTTTTGAATGAAACACTGCAAAAATATCATCCACATATCTAAACCAAATCCTGAGAAAATACTCGAATTCTTCTTTTGCCTCTGTTTCGAATATGTTCATGAAGAGATTGGCAATCAATGGTGACAAAGAGTTGTGACGGATACTTCCCGATTTGAACAGGTAGGAAGTGTCACGTTAGTGCCCGAGGTTCGGTTTCTCTTTTATTTTGCCTCGGGCGCGAGTTCCTGTTTACAGTGCAGAAACACCACTACTCAGGTAGCTACAGTGAAGATACGGTACGCCAGGTCGGTCGATAGGGAAAATTAAATTTCACACAACAGATAGGAATAATACCAATGCCAATAAACCTTTTATACATATATTGTCTCTAGACCTATATACAAAACCTACTCGTAATCTTGCTTACTTCCTAGTCCTGGGCACGTCTGCTGCTTCCGGGTGGTAGGTGAAGACTAAATACTTTGACACCGTATAGTATCAGGTCTTGGAATGGCTGGTGGGAGAGCTCTTGATACCTGCGCAGTAGCTCCCTATTTCGACTTGTAATATTTTCGGCGTAGTCCACAGAAGTCGATGAAATTATACCAAGTCCCAATGCCTTTGGGGACTTGTACTAGTTTACTTACTGGTCTCGGTACTCTGGTAGGCAGCGGTGAAGATGAACAGGTCATGTTCGTATGCGGTGCGGTTCCAGACTGAATGTCTGAGTCGGTGCCAGTTGCAAGTAGTATAAGAGGTGCTATGAAGACCTCGGACATGCGCAGAAGTGATATACCTGACTTAGTATATTTTGGGTTCGTATCCCAATAATCGGTGAAGTTTACAAGTCCACACGGGCTTGTGGACTTTGCCAAATTTTCACTTACTCTTCTCTAGATCCTAGTGGCAGCGGTGTAGGCGGACAGGTCTTGCTTCGATGCGGTGTGGTCACAGACTGAATGTCTGAGTCGCGGACAGCTGGATATGGTTCTATGAAAACCTCGGACGCAGAAATGAAATCTCGGACTTTGTATATTTTATACCTGTACACCACAAAATTTGAAATAATTACAAGTCCCCACGGTCTTGTGGACTCTGAAGAATATCCGGTTTAGTTGACAAAATTGTTTAAGTATAAAATCATTTTTATACTTACAAAAATTTCACTTTAATTTTACGGACTCTGAAAATATTTGATCAAGTAGACAGACGGCGAAAAATACACAAGTCCCAATATATTTTAATACTTAGGAAAATCTCACTAGGTTAACTTTTCGGACTTGTAGTAGCTTACTCAGTTTCTTTCTAGGTCCTGGTAGCAGCGGTATAGACGGACAGGTCTTGCTTCGATGCGATGCGGCCACAGACGGAATGTCTGAGTCGCTGTCAGCTGGATATGGTTCTTCATATCCTCGGATATGCGCAGAAGTGAAATATCGGACTTTGTATATTTTATACTTGTACATCACTAAATCGGAAATAATTACAAGTCCCCACGTTCTTGTGGGCTCTAAAGAATATTCGGTTCAGTCGACAAAATTGTTTAAGTATAAAGTTATTTTTATACTTATAAAAATTTCACTATGCCTAATTTACGGACTCTGAAAATATTTGTTCAAGTAGACAGACGGCGAAAAATACACAAGTCCTAATTTATTTTTATACTTATAAAAATTTCACTGTCTAATTTACGAACTCTCAAAATATTTGTTCAACTAGACAGACGGCGAAAAATACACAAGTCCCAATTTATTTTTATACTTATAAAAATTTCACGATGCCGATTTTTATACTTGTAAAATATTTCGTACTTACTTCATGTACCAGTATGGATCTGGGGACTCGCGGTGCTATGGTAGTACGGCCAGTTCCACGGACGGCGGCTCAGCAACTAAACTCTACAAGCGTCTAGCCCCTGCGGTATAACTTTTCGCAGTTATGCGCAGTGTTGCGTTGTGGAGAAATTAAAATTAATTGTTGTGACTATTTGACAGTTAGGTCTGTTAATAATCATAGAATTAATAATAATTCAAAATTAACGTACATAATTATTGAATTTCACTTAATTTTATATCAGAGAACTTGTTTATTTTAATAGGTATAAGGTATAATATATGTTTATATTCGTCGTTTAGAGGAAAAATTAACTGTTTTAAAGAAAACATGCCTTTTAAATGCAGCGATTGCGATAAAACATATAAGCGGGTATATGAGTTAACGAGGCACATTAAACAATGCCATCCAGACAAATTTACAGCTAGGAGTTATTCATTTACATGCAGTTATTGCAACAAAAATTTTAGTCATAAGGCTAATTTAAAATTGCATATTAAGAAGAACCACACTACGTTGAACGTAAATGATGATAGAAGTCCCAGAAAGAAATGTGTTTTATGTGACTGTGTTGTAATTTACCATAAAGACCTGCTTCATCATTATACAGATTCCCATAATATTTCTATAACATCTGAAACAATAGACTTTAATACTTGCAATGACTTTTTGGCCTGGAAAACTGCTGTAGAGAAGGAATCCCAAGAACAATTTATTTTACAACGAGGATCAAGAAATGGCATTGTAAATTATATATGTCACCGTTCAGGATTTTACAATAGTGAGGGTAAAGGGTTACGACACATTAAAACACAAGGTACCAAAAAACTTAATGGAATTTGTCCCGCAATGATGAGTGTAGTTGTCTCAGAAAAAGATGGACAAAGCTCTGTTAATTTTATTAAAACACATATTGGTCATGACAATGATTTGGCCCATCTGTTTCTAACACCTATGGAAAGAAAAAACCTCGCCACAAAAATAGCAACTGGAATTCCATTTCATGTAATATTGGACTCAGTTCGTGATGGTACATCACCTTCTACATCATTAGAAAGATTACATCTTTTAACCAAAAAAGACTTATATAATATTGAGGCAAGTTTTAATTTACAATCGAACTCGGTAAGGCATCAGAATGATGCAGTTAGTTTGGATGCTTGGGTTAATGAAGCAAATAACAACAGTGTGCTTTTCTATAAACCTCAAAACACCATCTTGGAGGAGTATTCTCAACTAAAAAATGAGGATTTCGTCCTAATTATAATGAATGAGGGGCAAGCAAATGTTTTTAAGGCTTTTTCGAATGACTGCATATGTGTGGATGGAACGTTTGGAATGAATAACTATGATTTTGAACTTCATACTTTGTTAGTTTTGGACAATTTAAGGGAAGGATTCCCATGTGCCTTTTGTATTTCTAACTGAAGTGATGAAATAATTTTTAAAATATTTTTTGAATGTATAAAAAAGGAATGTGGTCTTGTTCAGACAAAAGTATTTATGACGGACATGGCAGAGGCATACTATAATGCTTGGTCAAAAGTAATGACAGAACCAGAGTTTCGGTGAGAGGTACAGCAATAGTAATGACATTCACTTAAATTATCTTTTATTCATTGCAGCTTGTACTGTACCTGGCATGTGGACCAGGCCTGGAGAAGAAATCTCAATTTGATAAACTCAAAGGAAACGCAGGTGTATATATTTATATATTTAAAACTAACTTTTTTATAAGCTTCTTGTGCATTTTTAGGCTTTTGTTTATAAAATGTTGAGGACACTCTTGCAAGAAACAGATGTTAAGGCTTTTGAACATATGCTGTCACAATTTTTAACAAATATTTTGAATGATTCCGAAACATTCTCTTTTGGCAGTTACTTCAAAGACAATTATGTCAAGAAAACCAAATCATGGGCATATTGCTACAGGCTACACAGTAAACTTAACACAAACATGCATATTGAACGGATGCACCTCACAATAAAATACATATATTTAGGTGGGAAAAAAGTGAAAAGGCTAGACAAGTCTGTTCACGCCCTTATGAGATTTGTACGTGATAAATTGTATGATCGCATAATTGTACTAAGCAAAGGAAAAATTTCTTCTAAACTCAAAGATCTTCGTGAACGGCACCAAACCAGTGAGACATTGGATATGCAATCGATAACCAAAATGGGCGATTTTTGGCAAATTGTTTCTTCCTCTTCTAACGAAATATACAACATATATGAAAATGATAACAACTGTGATTGTCGGTTGATTTGCACCCACTGCGAAAAGTGCATTCACAGATATTCATGTAGCTGTATAGATTCTGCAGTACGGTGGAATATGTGTAAACATATACATTTGTTGTGCAAATACAGGAAGTTGGAAGATGCACCCTCACAACAGCTGGCAGAAGTTGAACAAGGTATAATATATTATTTGTGTTATTCCAGTCCTACTTGTTTACATTATAAAGTTTTTTATATGTAAATATCTGATCCATAATTATTTTTCAGCTACTTCAGTGAAAATCTTTTGCAGGTATATAATTTAAGATTATGGGACTGTGGTGTGTGTATTAAATGTAGAATATGGATTTTTGAGGGTAGCTGTAGCGCCATAATTTGTACATTAATTTGTTTTCTTATTCTAGGGTGTGGTTTTTGGTTATATTTGAGACAGCTTTTTTTAATATAGATATTTCTATTGTGCTTAATGCAATGAATGCTAACTTGAAGTGATCCAAAATAATGACTACTTTTTGAAACAAAAAGGTGAAGCTTGTCTAACTAGCCTATAAATGTACTACGTATTTATTTATTCCTTCTGAAATATAATTTTGTATCACATCAAGTAAATCTAAAATAAAAAAAAATGTATATACGTATATCTAAATATATTTGTTTCTAAATTACAAATTTCTACAGGAAACAAAGATCTGGTAATTTTTATGGACAATGAGAGGATTAAAATGGAAACTATTTTTGAAACAATGCACCCAAAATATGAAGAACCAAAATCCCTCCCCGAACAAATACAACAGTTGCATGATAGATGTCTTTCTATCCTGAATAATATTCAAAGCAAAGAAGAAATTGAAGTTTTGAAAAAAGCATTGGACAGGGTTGAGCCGACCTTAGCTGCATTAAAGTCGTCTACCAATAGTTTTGTAGACACACAATCATCAGGACCGCACAACAAAAAAATAGATCATCAGAGAAGACTTTTTAGTACGAGAAAGAAGGGAACACGAAAAATTACTATATCTAAACCCACTCAACAAGAATGTAATAATATTGCGTTGCAGTTACTTAATTAAGTCCTTAAGTGTGTTTTGCATTTTTGGTTGGTATTCTTGTTTCTCAAAATCTCAAATAACAATAAAATAAATTTTAGTTTAGTTTAGTTTAGAGGAGCCAGCCGTGCCTTATGTACAAAGCATACGCAAGAAATTGGGAGACGATTCTCCAGTCCTGTATTATAAAGAACAAGGATGTGAAGATGAATTAGGACTTTTTCAGGAAAACGAATTAATTTAATTTTAATTTAATGTATTAATATTAATGACTAATTTTCAGGTGTCACTAATGAAGAAATTTGGTGGAGAAAAATTATGTGTAGATGCTACGCACATGGATCAAACGGGTATGATTTTTTACTGATTAGTGTAGTAATTGTTGATGAGTTTGGTAATGGGATACCTGTTGCCTTCCTATTGTCTAATAAAGCAGACACTGTTGTCCTTGGCCATTTTTTTAACATGGTAAAAAGCAATAACGGTCGTTATTAAAACTAAAGTATTTATATCAGATGATGCTCCTAAATTTTTTAATGCATCGGTTAATGTAAATGTTATGGACCAACCTGAACACCAGTTAATTTGTGCTCTTGGCATGTAGTTAAGAATTGTAGGAAAAACTTAAATAAAATAGAAGGTGATCAAGAATTAAAAGTAAAAACATACAAGCATGTTCGTATGTTGATGGAATCACAAAATATTAGTGAATTTATCGAATTAGTACATAATATTTATCGAAATAGTACCAATAATAAAAGATTAAAAGCAAAAATGGATACATTATATGCCTTAATTTCCAGTAGATCTATTAGTAAAGAGACTAGTGTAAGTTTAGAAAAAACTTTGAATAGTGCAATTAATTTAATTGTAAACGAATCTAAACAGAAATTGCTCTCCAAAGAACCGACAAATAAAAATATTGAGAGACAAATTAGATTAGTAAGCACTAAAAAGAAGGGCAAGAGTGCATACAAAGCAATGGGTAAACCTAATACCACCGAAAAACAAATTATGCAGTCTGCTTGTTCTAGTCACATAATTGTAAATGAAATACTTAATGGCTGATGATAATTAGGATGTAAACTCGGTTGGTTTATTTTCATCATAAATTTATTCTCTATAATATAAGTAAACGTACCTAAACCTACAAGTATCTAAAACAAACGTACGAGTATTTATTGTCTCTAGTTATTTGTGGCATTATATTGTTTAAATCTTTTTAAAAAATATATAATTAATGCTGTGTTGAATTTTGTAAAGCTTTGGAAACGGTGCGCCTTTTGATACAAATGTTTTTATTTTGCTACATGGTAGGATGGTTAAATACCTACTAGGTGTTAACGTGAAAGATTAACGTTGGTTAGTATTGGCCTGTCCCCCTAACTAGTGAGGTTTTCCAGGTTGTTCCTCATTCCAGCACTAAATGGTGGTTAGGGCTAACCAACCTAAGTCGTTCCTGGACGCTTATGCAGAGTAATATGCCACCTCTCTTCTCACCCATGTCTTAAGCTTTCCGGCTAATCCATGTAATTAGAATGAGGGGTAGAGATATTACTATTATTATTATAAATAAATAAGTAGACAAATTTATATTTCATTTTATTTACCCAATCCTTTTATTTTTCTTAAACAAATTAACAATATCTATAGAATTTATTACAGATTTCAAAGTTCTCATGTCAAATTAAACCAGTATTTTCTATCTAAAGAGTTATTAAAATAGTTTTGATATAGTTATTATAAAGTAGGAGTCCTTTATAAATTAATTTTAGGTAATTTGTTAATTTTGAGCCGTGTATTATTGTAAACTGTAGGTGTTTGAATTAGTTTGAATTTAGAAAAAATTAAAAAGATAATATTTTTTATGAGTAGGTACTTATTAATTAGATCATGACAGTTTAAAGAAGACCTACATTTGTTGGAAAGATATACTTTGTAGTTACCTACATAGTTAAAAATATGTAATAGAGGTAAGTTTAGAATCTATAAAGAATTAAAATTATTTATAATGCTTTTTTAGACTATCTTTTATTCATGCCATAATCTTAAATTCGTTATGAAATATGCAATCGACATGCGCAGTTAGCTTTTACTGAAGTGAACTTGATTATAAAAATTTGAACTTTCCCGCCCATTCCTCTACGTACGCTTTGTGCAGATGGGACTTTTAAATTTCGCTTTGCGCATGGCTGCGAATAGTTATACCGCAGGGGCTAGACGCTTGTCTAAACTCTTAGCGCTTGAAATTTCCTAGGTCGGCGTGGACAGCAAAGCAAGGATGCGTGCGCATTCGGCTTTTATTTCAGGTGTCCAAATAATAGATTATACGTCGGGTATAGTTGTTTATTTACGGCGTTGTATTGGAAATTTATTTACAGGTGTAGAATATTACTTTTAAACGGCGAAATAAAATGTACTTCATTACAGAGTTACCCATTGCTGTACCCTCATGTTGTTCTGAGATATTACCATAAAATCGAAAGCAATTCTATTTCATGCAAAGTTTAGTGAGTTGAAGATATTCTTTTGAGTTTGATTGGAGTAAATTCTTAAGGTAGTCCAAAGTCTGTGGTATGGGAACACTTGGAAACAATGAACTATTATTTAAAGGAAACTAAAACTTCACCTTCTTGCAACTGGATATATTTCACGTTATTAATGAAATCATTGGAATTAATCACAGAAAAACTAAGTATTGCAATAGGTATACTTTCGAACTTCTCTGTTAACCATTTTGATAGGTGATAAGTCAGCGATCCAATTGATGAAACAATAGGACGCACCGACTTTCCTAGTTTATAAATATTAGGCAAGTAGTACAATCTAGCTACACCTGCTTTAGATTATTCGTTGCAATTTTGAATAACAACTTTAAAGTGTTTCATCGATTTTATTTTTAAAAAGTTTTAACTTTCTAACTTACAACTTTAAAAGGCAACAAGTATTCTTTGTCTACATGATTGAAAGCAACAAGCTACAGTTACGCAAAATATATCAGACACTAATTTAGACAACAGCAAAATCCACAGAATAATATCCGAGTCAAAAAATCTTGTACACCAATGAAAAAAACGTCAACTACTGTCAAATTTCGAAATCGAACCATTGACAATAGAAAAGAATGTAAATTTTAGCAAACTGAAACCAGTTTTAATAGCAATTGGGACAGGATCCGTTCAGAATCCGGTCAATCTTCTGGAACTCACTATATAAAAGAATAATTGACGTACGATGTATTACACCGATTATGGTTTTTTAAATTTTTTGTATCTCTCATTACTGGATGTCTTGGAACGCAAAGAAAATTGTGTACCCGCTATTTTCTGTAACCAGCCGGCACAGATAAATTGAATACCATAAAACAATTAAAATTCTACGTGGTGAGCTGATATAAATATAAATCCGTAACAACATCTGCTTTGTGGCACAAGAAATATCATTTAATAAAAAGCACAATATGATCATTTGAACAAGCCCACACAAAACAACAGCAAGTCATCACGAGTCAATTAAAAAAATGACCGCAGGTGATAATGAAGACCGCTGTGCGTCCAAACATTATTTCCTACTTTTTATGAATCTGCCTTAAACGGGAGGACGTGCAACAATGTGCGTATTGTCAACGTTTAAAATTTGGAAGCCCCTTCCATTGTTGGGAGCTATTGCGAAAAAAGACCCATTGTTGATACACGTAAATCGATTTACAGGTATGGAAGTGTAAATTATCTCCTGTCTTTGGTGAAAAATGACCGTAATGGTGGACACGAGTTAATTTTACTTTAACCAGATGTTCAGGCAATATGACTACCTAATTTTATCCGACAACACACGTAAGTTATCAAAATCCAATACCTACAAGCATCATAATGTAGGAATAAATTTATCCATGCGCATGCTTCATTTTTTATTTTTCATTGAAAAGATAATACCTAGAGTTTTACATAACTGCAGAGATAAAGATTTAAATTAATTTCCAAGCATAGGGAAGTCGGCGTCTATCAGAATGAACTAGCTAGCCTAACTGTTGAATTTAATAAGATGTGCAACTGCCTGGAATTTATAGAGTTTTATTAGAATAAAGAAAACATTTTTTAAGGAAAATGATGATAATAGGAACGGATGGGGGCAATCGTATTGCGACGTTATAGAGGTGAAATTCTTGGATCGTCGCAAGACGGACAGAAGCGAATAATTAATTATTGTATTATATAGAAATCATTACCAAGTCGCCCGGCAATTTAAAATTTTGTTCAGAAATCTAGAGATTATCCCAGAAATTCAATTATACAGGGTGGTCCTGTGGTCCACATAAGCGAGGCATCAGAAAGTTAACTTTCCTTAAATAGCACGCCTTAAACATTTTAACATTTTTCAGTTCCTCTTATTATTCTAGGTCCACTTTTATTAGCATTCCCTGTACCTAACTTCAACCTTTTTCAAGGCAATGACCAATGTTTGTTAAAAAATTTGGGTCTTTTATTAGAAATATAGCTGGGAATTACATGCGTCTATTAATTTTTCTGAAGTGTTAATTATCCGTTGTTTTCAATGGCAAGGCTTCCCCGTATCTTCACCACTGATTGACACATTTATATGAAAATTCCCTTAATTATTCCCTTTAATCAGCAATGTAATTTCTCCAAGTTCCGTCAATCTATGGAATACAACTTTAGATATAAGATGAAAATATGTTGAATTTTATCAAATTTGTGGAAACTAGTAACTCAGGTCCTTGGCTTCTTAAGAATTTTGGGCCTAGATTGACCCATAGAATCACTCCTAAATAAAAAAAAAGAGATATAGAGAGTTCGAAAATTTCTTGGGAACCTCTAGAATAACGTCCACTGAAATAGATATTATTACCACTGAATACCACTGGATACCACTGAAATAGATATTATTTTTAATATTCACACATTTGAAAGCCTATACATATAGTTGTTATTCATGTAAAAATAAACTCCTGACAAATATAGATAGATATTATATATACAAACAAAAAAATCGCTCTCTATAATCTCGTAGGTATAGATTTTGGAGGATGCCTGAGGGTTGTACTCATAATTAAAATTTGATGCGGACTAAAAACCTTTGGCGACTGCGTGAACGTTATCCATACTACAAATCTTTTCGAATTATAAACAGATTTTTATTCTATCAGTTCAATGGATGTAATTGTCGTGAATAATGTGATAATTCTATAAAGATAATGCAATTTTATTTTACTTAGATCTAAATATAAATATATGTTTTATGTCCTGCTGCTTATGCGCTAAAAATAATCACAGACATAGAGAACATAATATATATCTTCTTATACCCTGATTAATTTCGTATTATGGCTATCAGGATACAACGAGGTTCGTTAAAAAACAAATTTATGAAATCTACGCTTTAATAGTTGACCATCTGAAAATATTAATAGATAGAAAAGCTACTACCTAGATTGTCTACGTTGCTCTACAACTACCTCCAAATGAGAGTACAAAAATGGTTTTATATCGTTCATTAATATATAAATATTAATTATATAATGTAAATTAATATATTTTAGATAACAAACTAACATTACATCAGCAAGTACTTCAGATACCATAAAAGATGACTGACTTTCGCAATCATAAAGCTCAATTTCAATTTATAAGGATAGTGACAGATAAAACTCGAACCTTGAACTATTAAGTTCAAGGCATTAAAAAAGAAATATGGTGGGCCACTACTCAGAGTGACGAAAATGTACAATGATTTTATTAAAATGTTGGTTTAATATACTTATTTCAAGAAATATTATTAAACATATTGAATAATATGTTCCTTCATAAATAAATCTTTTTATGTCAAAAAAAAAACAGACAATTACTTTTTAATTTGAAATTTTAGATCAGTTATAGTTTTGAAAGAAGTTGGAACTTTGGTGTGAAAATAACACTGACGTAGTTTTCCACATAACATCAAAACACTACACTGCACTCGATGCACGTTTCGCTAACCACCTATTAATATGGCTAACAGATAGTTCGAACGTTGCATATTTCACCACCTAATTTTTCTGTGATTAATTCCAATAAGTTCATTAACAAGGTGAAAAATATCCAGTTGCAAGAAGGTGAAGTTTGATCTCCTTTTACATTTGTTCATTATTTCCAAGTGTTCCTATAGCACAGAACTTGGACTACTCGATGTACTCGAATCGGACCTTCTCAGTCAAGATGTAGTAAAAAAATATATTCAATTCATTAAAATTTGCATGAAACCAAAATTGACTCAATGGTAATTTCTTCGAACATGAGGGTACAGCAATGGGTAACCCTTTGTCACCATTCATTGCCTATGTCTTCATAACCAGATTCGAAATGGAGGTAAAAGAAGCATTCGAGTATTCCCCCAGACTTAGGTTTAGATATGTGGTTGATGTCTTTGCAGTGTTTGATACAAAAGTCAACTGCTATTGAGAACTGTGTTCCTAAATCTAACAGTCGTTTCGCGTCAGTTAAATTTACATATGAAATTGAAAACTTTGGACAACTACCATTCTTAGATGTATTAATAATTAGAAATAGTGAAAATAAGTTAAAATTTGACATATATATAGAAAATATACACCAGTATTTTAAGATATATCCCTAAGGACTCTCACCATTGTGCTCAATACGAAATCGCCAGTTTCAATTTCTTTAATTCATCGCGTATTAAGCTTCACCTTAAATAAGTAGAGGTTTGAAAAAGAAAAGGCATTGGTTAGGGATATAGGTGCGAGTAATGGATATTCTGTAAGTTTAATTAATAAAATGAATAGGAATTTCTAAATTTTTGGTATTTGCACCTGTATGAAGCATGCACAAATATTTTAGATATTAAGAACTGATATTTATTCGTGTTGCTGATGCTGCTTGTATTAGACATGTTCCATACTTTTATATATTAAAATCAATTAAAACCTTGCTCTTATACCATATATTATTATTATCATTATTCTAGCAAATATAAATGTCTAGCGTCGTTCTTGTTTAATTTGATGGTAGTTATCAATTCTAACAGGAATAAATAAATAATCTATTAATTACGTTTAAAGACCAATCAAATCGTCAATAACCATCTTACTAATTTGACAGCTTCCGGTATAAAAGTCCAAGGCCTAATTCTGAAACATCTATAAAATATACAATTTATTGGATCCGATTTTTTCTTCCAGTAATGGTAACGGGTTTGCTAATTACGTTCAGAACCGATTTAGTTTCATTTCAATCGATAATATAAATTATTTTAATGTAGACCAGCCTATCTTCCGCTTATACGAGGATAAAAAAATGTTTGTATTTATCGTTTATATTGAGAAAGTTGTATTTTACTTCGTGAGTGTCAACTCTAGCATAATTTTGTTTTTTTTTTGTTTGTATGTATCAAAAAATTCATATCTGCAAAAGTTGAGGCAAAGCAGCAGCAATTATGTCAACGATAGTTTCAGAAGTTTGAGCAGTAAAGTTTTATGTTTACTTTTAGTGCATGAACAGACTGAAAAGGATTTTTTTTCAGTAAACCCTTGATTCTAGACAGTTATAAAAATAAAATGAACTCCCACACCTGCCAATAATTGCTTCAACGAAAATCTACTGAAGTCGAGCTTGTAGGGTGCCTTGATTTGATGAAAAAAAGACTATTTCGCCCATTATACCGGCCGCTTTTGCGGCCGTTTTAATCGTTTAACCGTTTAACCGTTTTAACTGTTTAACCGTTTTTTTATCTCTTGCAGTTTCCAAAATCTCAATACATTCACCAGCAATTTGGAACACACTATATTTTACTACAATCAAAATTATGTCTTTCTATAATGCGTTTTCCATCCAACAACAGCCGATAGTGTACTTATATTAACATCTTAATTTTCTTCGAGTTGTAATTTACAGTGTACTTTATGAAGAAAGCCTTGTCTGCCCTCGACCACTTAAATATTATCACTTAATTATGGTTATTTTCCGCAAGACGTTTTATTAATGTGGTCAAATAAATCTCGTCAGCTTACAGCTTTTGAGTTTAAGTCTTTTATGTATGTTCTCAAGTTTAACCACAAGTCCAGTCTGTGCTTTTTACGTCTTAGTTACGATCCAATATATTATGGCGATCCTATACGAAGAACAGACTACGCAATATTTTTTTACTGATGCTGTATTGGATTCCACAAATGCTAAATAGCATTAATATTAGTGTATGCGTAAAACAAAAATTTCAGAGTAATGCCATAATCAATGAAAATAGGTAATTACATGGCAATATGCTCCTGCTAAACTACTAGAAACCGGAAATGAAAATACAATAATACAGTGCTTGGATTTTTGCAGGGAGTGGATTATCTTGAGTATATAAAAAACCTAAATAATCCTACAACAAAGATAAAAAATATAAAAATAACATCCACAGATACACAATAACTAAAAGGGAAACTATATCCTATAGCCAGAATTGGTGCATTACAGTCACAAAATAGAACACAAAAACACATAGTGTCAAGTAGACGCTGTCAACGCATCATAACTATTCTTGAAACTGTTCACTGAGATGGAGTTGACAACCGCGGCAGGTCGCGACGCGTTCCACTGAGAGAAAATCCTGTTGGAAAGAGTATTTTGCCATGCTCTGCAATGAAACCTCTCCTTGGTCAGTTTCCAGGCATGTCCACGTAGTCGTTCATTGTGATTTAACGTAAAGATATTACCGAGTTCCACCTCAAAATTACTTTTCAGCGCACGATATGTAATGATAAGATCTTCTCGTAAGCGCCTTTCACTAAACGATGGTAAGTTCTGCCAATCGCTGCCCATAAGAAAGTCTTGTGGGTCCATACATTGAACGGGTGGCCTGACGTTGCACAGATTCTAGAAGTGTTTTGTCTCGAATCCAGTCCACTCTCCAAACGGAGTCCTGCGTATTCTTAGATAGATCTCACTTATACCGGGTTTCCCATTTCATTTGACTAATGGCAATTAACATGGGCTATTACATTTCATTGAATTTTATGTTCCCAGGGCACATTATGAGAAACATTGCTACGGAATCGATAGTACTGACTGTCATACACTTCTGATTACCAAAATACTAAAGCGAAATGCTTTTTTTTAATTAAAATATCAGTAAAAATTCGTTTTAAGTTAATAGATGTAGTTTACATAAGTCTTTTAGTGACGCTACGTTACGTCATCGGCTTGACTAGTTGGTTAGGCTGTCTTTCACACTGAATCGGACTATTTTGCAGGTTCAAATCCCGCCAGAGACAACTTTTTTTCTTTTCTTTTTTATTAATTACAAATTTTTAGTGTTTACTTATTCGAATAAATATGATTCATTGTCAGTACCTAGTTATTATTTTTGAAAGTCACAATATTTACTTATCAGCAAAAAAATAAAACATGTTTTAATTGGTTCCTTTACTTTATCTTTAGCTAAAGCTACTGTCTTATAAAATAAGTAATCAACAAGCAACATATTTTTTATTTATTACATGCACTGTGCTTTTACTAATAGTGTACTTATATCTGCTAATAGTTACTACATATTATACCTCAATCTGGATATTCAGTTAAACATTATTACAGAGGAACTGTCGTGAATTAGTAATAGGTTTTTTTAAATAAAAAACTATAATTCTAAAACTATGAGTTTTTTAAAATAAGAATATATTTTAAAAAAACTCATCATATTTTAAAAAAACTACTCAAAAAAAACCTATTACTAATTCACGACAGTTCTTCTGTAACTGTTTAACTCAATATCCAGATTGAGGTATAAATATGTAGTAACTATTAGCAGAGATAAGTACACTATTATTAATAAAAGCACAGTGCATGTAATAAATAAAAAATATGTTGCTTGTTAATTACTTATTTTATAAGATAGTTTAGCTTTAGCTAAAGATAAAGGAAAGGAACCAATTAAAATATGTTTTATTTTTTTGCTGATAAGTAAATATTGTGACTTTCAAAAATAATTACTAGGTACTGACAATGAACCATATTTATTCGAATATGTAAACACTAATAATTTGTAATTAAAGAAAAAGTAAAAAAAAAGTTGTCTCTGGCGAGATTCGAACCTGCAAAATTTTGCGGTTCAGTTTGAAACACTGCCGCTCAACCAACTAGTCCACCCGATGACGTTTACTAATATCTCTTAAAATAGTTATGTAAACTACACCTATTAACTTAAAACGAATATTTATTGATATTTTAATTAAAAAAGCATTTCGCTTTAGTACCTATTTTGGTAATCAGAAGTGTTTGACAGTCAGTACTATCGATTCCGTAGCAATGTTTCTCATAATGTGCCCTGGGAATATAAAATTCAATGAAATGTAATAGCCCATGTTAATTGCCATTAGTCAAATGAAATGGGAAACCCGGTATATATCAAATAATTTAGTGAATTTCTAAGGAGATATTTCAGTAAATGTTTTGGTGAGCTTAAATAGTGCTAATTTATCTTTGTTGGATTTCTTCTAGATTTTTCTTTGTTTCTATGACTCGGCTTTTGTGTACTTGATTGAAAACATGTACCGTGATTTATTGTTTTACGAGTGGTAGATGTCTCTGAACCTGACCATAAAGCGTTTTACGGGTACTATTGACTTTTTCCTAGTAAATTTCATATTTCAGGTAGACGTAATTAACTTCTAATAAAACCATGAGCCGCCAAGTCGGCTTATGACACCAATTTCAAGCGTAATTCGGGATCCATGATAGAGGCTCATGCTTTTTCTTATTCTTCAAAAGCAATATAAGGGATAGTTTCTTGAATTCTATAGAAAAAAGGCAAACTTGTCCCTAATAATCATCTCAATTCTTGAGGATAATAAACAAACCGGCAAAATTTTCATTACTTATTGTAAATGTATATTCTACACCTAAATAAATAATTTTTATACAGTGTGCTAGAAAGTAACTAGTATATATTTCTTGCTGTTGGTTTTACTTAAATCTTTTTAATTAAAAACTTATATTTTTAAACTTAATTATTATTTAATTATAATTTAAATATTCATATTAAACTAAAAGATTAGTGGTAAAATTTCCTTGATTAAGAAAATAATGTCTTCCCTCATTCGACTAGAAGCTTTACTGATTTTTTGCAGAAGCAGAAGTTGACAGTATTTGATGTTATGTTCATTTAGCTACAAGATTCTTTGGCTTGGATATAATTTTATGGATTTTGCTGGTCTTTAAATTATTGTCTGATATACAAGGTGGACACTTTAACCGTAATAAATTCGCTACCGGGGTGCTGAATATTTTTTCGAAAAATTCCCACACACGGGAAATTCGAGACACAACGTTTCAATGTATGTGGAGAGCGGAAACCACCCCCTACTTTGTTTTTTCAAACAAAGTAGATGTGTGTGTGACCCCCTCATGTAATCATATTTAATATTTTTCAAGAAGTGGAGGGTTGGATAACATTAAAATGTAATTGTTAAGTTTAATTACTTTTCAACGTAACAATTGCTCAAAATGTGCACCATTCGCTTGTTAGCAATATCTTAATCTGTGATAGGTTTCGTCCCTTACATTATGTAACTTTTCCGGTGTTATTGTCTTGGTTTCATCTCCTATTCCTTCCTTCAGCTCATCAATGCTATTTGTTTTGTCGCCAATATCTAACCAGAATTTACCCTGGTAGGTGGATTAGAAGACGAGGTACCATAGAGTAGCCAGCAAGGTCTCCAGATCTTGCATCGATGGATATCTATCTGTGGGGACGACAGAACATGTTCAATTTGTTTCATTTAGTATTTCAAAATTATTATACACTAATGTTAGGGGAGGGTGGGGCAAGTGCGTCTTTTGGAATAATTCGTACAACCGACAACGCAGCCGAAAACAATCAGTGCAGTTTACATCCGTATCAACAGGTGCATCGTGTCCGTAAAAAACTCACTGAGAAGTATTAAAACTAAGGTAAATATAATTTTTTTTTGTTTTTGACATGTTGTGATGTAATATTTACGGTGAATTGCGTAAGGATTTTTCACAATTTAAACGCAATATCTAGATATTCCATTATGAACACAACACAACCTTATATTTTAGTAATACCGCGTGAAATTTAGATTGTTGCCAAATGTATATGTTCTACTTGAATTTATTTTTAAAAATTCTGAAGTCACGTTAGGGCAAGTGAGTCATAGTTACGACTCACTTGCCCCACAGTAGTATAAATTATAATCATAATTAAAAATAATTGATATGTATTTAGCTCACACATATATCGAGCGAACTTATGGTACTATAACTTTTTATAGAACATCAGAACGAAATCCAGAACCGTCGAAGGATCCAAAATAACCACTAGTTCACCTTACAAAGACCAACTCGAAGAAAAATTAAAAGAGAAAGTAAAAACAGTTACAGTTAAATTAGTCAAGAAGAATTTTGAGAAGGCAGGGTCAAGTTCGTGTGTTGAAAAAGTCAAAAAAGAGTAAACTTAGGAAACTTAAAGAAAAGGAGGAAAAATGCATCAGGAATGGCAGCAACAGTGTCAGAAGAAGAGAAAGCCACAATTTGCGTTTACTGTCACAATATATATGGAGACACTTGTCACGAAGAGTGGATTATGTGCATAAAATGTAGTGCCTGGATACACGAGGAGTGTTCAGATAACGAACCAGGTGCTAATAATTATGTTTGTGACAACTGCCGTTAATAGTTTGTATAAGGACTCACTTGCCCCGTATAGATGATTCACTTACCCCATAGCTTGGGGCAAGTGAGTCATTTGACAATTTTTTTTAAAAGGCTTACGTTTCATAAAGAGTTAATAATTTGTACGTTTTTTAGGGTTAAGTTGTTTCTTAAAGAATTAAAGTTTCTTTTTATCCAATATGCCTAAAATGTTTATATTTAATTTCTAAAATTAAAAAAGTTATAGATCGTCAAACCTTAAGGTGTCTCACATGCCCCACCCTCCCCTATACATTATACACTATTTACAATGTGTTATTTTGTATCTGATTATAAAATAGCAAAGTAAAATTACAAAATTATGTACAAACACTTTTGATCTGAGTCACATTGTAATTTTGCATTAGTCGAATGTAAAATTACATTCCAATCTGTAATACTGTGTTATTGTAATTTTACAGTAGAACTTTATAGGAACTGCTTATTTGTAAAATTACAGTCGATAAGAAAATTACAGTAAAAATGAAGATAAATAAATTGCCACCTATTTTTACTGTAATATTCTTTTTCAGTGCTCGTCTATTTTCTTAGTTACCGCCTAATATATGTTACTCTTTTTCTACCCTCTCACACTTCCTTTTATTCTAGACCATATAAACAATGAAAGATTTATATTTTCATTTGTATTAACTAAAGAATTAATTATTCATATTCAATTTTTCATATTGTCTAATAAATGTAATTTTTCTGTTCATGGAATTTAATTTTGTCCCTGAAATAGTACAATAATGATATACTGAAGATTATATTGCCTTGTATGGCTTATATGCGAAACTAATCGGGTTCGCTTGTGTTATTATATGTAGAAATTAAATTTACCTACACCTCTTTTGATTAATTTTTTATGTTTATATGTTTATAGAACCTATTTTGTGGATTATATCTTTACGATCTAAGAGATAAACAAATTAAATAAAATTCTCAAGTGAGAAAGAACCATTTACTTATGTAAGGTGCTATTAGAACTTATGTTGATTTATTGATTTTTGTTATGATTGACGTATTTTGTGTATATCTGTATGCACATAGTACATATAGTACAATGTAGGTATCTGATGCCAGCAAAGTTTATAGAATATATTTATTCTGTAAATTTTGATGCTAGTCTGTGATACGAATCTTTAGTACGAATCTTTTGATACGAATATTTTTTTAAACCGACTAGAACGGTACGAATCACTGAAAAGAGTCGAATCGCCCATCACTATCTAGAATGACAGACTAAATATTCCTGTAGAAACTTATCTTGTAGAAAATATTGTCTCTCTTTTACAGGGTGTGGGTAACATAACAACATGCTAGTAGCAGTGGCAGCATTTCCCAGTATAACATATCACTTAAAGGCCTGATTCTTGATACATTTTGTATTAGTTTTGTTGACTAATTCTTTATTGCGGCTGTCCTGTAACCGATCTTTTGTTTTGGTAAGGTAATTCTGATGTGTTGTCAGGATTGATCTGACCTAAATAGTCATTAGAACTCTTTTTAGAAGAAGAAACCGTCTGTAATACCTTTGACATAACAATTTCTTGTGCCGTGTTTAAATTATTTATTTAATTTTTAAATGTTTATTTCTATCACACACATATTATTAAATTATCTGTAAGTGTATTATATTTGCCCGTCAAGTTTAGTTATTACTATATGTCATTAAAAGCCGTTGTAGCATATAATCGATATGAAAGCTAAGCAATGAGGTCGAAGTTAGTACTTGGATGGGTGTCCTTACAGGGAAGACCTGGAAACCTGCCCGCCTATTCTAGTAGTCTGTCCGTTGGTGAATTATCAGAAACTATATAACTTAGACAAGATGTGTATAGAAAACGTACTATCCATCAGATAGGATGTAAAACCGGAGGTCCCTTGTCTATGAGTTGATAGACAGGCAAGTAAAAAATTCCTATGCACCCTACTACAAAAGAGGAAGTTCAATAAAATTTCCAGGTTCAGAGTTGCTCGTCTCTTGGCGTTGGTGATTGGACTTTGAATTGGACGTTAAATAACATAAATTATTAATAAAATCGCCATTAAGATAAATACACTGTGTAATAAAATCGATTTAATTAAATAATAGGGCGTTTAAAACCTAATGGATGTTCCTTCACATAAATGTAAACCTGAAACATCATTCTGCTGAAACCGGACGAGACATCAGTAGTCGTTTAAAAACCCAGTGTCACCGATAAATTCTGAAACCAATTTATGTCTACTTCAGTTTTCAAAAAACCATGTTGAATCGTTTAAAAGGCCACCCGTGGAAAGATGTGGAATGGTTTATTGGAAATCTATTAACCCTTTATAAATATTTTACATATGAGAAAACGATGGCCTACAAATCTTGTAAGTATTCGACTAATAATTCTATTGGTGATCCAAGACGGGTGCATTTTTCTCTTCCGGGATCGATTGCAGACAATGGAAATGCGCAGGCATCCCTGGCCAGACAGCAGTGCAGGGAGATCGTCCTTTAATAGTAGTTTCTTGATCGGGAGTAAAAATCTTACAGTAGCCAAGTTCAATTAAATCGATGGAGTTGGAATGGAATCCTTGACTTTTGTATAGGGTACAAGAGCCAAATGAAGTCTTTTCAGCCCGCGGACAATGGAGCTACAATGGTCGAGGAATAGGTCGGATTCGACGAGTCATCGAGTATTCACCTGCACTAATCCAAGCCGTAAACAACGCCAAGAACCTCTTGTAGTTTTAAGAATGTTATTGTGAGCCATTAAAATAATTTACTTTCCAAATTGATAGGTATGGCTCAATCCCCGTCGAAATGTGGCTGCTATTGTTCCTTGGGGAGTTGTTATGAGGGGTTTTGTTAGGGGCTTCTGTTTAATAATGAGTTCCTTTGGTGGGCATTACTGATTATTAAATAAATTATGGTAAAGATACAAATTGTTACTACCAGACTACAGCTTAGTTTAATGGTCGAAGATTTGGAAATAGTCTAGGAACTCTAGAATAAGCTTTTTAGTAATTTATATTTATACTTACAATATATTAAAAAAATAATTACATAAAATTATAAGAATACTTACAAGTGTTTCTAAAAACATGCTATTGAAACTGCGCAAAACCTGATGTGTCACGACAGAAGGAAAAACAGGAAGTAACTGTTGATATAGTTTCTGTTAATATTCCAAATAACTAAATTAAACCATAGAATACAGTGCGTTCATGACGAAAGGAACAAATTTGTTTAAAATGTAGGTAATTATTTTGTGGAAAACGCTGGGACACGTCTATTAGTATTTTTAGTTGCGGATTTTTTAAGATAAGAAAATTGTATACAGGATGTCTGAAGAAGAACACATGCAGTCATTATTGATTTCTTTTAATGGAACACCCTGTATATTATACTATTTTTGAATTGTACGGTAAATTTTGAACACATACATTGTAACATACCATATCTCTAAAATCAGCGGTTTCCGTTGCAATTGAAAAAAATGAATGTTTAATCGTAAAACATTTATTTAAATAACAATTGCTTTATTGCGGATTTTGACTCCATGTATAATCCAACCAAATTATCTTGTCTTTCATATATAAATAGCATTATCTCACACATTGTCCTATTATACATACAAGGTACCCATTATCTATCTCCTTACATGGCTAACTTTGTTGATAGTGCGGAGATAGAGAATTAGTTAAATTAGCAAAATTGGGCAGAATTGTAAGAGGAATTCAATGCCTCCTTCAGATTTAATTTTAATATTCAACTTTTCGAGATATTTTGAAAAAACTGAAAATCGCCAAAATTTTTAAACTCGAATATCTCGAAAACTATAAAAGATATAAATAATATAAAAATACTGTGTTATAGTGTTTTTTACGTGGAATTCAGCGGTGATATTGAAAATTTCACGGGCATCTTATTTTTTGAGAAAAAAATATAGTTATGTTTTTTTAAATGGCAACCATAGTTGGCTATGCTATCAATAAAAAGCTTGTTTTTTTCTGGTTTCAAAAATATAATATTTAATATACTTTTCTCTTTTCTTTTGTTTACTGTAATAAACAAATAATTTATTAACATAGTAAGCTATGAAAAACAAACGTAGATCAGTAAACAACAATAAAATATAAATGTCAGATCACACTAAAGTCACATTATAAACGTCAAAATTAAACGTTCATCTTAAAATAGTTATTGTGAAATGTACACAAACGAAGAAAAATACGATCTATTAAATATTATATTTTTGAAATCAGAAAAAAATAAGGTTTTTTTGGCAACCGTAGCCAACCGTATGGTTGCCATTTAAAAAATATAACTTTATTTTTTTTCTGAAAAACTAAGATTCCCGTGAAATTTTCAATCACCGCTTAATGCCACGTAAAAAACACTATCACACAGTATTTTTATTTTATTTGTATCTTTTATAGTTTTCGAGATATTCGAGTTTAAAAATTTTGTCGATTTTCAGTTTTTTCAAAATGGAAAGTTGAAAAGTAAAATTAAATCTGAAGAAAGCACTGAATTCTTGTTGTAATTCTGCCTAATTTTGCTAATTTAACCTATTCTCTATCTCCACTATTAACAAAGTTAGCCATGTAAGGAGAAAGATAATGGGCACCCTGTATGCAGTGGGTCAATGATGAAAGGAATAAATTCGTTTAAAATTTAGGTAAGCTTAATTACTTTGTGGAAAAACTCTCGCACACGTCGATTAGTATTTTTAGTTGCGGACTTTTTGACATAAAAAAGTTGTATACAGGGTGTCTCAACAAAAAGCCAATAAAAACAACCTGGTATGCCAAATTTTATCATAAATAAACAATTTATTCGTATTAATCGTTTTTCATTCCTTGACCCCTAGACCATTCTGATGTAATATTTTGTGACAATAAAAACCAAACTATCACCGGCGTTTAGTTTGTCAGTGTCATTTTGACAGTTTTACGTTTAATTTTAATATGAAAGACAAGATAATTTGGTTGGATTATACATGGAGTCAAAATCCGGCAAATTTTTGTTTTGTAATTCAGCGCTCGGCAAGGCATATAGCCAGGAGAATAGCTGTTTTGGCTTAATTTTTTTCTGTCCTTATTTAAATAAGGCGTTTACAGATGATTGATATAAAGTAGATTCGTACTATCCGTAGTTATGTGTTACGTACATCCCATCTGTCAAGTAGTAGAACTTGTTTCTACATATCGTTATTGTATTGGATAAACATAATAAGATTTTAGTTATGTTTGCCACTCTATAAACCCAGTTAGGGGAGCGCCTATTAAAATTCTTAGTACGTCTAAAATTTAATATAGTAGTTACGTATGTACAAGGAGAGGAATAATTATTATTCTGTGTCCCGAACAATATCAGAATTAAAGGCATTATCACGAAAACACAGAACATCAAAACGGTGTTACTAGTTTGATAGTGACAAGTTAGCACTATTCTAGCTTTGTATAAGCAGCCAACGTCTTATTATTTCAGCAGTGCCTTACGTTTACAACTCGGCGTGTTTTGTTGGGGAATTTATCTCGCAGCAACATACAATTATTACCACAAAGATGACAGAATGTTATTATATTGGGATTGAAAGCATACACTTCGCACTAAACTGGAATTATTATTATGAGAGTGTGTCTGAATCTCATATTTCTGTTGTGATTTGTGTCATGTTATTCAGACGTGTATATGAGGTACAATGTCTACCATTCATCACGTTTTGTCTTTACGTGAATGCTTTATGACTAATTTATATACGTACGAAGACGAATACATATTTATATGTATCCATTTTGCATTTGAGTCATGAAAACATTTTGCAATGCAGATTTTATCCAAAAATTACTCTAAAACTGGCACCTGTATACGAAAAAACCCGTCATGACAGTTAGTTTGAAACGAATACTATATTTTTGTATAATATTTTTATTTTTACTAATATCTACATCATTTCAAATATGAAAATTTTTAATAAATATCTACCTTACATTAAAAAAATATTATTCATGATTACCTACATACCTTTTAAATGATTTTTTAATTTTGTATTACATTTTTTTATTATATCTTTTTACATTCGTTTTTGACATTTTTGTTTTATATTTTTTATTGAAACTTTTTATATTTTTTTACTGTATTGTAGCATGTCAATAATAAAAATCACAAATCATCTGATATCTGTAACCATTCTCAAATTTTTTTAAGCGCTCGCGTTTATCAGACTGAGGTACTGCGGCGCGCTCAGGCTTATAACGCGAATACTGGTGCCTCTATAAATGTCTAACCCTAGAAAGAAGCGAGTTAAACCGGCAATTTTACTAATATAGATAGCACAGCGCTCGACAAGCGAGCGGCGTGAAGCGCAGTGGGGAGTGTTCAGTTATGATACCGTACTCGCTTAATGGAGTAATGTCTCATTTGATAAGTCAACCGCTTATAATTATGTTTCATATATGGTACTATTGTTTCCAATTTATCCGATGATTGCAAAGATTGCAAAATCTGTGAATTTTTATTTATTAATTACCTTTTCTGCAATATATTATACAAGTCTTAAAAACGCTACTTTAGTCATTAGTGTTTAGAGAAGTTTATTAAACGAACTGCGTACTATACTTTTTCTACGACCAAATTAATATTTTTGAAAGTATACAAGCATATATAATTTGTTCAGAAAAAGATCCTACCTGGTTTCATTTTTGTCACTCATCGAAAGGTTACCTAATTTCAGGCGGTACGTCCCTGAAATGTTCCTCTTCTGATTCCGTTATTGAAAAATGAGAAGAAATGTAGTACACCTAACGCTGAATATCAAAGCAACAAATAATGTCAAACTATATTTGACATAAATACAGGCCGTAACTAAACAAATATCGGCTCATGACTAAAATACCGGAATCAACCGGTATCTGAAGAGTTGTCGCATTCAAAATGGTACTTAGTACCATTACCTGTCTCTGCAATACGTGGCATTTTAGAGATGGAAGTAGAAAATTAACTTTCTGAAACTCAGATAACTATTCATATTTTTTTGTATATAAGTATTTGCTTCATACAGAGTTGTTATTGTGTGAAAATTATTTAAAGAAATCAGAAGTGTAATAATTTAACACTTGAACATTAAAAAGAAAAACAAAACAATTAAAAAGAAAATAGTTATTTGGGCACCAAGGCACTAAAGTTGCACTTTTTATAGCGAATGTGAATTTTATATGCAGAAGCCCGTAAGGCCGAGGCAAACAAAGAGATACAAAGAAACTTTAGTTTCTAGGTACACGTTTTTTCGAAATCGAGAAATCATTAAATTGTTATTTTTTAAAAATACAAAATTATGACACAAATACTCTGCAGGATTTGTTGTGTGTTAATTTGACGTTTATCTGTCACTCTGCCTACTTGAAAATAGTATATTATGTATCAAGTTTTATAAATGCCATTTTAGTCACGATTTTTATTAATCATGAGCGAAGCGTAGCGGAGCGAGTGTTTAATAAAATGAGTGAATAAAATGGCGTTATAAAACGAGTTGCATACTATACTTTTTCTACGATAGCAAATGGTTCATTTTTCCACAATTACTTCTTCCACAAAATTACTTCTCTTGTCACGCCGCGTCAAATTAGTTTGACAGATTGATTAAAAATTACACAGACAACTATCTTGATTTTTTCAATAATTTCAATCCGTGACTAAAGCGCACGAAGCCACGGCTTGTATGCACGAAGCCACGGCTTGTCAAGGTGTATTTAAAAGATCACTTAGCGTCATAACAACATATACGAAAAATTGCATTTTAAAGATGGGTAGTAGAAAAAATCGTAAAACGTTTTCGTTTTGCTAAAAAATGTTTAGTGCAAAGCTAAATACCATAAATTTTAATTATTCTGTTGCTAACAGCATCCTCTCGAGACCTGAGATCTTTTGTGACCTTGGTGGTACATTTAACAGAAAGTTATGTTTTAATAAACAAGGCGTATAATACTCTTGGATATGTTCTTAGGATCACGCGCAATTTTACAAATGAAACTTGTCATAAAACATTGTATATTTCTCTAGTTCGTTCTAAAGCTGAATATGCCTCCTTTATATATTGACAGTCTTGAGAGAATCCAGCGCAGTTTTCTTAAACTTGCTGCCTCTCGTTCAGATGGAGTATAGATATCCACCTATTGGTTTTCCTCATTCTCAACTTATTGATAGATTTTTGCTTATTCCGTTAATAGAAAGACGTAACATTGCTTGCCTAATTTTGCTTTTTAAATTACTTCATAATTATATTAACTGCGCTGAAATTGTAAGCATGCTTAACTTCCATGTTCCCAGAACAGCCTCGCGCTATTCAAATTTATTTTATTTGCCAACTCCACTGACAAACATCAGGACTTTTTCTCCTTTAAACTATATTTGTAATATTTATAATAATTCGTCCTTCTATTTTTTCCTTGTTCGCTTTCTTTTACAAAAATGTTAAATTTGTAACCGTTTCTTTTATTTCAATGTCGGCCTTATTTTCTTTTGTTAGTTTGTCTTAATCATTATTTGCTATACTTGTTTAATATTCTAATTTTATTTTATAGGTATTGTTAATCTTTTGTTTTAGTATTTTTATATTTCTTTGTGTTTTATGTTGATTATGGTAATTATGTTCTATGTTTTGTTATATTATTGTAAATTTATTTCCCCATTCTAGTAGTGGGTGGTCAGGCCTGTTGAATGGTGTACTACAATAAATAAATGATCAATAAATGAATAAATAAATAAAAATAAACAAAATATTTATAATGTTAGCGTATAATATTATAAATTCAATAGATAAATATAAATATATTACAAAAGTATTAATTCGGATGTTAAAATGCCACAAGGATTTATCAAATCACTCACTAATTAGTGTAGTAACTTTAGGGTTGGGATGACATCCAACAGGAGGACTGAGCACTAAAAAGGCTTAACATAAATCAAAAACCCGCTCTCCTCCTTCAATTATCGGAGGCAATATTTAAATACAATTTCATTAAATTACAAGCTCCGAGCCGTTACGAATGCACTTACAAGTACCCCCAAACAGAATCCCACTCGTGCTTACTCAATCGGCAAATATAAATTGCGATCCGCATTGATTCGGAATTTTATAATTACAATGACGTTTGCATAAAACATGTCTAACGACCTTTTCAATTAATTATGCCTGGATTACAAGTGAAACGCATTCATTTAACTTTCGATGATTATTTAAATGACACATCTAAATCCTTATTAAACTGTTTTTTTACTAATATACAGAGTGATTCTTTCAAATTATTATGATATTACGGTTATCGGTTACCAGATTCAAAAAATATTTATAAAGTTGGATATTAATTTGTTATGTTTTGAATATAGCGTTTAAAAAGAATGATTTCTAATACATTTCAGATGACATTCAATATTGAATTTTACTTTCGGAATGCTATCAAGTTAAAGGAAAATGAACATGTTCGAATCTCCAGGGTCGGTCTGGCCTCATTTGGCCCCGTATGCATTAGCTGTAACTTGTCACACAAAAAATATTTCCTAATACCCATTTACTTGTCACGATATATGGAAATTTTAGGACCCGAAAATAAAACCTATTTTTTTTTGTATCATTCATTACTAGATGAAGAATGAACAAAAATGTAAAAATATTATGTTCTAATAATATAGGTTCGGAAAATATGATACAAATAGCTTATCTTAGAGCTAAGACAATGCTATAAACATGGCAGTTAATGTCATAATCATATAGGCATATTTTAATTATGACATTAACTGTCATGTCTATATAAATGGCTTTAATTAATAAATAATGACTAAATGACCATTCATTCATTGTTTATGCTGAAATTTTCAGAAAAAAAATAGAATGGACCTTCCATTACCTCAATAAACGAATTCAATAAATCTTTATGGATTTATCTTGCATAGGTAAACCTCATGTTTACGTATAGTGAGAATTTAATAAGATACTAGAAATGGGAGAAAATCGCTATCGTGATTTTCGTTCCCGTTTCTAGATCTACCGGGGGTCCAGGCCTACGGCCTGGGGTCACCCCTCGGGTGACAAATGCATCTAGAATAATATTATTTTTAAGAAAATACATATTAAGGAAATTTCATCTGGAATGATGATGTAATTATACTAATCAATGTTTCTTAATATTTTGATGAATTGTAAGGGTATTCAATTCTTGACGGTAAAACATAATTTTTTAAGTGCTGAAAGTAGAATTTATTTTTCAGTAAACATTATTATCAATTTTATCAATGGGACCAAAAATATTGTAGGTATTTACTTGTGTAAGCTAAAATGATAAATTTAACAGACTGCCAAAATCAACGAATTAATTCCAAACGTTACGTGCAGAAAGAATAAAAGCTACGAATAATGAAACAGAATAACTAAACACTAATACTAAAAAAAGGCACAATAGTATAACTGGTATTAAAAAGTAAAAAAAAATGCCTCCAGCGTGACTCGAACTCGCGAAATGAGCATCCTTACGTTTTGAATCCTACGACTTTCCCATTGCTCTACCGCGCCTGTTGTCAAAAGTTTACCCTGAGACGTATAAGTATGTAAACTGTACGTGTCAACCTGAAAAAATATTTTTTACCGATTTTCTAATTGTAAAAGCATTTCGCTTCAGTATTTTGATAATCAGAAGTGTTTGGCAGTCAGTACTATTGATTCCGTTAATAATATTTCTCTTCAAAGTAACCTATCTGAAGTTTAATTAATTTGACAGTGTTCGTGGGAGGTGCTTGTCTCGTTAGTGCAATCTCACATCGGCAGATAAAATGAGAAAGAAGTTGAGACGGACGCGACTCGAGATTTTCGAAGACGAAATGGACGTAGAAGGACTCGAAGTACGGTCTCGAAAAAAATCTCAAAAGATTAGAGAAAGGACGGAACTTTCGCGTGAAGCGGTTCTCGAAGCCGTAAAATTAAAAAAGAGGTCTAGGGAGTCCCGTGAAAAGTCGGGATTTCGGCAGGCGTGACGGGGCCATTAGGCGCGAGGACAAACGCCAGTGAGCTATATCTCTCTCGTCGAACGGCGATCGACGAAAGTTTTGCAGAGGTTTCGACGCGTTTTAATATATATGGATTTAATGAGAATTTATTAAAAATTAATAATAAAATAGAAATATTGCTGGTAAAAGTAAAAATGATACAAGCAATTTCAGTAATTTGAGTATAACTATAAGAAATAAATAATAATAATAATAATAATAATAATAAACGTCTTTATTGCAAATTCTATATATATAGAGAAATATACAATGGGCAGAAGTCTAGCCTAATGGCCATTCACACTTAACCCTTTCCTTAAATTAATTCTTAACCTAAACTTAAACTAATAAAGGAAACCATGAACATGTATAGAGTAATATAATATGAACAAATTTATTTATTTATTTTTTCAAAAACAGAAAATATCGTCTTAGCCTCGTTTTAAAGGAATTTTCAGACGTGATACTTCTAATACTTAGATCCAACGAGTTATACAATTTAACAGCATTAAAAGTAAATGATCGGCGAAATATAGCTGTTTTATGTCGAGGCATTGCAAGTGATGTTAGGTTTCGTAAATTACGATTGTGAATTTTGTTGCGACATGTTAGTTTATCTTTTAGATATGTGGGAGATAAAGTATTGAGAATGCGAAACATGAATAGATGAAAATGATACTGAAATAAATCATTGACTTTCAACCAGTTTAGATTTGAAAAAGCTGCAGATAAATGGTCATATTTCCTTAAGTTACTAATTAACCGACAGCAAGTGTTTTGAATTTTTTGTAGTCTGTTGCACGTTATCTGATCCAAACAGGGATAATAAACTATATCACAGTATGACAATTTGGACAATACTAGACTCTCACACAAAAACTTTTTCATCTTATAGGTAAGCATATTTTTATTAGCATACAATAATTTTAATCTTAAATAACAATCCTTTGCAACATATGCGACATGGTCTATGAATTTGAGATTTTCGTCAAAATATACGCCCAAATTTTTTGCAGTCTTGACAAACGGAATGACTTGATTCTCAATGTTAATATGCATATTTGTTTTCAAGCGCTCTCGTTTCTTTTTTGTGCAGAATAAGATGACCTTAGATTTACTTGGATTTAGACGTAGATTGTGATATTTGGCAAATTTATTAATATTACATAAATCATTATTTATAATTTGTGAAGCCTCATTAAAATTTTCGGTTGGAAAATGATGATAGAGTTGGGTATCATCTGCAAAAAATTGCACATTACAGTTTGTAACCACTTTAGTTAAATCAAATGTATATATTAAAAACAATAATGGTCCCAATACTGAGCCTTGAGGCACACCAGATACAATTCGTTGAGCAGAGGAAATATTATTATGTAATAATCCCTGTTGGTGTCTATCATTTAAGTAATTAGATAAGAACTGCAATGATGTTTGATCAAAACCCAAGTAGCTACATTTAGCAACAAGCAATTTATGGTTGATTGTATCGAATGCTTTCGTAAAATCTAAAAGCACCAATGCAGAAGCTAACTCACTATCAGATGCACGCAAGATATTATCAGTCATATTCGTCAACGCCGTTGCAGTACTATGGCCCTTTCTAAAACCGGATTGGTGTACCGGAAGCAAGTTTTTGGCTACTACATATTTATTTATTTGACCATAAACAACTTTTTCCAAAATTTTTGACAGAATTGGCAATAGACTAATAGGCCACAGCTCATTGATATTTGAAGGATTAGGACATTTGGGACGAGGTGTTATAAGGGCTGTTTTCCAAGACACTGGGAAAAATCCCCTTTCTAAGCAACTATTGACAATGTGAGTGATATAAATTCCGACAGCAGGCATACATAGCTTTATCATTTGAAGAGTCATACCGTCGACACCTCGAGCATTCGATTTTATTTCAGCAACAATTTTAGATATATTTTCATGTTCAACAAGTTGGAAACTAAAATTAGAATCAGGATGTAGTAAGTTGTCTTGATATAGCTGTATATTTTGTGCACAAAAAAAATCACTATTTTGAAAGACTGAAACAAAATATTCATTAACTTTACCAGGATCGCAAAGGTGTTCAGGGATTTCGGAACTACTAGTACACTGAATTTTCAGTGCTTTGAGAGCTTTGTAAAAAGATGACGTACTTTTTTGGCTATGTAGAAACCGAAGATAAGCAGCTTTTTCTCTGCGAACAGAAGCCTTAGCAAAATTTCTCCACTGTTTATAATTGCTCCAGCTTTCATCCGTCTTATGTCTTTTATAATTTTGTAAAGCCCTGTCACGCATATCCATTATCAATCTTAGATTATCCGTTAGATTATAAATAGATTTATTATGGTTGTAACTCACTTGAATTTTACTTTTGAGGATTGCACTTCTCAGGGGGATGAGTGCTGATTTTTGCCCATTTTTTTTTTCAATAATTCCTTTCTAGTGAACCCTAGAAGGTACGAGGATAAGATTCTTCAGTATTTGTTGCATAAAAAAGATTTTGCATTTTCTCTTATGTATTTCGATAATTTCAAGAAAGTCATTATGGAATAACGAAATGGATTTACTTACTAATGTACCTACTAATTATAAACCATCATTAAAGGAATGGTTAATGAGAAAAAATCAAATCCTCAAGCACAAAAATTTGAAAATTGCATTGCATTTTGGAACCTTTGCAACATTTTTAGGAACTGCTGCTCCGTAAAGAAACTTTTTCGAAGGTATGTTCAAACCAACTTCCAATTTCTATTTTAATATGGGACACCCTACATAACTCTTGCAGTTCCAATTAAATCCAATATTTACAATCCAAGAGAAATATATACAGGGTGTCCACCTAGTGCGCGTAAGTCCAATATCTGGGTTAATAAAAGAGATAACTTAATTTTTTTTTCTACAGGGTTGTCTAATATCCCGAGCTGCACAAAATGAAAATATATTTACATATTCAGGGTGTTCAGTTTTTCCTGGACAGGTACCAACTTCGTTTTTCTAAATGGAAATATATATTTTTTATTGCTTTTTCGAACTAAACCCTTGATTTTAGTAGGACTTTCATCAGCCTTCCCTATACCTAACTTAAACTGTTTTTGAAATATTGACGGGTGAATATTGACATTTTTGCAACTTTGACACCCTGTAAAATCTAAACGGTTTGAGATCAAGCAAAACGGTTTGCACATTCCTATCTTAACTTTTCATAAGCTATCGTTTGGTACTAATTTCAGAATTATCCAAAAATTTAAAATTTTCTGAAAATTTTGAAAATTTTTTATTCCTGGATAAATTTGAAATTAGTACCAAACGATAGCTTATGAAAAGTTAAGATAGGAATGTGCAAACCGTTTTGCTTGATCTCAAACCGTTTAGATTTTACAGGGTGTCAAAGTTGCAAAAATGTCAATATTCACCCGTCAATATTTCAAAAACGGTTTAAGTTAGGTATAGGGAAGGCTGATGAAAGTCCTACTAAAATCAAGGGTTTAGTTCGAAAAAGCAATAAAAAATATATATTTCCATTTAGAAAAACGAAGTTGGTACCTGTCCAGGAAAAACTGAACACCCTGAATATGTAAATATATTTTCATTTTGTGCAGCTCGGGATATTAGACAACCCTGTAGAAAAAAAATTAATTTATCTCTTTTATTAACCCAGATATTGGACTTACGCGCACTAGGTGGACACCCTGTATGTAGACTGTGTGATTGGATTCGCGTATCCGAAACGACGGCGCGCCGATGGGAACCGTCGACGGTTTGTCGAGCTAATTTCCTGCAGAAGCGCTCCTCGCGGACAATCGCGTCATTAATCTTTGCGCGACGTCAATGCGGCGTTTTGTTAAGCCTCGGTTTAAACACACGCACCTCCGAAACAACCGGTGACAAGTGACAAGCAATAGATTGGTTTTTTAGATTCCGTCCGATGATTACCAAGGCTTTTTGTCGGGCATCTTCCACCATCCATCTATCCATCGTGATGCTAGGTATTTTCATTCAGGACGTGGAAAGTGGCTCGACAATAGAGAGGACCTGCATACGAGGGGATGGTTTAAGGGGTGCCAGCTGCAAATGTAAACACGTGAAAATCTGAGAATGGGCACCAATAAATTAACGGGCTTAATAAGGTGCTCTTCCAATCACCTTATACATTTGTAAAAGATTTAACTGATACACTTTAGCTACTATACAAGTGTAAATTTGGCTGCAAGCGGTACCACCTTCCGTTTTCTCTCTAAGTATTTCATGTTTTTTAACTACTAGCAAAGTCATCTCCTTCTGAATTACTTAGATAATACTGGAATGTAGAATTTTATGTAAATAAGATTTTTATGTATACATACATCATATAAAACACAACGCCTTATCAAATGCTTCTGATGCTTCAGAAGACCAAATAAGTTAAAAATAGTTTTCTTAGTGAACAGAAAAATAGAAAATCTTTAATATTTAACAGTCTATATTTTGATTGAAATATGTGTAATATATTTATGAAGTAAACTGAAAATATCTAATTCTCTGCAGTCCATAACTGTTGAAATTTGTGGAAATTGACTGGAATGTAATGCACAAAAGAATGAAATCGATATTTTTATTTTATTTTTGAATAAAATGAACGAATCTTGTTCAATTTTGTCCTATATATCTAAGTGACTATCAAATGATAATGGAATACCAAATTTTCAAGTCTCAAAAATGCCCTTTCTATCGGTGTAAAAAAAACTGTTGTGTGTTGGGTAATTTAGAAATATGAGTCTTTGAGCTTTTATCCCATTTTCAGTAATCAATTTAAAGTAAACATGGTAGTTTATAAATAATAAAATTTCTTTAACTGAAAATGTAAGAAATGTAGGGACAACTAATCACAACACAAGCTACAAATAAAAGTAATCTTATCAACTAATGGACTCCTGTTTATCAGCAGTCGAATCGATGGTTGTCCATTGTAGTCGCCCCAATCCGAAAGATCCCAGCTATTGAAGGGACTGCAGTGGATACGAGAAATGAGAATAGTCTATTTCCAACTATTGCTTTGTCAAGAAAGAAATATCTATTATTCCTTATATACGTATCCAAATAGGCTTATGTAATTGTATTGAAAATTTAATACCGTTTAACTGTCATACAGTGTGTCCGGCCAACACCCTTTAGATGTCTACTTAGTGGGTTTTGATAAGTCCCGTAAGTCGTGTCTGAGACGCTAATACTGAATAATAATATTCTGCCCCATCTGCCACATAGGTGTCATACTTTCGGAATAATTTTTGGGATATAATGAGGATATATTATTATTATTATTATTATTATTATTATTGTTATTATTATTATTTTAAATCCAGTCGACCGGTTTCCTGGCTCCGATTTTCAGGGTCGCCCGCTAGTGGTTAACAGTAGCTACACCCCACGTCCTTGGGGTGAGTAACTACTGTGTCCGAGAATCGTGTGCCCTGGGCATAAGTAAGGACCCCAGAATGATAGCCTTCTGCATTCTTCCGGCTAGAAGATTTGCCGAATTTCGGCATGATCTTCAGTTCCGAAAGCAGTGTATCCCTTGCTCCACCGAGGGCTCCTATTATTAGTATCACAAGCTTCACAGTATGTGCTGGATGGAGTCTGCGGAGTTCGAACAGAAGGACTCGATATTTCGTCCGTTTCTCCTCCTCTTTCAAGACAAGATGTTGGTCTTGGCAGGAACCGAGAACTCATTGACAAACATTGTCTTGAGCTGGTGGTCGAAGAAGACTACATCAGGCTTATTAGCTCGAATCTGCTTGAGTAGTTCCAATAAATTCGGCACCTCTCATTCCCCACAACGTATCAATACAAATAGGTTTCTGGATTTTCTGATATAAATTAAATAGTCTTCAAAACTGTTCAACGCTGTCAAATCTGTCATTTAATCATATTTCAATACTTGTTACTTAGAATAGACATGTAATGAACAGGACCGTTTTTCCTACTACCAATATTTAAGTTACACACTCAAACTGAGGGCTCAATTTACTAGACTCGAATCTTATAGATTTCACTAATATATAATAAAATAAGTAGGTAAAAAAAATAATAATGGAGTACAAAATAGTTCCTCTGTGGCATAATCTATAGCAATTAATCATGCAGTGTACAGTGTGATTCACTTTCGAGTGTGTAACATGGGTATCTCGCTTATTATAAAAGATAGACTGTAGGTTTAAATTCGGCAAAGTTGCGGAATTTTGTGCTCAATAAGTTGTCGCAAACAAAACCCCCATATCTGCTTTTGTTTTTGAGTAAGAGGCAAAAAAAGCTTTTTTACGGTTTTCGTTTTCTGACCATAACTTCTATATTTTTGAAAATATTGGCGTATCGTTTTCACATTATTAGGACACTTTCTTGAGAGACAAATACGATGCCGTAAACCGTTTTTTTAAAAAAATGTCACTTCTATTGTAAATCATCGTCAACTTTATTTTTTCTTATGGGCGCCATATTAATTTTTCTCATATTTGAATAAACCAATTTTTTCTGAATACAACAATATAATATATGTTAATATTTGCCTAAAAAATAAGGTTATTATGAAGGAAAATAAGAATTTTTTTTTAAAATGTCTAGTTAGCCATGGCCATGACAGTCAATTCTTGACAAACCACAAATGTCACTTATAATTGCTATAAACTGCATCTGTGGAGTACTTTTTACATTGACTAACGATGTATTCAACCGAGAAGAAACAAGATATTATAGATATTTATTACAGATGTAACAAAAATTTAAACAGAATAGTTGAAGAATATTTAAACACATATCCTGAAAGACGACAACCATGCAAGAGATATATTACTAAACTGCACTGTAATTTAAGAAATTATGGCAGTTTTTCTAAACCATGAAATAGGTATGGACGTATAATTTCTTAAATTACAGTCCAGTTTAGTAATATATCTCTTGCATGGTTGTCGTCTTTCAGGATATGTTTTAAATATTCTTCAACTGTTCTGTTTAAATTTTTGTTACATCTGTAATAAATATCTATAATATCTTGTTTCTCTTCGGTTGTATACCTACATCGTTAGTCAATGTAAAAAGTACTCCACAGATGCAGTTTATAACAATTATAAGTGACATTTGTGGTTTGTCAAGAATTGACAAATCACAATGACAATGAGAATTGACTGTCATAGCCATGGCTAACTAGAGATTTAAAAAAAAATACTTATTTTCCTTCATAATGCCCTTATTTTTTAGGCAAATATTAACATATATTATATTGTAGTATTCAGAAAAAATCGGTTTATTCAAATATGAGAAAAATTAATATAGCGCCCATAGGAAAAAATAAAGTTGACGATGATTTACAATAGAAGTGACATTTTTTTAAAAAACGGTTTACGGCATCGTATTTGTCTCAAGAAAGTGTCCTAATAATTTGAAAATGATACGCCAATATTTTCAAAAATATAGAAGTTATGGCCAGAAAACGAAAATCGGAAAAAATTGTTTTTTGCCTCTTACTCAAAAACAAAAGCAGATATGGGGGTTTTGTTTGCGCCAACTTATTGAGCACGAAATTCCGAAACTTTGCTGAATTTAAACCTATAGTCTATCTTTTATAATAAGCGAGATACCCATGGTACACACTCGAAAGTGAATCACCCTGTACACAGGGGCAATTGGAGGCATATAATAGGCAGATTTAATTTGACATAAAAGGGCGTTTTGATGTCTTCTATTAAAATTTATAAGAAGGCTATAATTAAATTAAAATTTACAGACTAGAGAAGTATTTTCTATGAGAACATTTTTTAAGGTAGCTACAATAAGAAAATATAATAGCCGCTAAAAATGGTCACATTTTAATGAATAAATTCAATTGAAAATCGATTTCACGCAGTTAAACCCTTTGGATGTAAAATTATCGCTGTAGGGGTGGAACTCCCCGCACAACTGTTAATATTGTGACAAAATAATTTTAACAGTTTGACACCAAAAGTCTAAGATTTTATACAGCGTTTTGTTAGGGCACATATGTATTTATTCAAGCTGAATCTTGCTAGAGAATTTTATTTCAAAAGATGGGTTATAACTGAAATAGTCGGCTTGGCAGTAGTTTTATCCTCGTTCATTATTTGATATATTTTTTAATGTTATTTTCAGAATTTGTAATATTTCATTAAACCATGTAACATTCCACATATTATTTTCAGAGATGGACTTCTCTCCTTGATGTGGAGATGATTCACATCGGTTGATGTTTGACTACCCCCGCCTAACGTTTGACCGAGGTTTTCCAGGTTTTAACCATTCCAGCACTGAATGGTGGTTAGGGCTTACCAAAGTAAGTCCTTCCTGAGACGCTAATACTGAATAATAATATTCCGCCCTCTCTACCACAAATACTGAACAAATAATAAGAAATGGGGCATATTTACTTTGATATCAGTCGTTTACATGAGTAGAGAAGAGGACCTAGTGCTGTCCCTTGAGGAATCCCAAACATGTTGTTCCCCAGACGTTGTGAATCCCATACCAGAATGTTTATTCATTTACAAAATTTTCTGTATGCACCACTTGAGCCCTATCACTGAGGTGTGTTTTAAATAATGTTAATCTAATTTCTCTAAAGCAAGAAAGTCCTCAGGAATACTTATCAATATTTCCTGATCGATAATATATCCCTGGGCAAATCGAGAAATGTTAAATACAGCATTCTTTCCATATTTCTCAGAATACATGTTGTTTAAAGGATGGATGGATATAGGAATCGGTCAGATAATCAGAGTTAGAAAAAAATTTATTTTATCAAAAATTACATAAGGTTGTGGGAGGTAATAAAACCCTCATCACGCCTGAAATTAAACAAGTGTTACAGAATTCCCCTACATCTACAATATTTTCGAATGTAGAATATACTACATATTAATTCATTTAAATTATTCATGGGTTATGAATGACGGGGAAACAAAGCGTCCACATATGTAGAATTGAGCTGATAAAGAACGGGGTTATAACAGAGTACAATAACCACAATAGCACAAACACGTTTTACCATCACAATGGCCAGATTTAATTTAATCTGCGCTATGAAATGAGGCCGGACTAAAAACTTACTAGAAGGGCTCACGCTTTCCATACCAAACAACAAATAATTTTGCTGCAATAATAACAATCGTGTCGGGAGTGCCACCCCTACAGCGATAATGTTACGAAAGGGTTTGACCACGTGTGATTGATTTTTTGTTGGAAGTACTCAATAAAAATGTAGGAACATTGTATTACTGTTAATATATATTTATTGTGATTAATTCTAGTCACCTTTAAAAGGTCATATGGAAAATTACTTACCCTTTCTGTAAATCAAGATTAATTATAGCACAAATAGCAATTTAAAAGTCATTTGGTTTTCCCAAAATATATATTGTTTCTTAAATGCCTTAAAAATTGTTTGTTGCAAATTGTATAAAGTGCTATGATCAACGCCTAGAGGGCATTATCCTTATTAGTTGTAAGTATCCTTGTTCTTAATAGCTTCTCCTGAGACCCAAAGTCCATTGAAATGGTCTGTGAGTTTTCTGGTTATAGTTTCTTAAACCTTTAAAAATGGTTTTAAAAACCCATTTCTAATTATAAAGTGGACATTCATGTGGAGCCATCTATCAGATTATATTTGAAATAATGAAGTGCGAAACCAAAAAGTGCAGTTGTTGACGTTTGACAATGACACTGTTCAATCATGTTAAGGACATACCTCATAGATAACTTGATAAGCTACTATCGAATTTCTGAGGGCTACAAGAACCAGCAAGTGGGCTGTTAAGACAATTTTTCATTTCATTGATTTGGCTATGGCTAATGCAATGCTTGGATTCTCTATTGCCAACACGGCAGAAAATTAAAGAGATAACTCCAAAAGATATTCTGCAGTTTCTGGATTTTAAAATTAAAACTGCTGACTACTTTCTACTTCAAAGGGATTGCAATAAGGAAAATGTCACTAAGCAATTGGTGATGAAAACAAAAAACACTCCCCTTATAGTTCATCTATAATGTATCTGTAATATAATATAATATTTTTATTCATTTTAAGAAAAATACTTCTAAAACTGGATGCGTTTCCAGGTCCAATATCCCTCTTCAAATCACTTATTTTGTCAATGTTTATACAATTTGCGGCATCGTGTGAAAATTTTCAAACGAAATTAGTACCCTCCTAGACGCACAAGTAATTCGCTCGATTAAATCAAGAGTGTGTGAAATGTTATCTGCCGCCGGGATCGATCTATTCACGGCAGATTTGTTGTCGACATACGCTATTTATATAATATGGCGATTATTGACTCGTACGACGGACGCCATAAGGGTGAGTTCGAGCAAGCCATCTCCACGAATTAGCACCAGATGTGCTGCGTTGGTTGCCAAACACTCATTGTACATTCTAACAATGAAAGTTAAATGTGTGATCGAACGATTAGGTTAGAATTCTATTGACACACCGTAGTAATTTGTAAGGGCTATTTTGTTCGGCCCGTTCACTGATAAGTACGGTACGATAGCATCGCAACTGCGGTTTGTTTTGTTTATTAAATCCTTTTACCATTATTACTACATGTAATAAGCAGATTACGCTAGTTGGGAACGGTTTTCGATTGTAGCTGGAGATTGTTATTATGTTCTTTTCTGGTTCGATGGACACAGTTTTAAGTCTTGTTTGTTGGTCTGGCGTATTATACTTAATTATCGAAACTACGATCAGGCAGTTGTCAGAATGAAAATACGAAAATATCATGTAGGAACGTGTTAAGCGAGTAACTTAATAGACATTAACATATTACTTAGAAAAGGATATTAATACAATAATAATAGATACAGACGAAGTTGCAAAAAACATTGCTTCTTGTCATGTGAAGCGGCCTCGAAAATTTTACTGTGATCATCTTGAAAAATTTTGCTATGTTCCCTGAACTGCATCCCCAGTATGGAAGAAGACACTTATACGAGCAGTAATTTTGTTTCTATGTGCAATTTGAATGTATATATCAGTATTTGAGTTTTGTATATAAAAGTTCACAGGTTTTTTATCTATTTTAATTTGACAGGAAAGATTATAGACTCAAATTCAAGGATCATTAGAATAAATCAATAAAATTTTACTGTGATCATCTTGAAAAATTTTGCTATGTTCCCTGAACTGCATCCCCAGTATAAAAGAAGACATTTATACGAGCAGTAATTTTGTTTCTATATGCAATTTCAATGTATATATCAGTATTTTAGTTTTGTATATAAAAGTCCACAGGTTTTTTATCTAATTTAATTTCACAGTAAAGATTATAGACTCAAATTCAAGGATCATTAGAATAACGTAGATAAAAATATTCCAGGATAAAGTCAACATGTTTTTTAACATTACAATAATTACAATAAAATTACTTCTATCTGTACTACTACAGTTTTTGGTCTATTGTCGGCTACCATTTTATAGTTGATATGATGAGGTACCAGTGCAATTTATATTTATTTGTTTTCCATTATGAACTATGGTAATGTATAGGTGAATATTGGTAGTACTCTTGAGACTCCGATTGCAGCTTATGTCGCGGGGTTATTGCCTGGTAAATATTTTTGCCAATGTACTATGTATGTTAGTATAATGCACACCTGCTAGTAGTTTATATCCGAATGTTATATGTTCTATTGTTTCAAGAAATTGATGACATTTTTTGCACTTATCGCTCTTAATTGAAATATATTTTTATAGTTATTTGTCGCCATCACTTGTTTTTGAATTACAAGTATAAATCCCTCTGCTTCTGGGTATAATTGGTCTGTTTGTAAGAACTTATACCAAAGTTCTTTGTTTATATGTTCATGATTTACACTGTTATGATAGGTTTGTTCCTACTCAGCGCCAAATTATCAGCAAACTGTCAGGAGTCTGCGCAGATCGTATTTAACCGTTCCAACATATTGGAACGGGTACAACGCCTACAAGCTTTAAATCCTGAAGATTATCCACATCGATTAGCTTTTTGCCATTGATTTTTGAGTCACAACTTAATAGACCTTCACTTCGGGAGAATAGTATATAGTTTTCTGATGAGGCATCTTTCATGGTTTGGTTTCAACTGTGCGATGATTATTTTATTGGTAGCAACAGCCACATTTGGTATGATGAAGATTCTTACCCTGTGGTCTTTAGAAGACAGCAGCAACTTTCTGTAAACGTGTGGGCTGATATTGTTGGAGAGAATCTAATCTAATCTAATCTAAGACACTTTCTGTCTGGTCGTTTGAACGCAGATATTTATCTCCATTTTCTGTAAAATGTTTTGCATCAATTATTAGAAGTTATTCTTTTAGACATTAGAAATAACATGTGATTACAACATGCTGAGGCAACTCTACATTTTTATTTGAACGTGCACCAGTATCTGGATCAGCAATTTCCCCGCCGATGGATTGGAAGAGGAGGTCTCGTGAAGATCTCAACCCCTGGATCGCAAGTATTTTTCTTAAAATGAATAAAAACATTATATTATATATTACAGATACATTATAATAGATGAAATATAAGGGGAGTGTTTTTTGTTTTCATCACCAATTGCATAGTGACATTTTCCTTATTGCAATCCCTTTGAAGTAGAAAGTAGTCAGCAGTTTTAATTTTAAAATCCAGAAATCACGTCTTTTAGTCTACGAAACGCCTATTCGTAATGAGAAAGATCTCTTAGCAAGAATAATGGCCAGTTGTACACATGTAGAAGCTATTCCCGGAATATTCTATAGGATCCGCGGGTCAATGAACCGACGGTGCAATCTTTGTATTGAAGCAAATAGTCAAGATTTTGAACACTTATTGTAAACCATCATTTATTTATCAATGAAACAAAGTTGAAAATAGTAAAAATAGTTATTTGTTAACTAGTACAAAAAATACACATTTTTGGGACGAGGGAAAGGGTTGTCAGATGACGCGTAGCGGAGTCCGGCAATTTTACGAGTCTCGAAAACGTATTTTTTGTACAAGTTTAACATGATATTTTTTTCCAACCGCTTATAATTAGCACCTCCAGTTTACCGATTCATCGAAGTCACTATCTGTTTCTATTTTTCTATTTAATTAAACTTCAATATATTATGTGACATGCAATGTCAATGTCAAATTACTTTTCGGTACTGTTCAACTGTACAATAATTTCTCTTTTGTACAGTTGCTATGGCGATCTCAAACAGTCCCGAAATGGCCCTCTTTTTATACAAAATAATTTAATGTTATAGTATCTTATTCGTATGGTTGGAAAAAAAGTGATTTATTTATCCTCCTAAACATTTTTTGTAAATGAATACTAATTATTTATCAAAAGAACAAAACAAAACTACTTAAACTGAAACTGAAACTGAAATAAACAAAACTTAAAAAAACATTTTTCTTTTTTTCTGCCAAAACGGCTCATTTGCGAACATATGTTTATTAGGTATACAAAAAAGGTTTGTTCTCATGTCCCCTATCACGCCTTAAAGTTTGTCGCTATGTTTTTGGGACATCCTGTATTGCTATTATTGCTTTGGGCTAAATTAAGTCCTCTTACACCTTTCCTTTAATTTTTTTATTTGTTGCTCAGTTTTTATTGAATTGTTATAAAGGATATCTGTAAAAATCAATAAAGGCTATATTTAACTAAGAGGTTTCAAGAGCCTTATTTAGTCAGACTTATATATGTTCAGGTACTAAGTCCGTATAGACAGAAGAATTGTGCAGGTAAATGTTAAATAAAAAAAGGTTTATTACCATGGAAATAAATAAATAAACATCAAAAAACCGAACATCCCTTCGCCTCTGTACGACTTTAATATTCCCAAAAAAGCCAATCAGGCATAAGATATATTCCTATATATAACGCTAATAGAATACAAGCACCATTTTACTCTGTACAATAGCTCACCGAAAACATAAGTGGCAGTATTCTCGGCAAACATGATATATAACGTATGTCTATTAATATTTTCTATAGAAAAATCCGTTTTTCACACACTTTGGAATAATGGTCTTCCGATTATTAAGCACAATGCGATATATCCGAAAATATTGGGCATTATTTAGTTATAGTTGGCTAACAAAATATTTAGAGCATTGGGGCAAACATCCTGCTGGTACTGTGAATACCGGCAAAATATATGATTTACCAGTCACATTGTTGTATTTTAGGGGTGAATAGCGTATTGTGGTGCCCTTGAAAATGCTACCTAATGAAGCGGACATTTTTATAATTCTTATTATGAATATTTTTTGTATGTGTTGTGCTGCCGACAAATACATTTGTGTTGCAGTTTAAAATATTCGCTGAATTATACAAGTTAAACAATATATTACTGAGATATACATATTTAATGTATGTAATATTCAACAAACTTCTACTAGGTAAGTACATTTTGTACTGGCCATTTAAAAATTGTAAATGAAAGGGTATCGATAAATGATTGGGCAGCTGCTGAGATTGTATTTATTTTTATCTTTTCTTTTATTTTACTCAAAGCACTCTGTATCAGTTGAATAAACATAGAGATCTGCAGATGATTTGTTTGCAAGGCAGAGGCTGTCGAATCTAGCAACAGAAGTATTTTTGTGTGGTTGTGATATACCATTAATCTAGCAGTTTTAAAATTTAGAAAAAATTTTATTACTATAAAAGTATGAGTCATTTAAAATTTAACAATATAAAATTATAACCTTTTTGCTATGCAGAAATGTCAAAAAATGTTGTTCAAATTTGCTTCATAATTTTATATTATTCTTATGGTTCTAAGTCAAACTCAGTGGATTTATTTAATAATGTTTTGAAGGTATAAAGGCTATTTTCCCAAAAGCACGAATTCCATAGACAAAACTAAGAAACCATCGATCGATTATGAAAAAACTATAATTAGGAGAAATCTGAAAATTTGGTAGCATACCGACGTCGATGGAGTCATTCCGGTTAAAATTTCAATATTTTTCAGGGTTTTCAAGATGGTGGCACTTCCGTTATACTGGAATGAAGACGCCAGAAGTAGAAATATTTATGGTACATTAAGCGAAGGAAGATTGCTACAATTTCAGTTTTGTCAGTAAAAAATAATTCTTTTCACTAAAATTCAATACAAAAGTTAGGTATGTGACCAAAATTATTATCTTTAACGTATAGATGCGTAATGTTTCATTATTTAAAGATAATTTAAGATATGCCGTTATAATTCAATGTTGGGGGGTACATATTGCACGCAAAGTAGATGTTTCCGACATATCTTAAACAGAATAAAGTTTTTCTTTTGCTTTTATTCTAAAGTTATGGTTCTTTATTGAACAATAATATTTAACATTTATTTCTTACCTAAATGTTTGGCTTAATTCCTATATAAAGAAAAATGTAAATCCTTTACCCATATCTAACCGTTTTTGACAAATTTGAAATTTTATGTAAAATATTGCATTAGCATATCGAAAAATAATTACTAACTTTGACTGCACGGTACCTTTGTTATTTAATTTGGATTGGTGTTTATGTATGTACAAAGGGACATACTTTAGCACACTGCATATAATATTTTGATAATTATTACCTTAGGGTGCTCAAAAAAGAAAAATAAAAATGAAATTGAAAAAACTGTCAAAAGTCAATGGTCTCAAATCTAAACCCTTTCTTTAAAACAATTTTATCTTATTTAGCATTAAAAATAATGCCTAATTTGTGTCAGAAGTAGGTAGGTAAGTCTAATATTTGTAAGTTATTTTTACAGAATTCTTGAAAATTTTAAACCAATATTTTTCTATCTAAACTGGTTAAGTATGTTATGGAAATTATACAGGGAGTAGTTTTATTATTTATACATAATTTGACGATAACACAACTTTTCATCGCAATTTAAATAAGAAATCTGGTAAGGGAAATATTAAGAAGTTGAGACTATTTTCACTAGTTTTAATTTATTTCTGCCATTATGTGAAGTGGCATCCAAAAACTTTAAGATTTTTTGTTTTTAAGCAAGACAATTTAATTTATACATAAAAAATCGCATATACCACAGTGCAATTGTCACTTTAACAGCGACAAAAGTTACCTGCAACTTTTACAGTGATAAATGCACTTGTGGTTTTTTCACTTATTCATTTTTTAATCAATTATCGCGGTGTCCGTTGCCACCGCGACATTTTGGTCAACAACTTATTGAATTATTAAACACTAACAATGACTAGATTCGGTGAGTCTACGAACAACGAAATTAGTAAAATTGTTAATACCTATGAAGTTTGTATTCATATGTTTCTAAATTTCTTATTCATTAAATTGTCATGCCGAATTACACTCGATGTTTGTATTGATACCGGGTAAATTTGTGTTGTTCAAATTCTAAACTGTTTCCTTTAGTAATTTGACTTGAAAAACTATCAACCTAAAAACACTCCACCTTCGATGTTGGGTTTTTAATAGTTAACAGTTTTTCCCGTCTAATTGCTAGGCAACAGTTTCTCATTAAACAGTCCAAATTTATCCGGTAAAATACAAACCCCTTGTGCAATTATAAGTGACAACTTAACAGTGCATTAAGGTATATTGATTGAGGCCATTCGTCAGGTCGCTGCCATCTTCTATTTTGCACGTTTTACATGTACCGGGATATAAAAAATTATCTTGGCAAGGGTGGTTGTAGAATGTAAAACGTGTGTCTTACTTTAAATTTTTGAATATGTTTTGTTGTGTCAGAATCTGTCAACTCATTGTGCTGAAATTTTCTAATCCAGTTTTTGAATCATGCCTCTTACCACACAGCACAAAATTTTCATGATTGAAGCCTATTTTCGAACGGGTGCGCTAGTTAATGGAAATTGGCAATACAGTCAACGTTTGTGTTTGGACAAATGAATAGGTATGAAATTTGTAGGTTATTGATGATGTCAGTGTGACAGTGACATAATTATTTCAAATTTAAAGTAAGACACACGTTTTACATTCCACAACCACCCTTGACCAAGATAATTTTTGATATCCCGGTATGAATGCAAAGAAAAATCATCATAAATTTGAATTCCCTTCAATTTTTTATAATTTTTATACATATTCTGTAACAGTTGATGTCCCTATGGCGATTATCAACTTTTTTTTGTTTGAAAATTTAGTTAAGTTATGATTTATATAGCATTTGTATGCCATTATTATAACAACTAGGTATAGCACACCATACAAGACAAATGATGTAAATTTGTTGCTACCAACACTTATAAACAAAAAGGTCAGTGTCGAAAAGGATTTCTTTTCAATACGCAATTGCTTTTCACAATGAGCTGTTTATAGACAAAAAATAGAAAAATAAATATTAATACTCATACACAATACATATTGGCATCTCCCGACAGATCTTTGGCAGTAAACGTGTTATAAAGCTTAACGTCATTGAATTGCAAATTACACGCACTGAGGGGGTCCGGAATATTATTATTTTTGCAGGCCAAAACTGATTAGAGGGAATGGTACTTCTCAGTAGTTTTAAAACTGTTTCTGTCTCAATACCTAAGGGTGCAATTTATTTACAATTTCCACTGAAGTCTTAAATAGATTTAAGACTAGATAATAAATAATAATAAATAATATATAATAAATATGCAGAATAGATTCTGCATAATTATCTATATCAATAGAGAGCATTTACAGTTTAAATATCGCATTTATATTGTATCTATATACACAGTAAGAAAATCCGACTGATTTTAACACTGAATCCACACTCATCAGTGTGTATATAGTCCACACTTGGCAGTGTTAGACATATCGGTGTATTATTACATTACATTAAAAGTAATTTAACACAGTAGATTTTACAAGGTAATGTGTAATAGTTAATTATTCACCGTGTAATTATTCCGTATTTATGGCGGATTGATTCATTTTTAACACAGGGTTTTGTAAATTTGACTACAATTTATGAGTAGGTACTTCTACAAACTTGGCGGGTATATCGTTCGTGTAATATGAGTTCTAAAGGTTTAGTTATTATACTACCCAGTTCGTGTTAAAAATAACACTGAAGCAAATTACGATTACCATTTAGTAATTTTACCATTTGTCTTTTGTTACTGTGTAAGGTACAATAATAAACAGTAATGTCCAGTATCTAGCAAATCTATTAAAATCGCCATGAATTTTATGAGGTTCAATTCAAATTTCCAGTTAGAAAGCTTGGAAGAAAATGAAGTGTCGCCAGTGTACACACTTTTATACCCTTAATCTATACTTATTATCTATATGAATAGAAAGCATTTTTCAGTTTTAATATTAAATACATTATTTAGGTACAGGGAATGCTAATACAGATCGATTCAGAATTTAATTTTGCATCAGAATATGGGACAAAATCGGAGCATTGTACTAAAAATAATAAAGTTTTGATAGTTCGAATTTGTGCTAAAAGGAAGTCGAATTCTGAACACCCTGTACATAATTGACAAATATCGAAAGCATCAACGTGAAGATCAAAGTTTCCTTTAGTTGTTCTGTTAATATCATTTTCTTTAATTCAAAAAGAACTGCAAGAGACAATTCAATGTGTCGTGGTGCAAAATCCGAAAGATCTCAAAATGGTTGAATTTAGGAATAGGGAAATTTGATAAAATTCTCCCTAAAAGACCCCGTATAATCTAAAAATGCAATAAAAATTGTACCATTTTTTTTAAATTAAGAAGTTGACAGCCACTTCTGATATAACCGGAAGTGCAACCATTTTGAAAATATTATCACTGCACTATGTTCGTGCGTACATTTTTAGAAAAAAATAATTAGTGGTTCAATACTTCTAATGAACGATTTTAATCAATCACCCTGTATAAGGTATAATAATAAGCAGTAGTGCCTCCCTACCTAGCAAATCAATTAAAATCTCGGTGTATTTTTATGAGGTTCCATTCAAATTGCCAGTTAGAAAGCTTGCCGACAGTGTTACACACTTTTAAATCCTTAATCTTTACTTATTATCTATATAAATAGATATCATTTACAGTTTTAATATAAAATACATTATTTATATTGTATCTATATAAGGTACAATAATAAGCAGTAATGTCCCTCCACCTTATGAGATTCTTATGAGATTCAATTCAAGTTTCCAATTAGAAAGCTTGGCAAAAAAATTCAGTTGCCGCCAGTGTTACACATTTTTAAATCCTTTGGTGCCAGTGAATGTCCAGAATAATACAGAATGGGACAAATAATTCCGTTTATTGTACCCTAAAATCTGTTATGCCAAAATAAACCATCTGCGGCAAGTAAGACTGCCCTTTTAATGCGTATCTAATTTGTCTATACAATGGACAAAGCTGAAATGCAAACCTTTCGAATTATTACTGTAAAACATTTAGCTTTCACCCTGGAAGGACAATAAGCTCATAAAGTATTGTCCATTTTACAACCAGGGTTGACTTTGGAATTATCCATGAAAAGGTTTTACTGTTTCCAAGATTGGCTTAACTCTGGTGCCTGTTTTGTTGTCCAAATCTGTTTATGCCTGCGTTCTACAACTTTATTATGACAGTTTTTATATTTCCCTCAATTTTATTGGCAATAAAATGCGCCGCTTTTCAAGCGAACAACCATGTTGACATTTGGTTTGTGTTTAAGCATTGTCCTCTAATTTGCATGCAAACAGAGATGCACTCTTAAAACATAACACGTAAGGGTAAGCTTGAGATAAATATAATCGTTTAGAGTATAACGAACATGAAATATAATTATTATTATCCCAATAGATTACCGAAGACGTTTACAGTATAAAAGCGGTTTTACATCAAGTAAGAAGTTCCGTAAGCAATAAACTTTTTTATGGTATCGAGTAACATTCAAATTATTTGCAATTTTAAATCAGTGGGAGATTCGCAAGAGATTACAGAATACAGAAAGTTCTATTTCTTTTTCATTTTGCATATTTTATGTTTTTTGTAAATAGCTATCTCGTCAGCTGAGTACTGGTTTGTTCTACGAACGAAAAGTACAAAACGAGAAAACCAGGTTTGAAGTTCAACCATTCTTAATGCATAATTTTTGTACGTTAACAATAACTATCGTTCATTAAATTGAGAAGTGTCATTTAGTTTTAATAACTTCATATATTATGTAGTCTAATATTAAATTATTCATGTTTTTAACAAAAAAATATTTGGATAATAAAAAGCACATTTTAATCAAAATTTATTACAAACAGCGGACATAGCACAAAATTAATGTAGATAGAATAAAAGAATAATATATTAAGAATTCAATTTAAAAGGAGATACAACAGTCAACAATGAGGAGATGTAATATATAAAGGATGTAACAATTTTAATAAACATAACATACTTATAATTACATATGACATAACAATTTTAATAAATTAAACTAAAAGGTCTTGCACAAAATGCAATATGCACACTGTAAACTATAGAAATAGACATAACGCAATTACTATTGACGTATTAACTTATAACATGGAGATGGAACAAAAATAACATCGAATAATGTGATTAGGATTTAAAAATTCTTATATTTTTTTCGGAGATAGGACAAATGTTTACCCATATTTAATATGAAGCAAAATCTCTATTTTGAGTAATAATGAGAATAGAACAAACCAATACTCAGCTGACGATCTAATACTACAAACATTGCATTGGTGTATACATTTTGCTTGCTTTTATAGTTTATGATATGAATTTCTAAATAGCTATTGATATTTAACTATACATGTTTATAGACTGCCTCTACAGGGCCATTATATTGATACAAGACCAAAGTTAACATATATTCTTGTATTTTCCTTTTTAATTCAACGTGTTTTTATACTTTTCTCATTGAACATTATATCATATATACATTTTCTCAGGGTAAAAAATTACAAAATAGTCATAATCAGTAAAGTAATTCAGTAATTCAGTAATCAGTAATTACAAAATAGTCATAAAGGGGCGTAAGGATTCTGTTGTCATTTTCCAGTAACGAATGTAAGGGTCGGTGTAAGATTTTTCACAAGAAACATTTTTAACTAAAACTCAAGTAAGGTAACTTTATCCAATTATTTGGAACCTCTATGGATACACCTCTAAAATTGATGATTTGGAGTTTGAGGGCTTGCGCAAAGTAGAAGTCTTCAAATTCTTGTGGATATCGGTGTATACCATTCTGAAGAAATAGTAATTTCGAGGTGACAATTGAGTGTCTGGATGTAGTATTTCAAAAAGGAATATATCAGAGCATAGGCTATAACATCAGTTTATATTAAGATTTTCTACGACCGAGAAAAGATAACCAAATATACCAAAAACCAAAAAATTTACTACAATTATTTAACTATATTTATTTAACAAAATTCTTATCACAAATAATATTAACGGCTAATTATTGTCCTATACGAATGCTGACAAATAATAGCATTTAAGTGAGTTATACAGGGTGTCCACCTAGTGCGCGTAAGTCCAATATCTGGGTTAATAAAAGAGATAACTTAATTTTTTTTTCTACAGGGTTGTCTAATATCCCGAGCTGCACAAAATGAAAATATATTTACATATTCAGGGTGTTCAGTTTTTCCTGGACAGGTACCAACTTCGTTTTTCTAAATGGAAATATATATTTTTTATTGCTTTTTCGAACTAAACCCTTGATTTTAGTAGGACTTTCATCAGCCTTCCCTATACCTAACTTAAACTGTTTTTGAAATATTGACGGGTGAATATTGACATTTTTGCAACTTTGACACCCTGTAAAATCTAAACGGTTTGAGATCAAGCAAAACGGTTTGCACATTCCTATCTTAACTTTTTATAAGCTATCGTTTGGTACTAATTTCAGAATTATCCAAAAATTTAAAATTTTCTGAAAATTTTGAAAATTTTTTATTCCTGTATAAATTTGAAATTAGTATCAAACGATAGCTTATGAAAAGTTAAGATAGGAATGTGCAAACCGTTTTGCTTGATCTCAAACCGTTTAGATTTTACAGGGTGTCAAAGTTGCAAAAATGTCAATATTCACCCGTCAATATTTCAAAAACAGTTTAAGTTAGGTATAGGGAAGGCTGATGAAAGTCCTACTAAAATCAAGGGTTTAGTTCGAAAAAGCAATAAAAAATATATATTTCCATTTAGAAAAACGAAGTTGGTACCTGTCCAGGAAAAACTGAACACCCTGAATATGTAAATATATTTTCATTTTGTGCAGCTCGGGATATTAGACAACCCTGTAGAAAAAAAAATTAAGTTATCTCTTTTATTAACCCAGATATTGGACTTACGCGCACTAGGTGGACACCCTGTATAATTAATAGGGCATAGATTATATGCATTAAAAAATTATGTATGCAAATATTCATCAGAAAGTCATACATACACCTAGGGCCCGTGTTTCAATGCATGGTTAACCAGATTTAACCAGTAGTTAAGCTAGTTATAAGTTTAAAATCTGATTTACCTCGAAAATTTTATGAATATTAATAGCAACAATGATAATATCTCTACCCCTCATTCTAATCACAAGAATTAGCCCGAAAGCCTGAGACTTGTGTGGGAGAGGGGCGGCATATTACTATTTCGCGGGCCGCATTTGCGCTTCAGGAACGACTTACGTTGGTAGGCCCTAACCACCATTCAGTGCTGGAATGAGGGAAACCTGGAAAATCTCATTAGTTAGGGGGACAGTCAAACATCAACTGATTTTAATCTCTCACATTAACACTAAGTTGACATTCTTCCCATCCTAGGCCATCGCCAGGATAGTTGCCAAGCCATCCCTGCGAATAAGCCTTGATCTACGAGTAAACAATTTAATTAAAAATTGTTCGGTGGAATGGGAATTGGAACCCACGACCTCTGGGTTGAACGATCGAGACGCTAAGCCCTGAGCCACCGGCTCGATCTACTAGTTTAGATTGTGAATAACTAATCACATTCTAAACTGGTAGTTAGTTAACAATAGGTAAAGAAATTATGTTTTCTTTTCCAATAATTACCCATATACCAATAGGTAATATAATAGGGAGGTACCGAGTGTATTCTAGTTAGGTAGAACTATAAAATTAATATTTATTAATTTATTATAGGCCTACTTATTATTCAGAAATTCCCTAAAATACTTCTCAAATAAATTACATAAATTCCAACCCTTATTTTTTGTTCTCCAACATCCATTTACTGTGGTCAGGACCTGGGATGGTTTGGGGCCGAGCAGGATTATCGCTCTTTACCCTCTCCATCGATATAGGCCTGGATTGCCTCGTAGAGATCCTTCAACAACCCGATCACAGTGATATGTGTGGGCGATTCGTGGGGTCTCCTCCTTCCCTGGCTCTACCCTGCAGGCTGGGTACGATCTTCTAGCGCTCTCTTCTGGCGTCTTGTCTTCTGTCTTCGCCTGCAAGTCTAACCCACCTGGCGTAGTCTGTTTCGGGCGCCCGGACGGCAAATGCTGCTCTCGTTCTGGGTAGTGGTTTAGTAGGTCAGAAGTGGCAGTCTAGCCGGAATGAATCTCTAAAGGAGCCAACTGGCCCTTTAGCTGCATAAAGCTAAAGGTAAGGGAAGGGTACTCGAAGTGAGCCCGCTACGGCTGTTGGCAGTCGCCGCTTCGAAGTATCCCTTTATGCTTGTTCTGGGTTGAATCTGAAATATAAGAAGATCTTACTCTCATCCTGGGTCCAGCAGTTCGAGTCTGTGCCGCTTGTGTACAGCAGCCGCATAGGGCTAATAGTCCACAGTTTCCCGGATTAGTGGGTTACTGTGCGTCTCGGCACGCGCGAAGATTTTGACTCCGCGCCTCCTGAAGACCTCTAGGAATGGGACGTAGTCGAGGTTCTGGTATTTATCGGATGTCCGCAGGTACCAGGGTGCACCTACTGCGGTCCCTAGCGCGATATTTTCGACGGCCTGGATTTTCTTCATATACGTCTTTGCAGCAATCGCCCATATTGCTGACGCATATGTCAACAGGGGTTGGATAACATTCTTAATCAGAGTTCGCTTATTCCTTAGGCTGAGCTCGCTGGTGCGGCACAACATCGGGTATAGTTTGGCCCTGACCAGCTTCGCTTTCGCTACAACTTTCACGATTTTGGTGTTTCCACTGCAGCCAGATGTACCCTTAGATAAGTGACGGTGCCTCTCCACTCGATGTAGGCCCCGTTCATGTTGACGTGTCCAGCTGGCGTCTGTCTGTATCTGCGAGAAAAGAGAAAAGCGTCAGACTTGTCAGGATTTATACTTACCTTCCAGTTGTTCCACCAGTCCTCAAGAAGGAACACGTTGGAGATATCTCGTTACCATTCTAGCCTCGGGAGACCGTGCCATGAATGCCGTGTCGTCTGCGTACAGGGCGAGCAAGTATTGTGCGTCCTTGGCAGGTCCCACGTTGAAATGGCGAACAAGTGGGGTGACAAGCCGGAGCCTTGCGGAACTCTTTGGCACTTTGGCGACATCCAAGAGAATCACGCCTGTGACCTGTTTTCGGCTGAATCGTTCGATCACGTGTTCTACCAACCAACGACTTGTTCGATGGAGTGTTCTCTCCTGAAAGCGAACTGCTCGTCGGGGATGACTCGTAGTTCGTTGGACCATACGAGAATTTTAGTTCCGTTACTCCCACAGATAAAATAAGCATATGGGTAAATTGCTTATTAGTTGTAGTTTCTAATGGTACCATATTACCATTATAGGAACTATTTAAAAAAACTAGCGTTTGCAAAGAAAAGATACTTTTAATTACTCGTCATTGGGATTATCTAAAACCAAAGACGAAACTAAACTTTCTTTGGATAACTATGTTATAAAACTTAAATAAATCACTGTAGATGCAGATGCAAATTTTGTTTTAATATTCTGTGCCATGTGTCGCAAGTTAAATCATCAAGTTGAGGGCATAAACATTTAACTGGTAGGGTTTTGTAATTTTTCTTATGTGTTTGTTTCTAAGGAGACTAAATTTTAAACAAAAAGATCATGAGAAAACAGATCAGCTGCAGTTACACAGCATTTTTATAGGAACAAGAGTAAAGATAATATCCATAACAATTTAAATTCCTACACAGATGTCCAGTAACATTCTTCTTCTGTGGACGCAATAAGATTTCAGTTGTTTCATTGTTTATTAAGTTATATCTTATATCTTATCAGTTTTTTACAAAAATATAGAGTAAATATGCTTGCATTTTTATCAAGAAAATTTGTGACATCTTGTAATTTTTAAACTGTATTCTAAGAAATACTGGCATCCATTTTATAACAATTTTTATACTAATTATATGCGCGGGTCCCTGTCTATTAACAATAATGTCATATTAGTTCATAACAATTCTGTAATTATGAAAACAAAAATGTATTCTCACTAACCTTATATAGTGCAAACTATTGTATAGATGTACGTATTCGTAAAATAATACTGAAAATTTATCTTTAAAAATCCAGTACTTATATTAAAAAGTACTTACGAGTTAGTGATCTGTAAAATATGCCTCACATTACTCCTGCAACTCCTGCAAAATAAGGGATATATCCTGCAATAAACAAATGCATCAATAAATGACTACGTAATATATAGCAGCAATTTTAAAGTAGAGTTACCCTTTGTATCAAATTAATCTTGTGAATTATTTGCCGTATACGAGTTCGCTGTGAGCATCATTGTGAAAGATGACAATAACGTATCTCCACCCTCAGACAATGTGTGCATTTTGTCAAACGTTTTAATATAAAATGCTTAACTACTTCGCTGTCAACAGTATTCATTATTCATCTTTATTATTAAATTGAAAATAAGTTCGTGTCTTGAGCCTTACACACAGGCTGCAATATATTATGTCAATGCTATTAATAATACTCAAAAATGGAGCAAATTCGTGAAATGCAAGAGATGACTTTTATTTCAGTTACAATAACAAAAAGTGCTGAGCTACTAACATCAACAGTTCTTTCGTAAAGTAGTGGATAAATTCATTATTTTATTAATACCCAATTTTTTAAAAATCGGTCGGAGGATTTTATTTTAGTCTTGCCCTTATTTTCATGTAGGTATTTAATTGTTTACAGGATGACTCAAAGACGATATGTCGATATTAACTTAATGAGACACCCTTTATTTTTTTACGTATTTGGAGAGAATATACTCTTTTTTACGAATACGGTCAAATAAGGATTTATGGGTCTATCTCCAATAATAAAGAAGATATTACCAATAAAGTGGGCCATAAGGGCGATATGTTGGAAAAAGACTATATCTGCAATCGATATTGGGGGTTATGATGGAACATAGTCGACAAGTGAACAAGTGAAGTCGAATATGTATAATAACATGTACGTTATCACTAGGTACTAGCCAACAGAAATCCGTGTACCTTAACCACAACAGAAACATGTTATATAACAGTTTCATGTTATTTGTTCTATTATATACCACCCCATTCTCTTTTTTCTAATATATTACACTTTTGTTACGGTCCATATGCAGAACTAGCGTATGCGTCTATAGAAAATGGACTGTATGAAATGTAAAATAAAATAAAATGAATATAGTGTCAAAAAACTTACCAACTGGAAGTAGCGTCGTTGCACAGTGGCGTCGGCGGTTAAAGGAAGTGGGAAAAAAGGAAGGAAATTTTCCGACACTACCTAGTATTAAAATTAACTTAATATTAACTTAATATTGTGATCACTCTGAAATATTTTTCAACTTGTTCACACGGCTATCGCGCTCAGTCTCTTTCCACTAGATCCCAGAGAAACTTTCCTGCGTAAGTGAATGTGCAGAAAACGCCATTCTGGAGTTTCAGGAAAAAACTACTAAATTATATTTACTTAAATCTAAGGTGCGCGTCACCAACTTTGGAAAACTTTTTTTGGACGTGTCTGCCTTATTATTAGATATAGACCCGTAAAACATGGATTAGATTTTAAAAAATTGGATATTTACAAAATAACGAATTTATCTGTATTTTATTGCATACAGATAAAAATATTCATGGCTAAATATTTTCCTAGCTTTTATTTATTACATATTTATAAACATATTTCTAGAACGATATAAAACATTTTTGTTTTAACAATTTGAAAATAAATGTATAAATATACCAAATATGGATTTTAATCATATAACATATTTTTTAATTAGGAGTTATTTCAATTTTGCCTAAACGTTAGCTTATTATTGATAGGCATTGTATTGCAAACTCTAAACATAATATGTAGTACATAAACGTAATAATTAATGTAAATAATTATTAAATCTACATTTTAGCTTTGATACTTTTATCACCAAACTTAAAATACACTTAATGAAAGAGAATATGTGGCTTATATGGTGAGATCAGTTGCCAACCAATTCACATGTAAGCGAGGATAGAATAATATCTCTAGAAGCTAATGTAAGAAAATAGCATAGTTGAGTTTGTCTGGAATTAATTGAATTGTCGTTCTAACTAATGACATGTTCCAGGTTTCTTTCCAGTTTTCCTGCATTCTTGAAGCAAGATTACTGGGTACCAGTTTGGCCTGCAGAATAATAATATATCGCGTACCTCCTACGCAAACCTCTGACTCAAATTATATTCAAATTAATCGTTATGACTAGAATGAGAGGTAGAGATGTTATTGTTGCTAATTCCTGTTATTTTATTATTCTGTTAAAATCCAATCGACCGATTCTCTGGCTCCGATTCATAGAGTCTCTGGTGGTTAACAGTAGCCACTTCCCACGTCCGTGGGGTGAATAACTGCTGGGTCCGGGAATCGGGTACCCTGAGTAGACGTATAATGAAAGCAGAATGACCGCATTCTTTCGATTAGAAGAATTTCGGCATGCCGATATAATCTTCAGTTCCGAAAGCAATGTATCTTTTGCTCCACCAAGGGCTCCTATAATCAGTACTACAAGCTTCACAGTTTATTCTGGATGGGGCCTGCGGATTTTAAAGAGGAAGTCTAGATATTTCGTCCGTTCTCCTCATCCATCAACACAATGTTGATCTCGAGAAGAGCCAAGAACTGGATGACAAATATTGGCTTGAGCTGGTGGTCGAGGAGGCCTATATCAGGCTTATTGTTTCTAATCTGCCTGGGAGTGGGAAATGAGTAATTCCAATAAATTCGGCACCCCACAGCGGATTCAATATCCCCCAAGGGCGTATGGCACTGGTGTTTCATCTATAAAGTATGGCTGCTTCTTGTGACTGAATATGACGGCATATACATTTTCTTCCAGACTAAGTTGACCGCTATAATGACTTGAAGGATAACTTGTTTCTATTTCTATATTCTTTCAACTTCAATTACTAATTTTATTGTTGATATTTTTCTTTCTTTTCTGTATATTTTGGTCAGATGAGTCAGATTGGTCAGATGGATTTTTATTTTATCTTGAAGTGTTATATCTTGTCTATTATGGGCTAATGTTTTAATAGTTTGTATGGTTAGGTACCAGCATAGTTAATATTTAGTTTTCTACTATAGTTTGTGGTGAACATTGGTAGTACGCTTGAGGCTACGATTGCAGATTACATTGCAGGGCTATTGCCTGTTGAATAATTTTTGCCAATGCATTATGTCTATTGGTATATTGCACACCTGCCAGTAGTTTACATCCCGATGTTACAAGTTCTATTGTTTTAGGAAACTGTTGGCATTTTTTACACCTATCGCTCTTAATTCAAATATCCTTTAAAACATATATTTTATAATCATTAGTCGTTATAACTTGGTCTTGAATTGCAAGTATAAATTCTCCCTGTTTCCAGGTATAATTGGCCTACTTGTAAGAACTTATATGAAAATTCTTGGTAATAGCTTCCGTGTTATTATTATTATTATTATTATTATTATTACTTATTATTATTATTATTATATTTGTACATATTTTTGTATTCGTATACTAATAAAAAATTGTACAAGTAAGCAACAAACACTTTGACAGTAGGATAAGTGTTTAGCAGTCGATCACCTCTATACTGAACTAGATCAAATATTTATAAATGATGTTAGTCATACAGTGCACTACGATGAACAAATACTTTTCGTCATAATAATATGTACTAATAATTGTTTATACAATGACATATGTTTGTCTCGAACAGCTTTAAACAAAGGTCAAATTACCTAAATAATAATCTCCAATTATCAGTGTAGGTGGATGTAGTCCTACCAAGGTTCTGCTTTCCTTACCAGTTATCGAGCAGGCGTGAAAAGGGAAACAGTTGACAAACAACATTTACAGGGCCCTACGAACCAGGAGCCCAAACTGCCCAAATAATAAGTTATTTTTTATTTAAACTGAGAGGAATGCAAACAAAGCTAACAGGGACAGTAGCTGACAGTCAAGTTGGCTGCACGGCACGACACGAATGTAAACAGATTGAATTTTAGAGCTGTGAAATTTTATTTTGCTTCAATCAATTTATTTAAAATGTGACTGCTTTGGAAATAACATGTGAGTATTCTGTTTAAATAAAAACTGATTGGTTATAAAACGTAAATTTTTAATCAACTAAACTCCCTGAAGCTGAATAAAAGTAATATAGCATAGTGATGTGATGAATGTGCTGATAGAATAATTAATGTATTTATATCTACTGGTAAAAGAAAGGTAGAAGTTATATCGATACACAATATAGCAAATCCTCGTAAAAATCACCAATTTGTAACACAAATAACTTGAAATTACTAGATTATGAATAATACCATTTCATTGACATGAATGGGATAATGAGAGCCAGTGACTCTGAAGTAATGACACAATAATTATTATTCTCCCATTTTGAATCATAAAAGTGATCTAATACAGAGGATTTTATGTAGCAATAGCTCAATAACAGAAAATATGTAGGTTTTATTATCTTGTTACATCAGAACCGTGTGTATCAATGTGAGAATTAAGAGATTTTGTTCAAAGGAAAACTGTTATGTATTAGCTAAAGATTGGAACCAAGCGCTGAACAGAATGGATCGCAGATCAACGGCGTTGAACGCAACGTCGCAAAATATCTGCCCACATTTAACGACATCTGACGCCGTTATTTGACACTACATTTCCAGTTGTAGTGCCATAACCCCAAATACTTGATGGTTGTCTCAAGCGGTAATCTTTATTTACACATAATTTCAAGATATTTTATGCTACACATTGTGTCAAATATTGGGTGAAATCTTCCATTATGAATAATGCCAAATAAAGCAGTAAATGAAATTTGAGGTTAAGATATCAGCGTTGAAGCGTCAAAGTAGAAAGTTGACGCACTTTAACGTCGCGCGGCGATGTACCTCGTTCATTGTGTGCAATGTCATTTGTGTACATGAACTTCTACCTAGATTTGACACTTGACGCCGTTGAGCGTCGGTACATTATGTTCAGCTTTAAGGGATAAATAGAGAACCAAAAGTTTGTGTCTTAGCTAAAGATGGAAGTCACGAGAAAATAAAGAACTAAAGGTTTATGTCTTGGTTGAAGTTCTAAAGTACGGGAAAATAGAGAACTAAATATTTGTGTCTTGGCTAAAAGGTACCAAGCTAAAGATTTTTGTGTTGGCTAAAGATTGGTGTTTTGGGGTCATGTCACCACTGTTTCACCACGTCACTATGTATCTGCCTACTAGCAGTCGGTAAAATTTGGAATTAAAAGGTTGAAAGTAATCTATTAGTGGTTTACTTTAAGCCATATTCAGCTGTATGGCTGTACGGCGGGAAAATACAAAACTGATGCGATCCGATACGATTCGGTCCGACACGGACCGACTGGGGTTACATAAACCCGAGCATAAACCGTTATTTGGTGACTCATAACGAACGTATTATGCAACCGTGATTTGATAGTTAGGATAGAGTAATAGGTATAGCTGGCTATCAAAACCTATCAGATGTTGTTTAAAGATGTGGTGGAGTTATTATACAGGGTGGGCGAAATTCGAGGCTCACTATTGGGATCTCGGAAACGGTAAGAGATACGAAAACGGTTAAATTGGGGCAAAGTTGCGTAATTTTGTGACCAATAATATGGCGTCAAGAAATCCAGAATATCTACATTCGTTTTTGAGTTATTTCAGAAAAACCCAAATTTTTAGTTTTCGTTTTTAATTTTTTTTAGCTTTATTTGAGACGATATCAAAAAACTGACAAGACTTTTTCATTGCCACTTCTTATGCTCTATAACGTGGCAGTACACAATTTCCGTTACGGCGTTTCGTTCGATCAGGACCATCTTCAACTTTATTTTCTTAAATAGGGACCCATAATGTTTCTTACGAAAAACGATAGGATTTTTTATTCTGATTCCAATGATGTAAGATACTTTATAGTTTTAATTACTCTTTTTGCTCAAATACTAGGAATAACTTTTAAGACGATCGAATCTAGTATGCTTTGAGATGATGACATTTGTTATAAAACAATTTTAATTGTTGATGTAGATATTCTGGATTTCTTGACGGCATATTATTGGTTACAAAATTACGCAACTTTGCCCCAATTTAACCGTTTTTGTATCTCTTACCGTTTCCGATATCTCAATAGTGAGCCTCGAATTTCACCCACCCTGTATACATACACTTTGTAAACGTAGACGTACCACGCATCATGCATCGTTTTTATCTATAGGAATTTATAGTCATTTGAACTACAATAAATTTTATAAATTAATCTATATCTTATCCTATAACGTAACTTATAAAAATTCAAAACTTATGTGGTATAGATAGGATATACTGGAAAAATTCTGGAGTTTTGTCAACAACAAAAAAGGCACTAGTAAGATTCCCGATACAATGCACTACACTGACAACAATTCACTCAATAACCCCGCTGACATCGTCGAGTCCTTTAAGCATTATTTTGAGAGTGTTCTGATTCGATCAGGTGCCACAGATTTTGAAAATATTAGCAAAAACATGGATGTTAACCTGCCCTCAGTAAATATCAACTATTTATCTTGTGATGAAATAATAACATCAGCAAAAAAACTCAAGGACAAATTAACTTGCGGTCCGGACTTGATTCCTAGTTTCTTTGTTAAGGATTGTTGTCACGTGTTAGCGCAACCATTAGCCACATTGTTTAATCTGCTACTTAAACAGGGCAGTTTTCCTGATGTTTGGAAAGTAGCAAGTGTCTGTCCCATTCTTAAGAATGGTGATCCAGTTGATATAACTAACTATAGACCCATCACTTTATTGTGCAATTATGCGAAGGTTTTTGAGATGTCCCTATACAGTCGAATTTATCCTCTTTTTAAAAATATTATTTATATCACCTGTACAGCATGGTTTCATGGAAAAAAGATCAACTAACACAAATCTTGTTTGCTTTAACCAGTTTATTTCTAATGTCATTGATCATCACGGTCAGGTGGATATATTGTATACCGATTTCTCGAAGGCCTTCGATAGGATTGATCATAACATACTTTTGCATAAACTTAAGAATTACGGATTTTGCGACAACTTACTAAAGCTCTTTTCGTCTTATTTATCATGTCGTTTCCAATATGTCACATATAGTGGATACAACTCGAGTCACTACCTTATTACTTCTGGAGTACCTCAGGGCTCTAATTTGGGTCCTCTACTATTCTCTATTTTTATTAACGACATTACTACTCTTCTCAATTGCAATCAGTTAATCTATGCGGACGACTTAAAACTGTATTTTTCTATATCGAGTATAGATGATTGTGCTTTTCTTCAAAATGATTTGAATGCGGTTGCGAGATGGTGTGATCTGAATAACTTACATTTAAATATGTCGAAGTGTAAAGTAATTTCTTTTACACGTAAATTGAATCCTATACTTTTCAACTATGAAATTAACTCAGACTTCTTGATACGTGCAAAGTCCATCAAGGATTTGGGTGTTTACTTTGACGATGGGTTAACATTTTCGGAGCACATACAACGTATAGTTTCTTCTTCTCTTAGGATGTTAGGTTTTGTGATAAGGCAAGGTCGTGATTTTCTCGGTAATGATGTACTGTTCAGGTTATTTTATGCATATGTCCGCTCCAAGTTAGAGTATTGTTCACTTGATTGGAATCCTATGTATAATGTTCATATCAATCTCATCGAGTCGGTTCAAAAAAGGTTTTTAAAATTCCTCACGTTTCGTTCAGACAGAAGATATCCTGCAAGAGGCTGCGACTATAAACTTTTGTTAACTCGTTTTAATTTTGACTCACTACAATTTAGAAGATACTTCCACAGTCTGAAATTTTTACACGCACTCTTGCATAACCATATCGACTGTCCTGATATATTAAGCCAGTTAAATTTTCTAGCAGTTAGATCAGCCAGTCGTGCTCCACTAACATTTTATTGTTCTGCTGTCGACACTAATCTTGGATTAAAGTCTCCCATTAGCGTTATGACACGTAGCTATAATGGCATTTGTAACTCCTGTGATGTCTTTAACTGTAATGTAAAAAGTTTACATAATGTTTTTAGAAGCGTTAGTCAACTTTAAATTTTGATACTTTAATTAAATCGAATTTGAGCACTTACTTATATATACATGTTTTTTTTTTGTTGTGGTTTAAGTCACACTGTAGGTTTGCATACACGTATTTTTTTTCACTTTTGATCTTTTCATGTTCTTTTATATTATACTTTGTTCTGTAATTGGTGTTTACACTGTTGGACAAATAAAATTATTATTATTATTATTATTATTATTATATGCGGAAAGAATTTTTTCCATTCTCATTTGTTATTTCAATGCAATGTTCTCTATTCAAATAAATTCGTAACTGTGTCTGTCACTCTCGTTTCCATTATTTGTCCATAAAATGGCACATATAATTGAAAAATATTATTAGTAAGAAGATATCGTTAAAATTATCAGCTATTAAACAGAATGAGAAGGATTTATAGTGTTGATTCGGATATGAATTAAAACAAAGTATGTATCAAAACAGGTAACAACTAAATAAAACTGCCCACGAATTTTTACTATTGATTATAAATGTATCACGTGTATTATTTTTGTACTAACAAGTTTTATTTATGCAGTTCGTTACGGCGACCTATAGAACTTAATTGGTAAAACTGTCACGATTTTATTTGCTACTCCCGAGGAAACATTCTCTAAAACTAAAACAAATCGGGGCAAAGTTAATTGCCAGTACTAATTATTTAATTTAGTGGCGGACTCAACGCAGTCCCTTTAATTAACGAGCGCAGAGAAGTGTCGACGAATTAATTTAAAACCTTTGATTCGGACGTTTTAAAATATAATTTCATAACCGTTTATGCGCTTAGAGGGCTTTTAGTGTGAATGCCGCGCCGTGAATTAATTAATTTGATGTTTCATCAACGCGCGGAATGGAAGTAACAAACGGTAAAAGCAGTTGCGCTGGCATTCGGGTCGAATTTTTACTGGGAAATGCATTATTTTATCATAAATATACAAATCGGGGCGATAGATTTTCTTTCTACGTAAAGCGGCCTTTATATTTACGTACTCGAGTACTCGGATCCGAGTTACACTACATGGATGCAAACTCGGAAATGTAAACGCCTACTCGTATAAGAATGTCACTTGGATACGAGTTTGTATCGAAGTAGAACGCAATCCGACTTTCGGTAACGAGTGAACGTCTACTGGCATAGCTAAGATGGCGGAAACTAAATTTTCTACGGAGCAACTCGAGCAGTTTATTGACATATTATATCGATCTTTTGAGTGTTTGTGGGACGTGAGGTGCAAACATTATCGTGATATAACTAAAATAAATAATATCAAGTCTTTGGCGCTCTTGTAAATGCTATTTTTCTTGATTTTGTCTGTTTGTTTATAAGCATTAACGATTCATTAGCAGCGGCAGAACGCTTTTTTCTTGAAGGGCCCATTTTTAATTTAAATAAGACTGGCATTAGCTCTGAAGATTGTAAACACGTTCGACCCAATTCGTAGCTCGGACCCGAGTTACTCGGATCCGAGTACTCGTAAATGTAAAGGCCGCTTTACAAATCCGGTAGTCTAGGTCATCGTTTCTCAACCTGGGGGTCGCGAACAGATACAGAGCGGGTCGCAATCTGTCAAAAAAAGGCATCTATACGAAAACTCCTTTTATTAAATAATAAACTTTAAGTTATGATCATCGTACTAACTACATTATGTAATAAAATAAACTAATAACTAAATGTGTGTTAATTTATTAATTATTGTGACGGTTGCGTTTGTTTTTCATTTAAAAGTTTTTCTATATGTGGATCAACATCGGAAACACACATTAGTAAATTATTTTCAAGTGATAATAGCCGATTTCTATATTTAGTTTTTAAAGACACCATTGAGGTAGGTAGCAAATGGAATTAATATTTTTAAAGCTTTCGTTACTAAGCTTCCATATTCACATCGTCATGCAAGCCAAAACTTCTCTAAATTTTGAGACCAAAATTCTAGTTGTAAAGTTTTGTCTACCGATATATCAATTAGTTGGTTGTGAGTCCAACAGTAATTTGGCAGCTGCAACAATATTTTCATTAAATAGATTGAGAACCCATCTTTTTGATAAATCATCGTTATCACCAGCTTCCAGTAGCTGAATTTTGAATTCATGTAAATGCGTGATAATATAAAATATATAGCCAGGGGTCATAAGGTTTTTACTTTATTTTTTTGGCTTTTTAGGGGGTCGCGACTTTAAAAAGGTTGAGAAACGATGGTCTATAGGTTAACAAACTAGGCTTGTTTTGGTTCTAACAAGAACCAGTTCTGAATCGTACTGAGCGTGCGCATTTTGAAAAGAGCCTTAGAATTTTCAAACTACGCGTGCTCAGTACGATTCAGAACCAGTTCTTCTGATAACCGAAACAAGCCTTATAAATCACTGACGTAGTTTTCCACATAACACCAAAACACTATACTGCCCTCGACGCACGTTTCTCCAACCAAATTGGCATTATCTAGAGATGATATCATCTCTAGATGATATTAACGTCAAAGTTTAAAGTAGTTTGCCTAAGAGTCCAAAAACTATAGTGAAGGAAAGAGCGTAATACATAATTTCAATAAATTGTAACTAGCAAAAGTCCCAGATGAGAACCTTGAGGGACACTGGATGTAGTTACATAAGGAGAACTTCAGAAGAAAAGTCAATAAAAGTCGTATATACAAAAGGAATAAAACCATTGTCAAAGGAAAGAACCTTTCGACTGAACGTTATTTAAATGTGGAGCTCCTTGTAGCATCTTAGAATTAATTTCAATAAGTATCTTCTGTGAGCGGTATTATGGGTTAAGTGTGGTACTGGTAGAGAACAGCAGCTTGATCAACTCAAAATTGTTAGTAGAACAGAAAGAATTGAAAGCAGAACAGAGTCGTTTAGTAGTACGAAATAACAAAAGTAGAATAATAATAAGAGAGGCAGTTTAAACAATAAGAATCGATTTTTCAAGAACTTAGTGATGTAACACTATAATTATATTTACATGGACAAGTACCCAGTCCACCTCTAGGGTAAACTCCCCCACCTTAACATTTAAATGTGGAATAGGGGGAATGTGTTGGCTTTCAATCATCTTAATATTTGAAAGGTAGATATATCAATTCTCTACCTAGTCATATTTGGTAAATAAAAAACCAATTTGTTCCTACATTACATGGACCTAATGTAATGTAGATCTAATGTATGGGTTAAGTGTGGTACTGGTAGAGAACAGCAGCTTGATCAACTCAAAATTGTTAGTAGAACAGAAATAATTGAAAGTAGAACAGAGTCCTTTAGTAGTACGAAATAACAAAAGTAGAATAATAATAAGAGAGGCACTTTAAACAATAAGAATCGATTTTTCAAGAACTTAGTGATGTAACACTATAATTATATTTACATGGACCTAAGAGAGTACACAGTCCACCTCTAGGGTAAACTTCCCCACCTTAACTTTAAAACAAGGAATAGGGGGAATGTGTTGGCTTTCAATCATCTTAATATTTGAAAGGTCAATCTCTACCTAGTCGTATTTGGTAAATAAAAAATCAAGTTGTTCCTATTTTAAACATAAGTTCAATTTACTGCTTTACTTACAAACTATCATCGAGAAGTCGCCAGTTTGACATTTAAGATATTTTGCGTGCTACAGTTTTTGAGTTTATTTAGTAGTTGTTTATCGTTTATATCGTTTGCTTAGTTATCGTTCTATCGCTTATTTGTTACTATTTATTGATTATTGTATTTATTTGTTTATATATTTTTCGTGATTTTCGATTTAAAATGCGTACTATTGAAGAACGTGTTCTTTCTGTTTGAAATTAATTGGAATCCAACTCATTCGCCCGATTTAACACCTATAGGTACATTTTTTTTAGATTGCAAACCTCTTAGATTACATTACAATAACATTCTTTGGTTAAAACATTTAAATATTTAGAGTGAACGATAGTTTTTCGGATGACTCGAGTTAAATTTTTCAATAACGCGTGTGAAGAAAATGGAAACACCTTTCAAACGATATGCGATACGGCCTATTATGCTATCCTGGCGCCATCTATCAATTGTTAAAATTTGTTTGCGGGTAAAAAGTAGGTTTTTTTATACTATTCATCCTATATTTTGTTTGAGGTCGATATTTCAATTTGTACAAAAGTTAAGGGGGGGGGGGGGGGGTACTTTAGGGATGGACTGTATGTATATCCCAAAACTTGGTCACTATAGTGGATATGTAGCAAGTACGTAAACTGAAACACAACCATTCCAAACAAAACGTGGAATTTAAACCTCGTAACTAAGAGTATTCATAATATCCTATAAATAGACTAGCAGCTAAACTTCTGATTACTGAATATTCAGCACTTTTGATTCAGTTTTAGTTTCAATGTTTATCAGATTTTCATTTCATCATAGGCTGACCTTGAATTCTATCACAAACCAGCTGCGGCTGCGGTTGAGAAATAAACTATTGAAATGTGACAACGGGTCGAAGTGACATTACTACAAACAAAGAAATACTCAGCTTCCTAATTATGAAATTTAGCAGTTTAGGTTAAAGCATATCAGAAAAATTACACTTTCGTTACCTTCTAGTTAACGCACTGTTGAATTGCTACAGTTTATGCCAACAAATTTTTATTTATTTATTACGTCCTCAGATTAACCATGTACAAGATAAGTAACAACAATACCTAAAGCATTAATATGCCTGTCCATGTAATAAACACTTATTTGCGGCGGGGGGGATGTTTACTCAACTCTGTTTGTAAACAACTACCAGGGGCGGCAGTATTTCTCAAAATAAGAAAAGGGTCTATTGATATTTTTAAAGGTGTTTCTAACCTCAGATTAACCATGTAAAAGATAAGTAACAGCAATACCCAAAGCATTAATATGCCTGTCCATCTAATAAACAACAATTTACGAAAGGGGGGAGTGTTTATTTAACTGTTTGTAAATAGCTACCAGTGGCGGCCAGTATTTCTCAAAATAAGAGGGTTTATTAAAGTTTTTAAAGGTGTTTATAACAACGTAAAGTACCTATTGCCTCACGATTAAAAAAAAAACCCCTAACATCTACAAAAACTAGGTAGCTAGGTATATAACATAATACGCAATGCATACTTTACTTTATTTAGCTATTTTCCTAAAATTCAGAAAAAACTAATAAAAAAGTAAGAAAATAAACCTCTGCACCGAAGAGTCTGTTAGAGTTTTTTCTTAAATATAGATACATAAATATCATAGAACACAATACATTCTTCTGACAGTGAAGTTTCCGAAATGTTAGTGCTATTTTAACTTAAAGTGTGTACTATGTTTTATGATATTTATACATTTTTCAGTATGAGAACTGATTAGTCAAATTAAAAAAAAAACTTTAATGGGTCTTTTAGCGAGGAGTATGTATTGTTTACTCAAAATTTTATTAATTTATTCAGAATTGTGGCCAAATACCCAAATAAAGTAGCGATATAATATAAAGATATTCATAATACTTTATACCTACTAAAAACCTGAAAGTGAAATAAGAAAATACATTTTTTTCGGTTCGGAATTCACTTCCCATTCTAAATCAAAACTACATCTAATACTCTTATCTATATTTTAAATTATTCGAATTTTTTTTTTCAAAGAGGGGTAAACATTTGAAATTTTCCTTGAACGATGAAAGAAAAATGATAAAAATTTCATTGTCTCCAAATAATTTTATGAGAATCAGAAACTATTATCCATAGAAAATATACAATATAAAACTACAATATTATCTATATTACTTATATTACCCATTCACATTATACGTAAGTTGAATTCCTAGCGAATGATACGTCTATGGTCAGCATTGTTTACTTACCGGTGGAACGATCTCCCATCACCTTTTTTGCCCGATTTATGGAAAACTATGCATTTAATAGTCATTTCACTGTCCACAAAGATTTTCCACAAACTAAAAATCTATAACACAGCCTAGATTATTGACTGATGACCACTTATATCACATAAAATACTTAAATAAATTTACGTTCACAAAACTTCAAAACAAATATGAAGTCACGAGTCGTTGTGTCGTGTATTTTCGGCATATCTCGGTCCGTCAAAAACTGTAACGAACCAATGGCATGCAGTGGGATTTGTTTATTTAATTATATTTCATTTCGTGGACATTTTTCTCTGGCTGTTATTTATCTTGTATATGGTTAATCTGAGATTACGTCTATATAGGAAGGCATTTGCATATCGTATTTTTGGATACCCCCGTATGTATTATATTGTGAGTATTAGTAAATACAGGCATTATTTTTTTACGAAATTTTCTGAACGAAGATCGGCTTACTTTCCAAGTGAATTGTAAGTTTCACCACTTCATATACATATTTTATTATATTGATATAATATTGATTAATATTTACCACTAAAAAATTTGTATAGTTCCTATATTTAATTTGCATAAAGCATATATTATGTAAGCCATCTATTCACGCATGTTTCTGTAAGATTGTTTGTCAAATATAATTAGCAGCTGTCTTTTTATTGATGTCAACTCCAGTTTAAATATTTGCCAGGGGCAAACACTTCAACTGATGGTACTAATATTTTACGTGGTACATTCACCAGCTTTAATAAGGATATCTAATACATCAAATTTAAAATAATACAAAAAGTTGGACCTTGGCATGGTAATCGGCGTGAATTTGCTTAATTTGCATGGTTTTCTTACGCCAGAACATAACCAAACTATTTCATCACTGTCAGAGATTGGGAAAGGGGCTATAATTGATTTTGCAAATATTTATAAAGTAATGAGAAGACCGGCTTATTATCTTCATTCAAATTGATTGATTTTAAAGATAGGGTAATTAGTGAAAACCAATATAACCATATATTCTCAAGCAATATAATTATTAATAGATATATTTTACTTTTAAACTATATTTCTACCTACTCTATTTAAAAATCAAATTGGAGACGCCAAATATTTTCAAATATGTACAGTGTGACACAAATTCACGGTATGTCCCTCTTCCCACCATATTTTTTAGATACAAATATAATTTATGAGTTATTATACAGTGTGACCCGACAGAAGTACGCATCTTGCCCCCTTATTTTTTTACATACAATTTTCAAAGTTGGAATGGCGGAAGTACTTATTAAAAGTCACTTTTTGACATAAAAATTACCTTTTTGCCACTTCCGGTTTTACCGGAAGTAAAACCAGCTCTCGATTTTTATATGAAGCACCCTGTATATTATTATATTTTTAGAATCTACGTCAGTTTCATGAACCCAACGATATACCTAACATAAGTGACATTTCAGCTGTCAAATTTCTTTTTGGACTCTATTTTACTTTTGAATTTAGAGTGCCTTGACCATCCCTGATAATTCTAATGGACCATAGCAACCATAAAAAAATAGAATTGGCGGTAAAACATTCACACCTATATTAATAATAATCACAATAACATGAAGTTAACTAATGACAACTAACCGTATTCTTAAATCAATCTAAGTAGTTCATATTAATAATTAAATATTTATAGACAAATAACTAACACCATGCTAAATAAGAAGTTAATGTGACAACATCTCATTCTATACATAGAGCTAATTTCACTGCAATAAATCTAACCTGCATTCTGCCTGCATTTACAAACATTTACGCAAAGTGACAAGACTGACAAGTGTCTTGTGTCAAGACTGTTTTGTGTTAAAAAGCAATCAAGGGCGGATTTAGCTTTTCAACATGGGGGAGTATCTCAAAGAATCATATTTTTAAAAAATGTTGTGAAATTAGAAATTATCTGTGGATTTAGATAGGTACGTTTTTCTTTGGACAAACATGAAATAGCAAATAGAAGTGTTTAATAAAATATCGATAAGTGAAGTACGTTTATATTTTTTTTAACTAATTACGTTTTTGCTTTTTACTAATGTAAAATTTGAATTCATGGTAAATCCGCCCTTGATAAGCATTAACTTTGCCTTTTACAATAGGGAGATTCGTAGCCCACGTTAACTCGGGGGTTACGGGAGATTAATAATAATTACGGGCCTTTTATAAAATAGGGAGATTTTGATCACCTTAAATTTTTACCTTATTGTTATCGCAATCGTTATACTGAGCACGCGCAGTGCCAAAAATGATACTCTTTTTTGGAACTGCACATGCTCAGAATAACGATAACGACGTGCTCATGATACAACTACGACGTGCTAAAATTTAAGGGGTTCAAAAACTCCCTAACGAATTCGATAAGGAACCATAATAAAATTTTATAATTATTGAGGTTACTGACATATAAATACCGAAAATTTCGCATTAAATTATTTAATATTTCAGAAAAACGTTCTTGGTTTGTTAATTGGGAGGGAAAAGAAAAACTGCTGACATTTTTGTCAAACTTTTAGGTTAACTTTAACTTATTGTAAAACATACCCAAACTGACAACTAGTGATTTAGCATCATTCTAGCGTTAACATGCATTTAAATGGCATTATTAATGCAGTTTTCACTAATTACATTCTAGTTACGTCTTAGAACATTCTAAGTTTTATTATTAATAAGGCTGTCAATTTCTCTATTTACAGGACGTTAAAATTCTTCAAAAGTGGTTATAGAGCTGAAACTAGTTTTTTTATATACTACTATAATGGTACTACACCTTTAGAAAGTACAATTAACAAGCAATCTACCGAATCTATTTTATCCGGAGCACCAACAGAACTGAAATTACAGTTGAGAGAAGGCACTCTAAATTTAAAAGTAAAATAAAGTCCAAAAAGTAATTTAACAGCTCAAAAATAACTTATGTTACCCTTCCTTGGATTCGGAAAATGACGTAGATTCCAAAAATATAATAATATACAGGGTACTCCAGATAAAAATTGAGAATTGATATTACTTCCGATAAACCCGGAAGTGCCAAAAAAGTATTTTTTATATCTAAAAGTGGCCTTTAATAAGTACTTCCGCCAATCCAACTTTGAAATTTGTATGTAAAAAAATAAGGGGGAAAGAGGAGTACACTATGAATCTCTGTCAAACTGTATATAACTCAAATGATTTTTATAAGAACATTATATTAGCACTAGCACACCTAATTGTCGTTGAATAGAAATATAAATGTATATCCTTCTTTTTAGTTCATTCTTCCTTCTTTAAAGGCAATATGGGGGAAGCCTGTCTTCAGTTAATTTCAGATATATAATTATTTTTGACAAATTCGCGAACCCGTCTGTTTTTATTTTTAATTGATCTGTTGCTTACAAATTAATATACAGGGTGACTAGTGTAAATAGAAGAAGTATTTATCATTGTTGTTATCATTGGCTATTTTATATGGAACACCCTGTATAGTTTTGCTTATTTGGATAAAACGTTCTCTTATGGGAGAACGTTTATTATCTTTAAGTATTAAACATTCTATTACATTTTCCTTGCATTTTGGGACTGTTATACTCAAAACACTATACCATAGAGGAGAGTAATGAGAGTTAAATGAAAGAAATTACTGGTACCTACCTTCTTTTTTTGGTGCTACTTTGTTGTCCTCAGTTTGTTGTGGAAAGCCTTAAAAACGAGCAAGTTAATTAGACTGAAAACTTCTGTATATTTGATATATTGCTCTTATGGTGAACTCAGGGTATATCTTACTGTTAGAGATAGACGCCTTAAACTTTATATCACTAAATACTCTAGAGAGGACACGTTCTTGTAAGCAGGTAATCTCAGTATGGCAAAGTTATAAACTTATCGCAGATCATATTATAAACATGTCATTCTAGGAAGAGGATAAAAGTACATATAAACATAGTCAAGATAAGATAAGTTCCAGGGTTTGTCAACAAAGAAACATGATTTTTTTTTTCATATATGAGGGACTTTTAGGAGTCTAAATATTTTTGGAGTAATTTTTTGTTTTATTGAGGATGTTCGAAAATTTAAGCTTTTATTACATATTGTTGGTATTTTTTGGGAAATATGTATTATTTTTATTTCATAAATACATTAAATTATTATTTGTCTATCTTGTTCCTAAAACTGAATGATCGCGATTCAAAACAATCACCAACATTTCTTTTTTAAAAATGTGGACAGCAGGTCGGGAGATTTCATTCATGTGACAAAAAGTGGGCGGTCTCTGAAATGTTTCCGATTTTATTCCTGAAATAAGTGAAGTGTTCTGTGAAGGATCATAAAAAAGTTGACTACATTCTTTTATCCGACTTAGGACACACTCTCTTTAATGACATTATTGAAGATGATTTAAGAAGAATATGTCTTTTAGTTGACATTATTTATCCAACTGGCCGTTATTTTGAAAAATTACAAATTGTGAATATCTGTAGTTTCACATCGAAAAATAAGTAATACTAGTAACTATGCAATGTTACTATATAGATGAAATATGCCCAAAATGGCTTGTAGTTTTTAGTTAAGATAAATTGCTTTACCTTTCTTTTTTCTTTATTTATCTAGGTATTGAAAACATTTTTTAATCCCTCCTATCTCTTACAGCTGTTCAGAGCCTTTTATCTCAAACCATTCCGCATCGAACATAAATTTCACTACATATTAAAATTCTTCTCGATAAAACAAATTTCCCAAAGAACTAAATGAAGATTCTCTCGGCATTAACACTACAGAGCAAACGCCATAATGAATACGACAAATAAATAAAATTAACAGTCTTAACACCCTGATGTAAATGGACAATAGAAAAATAAGTGATAAATTAAAATATAATTTCCATATGTGGAATTCCTATTGTGAATATATCGGCAGCGAAGAGTGAGGGGGCAGTAGCCGTAAAGGAACCCCTGGGGCGCTGAACGAGTCATAATAAATATTAAATATTCGAGGTGTGATAGTCGCTGGTCCGGCTGCAGGGACGCCGCGATTGAACGGAAAAGGTGCAAAATGTGGGAATAAGAAATTAAAAAATATCGATAAAAAGCTTCCTAGCATACTAAAAAAAAGTCAGTTAAATACAATTGACATAGCATATTACATCGGACTCAATGAAACAATTTAATTTACATTCCGGACCTAAAAATTCCTATCCTCTAGTTCTGGAATCAATCTAAACAGATATCAAACAAAAACTGTTTTCAATGACAGGTAGTTTCCGTACTCTACATAGTGCAGTTTGAAAAGCCTTTAACAACTTAGATTTAACATTTTTTTCTATTTTCAAAAGTGTACCTAGGTATTAGCTATGGTATTAACATAATCGGTACCTTTAATACTTACACATATCAACTTGAAACGGTAAAAACGTCTACGAATAGATACGTATATATGAAGAGTTTTTAACGCTATGGTTCTGTAAGATGAATTTCTGATAGATTTCTTTCGTATATAAATGTCCAAGCAGGAACTTTCAGCAATTACTAGAAAACCAATTTAATAAATTAGTCTATATTCTATAGTCAGTCTACCTTGCATGCGTCCATAAATCCTACCTTGCATGCACCAATTTGTTCTAAAATACATGACAATCTCTTCTATGTATTTCTCATCTGTCTATTTTCTCTCTCTAGGCGTATTTACTGGAGTCTTCACAAAGTGTTTGATAAACCAATAGTAATGATTTGTTCTGACAACAATTGACAAGGTTGACACATTTCCCTTTCAAGATCTAATTATGTAGCTAAGAAAATAATAATAAAAATGTGGGTTGCATGAGAATTACAACATGACATTTTCTTAGCAGTATCACTACATGTCATGTATGCCACTATGGTGGACATTTCTTTTAAGATTTTTGTTCGTTTCTCTCGAAAACTCTTGTGTTTTCTTTCGAAGAATTTTATACTGTTTTACAATAATTTGTCATTACAAACACATATTTAAGACAAAAATATAGCCGAGAACTCGTGACAAACATTGTCTTGAGCTGGTGGTCGAGGAGGACCACCAGCTCCATACATCAGGCTTATTAGTATAAGAGAGGCAAAGATAAACACGCATTTATCAAGTACGAAATCACTGGAACTTAGTACTTGAAAATTTGAATCTTCCACGTATGCTAACATTGAAAATTTTTAGTTAATCTCAAATAATCAATTAGATATGTATAACTCTGTGCATTAGGGCAAAAAATTATTAAAAAAGGAATCATTTTTTGTTTTAAATTAGTGTTTTCGGCATTATTTAAATATATGAGGTTTTGAAACAGACCTACGAAGTATTCATTATTTTTGTGGCAATAAGTATTTAAAATTATATCTCTGTTACCAACATTCGTGCTTCATACATGTATTTGTGTAAAGATGTACCAAAGAAATGAGAAAACCAATAAGCCTGATATAGTCCTCCTCGACCACTAGCTCAAGACAATGTTTGTCACGAGTTCTCGGCTCCTGCCAAGACCAACATTGTCTTGAAACAGGAGGAGAAACGGACGAAATATCGAGACCTTCTCTTCGAAGTCCACAGATTCCATCCAGACCATACTCTGAAGATTGTGGTAGTGATAATAGGAGCCCACGGTGGAGCAAGAGGTACACTGCTTTCGGAGCTCAAGATCATACAAGCATGCCGATCTTCTAGCCGGAAGAATGCAGAAGGCGGTCATTCTGGGCTCATTACGCCTACTCAGGACACACGATTCCCGGACTCAGTAGTTATTCACCCCCACGGACGTTGGGAATAGCTACGGCCACCACCAGTCACCAGCGGCTGACTCTGAGAATCGGATCCAGGAAACCGGTCGACTGGATTTCAACAAATAAAAAATACAAATAATAATATGTACAAATCCACCTTGAGAACAAGGTTTAATATACGAGTAGACAATTTAATTAAAACTTATCTGGTGGAATGGGGATTCGAATCCACAACCTCGGGGTTGACCCATCAAAACACTAAAATATGAACCATTGATCCGATTATATCAATTCTAACCTTTTGGAGTATGTTATTATGGACTCTATAGTTGCTTTTTTCTATTTTAAATGTCTTACGTCATATGCTATTTGATATGGCAGAAAAATTGATAAAAAATAAGAATTCGATAACGAATAAATAATATGCTATAAGTCGGAAATATGTGCATGCCACAGAAGTGTGAAGCACTCTGACAATAATTAGTTTAGCAATTATGTATATTTATCAAAAAACTTTGTAAAATGACCAAACCTTGTCATATCGTATATATGAATAAATATATATTAATTAAATTGCACAAAATACTGGTGAAATTAAAATTCTTAGAAGTAAGGAAAATGTTTGCCACTAGGAAATTATATTTCATTTCAAAATCAAGTGTCCTTAATTGTATAATTGATATGCAAGTCTGCAATTATGACGCAAAGTTTAAAATTTTAAATGGCAAGGTGAGTTATATGACATATCTTTTGAGGAGTCTTTAATTTTAAATAAAGTTTCACCAGACATGTTGGATTAATTATTTCACCAGGATATTTAACTTAATTTTAAAATAAAAATGTAAAGTCTACTATGATTATTAAGAATAACAAATAAAATATCAAATACATTACTTTATGTTACTAAATGCCTTGCTAGTTTTTTTTTATTATACTCCGTATATACTTTTATGTTTACGCCTGGTTCGAAAACTATATCAGTTTCTTGCTAAACTACTACAGCTTCTCCAATCCTTATTTTGTGGTATTTTTTGAATATATTTCAAGCTCGATCACTATATGAATATATTCGTAGAAGAAGAAACGGAAATATTTATTAGATTCCTTTAGGACCATTATTTTAAATCATATTATTTGGAGATACCATGTAAAGAAGATTAATTGATTAGCCAAAATATCTTCAATCTATCAAAGTATCTGATCTTTTTAGACTATACTATTTGCCTCCTTAACTGATCAAAATTGTGGTTCCAAAATATGTTGGTTTTAAGGAGTAAAATATGGAATAGGAAAGATTATAAATGAATGAAAGCAAGCTTAAAATTGTGAGGTAGGTCAATATATGGTAGGTCATGTGGTGGGAGGTTAATCTGATAAAAAAAACACAACACAAACCAATCTGGTGGTCTACTTTTAAACTACCTACTGCTTTAATTTAGCTTTTAAGCTATATCTGTTAAAAACAAACAAAAATGAATCTACCTAAAATGAATTTATATTCATAAAAATGAATATAACTGGAAATCTAACACAAAAAACAAAAAAAGAAACAAACAGAACACAAAAGCAAAATGTCAACTCTATCTAGTATAATAATTTTTAACGCCATGCATAGGTATATTATTCAATCAATAAAATCAAAATAGCTCTGATCCGCTGCTCGTGCATAACTTATGAGAAATTAATAAATTACAAGTGTTACATTATTTGTAGATACACATAATTTATTTTTATGTAAATATTTTGGGTCACTGTCCTATTTTAAATATTTATTTTCCTTACATCCTTCTCCTACGCCTATGCACATCCAATCTACAGCCGAATCCTGCATCACCTGCTGCAATAAAACCATAAATATTTGTACAGAATTAATGTTTTTTATGTCGAAGAAACGTATTTATAATACATAAACGTTTATTGTGGTATTCTATCATAAGGTAGTGTCATATATCAAAACTTGCGAATACCATCATTGTTCGCCAATGGATTTATGGTTGTTCTGCTGAGGCTAATGCTGAAGTAGTGGTCATTTGCACACAATTGCGGTGATTACACGTAAAAATTCCTTAACGCGGAAACTGCAAGTCCCTGTCTTTGAAACGGTGATAACAAACATTCTAATAGAGTAACATTGAAAAAGTTAAAGTGGAAGTGTGCAGTCCATTGATAAATATACCGTTATAATTCAAATGGAAACGTATAGAACTTTAAAGAGAGGGAATTAACAGCTACACCTACAGAGTATCAATCTTCATTAGAAGGCAGCAAGAATGTCCAGTTACCTACTATAACATGCGTACTGCGTTTTTTTCATAATAATGATCTGTATAGCCAAATTATATTCAAAAACAAGTGCTCCTGAGAGCTGTAAAAAAGTAATATCAAACAATATTGTGACACTAATCTACTAGTCTGGAACTAATTTATAAATATTTATTAACATTTGATTATAAATCTGTGAACTGTTTTTTTTTGTGAAAACAAAACACTTGTTTCTAAGTTTCGATCACTGTTAATAAAATCCTTTAACTTACTTATTATCAGAATTGGGCAGTAAGTAGTTACTTTTAACTAAAGTTACTAACTTATAGTTACCTTTTTCGGTAACGTAAATGTACCTTAGTTAGCTTTATAATACAAGTAACTAAGCATAATTGTAACGTAGTTATTTTTTTAAGTCACGTAACGAAAAGTTAGATAATAGGAAGTAACTAAAGTAACTTTTGATAACTAAAGTTACTTTATGAAACTAAAGTTTCTTTTGGTAACTTTAGTAATTATATTTTATTAAAACTTATTCACTTATTACTCATCTTCACGAACTCACCTCAATCAGTACATGAATATTTATTTGATTTATTCCTTACTCAGTATACTAATCGCAGAAAAAAATTGACCAGCCCAACAAGCGACAAATAGTAAAATTAAATTTAAAAGTAACTTATAAATGTAACTATAAAAAATAGTACTTTCGCAAAATAACTAGTACTTAGTTACTTTTAAAAATAGTAACTAGTTATCAAGTAGCTAAGTTATTTTTTTAATGAAGTAACTGTAACTAGTAACTAGTTACTTTTTAATGTAACTTTGGCCAGCTCTACTTATTATATCATATTTTAATTTGCCAGTCTAGTAATGCCGTTGACTTAGGACTTGTGATTCATTTACTATACCTATATCGATATACAGAGTGTATTGTGAGTGGGTATTTATCTATTTTCAAACAGCTGAGACTCAATTTCTTTAAATGGACAAGAAATACCCTGTATTTCTCGTCTCCGCATTAAAAAGGACAGATAAATATCTTCAACTTGTTTGATTTGCATGACATGTCTAAACTGAACAGTTTTTCAGAAAATTGAGGGAATTTCAGCTGTTTGAAAATTGATAAATTACTATTCCGACAAAAAAACACTACCGGGTGGCCAAATAAGAATGGACGCCGGCTGTATCTCAGAAACTACTTATCGTATAACTTTGGGAAAAAATTCTAATAAGTAAATCGGACAAGAGAAATCGCTGGAAATTATTTTCAAGTTCGTAGGATGACCGCTAAGGGTCGCAATTGCTATGACCAATCAGAAAATGGGATTTTTCTCAAAAATATGCCAAGTTAAGAGGTATTTTAAATAGTGGCATTGTAATCTTTGTACAATTTGCAATATTTTTCTTGTAATGCACTTTGCTCTATCTTTAAAAATAAAGTGGTGGGGGAAGGTTAAACTTTATTTTATTCAAATAAGGATAACTCCGGTTTGGGTTAACAGAATGAAACGAACTAGGGCTCGTTTAAAAGAGCTTTTCTTACTGAATAATCTGCAGTATATACTGTTCCTGAACTTATTTTACCGTGGTAGCTAGAGGGCGCTGTTTGACATCGTAACAGTTATTGCGCGTTTTCATATAAATTCTAAATGGCAGGCTATGTCTCTTTTTACATAGTTGAATAGAGCACAAAATTTCCAAAAAATCAGCTCAAACCGCAACGTTCTATCTTCTCTATAACGGAAGATATTAAGAGAACAAGTAAAATTAGGCTGCCGCCTATATAGGCCTAAAATAGTCTAATTAAAAATTATATTAGTAGGCTATGAAACAAAAACTATGCTCCTTGAGTATGTTTTAAACCGTAGTTTGAGTTACTCCAAGGTCTTTCGCAATAGTTCTAGTACTTAGTTGAGGATTAAACTCTATATAAGCTAACACATTAATAATGTTCCCTTCGGTGCGACCTCTGCCTTTTTTGAAGATATTTTGGCTTGCCGTGCATCCGAATTTCAAAAATAAAATATAATTTTACAGTTAAAAGAAAGGCGAATTTGATACAATTCGCCAAACCCCACCCCAAGTATTTGATGATTTTGGGTTCAATCTCACCCCAGGTATTGAGTGAGCTTGGAATTACAAAGGCTGAAAGAGCTAGAGTAACGCGAAGACAAAATGTTGCAAATCGTGAGGAAACTGTAATTGATGCAGTTCTGGACAGTCCCACTACAGCTATGCGTCGAATTTCTGTGCAGTTAGGATTTTCGCAAAGTTTTGTTTCAAGAATTACGTAAGGAGCTATTACACCCTTACCACTATATAGGCGTTCAAGCTCTTCATCCTGGAGATGCCGAGTAACGTTTACGTTTTTGTCAGTGGCTTATTAGAAAAATAATTGATGATCCCTATTTGGTTTCGTTTATTTTATAGGCAGATGAAGCCATTTTTACGAGAGACGGCATTACAAGTTTTCGAAATTTACATCATTATTCATTGAACAACCCACATGTTAAGAGAAGTAGAATATTCCAGCACCGATTTTCTATCAATATTTGGGGAGGAATCTTCAATGGTCATTTATTGAAGTTGCAAGAACTTAATAATCGCGTGAACGCAAATAGTTACATGGATTTTCTTGAAAACCATTTGCCTGAATTACTAGAAGACATTCCGTTGATTATTAGACAAGAAATGTACTTCAAACAATATGGTGTACCTCCTCACAATAGCAGATTTGTGACAGAGTGGTTGAATAATATTTTTCACGATATTTGGATTGGTTGGTTTGGTCCTATGAGATGACCTCCAAGAAGCCCCGACTTAAATCCGCTAGATTTCTTTTTATGGGGATATTTAAAGCAACGGATTTACAGCGAAGTAATTAACAGTACAGAACAGTTACAAGAACGAATTACAATGGCTGCAAATTAAATTCGTGGTAACTTAAATATGCGCCATGTGTATACATCACTAATACTACGGTGTCAAGCCTGTATTGCTGCTGAAGGTCAGCACTTCGCACATTTGCTATAGCTTTTTATATACAATAATACTTGTATTTATTTCCTACAGTTTTTTAATTTTAAGATCATTTCAAAACCAAGATTTATTTGACTAATAAATTTGATTTGGAAAAAAAATGTTTTTTCAAGTTTTTTATTTTTTAATCTTCCTAATTTTTCTATTAAAAACTAAATTTTTTGGCAAAAAAACCTATTTCTTTCCCTAAATTTCAACACCTTCTATGTTTGAAAGGAGGTTTTGTTTTAGCGAAAACAATCTAGAGTTACTTTTTTTACACATACTTCTGATTCACCCTGTAACATAGTAATTTTGTTAATATTAACAAAATTACTATGCCTAAACTTCTAAAATGTTAGTATATAATTTTAAACTCAAATTACACAATATCCTCCTATAATTTATAGCGCCCGTTTTACATAAATAAAAATATTACTCATCCTCGAACAGATGGAGAAACGAATATCTAGAAAGATATTAATATTCAAGTCGAGATAAAAGATCTCCATATTAAACATCAAATAGTTTTTAGTAGCTTGCTAAATGATCAAGCAGCAATGTTACTCTACGGAACTAAGAACCCTGTCTATCAATTCACGCGGCATAATAGCGGATTGACTTTAAACATATCTAACTCCTTTTTCTCCGATCAACCGCTCCGTCCACTCAAGATACATGGCAGGGTTCAGGTGTTCGTTTCGGCATTGAAAATGAGATCCGGGCTCTCAGATAGAGAGATGCTATCACAGAACCGTGTTAGGGACATCACTATCCCCTGTTAGTAGGCGTAGATGGGCCATTGTTATGTAATTGTGTGTTTTTTGTTTGAAATGGGATGTTGGGAACGCCTTAAATGTCAACTGTCTTCATCCAGGATGCCACCTGGGTAACCCAAGTGGAAGGGCCTCGTAAGTTGATACGAAAAGTACCTCTTTATTGTAATTGTTTAAAATATATATTAATTAATTTCTATATGTAAATATATAGTGTGTCCCAGAAGTAATGTTTAAATTTATTTAAAAGTCGGACCCGTCTACTTTTATTTTTATGCGGTTTTTTCAATGCTAAATTCATGTACAAGGTATTCGCGTATATTTTGACCCCTACTTACAGGGGTTATTAAGAAAGTTAGAAAAAAAGTTTATAACAAAAGTTGTTTGGTTTTTCACGTATTATCTAGATCGAAAAAAAAAATTGCATTGTCGTAAATTTGGGGAAACCAATTGAACATAATATTTTTAAATTGTACCCTGTATAATTTTAGACGCTTGGGAAAACAATTTTTCTCTAATCTCAAAAATATATATTTTGTTGACATTTGCACTGACAGTTTTCGAAATATTTAATATTTAATGTTTACAATAAATCATAAAAAAATATACAAAAATGAAAATATTGGAAAATGTTTAAATAACTAAGGAGGTTACATCGAAAATCGTTAAATATTTTTTATTACTATTGGTTTCTACTGTTAAATATTTTCAGTTCTTTGTATTTTTTATATTTTTTTATGGTACTCGCTATCGAATATTTCGAAAACTGTCAGCGCAAATGTCAACAAAATGTATATTTTTGAAATCAGGAAAAGAATGTTTACCTAAGCGTGTAAAATTGTACAGGGTGTCCCATTTAAAAATATTATGTTCAATTGGTTTTCCTAAGTTTACGACATGCAATTTTTTTTCAACCTAGCTAAAAGATAATACATTAAAAACCAAACAACTTTTGTATTTAAACTTTTTTTCTAACTTTTTTAATCACGTAGGTAGGGGTCAAAATATACGCGAATACCCTGTACACAGGGTAGCCCAAAAATAAGTTACGACCATCAACTTCATTTTTCGAATGGAAACACCCATTTTTTATTTCATTTTTGAATTCTGTATCGTATTCTAAGTCTGATTCATGTACCATGTCCTATACCTATCGTCAATTGTTTTTGAAATATTGACAGCTGAATATTGACGTTTGGGAACTTTGACACCCTGTAAACTCTAAACGGTTTGAGATCAAGCAAAACTGTTTGCACATTCCTGCCTTAACTTTTCATAAGCTATCGCTTGACACTAATTTCACATTTAACCAAGAGATAAAATTTAATCGAAAATTTTTTATTTCTGACTTTAATGGAACTTGTGATAATTCTGTGATTTTTTCAAGTTTGTTGTTAAAAATGGACCTTTATATGTAAAAATTCTAAAGTTAGTTTACAAAACATGTGTTTGTTAAACAATAATAATTTTTTTCTGAAGTTTAGCGAGTTAAGAACTTGCCAACCTTTACCTCACTTCTAACAGGGACACTTATGGGTAATTGTACTTCCTCTCCTTTTGCAGGTATCATTATCGGTTTGATCGTATAGAATAATTATTCTTCTACCAAATTCTTCATTTTAATTCTTTGTGTAGTTTTTCAATAGAAGTTACAGAAAACAAGAAATTAGATTATGAAACAGGAATCTTTCTTTCTTCAAATTTGAAATTATACGCCCTGTATGTTTGTGAAGTTTGATCTTTTCAAAAAGGAATACCCTGAACTGAACCCCCATTATCTTTTCTACTAGTAAACTATCTGAAGACAATTTAATAAAATTCATTGTAATCGAATAATACCGAACATGTACCGAATCTCTGGTCAATTGCCCGAATTCTACCCCGCAAACAATGCGGCCAACAGATATCAGAAAAGGCGGATTAATACTGACGCTAATCCTCTGCAAAAAAATCCCATGAATGCTTCCCAGCTTACTAAAATAAATACCAGACAAAGGCAACTACTTGCACATTGCCAACCTAACAAAAGTAGACAACAAATGCCAACAATGAAATAAAACACGCTCAATAGACACCATTAATCCGACCAACAAACATCCGACACTTTACTGGAAGACAAAAACCACCCCTATACTGATAAGTTTTAAGGGTGATTTTGAATCGGATATCAACGAAGCGGCATAATACCTTTCCATATGCAGCTACTACATAGACCTTAATTCATTCGGACATTGATATTATATCCCCTTGGAAAGTAGGCCTTATGCTAGGAGGAGATTGAGGTCGGCAGATTTTTACGAAGATCGCAGGACGCAGATGATGCACATGGTGTTTGCATGGCTATAGGCTTAATGTGCCATCACTAATTTGGGGTGCTCTCTTCTGTTCCGATCAAACTTGCAATATGGAGAAGATTAATTGTGTTTACAGGGAGGATCGTTATGGGTATCAATCGGTGATTTTTCAAGAGCCACGGCTATTTGTCGGTTTAATGGATTTAATTAGAAGTTGTGCACGTGGTGATGGGTGCTTCCAAATGAAAATTATGACTTTAAGATCATTGGAAATATTACTTGGAGGTTTACCTTTGATATGGCTTGGTAGTTGAAGGGTAAAGCATCTTAGAAACATATGGTATGGCCTAGATTAACACTGAGAGTTTGATAAATATGAATATATTATCATAAGGCCCAGATTTGTTAGGGTGTAAGTGATTTGCACTAAATTTCTAGTTGAGGACTAGAGAACAAACAATAGTAGGAAATATGGCTTATGAATGACAATTATATCCTTATAATACCACCTTTACTGTTAGGTATTCTAATTTTAATTGGATATTGGTATACCACATTTCAGAAAGTATTAATAGATGTTCTACAGCCGAGGAGTTATAAACACATGAAATTTTAGTAGTGGTGATAAACACACCGTACTGTCCTCTTACACGAGCTCATAATAAGCGCGAAACCGGTCAGTGTTTGGTGGTTGGTCTCGATGAAAGATGTGGCGACTCCTATGGAGATGCCGAAGTAATGCAGTGCCAGTCGGGGCACATTGGCCGTGGAGTAATTGTTTTCGGCATCTCCTTCAAATACATGAGGTTTTAATCTTTCCTAATATTTGAAGACGCGACTGTTCGCATCTTACAGTTAAGTGTTAATAATATCAGCAAAATATTAATATCACCGTGTCAAAGTCAAACCAAAAAATAATTGAAATATAATCTTATTGTTACTAAAAAATTATAGCTACTGATAAAAAAATCTTAAAATTGGTACTGATTAAAAAGCAGATCGAATTATTGTACATTTTTCCAATCTACGCACCCTGTAGGAAAAATTTTTAAAAATGCGACTATTGCCCGAGCTGGATGTAAGACCCATCATAGTAATGTCAATACCACTGTCGTTTATCTGAGATAATTAAAGAGGACGTCACCTTTTTTCGTTCGGACGCTATATGTCTTAGAACTTGGACTTGTTTATGTTTATGCCTTGGCTCTTCAAAAATAAATTCATAAAGAAAATAGAGAATTCGATCACAACGAAAGACCCACCAGGATATACTCGTATACCATCAATAAAATTATATTTCATCTGAGTCTATGGAAGGGGGTCATCTCTTACAGTTCGAACGCTATACGTCTTCGAATTTGGAGAGTAAAATAATAATTAATCAAACTGCAAATCGCATGTCTACAAAAGATTAGATACTTCTCGTTTGCATTGACTAGAACGTTTTCAAAAGACCACGAAAAATAAAATAGAACATATAAGACTGAGAAAGAAAGAAGACAAAATTAACATATCTGAACGCAGACTGAATTGTTGCACATTTTTTCCATCTAAGTACCCTGTGGAAAGACAAATTAAAAAATTGACTATTGTCCGATCTGGATGGAAGATTCACCAAAATAACGCAATTAAACACATCTTCAAAACATAACATGTTTCGTATTTTGTGCTGATTCTTTGTTTTTTTTTTAGTATAAAGCATTGTATTTTTTGGTTACGTAAAACTAAGTTTCAAAGACCATCTCTTGTTTGTTTTGACGTAGACCTCAACCCAATTCAAGAAAGAATGTGTAGATAATCACACAAAAAAATACTATGTAATCAAATTTACCATGTACTGCAGTAACAAATCATTGTTTTCTATGCATCGTCCTGCTTAAATTAAGAAAACTGCTAGAGTCAGACCAATTCCAGTCGTAAATTGACCGAATTCTTTTATATGATTTGTATTTATAGAACAAAAATGCTTTTCCACATGTATTAACCGCAAAAAAGGATCCTATCAGGAGGCAATATCGAACCGTGCATTGTAAAAAACAGTAATGTCATCTTATTAATTGAAAATATAATCGCAGCAATTAGTGGGCACGATGATATCGGGTGCGAGGAATTCGTAGACAAAAGGGACCTCATGCGGAGGAAGTGATTGCTACTGTACGCCTCGCTCAGGCACCGTCAGAGGCGCTGCTTGTCTCACACGTGCAAAATGCCGCCATGATTAGGCAAGTTTGCCATCCGAAAATCTTTTGTTGGCATCTCTTATTGCCTAATTAATGTTGGGTGGAAGGAGGTTATTAAGAGGAGCGCCCCTTTTTATCTTGTATTACAATTTTTTCGGTAGGTAGAGGTATTCATATTAATGACCTTATTATCTGATTTATTTAAAATTGTAATTTAACAGGTAAATCATCTAAACAATAACAATAGGAGTTAAGCCACTGCCTACTAATAGGTATCAATATTAACTAAAATGTCTACTTACTTGATTTCTGTACTGGATAGCAGCTTCAGACTTATGCTTGAGTCCCAATTTCAATACTCGGAGGAGATAGATGTTTTTTTGTGAAAAATTTGTTCGTCAATATCTGGACTGGAGGAGAAATTTTCAACAATATGCAACTAGATTAAGAAGCTCTTCAAAGAACGGTCTCCTAAATAAACTAGTGAGTCTGCAAATAATAATCTTTTATACTTCCATACAGACTGAAGTGTTATGAGAAGCAATATCCAGATTCTGTAAGAGAAGAAGTAAGAGTTGATGGTGTTATCCACCTTATGAAAGTCTAACAATTAGATTACTCCATGTATATATTTATAAATACATCAACTTATACATTTGCATTAAAGAAAAATGGATAAGTCGTAGAATTGACTACCCATGACCGTCAAACATAAAAATCAAGGTACATCGGAGCTCAGTGGCCGAGCGGTTAAAGACGTCTGGTTTTTAATCGTTCTCCGCGGTTGACAACGGTTCGAATCTCACCGTGGTCAACTTTTTCTAATTGCTCCAATATTAAATCTGTGTGTATAAGGCTGGTAGCGTTCTTAATATGCAACTAGTACTACAATATCACTGTATAAATGGCTAACAACCTACTGTACACTTTAATTAATAAGGTTTTCCAGGTTTCCCTTATTCTCGTACTAAATGGTAGTTAAAGTTATAACATCGTAAGTCGTGTCTGGGCGCACTCGCGGCCCGCAAAATAATAATATGCCGCTCCTCTTCCGGGCTCATCAGTAAGATGAGAATGAGGGATAGAGATATTATTATTATTATTATTATTATTACATACAAAGAATGAATCGAATGTAAAAGTATATGGTCTTTTACCGAAACCGTGCGACGGATATATCATACTAGATCCTAAATACTAACTAATATTAGTATCAATAATTCTGTAAAGTAAGTATATAACGTATTACAAAAATTGGGAAATTGACTACCAAGCAAAACAATTTTAAACGCCAGAACCCAACACCTGAGAATTGACCATTATTCTCCACCAAACAAAAACTGGTAAAATGCTATAAAGTTTAGACTCCAGCCAAAATCATGCTATAGGTATATTTCCATCTCCAGCTAAGCAATCGACAGCATCAAAAATTATATTAACTTTTTTAGAAAAGAAAACTAGAAAAGAGAAATGCTGCAAAAATGAACGCTGTATTCATGATAATAACTGTACATTCGATAACTCTTCTTCTTCTGCTAACATCAAAATCTGAATGTGACGACCATTGACTATCAAACATGAAAAATTTAAATTTCAAGCAGTTCACACTTAAATTCGTCGTTAGATATATCTATGTGTACCTAAAATTAGCATCAACATTACACTAATTCAAAATATACGTAATATAACGAGATAATATGATCTATGTGAGAATTGACAACTATTGACTGGCAATTGAAAAATATATTAATTTATAAATACAGCAAGGTGCATGCCGTCTGGCTAAATCCAATTATTTGTAAGTATTTAAAAAACTCAATACTAAAATCTGAGAATTGACTAACCATTGACCGTCATACAAAAATAAAAATACTACAATGTACTAAGTATATTTCTCGCCGAAAACATCATGCAATTCCCAGCTCGATCTGGTGGAGTGAGCAGACTGGAGCGGGTTATAATAAATCACGATCGACCACATCTTGGTTACAGCAATTAAACCGGGGGTTGTGAGAGAGTTGACAAAGCTCTGATTGAACCCCACTTGAGCTGGTCCGGTGGGCCCTCTCTCGCCTCGCTCTGCTTAATCAATTCACATTCATATTGTATTAATCACATTAGGCTGAAATAAGAGAGTGCTCCACTTACCGACGCCATCAGCATCCATATTATGCGGTATTAATAATGGACGTATTTCGTTTATATATATACGTAGGAAAACTGAATGCTGGTTGGAATATGCGCTGGATCATTTTAGGATACTTCTGTTCGTCCAGTTTCTAGATATTTCTTCCTTGGTACTTCTCCTCATAAACTCGAATCTTTTTTGCCTATGTATTAAGTAAAGGTAAGTTATGTTAAGGCACCTATGTATTTTTAAGATATTTAGGACATATTAGCTAATTATATAAAAAAGTTTTTCTATTTTTTGCTTTAGGCAAGATTTAATGTTATTTATATTACTTTATGTTATGTTTTCTTTATTTCACCAAGTATATTATTATTACCTTTAAAATCAAAACTTTGATCTTTTTCTTTGAAATTTTAATATACCTACCTAGTATATTAAAATTTATCAAGATTAAACTTAAAAAATATGAGTAATTGCTCACATGTAAATTGATATTATTATCTGATAGTACTGAAAATTAACTATGACAGATAGTACGAAAAGAGAATTTTGAAAAATTTATATTTCAGTATAAATGTTAACTTTTGTAACATACAAGATGTGCAAAAAAAATTCCACCTTGAATAACTTGGCACATATACGTATAAGTGTTTTCAAATTCAAAGACATACCGATTTACAGTGTGCATAAAAAGGCTTTAATACCTTGTATATTTTTATAGATTTGGATAGAATTTGTTCTCAGGGATACATTGATATATAATTTGATGGATTTACCTCTAGCATAAGATATTTGAAAGGTAACATTAAATCGTTGCTAGGCTACGGATGCTACAGTCATTCTCCAACACATTACTCTAATGGTAAATATTTCTCGTCATATGACATATTAGAGCTATAATAGAGTCACATTAGAGCTATAATAACCATCAAACCCTACGTCAGAGAATTCATGAGAGGACTCTCTATTCTATTCCTTTTAAAAAATATTTGGGGTACCCTGTATAAATGGCAATAAATGAAAATGGGCCCCTCTTCAAATAAAAATCGACGTCACTGGAATTTATTTGAAAAACTTGTATAGGCATCAAGTTATTCAAGATGAAAGTATTCAGCTCCACCCTGTACAGTTAATCTTACAGTTTCAGATATAAGGTATCTCTCTTAAATATCAGATATTCATTCACCTAGTACCAATATTTTTTGATATTAAAGTATACCTATTTTCAACACAAATTATAATTTATTCATTAATCATATTAATAATTCTTTTACTTTTACTAATAAAGTTCTTTGAGTTTTTTTCTTAGTTTTAATTTAATAGGAAGTTGTTTCTTTACCGTATACCTAAAATATTTTAAAACAAATATTAAGACAATAACTTGATTCAATCTGGGTCAAAATAGAAAATAAGAAAAACACTTTTTATAAACACGAGTTTCAATATTAACTAAATATTGAAAATAGGTAAATAGGTATGTGCCTAAACATGAGACGTTCCTTTAGGTACTACAATATACTTAAAATATACCAATATTAGAATTCCATAATAAATATTAAAATTTACTAATAAAATAAACCATAATAAAAAATCCGAAAATACTAAATAGAAATATCTGATAAAAAATAATATTTTTCGCTTTTATGTCGCTATTGTATAGGGTCTCCTCGATCATTGATTTTACAAAAAACTTTGTTAATATGGATTTTTTTAAAATGTCTTGTAGATTCAGAATATGCTATAAGAAACACAATTGGTTGTCCGAGATTGATCTGCTATTAGTGTAATAATGTAGGAGAATAGATGAATATCTTTTTATATTAAATAGGTATCTGCAGAACGCTTATAGATAATTTATTTAAATTAATATTTTTGAAAACTGAAAATAAAAGTGTTTCTGAATATATGAAAATATACAGTATGTTCTATTTAAAATTATGTTTTTCAAGTAATTTTGTTCTCAGATGCCCAATTGTGTTGCTATTCAATATTCTAGTTATTTTATAAAAAAATGTATATCTGCTAGAAAGTAAAAAAACAAGGAACAACTTGAGAAACTGACTGAGAAGAATTCAAGAATAAATTTACATTTAAGTAAAGATAATTATTAGCACATAAATTTAATTAACAAAACATTTTTTAAACTTTAGTAACCTCAATTACTCTATGGACAATCAGGAAGCCATAACTATTTTATTTATTTTTGTTGGTTCTTAATACACGCTCAGGATATAGGATTATATTATTTTCTCACCCACACTTCTAGGAAAAAGATCAGAAGGATATATTTTAATATTGGTCAAATATTGTTTTATTTAACACAAATGTTCTGTATCACTTCAAGTACTTTTTCAGTAGGTTGTTATCTACTTTTACACCCAGCAATACTATAGTTACTGTAATAACGACTTACATAACGATATTATTATATTATTTCAATAATTACTTAATAAGCAGTATATTTTTTATTCTAATTTATACAAAATAAATCATAACTTTTGTACTATGATTTAAGGTTTCTTTTATACTTCAAGTCTTGTATAAATGAAAATTTCTCTTGAACAAGATGAAGCAATATAGGTATATGTAGGGCTGCCTCCATAAACCTCCCGAGTTAGGCGAGAGCCTCCCGATTTCTTACTGTCGCTCCCCTTTTTAAACTAAGCCAAGATACTCCCGATTTCCATTTAAAGTTCCCGATTCTCCCGAATACTTCCGAATTCATAAAATTGATATATACAAATTATTCCGGTAGGTATAAAAAATATCGATACCGACCGGTACCGGTAAGGTAACATACCGGTACGAACGCGAATGATACGTGTTGCTTTCGCTACTGTTTATGTCTGTTAGTCTGTGTAACACTGTAACTATTGATACAAAATATTCTTTTGTATATCTTCTGCTGGCGTGGATTATTTAGATAAAGTTTGATTGACGTTGGGCAGAAGTCTTATAATTTTGAGGAAATGGTGAATGCGCGTATTTCCCCCCTCAAAATTCGACCCTCTCACTTTTTATTTTTGAAAATCTGGCAGCCCTAGGTATATGGTATTCCATAAATTGTTAATCTGACTACACCTACATAAAGAGTAGCTGTAGTTTAGACCAAACATTCATTAAACCAAATAAATACGATAACGAATCTCATAAATTAGGATTAGGAATCACAAATTGCCATTAGGTAGTGTCCTAACAAACACACCATCCCGAAATGAAATACAATGGCTTGAGTAGAACTAATATTTAAACAATTTCCTGATCCAACGCCGAAAATAAATAAAATACGGTTCCCTTCAGCACAATAGACAATTAGCGAAGGGACCGAACAAAACATATAAATGACCCGTACGAGTGTAATTCATGAAAACCGAAAAAATATTTAAAAGAGTGCCGGTTAGTCCAACAACAATAGGCAGATTACAATAGACAAAGTACCATGCTTACCGTCATGTCACATTAGTTATGATTGATCGGGCCGGTTGCCCCACAACTATCAAACTTCCTAGCAGAGGATATAAGGAGGATTATCCCGTATAGCAAAGGTAGAAGAGATTCTGTGAGAAAGCACCATCGCGGTTGCCGTGACTGTCAGGACGGGCTAGACAGCTTGGCCCCTCGTAGCAATGAACTTTAGGGTTTGGTTTTTTGTAAACAACCATTTTTATTACTGTAGTTTTATATTTATTACGTCTAATACTACGTTGTAAAGCTATTGTAGTCAAACAAGCTTATTGTTCTTGACTGCATAGAGCCTTTTTGCGACTTGGAAACTTGTTTTTAATTTATTTATAGTTATATTCGTGCCTAGGTAATAAAATGTGTATTTTCGGGCGGGATGTTTGTAATGCTCTTGAAAGGAGTATAACAACACGCTGTAATAAATACATTTGAATAAGTTAACAAAAAACCCAAAGGTTGCCATCTGAAAAAAACATGTTCTTGGTTCCATTTGAGAGAAAATGATAAGTACATTTCTACCTGCAAATGAAATAATTTATAAATATTCCAAATTGACTAAAATTAAAAACTACCCCCTACTTCAGTATTTTCTACGAAAGCGTAGAACGGACATTATCATTTTATTAGTACACTTCCCTGTTTAAACTGTAAATTTAGTTAAATTTACAGTTTAAACTGTAAAGTTCGTTAAATTCCCAGTTCAAAGTGTAAATTTTGTTAAATTTACAGTTTAAACTATAAACTTGGTTAAATTCCTAGTTCAAAGTGTAAATTTAGTTAAATAATACCCCACATTCTAATGACAATGATTATACCGAAAGTCTGAGACTTGTGTGGGGAAGGTGCCGTATATTATTACTTCCTTGCTACCTATTAGTCTAAGTATGCAAAGGAATAACCTTATTATATCGTAAACAACTACTTTTCGTACAACAGGCACCGACCAACATTGAATTACAACGGCATATTTGACAAGAAAAATTCCTTAACTCAAGAAAAATGTATTAAATACAATAAGTAAAATAATAAGTAAGAGGTTATATGAAGATATGCCGTTGCAATTCCATGTTGGTCGATGCCTGTTATACGCAAAGTAATTGTTTACGACATATCTTAAAAATAATAATTTATTAGCCCGAAAATCTGGGACTTGTGTGGGAGTGGAGGCGGCATATTATTATTTCGCGGATCGCAATTGCGCCTCCGGAGTGACTTAAGTTGGTAGGCCCTAACCACTATTCAGTGCTGGAACGAGGTAAACCTGGAAAACCTCTTAGTTAGGGGGTCCAACATCAACTGATTTTAATCTCTCACATTAACACCAAGGCGACATTTTTCCCATGCTAGGTCATCACTAGGATAGTTGCCAACCTATCCTTGCTAACAACCCTAATATGCGAGTAGTCAATTTAAATAAAAATTGTCATAAGGAATGGGGATTCGAACCCAGTACCTCTGAGTTGAGCGATCGAGACACTAAACCCTGATCCAGCGGCCCGACTTCGGAAAGCTTCAAAGTTAATGTCTTATTGAAAAATAAAATCACAAATAATCTATAAGTATCTCTTAATCCAAACTTTATAACTTATGTATTATTGCAATCCAATCAATGCAAACTTATAGTTTCTCAAAAAAACGGAGAGTTGTATGAAATGAAAGGAATGCAGTTTTTTATAATTGAATTTAATAGTATAAAAGGTTTCATAAAGTGTTTTTTTTTTGGGACAAACTTTAAAAGTTTAATACAAAGTGATTTTTAAATATGTAGATTTAAATTACAGCTACCTACATATTTATTTATTAGGTATTTATTATTTATTTTTTATTAATCGAATCGATGGCTCTGAATTCACATTCCACTGGACAGTTGTCTACTTGTATATTAAGGCCTGCTAGGTGGGATAGGTTGGCAACCATACTGGCGTGTGTGCCTAGAATTGGAAAGATATCAAGTATTCCTAGTAATACCCCTAACTAATGAGGTTTCCCAGGTTTCCTCATTCCAGCTATGAATTGTGTTTAGTGCATATACACTTGTTAGGACTCATGTGTTGGGTTAGGATTCTAACGCAAGAGTCAGCCATTCGTTCCTTGTGATTAAAATGAGGGGTAGAAATATTATTTTTATCATTTAGTATTACTTATTATAAAACATAACACAGAAATGGACAACCTTCCTTCTGCAAGCCTTAGAAGCCGAGGGAGGATACACATAAAAAAACGCAGACGTACAACCATTGACTGAGAGATGTGCCATTTCTGCTCTGGCAAGATTCGAACTCTCACCACAATATACCATTCTGATAGTCACAAAGCTACTACCCAGCACCTAACAGACTGAGCTATCGCCGCGGTTACTATTTTACTATACGGGGTGTCCCATCGAAAAGTATTACATTTCGCCGCCTTATATCTCGAAAACTAAAAGAGATATTGGGACGCGGTTTGGACAGAACGACTTTAGATTTTTGTAAGTTTTTTTTGGCACTGTTGCCAAATCTCCAAATATATTGGCAAATTTTTTTGAATACGCTCCTCTTTGTAGTAAAATTACTTGCTTATATTAAGTAGAACACCCTGTATATTTTGCCATAATCGGAAAGCCTAATCACTTTAGTTTTCAAAAAGGTATACATAGTTTACATTATCTTGAGAATTGGAGCCACAAAATTCAGTTTAATGGGAGCACCTCTTACTTGAACAGTTTGTGAAGCTGGTCTTCGTTTTCACAGTAGCCATGAAAAACAAAAGTACAATAATAAACTGTATGGTCAGTTGTGTCAAATATTTGAAGTATAGATATAAAAATGTTCACATTAGAAGGATCACACACTTTTGATCATTTACTACTAAGGATGCACAAATGTATATTGAAGTAAATGGTGGGCAGTTAAAACCAATTGTTTTCTAACTTATTCAAGTAGTTTTTATTTACAGTTATTTTGATTATTTTATTTGTTATTTTTATTACTGTCATTGTGCTTTGTTGTTATTGTTAACAAAACTCGTTCCTACCGATTATTAAAGAATTATTCTTTTCTCCCTATCTTTTTTCATTCAGTCAAGTTCCACATCAAGTTTGATCAGAGATTTTAAAATATATAGGGTATTTTATTTAAAATAAGTGTACAAAAACTTAAAAATAACTTTACAAAGAAGAAGGTATTTTTTTCATTCGTAATAACCCAAATAAGAGTACTTATAACAAATTTAATTTTGTGGCTCCAATTCTCAAGATAATGTAAACAATGCATACCTTTTTGAAAAGTAGAGTGATTAGGCTTTCTGATTATGGCAAAATACACAGGGTGTTCTATTTAATATAAGCAAGTAATTTTACTCCAAAGAGGAGCGTATTCCATAAAAAAATTACTAATATATTTGGAGATTTGGCAACAGTGCCAAAAAAAAACAAAAAAAACGCCGCGTCAGTTAGTGCCACCAAAGTAGTTTATAGCAAAAGTCTCGGGCACGATTTTTGATTAAATCTAATTTTGGGCTTTGTTAAAGTATCTCGTTTTGCAATATCTTCAACTGCAACCGTCACTTATTCAGATCTACTTGCTTTCAATTGATTTTATTGAGTAATCAAACGTCTTAAATACTCTATTCCTATCTTATACGAGTAATTAACATTACGTAGACAAAACGAGAATTGTGTAACAAATTACAAATTTATCCATTGTAAACTGGACAATTAAAATTTAAAAAAAGAACGACATGATTATGCAAGTACAAACACAATATCCTTTGAAAGCCTCACAATTGCGAAATCCTAATTGCCTCAAACGAGCTTCAAAGCGTTTAAGGTCTACGTCTATAGAGCTTTTTTCATTCACCAACAAAACATGGCACAATACAAATCATATTTGTTTGTGTATATCCTTTTCTTTGTAGGGATTACGATTTCCATATTCATCTTATATATACCGTGTCCGATTCAGAAAGCGGCAGCCCACAAAGGCATAATATATGTGCATAAATAATTCGAATAAAACTTAAAATATTGTCATTTGGGACCACAACCTGTTTAAGTTCTTTAGTCAAAATGACGTCCTGATAATATACTCCACATTTTTTTGTGCCCATGAATTTATGTAACGTAAGATAGATAATAACGTGTCCATTTCAAATGAGATTTGTTCCTTTTGTGGAAGAGTATCTTTTATAATGAGTTTTTATGTTGCTGTTCATTCACTGGGTAACGTGGTAGTCAACAGTGATTTATTTTTATTATGGAATGCTAAATGTGGAATTATATCTAAAAAATAATCTAACTTGAGATCGTTGTTCAATAATATGCAAGTGTTAGTTTTATACGTAACATAAAAAGACACTAAATTTATTCAAGATACATATCTGTGACACTTCTATACATAATTTTAAGTAATTGAATGGATATTAAGGAAACAGTAACCGACGGGTTTCATAAAATCTGATATAAAAAATAATAGGTATTAATTTTGTTTGCTACTTTTCGATATTGGTTTAAGATTAGGTACAAAGAGAAAAAATGTCTAACTTGACCAACCCTGATTTGCATTAACTACCGTTTTGCATAATGTTATCAGATGACGGTAGTGAATTATGTGGTTAATAAATCTGTTTCCTTGTCACTAATAAATAAAAACGGTGCACCCGCCAATTAAATAGGTTACTACTCCTTTGTCAATCAATAGTAATGGTAAAAATACCTTGATTTTTGTTAAACAGAACGCCTTTTTTTATTATTTTTATTTATTTTTATTTTCAATTACATTGTTCTACAGGTATAATCTACATCTACATCTATAATTCTACATCTTTTACATCACTATAATAGCCATATTTTTCCAAAGTATATCTAATTTATTCAATATGTAACTGAAACTATGAACAATCATCTGTAAATAATCTATAAAATTTGACAAATATGTTAAATTATATTGGCGATTGAAATCACCGATGAGGGCGCTGCAAATTGTAAACAAATATGGAGGAAGACGAGTAAAAATTTTGCATTTCATATCATATCATTTAGCAATTAGCATTCAGTTGCCATAAATATATTAGGCTTGTTTTGGTTCTAACAAGAACCAGTTCTGGACTGTACTGAGCCTGAAGCTGTACTGAGCTGAATAAAGCCTTCGAATTTTTAAACTACGCGTGCTCAGTACGATTCAGAACTGGTTCGTGTGAGAATCAAAACAAGCCTATAGACTTCATGTGCTAGTTAGGGTGAACTAAAGGATAAAAAGAGTGATAAAAGTAGTCATATGTCCCGTAAGTGCTACAGTGATACAGTGTTGATTGAAACAAATATTCAAGTAGTTATTAAGTCAAAATAAATACTTTTTTGAGATTCAAAGTAAGGTATTAAAATAAATAGACGACATTTCTTAAATTCTGTCTTTTTAGATAAATAAAACCCTTTATACCATCAAGTTTAGAATCATAAAATTTTCTGTTATTATTACTTAAACATATAATATGTCTGTGTTAATACGAGGTTTTCAAATGAACAAAACCTTCCACCCTGCAATTAACACATAGTATACCTACGTTTATATAATAACGTGATTTTACTGCGGGTAAATTTAACGTTTATAAATGTTATAAACGCTGGCATCATTTGGATATGATTAAAACGGATCAGTTCTAAATATATGCAGATGATTCCAACTTGGTTGGCGAAACTCGCGTCGAGTGCAGTATAGTGTTTTGATGTTATGTGGAAAACTACGTCAGTGTTACAAATAATAGTGGAAAATAAACGATTTATCAGCGTTTTTACATTGTGCATGTGCATTCCAATAATAATAAATTATGGTCAAAAGTAAAGAAATTTGAATACTGCCCTACATCTTATTTTCTGTCAGATTCACAGCGAATTGTTTTTTCCATGTTTAGCCAAGTCAGTCAGCCAAATTCAACACGTTTTTTTTCTGTTATATTTGCCACACCCTGTATGTAAAGAACGGCGCTCGACAAATGTAAATATATTATAACTTAATATTTATTAAATATTTAGTGACAATGATATTTAATGCTTTAATAGAGTTATAAAAATAGCCAGATATAAATCCAATATCCAGTGTTATTCAATGCAGTTTAAATATGGATACATTTGAATTTAAAAATAAATATGTGATACTTTAAAATGCAAAACAATTGTCAAAAATCATTATCTTTTATCACAATCTGCTACTCTTTACTTCTGCAAATTCCACACCCTCCTCAAGCAGCAATTGTTGTATTATCCCATTGAGCTATCTCTGGAAAAATAAGGCATTGTATTGATAGTTGCCCATATAATTATCCACATAATGTCAAACAAAGGGCCATAGTACGGCACCTGCATACACCTACGCCATTGTCTGGCCACAAAATTTTCGGAAAACATCAAATCCTATCTAGACGTTTATTTCGTACTTCCTTCTCAACAAAAACAGTGAATGGGTCCGACACTATCTGACAATGGAATGAAACCTTTTCGGCCTTTTCGGCATTCGCAACGCGTGTATATTTTAGTTGAGGCCATTGTTGGGCGCTGTATAGAATAAAACTTTGCAGCAGATTCAGTACACTGAATAGCTGATATAATATATTGTCATATGGTCTTTTAGAAGTGACAATACGTTTGTGTGTGGCATTAGAGGACAGGGTATTACCTGAACAATGCAGAATCACCTCGGTCGTGATGGGCCTTTTGCTGGGGCGTTATAGAATTCAAATTCCCCTGCTTTGAGATGAGATCCTGGTCCGGTCGCTGAACATCAAGATGTATTTGCATAAATTGTTGCTGTTTTCCATTTATTTTGAAAAATGGCGATGATTGAAGTGACCATTAATCTTAAGTAGGACGGAAAGGGAGAAGGCCTTAGGAATATTAACCCAGGTGGTTTTAACGGTTTGTAAACATCACATATAAGTCACTGATATCATATTTAGAAAAAAATAAAGGTAAAAATGTTAATAAATAATTTCATTTATTCAACAATTTTCATATAGCTGTAACACCTTTACAAGGTGTTCACGTATATTTTCAACTAGTTTGTACTCCTTAATCTTTGATTTTACAAAAAAAAAACTGTTAAGAGGAACTTTAAGGTCTTTAGAGGATTCATAATATGGTATCAGAAACAGAGACAAAAATAAGGTATATGAAAAACATGATTTTTTTTATATAGTGTAGTAGTTTTTATAACATACCTATTGTGTATTTTCATAAATCCGGAAATACATTTTCTTCTGTTTTCAAAAATATATAAAGTTAATAAATCACCTCTAAGATAAAATAAATCTCTCAATCACAAAGACTGAAAAAATCTTATTCTAACAGTCTAACAAACAGGAAAATAAACGTGAAAACAAAAAATATTTAAAATATATATACTTATAAAAAAAAAGAAAATACATAAACCAGTCCGGAAAAATCGACAACCTCCCATGTCTCAGGCTTATGTACAGGGAGGGTACACATGAAAAAACGCAGACACACAACCATTCGCTTCGATTTTCCCTTGACAAAATTTAAACTCGACTATTCTGTTCGTTATAAGCTACCACCCAGCACCTACTATACTGAGCTACCGCCGTGGCTAAATCGTGACTAGTATACGTGAACATACTGTACAATTTTCTGTTAAATATATGAAACTATTATTAGTCCCCCTAACTAACGTAGTTTTTTAGATTTCCCTTATTCCAGCACTGAATGGTGACTAGGGCTTACCAACGCAAGTTGTTCCTGAGGCGCATATGCGATCTTCTGAATAATAATAATATGCCACTCCCTCTCCCACACAATTCTCAGGTTTTCTAGCTGATCCTTGTGATTTGAATGAGGGGTAGAGATGTTATATATTATATTATATTTTAATAATATAATAATAATATAATAATAATATTTTAATAATATAATAATAATTATATTATATTTTAATAATATAATATACCATATATTTCCGTTCTTACCATTATTTTCCACATTTTACATTTAGGTATTTCTCTGAAAATTAATATTATTAATCTAGGATAATTATTAAATCCTTGATGTAAATTATGTTGACTGAATGCCGATTTCGTCCCTTTCTGCTATGAAATTAAGTTAAACATGGATATGGTTCATAAATCCAATATAGAAAATGATATGCTGAAATTTATTTAATATTTCAGAACCCCTAGACTTTCTTAAATGTCACTTTTTATCTTGAAGTTTCGTCTTGTAGTAATTTACATCGTTGCTGCAATAAAGTGTTCATGTAGAGTTTTTGAATCTATTGGCAAATTATTTTATTTTCAGTATGAGTAAGTATTGAGCAACTGGATTCGATTATTTTTTTTCGTAACTCGTGCTCTCCTAGCATCTCCTATTATAACATAAAAAAACGGCTAATGGGGTAATTCAAGTTATAAGTATGTTCATCAAATTACTTGAAATGGACTCATTCCAAAGTAATTTCGTAAGTTCTATTTACTCTATTCTGTATAAGTTTCTCTATTTTTTATGTGTCGTAATATCCGCTCATTTCAGATATACCTACCTACCTTTCACAAAACAACAAATTAATAACACCATGCTTTTTAATATTTTACACAGCTGTTTATCTGGCCAGAGTATAATCTCAAATTTGAGAAGGCTTACGAAATCCATGTCGCAGACTACAAAGGATATAAAATAGATGTCGAAAAATATTTTCTTTCTGTTTTAGTAGGGAGATTAATCGTAAAAAGCCACGAATTTAACAAACAAATGGGGGCCTCGTATTAAGACTGGTCTACACGTAACGTTTTGTCGTCAATCTTGCATGATCATGCCAGATTGTCAAACAGAACGTTACATGTAGACGGCAAGTTGGACGTTTTGCAAGAACTGAATGAGGTTTGATTCATTCGCGCGCAAAAGACTGATGGGCTGGAGCTTTGTATACACGCAAGACAGCAGACCAGTTAGTGCGTGTAGACATGCGTCAGTCTAATCGGTCAAATTTCGCTCTCCTGCCAGTCTATTCTCTAGGACGCTGGAGGTTGCAATTGGTATTTTTTAGTGGGTATAGTGACGAAAAAGAATAGTATTAGATTTACGACACTGGTCTCACCACTTCTTCACGGAGTTAATAGACTTGTACTGTTTATTTACTTACCTTTTAATACTCCTTTTCGCTATTTCCAGTCGCTAAAACCTTAACGTTGCGATGGGTCTCTCAGAGGGCTGATAGCCATCCTCATGACAGCGTCTTGTCTTTCTATTTCTGGGGTTACAAGCGTTAACAGTTTACAGTGCGTGCATTCATAAGGTATGACGCCAATCTTCTGTTTCCTGCTGTAGTTCTTGGAAAAGATCATATGGAATAATCACCACTCTTGGTACCATCGGGAACGACGAGCACACTTTTTTGCGCACATAGTGAAATTATCATCAATAACAGTTCTTCCTCTGTGACGATTTCGAAACGACTGAGGGAAAGACTGGGCGAAACTTTTAAGAAGTGTAGCCGCACGACCTGTGTCATTCTTGTTGACCAGTCTTAGTTCCATTATCGTCACTAATTATTGTTCTTCCTCTAGGACGATTTCGAAACGACTGAGCGAAAGACTGGGCGAAACTTTAAGTAGTGTAGTCGCACGATCTGTGTCACTCTTGTTGGCCGGTCTTTTCAGATCATGCAAGACTAACAATATACGTCATATGTTACGGGTAGTCCATGTTTTATTACTGCAATTTGCTCCCATTGAACAATTGGCACGTCAAATTTTGCCAAATTCAGTTTCAGTAAGAAACATATTGTAAACCTTGTATCATAACTACCCACTTAGACTACCTTCAATATTTTATATCACATTATGAATGAAAAATTTTTAAATCTTTTAGTCATAAACAAAAATACTTATTTCCTTAGAATGCCTACGATGCATTATAAAAGAATTTTCCTTAATCCTTAGAACTTGTCGAATACAATATTATCGCCTTGTAAAATATTTCAAAACGTCTTTAACTCCCATGAAATAACAGTCAATGCCACAATTTCGTTTGCCCAATTTGAAAATTTATTATACTTTACAAAATCCAAATAATAATTATATTAAATGAAATTACGTTTATATAAAAAATTACATTCATATATTTTTTAAATAAGGTAGTAGTAGATATAGGGATTATAAGCCAGATGGTTCAAAGGATACATTTATTACTGTAAAACCAGAAATTATGTCTATTAAAATGAGTTCCATGGCTATTTTCCAGTATTTTTATGTGAGAGCTCTATAGTATTAAACCAGTTGCGGTTGGTCAGGGCATAAATAACAAATATTTTAATAATTTTAATAGTTTATTTCAAGATAACTAACCAAAAAGTCCTTTTATAAAAATAGTAATAGTGCTTATATTGAATTGAGGCTGGGGTTATTTATATTTTATCGAAATGTTAAATTCGAAGTCCTTAATTTAAAATATTTTGTTTTGTGGAGTTTACTATTTTTATAATACCTACACTCAGATATATCTAGGTACAGATTGATTTAGCTATAGGTATTTCGGATTTCTCAACTACTTCAACTTTACTATTATATTACTAACGCATAAATAAACATTAGCTGTTGTTTTTTATCGAATATTGATTACGGTTAAGGCGAACTATCATTATTTTTGTAATTATAATTCAAATATTTCAACAGGGATTATAAAAAGTATAATTATATCTATTGTTAATGGCGTTATGTACACTTTGTGAAGTATGTTTGGTTTTACTTACATCTTGTTTTCTGTGCGGAACGATACCCGACGGGCCGCCGCTGGTGGTGCCGCGGAGTCTAGTGAGGCCCTTCGTCCGGCGACAGCACGTCTAGCCCGGTCAGCTCGGACCCTTTTAACAGAACATAAAACACCCTCAAGGGCGATTTTTTCTACCTACACAGGTGGCTGTGAATAGCGGTTCCCTCCAAAAATTCCCGAAATGCCCTTTATGACTCCTCGCTTCATTCAAGTCTAGGTGTCTCATTTATTATCAGGCAGACTTGATAGATCGAGCCTAAATGGGCGTATCGCCTCGTAATACGATCTGAGTAAAGAATAGGTGAAATCTGCTATGCTGGATTAATTATTTGATACATGAGTTGACAAATCTTAAGGGTATTCTTTACCAGGGGCTTTTATTAAGTTTTTTACTTCGAGTACTATTGTGATATGTTTTTTGATGGCTTTCATTTATCAATTGCGGACAATGTAGCGGTGTTACAAACAACATTAGCGCAAATGATCGTTGGTATACATTATTTGTTAATTTGAATGCAGTGAATTTACTGTTATATAAGAAGGAAAATAATATGTTAAGTTCAACTAAATGGTATGTGTGATAGAACTGATAATTTTTGTTTACTATTAGCTATTGATAAAGTTGGCAATATAATTGATGCGTTTTTAGAACATAATATGTCCAAAATTAAACATTTTCAGGAAACAAAAAACACGGTTTATTTAAATACAAGTAAGATTCTTAAATATTTTTTTATCAGTTAGTATTAACTTAACAAATCTCTTAATCATGAATTTTTATTTTTACTTAATGACTTCAGAAAAAAATTAAAACTGTAAATAAAATGGCGTTTAAAAAACATTAATTTATTTCTTACAGAATAATCTAAATTATAAAAAAAAAGAAGTAATATGATTAATAATGCTTGGTAACTTATTCTTCGCATCCACTGATATTACCATCTTGACATATATTCTCATCTTGACATCATTTAAATAACCTCATGGGCATCATTTTTGCCTTCATTTTCGAGATAAGTGTACATTATGAGGTCTCATCAGTTCCCAAGTCATGTGTACCAAAATTACAGGATTTGATGGTATATGCGGAAGCGGTAGATTTTGCATAAAATCAAAACTGATGCACATCATTTCGCTAATTTTCGTTTGAGCTTTAAAAAAGGATTCAGCTTTACATTTTTCATAAAATGTTACTTACTTACGAATATGTGGTGGTCTTGGTGGCAGTTTTGGTTTCACGGGGATTCAACAAAAATTGGCACCCACCTCTGCGAGTGAGTTAGCATAGTTAAAATACAGTATGGCCAAAAATATACTATACTGAAATAAAAAAATGTATTGCTTACCTATTAACATTAACAAAAATGACAAAGTTAAAGTCTATTAAAAAAGCGTATAATATGCTCTGTATGCCCTTCATCCTCTTGGACGCAAAACTCAAGACGCTCTTGGAGCTTTCGTATCATGTTTCGAAATGTAGGTTGCATTTCCGTACTGTATATTTATGGTCACATTGTTTCTAGCAAGAGATAATGTTAGAGATTAATTTGGGTCCTCCTAAAGAGGTCTATCAGGTTAACCTTATTCTTGCACTAATTTGTGGTTAGAGTTTACCAACTTTAGCCATTCCTGGGCGCAATACGGCTTACAGAATTATAATATAATTAAAAAGTGTATCTTTATCTCCAAGTGAAATTAAAACTGAATAGGTACCAATGTTAAACGACATTACTGTATGGTTATAACTTTTTAATCATCTTTCTTCAAGTAAAATTAAATCCAAATCAAATTAGATGCTCTTCCCATTACATAAAAATGAATAGTTCACTTTAATTTATTCTTTTAATAGAATTTTATTAGAAACTAAATTAAGCTTGCTTCCTTTATTCACAACTGTAGGTCTTCTTGATAGACGGCCATATAATTAATCCAATGTAGCTCCCAAATAACTAATTCATTGGAAGAAAAGTTTTATTTTATTGGTATGCTGAATCACTGCACGGCGCGGAAAAAATAGTCTACCATCGGTATTTATAAACTAAACAATCGATAGTAACAATGTTACCGGAGAAGAATGCACCAACAATAAACCGGAAACCCTTAAAATGTGTGAGAGAAACCATTCGACGCTACAAAAGGTGTGGTCAGTTTTCGAGAAAATAAAATATATCTTCAATACGTCCTCTACCTGCCGTGTAGCATTCCAATGGGAGTTGCCATTGATACGGAATGTTCTTTTAAAAACGAATTCTATGCCATTCTTCTTGCACAGCTTTACAGAATGGCCCATTCAATATTTGTCACTGGTTGTAAGAGTCCTTCATTCTACTATGATACTGATTCTTTTGGTTTAGTTAAAATTTTTCGGTGCTTACTTTAAGGGGCAGATCGTTATGTTCTCTACTTATTTAAGCCTTTGTTAAAAAATAATACATTGTGCAGTTTGTATGCCACTTGTAGGTACCAATATCCGTCGTTTACTTTTCACTTGTGAAATGGAAAGGCATAATTTTTTTACAAAGACGTAGATCATAAATAGGTATTGTATAGTGCTGAATATGTAAATGACATTATTTGCGAATTTAGTTCTAATCTATTTAGAATAAGGTCATCATGTAGATTAAAAATTTAAACCAGTCAATCATTGCTGTACATGGAGGAAGATAAAGATGTTTATATCATAATGATAAATTCAGCAAAGCTGACAAAATAAACATTTTTATTCTTATTCTAAATCTAGATAAATATATACTTATAATAATAATTTCAGTTTCCTTTTAGACTAAAAACTGTTATTTATAAGGGAGGATTATTCCTACGTTTAGGTCATAATCGCAAAACGTTCACGACGGTATCAATCCAATGCAGATTATTTGCAATCCAATGCAAAGTTGACAAAATTATCTCAAAAACAAGTGAGCATAGATACATAGATTATTTGGGAAAATATTCCTTTATAAAATATGTCTTAGTAATGTACAATTCTAGAACCTGTCATATCAATTATTGCTTCACTACAGCAGCAAAAATAAATTAGCAAATGTTCGTTTTTTTGTAATATCTCAAAAATGGGCGCAGTTAGCAATGATTTCGAAACAGGTTCAGGATCAGCATAAAAATGTCTAAAACATTCTCCATTTAATAGACTATCTATCTCTTATAGTTTCCGGGATCCCAATGGTGAGCATCGAATTTGGGACACATGGTATAATAAGGCCACTAATACAATGTGGACTGCAATCCAAAACGTATTTATGCGCTGAGTATAAAGTTATATCCGGCCATTAAAAGTATGCAAGATTATACGTAAATGCTGCTTGGGAATTTAATACCGTAAACCGTTTGGTTGGCCACACCACTGGCTGGCACTCTAAGACATGTGTATCCACTAAGTGGGCTCAGGGAATGTAAAATGTCCACTCTTAAGAGTCATTGTGGCTCCTTTGGAATGTAAATTGAACAAGCCTTATCTGACTAGGCAGCAGCACTTCACTAATAAACCATTGTTGGTTCAGTAACCGAAACCTTATTGTTCTCTAAAAATGCCACCTTTTACAAGATGTCAGACAAGTAAAACGCGTGTCTTATTCGATCTAATTACGAGTCGCCTTTATCGGCCATTCAAACCGTATTAAATTTATCGAAAGGCTACCTTTAATACGGACGACATGACGTTATTTTTTTCTATACCTATTAGGTGCTTTTCAATCATTTTTTAAATAAGATCGCGTGAGGTCCGCTGCTAAAATACAAAGAACTATTAAATAAACACCGAAAATATTCTGTTAAGCATTTAAGGAATGTATTTTGGATATTCCCACTACTTAATTTTCCTCTTGACAATGAAATTTCTGAAGTTTTGTAGAAAATAATTTTGTAAGAGTAATTCCTATGAATATAATATAAAACTGACAGTAGTTTAAACTAAATTACTATCTCCATTAGCATTGCGTTTGATTTCCTGAGTATTAAAAACATAATTACAAAAAATAAGTAACGGATGCTTATTAAAAGTATATATGTAGGTACTACTTACAGAGTTTTCAGTAATATTACGTAGCAGTTACTTTTCGAGTTAACGTGCAATATGAAAGTGAACATTTACTTTATTTAGGATATGCTATTTCACAATGCAATCCAAGAGAAAAAACAATCTATTACAAGTAAGCAAAACAATTAGTTTAAAAATATAGACTTTAACTGTTTAACTTGCGTTAAGACAGTTTTTGATTACTTCTAGTAGCCTCATTTGAACTACTTTACTGTTTCAGTAGTAGCTGTTTGCTAGTGGATTATGAGTGATTTAGTAATTGCTACTTATGTTAATAACGTTTCACTGTACTGATGCAGCAACGGGGACAAGAATTTCTGCCACATTCTAGACACCATCCCTCAAGGAAATTAACCTGCATTAATTGGTATCACATGCTTAAACATTAAATCTAACTGAATTTAATTCAGAACCCTAGATACCTAGTTAGGTCATTTGATTTGTTGTAGGCATTAACACCTGCATCATTTTTGAAATATAAATGAAAATCATGGTTCCTGTTGGTGGACTTGGGCTGCTATGATGTGCACATTGTAAGTTTAATTCCAAGATATGCCAGTCGTTTCAACTGTAACAATTTATTTTGTGCAACCTTATTTTGTTTCTGTTTATTATGTCTAAAAATACATAGGTGATAATGGGTCTACAAACCGTTACACATGACCAATAGATCATTTTTGGTTTCAGTCCCTAGTTTCACTAAAGAACCAGTTACATGTTGAAAGGGCTAATATGGCTTTTTAATAAAATTCTCGTGGACCAAGTTTATCCCAAGTGATTTTTTGATCTAAGATAACAGTTAAATATTTATTTTATAATATGTTAAATTTAGCTGTCTAGTTTTTGTGAATGTCATAAGGATTGTTTGACTACGACCGACATTTAGTTTTCTTCTAGGTACCAGTCCTTCATAAGGTTCAGATAGAGCGATTTGCATTAGGTTCCTTAGCCATTATAGTTTGCTATTATTACGATCAAGTTTTAAAAGACTGTTGACGACCACTGTGTAGGCCATAACAAAAGTGATTGTACATCTCTCAAATGTTAGAACATCCATCCAATGTTCTCCCTAAGAAGACTTGGGGGAGAACATTTGATAGATAAGCTACGAAATTTTTCATCGTCAGCATTTAGATGATTTTGTATAAGGACCTTGTAATACCCTTTTTCGTTTCGAAATTCATATAATTTACTTGTTTCATCGCGCATCGATGCTAAAATTCTCATGTCACCATCATTCTCTTCTTCCAATAACATTAATGCTGTTAGAGTAGAGTATTCCTATTCATCATAACAATAAGCCACTGCAGTCAATTATTGCACTACCTGAACACAAAAAGCACTATTGATACTGTGGGTGTAATCTCACTACAATAAAACCGCGGATGCCAGACGCTTCAACCAAATGCAAAATCGTCGCGGCGAGCCGTTACTACTAGACGCCGCGGCGGGCCGCGAACGCCGGACGTCGCTAGGAAATATCACCTTTACACTCCCTGTAGACCCCTCTATCGCTAGCTACCTATATAAATGCACATAGAGCAAATTCCTTTGTCACAAATGTCTCTTCAATCCTAGTTACAGGTCATAGTTAAAAGTCACCATTGCCATTGTCAAAAGTAAATGGTGTCAGTTTGGTAGGCAAATTGATTTTTATAAAGCAATGCTCTCAGTAAGATTTCAATATACAGGATGTCCTAGAATAAGAGTAAAAGAAAAGATGACGGGGCTGCTAGTACACGACAAAATAAGGAAAAAAGTTCCTATAAACATATCTACCTCCGAAAATGCATCCTTAAGAAGCTACATGTCTTTAAAAGTGGAGGAAGAAATTCCATTTTAAGAAAAAGGAAGCACCTACGATTTATAGATAATATGGCTCTTAAATTTAAATAAGGCTTATTTGATTTCTTTTAGGTTTCTTAACCTGGTACTTAATTTGTTTCTTTTAAAATATCACAAACTATCCACATCTTTCGTATTTGCAATAACAATAATAATAATAATAAAAATTCGGTAATCTTCTGCAGCTGCATAAGGATAAGCCATTCCACGGTGTCTTCTATAAGAGCCTGGAATACCATGGCTTATCCTAAAGGCTGACTTTTGCTTTTTTAAAGTCAGCGGGGCTTAAGTCGGAGACCGAAGGATTCAAAATGGCTTGCCAGGATGGTGTGTGAGGTTAACACTCTCGTCTCTCGAAGCCGTGTCATGGGTATGGAGGTCCCTGATATCAACTGCAGGGCCTGCCATAGGGCGCCGGAGACAATTATGCATCTGCTCTTCGCTTGTCCAGTATATGCAGTCTTAGCCTATATCCATAAAGACAATGCGGATTTAGGAATGCTTTACTACTTTCTACGACACTCGTACGAGATAGACGAAACACCAGTGCTGCCATATGCTTCGGGGGATATGGAGTCCCTTGTGGGGAATGAGAGTGCCGAATTTATTGGAACTACTCGCATTTCCCACGCTCAGGCAGATTCGAGCCAATAAGCCTGATGTAGTCCTCCTCGACCACCAGCTAAAGACAATGTTTGTCATCGAGTTCTCGGCTCCTGCCAAGATCAACATTGTCTTGAGAGGAAAAACGGACGAAATATCGAGACCTTCTCTTCGAACACCGCAGACTCCATCCAGAACATACTGTGAAGCTTGTGGTACTGATAATAGGAGCCCTCGGTGGAGCAAGAGATACACTGCTTTCGGAACTGAAAATCATACCGGCATGCCGAAATTCGGCAGATCTTGTAGCCGGAAGAATATAGAAGGCGATCATTCTGGGCTCATTACGTCTACTCAGGGCAGACGATTCCCGGACTCAGTAGTAGGTTAGGTTAGGTTCAAAAATGAGTGGGCCGAAAACCACACCCTCCACTGGGACCATGTGGACTCAGTAGTAACTCAGGTACCAACGACCGACCCTGAGACTCGGAGCCAAGGAACCGGTCGACTGGATTTCATAAAAAAAATAATGATAATAATAATATTAATAATAGTAATAATAACAATAATAATTATTATTATTGTCAGTATTTCTTGCTTTATTATATTCTATATGCTTTGTATACATTATATAGCGCAAAATTTCCAGTATTTTTTTTTTAAATGTGGCCAATCTGCATGTTTTAAACTGACAATTTCATTATCTTTTTATATTATTCTTATTATGAAAACTTGCGACCCAACTTTATTTATTAGATGTTTATAATTAAGAGACAAAAATGACACCATTTGTCCATCCCATTTAATTAATTTATCTCGTCAGCTCTGTAAAGCGACACCATTCAATACCCCAATGACACCACTGTTCACACACCCTCTGGTCTAGATGTTGAAGATAAACAGCATGAATTGGAAGTTTACCAGGTATAATTAAATGAAAAATAAATTGCAGAATAGCTCCACCTAAGTTCTTGGAAATATAACTTGTTCCAGTTTCAAAAAATCACTTTATAAAATTGCTACAATAAAATGTAAAATATTGAACTGTATTTTTAATTAAAATTAACGTACGTGGTTGTATGCTTCGACTACAAGATAAAAATAGGCAAGGTAAGTTAATAATGATACCTTCTCTATAATAATGTTTCGGTGTTCTTGCATAAAAAGCCTGGCTGACTGAAATTAACTGATTTTTGTTTGTTTCTTGTAATGGAATTGATTAGAATTATGAAAATGGATATAAATATAGGCACCGACTTCTATGATTCCAGTAACTAGGTATACAGTATACACCACACAGTATAATAATACTAATTACAGTATAATTCCGTTTAGTAGATAATTAATTCTTTGAAACATTAAGTGAAAAACAGTTTCATTTCATTAGTGCATACGTAGGTAGTGTTTGGCAGTTCCTCTTGAGGTAGTGAGTTAAAACTCTTTGTTCCTTTTTTATATTTCAACGTAATGTTTTTTTATAATATAAAAGTTGGCAAAGTTAATACTATCTGGTTAACATTATCTGAAAAACGTAAAAACGTGGAAATATATAACAAATAAAAGAGGGCTTGGTGATAAGATTTTTGTTTTTGAATCTATAGTTTGTTTTGTACATCGTTATCGTTTACTCACTTATTATACCTCTCCTAAAGCTATTCCTATATTTTTCAGGAATTTCGACCAACAGTTTTTAGATAAAAGTTTTTAGTAGTGATGAAAAACACAGTAGTGCCCCGTCTGTGCTACTATTCGTCTAACAATTACTGTTGAAATAACAGATAGCTTAATCTACCTAAATTGGTACCTGCTTTACTGCAGATACCATTATAGCTTTGACTTATATCGTCTTTAAGAAAGACGATCCTATTTATTAATTTGAAAGAGATACCGAAAACAACTAGGCTCCAGGAACTAGTGCTCCACGGACTATGTGCCCCGACCGGCGTTGCATTACTCCGGCATCTCCACGAAGGTCGCTCCATCAAGATGTTTATGACGAGTCTTAATTTAATACCCCTACTAATTTTTTATATGGAAAAAATCTCTTACTCATCAATTGCTATTTAACACAAATATGCTTTAATACAAATCTTTCATCGACAATGTCAATCATTTTCATTTTTCATTTCATTTCATTTTTGTGTTTCATTTTTTTAATTAAAAACGCAATACCATAGACATTTTTGCCTCTTGTCGTTTGAATTTTAGAGTTTAAGTAAAGATAGCTGAACAATTAGCTTATCTTAAAACCCTCTTGGGATATCACGTGATAACAGCATTAAGTACTGTTGTTTTAATAATAAAATTACAAGTTTATCACCACTCGATAGTTAAATTTTAATGAGAAAAAACGCGGTGCTATATAACTTTTATATATGTGCGAAATTCTTTATGGAAGATGTTCTGTTAATTGCAGTTGTTTTAATAACTACGGGTGCTATAAAATGTCGAAGAGCAGGTATAATACGTTTTTTGTTTAATTTGAGAGTATACAATGTGAAGTGCAAGACTTACAACTGTCATATCAGGAACAGATACAGGTTAAAATTAAGGTACATATTTATTAAAAAGAAGCATCAAATTCCTTCAAAAAATTTCCTGCGTTTTATATCTCCATTATCCCTTTTGCCACTAAAAATGAGATATGTTTAGGCATATATCGTTTCTTTTTTACTTATAGCTATTTCTATTATCACTATTGCCAATTAGAAAAAGACATAAAAGGACATAATGTCATTATCTTTCTTTATAAGTATAGGAATTAAGCCAAAAACTTAACTAAGAGATAACTAGTTCTCCTCTGCCTACTACGATTTTTTTTCATAATCAATTTTTGTTTAAATTACTTTAGGCATTTAGGGATATAGGGGACTATTGTAAAGTGTGTTTTAACGTTATTATTAATTTGTGAGGTAAGTAAAGGAACAATATTCTAGATTAACAATAATTATTAGAGTTTCCAATGCCTGCTATATATGGGCCCTTTAAACGAAACCCAAATTCAATAAACTTGAAACATTTAAGGCTCTATAAAAGAATTACTCTTCGATACAAATTGAAGAAATTTGTGCCACAGGGGTTTAAGTGATGCTAAAGAATGCCACGATGTCAAATTTTTAATAAAAAAATCCCTAAAGTAATTTTAGAAAAAATTTGTTGCATAAAAAATCGTAGTAGGCTGAGGATTAGCAGCTGGACCATCATAATAGGTAGAACAAGTACATCTAGGAGGCTAATATATATATAAAAAAATTCATTGGAATCACACTTACCAAAAATTTTTTAGAATGGCGTCCTAGTTCTTAATGGGCCACACTGGAGGTCACTTTGAATGTTGTGGTAGTTGATGATATGATTCAGTTGAACAAGTATTTTGTATTATCTACGTAAAACGGTTTTTAATTACAAATGTTGAATGCAATAAGGAGTAATGGTCCGAGAACTGAACTTTGTGGGATTCCCCTCGATACTGGTCTGACTATTCAGTCACGCTTCTGAGTGGCAGAAGAATATCTAAGTATATACTACCGCAAATGAATGTAGATGTTATCTTTTTTACATACAATACAATAAAATATATGTTCCAAAATATTAATTTTGTTTTATTTCTCATAAAATTTGAGTATATTTTCTTCTTTGTGACAGATAATGATGAATTAACAGTGTCTCGGGCAACCATTTCTCTAGGTAAGTAGTTTAATGTTATGTATGTATAAGCAGATATCTTTGGCAAATATTAGCTTTTTTGATCGGCCCTATTTTCAAACATCGTTTCTAAATTATGCTTAGCGGATTACATTCGATCTAGCACAATGCTTTTCAAACAGATCCGAGATACGAAATAAATCATTTCCGATCAGAAACGGCACAAAAGGTAAAAAACATTATGGACGTTTCACGGACAGATATCAAACCACATTAGTGATTTATAGTGATAAGCAAGCGAGCCGGCAGTATTTTTCCAAGTTGATATATTTCAATCAAACCGACCCGTCGCAAACAATGATTAGTAGAAAAAAACCACTCTCTCTCTCGCCCAGTGGTCAATAATGGCTTCATTGGCTGCCATTCACTCCACGCTAATGCATTTCGTTTATACCGTTCCTGCCAGTCCGTGATGGGATGCGCTGCACCTGCTGCTACATGGTTCACACACCGTGGAAAAACTATGCTTTAATGCATCAGCATTTTTATATTCCCGTCCACACATACAGGGACCACTCCACGGTGAGTGGTCTAGTAGATATTATAGAGAAACGAAAATAAGTATAAATCGAGAAGTTTGTTACGAGGGCTACTGGATATGTTCTCTTCAATGAAAGTAATGCCATGTACTCGGGACCATCGGCTAAACCCAAAGTTAATGTTATCTTGTATCCTGTATAGTATTGGATTAATACAAAAAAATACATTGAAAGTAGATTGAAACAGATTGCATACCCTTATATATAAATGCAGCCGTTCCGTAGAAATCCGTACCTCAGGGGTGCGTTTTGATATCGAAAATAGACGCGTCTGGATGCGTCCGAAACGTTCATAAACGTAAGGGGTTTATAGAATGTCGAACATATCGAAAATTTAAAAGAACGAGGTAAAAAGTTTCCCACCTCGAAGAGTATGGTAAAAGTTGCCCGACGGATTCAACGGTTGGATGAAGGAAAATCACAGTCTGATATCTGTGAGGAAACTACAGCAATAAATCCTATGAATAATCATTTAATTGCCAACATGGAGGTAATGTGATAATAAACCAAGATACAATTTTACTGCAAAGGATTAGTGGTAAAAACATACAGCAAAATATATGTCATTTTATTTTTACACTTGTACTTGTTTCTGATCTCTACTTGAGCTGCTAGTCTATATCCAAAAGCTCCATTATTCTAATTGAATTCAATATATTTTCGATTCTTCTGACTGAAAGTTGCGTTATGTTATCATGTTAGGACGAAGAAGGGTTGAGGGAGGCCATCAGCGTTCATTTTTGAAGATCGAACAACGAAATATTGGCATTTTTTGTTAGGATGTTTATTAAGTATACCAAAAAACACAACCGAACGCACCTCAGATATTATGACAAATGCAAGGTTATCTAAAACTCTTTATATAGATATAGCCACCGAGTCGATGGCTCAGGGTTTAGTGTCTCGATCGCTCAACCCAGAGGTCGTGAGTTCGAAACCCCATCCAATCAGAACATTTTTAATTAAATTATCTACTCGTAGAGCAAGGCTTGTTCACAGGGATGGGTTGGGAACCATCCTGGCGATGGCCTAGGATGGGAAGAATGCCAGATTGGTGTTAATGCGCCTTTGGATGTGATGTGATGAATTAATGCTGGACATGGATTCCCTCAGAACAATTCACAGTTAGGATTAATTTACGAACAGAAGTTAGGTTTAATGATAGATGAAGAAATGCGCATAAACGTCCATTTCATGAATCTCTTGTTGAGTAAGAATTACTGTATATTTTGTATCCCCAACCAAAATATCCACTGGAAATTGTTCACCCTCCACTGTGACTAACAAAGTCCTAGATACTTTTTGTGATTACTTTTATGCTTTTATCAAAATTGCATCCCTTGAACCAAACAAAAGACGACATACTAACCTCAAAATTAATGACAAGACAATATCCCCTCTTTTTATTCTACATCGATTGGTATACGCATTCCCTATACCTATCTCCAACAGTTTTTGAGTTATATGCAATTATTTATATGAAAGAAACTTTAGCATCGATAATATGTGTATCTCTAAATTTTAAAGAAGGCTGAGATACCAAAAAATTGAATTGTGTTTGTCAAAAGTTTGATATTACTTTAAGTTGTTAAAGTTTGGTGGCAATTACAATGTAGAGCGAATTATTAAATAATAATTATACTAACGTTGACATTTTAAATTTATTTTACATTTATGGGGAATGTAATAAAATAGTTTAAAGAACTTGAAAGAACTCGTGTTTTCAATGAAAGATGCCCAAATTTATCGAGAATGAATAAAACGATACATTTTATTTGTCTTCATCTTCACTTATAGGTTTGTGATATGTCTTCTTAATGTCAATTCTAATATGAGGGAATTGCAATTCCATCTTCCGAATTTTATCTTGTTCATTGTTGATAAATTTGGATATATTTCGTTGAAAATACAACAATTTGTAGCTATTTTATTAAATTCCCCACGAATACAAAATAAATTTAAAATACCACTCATTTGTAATTATTTAATTTTCTGCTGTATAATTGCTGCTATAATTCAACAACTAAAAGTAATTTGACAAACACAGTTCAATTTTTTGGTATCTCAGCCTTCTATAAAATTTAGAGGTACACATATTATCGATGCTAAAGTTTCTTTTACATAAATAATTGCATATAACTCAAAAACTGTTGGAGATAGGTATAGGGAATGCGTATACCAATCGATGTAGAATTTAATTCTGCATCTACTGATGAGATAAAACATAGGGTGTTCCATTTGAAAAAAACAACTTTTTTGTGTTTGAAGTTTTTAATATTGGCCTTTGAGTTTTGAACATCCCGTATGGACTATCGACAGAAGCAGTACATTCTTTACATTTTTAGATTTTTAAACACATTTTTTTTTTAAATCGAAATATCTCCAGAACTGTTCATTTTTGGTATAGGGATATATTAACAGAAACATCCTAAAAAATTCCATAGATTTCAAAAATGCAACAAAATCTATACCTTTCCATTTAAAATAACGAAGTTACTACTAACTTCCGGTACAACCGGAAGTGCTACAGGGACGTCATATTTTTTTTGAAACGAGAATACTCAAAAACCTCAGTGCCCCAAGTTTCAAAATCTAGATCGTAGTAGTCTCTAAAATATTCTAATGAACGGGTTACGTGAAAAACCCTGTATAGTACTTGGTTAGTACTTGGATGGGCGTTCAAGAAGGGGAATACCCGCGATGCCTACCCGGACACACCATCTAGTATCCTGTACATCGGTGAATTTATAGCGAGGTTAAAATTTAAAAAATTTGAACTTTAGGCGAGGTTAAAATTAAAAAAATGGCTAACATCTCAAAAAGTTTAAAAACTTTAACTCCAACCCGTACTCCATCCTGTATATACGTTAGAGAAAGAGAAAAGACTTATTATATTTACATGTCTTGGAATAAAATAATAGGGGCTCAATTTCAACTAAAATAGTTACTTGAATTTAACAAAATTTAACGTTAAAGACGGAACATTTGGTATATAGACTTCATTCACGTTAAGGGGGTTTAAAGTGACGTCATTTTCGACGTCAATGACATTCATGACGACCAATAAATTAGCATAGCATTTGCCACTTACAAAGTGTTTTATATTTGGCAACTTTCTTCTCTGCGATGTCAAGTTTTTATTTATTTATATAAACTTAACTTAAAACATAAAACTTAAAAACGTCACTTTAAACTTAACGTGAATGAACTCTACCTACTATGTTTTCTATTAAAAATATAGAAGCTACCCTAGTACAAATTATGTCCATTCTACATGCCAAAAATTTATCAAGGACCTTTTATATGAAGAGATATAGTTAACTAGTCATCGTTATTCAGGACGTTTTTATCATGTACAAAAAAAATGTATGAAAGAATGAGTATTGTAAAATAAGTACATGCTGTTCGAACAGTGTTTCTGTCTGTGAGTGTGTGTGTGTGTGTGTAAGTAGTGTAGGATTTTTTGTTCGTCAATTTTCTGATATTTATTATTTCGACATATTAACTGTTTCTCACTTCACTTTAATGTATAATATGTAAGTATTATCATTTCTATGTTCTATATCATTCTCATGTACTACTCAATACTTAAATAACTTTGAAGTTTATTTACCAATGTATCGCAAATCCATATACAGTGAGGTTCAAAACTCTGGAACGCCTCAAATAACTTCCAAAATATTGTTTTTTTGAAAAATCGCTCGGACCCGTCGATTGTTATTTTTAATTGCACATCTTTTTCCACAAAAACTTTTTATACAGGGTGTGTCATGTAACAGTGGCCAATACTAACTTTCTTATTTTAAATACAACATCCTGTATATTATTACATTTTTGGATTCTACATAAAATTCTAAACACTTTTTATGTAGGATGTCCTATACTTATCTTAAACTGTTTTGGAAATATTGACAGGTGAATATTGACATTTTGCAACTTTAACACCCTGTAAAATCTAAATGGTTTGAGATCAAGCAAAACGGATTGCACATTTCTAATCTTAACTTTTAATATAGTGCATAGCGCGACTATGCTTTTTCTGCATAGTCGTGCTATGCAGAATGCAAACTGGTCAGCAGTATATGAACAGATGAATGTTAATATAGCATTAAATAAACTTTACGAAATTTTGAATGCAATTTTTGAAGAATGTGTGCCAAAACTAAATATTTCCAGAGCTAGGAAAACTTAATATCCTTCTTATTTCACACATGAGATAAGGAAGCAAATTGAAATTAAAAACAAATTAAGAAAATTAAAAGTTCTCTCTGAAGAGTACAAAAAGCAATATGTAAATGTAAGAAAAAATTTAAAAACAGATATTCGTGAAGCCCACCAATTATATCTACAAGAGGTAGAAAATAGTATATCTTGCGATATAAATTATTTTTATAACTATATAAAAAGTAAGAAATCGTCATGTTCAAATTCTGTGCCATTCTATGATAAAAATAATGTAATACCAATTGATAATGTGCCTGAATCCTTTGCAAAATATTTTTCTTCTGTATATGCGGAATCTCCTGCACAATATAATTTAAATGTCTCGAATGATTCATTCAACATTCAATCTCTAAGTGTTAATTGTATAACTGAAAATGACCATGGCCATATGGCTGTAAAAAACTTAAACCAAAGCGTTTTGCAGGAAGTGATGGAATACCACCTTATGTCGTGAAGGCATGCGCTGAGTTTCTTAGAGCACCTCTTATATATATATACAACCTTTCTTTAAAAACTAGTATATTTCCTGATTTATGGAAATTGTCTGTGATTACTCCGATTTTTAAATCTGGAAGTAAAGTACATATTGAAAATTATCGACCTATAGCGGTATTACCGGCATTTGGTAAATTGTTCGAACAAATTCTTTATTCTTTTGCATGGTCTAACTTCAGTACCTTAATTAGTGAGAGTCAACATGGTTTCGTGTCAAAAAAGTCCATGACAACTAATTTATTTGTATACTCTAACTATATATTAAACTCTTTCGAAGATGGGCTGCAAGTTGATACAGTGTATACCGACTTTCAAAAGGCTTTTGACAAGGTTGACCATGATGTACTTATTAAGAAATTACATTACTATGGTTTGTCTGGAAAACTCTTTAATTTATTAGTTTCATATTTAAAAAATCGCTCTTTCTTTGTCAAGTATAATGGATTTGAATCTAATGAATATAAAGCTTACTCAGGTGTCCCTCAGGGTTCCACTTTAGGACCTCTATTATTTCTTTATTTTATAAATGATCTTTCACTTAGCCTGGCACATTCACGTAGTCTGTTGTTTGCGGACGATTTAAAAATATTTAGGACCATCAAGGATTCAAATGACTGCTCATTATTGCAAAGTGACATTAATCGTATATATGCTTGGAGTAAAGTGAACAAATTGAGTTTTAATATAAAAAAATGTTTTGTTATGAGCCTTACCAGAAATTCGAATTTTAAATTTTGCATATCAAATGAATAACGAACAGCTGTCAAGAATCACAGAAGTTAAAGACTTAGGTAAAACTTATAACAGTAAACTATCTTATGGTCAGCATATCGATAATTTGATAAAGTCTTCATACAAAAGTTTAGGATTTATAATTCGGCAATCAAAAAATTTTAAAAATCGTAATACACTTATAAAACTTTATAATACTCTCGTTAGACCAAAACTCGAGTATGGGTCTGTGTTAAGGCACTCACAACCCTATAGGCATATTGAAAAAATAGAAAAAGTACAGAAAAAATTTTTAAGATTTTTATATTTCAAAAAATATAGTAGACCTCCGGACTACAATGTCACTAGAAGTGAAGACCTATGCGCGGAATTTAAGGTAGACACTTTGGAGAGTCGTAGAAAAGTAGCTTTAGTAATGTTTTTTTATAAAATAGTTAATAACATGATTAACGAACCTATTATTTTGTCCTTGTTTTCATTTAGAGTTCCAAGTAGAGGAACTAGAGTCCATGAATGTTTATTTCTACCTACTGTTAGAACTACTACCCACTCACCTCTCTATGTTATATCCCGTTTAATTAACCAGGTTTCGGCCGATCACAATATTGATTTTTCTTGTAGGTTTAATCAATTTCGCAAGGTTGTAAAAAATATATTTTTTTCCCGTTGAGAACCAAAATTATAGGTACTTATTGGCTATTGTGCTCCCTTTGTATTCTTTATATGTGTATTCTTTAAATGTAGCTCTGTACATTTTTATATCAAATGTATCTTTAAAGTATGTATGATATCATGTCTACTTCATTATCATAATTATTTATTGTTATTGACCTTTCCTTGTAATTAGGCATTTATGCCTGTTGGGGAATAAATTAATAAATAAATAAATAAATAAATAAATATTTAAGTAATGAACCAGAAAAATAATAAATAAGAAAAGAGAAAATCTGTGTAAAAGAAGATTTGTAGGAAAAGTACTCAAATTTTAACATTAAAACACAGTAATAGAAACAATTTACATTTACAAAAATTAAAAAATCTTGTGGCCGTATCTTCGGCTTCTTTGATCCCAAGTTCTTTTGACATCAGTAAACAGGAGATCAAAAAAGAAAACAATATGTTTTTTAGAGCATCTGATCTGGAACGGTTATTTTCGGAGGAAGATGCTCCACAAGCTTTCTTGCCACTACCAAAAAGCTGGCCAGTAAGTCCGGACGACTCTGATGAGACAAGAACGCCCCTTCCTGGTACTCAGGAGTGGGTACCTCTCAGACCTCAGATTATTTTCACATGGCACCCACCACCATCATAAGTAGAAACAAAGAATTTGCAATGCAAAATTGTTGTATTTAACTATTTGCTTATCGTATTGATTAGATTAGGGATACACCGTGTAAAATCTAATAATGTTAAGTTGCCATGGAGGAACATTATTAATTTTTCAAGTTTCATTTTTTGTCTAAGGGCCGGTTTTTCAATGCACGGTTAACCTAATTTAACCTAAATTTAACGAGCTACAAGTTGAGAATGGGAATAGTTATTGATAAAATGTTCGAGGTAAATCACATTCTAAACTTATAGCTATCTTAACTGCTGGTTAAACCATGTTAACCGACCATTGAAAGACCTAGTACAAAAAATACACGTTTTCGGGACGAGGGAAAGGGTTACTTACTCACATAAACGCTTTTAATATGAGAACGGATGAACCGATTTCAATTTTTCAAAGACTAGTATGCAGGAAATTGAGAGACCTTCTAAATGTTGTGCAAATACATCCCACCTTATGATTTAAAAAATATATATTTGACAGCACCTGTGACGTCATCTTTCATTTTAGGAAAATGAATTTATCGTTAAAAAAATAGTACATTTTACATGATTCGCACTGTATTTTGTCCGGACTTTCTAACTTAATTAGTTCAAAAGTTAAGAGGGGGGCGGACTTTAGCCGAACACTGTATGTATATGTATTAAGAAGGTTGGTTAAGGATTAAATTTTAAGTAAAGCGCCATCACTCATATGCTACCGTTCTATTCAAAAGAGTAGATTTTGTATGAAATTAAGAACCAGGTGTGCTTACAAAGGATTCTCTATCGTAGGAGGCGCGAGACCACCGGAAGGCAGAGGTAACAACCAGAGGAAACTAAAATTGAAAAAGTGTTGTAATATTGATCGTATCATTTCATAAAAAGATTCTTTAGAAGTTGATTTTTATTGCACAGTTTATACGTCCATGAGGATTATCCAAAAAAGGTTATTTGTTCCATAAGAATAATATATCTTACAGGAAAGTTAGTAGTGTAACTCAGAAACAAATTATTGATAGTTGGTTCTTATATTATGTTCACTTGGACCAGAGAATATATATTCTCTGCTTGGACATAGCTTACTAACTGTTAAGGATAGATCCATCATCAGCATTAAGATATTCATGAAAGAAAGTTTTTCTTAAAAATACAAGTTCATCCAAAATTGTCATAGTCATTGATTGAATTTTTTTTTGGTGAAAAATCATAGACAGCCCTGTAAAAATTCAAATTTGTAAAAAAGTAAAAGTAAAGTAAAAAAATTGACGCACTTACTATGTTTCAATAAAGTGAATTTTTTTGATAATTATAAATTATTATTCAATAATTTTTGTAATACTTAATAGTAACTAAAAATAATAAAAAACAAGCTAGAACGGAAATTATTCACCCAAGGTAAGAAATATATTACTTCTTGTCTCTGTGCAGGAAGATGAGGGTATAAAACCTACTCGTGTTTATGACAAAATCTGAAAAAATACTAACTTGACTCGTACAAAAAATATGTACCCGCGTTTCTCCTGCCACTTGAGTGCTAACACCCTTATACATCCTAAGATTTTTAGGATATTACTCTTTAGTAAATGGGAGATTTGATATATCCCCTCATATTTAAGGTCTGAACCTGAAACAGGTCATCCTGAAAGCCTTAATGCATATGGACATTTATAGCTCAGTGCTTGACGCGGCAAATCACGAATTTGCTTTCTTTTGTTGGGCCTTTGTGCAGATAAACCCGTAACTGTTGGCATTTATAACGTCTCTAATGGTTATAGTTCCTGTCATGTATACCCTTACAGCTTTTATGTATTTTATTGTGCTTTTGTGTCAGCCATAAATTATTTTGAAAATTTTATTTGATGTTTTGATATTTTACAATTTGCATTCGTAATCATCTGGTGCACACTTATATTCATGCATTGGCAGCGGAGGTGCATCCATTTTTAAATATGTGCCACTTTCAAATAACATGAGCTAAAGTTATGTTTTCTGACTTTTTTTGTTACCGAGTATCGGATATAAAACAGCGCTTTTGATCTCTACATTCTCTCATTCTGTTCCATAGAGAAATATAAAAATAGAGTGTACCTTTCCGTGTTAAAATTGACACTATGTGAGTTGACAATTGACAATAATTGACCGATGTGACATTAAGGTGGGCTTTCTGAACTAATATTTTATGTCGATAAATTAACTCCTATATAAAATAGTCTATTTGGCAGTGACATTTTTGTCACTTTGACAGCGATAAAAAAGGTGCATCGTTTTTTATCACCGATAAAAATGCCTGTTCCTCAAAAGCAGAGTACATCTAGTAGTCGCACGTCACTTTAAAATCTGTCCTGTCAGCTATAATTTTTAAGTATTGTGGAAAGTTTACATATTTTGTCGTTAATTTATCTTGCCAAAAAACACTCGAGCTTTATTTTTATGGATAAATTTCTTTTTAACTCAAAATTTTTCCATTCAGTAATTTTGCTCGAAAAACTGACATTTGACAAAATCGCTCGACCTCCGGTCTCGTGATTTTTTCATGTCAGTTTTTCTCATAAAATAACTGATTGGCAAAATTATTTCGTTACAAAGAGAAATTTATCCGATAAAAAAAAAGCTCTTGTGGTTTTACTGTTGATAAATTAACTCCTATATAAAATAGTCTATTTGGCAGTGACATTTTTGTCACTTTGACAGCGATAAAAAAGGTGCATCGTTTTTTATCACCGATAAAAATGCCTGTTCCTCAAAAGCAGAGTACATCTAGTAGTCGCACGTCACTTTAAAATCTGTCCTGTCAGCTATAATTTTTAAGTATTGTGGAAAGTTTACATATTTTGTCGTTAATTTATCTTGCCAAAAAACACTCGAGCTTTATTTTTATGGATAAATTTCTTTTTAACTCAAAATTTTTCCATTCAGTAATTTTGCTCGAAAAACTGATTGGCAAAATTATTTCGTTACAAAGAGAAATTTATCCGATAAAAAAAAAGCTCTTGTGGTTTTACTGTTGATAAAACATATTCCTGTTTTATCGACAGAATAGAGGCGGGCTATTCAAACTTAACGTTTTTGCTTTATAGGTTCATTTTTGGAAGGAAATTTTGAACTGTATACATTTTTTGCGAACAAATGTTTTTAGCGACTTGCAATTAATTTGTCTGTCAAATTAATTTTAAACTATATGTATAAGTAAACTCAATAACAAATACCGAAAAACCCTGGATGTTTGCAAAACATTGTACCGGGTGACCAACTAAGAATGGACGCCGGGTGTATCTCAGAAACTACTTATCGTATAACTTTGGGAAAAAAATAGTAGTAAGTAAATTGGACAAGAGAAATCGCTGAAAATTATTTTCAAGTTCGTAGGATGACCGCTAGGGGCCGCAATTGGTAGGACCAATCAGTAAATGGGATTTTTCTCAAAAATATGCCAAGTTAAGAGGTATTTTAAATAGTAGCATTGTAATCTTTGTAAAATTTTCAAACTTTTTTCTGTAACGCACTTTGCTCTATCTTTGAAAATAAAGTGGTGGGGGAAGGTAAAACTTTATATTATTCAATTAAGGATAACTCCGGTTTGGGTTAACAGAATTAAACAAAGTAGGGCTCGTTTGAAAGAGCTTTTCTTACTGAATAGTCTGCAATACATACTGTTCCTGAACTTATTTTACCGTGGTAGCTAGAGGGCGCTGTTTAACATCGTCCAGTTATTGCTCGTTTTCATAAAAATTTTAAATGGCAGGCTATGTCTCGTTTTACATAGTTAAATAGAGAACAAAATTTACAAAAAATCAGCTCAAACCGCAACTTTCTATTTTCTCTCTAACGGGAGATATTAAGAGAACAAATAAAGTTTAGGCTGCCGCCTAGGCTTATAATAGTCTAATTAAAAATCCCAAAGTTATACGATAAGTAGTTTCTGAGATACAGCCGGCGTCCATTTCTTAGTTGCCCACCCGGTACAATAGTTTAAAATTTTCCCCCAAAAATATTTTTTTTTATCTTTAGAGAAAAATTAATCCAAAAACTGTTGTCAGCAAAGGAGTTTTATTAATATAATACATTACAGTGTTTTTTTTTAATCACGCAGTTATAATATTAAATACAGCAACAAAATAAGAAGTTAAATGAAAACAAAAGAGATTAAAAACTTCAAAATCTAAATTATATTGAATTACCAAAGGTGTTCAAAATGTTCATCTACTTTCAAATAAAATTTATCACCTCTTCTCTAGATTTTCCTTAAAATTTTTAGATATGACTTATTATTATTTAAATAGTTAATCATATTAGTAATTTTATCTTTCTTTTACTTTTTCATGCGGCTCCTTATAGGTATCATTTATTTTTTAGATGATTTGAAAAAATGTATAAAAAATATACATTAACGTAGAAAAAATACAATTCAGCAAAGAACTATATTGTAAACTTTAACTTTTGAATATAAAGGTGTGGTATTTAACTAGTTTCTTACGTGATGAATGAAAATATTCGAATCCTCGAGTGGTCAGTAAAGTGGCCCTCATCCACGCTAGACAGTGTGGCGACCAGAGCTCCGAGCTCCCACATAGCACACCTGAGAATGTCCCAGCACCCCCGCTGGCTGCTTTAACCATCAAAAAATAGCTCCAAGCGGCCGTGAACCGGCTGGAACACCAGAAACAATAAAGCACATATTCTACAGGGTGAACCCCGAAGCATTTGTATCTTAAATCTTAAATGGGGGAGAAAACAAAGAAAATATAAGATGAAATGTTACAGTAATTTTTGTCCTTTAAAGACAATACCTCCAGTTCAAATCCTCGGAAAGCAATGATTTTTCCAAAATTATATATATTTCTTTCCAAAGTTCTTTCGTAGAAAAAAGTCTAAAAGTCTTTACAGTGCACCACCATCTATACTGTTAAAGAGAGAAATGGCATTTATACTCATAACTGAAATAGTTTATAAGGACAACAGTAAGTTCTATACTTTAGATTTGTAAGATCTATATTTAGTCGAGCTCAGAGCCTTCACACGCTCTGAACCCTGAGATCGTTCGAATCTCCATTCCGCCCGACAATTTTTAATTAAATTGTCTACTCGTAGATTTGGGCCAGTTCGCCGGGATGGGTTAATAACCCTCCTGGCGTACCCCATAGGACGGGAAAATGACATACTTAGTGTTCATGTGAGGGATTAACATCGGTTGATGTTTGACTGTCTCCCTAACTAATCAGCTTTCCAGGTTTTCCTCAATGAAACACTGAATGGTGGTTAGAACCACCCCCTCTCCCATACAAATTGAGACTTTCTCATCTTTGTGATGGGAATGAGGGACATATAATGAAATTATTATCATTATAACATAATTTATGTATCTCATATACCTAGTTTTGGAGGATATCTCCTAAGAAACCAAATACCCTATATATTGATAGTATACCATGGAAAATTTATACATGGACTATAAAAATTTCATTGATATGTTGTTCGTAATAGTCAGAAACATAGGTAAATAATTTAAAATAATTATTAAAATTATATTAACTAGTTTGAAAATAAATACTTTCAGAATGTCAAAATATGGGTGTTTTACGTTATTAAAAAGTTAGTCATACCCAGTTTTTGACATCCAAGTACTTATAACCTTTGAATCGATTTTAATTAATATAATTCTTTTAATCATACTTGAATGTTAACAAAACTAAATCAAACATAATGTTTAACATTTATAATAACATAGAATAATCGAAAATGGTTACAGATTCTGTGCATATTATTACACATTTGATTATGCAAGTTATCCTTCATTTTACAATCATTTTTTCTATTTTACATGGTTTAAAAGACATATGTTATGGCACCAACTTTGACTCGCCCTGCATGGTGGCTGAAAACCTTTTAATTACAAAATAACACATAAAAAATAACCCAGCAACCCTTGCTGGGCTACCTGGACTTCACAATAGCGAATTATCGGCCCATCCCCTTTTTCCTAGCAATCGTAACGAATTAAATTGGTGCAAACATTTCCCAGCATCCCCATGCAGGTCCGGTGGCAGAAATCACTACAAACGGGGTGATCTAAGGTGGCTTTGAACAAATATTTCACAGCATGACATCGGGATGACAAGCTGTGCTGTTTTTTGCGTGCCCTGACTTTTATTTTCGACGTCGGACTATATAGGTTATTCAAGGGCGACGTATGGGAATTAATATATTCTTTTCAAAGTAATCAGTGTGTGAATTATTTGTATTTATTTCGATTTTTTTTGGAGCGAATATAAATGGAGTAGAAATATTTGGGCAGGTATATTTTTCATCTCGGCGTGTGGAGTTTATGATGAAAGAGAAAAAGATGAACAATGAATTGTAATAAAGGAATGGCAACTTTTATGCCATTGTCGAAAGGCATATATCTATTAGTTGGGGCACCAACTAATAGTTGACACAAAATATTTTTTGGAGCTTCTTAAATCTAATACTAATATATCTGTTTATATGAGTTTATTAAAGTTATGTTATTAATTAAAATATTTACGTATATACAGGGTGTTTAAAAAAGACACGGCAATATTTAACGGGGGGGGGGGGATTGCCAGGTTATTTTATAAAAAAAGTTCCTATAAATATAGGTCCGCAAACGCTTCGTTACCGATCTACAGGATGTGGAAGTTTAATTTAAAACACAATAAAAATTAGATTTCTCCACCGCTTGAGATAGGTATAATTTTTTATTAAAATAAAAAATTATTTTTGAATTCCTTGTTCAATTATGAGGAAAAAGGCTTTCTTCAGATTTTATCGTACGCTACAGTTTTTGAGTAAAAAAATAAAAACCATTTTAGTGCGCGCCTAAAACCAGTGCTGTTTTAATTCAGAAATTCAAATTATTTTCTGATTTCGTCCTAACTAGAAAAAAATTATTAAGTCAGGATGGACACTTTAATCAAATATATTGACCTAATTTTTACTTTTTTTTAAATTAAACTTCAACATCCTGTAGATCGGTAACGAAGCGTTTGCGGAGCTATGTTTATAGGAATTTTTTTTATGAAATGACCTGGTCAATCACCCCGTTAAATATTTCCGTGTCTTTTTTAAAAACCGTAACGATCCGGCAACAGGATTGGCCCAACAAATGACGACCAAACAAATATAATTTGTAAGATGCCCCCCATTTATATCTATCCACTGTTGCAATCGGCTTGAGTAATTTTCTAAAACAAGTTGTAGTAAACCTTATTTTGCGACTCTGTTGATTTCTTCAGTAATTATCTCTTTGAGTTCTTTAATTATTTGTAGACTTGTCTCATAAATTGATTCTTAATTTCAAAAATCTCCACATAAACAAGTCTGGAGCTGCTAGATCTCGCGACGAGGAAACATTGTAGATAAAATATTCAGACTTGTCTTGCCATATGTGTGGTAACACCTTCCTGCAAAAACCATACAGTATTTCGCTCCAAATTACAAATCAAGAACTTATCTTCATCATGTTGAAAACCTCAGTGCGAGGTTAGTTGACTTGGTAGATACAACGTCTGGCACAGCCTTCTCAATTTCAGGGGGCTTGTACTTACTTGTTTCTAGTGAAAGTCGTTTATAAAAATTACAACAGATTCGAAAATGAGTTAATGTTTTCTAAGTGTTCTGTGATCTCAGTTATCTTAGGATCAAAGTACCAACTCCTGATCTGTTACTCTGTATAGAACTATTTCCGACTCTTCAAATGTTAACTCATATTTCACAACTAATAACAGAATGAAATCTGTGATTCTGGTTCTCTATTTTTATATTTTGCACAAAACTTACCATTTACAATATACTTATAAAATAGTTAATATCTGTAACTTATTTGTGGTCCAGCTGCATGATTCATTGTATTTCCTTTTGGGATTACAATAAAATCATAAAGATAATTGTTTTCCCTTAAGACATTTTGAAAAAATATTTTAGTTTTTTAAAACAATTATCCTGATGATTTTATTGAAGTTACGTTTGTAAACATTAAAAATGGGGAAAATGTCAATATTCCAAGAACAAATAGAGAAAAACCAATAGACAACCATTTACAGAAATATTTAAAGAACCTGATAATAATTCTAACATAAGAATACTTCAAACAAAAACACTTTAAAATTAATACTTACTAAAACAAAATCAATTAATAATGATCAAAATTCAAAAAATTGTGTTATATTGGTGAAGCATCTAGACGATTACAAACAAGGGTCTGTGAATACAAAAACGATGTTAAAAATCACCAAATTGATAATTAGTTAAACATGTATAGGACAAAAATCACAGGGTTGATTGGACGCAGGCTAAAATTAGACAAAAACAAAAAGAAAAAAAATCAAAAGAAAATTGAAAGGAAGAGTTTTATGGTGATTTAAACTTAATGGTGATATTTTATCTCGTTGGAAGCACTATTCTTGGATCAAATGTGCTTTCTCTTCTCCAGAAAGATGTTATTAGTGGAAAATGAATCAAATATAGTGATCAGTACATGTGATGTCAATCTGATCATTTTTTCACACAAACTACTTTTTCTACTATTCTGTTGACTGCGAGTCGAGGATCGACTTGAAACGTATAGAACAAAGCTAGTGAAGTGTTTAAAATTTCTTTTAAATTTTTCTATAATTTGTTTGTTGTTGCAAACTAAGAAACCACTGATAACCATTGATAATAATTTAGTTAATTTACCATATATTTATTTTTATTGCATATTACACAGCGGTTTTTTTTTGGGCAAACTTTAAAAGTTTGCTTTGATACTTCACTTTCGATATTTATTTTGAATACTTCTGGTTTTCTGTTTTTTTTATTATTTTACAGGTGTAGTCCAAAAAAAGCAAAAAAATAAGCTGTGCAAATTCAGCTAAGAGTAATCTACATCACAGATAAACTCAATTGCTCTTTAACTTGATTATCGTGTAACTGACAAATATCACTTGCAATACATAATATTCCTTAATTTCACTCATAGAGTGGTGTCAATTTACTATCATTAAAACGATGCAATCAAATATATTGTAAAGGCCATACCTTGCCATTATACACAACTCTCAGAAAAGCCACAATAATATATTATTACAAACAGATGTTTACACTAACCACTGCAGTAAATTTACCATGCTACTTCCTCCACATTACACCTCCATTCAACTACCGTATAAAAAAATAAATTTCATAAAAAGCTAAGAGATTAGTAGCTGATATGCAGCAGTATATCCTTCAAGAAATAAATACCGCCATTATAATGGTTACATAAGCGTTCAGAGCTAACACCCAGCATATTTTACATATTTTTCCAGTCGACAAATATAACACGCTGTAGTCGGTAATAGAACATGTCACTGCAATGTGGTTAAATCTCCGCGGGGTGTCTTGTGCTAATGACCGTGCTAGGGCACACACAGAGCGTCACTTGCATCCTAACCAGACGCTATTTTCGCTTTTATTTGCATCCGTAAGACCTGCATAATGGAGATTTTTACAATCGCTCAAGTGTCTACAAGTGGATTTGTTTGAATAGAGAGCATAGGGTGCTGGGAGATGTGTAATCAACGGGAGATGAATGTTTGTTGTCTTCTTACTCGTTGATGATGTGTTAGTAAAGAGATTAAGTCTAGTATGGGGTTCTATTTTGCTCGCACCCATTCCGCATTCTCTGTTTGTGATTTTGATTATCGTGAGTGGTTATGAAATGTTTGCATATGTCTCGCTGTTTGTAGGTGCGCCCTGCAAAGCTTTTGTGCATCAACTTTCTGTCTTTTATAGGTTTTTCTTTAATGTTTGTAAAATGAAAGACATGGATTTGTATGGACCCAAGAATATTCTTTATTGCAAAATGTATTTTTTCTTAACCGAACTGAAATAAAAAACATTTAGAGGAAAGTATAAAGTAGGTACTTGTCAGTTTGTCATAAGAAAGTGTACATTCTACTCGACCTACTACTAATAGTGCGTAAATATTCATTTACCTAATTTAATACATTAACAAACAGGTACAAACAAAACAAAATGTAATCTAAAATAAAACATATGAGACATCAAATATAAACAAACAAGTTCTCTGCTCTTTTCACTTGAGCAGAATTTGTGCAAAATATATCAAGGCTATTCTCAAGATTCCTATAATTTATAAACATGTTATAAAATGGGAACAGCTTCAGTACATTTGTCCGTGGGGCGGGTAAATAAGAACTCGATATTTCTCGCTGTAACTCTAGGTATGTTAAAATCTAAGTAATTTGTAAGATTAACACAGTCGAGACGGTTGTTTACAATTTTGTACCGAAGCATCACAGATGCCAAAATTTTCCTCTTTTTAAGTTCAGACAGGATACACAACATCAGTACTATAGAAAGCTTCAGAAATCGCCGTTGAATTCTGTATATGGTTCTTCAGTATGCAAATTGTAAAATGGACTCCAGTATCTTCCGAATGAGAGGCATACTCAACTTAAGCAGCTATCTGACAAATATTTTGTACAAAATTCGCAAGTATTGACACTGACAAAGCCCTTAGAATTTCCTATATTACATATTTCAGTCCTTTAGATGCATTGGTTGTCATCATGTGAGTATACCGGCTGATTCTAAATTCAGTACAAGGAGCGTATTTTTGAGGTGAAAATCAGGCTTTTTTTTATAAACGTCGGTCCGTAAATGCTTAGTTTCCATAAACTATTTCTATTTTCTAAGAATAATTTCCAAACAGATTTGAATGTTGACATAAAACTTGGGTCACGGGGATTTTTTAGGATGCTAAACTTAAATATGTCATTGCTTTTGACGCTGCTTGTAGAGGGCGCCACCTATAAGAGTACGCTTGAATTATATTGGTCCTAAATTTTTCGCTACCCTGTACATTGACGGTTCGTAATAGTGCGTTCTCCTTTCAATTTTAAGCAAAAAAGGTACGCTTGGTTGAAATCTCTTAGGTTTCCGAGATATTGGCTGATGAAGAGTTAAATGCACACCATATTTTCAAATTTTATTAACTATTTACGGTGAAAAATGTTTAAATTTATAGGTTAGTTGTATCAAAAAAATGCAAAGAGCTAAAATTCAAGATCATTGCATTAGCGATTAGATGGTGAAAATAAATTTTAAAATTTTTCACCGTAAATAGTTAATAAAATTAAAAACGAAAGCTAAGTTGTCACGTTATAAGCATAGCGTTAGTGTACTACTAGCTTAGGATGCTACTTGTGTGTGAATTGATTCATACGGTTGGTAAACTTGTTAACGTCAAGTCTTAGGACTGATGATTAGGAAACTAGGTTTAGATAAAGAATAATTTAGAATTTAATTAATATTATACTTATTTACAAACTATTCATTTCTGGTTCAGATTCTAGCTAAAACAGATATATGTAATAAATCATTTAGTAAGCAGTTTCTCTATCTTGTTCTATCTACTTTTGCTGACTACATTGAATATAATACAGGGTCGCTGATATGTATGGAAACGGTCGATTATTTCCTAAAATGAGATAGATAGCAAAAAATGTTAAACACAAAAGTTTTAAGGTTTTTAAAATCTATTATACCTAATAAAAATTAAGTATACAGGATCAGTCAAAAAGTCATGGAGAAACAAATTTGCTCTTTTTTAATGGAACGCCCTGATTATTTTTTCATTTTTAGTTAGGACGTTCCTTTACGAGTACACTGATATAGGATTTGATGGGCCTGTCTACAATAATAAGGAACTTAACATAAGAGTAATGTGTTGAACAAAGGCTATGTAGCCCGTATACCTTAGCAACCAGTTTATGTTCTCTTTTCAACACACTACGCTTATGGCACACTCGTTTGGTTATCTCTTCCTTAGTATTATAGATAGACCCATCAACTCCTATATCAGTGTATTTGTAAAGCAACGTTCTAACTAAAAATGAAAAAATATACAAGGTGCTCCATTAAGAAAATGGCAACTTTGTTTTTCCATGACTTTTTGACTGATCCTGCATACCTCATTTTGCTCTATTATAATAGATATTAAAAAACCTTAATCCTTTTGTGTTTAACATTTTTTGCTAGCTATCTTACTTTAGGAAATAATCGACCGTTTCCATACTTATCAGCGACCTTTGTTACGGTTGATTCTGAAACTACTACAAAAACTAATAAATATCAGACCATTCTTAAAAATGCCTAAGTTAGCTAGCTCGAATGAGACTTCAGGGGGTTAGATCGTTTGTTTTTATCAATTTTAAATTTGTGCCAATGTGAAAGATCCCGAGCGAGCGCCAGGTAATTTCCAACAGATGTCACTAACCTTAAGCTTTAAGTATTCGCCCAATTAAAAAACTACCAAAAATGGTCACAAAGTGCTCTGATACTTTTCTAGATAAAGTGGAAATTAATAATTAAAACAAGGTATTAAATTAAGATAACAAATCTATATATATAATTATATTAGAGCAAGTTTACGGTATAGACCCGCTACAATATTGATTTCCTCTCACGAGGTGAGATGGCTGGTGAGTACTCGGTAGTTACTTAACTAATTATTTAAAAAACTAGTAATATTACTTACCAACTACAGCGTAATCGATACAGTTAGGCCATAACTGCGCAGTTATTTACAAGTGTTTTAAAACATCCTTATATATACCACAAGGTGCAGGTAAAATTATGTATAATATAAAATATGAGTGAAACACCACATAAATAGTTCTTTATTAGACGGTACTCATTAGTAAATGGAAATGGTACTTATCCACACTCCTAAGGCCGAAGGTCTGTGAGGTTGGATATCCCAGCTTCGATCCTTGGAAAAATTAATCTCGAAATAGGTTCTGCGACAGTCTCACCAGCCTATTGTCTTAAATCCTTTGCTAACAATCTGTACAGCTGCAGGTAAGTAAGTAGGTACTCGTTCAGAAGCCAAGCATCATGGTATGTATTAATTATTCAGTTATATAGTTTAATATATAGATAAAAACCCTCCACGTGGTCAGTCCTGGTTTTGGAGAACGATGAAAAAAATAGCCAAATCCCAGACAGGAATCAAGCAGGAAAACCCAGTATATACAAAGAGCCTAAATAGAAAAGTATATCTTAATACCTAGTCTAGAATTAGAAGGAAGCTTTATTTTTTTCTTACCCAAAGATGGAAGATGGTCAAAATGGCGTTGAGTCAGCGAATCTCTGTTTCCAAGACTGAGGTGTATCCCAAATAAACCTCAAGCTCCCAACAGCTCCAATTACAATACCTCAATACATGATACACTCAGGCCATACGAAAATTCCATTATAATCCCCTCAATATCAAATTTTGGGCGCACTAATGCACTTAGGAAAAATTTCGTGTTTAATCTATAGAGGATTCAAACTGACTACTCGTTAATTTCAAACTTTCAACGACTATTCGCTAGCCGACCAATCACAAGCTGCCATCAAGTCACAGAAAAAAATAACTCTTCGTAGAAGTGGAAGTAACAAAGAAAATGAAGTACATAAAAAAGAAATACCCATCAAAGAACCGAGATGCGCATGTACGTATAATTTTAATAAAATATCCAATTTTTAATCTAATAAAATTTGTCTAACCTAGTAACTTATTGTGTTTTAGAAGCAGACAGTTGGTAACACTTCGAAGAAGAAACAGCTGATTGCAGAATTTAAGATATTTGACAGGAACTGAAAATAAACAAAACCCCAGATGTTTAATAAGCGAAGTAGAACTGCTTAAGCATCCAGATATTACTCCAATAGTGATCCTGAAACAATAGGTTCTGAAGTAGATGATGCTGCACAAGAATATAGAACATAACAAACGTCCACAATACCTGTAGGTATAACCCAAGATTTATAACATAAAATTCACTAGGACCCTAAGCTGAAATGGAATATGAATAAAATAACAACCAGAAATCTAAGTGCACTCCCCTACAACCTACATGCAGGTAAGTCTTAAATCTGTGAAGATTTGTCTAACTTACTGACTGAGTATTTTATTCTTAGGTCTACCGAAAGAAGCTGCGACAAGTGAAAAATGCAAAACTGTTATACTAGTGACTGAGTGCTACAATTACTTTGTGGAATGTTAAGATCAATAAAACCATTGTCACCAAGACGTTTAAATTATTCCTTTTTCAATTAAACTAAGCTAAAAGTTAATATCTCTCAGATCATACAGAAAAACCATAATACCGCTATATACTCAGAGTATCCTTTTATTAAGCACATAAAATTACTGAGGCTAAGAACTAAGCAAATAAAATCAGATACTAAACAATGCTAAAATACACTGTAGGTACATTTATCATTTTAACGTTAGACCTTGTATAATAAGCATTTGAAAAGGCCTATTTTAAGTAAGTTGAGATAGGAGTATAATGCTTTCCAGAGGTGAATTCGAGTAAAACCATATTTATATATAAGACTTTATGATACTTTTATTGGGAATTGTGTGCGATACACAAAAGTTAATCCACAGAATAAACATTATTGTGTCCGTCATTTCCCGTATTAAGTGTGACACAATGCCGCCAAGTCCAAAATAGTTTTCAGTGAATCGGATTTATAAATAACCCTTACATTGCCCAATACTCCTAAAGTATTACAAATTATAACAATATAAATAACAAGAGCTTTTCTATTTGGGGAATAATGGCCCCACAGAAAGGTCTTTGGAAATCCAACATTGTGTGTAGCGGTCGTACCAAAAGGGCATTATATGTGTGGAAGTGGGCTTGAAAAATCCGATTTCATTCCACCCTCGTAAGAATGAGCAGTTGTTGCAAGCAAACTGGACTTTCTACATTATAGGGATTTTTCCTATCATGGCATTATGAGCTTCAACCGCAGATGCTGGTGTATTAGCTTTAGATATTTTTTTTCTATGAATTTAATCCTCATCTTTTCATTTCCGCCAAGGTCCTTTGGTGGCTAGCAATTCTATGAACAATGAGATAAATTAAATCTTACATACATTATCTTCTTTATTGAAAAAAATTGCTTATTTTATAAATAATAATAATAATAATATCTCTACCCCTCATTCTAATCACAAGGATTAGCCCGAAATCCTGAGACTTGTGTGGGAGAAGGAGCGGCTTATTATTATTTCGCAGCCCCCATTTGCGCCTCAGGAACGACTTACGTTGCAAGGTCCTAACCACCATTCAGTGCTGGAATGAGGGAAACCTGGAAAACCTGATTAGTTATATAGGGGGCAGTCAAACATCAACTGATTTTAATCCTAGGTCATCCTTCCCATCCTAGGCCAACGCCAGGATGGTTGCCAACCCATCCCTGCGAACAAGCTTTAATCTACGAATAAACAATTTAATTAAAAATTGTTTAGTGGAATGGGGATTCGAACCCACGACCTGTGGGTTGAGCGATCGAGACATTAAGCTCTGAGCCACCAGCTCGCCATATATGGTTATGTATATGGAAATTTAAAGTGTTTAATAGGTTTAACGTGTTTTTAATAAAAATTTACTTAAAATGAAAGAAAATACGTTCCACAAATTTGTGAACCAGTCAATTGGGAACCAATTTCTGAACCATGGCTTTTTGGAGTTAAATTACGAGGTTTCCGAAATAACTCTCATATTATTTTTTTGTACATCGTCTAATCAACCAACGAATATTTTTATTGAAAAAGATTAAAGTTTAAAAAAATTGTCGATGACAAAATAAAAATTTTTTTCTAAAAGAAAAATGTATTATGAATTATGTGCTTGTTACACAGAAAGTGGGATAAATGTTAGCCTTAAAAAAATCAAGTTGTCCTGGGAAACATTATTTCCTTATATCAATTTGGGTAGGTACAGCATTCTATTGCATATTTATGGTTTATATATAAGCTGCTGATCATTTTATCACACCAAACGAATATGTTAGTACAGGAACCGCAAATGTAATACCTAATGGCTTTAAAGAGCTATTTAGACTTTCCAGAGAGCAAGAGAGATTCAGAGAGAGAGCTCGGATTGTTTTTTTACTCCACTTTCTCTATGTTTTATATGCAATGTTTTACATTTATCTATAACCAAAGTCCATATTTATATATCTTTGAATACTATTGCAGTTATTTTAAGTAGTACACTAGGTATATGCATTTAATGGGACAAACAAAAGTGTTTTTTAAATTAATCGTTAAATCTCTTTCACTAGATGCTTTCATACTCAAATTAATTTTTAATAGGTTTCTGAGATACTTATCACATATTTATTTCAATAATAGAATCGCAAGATGATTATGTTAGCACTGACTTATGTGAAACATTTGCTGCAATACTATAAGATCTATTGGAATGAAAATTCATACACCAATCGCTGATTTCTCAGAAAGTTATATATAGAGGTATATTCTTGAACATTTCAAATAAATTATCTGCCCATAAAATACTTCACGGCGATAATAAAAAATGTAACCGTTGCTGTCTGTCCTTACCTCATTTACAACAATAAATTTCAAAAAGTGGCATCCCATTTTACCCTTCCTAGCGTAACGAACATCGAACATCTCAATTCGACCATTAACACATTCTAAGTCTTATCAAAAAAAAAATCCGACAATGGAATCGGATCGTTTATTAAAAATGTACGCCCAATACATTTTTGAAAAGATTTTAAATAAAAAAGTGTCATGAATAGTGCACATGCACAGAGAAATCCATTGTCGATGCATAGACATAAACCTTGAAGGGATACGCCGGGACAAAAGTACTGGATCATAAAAAAAGGTCGCGATCCAATTTTAAATTCATTTGGGGCAACTAACCCCATAAGTTTTGATTTATAAATGCCGATTCCCATAAACGGCCTTGTACTGTAACAAATCAAAAATTACCATAACACTGATCGATATATCGAAATGAATAGTGCATCAGGTCGTTTCGTTTCGGTTTTAAAATGTAGAATCATTTAGGGGCGTGCGCAAATATACAAGCGTTTCTACTCCAAATCGAATTGCATTTGACTTCTGGATTTGGTATTCATATATGCCGACGTAGAACACATGTTTCAATCAATTCTTATTTGGGGATGGAGTGCAGGAATAAAGTATCAATTACAATTCGTTAGAAAAACGAACATTCAAAATGTATAATTCAGTTTATTGTGTATATTTACATATGACATACATTACAAGTTTTGGAATAGTAATATTTAAATTTTTATGTAGAATCATGTCATCTCGCATAATGCGAAACTATTGTGAAAAATATAGGTAGTTGTAACTGGAAAATTGTATGCCAATGGTTGAAAAAAAAAATCGTTACGGTATTGTGTCTCAAGAGGCGTAACCATATTATATGATGATTTATAACTTTTCAAAAGTGCATTAGTTTAGACTGATCCATATTGAGATATGAAGAGGTGTTAAAAGAGCTAACTGATTTATTACGCCAAGAGTATTGTAATAAGTATACTTGCTATACATTTAATTTTTATCATATTCATTTGGTCTTCACAAGCTCGCTCTTCTTGCTGTTGGTTATACCTACCTAATTTGTATGGATTCTAAACATATAATTAATCCTTAAGGAAACATTTCTGACCCTGTATTTGCTGCAACCTATAGTTTACAAACGTTAATATACCTAAAATGTATGTCGTTGTATGAAGAGACTACTAACACGTGCATATTTATTGATTTAACTAAAGGGATAAACACCTTCCACGATACTGTTTATAATAAACAGTTACTCAGTAGAAAAAGAGCAATAACAATAACAATTCCTAAAGAATTGTGAATTGTACTACAAGGAACTGTTTTAAGCCTCATCGCCTTACTATATATAAGAGCGAATTGTATAATACCAACGCTTTTAACGACATTACCGATTTAGCTAATGACACTACATCATCAGCCGATGACAGTGCTAAAAACATGATTATAGCCAAAATATATCTCCTACTTTATATAAACATATAAACTTTTTCCATGGAAACGCTTGTCGGAGCGTCGCGTTCATTGTTAGAGTTAGACATAAGTCTAACACTAAAAGATTAGTGAAATAAGTTGTGCCACAAGGAACTGTCTTAAGTCCCATACGCTTTAACATCTATAAGAGCGAATTGTATAATACTAATGCTTTTAAAGACATTTCCAATTTAGCTAATGACACTAGATCATTTCATCAGGGGATGAGGATTTACTTTTTGGGTGCTTTTATAAAATAAATTAATTGGACTGAAATCCACACAGTGAGTGTGTATAAATCGGACTGAAAAAACATATAATTTACACTAAAACTACCATCTGAAATTAATGGTTATAACTTAGAAACACCTTGTACATTACAATTTCTTGTGAACTTTCGCAAATGTTCGTGAATTGTGGCAACTTCCGCTTCAAACGATTTTTTTATTTTAATCTCCTCTTTGAACTAGACTTCTGAAACGCCAACAATATTTTTTCAAAGATAATTCCAAACAAAACGCCCAATACGTGTAAAATCCTATTAAGCAAACTGAAAGACCGAACAATAAATTTTCCACATATCGATACAAGCAATTATCGATCCTGTATTTATTTTCGATTAACATCAAAGGACCCTCAAGGTTTTGCAGATTATTCCTCCATTATTCCTAGATCTGATAAGAAATTTAGAGATCAAGATCCCCTTGGTATTGTGGCGAATTCTCATGGAGGTTTCATAAAAAATGCCACATTGTTGATTTTGCAGCGTGTAGTGTTTCCTGGTCGGAACAGGATTCAGGATTAGAAAAAGTGACCATATCTGATTCGTACCGTTGATAAAGGTATCAAGGGCGAGCAATTGGCAAGGAGATTTATTTTCTGGGACTTAGCGAAATCCGAGACGAGGAGTAATTGTTAGTTTCTTGATAGTAACGGTTTTTTGTTATCTTTATTTTAATATCTACAGTTTAAGTGCGCAAATATCAGGATAAATATGATAAATATATAGGGGGATACATCTTTCTTTATATAAGAATTAGGCCAAAAAGTTAATTAAGAAATAAATTGTTAATGAAATTATTAAATATTATGGTTCAATAAAGTTTTATATTTCCTCGTTACCTATAATTCTAGGTATGCAAAGGTATAACCTTATTATTTTTAAGACATGTCGAAAACAACTACTTTGCCTGCAGTATGCACCGCCCAAAACTGAATTACAGCGGCATATCTTGACATAACCTCAACTTTGTGTCTTTAATACGTGTTTTTTTTAATAGTGTTATCTACATTTTTTAAATAATGAAATATTAAACAAGCATCTACATTACTTTAAAAATAATTATTATTGGTTACGTACCTTTTGTATTGAATTTTAACAATGCAGTATTAAGCCTGCAGTATTAAAAAACAATATTAAACAGTATTAAAAACAATAAGTTGAGGTTATGTCAAGATATTCCACTGTAATTCAATGTTGGGCGGCGCATACTGCACGCAAAGTAGTTGTTTGCGACATATCTTAAAAATAGTAAGGTTATTCCTTTGCATATCTAGGATAATAGGTGATTTTGTTCTATATTTCTTATAATGTCTATATGAGTTACTAGTAATATGTCGCCCTGAGGCTACTAGGGCATTAAAGTTTTATTTATGTTTTTGTGAAATCTCTAGTTTAACAAATGATTTTAGAACAAAGTATGGCAGAACTAATTTTATTAAAATTTCACATGTTCTTCCTGGGCGTTTATTTTCAAATCACATTTTCTATCGTTTTGAAGAGCCGATGACTCAGGGTTTAATGTCTCGATCGCTCAACCCAGAGGTCTTGGGTTCGAATCCCCATTCCACCAAACAATTTTTAATTAAATTGTTTACTCGTAGATCAAGGCTTGTTCGCAGGGATGGGTTGGCAACCATCCTTGCGATGGCCTTGATGAGAAGAATGTCAACTTGATGTTAATGTGAGAGATTAAAATCAGTTGATATTTGACTGTCCCCCTAACTAATGAGGTTTTCCAAGTTTCCCTCATTCCAGCACTGAATGGTGGTTAGATCCTACCAACGTAAGTTGTCCCTGAGGCGCAAATGCGGGCCTCGAAATAATAATATGCCGCCCCCTCTCCCACACAAGTCTCAGACTTTCGGGCTAATCCTTGTGATTAGAATGAAGGGTAGAGATATTATTATTATTATTATTATTATTATTATTATTATTATTATTATTATTATTATTATTATTATTATTATTATTATCTAAACTACATTCTAAATTTAAAAAATGTCAAAAAACGTTTGTTGTATACGGCAATTAAGAAAATTATATTAGAAAATCTAGAGGATTAGTGCATTATCATTATTTTTTGCATTAAAATATTAAACGTACGCCCGTGACAGTGATAAAAATGATAATACGCAAAATATGTCTTCTACCTTATATGAACTCTTCATGGAAACACTTAGCGAAGCGTTACATTCATTATTTTGGATTAATTAGTAAACACCTTTATATAGATCGTTGAATAGTGTAAACAATCCTGAAACAAGGTAATTCCATTTACATCGTGAATTGGCTTGTGTTTAAGGGTTCTTTGTCAATATAATAGTAAAAAACCAGCGTGTATATATTAATATTATGAAAAAAATATAAAGTGAGGTAGATAGGTATAAACTACAAACTCAATGGGCTGTCCGACCGGGCAAACCCATGCTAATACAGGGAATCGCCTTTCGAGTCACCTGAACCGTGACCGGGATTTGCACTCCCCTGTGTCTCGCACAAAGCTTGCAACTCCTTGCGCTCACAAGGAAGCTTATAAAAGAACACGAAGAGAGTGAGAGAGTTAGAGAACTGTCATTGTGCTTCGTAAGCACCTGGACAAAGTGTCCCAATGATTACGGATAGTGATCCTCCACAATTACCTCCATTATTAGGTGGAGCGATTTTGGTGCGGACGAGTAGGCTCCTATACAATTTTCTATATGAATTTATTGAGCGATGCAATGATTACTGCGGAAAATATATACAGGGCGTTTGAAAACAAAGACAAAATTTAATATGCAGTGAGGCTTAAATTGGAATTCATTTTCAATTGGAAGTTAGACTACGAGTTAAGTAACTCATACCTATGTGTTAACTCTGAGTTAACTCTAAGGTATATTTGAAAGTGTTCTTCAATACCAATATCTACTTGAGTTAATAAACTTCAAGTTTCGAAAGAAACGTATTAAGTTGGCATGAGTTTTTCGGGATTTTGTAGTATTTTTGGGATTCTCTTGCAGAAAAATGCTAAATTAAAAGGACTATGACATGACTTTCTAAATGGAATTATGTTTTCACAATTGTTTTTTTAATTATGCATTGAGATGAGAATAATAATATATTATCTTAAAACTTGTATTGTCATTTTTGTCTACCACAAGTAACCTCCACAATAATGGGGGCAGTCTTTCATGAAGCTTTGATTTCAGTTAACTCCTATAGTTTCAGAGACACTCTAAATTTTCATGGAAAATAGGACAAGCCTGTTCATCCAGTTTCCTTGGAGTAAAAATAACATAAATAAGGGCCTGTTCCTGCAGCAATCACCAATTAGTCAGAATGATTGTAATTGGTTGAAAACAATTTCCTGACTGATTTGAAATGATTTGATTGGATCTAATTTGTGATTCCTGCAGGAACACAGCTATAATCATCCATTTCTGGTTTTAAATGTACCTATAAATATATGCGCAATATAATAATCTATTAATTTATTTTAGTAAAATTCTATTAATTGCTTATTATGAACAATGTTATCAGCAGCAATTATGTCTATTAAGTAAGTCTATAATCAGTATCCGTTTATTTGCCCAACATCTGAATTATATTTTTAATTGTATGTATTGTTATTTAAATACGCTGGAAGATAAATTTATTATACGATCAACCGATCAAATACATATAATAAAATTAACTAGTATGCGATACATACACATCAAAGGTTTTACTAGTGTTAACTTGGTGAATTAAACTTGTAATTTAACGAGCCCGTCTTCCAAGCAACCACCTCAATGCAATTTTACACTAAATATACCACCACTTAATACCAAAGCATTATAATAAATCAAAAATTAATAACATAACGCTCATTCAATACCTCTACAGCATATGCAAATAGACATAAAGAGCTACAAGAGCATAATGCGCGGACAATAAGAAAATGAATAATAAAAATGCAATAATCCACTACAGTACCCCCACAAGAGGGTGCATTATTAATATTAGCACAGCGCGGGACAAGAATATTTAATAATTACCCTATAATGCGTATTGTCATGCTAATGCCAACAACGCATGTTGATAATACTGGAGCCACGCTTTGGTTTTTGGCAGTGCCGGACTTACTAGATCGTATAAGGGGATAAAATTTCATGTAAATATTACTTTTTCTAAATGTTAACGGCCGCAACAAAAGGTATACTAGTTAGGTATCTAAAAGCTTCTGACTCAACATGATTGGAAGACTTGGATTGGAGCATGATTGGAGACAAACCTGGAAGATTTTGTAAAATATAAGACATAATAATATTTCTACCACTCATCGTAATCACAAGGACAGAAGACTGAGACTTTTGTAGGAGCGGGAGCTGTCGTTTGCCCCTCAGGAGCCACTTACATTGGTAAGCCTTATCCAGTATTCAGAGCTGGAATGAGGGAAACTTGGAAAACCTCATTGGTTAGGCGAAACCTCTCGCACTAATGCATCAAGTTGACGCAAATATTAACAGCCGCAACAAAAGGTATACTAGTTATCTAAAAGCTTCAGACTAAACGTGATTGGAAGACTTGGATTGGAGGATGATTAGAGACAAACTCTTGAACTTAGAAGGTTTTTTAAAATATAAAACAATAACATCTCTACCACTCATCGTAATCAAAAGGACAGAAGTCTGAGACATTTGTAGGAGCGGGAGCTGTCGTTTGCCCCTCAGGAGTCACTTACATTGGTAAGCCTTAACCAGTATTCAGAGCTGGAATAAGGTAAACCTCATTAGTTAGGGAAAACCTCTCACATTAACGCATCAAGTTGACGCAAATATTAACTGCCGCAACAAAAGGTATACTAGTTCAGACTAAGCGTGATTGGAAGACTTGGATTGAAGGATGATTGGAGATAAACCCTCAAACTTGTGAGATTTTGTAAAATCTAAAACATAATAATATCTCTACCCCCTCATCGTAATCACAAGGACAGAAGTATGATACTTTTCTAGGAGTGGGGGTTTTCGTTTAATCCTCAGGAGCGACTTACGTTGGTAAGCCTTAACCACTATTCAGTGCTGGAATGAGGGAAATCTGAAAGGCCTCATTAGTAGTTGGGGGAACCTCTGACATTAACACCAAGTTGACATTTGAAATTTTTCATTGGCTACCCAGTATATACAATCTAAGCGGAGGCTCTAAAGTTGATGTATTGCATATGTTTATGATTTTCTGAAAAATCTGTAAATATTCACAGGATGCTCCATTTAAAAAATATAAGTTGTGGTAAACACCTCTTTTCTGTTTCTGTAATTTGTTTGAAAAATCTTCTATAACAAATTATTCAAGGTGGAATTGTTTCATTTGGCCACGCAGTATGTATCATCTGGCCGGGAGCTGTTAATCCTCTAAATTCAAGTCCAGCCCTGCGTTCTTTGACAGTGAGCTGATGTGTTGCATATGTTTGTGATTTTCTATTTAAATCTGTAAATGTTCACAGGATGCTCCATTTAAAAAATATAAGTTGTGGTAAACCCCTCTTTTTGGGGACAACCTGTATAAATGTCCAAAATATGAAAATATGTCCCCTTTCAGATAAAAATCGACCTGTTTCTGTAATTTGTTTGAAAAATCTTCTATAACAAATTATTCAAGGTGGAATTGTTTCATTTGGCCACCCAGTATGTATCATCTCGCCGGGAACTATTAATCCTCTAAATTCAAGTCCAGCCCTGCGTTCTTTGGCAGTGAGCTGATGTGTTGCATATGTTTGTGCGTGTATTCCAGTGTATGTTACAGTGGATTTTGGCGAGCGTTTGACAGTTATCTCCGTTTGAATTAATGGAGGATGCTCCGGGACGCAGAGAGGGCCTTTGTCGAGTGAAATGTCGGCGTAAATGAGGCGGTAATAACGCGCGCGTGGCTGTAATATATTTTACTAATTTAATTATTATGTTGATTCTGCAGGGAAGCTCGGTGCGGAAATTTAGCGATCTTTCGATAGAATATAGCTGGCGTGCCATTCATTTTTATCCTGTTCTAAAACAAGACTAAGACTGTGCTACTCATATACCCAAAAATATCAAACTAAGGGCCAGTGTCATAATCAAATTTAAAGGTACTTTGACTAAAGTTACTTTTTAATATCTTGTATATACGAAAGCGGTGCAGGGCCTACAACTTTATTTCGAAATCCCGGAATTGTCACTTCGAAGTGATAATTGTCAGGTGGAAGTTACGATTGTCAGGTCGAAGTAACAATTGTTAGGTTGAAGTGACAACTGTCAGGTCGATGTAACAATTGGTCAATAGGTCGAAGTGACCTATTGTCAATTCCGGGATTTCGGAATAAAATAAAGTTGTTATATACGAAAGCGTAGAAGGACCCACAGCTTTATTTTATTTCGAAGTCCTGAAATTGTCACTTCGAAGTGACAATTGTCACTTGTAAGATCAATTGTAAGATCAAAGGGGCAATTGTCAGGTCGAGGTGACTATCATACACAAGAGAACAATATAGACAATTCACTGGATAGGCGGGGAGCCGCTAATTGACTTGTGGCGACCTACAAAATTTTTAGGATGAACTAACTAAATATTGCGCAGATTTCTGTTTTACCAATTGGTAGCGAAAGTGATTTTACTTGACTTTCTGTGTCAATTTTAATTTCTTGTTCACTATTTGTGTGTTAAAAATTCTGTTTTTTGTTAAAAATATTAAAATGTTTTACTGCTGTGTGCCTAATTGTAAGCACACGCAGAAAGATGAAATTCTTCGTTCTCTACCAATTCATGTACATGGAGCTTAGTAAGATTTGTGTTGTAACTAATATATAGTAGTTTTTAATATTGTAAACATTGTATTCAGTAGATATTATTGTTTTGTGTCAATTTTATGTGTGCATTTTTTGTGCATCACAAGTTATGTATGTACACGTATTAGTTTGGTTTGGTTTATGTGACCACATATTGCCATTTCTGACTGTAGAGGTTTTACAGAACTTAAATAAAATTCTATCTTATTTGTTGTTTTGGTTTACTCAACTTTGCCGAATGTGATTTACATTGTTTAGTTAAACCGGAAAATGCAATCAATTGATACAATAAAGAATGTGTTGTGTAAATAAATACCTTGATGTTTTAATAAACAGCACTAAAATTAGAAAATATTGTCTTATTTCATGCTTTTGTCTTATAGACAATATATTACATGGATAGTGTTTTGACAAAAGAGATACTAAATAGCTTCATTAAAAAATATGATTTAAGTAGGTACCTATACCTTTTTTTTCCAAACGCCTACCGATGGGTGTAACATAGATGATGACTTTCATTTCAGAGGGTGATTCCTTGTCATATTTTACAAAAAAATGTTCAAATAGGTAAACATGTCTTAACTTGCTTTGTTTTCCAGAAACAGGATGTCAGGAGTTTTAATAAAAAGTCGGATTTTTTTGGTGTGTTAGCAGTAACAAGGAGCTTCTTTTGATGTAATTAGATTTAAAATAATAATAATCATCGTACTGTTTCTTTCTAAATTTGATATTTTAATCAGATTAAACATACAGCTTTCTTGTCCATTACTTACATTACATTACATTTTCTTGTATCTCCCTTAGTTTTCGAAAAAGAAGTGAGAAGCTCGACTTGAGATAAAAGCATCAAGTTTTTTCCTGATGGACTGCCGCACACGCACAAAACTTCCTGGGGAATTATTATTCTAAATCTAATTTTATCAAAAGCAACACTTTATTGGTGCTAACAAATAGACTTTTCATCAAAGTCGGCGAAAAAAGTTATTACTGATTAATATAAAAACAATTTTTTTTTAATTAAAATTTTGAGACCCTGTTTGTTGAAAACAAAGCAATTTCAGACACATTTTTATGAACATTTTTCCATAAAAATGAGAAGGAATCACTTCCTGAAATTAGTCATCATTTATGTTACACTCTGTAAACTAATTTTCAACCATTTTTGAAATTCCCGCCTACAGGACGTTCCCGCCCACTACCTTTTGTTCCCTGCTCATGACCTCCTAGATAATGTTACTTAATTCCAGCTAATACTAGTTCATCCTAAAATTGTTTCAGCGCTACAATCGCTCGATGTTCCCCCACTCCTACAGATTCCAGTCTATGGTGTTCTCTTGTGTATGGTGACTATTGTCAGTCGGAGTGACAGTTGTCACTTGAAGTACCTGTCGAAGTGACAGTTGTCACTCCGAAGTGACAATTTCCGGATTTGGAAATAAAATAAAGGTGCTGGCCCTTCTATCCTTTCATATGGATACAATTCTCTCAATAATAATATCCAAATATCCAAAGTACCTACTTAAAAACAGCTTTAGCTAAATGTCCTTTATTTTTTATTATTAAATCTGGCCTTACTATTAAGACAATTATATCCAAGGTATTAAAAAGGAATTTTAGCAATAATGTTCCTTAAATTTGATTATGAAACTGGCCCTAAATAGAGTACTTAATTCTTAAAGTACGCCTCAAAAAATCTTATATTTTGCGAGTTTCTCTACAAAGATCGGTGGATCATGTATATAGGACAAATTTTTTGAAAATATCACATTTGTTTGTGCTTATCAAAAAATAACAACACTCACAACTCACACTCTGTGAAAAGCTTACAAAATTTAAAACCTTTGATATACGAATTTATAAGAAATATATACGCTTCCCTTAGTAACTTTTTATGAAAAAAAAACGATATTATTTTAAATGTATTTCATATACAACTTCTGTAAATTTCAATAACGCACAATAGTTATTATTAGGTATATTAGGTATATTAGGTATAATTTGACAGAATTTATAGCGAATAAAAATGTAAAGGCTATTTTCCTCCTGACTCCAAAAAATATCAATTTCAAAAGAAAATCTTGTCCCTACCTATACCTACAGTAAGTTGTATCAATATCACATTTTTATATAACCTAATTCAAATAGGTATTAAGCACTAGCAATAAATATGGATAATGTATAAGCATTTATTAATATCATTAATGAAGTCAATAAGGAAGGGGCTTTTTAAAAGGTATAATAATTAATGCTATCATTTTAATCGCAAAAGGATTAGCCCATAAATCTGAAACTTGTTTGGGAAAGGGCCGCCATATTATTATTATTAAGTTTGCCGCAATTTCGCCTCAGGAATGACTTGGTAAACCCTAACCACCATTCAGTGATGGAATGAGGGAAACCTGGAAAACCTTGTCAAGTATCAGGAGAATAAAACATCATCCGATGTCAATCGGATGATGACGAAACGTCACGTTAGATTGCTTTTATACAATACACGCATAAATGCATAAAAGCATAAATGTCGGAAGAAATATAGTTTTAATTTTCACGCTTGAAGAACAAATAGTGTATGCCACTCGGAGTATAAAGCCCTTTATATGTTTCGCCCAGTTTACACAGCCTTGGCTAACGCCTCGGTTGTGTAAGCTTCTGGGCTCAACAAATAATGTTCGCCTTCTACTTCAAGTAACATAATATACTACTTATTTTATGTTTCACCTTGTTATATATTTGTTCGTTTGTATTTATTTATTTGTTTATTACTGTATTATCCAGCACTTCCTAGATATACAAGGAATATTATCTAGGAGGTGTTGGGTGTATCTTTTAAAATTTCATCAATTTGAATTGGATCAGGTAGATTTGCAACTATTAAAGTAATGAGATACGTGATACCTATATCGCTACGAAAAATAATTTAGTGAAAATGATCTTTGCTATATTAAACATTAGAATATTATATATAGTAGTAGTACTGCTGCAATATATATTATATTAAATTTAACTTGTAGGTAATATATTCTTTGTATATCAGTGTTTTCTATTGTATATCTATTCAATTTAATAAGTGCTTTATGTTTACAATCTGCAGTCGTTCTTACATGTTCATGTAATCTTTATTACTATATAATATATCACAGGTTTCTAATTTGTCAGATAAATATTGTCGTTTGATGCCATAACTTTATTTTATTTATTTAATATAAATCTCAAAACTCCCTCGGTTTAGTTTTAAAAATGTCTTTGTTACCTAAGTGAAGGTGTTATTTTTATTGTTATTATTATTTTGTAGGTACAATAATAGTACATTAACAGGATTTATATTTTTGCCATAAAGACTCATATTATTGAACCACTTCGGACTGTGGGAATGTAACTGTTATCCTATCAGTTTTCTAAGAAAACAAAACCATCAGTACGCTACGACATTATTTTTACAAGCTCCATCCGTAATAAGACCCAGCTCCCATTCCAAAATTCGAGAAACTGCAAGAAAAGAAGCACTAAATTTCAGGTATGCAGGCAGGGGCGGGCAAAGGACAAAGACAATGATATTCGCCGTCACGTTGTCTGGCCCGTAAGGCCGGTATTCCCCAAATTTCTGTTTATTGCCTTTTACATACCAGGTGCTATTGATTTGGACACCTGCATGAGAACAATTCAGTGTAGTTGCTAGGTTACCGATGATTGCACGCTAAATCTGAGGATTTGACAAATCTGCATGCGTCGCCGTGGCTTTGAACATGTTCTACGCCGCTGAGCTTTATTTTGTTAGAATTCCTTAAGGATTTAGTGGAAGAGTATGATCCCAGCTTTTTCGGTAGTAAGAGAGCAGCGGGTATTAAAATTAAGTGAATGTAAAAGCGATTAAATGGGGATTTAGGTAAACATAATGTCCGTCTACACAAAAGGTGAATGGAGCTAATTGCGGTAAGAGGAATATTTCTTACAGCAAATGAAGAAATGTGTATAAATTGTGCACATTGTTGTGCAGACCTCTGTCATGTAAAGATTTTTTTTCTGGGGATTATGTGAATGTTTCCAGGGCCACTAGATCAATGCCGCATATGAAGTTTTTCACAATTTTTAGGACGTTCCTTGTTTGAATGTAAGCTACCTGCTAGATGTTAAAATTAAAAAAGTGTTCGAGGAATATGCTCGACAGTTAAAAAATAAATTCCTTACTACCTTAATTGCGGCATTTGACTTCGGCCGGCATCACAATCTTGAGATCAGAAAGAAATTAACACTCCAATTAAAATATAGGTACGATTTTATATTTGTAAGATTTTATATTGCATATTTTTTTTAATTTAAGATCAACTTGATTTAAGTGAATCATAACTTCAAAACTTTCATGGATATTAAAAAAATCAAATCAAATCACTGAATCCAAAAGTATGTACTCATAATACAAGAAGACTTGCATAGAAAGATACAGAGACTTCATAAATGTCCACAAGCCACGTGACCGCAAGGATTGGGGGACCAACATTGCACCTATTGGTATTGATTAATTAAAAACTCCCTATACTCAGTGCAGTCCAGAGGTTTAATTAAATATAAATATTTTAAAACTGTTCATAATATTGAGTTTAGATGGAATATAGTGTTACAAATAAATAATTGATAACTACGGAAAAAGATTTAACCAACTTAAACTCGTCGTAAATGGTTAATTAAATTTTTTAATTTTTGTTAAACAACTGTATTAAAAGGACAATACTAAAATATTTCACAACATTTAATAAAAATATAAACAAAAGCTGAATAGCTTAATATTTATTATTTTTTTTAATTTAATATTCTGAGTAAAAGAAATACATTGTGACATTTAATTTTTATTAGAAACAAAAACACACACAAATGATGTATTTACATTCATAACGTAGTAATATAGGTACCTAATCGATTTTTTATGGCGATATTTTCACTGAAACGCGTTCATTCGCTTTTTTTCATAAACATTTTTTCATCTGTACTTGACATTGTTCCATGACACCCTACATTTCTAATTTACAATTTTCATTTTAATTCTTCTTAATTCTCCTCAACTTACGTGGGTGTTGGGATGTATATTATCCTTAACAAGAGGTACATAATACCAATTGTGTTTTCAAAATTGTTGTGTTGTGGGTAAGTGAAATATTATCATACAATGACAGGCCGATCAACAAATATTTCTTAAATTGACAAGTCCATATATAAGAGTATCTATGGCACATAATAGGTAATCTATCTTCTATAAATAACACATTATTTAGTTGTCTGTTAGATACATTCACCAAAAAATAAATGCAGTTACAAAAATGTTAATACTTGTAGGTACCTATAGGTAGGTACAGTTATTATATTTTAATACATCTTACAATTAATACAGGACCACCCAAGATGGATACAATTTTGATTGTCATTATTTTAATTAATATTGGGAAGTTTAAAATTCAGTAGATACCAAAAGTAGCAAAACAGTAGCATTGCATACACTGAAAGAACAGTTTATTCATAATTAATGATGCTGATTGACTCCTAACAAAGGCTTTATTGGATAATGGCGTAATAAATTTTTGTTTATGAGAAAAAAACAATTTATTAAATTTTTTCAAATATACCTTATTACTGTCAAGTAAGGGATTATTGATAATCAATATATCTTTTATTTTCTATTAATAACGATCCGTTTTAATAAATATTATTATGAGTAAATGTAGCATTACTTATTTATTATAAATAAAGCATACTAATTAAAATTTCGACTTTATTACAATATAGAGAACAATGTTTATAATAAATATTTGTTTTAATTTTAAAAAACAAAGATTATTTATAATAAATAGTGTCTTATTTATCACACCCCAGTAATTATTTTACGTTTATTTAGTATGGTTATAGTCCAGATCTATTTTTTATATCACAGCATTCACTACTGAACAGGTAATAATTTTAAAAATTTTTAATAAATCGCACAATCGGTAGTTTTCTAAAGTTACGTTTTCGAAGGTACGTTTTAACGTCCCTACCTTGTGCACCATACACATATGGGTCATGTAGGTATACCGTAGAGCATAGTGCAGCGTCTCTCGTCTCATCTCAAGTATCAAGTAGCCAAATAGTAAGTACACACACATTAACGAAAACGAAGCACTCGCACCGCGTCCAAATAACAGGTAAATGAAATGAAAATAACAATGAAATGAAATAAAGTCACCTAATCTAAGGTAAATAAAAAAAACACGTCTGCTGCTCACTGTCAACAGTGTCAACCTAGCCCACACTGCCAACTGCACAATTTTATAATGCCGCAATAAAGTACCTATTAATTAAAAAACCACTTCAGGATTTTTAACAAAAGAATTGATTACTTCATAATAAATAATATAGAGTAAACAAGAAACATACATATATTAATTTTTAGTCTGGATTATTCAATATTAACAAAATCTAAATTAATAGTAAATATATTTTTTGGGAATACTACCAAACAAAGAATTTATTAAGATAAAACATTTTTCATTAACTATTAACATTTTTACACCAAACAAAGTATTTGTTTTTAATAAGTAAAATATATTTAGAAGAATATTTATAGTAAAAAATATTGTTTAACCTAAAATATGTATTATTTATTTTAAATAAATGACATCCAAATAAACAATTATTAACTATAATTCACATCTTTTCTTTCAGTGTAGCGTAGACTGGCGTAGCATAGTAAATTCAGTAAGTATACCTAATATTGATGAATTTTTCTATCAAAAAGTATATATACTGACTAAAACTCAATCAAGATTTGGATACAAAGGAAATGGGAACAATACCACTTTGGGTTTAAATACCAAATGACATGTTTTTGATGACGACAATATTTTGTAACAATGTTATATAATTGATTGTCGTCTCATTTATGATTACGCCACCTATAAAATAACAAAAAACAGGAAACCGGAAGCATACAAAATTTATTTTATAAATATTTAAAGCATAAATATTTAAAGTGCAGTATCAAGGCAAACTTCTAACAAATGTATAACGTACCTACAATAAAATAAATATTTGAAAAATTAACTAAATTTCATCAATGGTTTTTTAGTTTTTTCTAGCTTTTTCCAAACGTTTATTTTTTAACTTTGTCAGATTCATATTTTTAATTAAAAATGTCAATCTGACAAGTTTCTTATCATACAACTCCCAGTTGAGGATCAACTTGAAACGTTTAGAAAAAGCTAGTTAAGTGTTTAATTTCTTTTAAATTTTATTAAGTATAATAATTTTATGTAGACATAATTCAAAATATGATTTGTAATATTACAGATTTTTATATAAAACTACAAAACCACTGATGAAATTTAGTTAATTTATCAAATATTTATTTTATTGCATATTATAACAGGGATTTCTTGTGGCAAACTTTAGAAGTTTGTCTTGATATTGCTCTTCAAATATTTAATTTGTATGCTTCTGGTTTCCTCCTTTTTGTTATTTTACAGGTGGTGTAATCCCAAAAGAAACTACAATGAATCATGAAAACGCACCACAAATAAGTTACAGACATAGGTACAAAGTAAAAAAAGACAAATGGTAAAATTACTAAATGGTACACAGTAAAAAAAGACAAATAGTAATATTACTAAATGGTAATCGTAATTTGCTGCAGTGTTATTTTTAACACGAACTGGGTAGTATAATAACTAAACCTTTAGAACTCATATTACACGAACGATATACCCGCCAAGTTTGTAGAAGTACTCATAAATTGTAGTAAAATTTACAAAACCCTGTGTTAAAAATGAATCAATCCGCCATAAAAACGGAATAATTACACGGTGAATAATTAACTATTACACATTATCTTGTAAAATCTACTGCGTTAAATTACTTTTATGTAATGTAATAATACACCGATATGTCTAACACTGCCAAGTATGGACTATATACACACTGATTAACGTGGATTCAGTGTTAAAATCAGTCGGATTTTTTTACTGTGTAATTGTTATATAATGTAAGACGTCCACATAACTGCTCTAGTTTTATAACATCTCCAATTGAAATAAATATGTCAGACGTACAGGATGTACAGTAAACTAATCTTAATTCAAATTTGTTTTCAGGTCAGGACGTGTTTGTAACACTTCATTCAACGAGGTTATATAATATTCTTTGAGATTTACCCCTTTCAAAGCGATAACATATAAGTATAACACATATTTCTATGTTATAGAAACACAAAATATAGTGGTATCTTGCAGAAATTCGTATAACATGTTGTAAAACATATTTATAGAACAGTGTTATATAACATATTACGTGGTCTGGCCTTTAGGTAGACTCTTCTGAGTATTTCTTCGAAAATACTATTTGCCACGGCCAAATTAAAATATGGCCATCTATTTGATATTTTCTTTGCCTAAAGTGTATAACGATAATAAAGGAATAAAGAAGGTAGACTTCTCAAAATATGGGAACTCTCGATCAACTAATCGTTATAATATACTTAATATATTTTCTTTTTTGTTGAGACTGCTATAGTTGGAAGCCACTTTTGTGAAAAACATTAAGTGAGTGTATTGAAGAGTTCTATAAAAGTAATGACTTTCATAATTTATTAATACTTTCTATACATTATCTTATAGTTGCCACTGAACAATCTAGCGACGGAAAACACGTAAGTAGATATCGGAATGTCGGTTCTTCAAATTGAATAATTTACATGAGTATGTAGTCTTTCTGCATGATATGGTCGGTCTTATGATTTAATTCTTACTTATTCTTAACTCTTACTATCAATAGTCACTTTCTATACACAGTAAAAAAATCCGACTGATTTTAACACTGAATCCACACTCATCAGTGTGTATATAGTCCACACTTGGCAGTGTTAGACATATCGGTGTATTATTACATTACATAAAAGTAATTTAACACAGTAGATTTTACAAGGTAATGTGTAATAGTTAATTATTCACCGTGTAATTATTCCGTTTTTATGGCGGATTGATTCATTTTTAACACAGGGTTTTGTAAATTTTACTACAATTTATGAGTACTTCTACAAACTTGGCGGGTATATCGTTCGTGTAATATGAGTTCTAGAGGTTTAGTTATCATACTACCCAGTTCGTGTTAAAAATAACACTGCAGAAAATTACGATTACCATTTAGTAATTTTACCATTTGTCTTTTTTTACAGTGTAGGTAATAAAATTCTGTGCATCATTACCAAACTCAAGACGCAACAGTTTGGACCTGAAGATTTAGAAGGCACATAAACCTATAAACCCATAAACCTACAGAGGTTTAAGTTCCACTTTTTTTTCTTACAAATAAACGTTTCTTGTATGATCTGCGGTAAGTACCCCTATAAAATACCACTTCAGTACTATTTCTTAAATATTTTCTGAATCTTAAAAGGGTAATCTTGATATGAAGAAATAACATGGATGGCTATTGATATGGATAGTTAAAATTTCACGGAAATTTTAAATAGATAACGAATAACCAAGTCAGTAAAACAGATCTCTTTCAATTTTCATAATGCAAGTCACTGTTTAAATAAATTGTGTCTATATAAACATCGGTTGATCTTTGACTATCTTCTTAACTAATGAGAGTTTCCAGGTTTCGCTAATTCCAGCACTAAATGTTGGTTAGGGCTCAATAATAATATGCCGCTGCCTTTTCCACACAGATTTCAGATTCTAAGCGAATCCTTGTGATTAGAATGAGGAAGAAGGGGGGGATATATTTAATTTGTTTATTTAGCTCTATGTAGGTATGCGTCTACCTTTCTAAGTTTTTAAAAATGGACATTTTAATAAGATACACAATTAGGTGGAATTCAGATTTTTCAATACACTGTATTCGTTAAAAGAAAATGATGTTTTGTTTTTGTTTTTTCATCCATTCCACTGAATTGGATGATCCACGGATTGGATGATGATGATTGGATTAAATCCTTTAGTGAGCGGAGGAAATGAGTTGTGCTGTGGCATTTAATGATAGGAAATCATCTGAAAACCATTATCTACCCATTTTTTCTTCCTCATATCTACTCCCCCTCCTATAAAAAATTATAATTAGTACTTCCCTTAACTTAATGCTATGTGAAATGATTTGAGAGCTATATAAAAATTGAACGCCATTGCTCATTTAAATATAATTAAAACCCTCGACGCACGTCTTTTATTTCTTAATGAATATTACATATTATATCGACGTATATGAGACCCATATCACCCTTGCTAAAAAAAATCATTTTCCCATGACATCGCAGATGAAAGACAACAAAAATCGGTTTAATTAAAAAACACAATAACCCTATAAACTGTTGTACGCCTGTAGGTATTCAACTTTTTGGAACAGGCACCCATTGACGACTTAGAAGGGCCTATTTCATCCCATGGACTTTTGTCAATAAGAAAAAAACTACTATACGCCACACAATTCAGAAACACCTGTACAAAGGACCAAGAGACAAAAAATTAACATAACAATAGCAAGGCGGGCCCCATTCTGTTTTTCAAGCATAACGTGCCGAGATAATACCTCAAGCCCCGCCCGCATTCGCGATTGGTCGCTGGCTAGCGATACGTGCGGCGCATGCTCAATGTGGCCGTACCTTTACTGCCGTATGCTACAGCATAGAGTGCCGCGACTTGCATGGAAATACACGTAGACTATATATTGTGAATAAAAAGTACTATTATCTGTCAAAAAAGACTATTAGGCCCTTTGTGTCAGTGCATGTGATTGTTTTAGTGACCGACCGGGACCAGAGACAGCCTCAAAATTGATCTGGATCTACAGAGACAGGCCTCTAACGGCCACTTCATGAGGTATGTCCGTCTGTTTGCTATGTAAACAAATCGTAAATCTCCGTATGGGATGTGTCTTTGCCCATATGATATGGTAATTAACATATCCTCGCTGGTGTTTATTGACTTGTCAAGTGATTCAGCCTCGGTTTTAAATGTGAATTGCCTCTTGAATAAGTGGTAATTAAACAAGAGTTTTGCACTCTCTCGTGAATTCTAATTTTGGCGTAGGAGACGTTTTACTGTTTATCTGAGTATTTTATTTACAACAAATCAATTTTATTAAATTGGTCAATGTGGATTTACAATTCCAAAATGTACTTACAATTTGACAACACACTTATAATTTACCACTATAATTTATGAGCAAGAATCAAAACTTAAAAGGTATTAGGTACCATTCTTTGGTCTTGTCAGAAAGAGGGAGAATCTGAAATGTTCCAATCCGAAATTATAAATAACAACTCAAGTTTTACGGCACGTTTATAAGAATATCTTCAATTCACAAACTTTCACACTTTTCAGTGTCTCTTTCTCTCAATCATATAATTTTGAATATATTTATCTACTACTGACCAATACAAAGTACCTAAGACATAAATAAACTATCTATAGGTATAGCTTTATTTCGGCAAAACTCAAGTGCCTATAGAACCTTATAAAAATAAACATCAGAAATTCAACATAAATTTACACCATAGCAACTTATTGACTGCAAGCAGCATGAGAAAATAAAATGAAGAACATAGGACACTTGAATCTATACTGAAAAGGTAGATCTACTAATATCAAAAGTTAATTAATATTACCTTCCCATAGATGTTTTATGTAACATCTTTCATATCATTCTTTTAAATTGATTTTTGAGTGAATTTGAATGTGCTGTCAAGTACCTATAGGAGTTATGACATTATGATCATCTCATATCGATTTATAACGACAGATTTGAGATATGTTCATGCGGATCTTTCATTGAAAAAAAAAACAGTAGTTATCTCTGCTGGCTGCTTCATCACATCCGTAGACATTATCTATCCTTAGATAGAAAAACTGTAGGAAGGTATATTAAATGAAAATCGGACGTATACGTCGGATCAAATCGGATATAAATTCGTGATGTCTCTACTCAGCGAAACACCTCGCCGGTGCCTGAAGCCTACCATTTTACTACAACTTAAGAATTACTTTTAAACTATTGTTTTTTCTTCTATGTTTTTCTAAGGAATATGTATGTTACCATGCCAAATTTTGTTTGGTTGGTCAGCCGTTCTAACCGGAATCCCACGGTATGCAATTTGTCAAGCACATCGTGCAGGTATTGTCTCGTTTACGTAGGTAGGTACCGTGGGAAATGATACTGCGGGATTTCGTATTTATATTTCACGAAATGTCGAATCTGAAATTACAAAAGAAATTTGTCTGTACTTACAGATGTAACAGATGCACTTACAAATTTTATTTTTTTATAATTAAACAAGAAGTAGATATCTACAAAATATATAAGAGGACAGGCAAAAGTCTCTGTATCTCATGAAAACCATGCACTATATATGTAAATTAAATAAACTGATATAAAGAGTATTTAAAGACACTTGGATTCGTCAATATAGAAATAAGCTTACAACTAGGTATCCAGCCAGGTCCTCTAGCCAGTCTAATAATATAGATATAGACACCTAAAGTCATACCCTCTCTTGTAGAAAACATTCAAAACAACAAGTACTGGTCCTAGTTTTATTAATATTTATAGGTATTCAATAAACATACCTATGTTAGACAGACCGGATATAATTTGCAGTGAACCTTTTGAGTTTATCTCTCATAGTGAGGAGGGAAAAGAAGATAAGCGATAAAAACACTGTTTTTGCAGACATTACTAGATCATTGTGTATTTTCGTGAGTATAATTGTATTACTTTTGGTGCGCGTTTCGCCAACTAAGTTGGCATCATCTGGAGATGATTAAAACTCGACAGTTTTAATCATCGTCAGATGATGCCAACTTGGTTGGCGAAACGTGCGTCGAGTGCAGTATAGTGTTATCTAGAAAACTACGTCAGTGTTATCCTATTTGGTTGATATCTTCTATGTATTGGAGATAGATCTATCAACTGTTTCATTAATAATGTTTAGGTGTTCCCAAATTTCTATTGTATTGACTTGTTCTAATTAAGAAAAACATCAACCTGTATAATTCAGCTGAAACTAACTACACAGACATTTTTGTGAGGTTTTCTCTATATACCGACAACCCCCGTTTCTTTAATAAAGAGTTAATAAAAAAAATCTATCACCACCGCGTGATAGGTACCTACTTTTTTATAATAGGTATATACTCACTATAATCACTTGTGATTACAGGTGATTAATCCACTTCGAGCTATAAAATCAATAGTAAGAAAATGAGAACAGTTTAATCAATACCTACTTCACTAAACATGCAGTGTATGTATTTGCTTTGATATAATGATATACTTACCAAACACTATGTATCTACCCAAGTTTAGAGTAAAATTGCAGATATATTAAAAAATGCTACTCTGTAATCCCTTGATTCCACTGAGAAAACCAAAACCAAACTCAACTAATCATTTAGATACCTATGTATTGCATTTTGGAATAACACCTATTTGATTTGACCACTACTAAATTGGCTACTAAAGTCATGTATTGCAGGAAACTTTACTTATGCTTTGACTTATTGCTGTGTTGTCATGTAGTTTCGATTCATGTGCTTCAAACGGATTTCGGAAATAAATTAGAAATCGAGAAAATAAATTCACATACTTAATACACAAATACTGCGCTGCGCATACTGAAGCAAAAATGAAGCAAGCTATTTGTTTAAATAGTACAGTAAATTGTCATAGTTTCCGTTAATGATCGCTTGAGAACCCTTAGGTACGAGACACATGAGTCTCATACTCAGTAACAACAAAATGACAACTATTGGCTAGGAATTGGAGATGACAGAGCTTTGAAATCATAAATTTTCATAAAAAGTCTTACTACTGACCACTATATCTGGGTTTTTACGGAAATAATTGAACCTCTAGTTTTCTTGCATTCTAATAACAATAACGAAGATCTGCCAAAAGGTAATATCCGTTTTCAAAAGAATGAGGCTAATCCTAATTTTGGAATTGTCTGAAACTTTCTGGTTGACGTCTTTGCTGGAAAATAAACACCCGAAGTAGTAACCATCAGTACCATACCATAAAAGTACCATAGTAGTAGTAACAAGTTGTGACACATTGGATGAGCTTTGAATTAGACTCGAGATTAGAAGCATCCTGCAGAAATGATAGAAAGATAGATTCAAAGTATATACGTGCATTCAAGTGGTCAATGCCAGGTTGCGAATGGTAGACAATTTGAGCATCTACTATGTTGATAGGTGAATGAACATGTTTGTACACATACTTCTCTTTCTTTATTGTCAGAAAAAATTAGGGGTTGCAATTATATAACTTCACCAGTTCACCATACCAGTAGGTGAAGCAAATTTGCCAGTTGAGCTCTTTTTCTCGATTGATCTATAAATAAATAAAAAATATAGCGTTTATACGGGACTTTTAACTTATATTGCCTTTGTATATTGCATATTCATAGGCAATACCTCTGTTCTATAAAAACAGAAATGTCAAAAAATACATTCTACTGTTTTAAACCTCTTTTAATTTACAATTCTCTTCTCGTTTTTTTTTGAGAAAAAATATTTCCATGCAAGGAATATCTACAAATATTAACCACGTCGATTGTAGGTATGTCAAAATATTGTTGGTGAATATTCAAACCATTTTACAATACCAAAATTGATAATCACCCTATAGAAAAGAGATGGAAGGATATGGTTTTGATTCTTATTTTTAGGATAAAGAAGTTTTGGATATATCAGATTGCCTCTTGCACTATATCTAACATCTAACTGATTCCTGAGAGGCCCTTGAAACGTGGAGTTCCTATGACATATATTTCTATTTTACATTAAGGAAACCATTTCCTAATTTTCTGACATATGATCTTATACCCAAAACGTGCACTGCTCATGTATACCCACTTTTAAGTTTCATAGGAAGGAAATTGAGTTAAATTAATAGAAAATAAATAAAAAAGGAGAACTGCACTCACTGTTATCTATATGAAAAGAAAAAGAGAAAGAAATTTGGTTGGAAATCGGGTCATCAGTAGTCATTGCCAATGATTGCCTTATCATCGAACTGTTACAGATTTCATTGTAAGACTTACTTTAATATTATTAATCTTCATATCCAGATTTAAACTACTTCAACATAGTTAGTATATCTTTCTTCTTTATGAAAATGTTAAGATTCCTCAAGAAACGGTAGGAATCCCAATTCTTAATTATTAATGACCTAACATTAAGATAAGAATTTAACATAAGACAAGTCGTTATTAATGATGTAGAAATTAACCAAGCTCAATTTTTTCATGTAATATACACATGTGACACAGCAACTGATAGAGTAAAAACGAAGTATAAATTAAGCTGAACAAAAGCAGTCAACAGGTTCTCCCGCTAATAAATCTTTTGACGATTTTTCAGACAGTTAGCTGAAATATCGTCACTGGTACAGACTCGGGTAGCTGCAGCTGGACAAAACAATCGACGCGAATATTCGCGCCGCGGGAAGCACTGTCCCCCACTGGCCGACAAGTGTCCTGCAGGGGTTGTTCGGTTGTTTATCCCTTGTTTAGCCGATACAGATACTCGATTTGACCCGGGCCAAACCTCTGGTGAAGCATTTTCAAGATTGTTATAACCTAATTTATCTAATTTAGTAACGGAACAAGCAGTTTATAGCAGTGTCGAAATAACTGTGTCGAGTTTAATTAATTTGAAGTAGTTTAGTACCTATAGAATGGTTTATGCATTAGTATTTTATACCTAAGATATTCAAAATAAAGGCAGTAGAGGCAATAACACCATTTTACAGAAGATGAGAAGCTCAGTTTTCTTTTTATTGAATTGTGTGCATTTTGTGAAACACACGCAATCTAGCAGATTTAGTGAAACACACTTCATAGTGTTGTTTAAGGTAAATAACATTCTTGAATTTTAATAAAAATAACTTCAAATATAGTTACAGTTTTATAGCATGCATTATCCAATTTGTGCGTCTCAAAACTTGGATTAAATTAGTCATTTACATAGACATACCTACTGGTAACCTTTTTCTAATTTTTTTACCGATTTATCATTGTTACTTTACTCACTCCCTTCTTTAAAATTCCTTTCGGGAGAACTCACAACAGATTTCTATACACTTTATACGAGGAAACACACTAGGAGTTGTATGAAAACATACTTTAGGTATACCTACAAGGAGTTGTATGAAAATTTGACAAATCCTTTTTTAGTCATGTGAAAACCGATTTTAGGAAATACCTACATGTAGATATTATGTATATCACTCTTTATGGGTTCATGTATAAACTATATCACAAGCGGCACTGAAAAATAGAATCAATCAATACCTGACAACTAATAACCAATACTACCCTCCAGACTGGAAGAAATAATAGAGACTCTCGAGTATTTATCGAATGCCGTAAAAGTTTTTGTATGCAAGATACTTTTTTAAGCAAATGAGGTAAATAATGTATAGTCATAATTTAAGAGTTACACATTTTGTGAGAAGGCGCTTTTGATAACCATTAGAGCTATACCTACAATTACCATGCCATAAATAAACATTAATACAAACTATAAAAGCCTGGATACGCGATTTCGTACTAAATTTCGTGCTTATGACTATGTGTCATCTAGTCATGAGCAGGTGCTAATGACTAGGCGCTCTCCCAGGTCAATAATTGGTAAAATGTAAGTTTTGTAGGTCACTGAATTTTCCACATGATAGGTATATATTTTTGTTACGTACTATAAGAATATTCTTTGTAATAGTTTTTAAGTATCAACGAGAAAACTAAACATATGTGTCGTGTCTTTAATATGACCAATGTTAATCTGTAATAATTAAGAACCATGCCGCGTTGTAAATTACTCTGATAGCATTACCTGCAAGAGAGACAGATTTGCAGAATTGTAATAATAGTTAACCAAATCTAGAAAACATATCTTAAATGAATAATTAATATAATAAAATCAATTTTACTGTTATAAAATAGTCCTATTAAATATTTAGAAATTAAATTTGGCTCAATTAAAAAACTTCTCAGTTTCAAAAACTGATGAAGAGAATTTTCAGGAAAATGTAGTTTGTGGTGTATACAGTCTGTCCATAAAGTAATCCCCCCCTGCTAACTTTTGAACGAATCGAGTTAGAAAGTTTTAACAAAATACAGGGTGAATCACGTAAAATGAAGTTGATTCTGACGATAATTTCGATTCTTTAAATTCAAATATGGCGCCACGGGCGCTGTCAACTCAATTTTTTTAAATGGCAAAGTGTGCCGTGTTGCACCTCATTTAAAATATAATTCAATTCTCTACTTTCTCGTTTTTAAAAAATGACAATCGAGTTAGCTGTTCTCTAGTTACAAGCGTTTCTGTTTTTAATCTGATCCATGAATAAAATGTTAATTAATATTTTAATACAACAAATTTTGAACAAATATTTATTAAAAAAAAAAATAAAAGAATTAAATAAGTTGTTAAAAATGTTGTCCATTGACTTCTTGGCACAAAAATGTCTACATTGAAATTCTTACCTGATATTTCCTAAAATTTCTGCAGGGATATTTCTACATATATGTGTTAGACGTTGCTGTAGTTCGTCGATATTTACTGGAGGAGTTCTGTAGAGTTTTGACTTCAATATCCCCATAAGCAAAAATCAAGAGGAGTTAAGTCCGGGCAATGAGCCGGCCTTTCTATCGGACCCCCTCTGCTAATCCATCTGCCCGGGAAATGGTTATTTAAAAAATCGGTAACAGGTCCATAGAAATGAGGCCGGGACCCATCTTGTTCAAATACAATACTTTGAATGTTATTGCCTGCTATTCTTTCTATCTTTGGAAAAATTTCCTCCCGCAGCATTCTTAAGTACCGCTCTTCTCTTAAATTTTCTCTTACCTAAATCTATCAAATCCATCAAATCGAATAACTTAAAAAAATAAGAAAAACCTGTAGAAACTTTCAAACACTCTTAAATTGAACGCTAAACTACTTTCTTGAACCTTATTGACGTTTCAGTGACCGTGGCAAGCAAAGGCAAGGAGACTTGATAAAAGCAAAATTTTTAAATATCGTTAATACCCACAAACGCTTGTAACTAGAGAACGGATAACTCTATTGTCATTTTTCAAAAATGAGAATATAGAGAATTTAATTACCTTTTAAATGATTTGCCACTTTTTGACCAGCAACATTTTGCCATTTACAAAAATTGAGTTGACAGCGCCCGTGGCGCCATCTTTGAATTTGAAGAATTGAATTTATCGTCAGAATCAACTTCATTTTACATGATTCATCCTGTATTTTGTTAAAACTCTCTAACTCGATTCGTTCAAAAGTTAGCAGGGGGGTTACTTTATGGGCAGACTGTATATTCTGATATTATTCTCAGGTATACACTGAAAAAACAACTGATTGGTCTACCTCTACTTAATGACACTTATTTTTAATACCAATGTCTATTACAAAAACAAAATTATTTATATAATTTAGGTATACCTATGTAAATTTCGTCTAATCAATACACTGGTGTCAGATACTTTTAACATCTCCCCTACTATTAGAGACATATCTTTCAAAACTGTTAAAATTTTTAGCTAAACCGAAATAGCCGAAATGAAAAAAGATTTGCAAGCGGAAAAAATAAAAATTTGTTTGATTTTCTCGAGGCAATCTAGCCTTTAAAGTTTACGTCTAGGGTATCCACACTGTAATATTCAACTTTCAAAATTAAAATGCTCGTTTTTACAAAATGTTATTTACTTAATACAATTTAAACTTGCAGTTTATTATTGCAAAAATGTTGATAACGAAGTATATTTCAGTGAGGCTAGAAGGTACCAAAATAATGAACACAAGATGGAGTCCAACCCAATTTTTCCTATTCGGAACCACAATTTTCCAGTCCATTTTGAACAGCCGTATATGAACACTTATCAAAGGACAGATACCAAAGATGAGTCCGCTGACCCATCCCAGGAACGGTTTAATAACGAGAGCCCTGATCCTGAGACCGAGAATATTTAAATACTAACCAAAATTTAAGTAGTAAAAATACAAATTTTTGTAGTGGTTTGAATCGTAAGATAGAGTTAGTAGTACACAGATACTATCTAGAGTTAGTAGTTATATTTTGGATAAGTAATATTTGCTCTTTCTCCCTTCCATCTTTTATACATATGTCGGCTCTGGTTTATCGGTAATAAATTTCATGTTTTGCTTTTTTCTAGAAAATATAGGTCATTAGATTTGTTACTTTTTGTATTTACTGAACGTATGTAGGTGTAACAAAATGGCATTAATGCCGTCAATGTGACGTTACGACGAATAAATTAAATAAAGGGGTCTGATCAGGCGCCAAAACTAAAGAATAGCGTTAGGTAGTGTTAAAAAAATGTAAGTGTTTTGAAAATACTTGGGTTTTTATTAGGGATGCCGACGGGTACCCGGGTACCCGGGTATCGGATAACGACTCGCTACCCGGTTCCCATTTTAGGATCCGATAACCCGTTAAAAACCCGATAATCCGTTAAATACCCGATAACCCTCTCACCTGCACTCGGTCACCCTCTATGTCACTCATATTCATATGAAAACTTGTTTTTTGCGGTTTTGCGTTGGCGCAGGTTTGGCGATATAAAATATCATATGAATTGGAAAATATTTGCTATGGGTTGATTTCGCGTAAAAGATAAATAGCGGGTAACAGGTAAATAACGGGTAACCGGTAATTAACGTGTATACCGGGTTACTAGCGGGTAGCGGGTATACCGGGTATTGAAAACGGGTACCCGGGTAGTAAAATTAACGGGTATCGGTATCTCTAGTTTTTATAACATCGAAGCAGATATTAATAGTTTATACTAACTAGGGGTACCGATATCCGTTAATTTTACTATCCGGGTACCTGTTTTCAGTAGCCGGTATTTACCCACTACCCGTTAATTACCCGCTACCCGTTAACCCGGTATACCCGTTAATTACCTGTTACCCGTTATTTACCTTTGACGCGATATTAGGGATACCGATACCCGTTAATTTTATTACCTGGATACCCATTTTCAATACCCGGTATTTACCCGCTACCCGTTAATAACCCGGTATACCCGTTAATTTCCCGTTACCAGTTATTTACCCGTTACCCGCTATTTATCTATTACGCGATATCAACCCAATAGCATTCAATATAACAAATAGTTCCCAACTCAGATCATATTTTATATTGCCAAATCTGTTAACAACGCCGCCCCAACTCCAAACCTCAAAAAAACAAGTTGTCATGTGAATATGAGCCACACACAGGCCGATCCAATGCAGGTGCTTAGATGGTTATGGGTATTTAACGGATTATCGGGTTTTTAACGGGTTATCGGGTCCTAAAATGGGAACCGGGTAGCGAGTCGCTATCGGATACCCAGGTACCCCATCGGCATCCCTACGCGATATCAACCCATAGCATTCAACATAGGAAATAGTATTAATTTAGGGTAATAATTAGTATTAACAACAATAACTGAATCGGATTAATAAAAAAACATAATAAAAAATATTGAAGTTTGGCCTCTCGCGGTAAGTGTATATAATACATTATAACTGAATAATTATGTCATGTTCCCTGCTTCCTCCCCCATTCAGTTCATATTTTATATCGCCAAATCTGTTAAGGCCGCCAACACAAAACCACAAAAAAACAAGTTGTCATATGAGTCACACAGAGGCCGATTGAGTGCAGGTGCTTAGAGGGTTATCGGGTATTTAACGGGTTATCGGTTATTTAACGGGTTATCAGTTATTTAACGGGTTATCGGTTATTTAACGGGTTATCGGTATTTAACGGGTTATCGTGTATTTAACGGGTTATCGGGTATTTAACGGGTTATGAGGTATTTAACGGGTTATCGGGTACTAAAATGGGAACCGTGCACCGAGTTCTTATCGTATACCCGTATACCCGTCGGGATCCCTATAAACTCAGTCAATTGGACTTGGGTTTGGAATTAATGGAAGGGTATTCTAAAATCCCTGTTACAGCAACTATGTAACCTATTAGACCTTTCATATATTCTTTCTAAGGTCATCGTCTGATCCACCATATGTTATTTTACCAAAAAATTTACTTTATATAAGTTTTATATTTTGGTCAAAGTCTTAACTTATGCAAAATAAAACTTAACTTTGGTTAATTTAGGTAAATATTTTTCCATGTAACAGAAAAATTATGCCTGGGTGTATTCGATTTTCAGAGAAATCATTCATCATATTATCATGTAAAATTTGTTCTTAGGAATATTTGTTTATTAATGGTTTTATGTAGAAAAACTTATGATTTTTATGAAGTAGTTTAAAAGGAACGTATTATCACTTAGCTAATATATTGTGTACGTAATTTCGTATTGTTTACGGGCTCGTGTATATATACAGGGTGGTACAATCAAAAGTTTCCACCTTGAACAACTTGGTACAAAAGTTTTTCAAACAAATTCCACAGACAGGTGGATTTTGATTTAAATGGGAACATATTTTAACGTTATACAGGGTGTCAAAAAAAGAGATCAACACAACTTATATTTTTTAAATGGGTTTAACACCCTATGTATTTTTACAGATTTGGATTGAACGTCCTCTCACAAATACATTGATATAACGTTTGGTGGGTATATCTCTAACATTTACATATATGTATATCTAATAGGTCTATTAGATATACATTAGATATAAGATTAGATATAGATTAGATTAGATATAAGAACCAAAAATATTTACCATAAGAGCAAGCAATGTGTAGGAGAAAAGACTTTACCTCGTGTCCATCAAAATCTATAGATCATTATATATTCGTAAGAGATAGTTATATCTAAATGTGTGAATGTACACAGGGTCTTTAATTTAAATAATGTAAGTTTGAACAACCTTCCTTTTCTGAGGCACCCTATATGAATGTCAATGACATGAATTTTTGTGTACCTCTTCAAACCAAAATCGATCTGTCTCTGGAATTTATTTTCAAAAACTTTTACCTATATCATGTTATTCAAGATGGAAACTTTTCATTGGCCCACCCTGTACACGATATGTATCAGCCAAATTGAATAAACTCATTATTTCTGGGAAAATTCTGAGGCAAATTTATTTTCAATTGCACATCTGTCTCATTTTTTTAGTTGTGGTGTCCAGTAGGTATACGTGATACCGATCACATTATCGCTAATTCTTTAAACAGAACACCCTGTATGTATTTTTCATTTTTGAATATAACATTATCTCACGAATACGTTTATATAGGGTTTAGATACATTTATCTATAATATAAGGGAGATATTACCAAAAGAGTAGGCCGTCAGTTCATATGGTTTCAGTGGCGGTAAATTCAAATTATATATCAAAAAAATTAGTTCAATTTACCTCAAAAATCTCTATTTTATAGGTGTATTGTTTAAAAACATAGCACAAATTACACATAAATAATATTAAATAACATAACATAAATTTTAAGAATCTCTGTTAATAACTAATTTAATGAAATATCTGTAAAATAATAAAATCATGAAACCAGAAGTATTAAAAATAAGGACTCCAAGTTAATAAATAATATAGATATATTAAAAATCATTATATAGTAAATACCTACACTTTTGTATCCTCTGATCCTCCGGATGAGTAGGGATAGTATCTTGGGTGTTTGTAAAAACAAGTTCATTTGATTTTCTTGAGCAACTATTTGCAGAATATTATTTGAAACATCTTTTCCATGGTTATGAATATTATCTCTCTAGTACGTTGATGTAAGATTTATGGATATGTCTCTAATAGTAAGGGAAACATAGCCAAGAAAAGTTAATATAATCTTTTCAATGAATAGTACCAAAATTAACAATCACTTTCAAAATAGGTAAAAAAAAAATAGAAACATGTCGTATTAAATTTGTGCATCAATGGTTTTCACATCCGCAATATTGTGTAATCGTATTATATTTCTTTAAACTGTAATGCTCTGCTTATACGATTCTAAGCTGAATTATCTTCTATAAAGGTCTAACTGATTCATTTAACAAACATAATAGGCAATTTTTTTCTACAAACATGTTTAAACAAATTACTTCAGCTAAAAAATATGACATAGCTGCTTGTACTTGAACATAACATTTAAGTCAAATATATTTGATTAATCACACTAGCTTGATATATTTTATACCTGAGTAATAATAATAAGTACTTACAATAATTACTTTTTCTTTTTAATGTTTGGTCTACCTATTTAGCACAAAACAGATAAAAAATAGACTGCTTTAGCTTTAGTTTGAGGTTTTTATATTATTTAATATTTATTATTATTGTATAATATGTCTGCTATCTGTAGTAATCTGATATTGAAATGCACAAAGCAATTTATAAAAACCACTACTTTTATATCATTAGAAACTTATTGTAGGTAGGTACATATTATATTAATAAAAATTAATCCATTGTGAAATTTCGTTATTAGAAGAGATGTGGGTAAGTAGTAGGCCAACGATTGTTGTCTAAGTTTTCTATTTATTAGGACTGATTTGGATTGTCTGTTAATATTGTTTCAGTTCAAAAATTCCACTAAAAATAAAAACGCAAAAATATGAGTCTTCAGTCTTATTTGAAACAAAAAGTTTATTGAGCAATTCAAGGATGCATAGAGCTTTTACTGCTGCACTGACTTTATCCGATTTAGATAGAAAGAAGGAATTTCGTCTTATTGAGGATATCGTAATTAGAAATAAATATACCCGACATTCTATAAGAAAACTTATCCGGAAAGGTATACTTTCTAATTAATATATCCTAGAATAGAACAAAAAGAAAAATATACCTACACAACAATAACATACCGTGTAAAATTATCACAAAGAATAGCCAATATCCTATCTCCCTATCTACACAATATAAAAATCAAATATTGTATATAACGCTAAAGATGTAACCGACAAATACAGTAAAAATCTAAAGTTTATAAGTTAAAATGTGCAGAGTGTAATAGCAAAGTTTACAGAATAAATATATTTTTTCTGTAAATTTTGGTAATAGTGTCTATATATTGGACAAAGTTGGTAGGAAACACGGTAGCTTTAGCATTTTAGGTCATTTAGATTACGAAAAAAGATTCCTCTTTTACAAACCACTGGATAGAAAATAGAGTACATAAGTTTCCTGAATTAAACAGCATAGAAACCCTACACTGTTCCACAAAAGGCCGTAAATTAGATATATTAGAGTCCCTAGAAAGTCTCAAATATCAGAGTACTAACAATTTCAATTTTATAAATGATCAGTTAGATCTTATATACTCACCCTTATTTGCATCTGGCAAACCCTGTACCAATACTGTACGAATTACTTTATTATATTCATAGCTAAGTTCCCAAAATTGTAAAATCTAGGTACCTTAATTTACTGTCTGTTTTTACCTGGTAAGTAGTAGATATATTATATTGCCGTTGTAAATCATTCTACGTTGAATCATTGTTTGAAAATGACTTTGTAAGTCGAAACTTCACCCACAAATTTATTCAAAAATATAGTGGTAAAATACATAGAAGCGTTCCTACTTTTTACGGTGTGTTTCTCACCACTACTAATAGATAGAAGCGTGTTTCATTTTTCTATAAAATTATTTGAAACACTTTATGTTCACTAAGAATGCTGCACATTTGGAACTGTGGGGTCCACGAAATTTAATTATATACTATTTATTAATTAAATTGTAACAATAGTTTAAGAAACTGTATATCTGTAGAGAAACCGTAATACCAATCCAGAAAATAATGCATTTTAGTATTTCCATTAAATTGCAACACAACTCCGGTTAAAGGTCAAAATAAATTCAAGTGGACGTTTTCTTAGGTACCTACACAGAGTGAATTATCCTTCATGGCCATAATAAAACTTCTATCAAAGCATTTTTCCTACAAGAGAGTAGCAATAAATGTATGCCTTAAATGTCTTATAATTTACATAGCTAATAGAGCTGTTACTTAAAACAACTTAACACACCTTACTTTACACCATTATGGCTACCTGCCGTCGGAAAGAGGCAGGCAGCCTCGGTCTACTGAATTAACAGGGCATTCTTTAGTATAGGGCTAGGCCTACACAATGTATACGAACATATGGTGGACTAACATGGTATTTACCCATGTACGTTTCTTTCTTAATGGTATTTTTGAGGGCGGCACTGTATGTCCCTTAATTTTTCTTATATAGGTTTAATTTACTTATATTATAAGTATAGGTACCTAATTGTTAAATGTTGAACTTAAGAAAATTATATTCTCCACACATTTTTCAAAATACTGGCTGCTACAAATAGTTATTAGTCATCCCTCTTCCTCTTCCTTCCATAATATAATCTCGGTATCATTCATTATATCAGGGATGGCCAAGCTCCTTGATAGTCCGAGCCATTTTGACTAATATTTATACTGTGCCGAGCCATACTATGAAACAAATTTAGTTAACGTACCAAAAATTCCAGATTACAAATTATATCCGTAGCAAAAGTGATATAAATTGTTTCCTCCAGAGTACAATGTCAACTGTCCGTTGCAATGAATGTTTACAAATTCAAAATCGGTTTGGAGTCGGTCGATTACGGACGATTACGCCACTGTTTATGTTCGTTCGCGCAGTTTTCGATGAGTCATAGCTATCATTCTTAACTTGGACGGAAATGAAATTTGTTACAACGTTGCACCTAGTCTTTCATATTTGTCGTCAGTAATTTCAAAGACATTTTGAAACACATACCGAACGATAATCATTTTTTAAAATATAATAGCACAAAAATGAAAAGGGAACTCGGGTACATTTATCGAGAGCCACAAATAATCCTTCAAGAGCCGCAGGTTGGCCACCCCTGCATTAGATCTTTGGAAAAATAATTTGTTATTTGATTATATTTATATGTATAGGGTAAACTGGGGATAGATGCCTATACTGACATTTTTTTGTTTCTAAAAATTGTATTGTAATATTTTTTTAATTAATTGGAATTGATCGATCAATCATTAATTTTCAATAATTTTGCAAAAGACGACATATATAATTATTAGTTGTACGAATTTGAAGCAGAATCTAAGGTAATGTCTGTAATTTATTTGTGGTGTATTTTGACGATTCATAGTTTGTTTCTTTTGGGATTACACCATCTGTAAAATAGCAAAAAGCAGAAAACCAGAAGTATACAAATTAAATATTCAAGGCAAACTTCTAAAGTTTGCCCAAAAAAACCACTGTATAACGTGCAATAATGCAATAATTTTGGTGTAATCCCAAAAGAAACAAACCAGAATCTAAGACCTTGCACTTTTGGGATAGATAACTTTTTGATGGGATAGTTGCCCATGCAGTGGTATAGATGCACAATGCGGTATGAATCATTAGATTTTACTTTATTTATCACTTTTAGTATAAAACAAAAAACTATTTTTAACAACTTATAAGAAAATATCGGCTCTATTTTGTAAACATTACCTAACGTCCCTATTTTGGTTATTATAGTAAACACAAAATCTAGTATGTATCCAAAACTCAATTTTTCTTTTAACGTTCATCACTTCTTTGGCGTTTGACTTCGGCATGTTCCTCCTGTAAAAATATAGTTTAATCTAAACATTTTACTTTTTGTGCTATCATCACTTGTATTTAAAAATCCCGGACTTTATGCTCTATTCCCATTGGTTAGAAACTGGCATCTATCCTCCATTGCATATGTGCATCTACCCTCTAATGTAATTAATGCGTGGGATAGATGGCTATCTACGATTTTATTACATAAGTACATTTTGAAGGGAAATTCTTGGTTTTGACATAACCCTACATTCCCAATTGACAATATAAAATCAAATTTATATGTGTCATTATCACATAAAACTCTTATTGCATACATTAATGTTATTACTGAGTCAAGCACTTACCTTGTAAAGCTTAGATTTCTTATAAATAAGTTATTATTATGTATACTTATTGTATACACACATTGATTAACTATAGACTAAAGACTGATTTACGCGCATGCGTACTATTGAATCAAATTACTATTTTACTGGCACATTGCCATCTATCCCCAATAGCCGTCTATACCCAGTTTACCCTATTTTCCTGTTACCTATTATAGTGCGTCTTGATTACTCGCAAAAGACGTCACGTCACAGTATTACGTTTGATGAGTCTGTCTCTATTCTATACTAATAAAGCAAATACAAGTACATTCCACAAATATATAACAGGAGGATATGAATTCATTATTACTTCAGAGGTTGCTGGTTAGAAAATATTTCTTCTGACATGTTTCTCATAACATGCTCTTTTAGGGGTAGGTATCACCTTTTGTTATTATCTAGACCTGTCAAATCTTCTAACAGTATATTCATGAGAAAATCTACATCCAGATTAACTAAAATGTACCGAAGTTTCATTTAAAATGTTAAGGCGTGAGTTTCAGTTAAAGCAGAAATGCTATATAAACACTGGCAACTAATACAAAATATAAGGTACATAATAAAGTTATAACAGATAATGAAAGTAAAAATATTTTTTTCTTTAAGAAAAATATATCTATCCTTTCAAAATATACAGGTGCTGAACTTTGAATCGCCACTAATTAAACTATAAAAAATAATAATAATAATAATAATAATAATAATAATAATAATAATAATAATAATAATAATAATAATAATAATAATAATAATAATAATAATAATAATAATAATAATAGTAATAATAATAATAATAATAATAATAATAATAATAATAAATAAATGATATTAAAATACACAAAAGAAACAACTAATATTAAACACAAACAGATCCTCAAGAGCAAACATCGTGTCAGAGTGGAAATAGATATTTCAACAAGTGACTACGGACTAGAAAAAATTAACAAAGGAAACTACTGCACAAAATAAATAAAATTCGTAGACACGGAAAATGAACAAAAAAGTATATAAGAAGGTATTTTATCAGTCCAATCAGTCATAACCGGCAGTGCATAGATTTAACCACTGACATGGATATTATTTGAATGTTTCTTTAGTTTACACTGGGTATATAAGTTAAAAATACGTCATTTAATGAAAGTTGCATAATTTAAGAACTCGTTTTACGTTTCAATTATTTTGTATGTATCATTATCCCATTAACATGTAATATTGAGAATACCAACAATGAGGTTAAGTTAACGAGGGCGGTATTTTTAAGTTCTGTATATTCTGAACACTCTATTTATTGTTTATAACAATTTTTTGTGTCATTAACCTGTGTATCTTCCTTAAATTGTGAATTTTGTCACATTATAGACGAAACCATAAAAATATGAGCCGAAAGGAACAGAGAGGGGTTAGTTTTTTGAAAACCAGTTTTGCCTAACCAAATATAATAATTTCACACCAAAGAGGTAGATAACTATTGTTAAACACTGAATACAGGAATTTGACAGTTGATATGTTTTATCTATCTGTTTCTATAAACATATTATACGCTGCTAGGCCATATTCATCAGTTACTTATTTCTCTTCTCTTATCACTTATTTCAGCTAAGACACTAAACAATGATTGAAACTTTGAAACAAGCCTTTGTCTTTAATAAAGGTCCTTTTAGACAGTCAGTTCAGTTTTACGTTCAGTTTCAATTTCAGTACAGTTGTCAGTTCAGTTAAAAAATAACGCTGTATTTAGACTATCAGTTGAATTTTCATTATTGTCGTGCACAGTGCAGTTGCCATGGATGAAGAATGCCTAATTGCGTTAGCTTTGGCCTTAGCATTAAAGAAACCAAGAAAGAAAAGAAGTAAATGGAGCAAAGACTGGTTCCTAAAGAGAATGTCACTGTCTCATGTAAATTTAAGGAAGGAACTTCACTTTGAACTTTCTGATTGGTCAAACTATTTACGATTGAGTTAGGATGCTTATGGAGAATTGCTGCACTTGGTGACACCAATTATTAAAAAACAAGATACCAACATGAGAGAAGCTATATCACCACACGAAAGGCTAAGTGCAACTCTAAGATTTTTGGCAACTGGGAGTTCTTACCAAGCTCTTAGATTTCCTACTTAGATTAGCCTTTTCTTTTGTGGCTGTTATGGTACTGCGGATCCTCTTTTTTTCCACAAGCATGGGTATTTTTCATATAGCTCCATAAAATCCGTTAGGAAGTCGTGTTGTAACATTGCGCGAAATATACGTCTGACCAGGCTACTCCGAATACTGAGACATGAACGGACAGGTTTGTTTACACATCAATTTAACTGATAACTGATACACAAACTATTGGCAAACCCATCGAGCCACAGCTCCGTATCAGTTTCAGTTTTTCCGTCATTTTTTTGTGTTTAGACATAGAGATAACTGACAACTGTACTGAAACTGAAACTGAACGTAAAACTGAACTCACCGTCTAAAAGGACCTTAACAGAATTATGGGCAATATATAGTTCCTTTCATATCATATTTATTTTCCTTTATCTAAATTTAATCTGAATCTCACTGAATCATATCCACATTTTGCAAATTATGTTCGTCAAATTTAACTTCCTTCCTTTTTGTATATCTCGCGATTCACGCCGACAAACAGGTTTTGAAAACTAACTTCTCACTGTTCTTTCAGGTGCAGAGTTTAATTTTATTTCAAAAGTATGGCAAAATACACAATTAAAGGAGGAATACTCTGTATAACTGGTACTCATTCTCAAAATCCTTCTCAGGTCCGTCGGCCAGATGTGCGAGGGAGGTTTCAGCGCAGCAGAGGGACTCTCGAGGATGGCCTCTCTTGGAGGTGCCGCCTTGGGAGTCCCGCAAGGCCTGCAGACGCCGCAGTCGGTCAAGAAGCAAGAAGACCACATCAAGCGGCCCATGAATGCCTTTATGGTATGGTCGCGACTCCAGCGTCGGAAGATCGCACAAGAGAACCCCAAGATGCACAACTCGGAGATATCGAAAAGGCTGGGTAAGTGGCTTGAAGTGCTCATAATTCGGTGCATAATAGTGCAATTCGGTAAGCTCATGTGTATCGAGATTTCGTACATAATGAAAAATAGGGAGGCTACATTTTGGCAACGATAATCTTAACTGAAAGAATTACCTATATAACGATTCATTTTTGAGAAGTAATAATATAAAAAATACCCGAAATATGATTTACGTATTTATTTACGAATTAGTCGCTTATTTTAAATGTGATTGAATAACGAGAGAAAATAAAACCAGTTAAAATACATTTGAAGTCAGATATTTTCAACATTTGTTATGAATACGTTTTCATCTCTTTCTTCTTCATCTTCATCTTATGCAGATAGGTTTCTCTAAGGCGAGTCCCAAAATACTAGAGAAGGCTGTGGCTAGACCTATTAATTGTGCATCCGCTGATTTCCTATTTAGCCAGAATATTATTTGTTCTATGCATAAATTCAAAAGTGTATCCGCTGAAATTTTCCTTAGCTCAGATGGTTTCAATAATGGTTTACCCAGGAGCGTTAGTTCAATACAAACGTAGTCCTCACATTCACCCAGAATGTGCAACGCCATCTCGTTAGCAGCATCACACACCCGACATAGCAGGCTTTCTACCAATCATAGATTATAGAGATATGAAGTGCTCTGTTATGAGCCCTGTCATACTTCTGGGTCGAGGTTTACTCATGCCTAGCATTTTTACAGTTTTTTTCTCCGAAGGACCTTCCAGTACCTTTGCATGACTCTGTCCTCGTTTTAAGACCCGCAGTTTTACTTCTATAGTTTAGTTCGACCCATTTTCCCAGACCTGTTCTGGTAACTCTGTAAGCGGCCCGAACCAGTACTCGGGCTTCCGCCTAGTTATGTAACAAGGTCTATTGGAAATTGGATTAAGGAAAGATCAGAGGAACAATGGTCGAACGGGACTGGGCTGCGACAAGCCAGGCTCTTAATTGAAGGGCCTTGGTCGAACGCAACTCGAACGCAACTCGAACTTGCACTAAGTCTTAACAGCATAAGGATTGTCACAGGAGGTCACGAACATATCAACAAGCATCTAGTGTCACTATCAGCCTTAGTGACACTAGAAGGTGCAGGTTTTGCGGACACGATGACGAGGACTCCATTCACATCCAGTGTTGTGCCTGCCTCATGGTCAAGAGACACATACATCTGGATGCAGCATTTCTCCTGCCCCAGGACATTACAGAGCTTCCACTAGAACGCCTATGCGCATAGCACAGGTCTCTTCCAACAGCTCTCGACTAGCGGCAGGCATAATGGGTCGAAAGACCTGAGTGCTGCGGGTGACCGCGCCGCCTTCCAACAACAACAACAACCTTGTAAGTGACTTCATAAGCTGCTTCTAGTCCTATGAAAACCATTGCAAGTTCTTCTCTAGCAAGTTCATATATGTACGTTCAGTTTCAGTTCCTTCATTTCCTTCAATGTCTTTACAACTTGGCACATTTGAATACATTAATTCACATTTATCAATTTCTTTAGTTGCTGTTAAGTAAAAAATTCTATTTCAAAAAACTACATCTCACATTTGTTTAACTGTAAGGGAAGCAGCAGGTCCTGAAATTTAGATTATAATTCTTTACTGTATCTAATAAAGACTACAAGAAGTTGCTACAAAAATTGTGTACCAATACAGTTTGTTCGACATAAGAGAAGGACAGCCTGTTCAAATACTAAGCACACAATATTCTGAAAGTACTACCTACTTTTAGTACTTTTACCTAATATATACTCTCTTTGTATAAAAGAGTTTGCAGACTTGAAACGCTTTTGATTGATTACCATGTGTCCCATTTTATTGGAAAGGTAATAAAAGGTACAATGCAACACCATTACTTTTATTTACGTATTAATTGCCTACAGCCATTGTTAAGGCTCCATAATAGTTGTTTGAACAGTATCGTTTCTGCCATTGTGTGTATAAATTAATGCGCAATACATTGAAAAGAATTAGTAATAAAGAAGGATGGTCCGAGTACAAATATTTAGTTAAGAAGGAATAATACAAAAGTGATCCATCCCTATATGCGCCCAAAATGAAAAGTCCATTGAAATGAACTTGCTGTGTATGATCCTAATAAATACAATATGAATTTTAAGGGTTTATAAAAACCGAACTTTGCATATGAATGCGCTCCTCGCTCCTCACATATGTATCCTGTAAACGTCACATTTTAAATAGATTTTCCACCCTAAATGGCAGTATAAAGCCATATCATAACACATTGTTTATGTAGTGGGGAGTCCATACATTATTCATATCCATATATTCAGATCATCTAGAAGGCTACGCTGATCGACAAGTGACAGTCTACAGCTGCCGTTTCACGGCTATATAGTCATTCAAGTGTTTTCGTATGCACCTCATGTTTTCTCGCCCAGCCCACTGGAGTGTTTTTTAATTTTTTAAAGGCCTCATTATGGGACAACTAAAATAACAACCAGTTTCTCGTCACTATTTATTCTAATTTAAATAAGCACACGGTCCTAAAGGAATTATTTATCAAGAGGTAGATGGGACGGAGAGAAACGTTAAAATCAAAACAAAATTGGCCAGTGAGAAGTAAATATATTGAACATTAATTATTATTTAACTTTTAGGATGCCAAACTCGTTATAGTTTGTATATTTTAATTTTAGTATGTATACGACTAAATTTTATTTTTTTCATTTGTATTCACATTTTTCTTGAGTAGGATTAAGGATTAGTAGGTATTCTGCATCACAAAAGGCTGTGAAATAAACAGGTGTCAGGGTCCTATATAAGATATAAAGTGGTTAATTTAATTTTTGTTCCTACACCTTTGTAAAAGTAAATATTTAAAAGCAACTCTGTAGTGTAGAAACTCAGCAATTGAAGACCAGTTTAAAAGAATTGAATACTACAAAATATTTAAAATTAGTATTTATATTATTATATAAAATATTACAACATAGACGTATTATATCGATATATTATTATACTTTTTTCGCCTCTGACACGTGTACTTGTATTTTAACTTATTTAAAAGGATTCAAAACCATTAGGTAGGAGTTGTCTTCACTCTAGAACCCGTACGACACTGAGGGGGCCTAATAGGTCGGAACAGAGACTATTGACTCTCATGCCATGACAGTGCTTAATGACCAATGCTTAATTTGTTTATACCGGGTGATACAGGAAAGTGGTTCGCCTTTGTACCACCTTTATTTTGCTAGATATATGTCAACTAATTTGGGGGAATGCTTAATAGATCAGAAAATTGATTTAAAGGTAATATGAAATTGACTCGACCATTTCCGGGTTCCTCAGAAGTGACACCAACTTCTGAAAGTTAAATGGAAGACCTTGTATATTTTTACGTATTTGGATACAACGTGATTTTTGCATATATCTACTTGTAAAATTATTTCCTATTTTTGACAGCTTTCTGTCTGATGGCGATTGATACTAACATGCTTACATTTAAAAGAAATCAATCAACGATTTTTATATACGAACTAAGATGGATAATTTGGTGTGCAGTATTTAATCCTTAAGGGTCCTTTCACTGTAGACTTGACAGACATGAATTCGGGGTCGGGTTGAAAGGTTGGGTAGCCGATGGGTGAAGACTTTAGATTTCGGAGGTGCACGTAAAGCCGAAGTAAAAAGGCACATGGAAACAAAGTTAGCCCTCATTGCAAGGGTACCGGATTTGTCTTATAATTGCAACAAAATTTCTTTTTAATGTTATAAATTATATATCACTGGAAAGATCAAAAGATAAACTAGATCCCTATAGTAGCAAATTTTTGTTTAATACATGTATTTTAGAGAAAATAATTTTTGAAAATACGCTATTTTAGTAGAAGATTGTTTGCCTGGAATTTTAAAAATAAAAAGAATTACAAAAAATTACTACTATAGGGATTTAGATTAAAGTCTTATCTTTCAATACTTTTTTACTAAAAGTCGCTATATTTTGTAGTTTTTTTATAATTAGACACGAGACGAACGCCGATTTTGGGCTTATTTCGGACCAGTGAATGGACTCTTAAGTACTCATATAAGCTACGAACGATTATACAAAAGAATACTTACAAACTACGGAAATGCTTAAATATTTCATTAAAAATGTTCGGGACGTCCTATGTTTGACTTTTTTAATATATTACACATCATTAAGCCAGGATAACATCACGCTTAGTTCATCTAAAATAGTTAGTAGGTACCTACGATTTGAAAAATCTCTTACTATGGATACATGAATTTTTATTTCCCCAAAATTGTTTTATTAAATAAAATATTTATTAAATCTTTTGCTTCATTCAGGTCAAAATAATAATTTGCCGTCCCCTCTTCCACACAAGCATTAGGCTTTTGGGCTAACCCTTGTGATTAGAATGAGGGGGTAGAGATATTATTATCTTTTTTTTTTGTTGAAATCCTGTCGACCGGTTCCCTGGCTCCCATTCTCAGGGTCGGCCGCCGGTAATTATCAGTAGCTACTCCTCATGTCCGTGGAGTAAGTGACTATTGAGTCCGGGAACCATGTACCCTGAGTAGACGCAATGACCCAGAATGACCGCCTTCTGCATTCTTCTCGCTAGAAGATCTGCCGAATTTCGGCATGTCGGTATGATCTTCAGTTCCAAAAGCAGTGTATCCCTTGCTCCACCGAGGGTTCCTATTATCAGTATCTACCACAAGCTTCACAGTATGTTCTGGATGGAGTCGCGGAGTTCGAAGAGACGGTCTCAATGTTTCTTCTGCCTTCTGCATTCTTCAGGTTAGGAGATCTGCCTCTTATTATTATTATTATTATTATTTAAGTGAGTTTTCTTAAAAAAATATTCAAGTTGCATGCCGTCAGCGCATGAACTTTCATTCCATTCATTAATAAAAATATACCTATCACTTTTATAAATAGAATATAACAGTGGACCGAAAATAGATCCCTGTGGCACTGCATTGTTAATAATACCTGTATTGGGCTATTTACTTCTCCCTACAATAAAACTTGCTGATTTCTCTTTTTAAAATAATTCTTAAAACATTTAATTACGGATGTGCTTAAACCTATAAAATTTAAAATAGCATCTCTGTTAGTCAATCTTGGATTCATCTCAAAGGGGTTATTAAAGATTAAAAATAGTCGCCAATCGATGTAGACAATATAAATTTACAAATGCATTGGAGTGCAGCCAGAGTCACTCTCAACAAAAAATGAACATATTTATTAATAACGATACTCAACCATACCTAGTCAAAAATCGGTTAATTTTTAATACAGTAGGTATGTTCCTTTAGGAGTAGCTGAAAGTTTTATATTTTATAAACGTGTAACCAATATGCATTCAGTTTTCAAAGTATTAACGATACGGTTGAATCCATAAATGTATTAAATTAATATGTTGGTATTAAGCAAATATTTTGCTTCGTTAGGTACTTTACACAATAGCTCATCACCTCCAAAATTATGCCAACATTTACGACGGTCAGCAAAAAAGTATTGAAATAATGTCACCGCTTCATTCTTTCAGCTCGAATTTACAATTCTTCAAGGAAAGCCATTCATGCATTATTGTTATTGCCGAATTTTAAATAGGCTATGCCACTAAGACGACGTGGTCCGAGAGCTGATACGCTGCATTATTGGACACCACCTGGTAAAATAACAAAGGAGAATCTAAATCTTTGTCACCGTTCTAGCTAGATGTTTGTGTCCACTATCGAGATACCCACTTCGATTGTTCCTTTTAACAAAAGACGAATCCGAGATTCAGGCACGCTCCGAAAGGATATTAACAGAAAATGACAGGCGAAGTAGTTATATTTTCCTATAGATTTGCAGTTCAAACTGTCCTTTTATACGAAACAAACAGTTTGAATGAGACAAAGGCCTAAGCGATGTCTCTTTAGTTGGCATTGTTCCCTCGCATTGTTAGCAGAATAGATACTTCAAGTTACATCATTTCTAAGAGATTGTCTCTGATTGCTTTATCTTACTCTGGGCCACAATAGCTGCTATGCGGCTGGGTTTTTAACACAACGGACACGATATGTCGATTTTTATCCCCCGACTTTATCACTTGTCGATCGGTCTGTTATCGACATGTAAATCTAGATCAAAAGGAATAGTCTGAAATGCCGTGTAACGGATCCACTTGGAAGTTTTTGAGAACACAAGGGAATTTTTATCAACTAGGGTGCATCATATTCCTAAATAAGCCTGTTTATTACAAGGATGTAGATTTTTCTGAAATGTAACATTTGCCTACGTAAACAGATTATTATTTTGTTGTTAAGGGCTGTTCACTGTAGACTTGACAGGCATGAATGCGGGGTCGGGTTGAGAGGTTGGGTAGCCGATGGGCAGAAACTTACATATTTCCAATACCGAATTATTTAGATTTCGGAGGTGCACGTAAAGCCGAAGTAAAAATGCATATGGAAATCAATTTTGCCCTTATTGCAACGGTACCGGATTTGTCTTATAATTGCAACAAAATTTCTTTTTAATGTTATATAAATTATATATCAACGGAAAGATCAAAAGATAAACTAGATCCCTATAGTAGCAAATTTTTGTTTAATGCATGTATTTTAGAGAAAATATTTTTTAAAAATACGCTATTTTAGTACAAGATTGTTTGCCTGGAATTTTAAAAATAAAAAGAATTGCCAAAAATTACTACTATAGGGATTTATATTAAAGTGTTATCTTTCAATACTTTTTTACTAAAAGTCGCTATCTTTTATAGTTTTTTTTATAATTAGACACGAGACCGAACGCCGATTTTGGGCTTATTTCGAACTAGTGAATGGACTCTTATAATAGTACATTTTCCTTAATGTATAAAGATCTGGGACTCTCCTTCTGTCAAAGTCTATAATAATTAAATAATCACACCCCCTGACTGTTCAAAACATATTAACTACGGGTGGTGTATGTATGGGTAGGTATCAATGAAACATTATTACAAAGCAAACCTTGAAAACCAATATTTTTACCAGCAGCCAGATAACTATATTACATAATTTTTATTTTATCATTTCTTATATGGAAGGCACCTAGAAGGATCGTGTATGAATAATTTTTCTTTGACTCATCATTGCAATTTATTGTAAAATGCCTTGCACTGTCAAGCATCTTAAGGTATTTTGGTGTTAATAACGATTCCTACTTGAAACAAAAAAAAAACACAGCGCGAAAGCTTTAAGGTGTTAGATTATGACACTTGAAGCATAATATCTACAGTGAATCCCGGATCCAGGATTCGTTCCCCCCTCTCTCCATTATTTTCGAAAGTTATTACAAAAATTATTTTATACAAAGGTTATATAGACCAAAATAAAAAATCATGTGCATATATTGCTTTAGGTATATAAAAACCCCATGCATTTCGTTTTAAAACACCAACACTCTGTATACGTTTGTAAATCACCTTAAAAGCTTCAGATTGCCTGTATAACTTTTATCTGCGACCCCTTACTGTAGAATTTAATAAGATGCGCATCTGAATGAAATAAAAATTTTACTAATCTGAGTTTCTTCAATCAGACTCCAGATTTTCGGGCTATATTTGGTAGTACGTGACAATTTGATAGTCATTTTCATATCGGATAACAATTAACAACATTATTTGTCTTTTATATTTAAAATTACAGTGTATAGAAAATCTTCACTCTAACATTAGAGTGTATAGAAAATCTTCTATCTACTCACTTGTGCGTCTGATTAAATAACTCATCGAACGGAGAGAAATAAAAGGAAAGAAAAAATGCGGATGATAGCTCACTTCCTTCGATTAAAAATGTCCATGTTGCCAAGTCTACAATATTGTTCATTTTCACTCGATCCTGATTATTGATGGGCATACATAACACAAAAAGAAAGAAACAGAAAGAGAAAACATAGATGTGCAATTTCTGAACTTTCAAAACAAAAAATTGAACCAAAAAACGAAGTTCGTGACAGTTGAAGACGACGTAACCTCTTAAAGGCCATAACCTCTTAAAAAGTAATAAAATATTTTTTTAGTTTTCAAGATTCAATTCACATTATGTATATAATAATGAAAAATTTCTAGGTACACCTCATTCTAATCACAAGGATTAGCCCGGAAGTCTGAGAGTTGTGCGGGAGAGGGGCGGGCATATTATTATTCAGTACGTCGCATTTGCACCTCAGGCACGACTTATTTTGGTCTTCTTTTTTGCTTTTAAGCACAAACCACCATTCAGTGCTAGAATGAGGGAGATCTAGAAAACCTCATTACTTAGGGGATGGTCAAACATCAATAAATGATACTAATCTCTCACATTAACATCAAGCTGACGGTCTTCCATCCTAGGTACGAACACCAGGATTGTTGCTAACCCATACCTGCAAACAGACCTACGATTAACGGAGACCTACGTGGTATCCTAGGCCTAATTGGTTGAACGATCGACACATTAAACTCTGAGCCTCCAATCCGATTCCGCTACATTAATTATATTTAAAAATTTGTTTTAATGAAAAAACAATATCCTGAGAAATGTTGAATGTCAAATTTATTGTTCCGCTGTCTATAAAGTAACTAAATCCTGAACAAGAATGTTATTGCTATAGTATTTTATGTCTAGTATTGCTACTCCTTTATTTGAAAACAATGATGTCGCTAGAAACTTTAAATTTTCTAATTAAATAAATAAAATTTGTACCCTAGAATTCAGAATTTCCCAGAGAAATCTTGTCCTGGGCTGCATATAAATATAATATTCAAATGTATCTGAAGAAGAATCAGGAATAGCTTAAGTTCCGCGAAACACATTTTATATCATTTTCCTAAGAATGTAACAAAATGCATGACTGAATTCAAAATCAGGGTCTCATTTCATTACAGGACAACTATTATATTTGAATGTCACACTCCGAAGCTTTTCTGAAGATTTCAGAACAACTGCTCAACTAAACCCCTTTTTATTCAGGTCGATTCGGTTTGCATCTTGCTAAGAGTATTATTATGTAAACCGTGTTGTTATAAGTTTAAGTGGTATTCTTATCTTATTCAAAATTGGTATTCCGTTTGGAGAGTTATACGAAGTATTGTTAAAGTTTACAAAACAACAATATTGTTATAAGTTTGTGCGTGTCGGGTTCAAATTCATTGGATATTTCTAGAAGAAGAAGACGACAGTGGGGTATAACCTCAAATTTCGTGTTTTGAGTTTGAAGTTTAACCGTTTCATCAGGAATCACGATATATCTTTTGGTTTCACGAGCGTTTCACCTTTACGTTTACCAAAGAGTTACCTATGTGATAAGAGTTTATCTCATAGAGAAAACGTTTATCATCCTCTTTGCCATTACCAAGCTTGCAAAAACCTACAAAAGTAGTTTCTATGTCAATTGATAATTTTAATTAAATTATCCCTGTGTATCATCTGTAAATGAGGTATTGTAGCTTCATCGACGAACATTTCCAGTTCCTGAATTAATTTCAGTGCCGCTCCTTTACTCAAACGAAATAACTTCGATAAATTTTTCATTTGGAACCTCAAATGGGTTGCTTGCATCTCCAATACTTTTGAATTCAAGTCATAATTGTTTTCTAAAATTTTAAAAATTCAATTTTAATTTAGGTATCTACACATTTGTGATCAAACTATACAAATAAAAATAATTGTACTTAAATATAAGTAGGTACTTACTGATTTAGAACATTTTGAAAGTCTTCACGTAGTTCTTCACAATAGTTCCTCATGAAAATCGAGTTGAAAATGTATACATAATGGATTTATGGCCATTTTAAACACTAAATATAACCACTAACTATATTGCAATGTTCATAGCAAACACTAAAATGATGTTGCTAAGATTACCAGAAATAATAGCAAGTGACAGAAATAATAGTTTAAAATGACAAATCATCTTGTTAATCAATTTATCAAACAGAATAGGTATCTTACATATCTGGTTAAGAAATAACTATATCTTTTTAAAATAGCCAAAAACAATATTGTTATGTTCAAACAGAATCGACCTCAATAGTCACAAGCATACAAACAATATTTTGTCATTAAAAAATCATATTTTAAAAAGGGGACTATTGTTGTTATCTTTGGCTATTATTTTTTACCAGTGTACATTTTAAATGCAAATAATTGTTAGAAAATACCTAATGATATCGGTAGGTACTTATTAACCACGAAACTATAATAGTTCCCTTACTGCAAAAGAAGTATGTACCTATTATATAAATCATTATGGTTTTTAATAAGAGTATATCTAAATTACTACTCATAAAATAGTGGCACGTCTTTCAACAAGTGTAAACTGAAAACTACAGGCCAAATCGTCATTTTTATAAATAATGTTTTAAGCACTTTGTAAAAAGAAAGGATATTAAGTAGTAATATAAGTATACCTATTTGTTAACACTGTAACAACTGTGTGAAAAAATAATATCAAGATAACGATGGCAGTGTGCAATGGTCTTGGAAAGAATCCTATGCAATCCATATTTTTGCAAAAATTTATAATAGAGATATCTATTGTACAAATTCGTTAACACCTACCCATTTTGAGTTTAAAGTATAGGATGCTTTCAACTTTATAAGTTTTTTAAAACCATATGCTAGCGAGTTGGTGAATCAGGGTTTATTGTCTCGATCGTTCAGCGCAGAGGTCGTGGGTTCGAATCCCCATTCCACCAAACAATTTATAATAAAAATTTTTACTCGTAGATCAAGGCTTATTCGCAGGGATGGCTTGGCAACCATCCTGGCGATGGCCGAGAATGGGAAGAATGCCAACTTGGTGTTAATGTGAGAGATTAAAATCAGTTGATGTTTGACTGTACCCCAAACTAATGAGGGTTTTCAGGTTTCCCTCATTCTAGCACTGAATGGTGATTCGGGTCTACCAACGTAAGTCGTTCCTGAGTTGCGAATATTAATATGCCGCCCCTCTCCCACACAAGTCTCAGACTTTCGGGATAATCTTTTTGATTAGAATGAGGGGTAAAGATATTATTATATTACGCTATTAAATAGATTATAAGTAAATGAGTTTACGTGACATACTGTTTCGGACGTAAGTAAGTATTGTATAATTATGTATATCATAGTATAGTTATCTGAGGGATAATTATCATCTACTTTATCGCATACTGAAGAATACTGTCCTGAATATAGTATTTTTGCAGTGATGTTATTGAATTAGATTACAGACAATAATTATTGCAAACATATAATAATTATTAGGTTTTTGATATCAAAATGTAAAAAATCAAATTTAACTATGAAAAGTTTCAATGCTCTTTGATAGAAATACAACTTAATATTTTGATCCTCCTCTAAAATGAAATTCCTGCATGTATTCAATGTTTTAATTGAGGATTGTACGATTTTTGTTGCATTAAAGTTGTAAAGCTTCTTAATGCATAATGGGCCTATGAAAGTGACTGTGACATCGAAATAATTTAAATTTCTATGGAAAACAATGATAATGTATTTCTATTTGACCCTAACCATTCAGAAACTAACGAGGAAGCACCTGCTTTAGCCGTGTTTCCATTCTTCTTGAGATGTAACGTGAAAATTATCATTCGGTTCCTAATTGGGCGAGGTACCCCGTGTGTAAAAATACTTTTTTTAGTATTTGCCCTTCAAATAAGTATTAGGTCGCTCTAAAATATTTGTTTGGTTAAGGGCGCCATGTGATTTGTTTACTCTGCCCTATATGAAACGCCAGGGACTTGACCTAGGTCTTTTATGATGCCAGTCACTTAAAAAAAGCAGCTTTCGAAAAGCTCGAAGAAATTGTTCACAACATATTTTGATTAAGTAGGTATACCCAAGTAACAATTTAAAAAACATGTTTGCAAACGTTCCCAATAATCTGTGCCTGTTCCCAATTGACGATTCCAAAAATGAATGCGGACTCTGCATGAAAATATTTGAACCTATTTAAAAGATAATTTATGGAGGCTTATTGCTGATATAATGATAAATAACACGTATTTGGGCTTGTTTAACGTAATAATTTAGTGATGCTTGTAATTTTTTGGTATTACAAAGTTAAAAACGACGTGGTTAGTATTTGTACATCTTTATTTTTACATTTTAAAATGGCATTCAAAAGAAATCAGCACAACACAAACTGCCGTGTTTATAGGTGTCATTCCACAAAATGTGTCAATATAGAAGAGTTTAAGATTGAAGATAGGTAGAAGTTTGGCCCTAGTATAAGAAACTGTTTCTCATTCATTTCTCCGAAAGGCATGTAACAATTTAATAACAGAGGACACGTTTATTTACATAACATAACCACTTTGTTGCAGTTTGTCTATACTTTTCTATTATTAGTCTTATAAAAGCAGAATATATTTTAATTTAAACATTATTTAACAAAAAACAAGCACTAATATGTTATCACCATACAGTTTATCAAACTTATTTTAGTCCAAAATGTAAGTAAACAAAAACCAGGGTACCTGTTTCAACCCAAAAAAATCATATAATTAGCAATGAAGCACTTATGGGACGTTTGACTACTTTTACCATTCTTTTTATCCTTTAATTAACTCTACCTAGCACTTGAAGTCACTATATTTATGGCAGTTGAATGCTAAATTGCTACATGACGTGATATGAAATGCAAAATTTTTACTCGTCTTCCTCCATATTTGTTTACAATTTGCAGCGCCCTCATCGGTAATTTGAATCGCCAATTTCAAAATGGGCGATGATTTGCACGTGCATCGATAAATTATCGACGCTTACATATTTTCTAATGAGGAAATAGTGTTTCCGTTGTCGCGGCACTGTCGATTTCTGTAGTGGTTTCGAAAATTAATTGACCAAAATCTATGACACAAATTAAATTTTATATTTCTGATATGTTGCATAATTATTTTCATTGACTATTCTAGATATGTAGATGAAAATGTCAGTAATTGAGTTTCGAGAAAGATCTGTTATTACCTAATTCATAAAATTGCTTGTATGCCAGAAACAAGGAAGCAAAATATAAAATTAAAAGAACACGAGCGTTATTATTATTATCCTGTTTCTACGCATCATGCACTTCATGCATCATGCACAGTGCTGAGTGCTAGACTCAGCACTCAGTTCTTCGTTAGCTTACTTCTCTTGTAGAGGATTAATACAAAGTCTAACAAGAAATTATTTTTTGTTTAGAAATGATCTTACTAGGTATATTGCATGTATGAAGTATGGCTGCTTTTGGTGACTGGGTATATATACTTTCGTCCAGGCTACGCCTTTCTTTGTACCCGTCACCGACATAATTAACTTGGCAGACATTATTATATGAACTTGTTTCTGTTTCCATATTCTTTCAACTTCTATTGCTAGTTGTTGATATTTTTTATATTTATATGATTTTTATCATATAATTTATTATTTATGGGCTACCGTTTTATCAGTTTGGATGATTAGGTCCCAGTATAATTTATAATATTTGGTTTTCATTATAGTTGACGGTAAATATTGGTAGTACGCTTGAGGCTACGATTCTAGATTATATCGCAGGGGTATTGCTCGGTGAATAATTTTTGCCACTTCATATATCTATTGGTATATTGCACACCTTCTAATAGTTTACATCCGGATATTATTTGTTCAATTGTTTCAGGAAACTGACAGCAGTTTCTGCAACTATCTTCGTCTAACTAAATAGACTTTTTAGTCATTTTGTCGCTAGGTATAACTTAGTCCTGTGCTGCAAGTATAAATCCCTCTGTTTCTGGATATAATTGGCCTGTTATATGTTTTTGGTTGACACTATTATAATATCTGATGTGTAATACTTTAGACGACCGTATATTTTGCTTTTGTACAAAGCCATGATTTTGTAAGCATTTTCTACTTCTTGCATTTACAAGTTCAATGGTTTAAAACCGTTATCAATTTCCATCTTTTATTGCAATATATAATGGATGGTCTTTCTTTTGGAAGTACGTTATTAACCTATATTATTATTATTATTATTATTAGTATTATTATTATTATTATTTATTGATTTTCTCCACCTAGTAAAGTTATGGACAAAAAATGTACATCTGTGTATATATGAGCCAATAAACACTTACTTACTTACTTATTATTATTATTTTAAAATTTTCGTCCATTTCTCCTCCTCTTTCAAGACAATGTTGTTCTCGGCAGGAACTCGATGACAAACATTGTCTTGAGCTGGTCATCGAGGAGGAGTACATCAGGCTTATTGGGTCGAATGTGCCTGAGAGTGATAAATGAGCAGTTTATAATTATCAATTATTATTTTATCATTATCCAATTATTAATTATTATTATTATTTTGTTTTTTGTTGAAATCCAGTCGACCAATTCCCTGGCTACGACTCTCAAGGTCGGCCGCTGGTGGTTATCAGTAGCTACTTTTCAAGTCCGTGGGGTGAATAACTACTGAGTTCGGGAATCCTATGCCTTGAGTAGACGTAATGAGCCCAGAATGACCGAAATGCCTTCTGCATTTTTCTGGCTTAAAGATCTGCTGAATTCTCTACATGCCGGTATGATCTTCAGTTCCGAAAGCAGTATATCTCTTACTCCAACGAGGGCTCCTAGGAGAAGTTCGAAGAGGAGCTCTCGATATTTTGTTCGTTTCTCCTCCTCTTTCAAAACGATGTTACTCTCGGCAGGAACCGAACACTCGATGACAAACATTGTCTTGAGCTGGTGGTGTAGGAGGACTGCATCAGGATTATTGGCACGATTCTGCCAGAGCGTGGGAAATGAGTAGTTCCAATATATTCGGCACCTCTTATTCCCCACAACGGATTCAATATCCCCTGGAGCGTATGGCAGCACTGGTGTTTCGTGTATCTCGTACGAATGCCGTAAAAAGTAGTAAAGTATTGTTTATACAATACAATAACAATTACCTCTATATGCGCTTGAAGAAGAATTATAGACATTTAACATAAACGAAACATTTTATAAGACTACTAAATGTATTCGTTAATTTTATAAAAACCTGAAAGCTCTATTTGGAGATTAAACAGTAGGTACTTTTTAGCGTTTCCTGAATTCCATTGAATGATAGAATTGATTGATTGTATCCAGCTAGTGAAACAAAGCGCTAGTTCGATATAAAAAGAAACCTGAAAGAATTTGAAAGGAAGCAGCATTAAATTATCTTTTGAGCGAAAATGGGAATGAGAAAGTGAACAAAGCGCCATCATGGCTTGTAATTAATTCTTATCTCGCTTTAGAAGGCAAGCACAAAGGGTCGCACTGTAGCGCTTTACAAAGTTCTAGACACAAAATGACAAAACACAGAACAAAAACCAGTGTAATGTAATACAGCATCTCTATTGGACGAACCAATCGGTCGCCCCATTGTTCCACCAATGGCGAAACAGGTGACTATATTCTCGACAAAAGAGGAGCGCTCGAATGTTTTACAGGAAATTAAACCAAAATTGATTTTTTCAGTTTGTCTTTTTACTGCTCGGAGCGGGAAAATACTTTCTGATAGGTATGCATAATAGAGGACACATCAAATGAGAAATCCCTTATTAAAAGTTGGAAATTATTTCCCAGGATATTTAGATAGAAAGATATATTTGAAATCATAAAACAGTGATACAGGACAAGTCAAGGCATATGGCGTGATATATAAAAATTCATGAAAATAAGTTATCACTAATAGTTTTGTCTAGACATACCTATAAAAAATAGATAAAAAGAAATAAATAAACAACATAAAAGAAAACATTAATCACATTTCAAATATTCCTCTTAAGGAAAACAAACCATTAAAGTAGGAAATTCCTTTACTGCCGCAGAAAATGATTTAATGCAAGTAATATTCTTCATGTCTGTGTTAAGATTCGATTTGTATAATTCAAGTCATAACACAGGTTCGGTTTTGTAAAATCTGTCCATGTCATGTTCATGGTAAAATAGGTATAAACTTGGACAATTTTTTTTTAACAAATATTAATATTCCAAAAATATATTAAACAAGGAAGTGTTAATATTTTTTTAATAATAAATTTTATTTAAACTGTCTATTCGTAGGTATATTAAGACATGCTCGGAGAGTTGGGTTGGCAACCATGATACAATAAAGGAAGGTATGATATTGCGCATATCCCTCCCACATCCGTGTCGTCACCGAGAGCGCAAATTTGACATTTTACAGTGTTTACATATGTAAAGGTGTGAAAGTTTCGTGGTTTTTACTACATTTTGTCCTCTAAATTCATTTTTTTTTGGCAGAGTATTTGTATAATTCTAGTGTATACTAATATAATTATAATCATATGTGAGTATAGTTAAAGTTACTTTTATATTAACACGTACCTAAACTAAAAGTGCAATAAAAATGCGTTGTGCTGTGTGCTTGTATAATAGTGATAATCGCAACCAAGAGTTCAATAATTTAAATAATATTAGGTAATTATATTGCTATGATATTTAGACAATGTAAACATTGCACTATCTATTATGTTACAAGGTTTTTCACGTTTCCACGGGATGAAGTAATAAAGAAACTGTGGGTGGTAGCTTGCTGTCGAGCAGAAAAGTTTAATGTACATACTGCCAGAATATGTTCCAAACACTTCACCGATGATGATTATGAGATAAATTTAAAGCCTGTAAGAAATTATATAACCTGTAATAGATATGGTTCTGTAATGTGGTAATTAAATAAAAAAATGAGAAACATTTAAAATTTTCGAATAATTAAAAAAAATGAATACATTTTTCACTTTTAGTCGTAGGAGTAAGGCGAACGCCGAAATATATGTATTAAAGTTAACTTGTTGCCCACATCCTATGTTTATGAAGCGTTTATCCTATATTTAAGTAGGTACTAATCATTTTACATACGAATCAGAATAACTAATTACTTATAATAAAAATTGCAATAATCACCGATAACAGTTATTATTATTGAAGTAGGTAAGAAATTAAAAGAGCCAATTTTAAACCACCAGGGATTACCAGGGAATTTTGTATATGATAGGTACCTACCATATGGAGTATATCTAATCTGTGCTTATGATTATTAAAGAACACATTTAAGGACACTGGTTAAATTTGCCAATATTTTCCTATTCGGGACACTGTTTTGTGCCAATTATATGAATGTTTTGATGTTTCCATTGAAATCGTATATAACATTTGTATTTGGCGATCATTCTGCACTCTCGGTGACGTAATGCGCACAGCGGACGCATTTTCGTACTCACGAATGTCATACCTTGTACTTATTATATCATGGTTGGCAACCATCCTGGTGTGCATACCTGGGATGAGAAGAACGTCAGCTTGGTTTTAATGTGAGAGATTAACATCGGCTGATGTTTGATTGTCTACCTAATGAGGTTTCCCAAGTTTCCCTCATCCCAGCACTGAATAGTGGTTAGGGCTTACTAATTTACATCACCCTTACATTACATTACTAATGCTTTTACACTAATTTACATTATTAATTGCGGCCTATTGAATAATACGGCGGCGACTTGTGGCGGCCTCTGCCGCCACAAGTCTCACCCTTTTGGGCTAATCCTTGCGATTAAAATGAGGAGTAGAGATATTATTATTATTATTGAAAGAGCCGGACTTTGTAAAGTTAAAAAGCTAACGTTTATTTTCAGGGATTAAGCAAAAAAAATCAATTAAGATATATATTATAACTGAAATTATTTAAATATTATGACTCAAAGAAGTTTAGATTTTTCGTGTTACTTATGAGCTAGGTATGCAAAGGGAAGCTTCATTATTTAAAGGATAAATTATCCTTTATTTCTTTTTTGGGTTAATCCCTATTAATGTGCAAACAGTTAAATGAAAACAATAATATTAAAAAAATATATGTTAATTCTTTTAACATATATTAAGGATTATATAATAATGTTCGACAATAATTATATAACGATGTTGCAACATGATTGCCTAAGGAGCATCGTAAAACACACCGTAGTTCTCCTCTGGGTCTTTGCTACGTATCCTTCTGACAATTATAAACTGATTCAAAATTCAAATAAATAAGTGGGATTGTCTTCCTCAAAAACAATAGAGGTCACTGCTGTAATGGTACGGAAAAACATGTCGCTATCTGTCTGTCAATTTGACAATGATTGTCAGATAGATCGTAGCAAAGACTCAAAGAGGTCGCTGTTGTGTTTCTCACCACTACTAGCATTCACGATGCCCCTTAGGCAATCATGTCGCAACATCGTTTATCGATTCCACTACATATATGGTACTCTGACGAGCGCCTAATAAGCGCGAAACCGGTCAGTGTTTGGTGGGTTGGTCTCGATGAAGGCCCTAGATAAAAATATAATAGATAACTATCTTAATATTGACATTTTAAGAATTAAAACTGCGCCCTCAGACGGTTTGGTAGGAAATAGGTATCAGTATAAGTGGTTGCATCAGATATTTTTAATGAAAATGGAAGTAACGTATAACTGGTTGCATAAGAAATATTTTCAGGATCTACCTCTTCAGGATCCTTCTCTACCATTACATTTTTTACTATGAAATCGAAATGTTACAAATAAAATAAAAATATGAGATATTATATATATTTATCACGAATTTATAAAAAGCTTTACAAACACTTTTACATTAATATAATCTAAAACTTACGTTGCGATAACTTTATAAATTATCAAATTATTAAGGTTATAAAGTAATTGTGTTTCCAAGGAATAATAAGTACAATCTTTTCTTGCAGCACCTCTTCTGAAACGTCTATATGCACCTTCTTGCATCTTTTCTTTCAAACCTAAAACATAATAATCTAATAACTGAACACTAATTACTAAAACTGATTATTATTACATTTACCTGTATTATTACATCTCCCCAGAATATTCTTCCAGAGTGATAATAATGGACTAAAGTTTGTCAGGTACCGAGGAAACAGTTCAAACACAGAGCAGTTAGTGCATTTTCTTCATAGGAAATTCTTTAAAAAACTGCGGCGAAAACTTCACTGTTTGAATGTCAGGTTATATTTCAACGAAAAACAACGCGGCAAAATGGCGACGGAAAGTAAATATTTTAGACTACTAGATGTGTACGATTTTGTTTATCTCATTAGTTACAGCACCATCTATCGGTTTGGAAGAAACTAAAAATGCTTTTCGGGCGTGTTCTATGTAAGAAAAACATCTATTTCTTTTCATTTAGGATGAAGGATGTGGCGACTTCCATGGAGATGCCGGAGTAATGCAACCCAGTGGAGGCACATTGGCCGTGGAGTAGTTGTTTTCGGCATCTCATTCAATTAAACAAGTAGGATTGTCTTCCTCAAAAACAATTGGTCACTGCTGTAAACCGGAAAAGCAGGTCGCTATCTGTCCGTCAATTTGACAATGATTGTCAGATGGATAGTAGGAAAGGCCCAAAGAAGGCACTACGATATGTTTTTCTCCACTACTAACAGTCTATAATATATTTCTACAAAAAATAACCTCTCCAAAATTATAATTAATAGTTATTGTTGATATATAAAATGTTTTTCCATGTATTTTAAAATACAAGTTTTTATTAAGAAACTGCAAGATGAAATGTAATAGTAAAACCAATTTTGTGAACTGTATATTTTTTATGAACAACAAATAAAAATAGCTATTTTAAAACTTGTATAACATGCATATTTGAACTAATAAGCCAAAATCAAACCACTTACTTTAGTTTCAGATTAGTGTTTTGCATCAACAATTGGAAAAAATTTGGAAATGTACTTTGTGTTTACTATTACCTATTTTTTTAGGATGTACCCAAATCAAATGTCCGATTTATCAAAGGATAATTTGTTAATTGTTCCTCCTGTAAAATTTTTGTTATGGCTTATGTATTCGTGTGATATGAGACCTTCGACATGTAATAAAACCTATCTGAAAATAAACCGTATTCCAGGTGCGGAATGGAAGCTGCTGACGGAAGACGAAAAGAGACCTTTCATCGACGAGGCGAAGCGGCTGCGAGCGATGCATATGAAAGAACATCCAGACTACAAATACCGGCCGCGACGTAAGCCGAAGACCCTGAGGAAAGAGGGTTATCCCTATTCCATTCCCTATCCTTCGGTGCCGATGGACGCTCTCAGGGCAGGTCAGTGACATAACATTCAAAAGGGATATTGAAAGATTCCTATTTAATTACAAAAACTCGAAATATGCATGCGTATTATGTTGTCGAAATAATCTACAGATTCCTAAGCTTTTTATAATGAATTTGAGATCATTATCTTCAGGTAATTGTTAATGATTTATAACAGGGTGTACAATTTCCAAGTTTATATGCGTATAGGTTAAGAATCGCCCTGTATGTGTAGTAAGAGTATAGCTTTATTGATTAATGTATATGTTACAGGAAATATCCGTTTTCAGGCTATTTTAGTTTGGCGTATAGGACTTACTAAAATTTCCTATCGTTGTTAGGAACTTTGCATTTTTCCTAGAACAGGCATTGTATTGGCTAATACATTTTAGGACAAACTAAAATAGCCTCATTAGTGGTAGGAAATATCCGATTTAAATTATTGAAAAAAAAATGCATTATATTAGGAAAATTAATTTCAGGGTAAAAGGATGAAGCAAAGCAAACATTTTCTTTAAAAGCGCTATATTTAAAAGAGATCAAAGTTACCTATAAACCTAAAATGGAACACATTTGTAAAATAAACAGTAAATAAACAACAAAAGGGTAATTACCTTATTTGTTTCTGCAAGAACTGCTTTTGTGACATTTTAAATTTCACAGTAATTTTCATTTTCTACATAAACACGCATTTGTACCACAGTGTCTTGTGCATTGACATCTAGTATATCCCTGGATTTTTCCCGAAGAATATAAAATATAAAATGTATAAAAATAACTTAACAGATTTACCTCATCTATTAAGCCCATATATTGATCATTTATTAACACATTTAAACCTGTCGAGGATTCAGCTTCCTTTTCTAACATTTTTTGAATAAAACTTTGTTTCCACTTTAATTGTGCCATATTTAAAAATAAACTAGATGTATAGCGGCACGATTCCAATTAAGAAGCTACAACACTAATATCACTGACCATCGAAACTTTTGGATGCAAATTTTTATTCGGGTATTTCCTAATAATAATCATGCCATTTTAGTTTATCCTAAAAACTATCAGGCAATATAAGCATGTCCTAGGAATCATGCAAAGTTCCTAACAACGATAGGAACTTTTAGTATGTCCTAGGCCAAACTGAAATGGCCTGAAATCGGATATTTCCTGTAACATATACATTAATTTTTTTAAACCAGTAATTAAGCGTAAATAGAAATAAAGAAGTACATATTTCCTATCAAATATCCAAATGAAATCTCTTTCAAATGAGACCTATACCACTTGTAGCAAATCCAGGAAAGATTTTACTTTTGACTTATATCGGGTAATCAATAAGTGTTCGACTTGGGATGCTTTAAGAAAAACGTGTACCATTTATATCTTTACAATTCCTAATAAACGCTTTGATATTAAATTCAAAGTGACATTCAGAGAAAATAAAATTCTTGTAAATGAAAATAAGAAATAAGTTCTACTAAGTATTCTAATAAAATCATCTTCTGTTCCTTCTAACATCGAACAAATATTATTGTAACAAGTTTAGTTACATGTAATATTGAATGTAATGTCGAATAAACATTATTAATTTATATGCAAAAATAATACTTACAATGAATATATAAAATCAGTCCAGTTTGCCACTTAAGAAATTTAGCAAAAATGGCCATAGGATCTTTGTTAAATGCATGCTAGACATAAAATGCTTTTGCTTTTTCACTCAACTCCTTCCACGATAAAAAGATGTTCTGATTATTCTGGTTATTTTACTTATACTTTCAGGATGGCTCATGAACAAAAAATAATTAATAAAGTGGATACTCGAAGCATATGGTTCTTTATGAAACATCGTGAAAATAATTGTTTTGAAGAAAACATTGATCTCATTTAGATGTTCCAAGAAATATATAGAAAATACTCTATATACTAGTATTTCGGCTTGTTAGGCCTTTTTCAATAGAGTAAATGTCTATTACTGACATTAATAGATACAGTAATAGACATTTACTTTGTTGAAAAAGGCCTGCAAGCCGAAATACTAGTATATAGAGTGTTTCCTATATATTTATTGGAACATCTAAATGAGATCAATGTTTTTTTTTCAAAACAATTAAAAAATAATTAATTTAATACGATGCTTTTTAATTAACAAAATATCGACAAATAATCTTTTGCGGAACCATACATACCCCTATAAACTTTTCTTGTTATTTTCCAACGCATAAGACAAAACCTTTATTGCTATTGCTACACAAGGTGTGTCACACACCTTGTGTAGCATCAAACGATAGACAACTGTTTCGACTTATAGGTTTCGTTAGTGCCTTTTAGGCGTCAAAGTGGCAATCCCGTAGTACGTTGTTATGCATGAGTATGTATTAAAAATTTTGTATCTTATTTATACACATTACCTCATTATTCACGTATATACACGTGATGTTTTTTCTACGCACTTGCAACTACAAACAAATTTATTTCATATAATTCGCTGATGGTGTTTTCGCTATGGCATATCATTTGGCTATAGTAGCAAGGAATGTCATGCTACACTGATGAGAATTTCGAGATAACTATTTGTTATTTGGCATCAGAGCTAACTGAAGCTCACGTGGTGAGAATATTTTACTAGGTTCTTTGAAAATATTCCACCTAATTTAGGTTTAAAGTAACCATATTTTTTCTACATAAAGAATTCTTCGGGGAATATGTCAGCTGTAAAATAAAACCGGGAAAGTAGAATGTATACACAACCACATTGTTCTTTGCTTTTCATTTTTTAATTTTTTTTTTCAACTTTTGGTCAAGTACCTTCAAGGAAATCTTCTAATGTTTGTCTTGAAACTGCACTTGAATTCTAAATTTTGAACGCAATTACCTACTCCAGTGTCCGAAATTATTAAATACCATTTTGTACGCCAATGAGTTTTATTTTAAAGCACTGAAAGAGGGCTAGGTAAATTATTCCCATTTCGATTTTTATCATAATAGAACTGTTTGACTTGTAAAGGGGCCGATGTTAATTTAATTTTGTATTTTATCGCGGCACAAAAAGCTTTGTAAAACCTTTGTTGTAAATTTTCGAGCGAAAATTCGAGTTAAAAATTTATCCGCACAAAAATAGATTGCGTTATAAATAATAACGACTATGAGTCATAATTTTTTAAACAATGTCGTTTGTTATGAAAACTCGTATTATGAATTCCGTTGAATCAGTTATTTTAGATACATATTTCAATGGATATATTATTTTGAACGAATAAAAACTTTGTTTTTATAAAAAATACCAATTTTATTAATTTTGCGTACCTGTTTTAGATAATAGCGAGATTTATACGGTTTTTCCGGAATAACAAAAATACATTATTTTAACTTTTAACATATACATATAGCTTTTTAAAAAAACACCTATACCTGTAGCTGTAAACGTTTGGATAACTATTAATCGGACGCAACGAATAACGAAACTTTTAATTAACTTTTTAACTGTTAATTTAATTAACGGGACCTCGAAATATTTTGAATCGACATAATATAAAATAATAATATAAAAATTAACGTGTTTTATTGAATCATTAGATTATTATAGTTAGATAATTACCTACTACAAAAATCTTTTAGTATTTTTTGCTGAATAGGTAGATACTTAAAAAATATATATAATAATAGTTCATGAGCACTAACAGAGTTTATACTACTATGTTACTAAATTGATATTTATAATTCAAAAACCTTCTTCAAAACAGAAATTAAAAATTATTATTTCTATGATTTATTGTAGTCTTTATTTGGGATTACACCATCTGTAAGATAATAAAAAACAGTAAACCAGAAGTATTCAAACTAAATATTCAAAGTGTAGTATCAAGGCAAACTTCTAAAGTTTGCCCCAAAAAACCATTATATAATATGTAATAAAATAAACATTTGATAAATTAACTAAATTTCGTCAGTGTTTTTTTCAGTTTTATAAAAAATTGTGTAATATTACAAATCATATTTTGAATTATGTCTAAATAAAATAATTATTATGATAAAATTTAAAAGAAATTAAACACTTAAGGGTCCATTCACTGTAGACTTGACAGACATGAATTCGGGGTCGGGTTGAGAGGTTGGGTAGCCGATGGATGAAGACTTACATATTTCCACTACCGAATTATTTAGATTTCGAAGCCGAAGTAAAAAGGCACATGGAAATAAATTTTGCCCTTATTGCAACGGTATCGGATTTGTCTTATAATTGCAACAACATTTCTTTTTAATGTTATAAATTATATATCACCGGAAAGATCAAAAGATAAACTAGGTCCCTATAGTAGCAAATTTTTGTTTAATACATGTATTGCAGAGAAAATAATTTTTGAAAATACGCTATTTTAGTACAAGATTGTTTGCCTGAAATTTTAAAAATAAGAATTACAAAAAATTACTACTATAGGGATTTAGATTAAAGTCTTATCTTTCCATACTTTTTTACTAAAAGTCGCCATCTTTTATAGTTTTTTTAAAATTAGACACGAGACGAACGCCGATTTTGGGCTTATTTCGGACTAGTGACTAGACTCTTAACTAGCTATTTCCTAAACGTTTCAAGTTGCTCCTCTACTGGTCGGCAGTAGAAGGTTTGTATGATAATTTTTTTTTGTGACATACACATTTTTAATTCAAAATGTCATCACTATGATATTAATTTTCCACTAGTAGCATCCTTCTGGAGTGGAGGAAGACACGTTTGATCCATGAATATTGTTTCTGACGAGATACAGTTATCACCATAAGTTTAATAAAGGCATTTTTAATTTTCTTTTAACTGCTTTTTCTTCTTTTTATAAAATTTTAGCCAGTGTCCAATCAACCCGGTGACCGTTATCCTATCATGTTTTACTAATGTAGACCTATCAACTTGGTAATCCTTAACATAATTTTTATGTTCGCGGACCCTTATTTGTAACAGTCTAGATGTTTGACCAATATAAGTTTTACCACATTCATGAGGAACGGTATACCTACAATTTTTTTAATTTTAATGATTATTGATTGATTTTGTTTTTGTAAGTATCTTAAAGCATTTTTCGTTTTAAATGCTGTTCTTATGTTAAAGTCATTACCAAGCTTCTTCATTTTTTCAAGTCTTTTCTTTAGAAGTTTGCCTTGATACTGCTCTTTGAATATTTAATTTGTATGCTTCTGGTTTCCTCCTTTTTGTTATTTTACAGGTGGTGCAATCCCAAAAGAAAACTGTGAATCAAGAAAACGCACCACAAATAAGTTACAGACATTATATATTTTTTCATAATATTGATTCCCTTTTAAAAGAATCAAGCCTTTTACTCAAGCTACGGGACGCCACTGCTTTCACATTCAGTTGGCTACCTGGATGCTACAAGAAAATGGAATCCAATTCCACGCGCGGGTATATCGATTGAAAAAATTACAATAACTGGATTGTATTCCTCCCATTGTGCCGTTTTCTATTTTAAATAGAGCAATGGGAACCTAACTGTCAAATTTGACGCTACAATAACCACCTGGCCGGCGCTGCATAACGACTTCAACGGAATTGATATTTACCTTTATTTTTTTAATCGAAAACCAATAAGGAAAACATACATAATTACTTAACGTCGTGGAGGTTTTGATTAATTAATGCGGAGTGCCACTTTTGACGAGGTAAATAATGATTAATTTTTCGATAGATTAATGAAACTTGTGAAACAAGTCATGATATGATAGTGAAATATTAAGTACCAGCATATAGAGCAGGATATTGCTGTTGACTTTATTTGAAAATTTCCTCTTATCTTGGTACCGTTAATTTTGGTGTTTTTATTCGAGAAACATAAACTTTTCCATATCTACACATGATATTTAAGTGTAGGAATATTTATATTTATCATTCTAAACTTTATTTATCTAAAAATATTCGCACTATAAAACAACAGGATTGGATTTTACGGGGAATATATTGTGTGTATAGACTTGTACAAGGATTAAAGATTTTTTTTAACTGCGCCATATTGAAGCGAAGGAAAAACTCCGGAACATTAATGTTATTTTTTATGCCTTTAGGGAGCTTGGTCACAAATCCTCTAAATATTGAGATTACACTTAGGGTAGATCATGTAGGGTTGATCAATCGGTGGATAAATGCAAATATAGTTAAGAAAGTCTGAAAAGCAAAGATAATGAGGACATCGCAAATAACATCTATATTACATACATAATAGGTACTAAAAGAAGCAGATTTTATTTTTCTGCAATTTATAGGTAAAAGAATAGAGAGCATTATTTTGAAGCAAAATCTAAATAGCTGAAAATGATTGCAATGTAATATGAGAAATAATTTTTTAATTTATTATACTTCTAGATAATGAGATTCGTATAGATCTGTTCAACTCTTCAGTTCAGTGTTTCAAATTGGAAGTAACCACATTGGTATCTTAGAAACCGTTAGATAAAAACTAGGTTAAATTGGGTTAAAGTTGCATAATTTGGTGAAAACTAATATGCCTTAAAAAAATCAAGGCTAAACATGATTAGTTTTTGATATTTGAAAAATATCGAAATTTTATCATTATGATAATAATTTATCAATTATTATCAAGTTGACAGACAGACAGACCTGCTTTTCCGTAGGTCATTACAGCAGTGACCTTCAAAGAAAACATACTATAGTTTGTTAATACTGACGTAGTTTTTCATATAACACTAAAACAATATACTGCACTCGCCGCGCGTTTTGCCAACCAAGTTGGCATCCCAGGCAATCGGATGCCAACTTGGTTGGCGAAACCCGCGTCGAGTGCAGTATAGTGTTTTGGTGTTATGTGGAAAACTACGTCAGAGTTGTCTTCACACCAAAGGTTCTAACCCCTTTCAAGACTATAGTTTATTTATTGTTCCATTACCTGTTCATTATTATTTTTTAATTTATTGTTTTGTTAATTATTGTTCTTTATTTTTGTTAATTAATTGTTATTTATTGTTAATGATGTGTTCGTTTTTCTTTATTTATACGTACATACAGACAGACGCAAATGAGTTTGATGATGGCTTTAACAGTTTAACCTCTCTATCTTTAACGGTCTCCAAGATACCAATATCATTTCATCTAATTTGGAACACACTGTATAGGAATTTATTACTTCTGAGGAAAAACCATTCAATAGGTGCCTCAGGATAAAAAAGGATTTATTGGTACAATTTAAATTTCATCGCCAAATTCCTAGATGTATGTCAGTCAGCCTTTTTCTGGGGCTTATAATATAATAATAATAATAATAAAGGTCTTTATTATCCACATATATTACATATTATATTACCTTACAAAACAAGACAGGATAAGGGCGAGGTTCAGATTGGCTAACAAGTTAGCCACCTGCTCTTCCGCCTAACCCGTTAATTCGTAGATAATATGTTATAAAAAAAAAGTAGAAATCAACTATAAATAAACTAACTAATAAATCAGAAAAAATAAAATGTTAAGGTATTATACTACTACTTATAATGGTGATATTGCTAATATCAAGATAGGATACATTGTCTCAATACAAAATAACTATATTTCATGAAAGTCATCCTATTGTACAGCATCCATGGTGACATCAGAAACAAATCTCTTAAACCTATTCATGGTCATAGATCTAGCACAGCCGGGCAAATTATTGACGGTTTTACCGACATTGTATGAAAAGGATCGTTTAAAAAATTGAGTATTGTGTATGGGAGGTGTGATAGTATTCTTATGACGAATATTGACGTTATGCACATCAGAACGGTAGCGAATTTTGTTGTATAAATAAGCAGGAGTTCTAGTTAACAAGAGTTTATGAAAAAAACAAGCCGAGTGAATATATCTTCTATTTTTCATGTTTAACCAACGCATTCTTCTGAAAGTATGACTTATGTGACCATATTTACGAATACCGAATATTAGACGTAAGCATGAATTTTGAAGCTTCTGAATTCGACCAGTATCGAATGCTGATAAACAGGGATCATATATAATATCACAGTAGTTCATATGACTTAAAACTAAAGAATCGCAAAGCATTGCTTTTAATTTTTGATCTAAAAATAATCTATTAGCATATATAGCTTTAAGATTTATATAACCTTTTTGTAGACATTTGTTAACATGTAATGAAAAATTTAAATTTTGATCGATGACAAGGCCTAGGTTTCGAACAGAATCTTTAAAATTAATATTAATATCATCTAAACTTATCATGTTATTATAAAGCTGAGAAAAATTTTCTCTTTCTTTTTTCCTGCCAAAAATAATAGCCACCGATTTACTCCCATTAATTTGTAAACAATGTCCACGAGCAACTTTTGCAAAATTGTTTAAATCATAATTAATTGCTGAAATAGCTTGCACACTTTCCTCGGGGTAAAATGGTAAAAATATTTGAGTATCATCCGCAAAATAATACTGCATACAAGAGACAAAACTTGAAGGGAAATTCGAAGTATAAATAATAAATAGTAGTGGCCCTACGATGGAACCTTGCGGGATGCCTTGAACAATAGTTAAAAATTGAGATGTATTGTTATTGTAGATTACGGCTTGCTCTCTATTTTTAAGGTAATTAGAAAGTAATTTTCTTGCAGCAGGTGCGAGTCCAATAAACTTTAAAACAGCAAGTAATAGTTGATGATTCAGAGTATCAAAGGCCTTTGAAAAGTCCAATAACACCAATGACAGCAATTTATTTCTATCAAGGGCAGAAAATATATCATCAGTTAAGCTAAGAAGAGTAGAGCAGCAACTATGATTACTTTTAAAGCCAGACTGATTAATAGGAATGACACTATTAATAGCTAAATGTTTTCGTAATTGCAGTTCCATTGCCTTTTCTAGAATTTTAGAAAATGTAGGAAGGAGGCTAATAGGTCTAATATTATTTAGGTTCATAGGATTTTTTATTTTTGGCAGAGGAATTACCAGTGCTTTTTTCCATAAGGAGGGAAACACAGAGTTCTGTAAACAAAAATTAATAATATGAGTAATATATGGGAGCAAAAATGGTACACATAATTGAATTGTTAATATATTAATTCCGTCATGTCCCATTGCTTTACTTCTAATGTTAGAAATTATTTTTAAAACTTCGACTTCCGTTATAGGTTGGAACTTAAAAGAGTCTTTGTTTAGGGGGTTAGTACTGTTTTCATAATAGGAAATAACATGCTTGTCAGGGGATAACTGAGGAATTGAATGAACAAAATGGTTATTAATATTATCAACATTCGACAAACTGTTCGGCAATTTACAAAATTGTTTATGCGATTGAAAATTTAGTAATTTTAAGGAAGACCATACTTCTTTTGCATTATTAGCGCTAAAGGCAGATTTAAAATAGGCTTTCTTTTCATTACGAATAGCCAATGGTACCATATTTCTTAATTTCTTATAATCATTACAATTACTTTCTATTACAATTTACTAATATAAGAGGCAGACCTCTATATCGTATCTTCTGTTAAAAATTATATAATGATAAATAGGTGGCAAAATAGAAAATATTAATCACATACCAAGATGAGTATTGGACCCCCAGTAATTAATATTGGTAATAGCACATTCTGTTAATATTATTCACAACAAATAGAATTATATATTAGTAGTTGTGAGAACACACCGTAGAGCCCTTTTTGGGTCATTGCTACTATCTGTGTGACAATTATTGTTTAATTGACAGACAGATAGAGACCTGCTTTTCCGTAGGTGCCATTGCAGCAGTGACCTCTATTGTCTTTGAGGAAGACAATCCTACCTATTTATTTGGAGTAGATGCTGAAAACAACTACTCCACGGGCAATATGCCCCGACTGGTGTTGCATTACTTCGGCATCTACATTGCCCGTGGAGTACCTAGTTGTTGTTGGCATCTCCTTCAAATAAATAGTATTGTATATCTTAAAATCAGTAAGAAATTGAATTTCTTCTGGATCTAGTTCATTTATGCACTGCTCCTACATAGTAGGTCCAAAAACTCCAAATAGTTATAATTTGCTTAAATTTGAAGTTATCGTTATTCTGTATTTATGTAGCGCCAATTCTAACCAACATTATACATTCATCAAATCGGTTTGTCAATTATTTTCAAGGCGCTTTTGATAGCTCAATAGGAATTAAGGAATGTAATTAAATAACTATGAAAAACAACTATTAATATTAAATACGGACATTACGTATGAATGTGGTTATTTCCATTTCAATGTAGTTTTTTTATTAATCTAATCAATCATATTAACTGACATATCACATCATTCACTGTAAATTAATTACTTGTTTAAGCAATTGACCATAATTTTAATTTTATAATGCGCGTCTAAAATTTAACATGTTTCGCGTTGAGTCAATTGCAGTTAAGATACAAAAATGCTCAAACATAAGTTTGATATGGCCTCGGTTTATAGAGCACCCTATGTGACTATAGATATTATAGGAGTTAAGAAACTTTGTCACACTATTGGGCCAACCTGTATATCTCTATATATTTTTTATCTATTACGCCATACTATCCATGGAATTTTGTCACACTATTGGACCACCAAGTATGTATGTAAATATTTATGTACGTAATGTAAATCAAATTTTTTAATCCTTATTTATCCACTTTTCATTGAGTCATTGTCCTAAAATTAGGCCCATCCATAGAACTGAATGGCGATGCACTTCCGTTCCTTTATATACAGTCGTCCAACGAGAAGTTTCCACCTCAAATAACTTGATATAAAAGTTTTTTCAAACAAATTCCAGAGATAGCTTTTTATTTCAAGAGGGGCATATTTCCATATTATTGATATTAACACAGAGTTTTCCAAAATTCTGTGTAGGTATATACAAGAGTGTAAAATACACCCAGTGTATTTTTACAGATTTGGATAGACGGTTCTTTCACAAATATATTGATACATATTTTGATGAATCTAGCTCTTATAGTAAGGGATATATACCTTAAAGAGTGTTCCATAAGCATAATACGCTAGAAAGGGAATATCATTTCATTGCTAGGCTACAGACGCTGAAAGTATTTATCTAACACGTTGCTCTTATGATAACTATTTATCATTTTATCTGCCTTACTATTAGAGCTATATCCATGAACCCCTATATCAATGTATTTGTGAGTAGACGTTCTATCTAAACTTATAAAAATATACCCTGTGTTTTATTTAAAAATATAAATATTGTAAACCGTAAACTTTTCAAATAAAAATCTACCTGAGTCTCGAATCGTTTGGGAAAACTTGTACTCCAAGATATTCAAAGTGGAAACTTAGGATAAATTTTGCCATTTATCGTCCTGTTTTTCTTGAAATTTGTGCCTGAGGGTTTTCAAGGTTACCAATTTAACGAAAACCAGGTACCAAAATGAAATTTTATTACAAAATTTTAATTTTTAGAAGGCAGCAATTGGCAGAGCAATATTGCCATTAATGGTCGAATTCCACTGAGGCTTACGTTGTCAGGATCGCAAATTACGAATTTTTATCAAAAATTTAAAAATCTCAGTATTCGCTATGATGGCAATAGAACCTTAGTGAGGCGTTCATTAAATTTTCGATATAATGTTTCGAACGCTAATCTATAGAACAATTTTGAATTTGCATTTACAAATATTAATTCAAAAATCTGTATTGGTAACCGAGAGAACACTGTCAAAACTAGATTTTTTTGCTTTTGGAAGCAATATTTTATTTAAAATTATAAAATAAAACATTGTTTTCTATGTACCTATATTTTATTGGTGACTATTTAGCCAACTTGACACTTTTATAACCTGACTGTGATGGGAATGTATGAATGAACCTTTCCATATTTGATTTGTGTCCATAGATTCATAGATTGTAGTTTAATATACAACAATAATAAAACAGAACTAACAGCAGAGGCAAATGTCTAAATGCAATATCAACTCCTACTACTGCATTAAGATGCGTAGGCTTTGAAATCCATTTACTAACGTAATTACATGCACAATTGTCAGTTTAAATAAATTACGTCATGAATCTCATATTTAATGTCAGCTGGCTTAATTGTCCGTAGTGCTACAAACAAAACGCAACAAACGAAATATTATACAGTAATTTATCGCAGTAAGAAACCCGCCTGACACTACACGGTGTCAAAGCAGATATAATTCGGCAGTGTACGAGGGACTGATGGCCTGCCCCCCACCAGGCGTCAAAGAGCGCTATCAAGACCGAAATTCCTTACCAACAGCAACTGTGAGAAAGGGTGTCGGGTTTCTGTGAAGCGGCACACTTTGCACTCTCCAGGTAGTACACAGTTAAGACACAGGTAGAGGTCGTTTAAATTTTTCTAGGGTATCCAGTTAATGAAGATATTACTTCAAAAAATAGGTGGAACTCATTAAATCAAGACAGGCCTTCGGTTAAAGTTTTCGGTTTTAGCGCTTGTGAGATTATATTCGTCATTATTAGATCTATTTTTCAGAGCGTATAAGTATAAATTTATATGCATACTTAGTTTTACTTAAGATGAATTTTAATCATATAAGCGCGGTAGATATTTATTTGAAGGATATGCCAAAAACAAATAAATAAGAAGGATTGTCTTCCTCAAAGACAATAGAGGGCACTGCTGTAATGGTACCTTCGGGAAAGCATGTCACTATGTCTGTCAATTAGACAATAATTATTGTTAGACGGATACTAGCAAAGACCTAAAGATGGCGCTACGGTGTGCTTGTCAACACTACTAATATAAGCGATAATCTAGATGTGATTATTTTGTCACTAGATCTTTACATGATACAACTACACTGATATGCTCATAACTTGACCAAATTTCGTTTGTTCTGCGCACGACGTCATTCTTGATGCAAAAATGGCGAAAATTCAAATACCTTACTGTCAGCATGACTGTCAGTGATATAATTATTTTCGTGTTTGTCAATTGTATTCCCGTATTATTATAATTGTGAGGCCCGAGGGTTATCAAGTTGTCATTTTTATATTATAGGGTGTATTTATTTACAGTAGTGCTTCTTATTATCTCTTCAAATTGTAAAGTTTAGGTTAGAATTATATTCGGTAGGTAGATCGGTACAAAGAATGCGGTTTGAATTAAAATAAGAAAGATTAATATTAATCAACTATTATTTTAGTTTTCCTGTATGAATCGTGTATTATAATTCCATAATCGACGTTTATTTTATTTTGTTATCTTTGTTTACAAGTATTTTATTTAATTTTGTATCAAAACTGACGTCACGCTCATCGATAGACCACGCCCCCATGCGCATAGGCATATCAGTGTAGTTGTATCATGGATCTTTAGAGGAGTGAAAATAGAAAATAAACAAAATTGATATCTTCTCCTGTCAATACGACGATTAAAAGAGTGTCACAATTCCGTGAATAGCACCAAGAAATCTGACATTCAATTGATGTGTTCAGAATATTCTTATAGACTTTGAGGAACTGCAATTTGAGGAACGATGATGAAGAGGGAGAAGATAAATGGATTCGTTTAAAAATAATGCAATCTACAGGCGTACACAAATTTTATAAATTCAGTTACTTGGTGGTTCTAGAGTCAACATTTTAGGAAAAACATCATAAAATACAAACTTCTCTGTAACAGTAATAATTAATTTTGTTCAGACGCAAAAGTGCGCTTTGTTACTTTGTTTCATTTCGAAAATATTGTCTATGGACTAATTCTCATATGTTGTCATATCTTTATTATCTCCAATCATTAGAGACAATACATAAGTTTACATCATAATATATTTTCAAGTTAGTAGTGGTGAGAAACATACCGTAGTGCCCTCTTTGGGTCTTTACTTTGCTACTGTCCCTCTGACAATTATTGTCAAATTGACAGATAGATAGCGATCTGATTTTCCGCAGGTGCCATTACAGCAGATACCTCCGCTTGCCTTTGAGGAAGACAATCCTACTTATTTATTTTAAGAAGATGCCGAAAAGAACTACTCCACGGGAAATGTTCCCCGACAGATCGTTCATCGATTCCATTACCTATGGTACTCTGACGAGCGCATAATAAGCGCAAAACCAGTCAGTGTCTGCTGGTTGGTCTCGATGCAGGATGTGGCGACTTCCATGAAGATAGCGGAGTAATGCAACGCCAGTTGAAACTTGTCTTCTTTAATTTGAGTTTATAACAATTTAAAATTGTCTTCAACACAGTTTTACGGATACTATTATTCTAGAAATTGTGCTATCTAAAGCCAAAAAACGTTCACTAATTATTAAACACCAGATTTGTAGGTTTGCAGATATTGCTTCCCCAGAGGTGGAATCTATAGATAGATATGTGCAATCGGTCAAGTCCCCTACGTGGTCACAGGATGCCGGCCAAAGAAACAAGCGAGTGCGAGTTGGCTACTCGAGCTTGTTTCCATGGCTCATGAATCACACGGTCAGGCGGATCCGTTTCTTTTTGTGTCGATTTAACATCGTTACCGATCGTGTAACGGGTGATTTAACGTCGGTGATTTGTAAGGATTTGAATTTTAATGTTTTCCGACGTGTTCGTCTGATCATGTTTATAACTCGCGATACAAAATGGTCCCTGTCGACGTTAATTTTATTGTGATATAAGCAGGGCCGGCTCTAGATTATACTTTAATACAATTCAATTTCAATTTAATGTTACTGTCTTGAACCATACTAAAAATCGAATTTTAATGGGAATTTTATTACATTTTGAGGATTACAGCTACAAAAAAAAAACATGAAAAATTATAGTTTTACAACTTCTCACAAAATTTTCTATCAACCAATCAAAACAACAAAACAAAACATCAAGCAAAACAACATCAAAGTTGTTTAAAAAGTGTCTATATATTCCTAGAGATTTGCTTTGAAATAATAAAATCTATCGGGCCGGTGGCTCAGGGCTTAGCGTCTCGATCGCTCAACCCAGAGGTCGTTGGTTCTAATTCCCATTCCGCCAACAATTTTTAATTAAATTGTTTACTCGTAGATCAAGGCTTATTCGCAGGGATGGCTTGGCAACTATCCTGACGATGGCCTAGGATGGGAAGAATGCTTGGTGTTAATGTGAAAGATTAAAATCAGTTGATGTTTGACTTGTCCCCCTAACTAATGAGGTTTTCCAGGTTTCCCTCATTCCAGCATTGAATGGTGGATAGGGCCTACCGCCCCCTCTCCCACACAAGTCTCAGACTTTCGGGCTAATCCTTGTGATTAGAATGAGGGGTAGAGATATTATTATTATTATTATCGGATTTGATTTATACACCCCTGTTTCCTAAGTATTTTTTAATTTATTTATTCTGAGGTTTTAAAAAATGCGAAATTATGCCTTAAATCAAATGTTCTTTGTATTGCGTTACTTGGATATCAAATATGTTTATATTAGTTTATAAACAAAAATTGTCTGCATCGTTTAAGTGTGTAGCCAACAAATGTAGGGCTCATTCTGAAGAAAAATAAGAAAAAGTTAGGGAAAGTCATTCTAAATCTTCTAGCATAGAAGAATTGGAGAGGCGTTAGTAATTCAATCATTACTACCAATGAAGTAGAAAGATAAATCTGAAAGCGCTTATAAACAATTCGAAAAGTAGTGTAAATAGAAAAGAGTTAAAGTCTGTAAGAGCTTTTAACATGGAGTCTTTACTAAAGACGGCACTGTCTACAAAAGAAACCAATCGACATCCAGTGCTTTAATAAAATCAAAAATAGAAACATTTTTTAAATAAACAGATAATAGAACTTACCTGATGATCAAGGTAACTTTAAAATCTGAAATTTCGCTGAAACTGATTTATCTTTGTTGCTTCAGATAGTGTTAATTGTTGAAGTTAGTTCAGCATGTCGACGAGAAGAATTAGCTTTTTTTAAACTTGAACATATTGAAGATATGGGATCGTAAATACTTATAGGAATTTCTAACACGAGAACCATTGTGAAGAGAGAATTTATAATCTTAAGTGGTCATTTTGAAGGTTTAGATCTTGTTGAAATGTTTAAAAAGTACTTCTCCCTTTGTCCATCACCATCACATCTTGAAAACGTAAGAGTTTTCTTGGTTATAAAAACGTGTGATAAGAAATTGTTGAATTTCTGAAATTATCTAGTCCGTCGAGTTGTTGGACATTGTTGGTATGTTCAGAGCAGACCATCTTACGCTCAAAAGACGTAGAGGATGGAAAACATCTAACGTTGAAGAAGGATGTAATGAGTAGTCGATAGAGAATAAACTTCAAGTATCTTTCAAAATATTGGGTCAAAAAGAAGCGACTAAAATAAATAGGTTAATTCTAATACATTTTCTCTTTCCTATTCAAGTCTCTTAAAGTTGTCCAAAAAATTATCTTATAAAGTTGGACAAATTGTCCAAAATTTACCTTAAATATTTATAATGAATAAAATGTTCGGTACTTTCTTGTGTTTATTAATTTTTCCATTTGGGTGGAAAAATTCTACTTTCTCCAACTCACTATGATACTGAAATTTAAAACTTTTAAATCTTAAACTTTTAATATCTAGTGGAAAAAAATAATTTTTACAATCATCTTAATAAAAATGTAATAATTTGTAACAAATTTCAATACTTACTTATTCACTTTTAGTAGAAAATAGAATTAAACAATATCGTGCAGTCGGAGCAGTCTTATTTCGTCACTTTCCTCTACTTATTTTTTCTTTTTACGCCTTTCTGGCAAGTGCTAACTGCCTTTACTTTAGAAAGTATTGATAATATCCTCGCAAATTGTGCCCCAAGCAGATTTGATCTCGAACCGCTCCTGAATACAGTGGAATATCGACTTAAGGGAATTATGGTGATCAATTTGGGATCTCTAGGATTTACCATCGCATTAGCGAGTGTTGATATAACACGCAGAAGACGGAGAATAGTAAATACTTACATTAATATGGACTTCTAATAGATTTTTATTCCTTTAGTAGCCGCGAGCTTATGATATTATTGTGTATTTACCTGGTCATAGAGTAATCACACTAGCTTACATAAACTTGATCGTTAGAATTAATTTGTACAGCTTATTGAAGAGATGACAAGCTCTTGTATGTGATGTAGTCATTTTTCCTCATCATGTAGCTTGAGATTTGTCATTACCTTATTAAAACTGGCCAATTCAATTTAATATTTCTTTAATATTTCGTCTAATATTCTAAATTAGACGAAATCCTTGATGAGGTAAAGCTACTTTTTAAACTTGCAAATACTTTTCAGTTAAATGTTATTCAACTCTAGTTTTGTTTTAAGCTTTCCGCCCATTTGTCCGGCACGCTACGGCACGGTCCGTCAAAATACGGATAGAATGCGAACGAGGACTACCGCTTATGTGGTTCATTCATTGGCCCTGTTTGCATTCTACCCGTATTTTGACTGCCCGTGCTGTGCCGTGCCGTGCCGGACAATTGGGCGACAAGCTTTTATTCGTGTATAAAACTGACCTAATTTCTCTACGATAACTTAAAATTGGAGCCACTGAACACTGAACATTAAATTTGACAATTTTATGTCAACAAAACTAAGGAGATAAATAAACTTTATTTGATGGCACGTCATAATGACATCATTTTGTCATTTGATTATAGTCGAGAACCCTAAACAAAGAAGGACTGATCAATTCATTCATAAAAATTTGAAGGTCATTTTCAACAGATTTCTCGTACACGTCAGTGGATCCCCTATTGCCAAATTTGCCTCTAATTGCAATTTCAAAAATTTTCAGTCAAAATATCCAACCCAATATTATTATAAACTGTATTAATGCAATCAAATGTGATTTTAAAGTACTTATATATGTGTTTTACGATATATATATCTTACGATTTGAAGTGCGTTGTGCAAAAATCGTTGTCGATTTGACAACTGTGATAACTTGTGTTTTGTTAATCAGTGCACAGATTACTATGATATGATACAGAAATACTTTGATATGATGACATGATTGATGACAGTGATGACATTCCAAAGACAACCGAGACATTCTACATGACAATGTGACATATATAGGTTATGTTAAAAGGTTAAAGCTGTCAAATTAAAACAAAGAGGATATTTAAATTTCAAATCTCCCGCTGAAGGGAATCCACTGACGTCACATAAGTGATAAACAAATGTGATTGGCTGTTACTGATTGATCAGTCCTTCTTTGTTTAGGGTTCTTGGATTATAGTATATAGACTCTATTGTTCTTAAATTTGTTCCATTATTTTCGCAAATTTGTATTTCTGTCTGTATGTCTCCCTCAAAATTGTTTCTGATATTTTCTTTTTCTTTTCTTTCCAATATTCAATGTAGCTGTCAGCAGCAGTATTGCGTTTCCAACCGCCGTGCCATTTCACTGTACATGGATCAGCACCAGAATCGGCCAAAAATGAAGCAGACGATCGCCGAAAACTATGTCCGGTATCTTCCTCAGCATGCTGTAAATTAAAAAAAGTGGCAATAAAATTTGGCATTTTACCAAAGGTATGAATTCCAACTGGTTGTTTCGTACCTTTATTATTTCTATAGGAGACAAATACATTGCTGGTTTGTGTTATCTGGCCACATTTTCACATATCGTCTGAGAAGGTCTACCATATTCAGTACTGGAATATTCCCATATGTTACAAAAAATTCTCACATCTTTGTTTTTGTATTTGGTAAAATAATTCTGAAAACTGAACCTTCATCTATCACAGACAATTTCTTTAAGCATATTTGTCAGTTCCTCTCTTCTCCAAGCTCCATTTAGTCCAATAATCATTGCTACTTTTGTAAGTAAAAATATTTCATCTGCTTCTATAAAAAATTTTGCGAAAATTTTTGAGTGTTATGAAAGAAACTTTCTTATTTCTTTATTTTATTTCTTATCTATATAATTAATAGTCTCTATATCTTGTTCCATACGAACCTATGTAAACATGAATAATTACATATATGTAATTATTTATATGTATACGCGCTTTTTATATGAAGGCACGGGAGGTTATTTTTTTACAAGATGAAATCAGTAATTAATGTAAAACTAACACATAAAATTACTTTCATTACTCAACATGTTCCACGATGTGTAAGGTTAAAATTAAATGGGATAATTATGTAAGTAGTTGATTATTATTTATAATGTTTCACACAAATTCAAATTTAGTTAACGGATGGCAATTAGTAGGACAGCGCTATTATGTAAGAGGTTCATAGCTGCAAAAATAAGTAGGTGTCTACTACTGATGTTTACAAAAATTTAACTTGTTTCATACAACAAAGTACGGGAAATATTAGAAATAATTACTTAGGGCCGATTCTACAATCCCGGTATAAAGTGTCGAATAGTAATTCTCAGTATATCTTATCCCTCGAATTATTCGGAGTATAAAAATGCAGGCGTTCTACATCACTTGTACAACGGCGGGATAACTATACGGAGTATAAACGCCGAAAAAGCAGGTAGTAGACAACGCACAGATTTAGTCCAAAAGTAACTGAGAATGCAAAGGCGGGAATCAGTTTGTTTTAACCTTCGATACTTCGATCATATAATATAACCTATCACAAGTTGTAATTTACTTACATACTAGTAGAATTTTTTACATTTTTACTTTAATTAGTTTCAAAATAGGAGAGAAAAAAGATGTTCTAGTGATAAACGTATACCCAAAGAGAGAATAGGAAACTTGCGTTTCCACACGCCATATGTTCTTTCTACACAATTGTACGAATATGCGGTACATTGAAAATAACTTCTGCTGGTGGGTATTTGGATGATTTAAAGGTGTTACTAAAATATTTGTATGTATTCATTACTTTGTAATCTGCCCTTGATTCGACTGCATTAAAAATTGTCTGGTTACCTATGTGCTGATCCAGACCACCGTGCAACTATGTTATTCGAAGATGTGCATCACAAATACTTTGTACATTCCAGGAGAAATAATCTTTACGGTTTCGGTACATCACTGGTTGATTGCCACCTGGTGACTGAATGCGAATTGTTCCAGGTAGTTTTATATAAGTTCACGTAATGCAATGCCGCTATTGCCTCAGTTACGCCTGTTACAATACCAAGAACAAATACAGGTTATGTTTCTGAAAGGGACAGAGCTACGAGATAACCAATAGAAAGCAAGAATAACTATATTCCGAGTATATCTGGCCGAGTTCGGAGGTATAAGCTATTCCATAGTTTATCCCCAGAATAAAGTTATACTAAGTATAACTTTATCCGTAGTATATACCTGCTTTGTAGAACCGGCCCTTACTGGTTTATGCAGGTTTATTCTTAACCTATTCGTATAGACTTGGGAAATTAAGATGGAGGACAAATAATGACTAATGAAAAAAAATGTAGTAAAACATTTTTAGTTTCATAAATTCCAATTTAATTCAAATAAAAATAAAGAACGTGAATTTTATAAAATACCCCGTATGACAGTATCATGTCCATGAGTTCTTCGTTCGAAAATTATGCGTAATACTTTTATTTTAATCGCGTGAAAATAAACTCGAATACAACCTGAACTGATAGGTATCAAAGTACTGCTAGAACTACCAAACATATCGTCCTGACTTGTGTACTTCTTAGTTTTTATAAACAAAATTTTAATTGTAAAAGGCCTGATACAAAGAATGATATTCGACTTTTACAATTTTTAATTCAAATTGTATCGAGCTTTATCGGAAATATGAGGAGCTTCGTCCAAATCATACCATCTATCAACGCTTTTTTGAAATAAAAAGAAAGAAAAGTGTATTAACCAAGTAGTAGCAATCAACATACGGAGAAGTACTTGCAATGGACAAATTATCAGCCTTGTACTGGCAATGCTTTCGCAGAAGATCCGTTGCGTTACTTGGAGGAGGTGGTATATTACTGGTATATGTAGTCTTTAGCATTATGGAGCTAAATTTTCAGTAAAATTTTAGATTATGAGGTTTTGAAGTTAAATATATCACCATCTTCATCACAAATCGCATTAATTTCCTCTTCTTCTTAATATTCTCTTTCTTTACTATATACTTATTTCATAAGAGATATTTGAAGGTGTGCAAAATACTTTACATGCAGCATAATGGGCAATGTAGAGAAAACAACTGACCAAAATGATACTTCGCACACTAAGATTATAATTAAAGAAAAATAAATTTTGTGAAAAATCGATGCATCTTTCTTTATATAGGAATTAAGCCAAAAAGTTAACTATACCGAGCCGGTGGTTCAGGGCTTAGCGTCTCGATCGCTCAACCCAGAGGTCGTGGGTTCTAATTCCCATTCCACCAAACAATTTTTAATTAAATTGTTTACTCGTAGACCAAGACTTATTCGCAGGGATGGCTTGGCAACCATCCTGGCGATGGCCTAGGATGGGAGGAATGTCAACTTGGTGTTAATGTGAGAGATTAAAATCAGTTGATATTTGACTTGTCCCCCTAATTAATGAGGTTTTCCTCATTCCAGCACTGAATGGTGGTTAGGGCCTACCAACGTAAGTCGTTCCTGAGGCGCAAATGCGGTCTGCGAAATAATAATATACCGTCCCCTCTCCCGCACAAGTTTCACACTTTCGGGCTAATTAATCCTTGTGATTAGAATGAGGGGTAGAGATATTATTACTATTATTGTACAGATAAATTATTAATGAAATTATCCTCTTTATATACCTGTTATCCTAGGTGTGCAAAGGAATAACCGTATTATTTTTAATATATGTCGGAAACAACTACTTTGTGTGCAGTATGCACCGCTCAACATTGAATTACAGCGACATAACCTCGAATTATTGTCTTCATTAAATATGTAAAATAAATCACTTCCTCCATCTCTTGTTCCTTTCTGGACAACACCCAGTAGACCAATAATTAATGCACGTTTAACACCTGGACGAGAGAGGTGTGAGATCCTGCGGTCAGCAGATCGGAATCCTGCCAAGATATAAGGGAACCCCGCGTTCTAACACGCATAGTTAAAATTCCGAAGAGTTACCTCCATGACATGGGTTATAATAACATAACGCGGTCCATATTTTTCTATCTGGATATATATTCTAGAATTAGTATGGTCAGAAAACAAGTCTGGTGGGTTTTATAGTTTTCGAAAATGAATTACGTTAATGAGTCAATCAATACACTACATTTCAATACACTTAAATTAAAAAAATGAGTATTTACAGCACTGGTTGTGAATAATAACCAGTACCAAGTTATATTTTCACATCTAGATGTATTTTGCTAATTCATCGTAAATTTATATAGGTACATTGTGGCACATATTCATGGTACACCCAAGTAATTTATATACATGGAACGATTATAGACGACTGCGCATCCAATTTTGTGTGGAAACATGGGAGCCGCCATTTTGATGTCACACTGCTCCCAACTTCTACATTTTGTATTGGTACACCTGACTAAGACCCTAGAATTCTAGTGTCTTTTTCTTTCTAATCTAAAAATTCAACGGTTCAAATCTTCCTAACACGACAAAAGTGGTATGGGTAAATTTGGTAAATAGTGTTTGTTTTGTATTTTTGGCGTCTTGTTGGTTTATTTTATTGTGATTCTCTCGATTTGATTCTGTTTGTGTGTTTATTATTGTGTTCCTTTGATTTATAGACTTTGAGTGATAATATTTGAGTATTGGACTTTCGTAATTATTCCAGAAAAATTCGGATTTTGAATATCAAACTTAATAAGAATTGAAAGTCTTAAGAGATATGCAATCATAGTTCCTAGCTAATATAATAGTAAATTATGAAAACTGCGAACATAAACAATACAAAATATAAGCTAGGATAGTTAAAGTAAGGTAAAGGATTGTTAAATTTTATATGCATAATGCATTTTAATTATTTACTTTTACATTATTTATGTATTATTTACATAAATAAGGTGAACAAAAGGTACGTAGGTAGGTACACAAAATATTTCATTTGTACCTTCATCAATTTTATTAGAAAGTTTGGTGACGATATATTTTATTTTTCACAAATAATTGTAATTAAACTATGAAATATGGAACATTCCTTATACCTATTTAGAATTTTTCTTATCCTCAAAAGTTTTACTTTTGAGGATAAGAAATGGCGGATTCAAAATTGGAATACTCGCGCAGCTTTGATAATCGTTCCATGTATATATAAATTCCTTGGGTACACCCCTTTTTCCCCAATTATTTTTTGCAATAAAATTTTTAAATTTGGTATGGCGGAAGTAATTGTTAAAGGTCATTTTTTGACATAAAAATTACCCTTTTTCCGTTTCCGGTTTCACCGAAAGTAATACAAACTCTCGATTTTGGTATGGAGTACTCTGTATATTATTATATTTTTGGAATCATTTTCTGAACCCGGCGATACAACGTAAATGACATTTCAGGTCTGTTGGTCCCACAGATAAAATAAGCATATGGGTAGATTGCTTATCCATTGCATTTTCTAATAGTACCTTAGTACGATCAGAAACATGTAGATGTATATGTCTCTGGTACGAGACAATAGTAGGTACTATTAAAAAAACTAGATTCATCTTTATAGGTAACAACTTTGTAGAATTTTAACTCACTGTAAGTAGATAAATTGAATGATTTTGAAGCGAACTGTATTTTTTATGATTGCTATGGTCCATTAGATTTAATCGTAGATGGTCAAGGCACTCTAAATTGAAAAGGAAAATAGAGTCCAAAAAGTAATTTGACAGACGAAATGTCACTTATTTTTGTCTCCAAAAATGTAAGAGATACAAAATTGGTTAAATTAGACAAAAGTTGCCTTAATTGTTTTTTGAAAAAAACATTGATCTCATTTAGATGTTTCAAGAAATATATAGAAAAAATATATACTAGTATTTCAGCTTATTAGGCCTTTTTCAATAGAGTAAATGTCTATTACTAAATGTTTCCAAGCACGTTTTCGTTATTTATTTGTTTACGAGCACCTACCCCCGATTGATCCTACCATTTGGTAAAGCCCCAGTCTTTAGTACATTTTCTAAGAAGGGCGAAAGTGTAAAATCTATGTAATCATTCGTAGTACAAGGATTTATAATCAAAGATTTTTAAATTTTCTAGGTAATTGCTCTAACAGATCTAAGCCCTTTCCTTTCTTTTCACGGTGCACTACCTTTATTTTTCAGATCTATAAAATGTTTGTTTTCTATACAATGCGTCTTTTAGTGTACTCTAGTTTCATACAATGCAAAAAATTCAGGATTTTCGACGCATTGTTAAGAAAACAATCATTTTATAGATCTGAAAAATGTAAAGGCACTGCATCGTAAAAAGAAAGGAAAGCGCTGACATCTGTTAGAGCAATTAGAAATTAAAAAATCTTTAATTATAAATCCTTGTACTATGAATGATCAGATAGATTTTACACTTTCGCCTTTCTTAGAAAAGGTACTAAAGCTCGGGCTGTACCAGATGGTAGGATCAATCGGAGTAGGTACTCGTAAACAGATAAATAACTAAAACGGGCTTGGAAAGATTTAGTAATAGACATTTACTCTATTGAAAAAGGCTTAATAAGCCGAAATACTGGTATATAGAGTGTTTTCTATATATTTCTTGAAACATCTAAATGAGATCAATGTTTTTTTCAAAACAGTTATTTTCAAAATGTTTCATAAAGAACAATCCGCTTCTTGTATCCACTTAATTAAAAGTTGCCTTTTCTGATAACTATTCATAATACGTTTTCGTAGTGTTGCCAAATTGATTTTCTGAGATATTAGGGAAATAACACGAAAAGTATTGATGTGAGCAAAAAGGTTATATGAGATCAAACCATCATTTTTTCCTAGCTACATAAGTAATGGTATCACTAGTTTCTTGAAAAGGGGTCTGCAATTTCAGAATGTCCCGAATTACTATAAACACTCTGCAGAATTAACTCTTTGCAAATAAGGAAAACGGGCTTTAAAAGCAATTTACGAAATAAATCACAATATTAAACATTTCCAGTTCCAAGCCATCATTATAGAAATCAATATAACTCAAACATTTGAAAAAGGTATTAATCAAATCATCTAAACCACCAAGGCTGTGAATAGAAGGAGTCAAACTGGCATTCTACAAGAATAAAGTCATCATTTTTAACCTGCGCGTAATCATATACATTCCAACTACGAAATTATACGTACACATCTGTCACTTACAAGCATTTCTGTCTTCACTATTGCTGGTAATATAATAAATCACCGTGCACTCCAATCTCACCTGTCAAATCTCGGGTTTAAATGAGTCTTGATTGACAGGTAGATGCCTATACACCGTCTCATACGTTCATATGCTTTCGTAAATAGAAGCGGCGAATAATGAAAGTACGTGTAATCTGAAAATGTAAATTTGATAATTATATAGCCCATAGATATATAATTTTATAACATATATTTATATATTATTTGTATAATAAACAAACGCGATATCCCATTCTTATCGGTTATATGTCAAAAAATGTAGTTATATTCATTGTAATCGCTTTTGAGATTACACCACCTGCAATAATAAAAACAGGAGAGCAGAAATATTGAAAATAATTATCTTGGCACAAAAAATTACTATAGAATATGCAATAGATATAAATCCGACAAATTAATTAAAATTCTGGGGGTTTTTCTGCTTGACACAAATAATTATATTATGTTGATAGTAATATTAAGATTTATGTTCAAATAAGGGTCGGTTTCATAGTCAAATTTAAAGGAGCTTTAGTTAGTATTACTTTTTAATACCTTGGATATAATAAGAGTTATTAAACGACCTATATAAGGTTAAGAATTATTTAGATTTATTTAGCTTTATTTATCCTACACTAGGTGAAAATTTTATTTTCGTGAGCCTTTAAACCCCCCCATACACTGCGATGTTCCTTGCAATTTTAAGCACATGATTAAAATTGTGCGCGCAAGATTGTAAGATCGCGTTGTGCATACACTGTCCGTTTAAATTGGAACAGTTTCATTTCAAAATCGTGCTGCACCAGAATGGAATGAAAATTTTTTATTGGCAGTGGCGGCGGCTTTAGCTGCTAAACAGAAAATTAGAAAAAACGTTCTAAATGGTCCAAAGATTGGCTTTTAAAAAGACAACAATTTTCACATGTAAACTTGTTAGCTGAATTAAAATTAGAAAAAGATGACTGGTTTAATTATTTACGTATGGATGAAGAAACCTACTTGGAATTATTACAGTTAGTAATACTTCTGTAAACTTCTTTTATTGAGAAGAAGGACACCCATCTAAGAAAATCCATTTCATGAATCCATTCTTTTCGGAATGATCCTTTCATAGGATCTATTTTCTGTCTAACTGTAGCTTTGGTCGCTGTAGGGTCTATTTTCAGTAATTTCTTCACTAGCTCATCATACGCTTTATTTTCTATTATTTTGTTGGAGTAATCACTGGAATTTACTTTCCATAAACAGGAATGGCTTCTATATAAATCAATAAACTCTATAACAAAGTCCTTAATCCAGGTTCTCGTATCTATTTTTCAGTATATACTTAAAAACGATATCAAACGAGCGCCCCTTTTGACAATATGCACTGAGAAAATCGGCAATGTTAACAGTGCGGAGCACATACACACATCGTTTTGCCCAAACATGCAAAATTGCGCGGTAAAATTATGGGTTCGCGCGTAATTAAAATTCAGGAGTAACATTGTCGGTTTTTGACCATACACGACAATCTTGCGCCCACAATTTTAATCGCGCGGTTAAAATTGCAAGGAACATTGCAGTGTATGGGGGCTTTAACAGGCGCGAAAGTAGGCATTTGCATGGCTAGCCGTAAAAAAATTAACTTTTTTATCAATAGGTGGCACATCCATTTTCAGCTGTCATCGCAGTCATTTAATTTCATATTATAAAGTAATGTTAAGTGGACACTTCATTATTGTTAGCATTAATTATTAAACAATGAACGAGACAGGTATCCCGGGAACATATCGAGCTTCTGAATGTGATGAAAGCATGGAAGAAACTTCATGTAGGTATGGAAGCTTCACTTGTCGAAGAACCTGCAGAAGTTACAAACCATGATTTAATTTCAACAATAGTTTTAGAGCAAACTCAGTTATTGGGTTTATCTTTTAGGTATATTTTATATTCTATCAAGGTGTTGCTTTTTCTAATTGCACTATTCACAATCCTATATTTAATATCAGTATTTCATAAGAACTATTTTTTTTGTAAATTAATTATTGTTATATAAAAAGTTTTAAAGTTTATGCTTTTTTTCTTGTATATGATAAAATATGTTCTGGAAACCATGGCGGGAAAGTCATTTTCCGGTATTCCAGAAGTATCCATTTCTTCCGTAACCCTGGAAAACGTTCACTTTCCCGCCTAGAAGTACTATTTCTGACTGTATAGTAGTTTCATAATTAATAGATTGCTTATGGGACTTTAAATACTTATTGTTTCCATGTTACTTTACAAGCGGCATACTTACAAAAGAATTGTTGAAATAAATCAGAAGCTGAGTCACAAATAGGTTATTGATAATGACTGGCAATAAATAAAAAATGATCACTTCTAGCAATAAAAAAACAAATTAATGTGAATAAAAATGCGTCAGTTACATTTAAATATTTTTAATCCCATAACTAACAGTTCATTAATTCCATTAACAGAATATAGGACCATAAATATCGAATTTATGTACAGCCTCACAGAGTAGACTGTTACATAGTGGCGATCGGCTGGATTTAAGTAAATAATTTAAATAACTATTTGACACATAAACATGTAGCAGGATGATATAACATTTTCAACGATATAAATTAGTAGGTATCTCAAATTTAAATATTTGTTCCTATAAATAAATAAAAACCCACGGATAGTGTGATGAAGACTTTCTCGTGTCAAAATTTTACGTATAGTGAAGATTAATGACCATTTCTTACATATTTTAAGGGAACACTACTGAAAATTATCATTTAAACGATTAAGCGTCTTAATATTATTGATGCTAAGAAATTACTACTATAATTTTTTTTTGAAAATAAGTGAATATAATAATAAACAACACCAAGCAATTTTGGAGTAAATTCTTCACCCTAAAAAATATATAATAACTATAGAAAACTAACCAAGTTTTATTTAAGCACCTAAGCTTTCTTTAAACTGACAATTTTGACATTGAATTTAATTTATTTCCAATCAATTTACCTCCCCCATATTAGTTACAATTTTTGTTAGTTAATAACACCTTTGCCACATTTGTGACAAGATGCCAGAAACAAAAACAACTTTCTTAATGATTCCTAGTTTCTTTTGGGATTACACCACTTGTAAAATAATAAAAAACAGCAAAATTAACCCAGTACTTAGAAAAACCGAAAAAGTCAAACTGAATTTCCTGGCGCACCGTCAACCCGATTTCGATGAATTTTTTTTTTTTTTGAATTGTAGCCTACTTCTTGAGCAAGGGCACTATGGTAGTATCTCTTATTCGAATTTCAATTTTGAGCATACACAGGGTGTTACAATGAAGTAAAGTTTTTTTCATGCAACACCCTGTGGAATGCTGTAATTAAAACGGTCTGTGTGTACTAATGGTAGACTGTAGCCCCACTTTTTTGCGAACCTTTTCGTTCTTTTTTGAACCCGTTATCTCTATTATTAGAGAAGATACACAATTAAAATGAGTAGTAGTAGAAGTCTGTCAAGTTTGTACCACTCATAATGTCCACACTGTAAGAAGACGTCTTGCAAAACAGAATTTAAGTTTTAGAATTCCAGCTACAGGACCGAAGTTAAACGTAAACCATCGTAGATTGCGATTACAATTCGCTATAGAGCATGTGAATTTGAATCTTGAGGACTAGGAGCCGCGCGTCTTGTTCATTAATGAGTCCAGGTTTTGTTTATGCAGCTCCGATCGACGTGTAAGGGTGGTCTGACGGCCAAATGAGCGTTACTCTCAATGCAATGTTCGGGAAAGGGTGTCATTTAATGGAGGTTCTGTAATGGTTTGGGGATGAATATTCAAGACAGCTCGTACAGAGCTAGTTCCTTTACGTGGAGGTTCCTTGACCAGTGCACGATATATTGAGGAAATTTTATCCGACCATATAGTCCCTTTTGTCCCAAAAATTGGCAATAATTTCTTATTAATGCATGACAATGCAAGGCCGCATGGTGCTCGTATAGTTCAAGAATATCTACAGGAGGTGGGCATTGAAACGCTGGACTGGCCTCTGCGTAGTCCAGATCTCAATCCTATGGAGCATTTGTGGAACAGTTTGGGTCGGCAACTTAGAAATCATCAGCCGCTCGCCGCCTCGCTAGACGATGTTGAAAACATTTTGAGAGAAACATGGAACAATATTGACCAAGACCAGATTACGCATCTACTTTCAAGTATGAGTAGTAGATGCCAAGCCGTTAGTAGAAGTAGAGGTGGAAATACACGGTATTGATTTTCTTCGTCCGTTTTGTTGATTTTTGTTCTTAATGTTAAGTTACTACAATACTGCATTTTAATTTTAGTTGTGTATCTCCTTTAATAATAAAGATAACGGGTTTAAAAAAGAACGAAAAGGTTAAAAAAAATAGGGGCTACAGTCTAACATCAGTACACACTGACCGTTTTAATCACAGCATTCCACAGGGTGTTGCAAATTTCATGAAATAAACTTTACTTCATTGTAACATCTTGTGTATGCTCAAAACTGAAATTCGAATAAGAGATACTACTATAGTACCCTTGCTGAAGAAGTAGGCTACAATTCAAAAAAAAAAAAATTCATCGAAATCGGGTGGACGGTGCGCCAGAAAATTCATTTTGATTTTGTCAGTTTTTCTTAGTGGTGCGTTAATTTTGATGCTAAGTGTATTATTATTTGGAATAATAATTTAAAATAAACACTTAAATATATCTTTGTTCTAAACAGTTCCTTCCTCAGCTTCTTCATTAGAAGTTTATATGATAAAAAATTGTAAGATTGACATTTTTAAATCAAAAGTGATTTCATACAGTTATTATTAATTTTCCACTTGTAAGATCATTCTAGAGAAGACAAAGCCCTGATTATGAAACTTACTTAATTTGTTACATATTTATTTTTATTGCATATTATACCTACCTATAATGGTTTTTGTGGCAAACTTCAGAAGTTTGCCTTGATACTACATTTCAATTTCTATTTTTAATACTTCTGGTTTCCTGCTTTTATTATTTGACAGGTGGTGTAATCCCAAGAAAATGAATCATGCAACTCCACCCCTAATAAGTTACAGACATTATAAATGCATAATTATTATCAGTCCTTTTTTCGTTTAACTTTTTTCGCTCAAGGCATTTGGACAATACGTTTTTGGAATTGCCAAAATTTTACCCTGAATAAAATATCCTCTTATATTCAGAATACTGAATACTGAAGAAAAATGTTTAACTTTCCGGTACAAGTGCAAATACAGTAATTTACCTCTCGAGCCATTAATATTTAGACAACACGCTGCGGTAATTCAGTCACGATGGTGAAGAACAAACAGTCAGATGGCATCCATGGCGAAACAGTTCGCTACGCGCTCGGGTTTGGTGCGTGCCACACGGTAATTTATGGCAGTGAAAACACGCGAGGTCATTTTCAACGCTGAAATATTATTTGACGAGATCCCACTTTTCAGATATGCGAGCGGCAAAGCTAAATAAACTGCTGGATTAATGTTGAATGGGTTCTATAAAAGCGGTCCATATATTATGATAATTTCCTTTCTGCTCAATAAGGCGTGGTGTTACACTTAAATTTCTGTTTATAGATCGGTAGAGATTAATAAAACGTTTTTAGCAGGGATAAGTTTCGAATGCACTTCTTGATATTGAAATAAAAGCATTATGTAATTTAAATAAGATGTATAGATGTATGTATGAGTCCTTGTATAGACTGATATCCCAAGTAATTACACGATATAATTTAATAAAAGATATAATTTAATAAAAAAATCTTTCGCTCTCCCGCTTGAAAACCTATATTGACATCGTGTCAAAGCAATTTTAGAAGTTTGAAAATTAGAAAATTGAACCATAGTTACTTTTAGGAACTAAAATTCTTATACTTATTGTTAATCTAAAGTGAAAAATACTAAAGCCGAAACTATATAAATATACCCATACTATTATACCTATATTAAATAATCAATAATAAAAACCACTTTAAGGAAAGATATACAGAGTGTCCCATTAAAAAACTATAAGTTTATTCCGTAGTCCAAAAAGAAAAGTAGATAGAAAAAATTTGACTACTCCACTGTTATACTCCACTACTCCGTCGTTATCTGTCTGTCAATTTGACCATAATTGTCAGACAGACTGTAGCAAAGACCCAAAGAGGGCACTACGGTGTTTCTCACCACTACCTTCTAATACTCCACTGCATTCCAATTAAGTACTTTGTACAGGGTGGTTAAAATTAGTCTTGAAAAGAGTTGGAACCTTTGGTGTGAAGATAACACCGACGTAGTTGTCCACATAACACCGAAACACTGTACTGCAGTCGACGCGCGTTTAGCCAATCAAGTTGGCATCATCTGAAGATATTAAAACTAAACTGATTCAAATTGGTGTGCTTCAAACAAATTATTCTCAAACTGTTCAAATTGGTGTGTTTTCGAGGGTTACCGAGAATCTATAATAGATAAAGTAAATCTGATAGACGAGTCCTATGCTCTTTTTCTAAAAAATAACAATGGCAAAAACTGCTGCTCTCTATCTTTTACCATTTTCGAGTTACAAGGCGTTTCTAGATTTTTGGTAAAACCGACTGTTGCCCTTTCCTTGTTTCCATTTCAAAACACCACATAACGGTTTGAACATTTTACAACTTATTAGACATACATTCGATGGCATAAAAATAAATTTGATTTAATTTTTTGTTTCCTTGTTATAACCACAACTTGTGTTTTTATAAATGAAACACACTGTATTTTATTTCTAAAATGGAAAGAGCACTGAAAATGCATTCCAAATATATATAGTTTATATCTTATTTTTCGAACAATTTCTGGAAAACATGATTGTGGCTCCTCTGGATATTTTAAAACTCAATAAGTTTTGTGTAAAATATTATTATGTTAATTTGACTACATTCAAATTATAAATACTCACAATTGGAAACAGAGATCCTTTGCTGAATTTGCACTTCTTAAATTAAAACTTTTTGTTAAATTGTATTTATCTTCATTTGAATAGCGAGCCATTTTTTACTTCAATAAACTGACTTCTAACAATGTAAAACGTTAAAAAATTTTATTTTGCCAGCCTTCTAAGCCAGTCAACTTCGTTCATATTTTCCAAATGAAAAAGGCGGTCGAGACTGCAATTAATTTATCCGTAACTTTCACATTTTCTGAGTTACCCTGGATTCATATAAAAAATGGACTGCTTTGTACATAATCATGACTGCGGGATTGTAAGTTATATTTTCATTTAAAGAGTGACCAAACTATCGACTATTTTCATTATACAATGACTGATATAACATCACTCTATCTATTTTGTACCTAAATATCTTAACTATATTTCCACATTAGACTAAAGTAGGTACAGTTATTTTAAATTGTAATGTTAAATATCAAGACATACTTGCCAAATAAAAAATATATCCGTGTACGAATATCTGCCAAGTCACTACAATTGCAGGAAAGGTGATGCAATTATTTACTTCTAGTGCTATTATTTTATCTATTTATCTACTGCTAGGCTTCACTACTTAATTTTTATCTACTTTTCAAAACAAAGATGCGGGACAGTATGGGAACAAATCTAAATCATTAAAATATCTTTAAGTATTTATTACTTAAAGTTTAACTGTCTGTGACGTCACATAGTGGTATCTGAAATCAACCCTATATTGGTTTCTAATTTGATCAGTTAATGGAACTCTGACTAGAAAGAGTATCAAGTGCTCCTTGTGCTTGTATAAACATTGGCAGTTGTCAATGACGTTTTTTCAAATGAGAAATGCCTTAGGCTTGAATGTCTTCTCTGACCCCTTTTACACCTGTGTACTTTAACCATTTTCTTAAAATAAGATGAAGGTAGGCTATATGTACAAGAGGTATCTTGTTAATGAATGTTTTATTAAAATCTATTAGAGAGTGCTTCATATACCATGTACACTTCCTGTTTAGTATATTATATAGTCCTAGGATAGTACCAGAAATATTACTAATACAAATATATGTCATAAAGTTCATTTGCAGAAAAGCAATGGTGATAGTAAATCAAATACAAAAATCTCTTCTTCAACTGAATAAGCACGTATTACCATTTGGTGCTTTCCTGTGTATGAGGAATCCATAGTTACTAGTAAACTAACCATACACATCAGTATAGCCTTTTCACCAATTACTATTTCACTATCTCTTATCAAATGCACTTTAATCCTTTAAAAGTTTTCTGTGAGTCCATATTTATCACCTTGTACTCTACCAAAGCAGTTATTGCTTTTGTAGACATTTGACACCATATTAATATTAATATGCCTCCCAATTTATCATATAATAATAATCATATAATTTGTAGATATTTGACACTATAAATATATTAATATGTCTGTCAACTTATCATACAGTGAGGACATAAAGTCCGTCCCCCCCCCCCTCTAATTTTTGAACCACTGGGTAGATTGTGATGAAATTTGGAACGATAATATATGACTAAATTCTACATTTTTTGACACATCAATGACAGCTCTGAATGCCAAAGTGACAGCTGGGCACGCAATAGGAACATTTTTTTAAATGGAAATGGGGGTCGAGTAATAACTAATTTTTAAGCTATTTTTATGCTCAAAACATCCCCAAATTTTGAGAACATTTGGTTCAGTAATTTCCAAATAAAAACCAGTAATATCGATTGCTGTTATATCATTTTTTTACATAAATATTACAAATTATTGTAAATTATTCAAAGCAAAACAAAAATTAAAAGTAAACAAATAACAATAAACCATCCCTAACCTAAAATAACGTAAATTAAAAAATTATGAAATAATTTAAATTAAACGTAGAGGCAAAAACTATTTTAGAAAACACGCGTTACTTCAAAAGATGTTGAAAATGACCACCATGAACGGTAAGTTCGGTTCCATCGGTAAGTTCTATTATAAAGATTATGTGGTAAAAAGATTATGTTATAAACTGATATTACTGGTTTTTATTTGGAAATTACTGAACCAAATGTTCTCAAAATTGGGGGATGTTTTGAGCATAAAAATAGCTTGAAAATGAGTTATTACTCTACCCCCATTTCCATTTCCATTTAAAAAAATGTTTCTATTGCGCGCCCAGCTGTCACTTTGACATTCAGAGCTGTCATTGATGTGTCAAAAAATGCAGAATTTAGTCAAGATTCTATGCAGATTATTATCGTTCCAAATTTCATCACAATCTACCCTGTGGTTCAAAAATTAGAGGGGGGGGGGGCGGACTTTATGTACTCACTGTATAATAATAATTATAGAATCACAACTATTCTTGGTATGCACGAAAATTTATGTATACTGCGGCACACTCAGTTGATTTGTAAAACATGCTAATTTTTAAAATATGCTTATCACAAATCAACAAAAGAAATTTAGAAGCTTTTGTAAATAGTCAGTTTCGTATAAATACTACAATATGTCTGTGTGCAGCAAAATATGTATACCAATAAATTGTTAAATGGAAACAAACACAAGCTCGCGTTAGTATTTATAACTTGCTCTATTTGCATACGAAAATAAAATACAGCAATAAATTTATAAAATATAGTAAGAAATTTAGGCAAGATGTTCGTTAAATAACAGCGTAAGTAAGCCAAGATGACAAGTATGGACAGAGCACGCTATGGAGTCGACATTTCACCATTTAAACGTCAAATTCGGGATATCGTCAAAATGTATATCGATCCCAAGGAGTGTTTTCCTCATCATTTACATATTAACTACAGAAATTTATCCGGTTATTGTTCATAAAATGTCTTACAAGGCCCAGCTGATATTTACAGCTTAACTACTGCAAATATTTTCGTGAATTAACATACTGATGTTTTTACGTGTTAGCAAACCTGTTGAGAATATATCTAGACTGGCCGACATAAAAAACGAACAATTCAATATTTTCTATAAAAGATATTTCTTAGAATTTTCTATAGAAAATATTATTACACATGTTTTTCTCGTTTTAATTTTCTCTCAACTCATTTACAGTTAGTAAATGAAATTAAAGTAACCTGTAAGGTTTACCATTGGAGAAAGGCCGGGGGCGACCTTCGGTGGCCCGCGGGGATCGTTCCGCGATCGTCCCTCGGAGGAGATAGCTTTCAAACTTTGTCGATTCGACGACGGAATTTAGAGCGAGACAGAATCGACGCATTTTAATACCGGGATATCAAAAATTATCTTGGTCAAGGGTGATTGTGGAATGTAAAACGTGTGTCTTACTTTAAATTTTTGAATATGTTTTGTTGTGTCAGAATCTGTCAAGTCATTGTGCTGAAATTTTCTAATCCAGTTTTTGAATCATGCCTCTTACCACACAGCACAAAATTTTCATGATTGAAGCCTATTTTCGAACGGGTGCGCTAGTTAATGGAAATTGGCAATACAGTCAACGTTTGTGTTTGGACAATTTTCGAGTGCACTTCCCAAACGTGGCAATATTACCGGACAATTTTTATGCGTGCCGTACAAATTGTGTTGAAGTGTTTCGCGAAACTGGTTGTGTGACTCACAAAAAAGGTGCTGGTAGACCAAGAGTTCGTACAGAAGAAGTTGTCAATGACGTTCGTCAACGTATGGAAGACGAGCCTGCAAAACCTTTGAAACGTCTTTCTCAGGAAATTGGACTTTCTTATGGAACATGTCATAAGATTTTAAAGAAAGACTTGAACATGCATCCATATAAGATGCAAGCACATCAAGCTCTTCTGCCCGCAGACCACCCCGTACGCCTTGCTTACTGCCATATTGGTTTGTCAATTAATTTAATGAGTGACGATCTTCTGGACTTAACTTTTTTTCTGACGAAGCGTGGTTCCACCTTTCGGGATACATCAATTCTCAAAATATGCGAATGTGGAGCAATGATAACTCTCATGTTTTTACTGAATCGCCACTACATGCTCAAAAAATTGGTGTTTGGATGGCAGTTTCTCGCAGAAGAATAATTGGGTCAATTTTTTTCGATTTCACAACTGCAACAAAGAATTGTTCAGCAATGTGCAACCATAACGCCAGAAATGCTGCAAAACGCTTTTCATAGCATGAGGAGGCGCATCAACTTGTGCATCGAACAAAACGGGGGACATTTCCAACAATTACTGTAATTTAGTTTTTCTTGTTACTAAAACCGTTATTTCATAATTTGTAGTTCATTATTGTTTTACAACTGAAATAAATAGGTATGAAATTTGTAGGTTATTGATGATGTCAGTGTGACAGTGACATAATTATTTCAAATTTAAAGTAAGACACACGTTTTACTTACCACAACCACCCTTGACCAATATAATTTTTGATATCCCGGTATATATAGATTATAATAGTACTTTGTGTATCTAGGCGGGAAAGTGAACGTTTTCCTCATGATTTATTTTCAACAACAGTCTCAGAACAAACTCAGTTATCTTATCTAAACAAGCTATTGCCTTTGTTAAATATTCATAATCCTGTATTTAATATCAATATTTCAAAGAACTAATTTCTTTTGTAAATAATTATTCTTATATAAAAAAGTTTTGAGTTTATGATTTTTTCCTTGTTTTCCGGTCTTCAAGAAGCGGTCATTTCTTCTGGCCCCTTCTTCCAGCCCAGAAAACGTTCACTTTCCTGCACAACAAAGTACTATTCCTTATTTGTGGCATTCCCTGTTAGTCCTGCAAATACACATTTAAAAAAAATGTGAAAGTACCTCTAAAACAATGAAAAAAATCACAATATTTATCTTAACTAGTTTACCTTATCATTCGTTTTTATAAGAACATAATATGTTATATATGATTAACTGCACCAAAACGAGAATATCAATGAATTGTATTTTTAAGAAAAATTAAAATAACCAAAAAAGAGTTAGTTTATTAAAATTATCTGTGGATTTATTCTACAAATAAAATGACATAGTTACATGGTGCATTGTCGATTCGAAAAATGGTGTTTTCTTTTGTTAAATGGATGTCTCTTTTTTAACATTTCTCGAAATATTGAAATGTTTATATATTCGCTGTATATTTTATGGTCTCGGCGATCATTGTGAATAATTATTATAGGGATTTTCAAAATGTTTCAAATAGTTGATGACCATTTTCTAATATAAATGCGACGTTAAGTTCCGCCATTTATTCTGCCCAATTCTGCTAATTTAAAAAACTTATGTAAAAATTCTTACAATAACTCTAATAATAACAAAGTTATATGTTACAATATATATATATATAGATTATTGTCATCCTGAAAGCCCCTCGGTTCTGTTTGTGTCCTCTGATTAATAAATTGTTGCTTTTTCTCTAGTCTCGGAACTCCAATATGTACAGATATCACGAATAAAAAGAACTAAACTAGAAAACTATAAATCTACCATACAAGAAAACTATTACGGATAATATAATGCATATTTTAATTTTTCAATAATGCTCATGCATTCTACAGTGTCTTTTGAACCTTTACAAGCTCGCTTTCAGTGGAGGGCAGTGTAGTTTCTTATATTTGCATATATGTCTTTTGCAGAGAATGTTACATCCACTTATACGTATAATTTTACTGTAGACTTTTATCGCGTGCGCCATTTCCACATGGTCCTCGGTTTTTATTTAAATTTAGGTTTTATTGAGCGAAATTAGTGTGTTAAACAGTTTTGACATGAACATGGTCTTTTCATTAACGGAAACATAAAAATATTTAGAAATTATGTTAAATGGCAGAAATAAAAGATAGAGTGGTGGTAATAATTTATGAAGTTTGTTGTATAAATGGTTGGTTATTAAAAAACATAATAAAAATTTTATTGTGTTTCAGATTTAGGCATTAGGTCAAAATGTCTTCCAAATTTCCAATTACATTTAACATTTCTCATAATTTATATATTTTTTTATATATTTTCTATTTTAATTTCTATCGTTCAGAAATCATTAACAGTATCGTTAATGTATTTAAATACATTATTGTATTTTGCTCTTGTCAAGTAGCTATTGAACTTAAAATTGTGGACAGTTTAACAAACCAAAAACAAAATAAGAATTATTTCTTTCTTCTTTTTAATCTACACTACTGTCCAGATTTATAATCATATTCTTAAAAAATATCTTGCCAAAAAGTGAATCTGGAATTTGTACTTTCATAATTTATTAACTCAGTTTTGTTGGGGATGTTATATTGGAGATAATCCTTCATCGAGACCAACTACCAGACACTGACCGGTTTCGCGCTTATTTTGCGCTCATCAGGGTGCCATAGGTAGTTGATTGGTCTCGATGAACGATGTGGCGACTCCTATGGAGATGCCGATGTACTGCAATGCCAGTCGGGGCACATTGTCCGTGGAGTAGTTGTTTTCGGCATCTCCTTCAAATAAATAAATATAGGATTGTCTTCCTTAAATACAATAGAAGTCACTGCTATAATCGCACCTGCGGAGAAGCAGGTCGTTATCTTTCTGTCAATTTGACAATAATTGTCAGACTGATAGTAGCAAAGGCCCAAAGAGGGCACACTACGGTGTGTTTCTCACCACTATTAATAATTTACTAGAAATGTTAGAAAATCGATCTCATGATTTTCGTTAAGTTTAATTAATTTGACAGTTTTCGTGGGAGGTGCTTGTCTCGTTAGTACAATCTCACATCGGCAGATAAAATGAGAAATAAGTTGAAGCGGATGTGACTCGAGATTTTCGAAGACCAAATAGACGTAGAAGGAGTCGACGTACGGTCTCGAAAAAAACATCTCAAAGGATTAGAGAAAGGACGGAACTTTCGCGTGAAGCGGTTCTTCAAGCCGTAAAAATTAGAATAAGGTCTCGGGGGTCCCGCGAAAAGTCGGTATTTCGGCGGGAAGGCGCGTAGGAAACGGGGTGAAAATACCCCTACGCATTGGAGAAAGGCCGGGGGCGACCTTCGGTGGCCCGCAGGGATCGTTTCGCGATCGCCCCTCGGAGGAGATAGCTTTGAAACTTTGTCGATTCGACGACGGAATTTACAGCGAGACAGAATCGACGTGTTTTAATATATATGGATATTAGTTTTGATATGTTATTAGTTATAATTTTTTGTTTCTCTTTAATAAACTAATCGGTTCGGGTAGGTTTTTTTTAAAGCCTCTGATGGAATGGATTATATTGTAATTAATTTATTTAAAAGTGCAACTTACTAGCGTTCTATCCAAATGCAAGACCACCTGACTTGGTACAGATGCTAAATGGCCTATATTATTTTTATAATACTTAATTGGTAAAACGTTTGCATCCCACATGGTTAGGTGTAATTACTTTTAAACGATAGCCATATACGATAGTTAATGGTCTGAGTTGATTGATTACTTCTGCGATGATTGTTTTCAAATCAATAATTGCTTGAATAACGTATTATGTAATAGTTCAGTTGATAAATAACCTTGCAGTGTTTTTAATATCATTAATTTGTGTTGCTTGGGTATATTCTGACCCAACACGCAGTTTGAGAAATTAATAGTTACTGCTAATTTTTACTAGACGGTGCTAATTATGTTAAAAATGGTGCATCTTTTTCTGCACTGGAAGAACATTTTCTTCCCTCTTCTTCTTTTTGTTTATATTCTGCCACGCTTCTGAATAAGTTAAGAAAGACAGTAAACTTCTGCGTCAAGCTGATGGGCCAGAAATTAACAGTAAAATTATTAATATTGCATAACAAACCCATCTCTGCTAAAAAAAAATTATCTACAGGGCGAATTTACGAAGGTGTATTTCAAATAAAATATGAACAATTGAATTATTGTAGCTTCTTTTGCGACTACACCACCAGTAAAATAACAAAAAAACAGAAAACCAGAAGCATACAAATAAAATATTAACAGTGCAGAATCAAGGCAAACTTCTAAAGTTTGCCCCAAAAAAGCACTGTGTAATATTCAATAAAATAAGTATTTGATAAATTAAATAAATAATAAAGAAGCATGACATAATAAATTATATGCTTCTGGTTTCCTATTTTTTGTTATTTTCCAGGTGGTGTAATCCCAAAAGAGACTACAATGAATCATGAAAACGCACCACAAATAAGTTATTATGAACAATTGAATTTTGGTACAATACAATTAAACCAAAATTTGAAGAGACAAAACGTTTTCCCGGATTTCTGAAACTTATGAATATACTTTTTTAGAATTCGGCAGATGATACCGCAGTATAGTGTCCTAGCATCATGCACAATTAGGGCCTCGATATCAAACAGTGCGATTTGTAATTTTAATCAATTTCTCAACATATTCGATCCTATGTTTATTTATCCTTGCTTTTTGGAGAAGAATAGTACAACAGATCTCTTTGTAATGTACTTACATAAAAATGAAGTACTATCGAGCTTTTTGCTCCTTCTCACTGCAACTTTTAAAGAAGACCGATCTAGGACGATATACTATAGAGTTTTGTTCTAGATCGATCATCCTAGATCGAAAAACTCACAACCAACGATTTATATAGCTGCGTTGTTATTTTCTTTTAGAACTACATCGCAGATACTTAATTGCTTTAATCTGTTTCCTCAGAAGTCCAAACGTGTTATTTTATACTGACTTCTTACTAATATTAATTACGTTCATTATAATTAAAACTGGAAATAGAATTTTATCGCTATTTACATTATTTATTTAAAACATACATGACTTTATTTTCCTTCATGTGTACCTAATTGTAATCGCCAATGGCCAATAGTCCAATAAAGGATAGTCGTTACGATTTTATGTCAGGCTTTTCATATTATACATTGAGAACGGCATATTATACAGTAAGGGCAGTAACTATTGAATGCTCTATATTCAAATTCTTTCATTTGAGGCCCAATAAACATCGATTTTTTGGTTTTTAATTGAAGTTCTATTCCGAATGTGACCTCGTTATTTTTTTTTGTGATTATGTATCAGAAACTTAATGTTTGTTGCTAGGAACTATCCAAATATATGTAGTGTACCGTTCAAAAATCATCCATGATATTATATCCTATGACGTAACCAATGTAAATGAAGCAGAATTGGAGCAATTAAAGATCGATGTGTCGGAAGACTTATAGACACAATATAGACACATATGCATAGCTAGAAGGTTTAAAGGAAACACATCCTATAACATCCCTCAACCCAAAATTATTTAAACATGGCACCTTGTGCAAATGGAAGCAACTCTATTAGAATTACATCTCTTAAAGTGAATTATTAACAAATTCCTTCATAACAAAAAATAGGTGCCGTTAGAACGTTCTGTCGGAAGATAAAACTTAAAAGTATACAATATCGTAAAGCTTATCTTTTAACAAAGTCATTAAAATAATTTTATAAACCCCATACTAATTGGATAACAGCATTAACACTTCAGCGATAAATTTTTGTCCTCTTCGACTCCCCATTAAAAGTTTATACAGAAGACTTTATAACAACTTTTAATTAAAATCGAATCGGCATTAGTTGAAGACACAAATGAATATGAAAGTCGGCGGAGATAGTAAATAGAAGGCATTCTCAGGAGCAGGGCCGGTTCAGAATCTAGATAAAGGAGGTTGGTGCCAAAGTTAAAGTGAATTAAGAATAGGATATTTCTATTTCCATAAATTACAGGAATAGACGTCAAAAAATAATCGGATAAAGAGTTCAGTTCAGTATAATTAGCATTGTAATTTTTGGGAATTTTAAAAAACAATTTCGTAGTCGTTAGCTTCGCGAACCCTTAGTACTCTTTTATGCATACATTTTCGTCCACGATACGCGGAGTTGAGAAAAACGCCGCTTATACCAAATTGTATTTTATGCACGCGTATTCTACCACGCATCGCCAGTTTCATGCCACACGATAGTCAGTGAAGTACGTGTTATTGTGTTATAGTGACAAGTTCTTTAATTATTTTCGTATCATATTTTGATGAATTAAGTACCAAATTGAAAGATAATTTATTGAAGAAAGTGAAGCTTTCACAGGGTCTAGCATTTTCTTCTGAAGAAATGTTAGCAATAACGCCCAGTCTCACTTTTAGGTATGGGTAAAATCAGGGCACCTAATTTCACAAACTTCTTTCCATTTATCCCTTTTCAACTGTCTATTTTTATAAAATTCCGATGAAGAATCCTATATAACAGAATTTTCTCTGATAGTATGATGAATAGCTCAACATCAATTGCCTCCATTGCAAATATCTTGTTTGGTCAACATTTTCTACTATACTATCTATTTTCGAGCCTCTGGACTAGCGACAAACAGCGCGTTGCATAAAAACGCTGATTTATTTTCTTACCTTTTTGAAACGCGTGTCGCCAGGCGTTTTCTAAATTCATCGCGACAGAATTTAAAACGTGACAACAAAGCAACGCGCGTAAAATGCATAAATATGGTAACTATATTCATGCATTCTTGAAACGTGGCGTTTTTCTCAACTCCGCATTTCGTGGACGAAAACGCATGGATAAAAGAGGTGTTAGTCTTATAGAAATCGTAGATGAATTATTTAAAAACATGTCCATGATTAATAGTGCGGAGTGGAATCAATTACATCACACGGTTAATTTCAGCGTAATTTCAGTTAATTCAATACTTACGCGTACCTTTTCGGTTAAACGAACATTGTTAAGTAAATAGTATGAATAATATCTCTTTAATTTTATTATATGACTAATAAAGAGATATAGTAGAATCTACATACAAATTTGTGTAACGGATCCTAACGGATCTGCTCGCGCAGTAACCGATCGTAACGGATCACAATTATTGTAGAACTCCCCAGATGTCTAACACTGGTACAACCTTTGTGCCCTTGACAAATGAACAAACATTGTTCTTTGCGTTTGAGAACTACTTCTTGACTCAACTAGATTAAATTAATAATCAAATTAGCTCAAGAACCACTTCGTCCTACTGATGAGATCCAGAGATCCTTTGGTTCGCCAATACGTTTTCCGATACATGATAAAATAGGCCCAGTTTTCTCTTCTTCTAGATTTCATCAGTAGGACGAAGTAGTTCTAGAGCTAATTTGATTATTAAGCTATAGTAGAAATTATAACCGTGAGTTCATTTTTCAGGAAACTTTCTAAGCCGGCTATATTATCAAAGACTATAAACAAACTGAAAAACTCGTACTTTCTGAGAACAAAAGATGTCGTAGAATATTAAAAATCAGTCATTTAATAGTTTGGAGGAGGGTAATATGGACTGAAATTTCTTAACTGCAGGTCCAAGTTACATAAAATATTTGAAAAATTACTATATTTTCAAGCACATCTTATACTCTCAACAGAAACCAGTCCAGTGAATCAACTCTGGAACTCAACTCTCTTATACTGCTTGCAAAAGTTTTATACTTTTCAATTTAGAGTAGATTCTTGCTGAAATTCTGGACACTTCATATGTTATTGGTATATACAAAATTCAATTTACCAAGCTGAAATTAAGGTATTTTGAGCATTTTCGTCTGTTTTTTGAACATTTTTCGCTGACTTATTCATTTGACAGCATACACTTATTGAGAATCAAGTAGTAGATTTTATTTTCCTTATGCAAATTTACTTTTATGAATGAGAGGTCTAGATGGCAAAACATGGTGGTGCTACTTTATAAATTTGTTACGTTAACAATGCAAATTATTATATAATCACTTTCACAAATCACGCCAATGCAGGTTTACTGCATCTACTGGACTATAAATCTCGCTTTTTTAAGATCACCATTACTGACACCCATCCTTTCTCTTAACACTAAATAATCAAAATTTTTGTCGGAAAATTAATCTTTCCATAGTTGTAGCTAATTTTAAACTACTTTGGTGCAGTATAATTACATTTTTTAGAAGATTAAAGGTTCTGATTGTACAAAGGCGCCGCGGTTACCCGCAGCACTCAGGTCTTTCGACCCAGTGTGCCTGCCGTGCTATGCACATAGGCCAACACCCGTTCTAGGGGAAGCTCTCTAATGCCCTGGGGCAGGAGAAATGCTGCACCCAGATGCTTGTGTCTCTTGATCATGAGGCAGACACAGCGACAGAGGATGTGAATGGAATCCTCATCATCGTATCCGCAAAATCTGCACCTTCTAGTGTGACTATGGCCGATAGTGTTCAGGTGCTTGTTGAGATGTCCGTGACCTGTCAGCAGCCCTGTGACAATTCTTATGCTGTTACGACTTAGCGCAAGTTATTGATCGAGTTGCGTTCGATCAAGGCCCTTCAATTAAGAGCCTGGCTTGTCGCAGCCCAATCCCATTCGACCATTCTTTCTCTAATCTTTCCTTGATCCAGTTTCGAATAGACCTTGTCACATAACTAGGCGGAAGCCCGAGTACTGGTTCGAGCCCTGTAAACTGTATACTTGAGCCTCTTTTAGCCAGTTCATCGGCCTCCTCATTTCCTGTTATGTTGTGATGATCCGATACCTAGGTCAAACAATTTAGTTAGTAATTAATCTGAACAGAATCATATACTGTATCCAGAAAGTCAATACTTTCCCGAAGAAAATTTATGTTTATTTGAAAAATATTGATATTTATACGAACGCTTTACTTCCACTTCTATATTATATCGTTTTTATTACAGAATAAATTTTTTTGCGTCATTACGGCTTGTAGTAATTTTCTCTAAAACTTCCCATTATTTTTTTCTTATAAATTGTCCTCTTGACGCTCCTGGTTTTAAGTTATCTAAAAATAACCTATAACCGGCCCTGCTTTGAAGTAGCAATTATCTGAACATGGAAGCAGAGGTATGAAAAGAACCATTAATACGTAATTTAATTTAATAAGGGATTAATTTATGCGCAAGTTAAATCTCTTAACAATAACATTCGGATAAAGCCGCGTATATATCGGAATATGATTTGAATAGAGCCGCAATTACTGGTTTTTTTCCCGAGAGTAATTATCGTAGCTGTCATGTTGTATACATTATTCATACATCTGCAATTAACATGCCGATAATGTCGACTTCAAATATACCTTTTCATGTGCCACTTTTATTAATAATATCGTGTACTCGGATTACTATGTAAACGGAATCCGAAAAAAATGTGATAAACACCTTTTAGAATCAGTTAGTTGTAAGTGCATTAAAATTTTGTTTTTCCTTATAAACAATAAATTGTTTAATTAAGAAAAATATAATCGTCGTCGTCCTCTCCTATTCCACTTTCATCTTTCTTTGTATACTTTTCATTTTCAGATCTCCAGTTGTTGCCACAGCCCTCATTATTTATTCGGTATCTACTTATACAATCCCGTAACTTCTGATCTAAAAAATCCAATTTCAGTATTAGCTCCAAGTTAATTAGCAATGCTTGAAAATATGACATGAAAATATGTAATGTTAAATATGATTATCACATTTGTTAAATATGATCGCCGTTTTTCTTCACTATGCTTGAAAACACTCCCTCAAACTGAGAAAAGGATCTAATTGACAGAAATAAAATTTATTGCCACCAATTGAATTATTTATTTGTATTTGATGAATTAAAGATTTAATTGGTGGACCGTAAAAATGTATTTCTTTGAATTATTATTGTAATATTAAATATTGAATATTAGCAAATTAATGTGAATTCTAAAGAGAAAAATATTTAATGTTTGGTTTTTGCAAAAAACAAACATGAAAAATAAACTTTAGTTTTCCAAAATTAAACAAGTAGCTATAATAATAGTTACCAAATATTACTTACTATTTAATCGTAAGGCTTTACATTGAACATATCCTTACATGTATTTATAGAAAACTACATTTCATAGGAGATGGGAAAAATTATTTATTTTTTTAACATAATTATTTATATATTCTGTAATCCATATATATTAAAACGCGTCGATTCTGTCTCGCTCTAAATTCCGTCGCCGAATCGACAATGTTTCTAAGCTATCTCCTCCGAGGGGCGATCGCGAAGCGATCCCCGCGGGTGACCGGAAGTCGCCCCCGACCTTTCTCCTATGCGTAGGGGTATTTTTGTCCGGTTTCCTACGCGTTTTCCCAATTTAAACACCTTTTCAAAAAACCTCTGCAAAATTTTCGTCGATCGCCGTTTGGAGAAAGAAATACTGCTAGCTCCGGCGTTTGTCCTCGCGCCTAATGGCCCCGTCACGCCTGCCGAAATCCCGACTTTTCGCGGGACTCCCTAGCCCCTTTTTCTAATTTTACGGCTTCGAGAACCGCTCCACGCGAAAGTTCCGTCCTCTCTAATCCTTTGAGATTTTTTTCGAGACCGTACGTCGAGTCCTTCTACGTCTATTTCGTCTTCGAAAATCTCTACGACTCGCATCCGTCTCAACTTCTTTCTCATTTTATCTGCCGATGTGAGATTGCACTAGCGAGGCAAGCACCTTCCACGAAAACTGTCAAATTAATTAAACTTCAGATAGGTTATTTTCCTACGAGAAATATTTCAAACGGAATCAATAGTACTGACTATCAAACACTGCTGATTACCAAAATACTAAACGGAAATGCTTTTCCAATTAGAAAAGCAATAAAAATTATTTTTTCAGGTTGACACGTAAAATTTATATCCTTAAACGTCTTAGGGTAAACTTTTGACAGTAGGTGCAGTAGCGCAATGGGAAAGTCGTAGAATTCAAAACGTGATAATGCTGGTTTCGCGAGTTCGTGTCACGCTGGAGGCAAAATTTGTTTTACCTTTTAATTCCAATTATTTATTAGTATTAGTGTTTAGTTATTCTGTTTCATTATCCGTACGTTTTATTCGTTCTGCACGTAAAGTTTGGAATTAATTCGTTCACTTTAGCATAAAATATTAAGAAAAATCGTTTAGTATAATTAAATCATCATTGCAGATACAAAATTTCTTTAATATGTATTTGCTTTAAAATAATATTATTCTAGATGCTTTTTGAACCCAGGCCGCAGGCCTGGACCCCCGGTAGGGCTAGAGATGGGAACGAAAATCGCGATAGCGATTTTCTCCATTTCTAGTCATTATATTATATGCAAATTGAACTTTTTAGTAACTTTCAATATCACTCGAGAATTCTGTACGTACATGATATTTCTTAAAAATCTATCGATATTTACCTACCTGTCTACTCCACAACCCGTAAAATCATATTTTTCAAAGGAATAACTATTATTTTTAAGATATGTCGAAAACAACTACTTTGTGTGAAATATGCACCCCCGTACATTGAATTACTACGGCATGTCTTCGTATAATCTCAACTTATTGTCTTTAATACATTTTTCTTTTTAATAGTGTTATCTACATCTTTTAAATAATGAAATATTAAACAAGCATCTAAATAAAAATAATTATTTTTGGTCACATATTTTTGCATTGAATTTTAATGAAAAAAAATATTTTTTACTGAGAAAACTGAAATTGTAGCAATCCTTAGCCTAATGCGCGATACGTATTTCTGCTTCTGGCGCCTTCGCCGTAACTGTTAATAATTACAAGAAATATATGACTTCAATGTCAAAATTGCCTGTTGTAGGTAGATAACTTAGATGTTTTTTAATAACATTTCCCTAATTTCCTATGTACCTATCTAATTTATTTATATCCTAATAATGTTTGAGTTCTATAACTCTGGTAGTATTTGTTTATATATTATACAGAGTGAGTTTTATGTATGGAACGCCTCAATTACCTCGGAAACGGCTTGCCCGATTTTTATGAATTTTGGTTTATAAGGGTTTTGTAATATGGCCGATATTATTGTGGCATTTACATTGTTGTCAGATCTTTCGTTTTTCCGGAAATATACTGAAATTTGTTATTTCAAATGGATCACCCTATATATTTTTTTGTTTTTGAAATCTCTAAGAAATTTAGAATATTTTTCATGTAATGTTCCCTATAGCTAATTGCCATAATTTCGGAGTTACAGCTACATTTGCAATATCTCCGCCGAAGTTAAAATATTACATCACGGCGGCTATGTCTGCGACAAAAACAATTTTGACGTTTTAATAAACTATTATTGTTGGTGTTTATTGAAAGTTACAATGGACCGTTTATCTGAGAAAGAACGAATTGAGATTTTAATGATATTAGGATATGGTGATGTGCGTAGAAGTCAACAGGAAACGTGTAATATCTTTAATAATTTATATCCTAATAGAAATCCCATAACAAGATCTACTGTGAGTAAGTTGTTAAAAAAGTTTAACCAAACTGGAGCCATAAAAGATTTACCGAAATCAGGGCGTATAAAAACTGCAACAACTGAAGACAAATCTTTAGATGTTTGTGTTATGTTAGAAGAAGATCCACACTTTAGTACTAGACAAATGTCCAGGGAAGTTGATATTTCTCAAACATCCATAATGAAAATTTTACATGCCAATAAATTCCATCCTTACAAAGTAAGATTGGTTCAAGAGTTGTCAGATGATGATTTCGATAGACGTGAAGAGTTTGCCGACACAATGATGGAAAAATGTTACGATCAAAATAATCCAAATTTTTTAAATAATGTTATGTTTTCCGATGAGGCCACTTTTTGTATTGATGGAAACGTAAATCGGCATAATTGCAGATACTGGTCACGTAACAATCCTCGTTGGATGAGAGAATCCCACACCCAATTTCCACAAAAGATTAATGTATGGGCTGGAATAATAGACGACAAAATAATTGGTCCTTTTTTCATTGAAGGAAACTTAAATGGTCCGGCGTATTTAAATTTATTACAGAATAATATTATACCTGAGTTGGCTCGGTTATTTCCAAATCTAAGTAAGTATTCTCAATTGCCTGTTAATTTAGAAATTTTATTATTTGAAACTTTCAGACAATAACAATGTCCCAAATAACAATATTTGGGTGCAACAAGATGGAGCTCCACCTCACTATGCGCGTGACGTGAAGCAATACCTAAACGATGTGTTTCCCAGAAGATGGATTGGAAGGCGTGGTTTTATCGAATGGCCCCCGCGATCACCCGACATGAATCCTTTAGACTATTTCCTGTGGGGTCACTTAAAAAATATTGTTTATAAAACCAAACCTGCCAATATTCAGGAATTAAAAGATAGGATTACCACAGAGATAAGAAGAATTGAGCAGTCAGGAATGTTACAAAATGTACTGCAAAGTTTTAAACATCGCATGGCTTCTTGTATGGAAGTAAACGGACAACATTTTGAGCATCAGCTGTAACCGCCTTTACTTTATGTTTTCAAAAGATCCTATGGGATTTCTATTAGGATATAAATTATTAAAGATATTACACGTTTCCTGTTGACTTCTACGCACATCACCATATCCTAATATCATTAAAATCTCAATTCGTTATTTCTCAGATAAACGGTCCATTGTAACTTTCAATAAACTCCAACAATAATAGTTTATTAAAACGTCAAAATTGTTTTTGTCGCAGACATAGCCGCCCTGATGTAATATTTTAACTTCGGCGGAGATATTGCAAATGTAGCTGTAACTCCGAAATTATGGCAATTAGGTATAGGGAACATTACATGAAAAATATTCTAAATTTCTTAGCGATTTCAAAAACAAAAAAATATATAGGGTGATCCATTTGAAATAACAAATTTCAGTATATTTCCGGAAAAACGAAAGATTTGACAACAATGTAAATGCCACAATAATATCGGCCATATTACAAAACCCTTATAAACCAAAATTCATAAAAATCGGGCAACCCGTTTCCGAGATAATTGAGGCGTTCCATACATAAAACTCACTCTGTATATTTGTTTATATATAAATAAGCCAACAAACAATATCAAAAATATACTATAAAAAGCTATAATTACATTTTGACTGAAATAAAAAAGTTATTTTATTCTAAGTAGGAAAATGTATTATTTATTTTTATAAATTATTTGAGTATACAATTAATGAGATTAGCAAAAAAAAATTTGACATAAGCATACATAAACACTAATTTATTGATATACTACCCACTTAAATATTTGAAATAAATAACAGATCATGAAAAATACACCTCCATTGATACTTTAGACACCTCCATTGTTTAGCAACTGCGGCGTAAATTTTTTTCTTTTGATTATAAGAATGACCCATAATGTCTACTGTTGGATACAAAACTAAATATACTTTAATTGCAAAGGAACACACAGGTACTACGCATTTAGCAATTGCAATTAAATGTTTTATTGTGGAAAATAAATGTATTTCTTAAATTAAGCATTTATACCATTTTAATAGAATTTTTAATATCAAATATTTATTTTCTTCCATTAAATGTGCCTATTTATACAGAGTATTGGGAGTATATTCACTACTAAGTATTTTGTAGGTACCTAAATAGTAATTATTTAATATTAGTGTATAAATATTTTAAAAATATTTTAAATAAATTACAGTTTTTACTATTATATACATTTTTGGTATATTGTCTTTACCAACAACACTGACATAGCTTTCTACGTAACACCAAAACACTATACTACACTCGACGCGCGATTGTCCAACCAAGTTGGCATCATCTGGAGATGATTAAAACTGATGCGTTTTAAACATCTCCAGAGGATACCAACTTGGTTGGCGAAACACGCGTCGAATGCAGTATAGTGTTTTGGTGTTATGTAGAAAGCTACGTCAGTGTTATCTTCACACCAAAGGTTCCAACCTCTTTCAAGGTTCTCTTTTCCAAGAAATTATGAAAAATAAATTATGTAGGTATCTATAATAAACATAATATAAAAAATAAATAATTAATAATTTCAAAAACTATAGTTTACTAGCAGTTTTAAGCAAAACATTTTCTTCAGTGTGAGTTACTGTGTATCTTCCATTACATGCCTTCAAATAACATATACAACCAAATAATGAAGGATGCGCGCGAGTTAAATACGGTTTAGGTTTACTTTGGTAGTACTTTCCTTTGAAGAAGTACTAGATTACTGTTAGCTAATTGTTATTATGTTAAATATAGTTGTAGCTACATAAAATTCGTTTAGAAATGTATTTACTGGAAAAATTATATAATTCGTTTTCATTGTTTCAGGGATGGCTGCAAGTAGTATGAGTCAATCCATGGCTTCCTACTATAACCCTTCAGCGGCGTATGGGTCCCTTAGTGCAGCTTCCATGGCCGCAGCTGCAGCGGCAGCACAGCAATCAGCTGCTGCTATGTCTGCAGGACTCACCGGAACGGCACAGGTATGTAGTTCATATTAATTTGTTTAAGCCACAATCTTTAATTCTACCACATCCTAAATGAAGAAAACCTTTGAATATTTTTGTAATGTAAGTAATTAACTTTTTTTATTTAAAAAAATCGATAAAAGTATATTTCGGATATTAACATTTCCTGTAAAAAATATTTCCGTGATATAAAGTTTAAACAATTGCGCAAAACTTATGTACTTATAGGCCAGTCATTTAAGACATCGTAGGTCGCAAAAAACTGCAGAGTTCTGATTTTTTGGAATGTTGTTAGGATAGGTACTAATAGTGTAAAACCAAGTTTGCAGCTTCTAAAGACCTGTGCTAACTGCGTGGCGCTCGAAAAACCTTTTTTTTTTCGGACTTTTGGACTTTTTTCAGTTTTTGGCTTATAACTTCTAAATGGTGCATCCTACGGAAAAAGTACAATTCGCCCTATACAATTTTAAAGTGGACAAAATTTACTATAATTTGAGTGCAACCGCAGCTCCATAGGTCTAACAAGTCCCGAGATATAGCACTTAAAAAATTTGCCATTTTTCCCAAAAAGTTCGAAATTGTTGTTTTAGCTGTCTTCCAAGCCGAATATCAGCTAAAATACTCAGCCTACGTGGAAATTCATGGAAATGAAGTTGTAGAGCAGTTATTTAGCTTTAATTTAAGCGTAAGCGGAACACTATAGGGCCAATAGTTCCTTTGTTATCAGGAAATAACAAAAAATTAAGGAAAATGGGATTTTTCAAGAAATGGAGCCTGACGAATTGCAGGACTTTTGTAAAGGATAAGAAAGACATAACTCAGTGGAAATGGTTTTAACGTATAAATTTATCAAAATCATATCAAAATTTTATAAAAAATATTTTGGTCGTTTGGGAGACCTTGGACGTGAAATGTTAAAGGTGAAGTGAAGGCGGGACCTCAACTGACTCCTGCCACAGAAATACAGAGCACAATGTAAATCAGTATTTATTTCGTAATCAATTTTATAATAAATTACAACGAAGGATATGTAATATTAGGCTTACCTTTACGCACTTAGCGAGACAGTTGTGTTCTTTTGGAAGGCCCAGGTTCGTCAGACGGCTCTTCTTGGGGCTCCGGAGACTCCTCTGTTGTCTGATTAGATCTACTACTAGATACTAGTGGTAAAGGGTCGTCGACGTCATCTTCTTCATCCGACTCAGCCATGGCTAAGGGAGGAGTATTCAGGCAGGTCTTCCCCTGACAAACAAAAAGGTCTTCTACCTTTTTCCGTAGGATGCACCATTTAGAAGTTATAAGCCAAAAACTGAAAAAAGTCCACCACGTAGTTAGCACAGGTCTTTCGAAGCTGCAAACTTGGTTTTAAACTATTGGTACCTATCCTAACAATATTCCAAAAAATCAGAACTCTGCAATTTTTTGCCACCTTTTGAAGCGATTTCTGTGTCTACGGTGACTGGCCTATTATGCTATAACCCAAATTTGAATTGTAAGAATCTGGTGCGAGTGCTTTTGCTTGTGGCCGCACTTTGTTTATGAGTTGTAAATACCAGTTGGTTTTATTAAATGAATTGGATGGATTTAAATGACACACTATATCCTCGTTTTTCCTTTATAAATGCCTCTTAAAATCGGAAATAAATCGATGCCAAAACGCACCTTAACCAGCTTGACCGTTCCCTTTTAACTCGACTTATGGTGGCAAATCGAGATGATTTACCGGGCGTCCAGAAACGGTAACGCCGCCGGGCAGCTTGAAAATTCCATGAGTTTGCCATAAAGAACCGGTGCAATACGTTACGGCTGGGAGCAGCACCTTGCGGGACAAAACCGGCGATATATCATCCGCCACAATGTACTCTAACGATTCAAACAAACCCCCTGCGTTACGCGCGACTATTTTATTCCTCGCGAATATTTACGAAGGCCTCATACAATACACCAGCACGGTATGCCTGGTGGGCATTGTTCTTCTAACCTAATTGGTGTCAGTTCAGGTGTAAATGATGACCCGGGTGCGATTGTTCTCGTAATTGCTCCTGCCCGCAGGATTTTCTTGGTTGTACCAATTAGGTGGTCAATTGTTCAAAAAAGATCGTTTGAGGGTATTGTTGTTCACTGTTTGGCGTAATTTTTGTACCTGTATGGTATATGGAAAATACACCAAGTGTGCATCTTTTAAGTTAAGTTAATTCTCATTTATAGTAATAGTGTCGCAAAGTCTATGAAGGTAGCAAAATTGTGACATTTGTGTGCAGATATCTGCCACTTGCTGTAATCAGAAAAAAATTTAAAACATCGTTAGGTCCAGAAGGACACAAAATGTAGGTACTAAAGAAGACTTTCCAAAGACGAACACAAGTTAGAAACTGTGGCCAGCAGGATAATAACAATTTAGTAGTAGATCTGAATATTGATATGCCATTAAATTTATTATTTATTATTAATTATTAATTACCAAAAAGTAATCACTGAAACCTACTACCATTTGCAGCCAATCTGTATGAAGCAAAACAGTAATTTGAACACATCGATTGATTTTGCATCTTATGACTAATGTGCTAGTAATTTTTTATTGGTAAGGAAGATATTGAAATTATTCAGTAGAGATGAAGGTGAAAGATAATTCTTTCAATATAAAAAAAGTTGTGACCTTAATTTCATTTCATTAGATGGCGATAGTTTTATTCGGTAGCACTTTTTGTTAATTGAAGGTTAGTCTGGAAGACGTTGATTAATATTGCGAAATAAAATGCTGTTATAGTTAACTAAAATTAAACTTAACAGTTTATAGTGATCACCAATTAATATTTCTTGCTGTGTAGGTATTCCTACTAAGACACTTATTTTTGCAAATATAAATGAAAGAAATTATTAAATATGTAATACCTACGTTAATTTATTTAGAGGGGCCCAAAGAATATATTAAATGTAATAAACAATGATTTTTATTGCAACAAATGTATGCATTTCATGTAGCAGTGTTGCATGAAAAAATATTTTATGAAAATGAATGTGAAACTTTAATTAATCAGTGCAAAGTATCTCATTTTTCAAACTGTGATTGTAGTAGAGTGTAAAACTAAGTAGATACATATTCTCCAGTCATGGGTATAATAAGACCGTAATTTATATATGCCATATAGTATTACTATGAAGGAAATGCTCTACGTATGTAAATTTATTCGCATAATACCATATCTTTCTACAATATTGCCACTTTATAGAAATACTGTTTACTGAATACACAAAATGACAAGAAATATTTGTATTGTATATTACCTTTACTGTATACTGCGGGACGAGTTGAATCAATCATGTTTACTGGACATTGACAACGTTGACAATTTAATATCATAGTTTTAAAATTATGAAGAACTGGACCATTTCTGATAGTTAGTGATAAGCTTACGGTTACTGTTGCCTGGTGATAGTATCAGTTTCGCAGCTAGAATGGTGTCAAGAAAAAACTCAAAGACTAGAGGTGCGAAAAAAATTATGATGATGAATGGAAATGGTCCATTGCTTTCGAGCGCTGGATGATCTTCTTATTTTCACACTTCTACCTTATCTATTTTTTAGAATGTCAAATCTTTCATAGCATCTATTGTTTTTATCTTTTTTCCACATCATGTATTATTTTATCAAAATCATTCTGGATGATCCTGTCCTTATTTTCGCATATCTTCTACCTCTCACCTTCCTCTGTGTTCTGTTGGGTTCATTTTCTATACCTATTTAAAGATGTTTTTTATATTGCAAGGCCCATAACAATGTAATTGTAAATACAGGGTCTTGACGTATATTTTGATTTAGTTTCTAACTATTTAATAATTGATTTCACAAAAAAACTTTGTTATTATGGATTATAGGGTGTCTTTAAGTAGGGGCAATTTCTGACAGAGGCTCTGAATAAGTTCTCACCCAATATGGTGATCAGCTTCATTAAGAGGCTGGATCTGTTGGGTGAAATATAAGTAGGTGTGAGCCACAATAGACCGCATGGTCACGGTGAAGAAATTGGTTTTCTTCTCACTTACTTTTGAACCTAATCTAATCCTAACCATTAAGTACCGGATCATTAACATATTTACTAATTAATGTTCAATTTTTATTTTAGTTTTGATTAGTACGATATCTAAATTATATTCTTAATACTTTCTATATGTGTAGGTGTACCTACTTGACAAAAAGTCTGAATTATTTTCCTTCATTACTAATATTTAGATTTAAAAGTTAAGAAGTAGGGTTGGAAATAAATGCATAAAGCAATAATTAATGATGATACTAGACAAGTTGTTGGCTGTTATAGTTGAATTTATTTCTTCAATAAAAAAATCAAAAGAGGACTTTTTATTTTTGGAGGACTTTCAGCTCGTTATTATTTATATGGATACATTCTCCGACGTTTCGTCCGAGTTTTCGGACTTCTTCTCAGGTTATTTAAATACTGAAAATAGAGTGTTTTTACATGAATAATTAAATTAGATTAGTGGCAGAATATTTATCCAAAAGAGAGTTTTCTTACCTACTAGAATCTTCCTAGTTCCTAGTAGGTAGTTAAAATAGGAAGATTCTAGTAGGTAAGAAAACACTCTTTTGGATAAATATTCTGTCACTAATATAATTTAATTATTCATGTAAAAACATTATTTTCAGTATTTAAGTAACCTGTGAAGAAGTCCGAAAACTCGGACGAAACGTCGGAGAATGTATCCATATAAATAATAACGAGCTGAAAGTCCTCCAAAAATAAAAGGATAAAAAGATTTTCTTTTGATTTTTTTATTGAAGAAATAAATGCAATAATTAATAATTAGCTGATAAACTGCTCAGTGCACAAGTCAATCTAAACAGCTTTTACTTTTGACTATGTACTGAAATAAATACTTCTTCCTATTCGCCTCCACTGTGTTTATATTTTTAAAGATTATTGAAAAATATCAGAGACATATATCATATGTCTGAAAATACGTACTAATTTATATCAGTTATTCCTAGAAAAGTTAAATTAAAGTAAATAATTTTATTCTATTTGGAGCCAACCTGGCCTATAAGATTTCACAGTGTCAAAGGCTTACTGTTAATAAATTATGGGATTTATAAATTTGTTTGGCCATGCCAGACGGGCAAGGTCAAGTGAAATTAATTTTTCGAAATGTAAATTTTACAGCGCCTATAAAAGCATAATACAATTAAAAACCAATAAAAAATGCAGAGGAATCCGTGTTATTATTTATGGTTTCCGTCTAGAAGACCCTAATGTTTTAATGGTTTTGTATTTCTTCTTTTGATTATATATTTCAATGGTTTAAGCCAACTATTGAATACATTGTCATCAGTATAATATTTTATAAAAAATGTTTGTTCAATTTTGTTACTTTGCTTCTAATTCGTAGAATTATGCAATCTTATTATTATATTATTTACTTGCATGATATGCGAAACGAATTATACCTTCTAGAATGTTTAAAGTATTCTGAAAAAACTGACATACATTTACCTCGGTAATGGTTAAGGAAAGAATAAGTGTGTTCTTTAATATTTAAAATATTTATTGAAATAAACTCTTCATAATAAAATGGCAGATAAGTTGAATTTAGCGTATATCTCTGTTGAGAAAATCATTATAGCCCAACAACCAACATTTGTGGTAATGAATTTATTCCATTCATTTACAGAGAACCCCTGCATTAATATGTTGTTGACAAAATGTTATTTGAAAATATATGGGGTATTACATTTAGGTCCGGTTTCACAATTGCTTGTTACCGTTACTTAACCGCTAGTTGACTAACTATAAGTTTAGAATGTGCATGGTAGTAGTTAAAATGTTAAAGAAATTCACAATCTAAACTTATAGTCAGTCAGCTAACGGTTAAAATAAATTGTGAAACCGACTGTTAATATGATATAAATATTTACATTTGAAATAATAGTAGAAATATATAGTATATAAACCAAAATTCGCAATGACTTTTAAATTTCCGCACAGAGTATGAAAAATCCAAAATAATTTAATCACTTTTAATCCAGATGATGCCAACTTGGTTGGCGAAACGCACGTCAAGTGCAGCATAGTGTTTTGGTGTTATGTGGAAAACTACGTCAGTGTTGTCTTCACACCAAAGGTTCCAACCCCTTTCAAGACCAAGAAAATTTAAAAGAACGACGAAAATTACTTTATAGAGGTTACATTCTCGTAATCTAATCTTTTTGTTACCTTATTAATACAATATTTGAGTCTTGTAGTATATAGCTGGCAATGGGTCCAAGAAAGCTCCACAAAGCATTAAATTTTACATTTGTTATTAAATTTCCAGGACGTTGTCAAATGTAAATATTGGATCTTTGCTTAAGTCTACTCGACTTATTGCCAGTGATAATCTATAAAAGTAAAGGCAATTTAATACCCATAATCTGCTCAACAAAGACTGTGGGGGTAATACACAGATGAAAATGAGATTGTTGAAAAATCGTCCTTAGAAATTGATAGGTTGGATACTTTATAGTATAATCAAAATCTTTAATAATATATTTAATTTATCAGTAGAATTATCAAATTTCCACATAAATATTGTAAGAATAATTTACTAATGAATTCTACTACAGGATATGAAACTTTTGGTGTATGTCTTTAGATAGATATCCCCTATATATTTTACAAAAGTCATATAATTTTTGTATTATACAAATTCCATGGTAACTCGTAATTCTTTCGTATCTGGTATCATAAACATTCAACTGTTGCTGTTTTTAAGAAAGAATAGAGTTGAAATTGAAGTCTAAATTTTTAGCATGTGCATTATTGCCCAGCTGTAATTTTGCAGTGTATTAAAGATACCTAATTGTAATTTTTTGTAACTGTATTTTGTAAATTCCCGAGAAACATCTCTGTTAAGCTTCTGTCCACATATTCAACTCTGTAATAATATAATGTAAATATATATCCATACGCAAACCGCGATCACCAGCAAAATATATAATTTTCCTTATTATTATAATTTTATTCAGAATACTAATTGGTTATCGCATTCAAGTTTCTATAAAGTGTTGTTATATTAAATTACTGTTAACGTTATACAATACACATGTACAATAATCTACAAAATTTATAATATAATTTGTAGAGCAAATATGCAATAAAACGTTAAATTTATTATGAAGTCAAAAATAATAAACACCAATTAATTACAATTAACGTTCGAATATATTCATAACAAACGGTGCTCATTAGCGAAACAAAATAATTTGCAAAATAAATAATATGTAATTGCAGGTAAATAACATTTACGGAAGGCGGAACAAATTATAATGTTGCTAACTGAACTTAGCAGACTGGTACCAAGTTATTATGATATTTATAAACTTCTGCCCACATTTTGAGGTACAACGATTTCCTCCATTGGGTATTTCAAATTATATTGGCTAAAATTCAAGACAAATATATCCTTCTTTATTTCTGCAGACTTTGTTATAAAGTTTAATAACACCTTCCCTTCCCTTACATTTTTATTTCTAAACAACCACAGTTCCGGTGTAGTTACTGATCATTAGTTTTTTTGTTATTGTTCTGTGTTTGTTATACATAATGATGAGTATAATTCAATACACTTTATTTTAACTAACTCTCCGAGTAAGTTAAGTTGCTACAAATTTAATATCTATTAGAATATAGAGAGGGAATATCGTGTTCCTCATGGTAGTGAACTAGTACTAGTTTTATTTTAATTTGTATCATTGATTTAAATAACGCTTTAGTTAGTTAATCTGTTAATTTGATCTTCCATGAATTCAATGGCGTATACAAGTTGCTAGAAACTGAACAAGTACCTCAAGTTCTTCCCTACATGGTAACTCATCTAAGTACAATCAATGTTGCTTAACTATTTATATTGATATTAACTATGGTCAGTAGGCATTGCCTTGACCTTCGAAAAGATCGTTCCTTCTCATTCCAGAAATGCCTGACATATTATTCTTGAAAGTAAGAGAATAACCTGACAACTGACCAATCATTCTCCTTCCGGCAATAATGTCCAAATATCTTCAAATCGGTGGAATTTAGGTAAACTCAATGGTATAGGGAATGTTAATATCAATCGAAAGACAATTAAAAAGTACATAGGTTAGCATTATAAAACACAGGGTGTTCCATTTACAATACGTGCGTTTTGAGTTTTGAATTTGTCACAATTGGTCAGCCCTTTTTGGACATCCTGTGCAATTTGCACAAGCTTTCGTATTTTCTACATATTTTGATACATTTCAGTTTACTCCATTAAAATTTCAATGATTAGGTTACAAACTGAAAGAGATAGAACGGGATAAATGTAACTATGTTTTTTGAGAAATGTTTGAAGAAATCAAAATTTGTTGAAAACGATTAAGAATAGGTAAGGATCGGGTATGCTTACCTTAAAATTTGACAAGCAATCCAAAACGGAATAAATAATAGCATATTCCATAAGAAATAAGAATAATAAATATTTTTAATCGATAGAAAATTGTGAGAAACCCCCGTTCATAAATTTTCAGGAATCCAGGACGTGTAATGTTCTAGAAACAGCTAATTAAAAGCCTACGTGGTACACTCTGTATAGAAAATATTCCTTGGAACTATTATATGGATAATTATAATGTATAGAGTTTTCCAGAAAATTCAGCAAAAACTGCATCCTAATAATATTTTCTGTTTCAAATTTATTATAGGGTTGAAAAACCTGTGAATGGTGATAAATTTAAAAATTTGCCCATGACAAAGCATAGATAACTCGCTGCTGATTCAAAATTTTTCTACTAATTTGAAATTCACGTCAAAGCCCGACAGGAAGAGGCGATTAAGGCAACAACAACAAAGCTGCGCTTGTCAAATATTCATTGGAATTAAATGAAAACAGAGGAGGAGGCCGTGTTGAGATAAGATAAGAAAGAGCAACAACTTAAAAACTCACAATCCGCGTCAAATAACAATATGTAAATATGATATGGAACAATTTATCCGACCGTTGTTATTTAAATGAGATGGAATCAGTAGCGGAACAACGGAAATGTTACTGCGAGTCAGGAAGGGAAAATGGGATCATTATAGCTTTATTACAAGAGAAAATGCAGAAAATCAAGAAAGACTTCGGGGTCGACTAATTCTTGGCTTAATATAATTTATATACTGCATCTTGAGAAATAATTTAAATAACAGGTTTATATATACTCAACTGCATTTTACTAATGTAGGGATTTTAGGTCCTAATTTCCTAATTTAAACAACATTTCTGTTAACAAACATAAATATATCCAAATAGGGTGATTTTCTTATATGAGTTTTCATTGGATTCATAATTATGTCTTTCTTAGGTTACACCTTTAACCGAGGCACTCAAACTTAGATCCAAACGTCTTAATTTCAAAACAAATAATAGTTTATAGTAAGATGTAGCAATAAACACAGGCGAGGCATACATTTCGCAGAGGCTTACAAAATTAGTTTGCAGCCCCCGGCTTTTTATAATTATCATTATGATTTTATTATTATTATTATTATTAATATTATTATTATTATTATTTTTTTTTTTTTGTTGAAATCTAGTCGACCGGTTCCCGCTGGCTGCGATTCTCAGGGTCGGCCGCTAGTGATTAATACTAGCTACTCCCCACGTCCGTGGGGTGAGCAACTACTGAGTCCGGGAATCGTGTGCCCTGAGTAAACGTAATGAGCCCAGAATAACCACCTTCTGCATTTTTCCGGCTAAAATATCTGCCGAATTTCGGCATGCCGGTATGATCTTCAGTTCTGAAAGCAGTGTATCTCTTGCTCCACCGAGGGCTCCTATTATCAGTACCACAAGCTTCACAGTAAGTTCTGGATGGAGTCTGCAGAGTTCGAAGAGAAGGTCTCGATATTTCGTCCGTTTTTCCTCCTCTTTCAAGACAATGTTGGTCTCGAGAACTCGATGACAAACATTGTCTTGAGCTGGTGGTCGAGGAAGACTACATCAGGCTTATTGGTTCGATTGTGCCTGAGCGTGGGAAATGAGTAGTTCCAATAAATTCGGCACCTCTCATTCTCCACAACGAACTCAATATCCCCCGGAGCATATGGCTAAGTATCAGCTTTAAAAGATTTATATATTTACGAAATAGAATAATATTGACGACTGTTGGGATGAACCCTGAAGAAACTTGATAGAGTTGTTTTTTTTTTAATAATAAGGAAGATATGAGGCTATTTATAATAATATTTTTTTAAATAATTCATATTCATTAGTCATAAATCGTATTTAGTCAGAATAATGTGTCTTACACTGTTTTAATGGTATTCCTTATCATTTTTTATGAAGTCAAATTAACCTGTAACTGCAAAAGTTTCTGTGCCTTTGAAAGCTATTAATAATGTTACAAATTTCATATCAAATGATTTACTGAGAATGTAAACATCCTCTGTCTCAATTATCATTTTAAGTATAATGATGAGACAAAATAGGTTTATTTTCAATTTCATAAACTTTTTTAAATTTTTTTCACGTTTTGAAATGTGTTTACGATTCTAACGATGTGTATATGATATACTGTGTACGATTGATTAATATTTATATAGTACCAGCACTTCACAGTAGCAAATAGTAAATTATCTAAATACGAGACACAGCATATATATATAATAATATGGTGGTCTAGGCTACAAGAAATTACATCGTATTTTCTATTACTTACTAGTGATATGTAAAAAATTAGTAGAGTACAAGAGCACATGTGAGAGACATGTCATATTTGTTTATTTGTATTGAACATGTTAGGATATAAACAAATAAAATGTTTTCCTTAATAAATGGTCCCTAAAAAGTGAAGCCACATTAAGTTCCGCCATACCTTTGGTTGGTAGTCTCGCTTTGAAAACAAATGCAATATTTAACATTTATACTTAATACCTTAGGTTAGGTCCACATACTTCTATCCTACATACTGAGCATTCCTATCTTTTATCGCAGATGACCTTGTTCCCAAAAGATAGGGATAAAAGTTTTGGAACTGGTACTTTGTGCAAAATGCGCAAGCTCCATTATCGAGTGGGGAAGAAATAAAACGAGACGGTCAAAACAATAAACAAAGGTCAAATGAATGAAGGCGGACCATCGATTGTCTTGGTTACATGGGACACAATCCTATTAGGTCATGCTTGCGCATAAAAGGCAAAGTACTACTACCCCTTGTTTCCCTACTTTGTGGCTTAAGCCAGTGTTGGAAGTGAAGAGTATAGGATAGAAGTATGTGGTTAGGTCATAGAACCTAAAAGACTGGCTTCAACATGCCGGATCCTTGCCTCGTCAGCTGACATCATGATTTTCCCTTTTTATCCGAGTGATGAATATTTTATATTTGTAGTGGCGAGATACAGTGAAATACACCGTAGTGCCCTCTTTCGGTCTTTGCTACTATCTGTCTGACAATTATTGTCTAATTGACAGACTCCACTATATCTCGCCACTACAAACATTCACTGCGCCTCTTAGGCAATCACGTCGCCAGATCATTCATTGATTCCGATACCTATGGCAATCTGATGAGATCATAACAAGATCGAAACTGGTCACTGTCTGGTATTTGGTCTTGATGAAGGATGTGGCGACATCCATGGAGATGTTGATGTAATGCAACGCCAGTCGGGGCATATTGCCCGTGGAATAGTTGTTTTCAACATCTCCTTCCAATAATTAAGTAGGATTGTCTTCCTCAAAGACAATAGAAGTCGCTGTAATGGCATCTGCTTTTCTGCAGATCGTTATCTGTCTGTCAATTAGACATTAATTGTCAGACAGGTAGTAGCAAAGACCCAAAGAGGGCACTGCAGTGTATTTCACTGTATCTCGCCACTACAAACATTCACTATGCCCTTTAGGCAATCAATGTCGCCAGATCATTCATCGATTCCGATACCTAGCGCAATCTGATAAGAGCATAACAAGATCGAAACCGGTCATTGTCTGGTATTTGGTCTTGATGAAGGATGTGGCGACATCCATGGAGATGTTGATGTAATGCAACGTCAGTCGGGGCATATTACCCGTGGAGTAGTTGTTTTCGGCATCTCCTTCCAATAAATATTTGATATTGTTTGTGTATCGGATATTAAGATTTTTTCTGTAAAAACCTTCTGACTTAATTATATTAAACAATTCACGTATAGTGGCGAGTGTCAGGCGGTAAAATAAATGTCGAAAACAGCCTTGCCAGCCTGCCACCAACCTCCGCCACTGCCCGGTACAATTTATCCTGCTGTTGTTATTCAAATAAGCAGCGAGACTGCGACTCGCGAGGGAGTCACCCGGTAAGGCATGATTGGAGAGCCGGGCCCTGTCACCGGGATACACAGACAAAGATTATTAAATCAGGATTAGCGGCCCGCTTGTGACTGGTCTGGGGCCTGCTTTTTACAAGAAAAACAAGCATTGATTTGTTGGCTATCGCGCCACCGCGAGAATGCCGAGATATGAATATGAATTAACGGCCCGGGCCCAGATGTGGGGTGTTCGATTGTAAAGTGCCGGGTTTATCGTTTCGATGCTTATTTGTGGGGCATAAAGGTCGTGAAATGCTCGGTTTATACGGGTTCGGTGGCTACTTAGGTAGCCCCCAGGCGGGTGGGGACGGTGTTTAATTTCGGGAAATGGGTAGGGACGTCGTAAAAATTAATTTTAGAATACCTTAAATTATATTGACATTGAAACTATACTTAACACATATATTGTATAAATACAATATGGCTATACCTTGCAAAATGTCATGTTTCACATTATAATTTTGGCAGAAAAAATATCTACCTATCTAATGTTTTTTTTATATATATATATAAATATATATATATTTATTTTATATATAAAGTAATCCAAATTAATCGTAAGAAAAAAACATAAAGGAATTTGAAATAAAACTTGAAAGGCGCATAAATATTCTTAATAAAGGTATAATAGTTATTTGTTTTACTAGGCAGAAAAGTACAAGATTTAATGCCGCGGCTGGTGTTTCATAGCCAAGGCGTAGCCGAGGCTAGGAAACCAGCCAAGGAATTAAATCTGCTTTTCTGCCGTGTGAAACATATAATTTTTTTTCCAAATTTGTTCCAATTTCACCCAAAATCGTCTTTTTTATATTTATTAATTGCATTTCATTATCAATATCCAAATAATTAAATTATTTTAACAAAGCTAACTGCTCTTCGTTACTATGTTAACCGCTGATGACGTTTGTTGAATTGTTTGTGTTTACTTTAATGCCATTGTTAATTTTAAAAAATTGTCAAGTAACTGTTCGAAATGGATCTAATTGAAAGTGAGGATGAGTTGTTACCATTAACACCACCTGAGATAAGAGACCTCCATAATTTTTTGTTTACGTAATGTCATTGTCAATTTAAATTACCAGTTTGATTTAAATTATTACCTGAAACGTTGCATAGTAACGAACTTTTTCTGCCTAGGCAGAGAAAGCCTACTTTTTCTGACTAGGCACTAAAAATACACCTTTTAAGCCCGTCAAGTGTCATTAAAAAGCCGCTTTTAATGTCATTTGGAGAAAAATATATTTTTATTGAAAAAATGTCATATTTCATCAAATTTGTTAAAGTAATTGATTAAAGTACCTTACGTTTTGAATCCAACCACATTTCCTGTTTCAACAAAACTGTTGGGATTTAATCAACTACATCTGTTTCTGAAAACTCTGATTTTTTTATTCTTCTAATCAGTCTTCTACCATGTAACGTAACTATCCTCACGTAACTACTGCAAGGGAGACTTTTTGCAGAATGATATAAATTTCCAACCACGGTTGTCGATTACAATAAGCAATAACACTGCTATTTAAGTTTGCTGACCAGAGCGTAAATCATCTTCACCTTAAAGCCAATATATCAACCTCCTTATTGAGTCAACTGAGTTCTGGTTAACTACTGTTAACTAGAAGTTAGAATGTGACTTTTCTTAACATTTGTTACACAAACTGTACTTCCATAACGATCGAGAATACTTCTGGATCTGCTGTCTTATATAATATTGATGAAAATGCCTTCCCTTAGCTCTCCAATTTGTTAAAAAATTAGAAATACAATATGATATTTATTTGCACTTTATGTAAGATATTTTCTCAATATTAAACAAAAGATTACCAGTTCTTGTACATAATTATTTGCCATAAGATTCTGTTTCATATTGATATAATCTAATATGGAAAATGCAATGCTATTGATGTATCTCTCGCTTCAATTCATCATTCCGACCAGTCACGTTACGCCAAAGACCAGCATCCTCAAGTCCTCAAATAAGTAGGTACTCTCAGATAATATTATCAAACATCAAAATTGTATGTAAAAGAGAAATACTTTTTCATGTTGAAAGTAGAAGATTTTCATACTGAATGATCCAACATGGATGATATAGAGTACAGAGTATTAATCATGTTGCTCTATTTTGTTTTCTTTAACTTATTGATGTCAATTTTGATCGTTACTAAGAAAACTTGCAACTGCATTTATTGTTTTAGAATGTCTATCTAAAAAACTTTCAATGGATAATTTATTTTTCGCCACGAAGGCGATTATAAATCAACATCTCCTGTGATTTGCAATTTTCAACCCTGTCCACCCGCCAGCTTTAAGGTTGAATAGCTTTAAAATTGATGTCTTTCGAACAAAAGGATAACAAATTGATGATTACTTAGCCTATAATCCCCCAAGTTACATGGATAGTTTGTGTTTACTGTAACTAACGGAGTGTGAGAAATACCGCACAAGTTTTTAAGTTCAGAAAATGTCGAGTCACCGCTGGTGAGCCGACCATTAGATTAGGAATGGTCTGCCGTTATGGGACAGGCCAGGTGTTGGCTGGAGTTACGGGTGGCATTATATCAAATTTGGTGTTTATTTATAGCTCGCAGGAATTCGTAGTATTCCGAGGTCATCCTTTTGTTGCTATTTTTATTAACTATTGGGATGTATATACAGTATAGATGAAGTTCTACCATATCCAACGAGGCCCCCATATCTAGCGAATTTCTTACATGCCGACAAAACGAATCTTAAGTCTAATAATATGCTGATAGTAGCTGGTATTTTTGCGTCAAATTAAGTATATATCAATTTCGTTATATCTTTATTTGCTAAATAAATATTTCCATTCAACCGTTTTATCAGTTTGTAGTTTTTGCAAATATAAACGTAATATTTTTTTCATTATTCCTATTTGAGTTATTTATAACATTAAATGTAACTAATTTAGTATATGCATAGGGTCTTTCAATGGAAACTTGAACCCTCTTCCTACAATTATAAAAAAAACAAAAATTAGAATTCCCCGAGACCCGTCGATTTGTGGTCTTAGGGGGAGCATTTTTGACAGTCAAACCAACTTGGTATGTTCATGCCCTAACTCTAGCAACCCCCAACATAAAATTGCAAATGGAATTCCCTACTTATAATATAGGTATCATTTTAAAGCGCTTTTCATTGCGAATATACTGGTGTATCGTTTTTGAGAATCAATTGAGATTTGACAAAGTTGTTGGCTAAAAACGAAAAGTTGACAAACCGAATTTTTACAAAAATGCCCACCAATACCTAATAAGGGTTTTATCTACTACACAACCATAATACGTTTTTTTTATGCATATAATAATAATAATAATAATAATAATATCTCTACCCCTCATTCTAATCACAAGGATTAGCCCGAAAGTCTGAGACTTGTGTGGGAGAGGGGGCGACATATTATTATTTCGCGGCCCGCATTTGCGCCTCAGGAACGACTTACGTTGGTAGACCCTAACCACCATTCAGTGCTGGAATGAGGGAAACCTGGAAAACCTCATTAATTAGGGGGGACAAGTCAAACATCAATTGATTTTAATCTCTCACATTAACACCAAGTTGATATTCTTCCCATCCTAGGCCATCGCCAAGATGGTTTTGCCAAGCCATCCCTGCGAATAAGCCTTGATCTACGAGTAAACAATTTAATGAAAAATTGTTTGGCGGAATGGGGATTAGAACCCACGACCTCTGGGTTGAGCGATCGAGACGCTAAGCCCTGAGCCACCTGCTCGGTTAAAGATATTCTAAAGAGTATTGTTTTATGTATGCTATTTTCCAGGCATCCTTCCATTTTTTAGACAAATTCAAACTTTATCTCATTTTAAATAACAAAAAAGTCACTGCTGTTTTTGCTTGTGGCCACCAAATCGTTAGTTTCAATCTGTTGTTGAAAGTGTAGAAACTGTTGCAATTTAGTAATGAATCCACAATTGCGCTAAAGCTACAGCACTAATTTTTAATGCTAATTATCCAGAAAAAAATATAATCCATCAGTACGTTAAACAACTGATGGATAAGTCTGTTGCAACGGGTTCGCTTCTAAACAAGAAACGCGAAGTAAATCGCCCAGTTCGAAATCAAGCAGTTGAATTGGCAGTTTTGGGTCACTTGCAGATGGACAATAATTATTAGTCGACCAAAGTGGTGGCTCAAGCTTCTGGCGTATCCAGTTCAAGTATTCAACGAAAGTTACATGGAAGATCATTTTGATCGTCGTACCCAATTTTGCGAATATTTTAGTGACCGACCTCTACTGATCGCAAATCTTCTCTACAATTCGTGTTTTCAGACGAATGTACATTTATATTGAATGGTGAAGTAAATAGACACAATTGTCGCCATTAGAGTGATAGATAGATGATAGATAGATAGATAGATATATTTATTCCAATGGACTATATTACATAGTATAGGAAAAGTCAGTAAAGTTTACAAGTTAATCATTATGTGACTAGTTATCAAATATCATGCATTATTAAATTACAAAATGGTAAACAGTTATAAAAAAATAGTAAATAGTAATAGTAAAATAGTAGTAGTAAAATAGTAATAGTAAAATATAAACAGTTAAACACAATACAGCACGATACTTAGTTAAAAGAACAACGTCAAAACGTCTCACTATATTAATACAAAGTATTAGTGAAAAACAATAGCACAACATAATAATTCTGCTGTGATAACAGTATACATTAAATATATCGGTTAAACAAATAAAAACAATTAAAAACAATTAAAAACGACAATCAAAAAATTCAGTAGTGCTATAAAAACTATGATTCAGCAGTAACATTTGTATTTTTTCTTTAAACAATTTAAAATTTTTGATATTTTTTATATCTGGATTTAACCTATTATACAATTTCACGCCTAAATAACACGGAGTTTTTTCGTACAAAGATAGATTATGCTTTTGCACTGACAATAAGTTTCTTGTTCTGGTTTCATACTCATGAAAGTCACTATTTAATGTAAACTGACTTAGATTGGTTCTTACATATAGTAACAGTTCATAAATATATATGCATGGCAATGTTAAGAGTTTAAGATTTCTAAAGTGCAGCCTACAAGATGTACAATGGGATATACCTACTATCGTTCTAAGTGCCTTCTTTTGTAATTTAAAAAGTCTGTTTAAGTGATTCGATGAGCCCCAAAATACTACACAATAGCGTAAACGAGATACAAACTGAGCATGATAAAATGCCATTAAAGTCGATACATTACTAACAATTTTTAGTCTTGAAATTGCATAACACATTGATGACAGTTTGGTACACAGATTTTCAATATGTATGTCCCAATTCAGCATATTGTCTAGATACAGTCCAAGAAATTTTGTGTTTTGAACTTGAGCTATTGACTTATTCCCAGCCTTCAACAACTGGCTTTCATTAATTATAGATGTTCGAGGTGTAAAATTGATAAATACTGTTTTCGAGGTATTGAGACACAGTTTATTGTTAGTAAACCAGTCTTTAAAGTAAATAATCATTTGTTGCATTTTTATTACTGCATCTGCAACAGAGGTTTCATTGCATAAATAGGTGTTGTCATCTGCAAACATGGTTAGGTTACCTCCACACTCCCTCATACCAGGAAGATCATTTATAAATAACAGGAACATTAATGGGCCCAAAATGGAACCCTGAGGAACGCAAATTTTTACATTAACCTCTTTAGAGCGAATGCCATTTATTTCTACAACCTAATCCTCATTTAATCAGGGAACACAGGGATACTAATCCTCATTTAATCAGGGGACATCATACTCAGACGCCTCAAAAATTTTATGTTTGGATCAGAATTTTGGGCGACCATCTTGTTGGACTGTTTTTATTCCAGGAAATTTCGATGGGAACACCTATTTACAATTATTGGAAGACACGATTGACCCTATGATAATAGAAATTTTAGAGAGTGGCGACAATTTAATAGAAAATGAAATAACCTTCCAACAAGATGGCGTACCTCCTCACTTTGCTCTTGATGTGCGGCAATTTTTGAATGGCCATTTCCTAGGGCATTGGATTTGATAACTGTCAAGTCTCAACCGATTCCCAAAAACGATGTACCAGTGTATTCACAATGGAAATGGTTTTTAAATGACGTGTTAGAAGTAGGGTAATTCCACTTGAAATTTTAAAGTTTGTAGAATGTTACTATGTACTTTAGTAGAATAATTATTTTTCTATTTATGACACTTACTATCCAATAAAATGGGTACAAAAATTCAGGTGTCTTATGAACTTCCTTCGCAATAACAAATTCTGTGATTTCGACAAAATGATCCTCTCACTTCAAGGTCAGCCTATTTGAACTATCATACAATTTTATGATACTGTGTAACAAGTTATCGATATATACTATTGAATGAACAGATTTTATATCCCCTATTTATTATTATCAAGCTAATCAGGATTTATTTCTTTTCTTTCCAGGTTGTTAGCTCAATGGACGCTATGAAATATTCCATGGAAGCAGACAAATACCGCTCCCCATACATGCCTCCGTCCACTCTCGCCATGTCCATGTATTCCGATCCAAAGTACATGGACTCATCCTCCAAAAGTTACCTGGAGAGAGGCTACCTCGACTCCACATCGGCTCTCACAAAGGCCTACTTCGAATCGTCCAAAATGTATATGGACGCCAACAAATATAACCCAGATTCATCAAGGTCATACCCAGCTTTGGATATAAGCAAAATGTACTCCGAGCACCAGCAGCAACAACAGCAGCAGATGCAGGGAGGCATGGGTTCCCCCAGGTCTTCAGACTCACCAGACGTCAAGCCTAACCAGGAGAGGCTGGAAGGAGCTTCTTCATCTAGTTCCACAACCACGTCATCAGCGGGAGCATCACCAGGTGCTCTTCCTGGGTACTATCCAAGTAGTACCATGCAGCAGGGTAACTCGGTGCCAGGTCTGCTTCCCATGGCTCAATACCCGGGGCAGTACCCGTCGCAAACACCAGGAAGTGAATTTAGGCGACCTCTCACAGTACTATTTTGACCAGATCGAATGTGAACGTGATTAGTGATATGAATAGGTGCGTTTACGTTTCGTGGAAAACAGTTAGTATACAGGTTACTAGATATAGAATGTGATGTACGGTGACAGATGCTTTAGATAATTTTTTTCAATATTGCCATTATTCTATTGAGTACTGCATTATATTTTTTAATTGGTTGGGCGTTCATATGACAAATTTCATAAAATATATTTAAACCTCATTTAAGTTGGGAATATTTGTCTTATTATTATAATATGTAATGTACTGAATTGAGAAATTTGTCTTGTATGAAGAAATTCTAGTATTCACATCAATAATTTAAAAATATACGCCTCAATATATCATTTTGAAAACGGATATTATAAAAATTTACTATATTATAAAACGAAAAGACAAAATTATAAGCCTATCTATTTCAATACTTTCTATAATAAGACATGCCTACTTTTATATCAATATTCTACTTTTCTATCTTTTATTTCAACATTTTAGTTCAAACTATTTACGATTTATTATGATAATATTGATAAAACTTGAGTCAATTGTTTTAAAATTCTATTTGGTAGATGCTAGTATGAGTCTTTACTTCCACAAAAAATTTCGGCTCAATGGGAATAGCCAGTGGCGTGCTACATGCATTCTTTGGATCCCTTTTTTAAAAAATATATGTTTCGCAATCGACTTTAGAATAATACGATATTTCGATGTCCCACCCATTTCTCTACAAAAAAATATATTTACATTTTTTTCGCAAAACACACCGTTACGGAGTAAATCAATATTAACTTATAATAATATAATAAATATAATAGAATTATACCCATGTATAATTTTATTTTAAGAAGACATGCCATGGTTCAATATCGTAGTATTTTAAAGCATTAGTCAGTTGCCTAACATATATTTTTTAGAAGAGGCTCCCAAGAGTGCAGGTTGTACGCCACTGGCTATTCCCATCGAGTTGAATTTTTTAAAGAAGTAAATATTTATGGTAGCATGTACCAAATAAAATTTTAAAACATTTGATTTATTACTGTCAGAGATATAAATAGAAAAAGAACTTTTTTTACCTAAACACCCTGTATCTCGGAAACGGTTGAGATTTTGAAATAAGTTTATATAGTAAAGATTATTATTTTGATTGGTTCTACGTGCTCCTGAATTTTTTCAGAATAAAACTGGGACACTCTGTACTTATATATTATATTCAGGGAATCTCGTTTATCTTAAGATCAATCAGTTCGTTTATCTTAAGAAATAGGGAATTAGGGTAAAGTTGCACATTTTCAGCTTGAAAATAAACTGGATCTACGTCTGATATTTTTGGAGATATCACAATGAACGGAATATTTTGATTTTTGTTTTTATTATGTAAATTGAAAACTAATTAAATTGTTAATAATAGGCAGTTCTATCCAAAACATTATTCAGACATTTTTTACAAGGAATCCGAAAATGATATTCCTTTGTCAATAGCAATCAAGATGGCGGAGAACCAACGGTCAACTTTATTTTTTATCATAGGCGCCATATTGTATTTTTGCAAATTTGAATCCACCTTGTATGTTTATTTGATATTAACGCCCAACTAAATGAAATCCTGTTATGTTGTTATTAATTCCCCTCTGTGATTTATATTTGTGACGACATAGGATGCATATTGGCAAAATAATTGTAGTTATCCGCTTGAAGTCTTTACTTGTTTCATCAAATGATGGACATGAGGAGGGATTAAATAATACATTTTCCATGTAAGTGAAATTTTTTATAAAAATTTTATTTACAGTATGTATACGAGTTTCTAAGGCAATATTTGCGAAGAAAATGTTGCCTTGGAAACCATTTATGTAATACTCAACAGTGTACAAACTTGTATTATATATGGTTAGTATGTACATAAATAAATGTGCTTAGTGACTAGATATGTAAATTATGTTTTATAGCCATTACACACATTTTCTGTGTTCTGTTACTTTTATTGTACAAAGTTTATTTCATATGATTATTTTTACATTTTCGTTGCTGTCTTCAGTAGCCTCTACTTAAAAAGTAACTACAATGTATATCCCATATACTTAACTATATGAAAAATTAGACGCTCCATTATGGTACGCTATGTAAATTTAAAGAACGATTCCAACAATAAACTAGATTGTCATTGTTTCAGTGTATGAGTTTTATTTTCAAATTAATATACATTAATAAACATAATAAACAGCTACAAAACGAGAACACGAGAAACGAAGAAACAACATGACTCCTGAAGAAAACATAAGGTAAGGCAACTATGAACATATAGCTATTTCAGAGTCCGCACAATTTCAAAAAAAAAAATTCTCGAAAAGTAAACACACTAGTAGGTATAGTAAGAACTCAAATTCATGATCTTATACAACATACTAGTTCTATAATAAAATGCTCACTTAATATTTTATTAGATAACTCTAAAAAGCACTTCCATTTCCATACCTGCTATTTATTGAAAATATCAAAAAACGGTTTCATAAAAAAATTTGAATTTGATTGCCATTTGGAATGCATTGAATACAGGGTGTTAATAATAAGTTTCGCAACATTACTGACTGTTTCTAGGGATTAAAGCTATAGGTTTTTCATGTATAAAAATGTTTGATCCCACGCTTTTTAAGGGAGTTACAGGGTGTTAGAAGCTTTATAATTTTTTATAATAAATTCCAAAAAAATATGTATTAAAATTTAGAGGATGATATTTTTAATATGGACTATTTTTGCATGGATAAATGATTTTACAATATACACCATTGGCATAGTTACTGGGTGGGCAAGATACATTATTTTAAGGTAAAGAAGGTACGCCATTGTTCTTAATATGAAGCGATTTTATAAATTCCCAATCAATTTATGGCAAACACCCAGTAACTTCACCAATGGAGTATATTTTAAAATCATTTATCCATGCAATAATAGTCTACATTAAATATCATCCCCCCAAATTTTACTACATAATATAATAAAATAAGTTATATAAAAATTAAAAAATTCTGAATCAATAAAAATAGTAGGTACCTATATTGCAATAACGAGGTACTATATCGACAGTAATTTTAAACTGCGCTTTACCACATATATAGGTCTAGTCAGATAGTGCACCGCTTCACGATACTTATATATTATTGTAAGGCCATTAGACACTATAATTATTGTAAGGAGGTTTATAGATAAACGTAGATGAATGGTCAACAGAGTTACCCGTTGAGGGCTTCCTTGCCTCTCTCCTCCCTCTTTATATGGAGAATCTGAAAAATATAAGAAATAAGTAAGTATGTAAGAAAGAACTATCTATATAGAAGTGCCCAACAATACTGGAAAATTGAGGACACTTATCGTGTGTCGGCTTAACTTCACAAGGGAAATATGTATTCACGGCTCAGTATAAAATATCGCCGGTTAGATCTTTAGTAGAAGAAAACGAGAATGTTTTTGTGTTTGAGACAAATATAATATGGAAAATAAAATTATATATTATTGTAATACAACACTTATTTGTTAGTATTTAGAACATAACCTAGCCATCATTTAAAAATTATTGAAGTAACCAACTGGATATCACAAGGTCGAATAACACAAAACAAATTAAACACCATATAAATTCAATCCCACGCAACTCTATTCTAAATCAGCCTATACAATTTGGGGACAACCCCAAATCCAAAGCCATAGACTGTGCAGATGGGGGTTACACATTGAAATCACGCAGATAAACACCCCATACCCACCGACATTTTCAGTGCCGGAATTAGGGATTTAACCCATACCTTACTAGCTTGGCGGACTATGTACGATAATTTATAAAAAAGAAAACTAATAGTGATATTCAGACGTAAGCAGTATGGTATTGAGAATCATGGAGGCTTATGTATAATGTAATCAAATTTCTTGTAATTTTGATATTAAGTATATATGAGTAAACAAAGCTGATGATAATTCTAAAGATAAGAAACGTTGTTAAAAAAAATATTGCCATGCGATAGAAGAAAATATGTTATGGGAAAGCATTTACCTATTTTCATTATCTACTCAGACTTTACGTGAAATTACCTCTAGATAAAATGAAATATAAACGGATTTCCAAGACTTTTAATCAAATATTTCGAAATGACGCATGTTTATGTTGACTTTTTATCGTATAAGACTTTATGCTGGACCACAGCCTTCTCTAGTACTAGAGAAGGCTGTGGCTGGACTCCTAAATAATTTTGTTCCTATTTAAGCAACTGGAATGTGCAGATACAGTGTGTCTCAGAAAAACCTGCATTGTGACATAATTCAGTCAGATGCTACCAGTTGTATCTTCTTTATAAAGGTACGTCTGACGCAAGTCTATGCAACAGTGAAAATTAAATGTAATCGTTTTCTTTCGTGCGTCTGCCGTTATGTGCTTCGTACGTCTGACGCAGAACTGGATCAGTGGTTGCGTCAGTATCCCTTTTCAAGCAGTCTAGACGCAACCGGAGGATAGCGCAGCGTTTTTGAGATTTGCGAAAATTGCCGAAATTTTTTCTCGTATTTTAATAAATGTTGATTTATCAGGATATTAAAAAAATCCCTCCTCATTTCTTCTCTTAAACATAGGATGGACTTCAGCCAATTTTTCCGCATTCTTTAGATAGATAGATAGATTTATTCATTTCTAACAGGTTTACACCCAATTACAAAAAATACTTAAATCATATACACATAAATTTTCATACACACACTCATAGAAAAACAAAGAAAAATAAACTAAATAGCAACAGATAATTTTGAAATTATATAATTTAAACTATCGTAATTAATATCACAGACATCAGCGACGCAGTTAAATATATGCTGCACATTGAATGAACCGGAGATCTAACCAGAGTATTAGTCCTAGGGTTTCCGCAGTAAAATGTAGGCTTGTTTCTAGAATTGAGTCTTGGAACCAGAAAATTTATTTTGTGTAACATAGTCTCACAATCAATATTGTTATGCAACAACTTATACAAGAAGGTAAAAGATAAAATTTTCCTTCTGTCGGCTAAAGAAGTACACTGAAATCGATCGAGTAGCAATTGTTGATCAGTACCTCTATCTGGAAAAACTCCGTCAGTTCGAAATCAGTTCATCTTTAGTTGCATTAACAATATTACATCCTCTTCGTCGATTTCCTCCAATAATAGGTACAATAGGTAGCTTTTATCACCCATAACATTTATTTTTGCTATAAAAATTATCGATTTTCTATAGAAGATCGCACGCAACTGGCGCTCGAGAGAAAACATTAAATTTGCGGCAGACGCAGTCCGTCAGATACGTGTGTCCACCGCTTCATAGAAAGCGTACCTTAACTCGTATTGATAGCACTATTGTGATACATTGCATGAAACGACGAGAAAATAATGTATCATTAGCGTAATATCCGTTCGCTACTACGCTATGGAGGCTATTAGTTCCTTATCCAATACATGTCTTTGATGTATTTTATGTCAAACATTGGTCTTAAGGCTTATGATGACTATTTTGTACGTAGCTCCCTTATTTCTGGAGATAAATTCAATCTCCATTTCACTATATTCTTGATTTGTCCAACTGTACATATACTGTATAAATATTTAAATGTATATAAAAATTACAATATTCGATTTAAAAAAAATTATGCTAATCGAAATACTAAAAAATGATGATCACGTCCTGTATATTCGAAAACCAAAACGAAAACAGTTTTTATCAGCTTTCAACCGAATAATTTTGGTCTTTACATTGATAATTAGTATAATATATTTGCCTTAAAATATTGATTAAGATTAGATTATATATCTTACCTGGATCACCCTGTACGAAAAGTGCGGCTGATCATGGGAAATTATTGAAACAGCGCGTCTAGCACACACCGTAATATATTCAAACACTTTCGCGTCGATTCGGCTCGCTGTCGACAATAATGATTTATGGACTATTTAATAGTTTATTTTCTTTTGTGCCCCATTGAGAAGTGTCAGTTTTGTGTAACTCAAAAATAAACATCCCATATTGTTAACGACCGCTCTATGCGGAATTGTAATTACGAACAAGTTTTTAAATAGTCGCCCTTATTAGGGTATTGTCATGAACTACTGGATTTCTAGGAAGTGAATATGTATATTGTTTGTCTTTGTACTGAACTGATTGCGCCAAAGAAGTTTTTTGATGGGTATTATGAAGTTATTTCTAATTGAATAATGTAACAAGGGAAGGAAAATGTTATAATATTGTTTAATTCTATTTTTTTCCTTAATTGGCTTCTAATCTACAAAAAAAAATTAATATTACTTGTTTATTGAATTTATATCTGAAATAACCACGGTTATTATTACGAATAAAGTGTCAAATTTCTCTAAAAATCCTATACATTGTAATGAAGCTCATACTTTAAAAAATATACAGTAGATATTTCGGCTCATAAAATTAACCACAGTGGAAGGTATAAATTTTCAAAGATCAGATTCAATGATTTTAAGAATTAAAATAAGCCAAAATTCATTGGATAAAATAAAGTAAGAAGGTGTACCTACTTATTTTCTTATGATGTAGAAAATATACTTAGAAGTTGATTACATACAAGTAAATTAATCTTTACATACACAGTAAAAAATATGAAGCGGGTAAATTTCATTTCATAGAGGTAAAATTGTGAGTGTATATTTTTACACCCTGGAAATATTATTTAACATTTTTTAACACCCAAACGTACTGTAAGTGCGAGTTAATTTTAAATTAGTATTTTTCATTTTTTGGGTGCTAAAGTAGCTCCATTGGCGTAAAACGTATTTCTATTACTATTAAAAGAAACCTTCTGAGTGTGAGAGACATTATTTATGAGATTAAATTAACTCTATATGTGTGTAAAACAAATTTTTTAACCATAAAAAAACATTTTTTGAGTGTAAAATGTGTTTCCATGTGTAGATTTACACTCGATCTGGTAAACTATATATCTCTAGTGTGAGATGTGTCATCCGTCATCTCGATACGGACTTTATAGAACCGCTACTGCTATTGCATCATTCATTATTTAGATGCTTCCCGCACCGTTTCGTATATAGTGTAATGTGAATTGTGTTCCGATGTGATGCATGTTTTTCAAGTAAAATTGAAAAATAAATGCAAATATTGCAAGATAGAAGATCTTGCAATAGATCTTCTAGAGATAGAGATAGAATGTGCCTAAAACTTTGGCTGAACGACACCAAATGTTCATGCACCACTCCTAGAATGAAAAGGGCCATCAAAAGTTGTTGCATTAAAAGATAGTAAGTTTAAGGACTATACCGCAGAACAATAGACATTACTGACGAGTTTTATATTACTGAAACAAAATTTATTAAATTTGGCTATATTTAGGCATAAACCTTCATTTTTTATTTATACGTCTGTGGAACAAAACCTCGAACAAAACAAACCCAATTTTCAAGAAATTTTGCAAATATTTGTTTTTGACGATGTTCCTTTCTTTGTTGTCAAATTATGGAAAACTGTTCTGTTTTGTGAAAATTTAAATTCATATTTGGTTCAACCTTCAACTGATATACCTAAATGTAAACGTTAAGTTAATATTATAGAGAACCTTACGAAATTAAACAGACTCAGGGCTCTACTGAATGTTACATAGTACCTAAACATATTTTTGTGTAGTTAAGAATTAGTTATTTTGTTTAATGTGATTTGATACAGTTTAAGTTTGCATTTCGTACTCGTTTTTTTTTCTAGTTCCTAAATCAGGAACCTGTTGTATTTTTTAAATGTAAACATTAAAAATTAGTCCAGGGTTACCAAATACCTATATACAGTGCGAACGTTTAGAATGGAAACCGTAAATGAAATGCGCCCTGTAGATTTTTCGCAAAAACGCTCGGACACGTAAATTTTTAAATTCAATTGCGCTTCTTTTGATATCATTGTTTTGGATATGACGTCATTAGGTAATCTCTGTGACGTCATCATGATATTTTTTCAAACGGGAATGTCCAGTTTTTTCATTAAATTTAAATAGAGAAAATATTCCTGAAAATGGCGATATACGATACTATGGCCTTAAAGTGGATAGTTTTTGACGTAAAGGGCTTTGAAATTTGAAAAAAGAAGAAGTAGGCAAGTCAAAAAAAAATTTCAATTATTTGATCCTGATCCCCTGACCTCACACCTCTTGATTTCTTTTTGTGGGGTTATCTTAAGTCTAAAGTGTATAATAATAAACCACGGGATATTAACAAATTAAAAACAAAAATTCGAGATGAAATTAGAGCTATACACCCACACACAATCAATAAAGTATTATACAAGAATTTCAACAGAGGCTTGCCTATTGTCAAGAAGCACAAGGATTACAGTTCGAGCCCCTTATTTAACTGGTTTTCATTGCGTTTATTATCCATTTGTTAGTTATGTTGTGATAAACAGTTTTTTTTGGCTAGCCTACTTTTTCTTTTTTCAAACTTCAAAGCTCTTTATCTCAAAAAATATCAACTTTAAGGCCATAGTGTGGTATATTGCCATTTTCAGGAACATTTTCTCTATTTAAATTTAATGAAAGAACTGGACATTCCGATTTGAAAAAATGTCATGATGACGTCACAGAGATTACCTAATGACGTCATATCCAAAACAATGGTATCAAAAGAAGCGCAATTGAATTTAAGAATTGACGTATCCGAGCGTTTTTGCGAAAAATCTACAGGGCGTATTTCATTTACGGTTTCCATTCTAAACGTTCGCACTGTATAAAGTTTAGTGGTTGTTTTTATTTTTCGTTACTTTGCTACAGTTTTAATGTGTATATTAATGTGTTAATTTTGTTTTTGTTAGTTGTAATTCCTATAGGCTAAAATAGTTTGTTTCTGGAATAGGAATATTGTTTTTCTTTTTTTAATAAACATTTCAAAAATAATTTGAATTATTTGTTTACACCCAATTAGTTTAATTTGACACCCTATTAAATTAATTTAACACTCATGAGTATATTGGATATATACACGGTCATGAATGAATTTTACACCCATTCAAATTACTTTTACACTCTGTAGTGTATTCGTTTTACACGCCATCATATTACTTTTACACTCTTTAGTGTATTCCAAGGGTGTTAGTTTTACACGCCATCAAATTACTTTTACACTCTATTGAGTTACATTTACCCTCTAATGCATATTAGAACTGGGCAAAATTTACTCTCACTCCTATTTATGAGATTTACACTCAAAATGCAGATCCTATATACACCACTCTGAGTGTAATTTGAGTGTAAAATTTTACACTCAATTTTTAACTGTGTAAATTTAAACAAGATAACAAGAAGTAAATACACCATATTATGTAAAATAACTTTCGTTAGAAGGAACACATCTGTTGTAATATACAGGGCGTTTCACGGTGACCACCCATTAGAATATGTCGGAAACTACTTAGAATTAAATAGTGAAAATTTGGATACTGGGGTTTTTGAATATGCTTTCGTCAAATAAAATAATGGCGTCCTTGTGACACTTCCGATTATATCGGAGGTTGCCGTTAACTTTCTTATTTTAAATGCGGAACACCCGTATATTATTGCATTTTTGGATTCTACGCGTTATTTTAGGAGGTAAAAGAATAGTTAATTATATTCTAAAATAGTTGTAGAAAAAGGGAATTTTTGTTACAAAAACAAATTCCCTTTTATGAGAGAAAATAACTTTTCTTAGTAGCAAGTTGTAGGGAATATTTTTAACATATACATTTTATATATAACTTTAAGACTAATTTTTAATCGAGCTTTTTTATGCCCTAATTGCATATAAATTAGTGATGATGTCCGCAACAATTTTTAATCGATACATTTGATCGTTTAATTCGGCCCCCGGTGAGCATAATTATATCGGGCGGTGGAAATAATGCAGGGTAGGATTCGGCTCGCCCAATGTGCCTCTTACCACCTGGGGCTCTCGCCAACTACTCCAGAGGCTACAATTATAGCAGACAATAGACAAGTGTGGAGTCATTGAATGGCGGCGATTCTGGATTCAATTCATCTAGAATTGAGCACCGTGTGCGACGCATTGTCCTGCCGGTTACCGCTACTGACTTATCATGTGTTGCTATAGCGCCCAAATAGATTTTGTTAATAGGAAATGCTTCTGCAGTTCTTTTACAATGGGATGTATAGAGCTGTGTCATTTTAATCATAGAAAACGGTATTGTTAAAACAGTATTATACTCTGGCATTCCTTTATGCATAAGAAGGAGCGTCAATTTATAGAAAACATTAAATAATCAATAAGTAATTCAGTGTGAAGCATCAAAATTAAACGTAAACAATATATGAATGTTGAGTTAGAAATTTTGAAAAAAAATTGTAGGAAACCTAGAAACAATTTATACTTTATACTGCAAAAATTAGTCGCATTTTTATTGTTATTGGTTTAATAATAATATAAAATCTTTACTCCTCATCCTAATCTCAATAATTTACCACAATAGAGTCCTGGGACAACTTAGAATGCTAAATACTAACTACCACTTAGTACAGGAATGAGGAAAACCTGGAAAATCTCACTAATTATGGGAATATAATCCATAGCATCATAGACTGTTAACCATTCACGTTAATATACCTGGTGTTCCACATAAAAGTCCTCAGCCTCGTATCTCGGCAACGGAAAGATATATTTTGATTTTGAAAAAACAGATGATAGAGCTCATCTATGGCTTCGTCACGGAGTTCAACTTGATTTTTTTTCAGAGTAAATTGGAGATGGCGCTGAAATCGAAAGAAATTTTTCGTTGACAGGAACTTTTCAACAAGGTTTATCCGATACTTTGTCTAATTCTAAACAGTTTTTGTTAAATGACTATTTTTCGGGCTCGGAGCTGAGATATCGGGCTCTTCATTTGGTGAGGCCCAAACTCAAACGTATTTTAAAGTTTCGAATTATTACCGTATACAATGAAACAATAATTATCCAAGTCAATTTAATACCTCTTTTTAAGAAATAGTGAAATAATATGTATTTCTGTAAAATATGGCAAAAGTTTTTTAAATACCTAATTCATTTTGTATACATAATAAGTAATTCATAATTATTTGTACGTTTGTCCTAAAATAAATCCTGAATGTATGACGAAACTTCATCACAGTAGGTTTTGATTAGAAAAACTAAATTAAATACATATTATTTCACTATTGTAAGTACTAATTTGGGGCGCTCAATAATTTTCGAGAAAATTGAGATTGTATGTTGCGATGATACTCAGAATCTCAGTGGGTTCGTGGGTCTTGACGATGAAATAAGAATACAACTTCACGTTTTACACAATGCAGGTATATTGTAATTTCAATATACAACACAAAACACCTTTTTAACATACAAAATAACTAAAATCTATTGAGGCCGAGACAATGCATGTCTTCCTACAGCCTCCAACTCCCAACTGTCATTTTGTCATTTTCTATATAACTCGCGCTTGCGCCGATCCTTCTTGCAGCGTTCGCACCGACACAAACACCCGCGGGCAGTCCACACTTACACGGTCGGTAGAAATCACCACACAACCCCCCAAATTGAATGATGGCCGAGCCAATACGATGAAACGGATCAGAATTCAATTTCTAGTAAGACTTCGGTGCAAGCGTACTAAAACAAACCAGCTATTCGAGAGTATCAGGCATCTGACGGTACTCTCTTAGATTTATGACGTTATGGGAACCCAACGTTTCACCTTGTTGATTTTTCAACAAATATGTATTTGGACCTACTTGCCCGGTGATAATATACGGACCCTCATAAAGTAAAAAGAATTTCTTAATTTTGGCATTTTCAGCCGATGATAAATAATGAGATTTTAATAACACCATGTCATTTTCATGAAAAATTGTAATTTTACGTCTCTGATTTATTTTGTGAGCACGACGTTGTGCCTTGGACAGGATTCTGTCACGGGCCAAAACCCAAACACGAGTCAAATCAGTCTTGGACGTTTCAGGTTCATCCGGAAACTTAATTAAATTTCTAATATTATTTGCTTCGGTTGTTCCAAATTGCAAAAATGTAGGCGTAAACCCGGTAGTCTCATGTACCACATTATTTATACAGTTTTCCACATTCACCAAAACATGAGCCCATTTAGTATGTTTTGCAAAACAAAACGCTCGAATAACCCTACCAATTTCCTTATTCACTCTTTCTGTCATGTTCCCTTGGGGAAAAAAGGGAGAAGTGTGCCTAACTTTCACCGAATAATTGGACATGGTATCGTACCATAGTTTTGACTTATACTGACTTCCATTGTCAGACAACACCGCCTTCGGAATTTGTATATTTAGGAAATAATCATCGGTAAATTTCTTAACAATCACGCGTGCAGTCGCCCTTTTTAAAGCGTACAACTTCGTATACTTCGAAAAAGCATCGACGATTACAAGCAATTGTGTTGCTCCCGAACGACTAGTGGGTAATGGACCCATCAAATCACAACAAATGAGCTCCCCCGGTTTTTCTACAATGACTGAATTAAAAACTCCATGACACACCGGTGCAACTTTTGTTTTTTGACATAAATCGCAACACGATACCACTTGACGAATATTTTTGTTCATTTTTTTCCAATAGAATTCGCGGCGCATATGGGCGGTGGTTTTCTTAACCCCAAAGTGTCCTATGTCCGAGTGTTGTTGTATAATTAATTCTTTTATCTGATTTTTGGGCACGCATAATTTATAACCCGGATTATCCAGTGTCCCCTTGCGAAATACAATTCCCTTATATAACTGAAACCATGTATCAATTTTTTCTGTTGTAAGCGTCGTTTCTTTCTCCTCGAAATACTGGATAATTTTGCCTAGCCAAGGATCATTTTTTTGATCTTCGCGGATAGTTTTAAGTTTTTGCTTTACTAATTTATAATTTTCTGTCAATCTTAACATCGCAATATTGACAGATAAAATATTGTCCGGTTTATTCGGCCTTCTCGATTTTAATGGAGAACGCGATAACGCATCAGCAATAATATTGTCTTGACCCCTGCAATACTCTATCTCGAAATTAAATTCTTGCATATATAACACCCACCTAGTTAACCTAGAATTTTTCAATGGGCAGTTCATCACGTAAGAAAGCGCTTTGTGGTCGGTTAAAATTGTCAATGATTGTCCCAGAACTAAGACTCTCCAGTGTTGCAAAGATACTAATACCGCTAACGCTTCTTTCTCACTTACCGTATAATTTAATTCCGCCCCTCGGAGCGTACGACTATAATAAGCAATAATTTGTCTATTATTCTCATCATTGATTTGATATAAAATACTTCCTAATCCATAACTAGAACTGTCAGCTTGTATGTAAAACCGTTTATTTAACATCGGATGACTCATCACTGTCACCTTTAGAAAAGCCTGTTTAACAGCGTCAAAAGCTCGCTGTTCTGTAACCCCCCATTCCCAACTAACATTTTTTTTTAGTAGCCGTAATAGTGGGACCGTTAGATCTGAAAAACCTTCCACGAATCGCCTATCAAAATTTACTAATCCGTGAAAACCCCTAAGTTCCCTAATATTTCTAGGTACTGGAAACTCTTGTATCGCTTTGATTCTGGCAGTATCCATAGTTATCCCTTTCTCTGAAATAATGTGACCTAAAAAACTCACACTTGGTCGTGCAAAGACACATTTTCTCAATTTTAATGTAAGATTCGCATCGTGTAGCGCTTTAAATATTTTTTCTAAATGCTGGAAATGTTCCTGTACAGACGAAGAATACACCAATAAATCGTCGACAAACATTAACACGAAATCGTCAAACTCGATGCCAAGTGTTTTGCTAACACCCCGTATAAAACTTGCTACACTAGTGGATAAACCAAACGGTAGTACTTTAAAAACATATGTCATATTGTTATGAATGAATCCCGTATATTTCTGATCTTCCTTTCGAATGGGTACTTGCCAATACGAGGCTGTCATATCCAGAGTGCTTAAATATTGACCGCTTTTAAATTTAAATAATAAATCATCTGGTTTCGGTGGAATCACGTGATCTCGCACCATTCTTTTATTTATAAATCTCGCGTCTAAGCAAATGCGTACCGATTTGTCCTTTTTAACTACGGTTACCAGCGGAGAAACGTACTCAGTTTGTGCAGGTTCGATGACATCTAATTTTACCATTTCATTTATTTGCTGCTGTACCTCATCCCTATGCGAAAAAGGAATTGGATAAGAACGTTTGAAAAAAGGCGTATAATCATGCAATTCAATCTTATGTTCGTAAGTTGTCATTCTACCTGGCGATTCCGAAAATAAGTCAGAGTACTTATTTAATAATTCATAAAGTTGTCCTTTTTCATTAGTATTGAATAATTCCGCCGAATTAGTTGATTCGCGTATCTCTTCACGGGTATATGTATGCTTTACTCCACTAGCTAAATAATTTATCGATAAAATATTTTCATTACGTTTTTCCAGAAAAATTTGTATTTTCCTTGGAAAATCACCAAAGGTTAATATCATTGTATCGAAATTCATCGACACTTTATATTTTAGTAGCCAATCACACCCCAAAATAACCTGTTTATTTAATTTCGGAACAACAACACACGATATTTCATATTCGTTACCCTCTACATCTATTGGCAACAACACTTGTTCGCGAATTCTTTGAATTTTATTTCCTACTGCCACCGACACATTAGTATTACTTATTGGAAGTACCGATAACTCTATTCCCTGTGTACGCAGTTCATTGAAAAACATTTCTGAAATTGCTGATATTTGACTACCTGAGTCTATTAAAATATTTACTCTTTTTGTTTTAATGGTTGCCTCTACTATTGGTGATAATAAGACATCTTCGTCTAGGCACTCCTCGTCTTCACTAAGCAACTCATCGTTAATTTCATGATATTTTGCCAAAACTCGGATCTCGCGATTTGTGTCCCCCCTATTCTGTTCCGTAAATCTCGACGTCTCATTATTTCTGTTATTCCCAGCAGATTGTAAACTTTCACCTTGATTATTCGCATTGCCATTATTAAATCGCCTATTATTATTACCCATAAAAGCTCGATTTTCCCGTAGTGAATTATCTCGTATACTAGGATTATCTGTAGAATTTTTAACTGTCCCCTCATATTTTCTAAGAAATTCCTCAACATCATCTACCCGACTAATTCCATTTAACAATACACCCCTCTGAATTTCACTTGAGAAATGAGATACTAACCATTCTAACAATTTGTTTTCAGGTATTTTCTCAGATAGATATGCCGCCTGCCTATACAAATTAATAAAATAATCAGCGCGATCCCCCGATTTATATTTTCCGTATCTAATCTCATAGTAGAGATCTTTTTCCTGCTTATCCGCCCAAAAACGACTTTTAAACGCTTCTACCAATTGTTCAAATGTTGACCAATCCTCCTCTTTATTTTCTGCCCACTCTAAAGCCGACCCTCGTAAACAATTTATGGCGAATCGCACTTTTCTATTCGGAGGTACACTCGCTTCCTCTAATAACCTCGAAATCTTTCTCAAAAATGACATGGGATGTACTTTACCCCCCGGATAAAAAGTTAAATTTGAGCCCCCTAACTCTTTCCAAAGTGAAACGTTTTGTTCCCCAACATTATTTTTACTCGGTAGATTTCCCGATTCCCTACTAGGCATTTCTAAGTTTGTTTTTGCACTTGCTTTCATTGTCTCTGCTAATGTCGCAATACTCATTTGCATTGCTGCCATATTGTCAGACAATTTAAGGACAATTTCCTCAAGATTATTATTAAGTTTTTCCTGCATTTCCTCGTTCAAACTAGCTACATTCTCCTCATGTACATTAGCCATTTCTGTCCGTTTAACTCGTTTTGACTTAGGCATCATCTACAAATACATACATCTTATTACTAAATAACAATTAATCTGTACTATACTTAACAATGCCTCCTTATCTCTAATCTTTTTTTTTTTTTTGTATAATATTTTACCTTAATTATGCTTACTAAACATGTAAGTAGATAGTAGTAGATATAAAACGTTTTACATAAAAATAGGTAGGTATAACTATCCTTTTTTCGTTTTTAAATTTACAATTATTTTTAAATCGGTTACTACATTCAGACAGTAAGCTAGTAGGTAATTAAAAATAATATATGAATAATAAACAGTAACACCTCTTCAATTTGCACGAATATAAAATTGGAACTCTCGGAATGAGATGGGTAATTTAAAATGTACTTAATACGTAGGTAATACTTGCTGCGAGAAGTCCGTCAGCTGATCCAGGATCCAGTCGGTTGATACCCTGCAACGTTACTTCTCTGCCGGCCGCCTGTTCCTTACCACGATACGCTTACGATGGATACGCTTACTTGTCCGTCTGACTCCGTCTTCGTCTCCTGCTTGCAACCGCCGACTCTGCACACTATCTCTCTCGTTCTGTTCAACAAACTAAGTAAATACCTGTTGATTTCCTACACACTGGTATTTACCGTATCCACTCCACTTTGTTTAATTTCACAACTAATTTAAAAGTTAGCCTTTTATATTTTATTCAACACTGTTGTAATTATATACTTTCGTTGAACTTGTACACGTAGTTATATTTTTTTTTTCTTCTTCCGTCTAGTCCGCAGTTGGGCGCCAATTTGCGATGATACTCAGAATCTCAGTGGGTTCGTGGGTCTTGACGATGAAATAAGAATACAACTTCACGTTTTACACAATGCAGGTATATTGTAATTTCAATATACAACACAAAACACCTTTTTAACATACAAAATAACTAAAATCTATTGAGGCCGAGACAATGCATGTCTTCCTACAGCCTCCAACTCCCAACTGTCATTTTGTCATTTTCTATATAACTCGCGCTTGCGCCGATCCTTCTTGCAGCGTTCGCACCGACACAAACACCCGCGGGCAGTCCACACTTACACGGTCGGTAGAAATCACCACAATGTATTGGGTGCTAGGTATCTGTTTTTCACCCCCCAGGGCCCATTTCAAGTCAATGATTTTTATACTGAGTAGTCTAATGAGATGATTATTACGTATACCAAAGGAGAATTTGGGACGCTCAATAATGTTCGAGAAAATTGAGATTGTTTGTATTGGGTCCTATCTGTTTTTCACCCCCTGGGACCCATTTCAAGTAATTCATTTTTATACTGAGAAGCCTATGTGAGATGGGGATTACGTGTACCAAAGAAGAAGTTGGATAATTATTGTTTCATAGTATAAGGTAATAATTCGAAACTCTAAAATATGCTTGAGTTTAGGCCTCACCAAATTAAGAACTATTAAGTTTTTGAAAAATAGTCATTTGACGAAAATTATTTAGAATTGAACAAAGTATCGGGTAAACCTTGTTACAAAGTTCCTGCCAACGAATAATTCCTTTCGACTTCAGCGCCATCTCCAATTTGCTCTGAAAAAAATTAAGTTGAACTCCTTGACGAAGCTATAGATGAGCTCAATCAACTGTATTTTTTTTCAAAATCAAAATATATCTTTCCGTTGCCGGGATACGAGGCTGAAGACTTTTATGTGGAACACCCGTATACAAGGTTATCATAAAGTATGGGATATATTTCACCTTATGTATATTTAACAAATTAAGTTAATCACAGGATGTGAAAGAACTTCGATTGCTTATTAACAATGGGATTTCTTATGTCCAACAGTGGTTAACGCAAATGTTCGATATGTCGTTCATTCACAGCACAATATACAATCACCAACCGTTCCTCCAAATTGTATACAGCATTCAGTATTTCTGGTTGAATTGCACCAATTTGCTCCCTAATAGAGTATTTTAATTCTTCCAGCGTTGTTGGTGGTGTTCTAAGCACCAAATTTTTCAAATAACCCCACAGCCAGTAATCCGCTGGGTTAAGATCAGGCGATCTTGGAGGTCATGAATTTACAAAATGTCTGCTTATAACAAGATTTTGAAAAATATCAGTTAAAAATTCTTTAACTTGTCGGTAAATATGCGGGGGTACTCCATTCTGCATAAAAATCATAATTTCTGCGCATCCGTAATAACATTGTACTAAACCAATTGTTTAGTACATAGCATTGTTGTTTGTAGATCCATGTTATTAAAATTTAAATCGTTTCAATTTGTGTTTGCGTGAGTTTTATTTTGAGAAAAATTCTCTAAATCGCAATAATTACGTTTGAAACTTGTATCAGCAGTTGACACGACAACTCTTTTGTTTTCCATAAATACAACAAACTCCAGTTATTGAAGCAACTACATTCTATTTACTTTCTGCTACTATCTTGATTTCTTAAAATTATATAAGACTTTAAACTATACCCCATAGAAGTATAATGCAAATCTTCGTTTATATGGGGTTGGTAGTGTAGAGTTGGTTGCCAACCCATATCTCATTTAAGCTTTAAAAAAATTATGTTTTAAAAAAGGTGGATTGATTCAAGAAAAGGAAACTGAAAGGTATTGTATAGTTTAGGATTTAAAAGACGTTAAAACACTATCTAAATCAGACAACCCCCAAATGCAGCCCCAAAGGTTGTCTGGAAAACTATAAATTGAAAAATCGTAGATAAACACTCCAGATCCGGAGCTGAGGATCGAACCCAGGCTATTATAGACAGTGTGACTGAGGCATGCTACTACAACACGCGTTAATCTATTGTGGTATGGATTTGAATAATTACATATTTGTGGCATTATCTATATTGTACTCTTTACTTCTTTTTAATTAATCCTTGGATGGAATTATAGCACATTCATATTAAGCTTTTTAAATAAATTGGTCATCAAAAAGGAAATTCAGCCTCGATCTATTTTCCAATTACATATCATTGCTTAATCATTTTTCCGTAGGTTGTCCATATCTCACTCATTTTATGTACTGAAAATGTGTAAATACAAATTTTATCAATTTTGGGGTTTGCACTCTTCTTTTAAAAAAAAACTCTGCAGGATGCTCCATTTAAAAATAAACAAGTTGGGCCTATATAAAAAAAAAGCGACTCAAAATTACTTTTGAAAGTAATGAAGAAGAAGAAAAAATATGTATTTAAAAAATTGCCTGTATTAATTTAAATCATTTTACGATTTCTGGTGTAAAAAGAGTGATATATTGTGTTAAACTTGCTGAAAATTAATATAATCGCCTTATAGCTTGAAAACGATAAAAGATACGACGCTATAAATATTTCCATCACCAGAATCCCCAGAATCATAAAATAAAAAATACCGAAAACGCTACAGCCACCCCAACTGCATACCTTTATCAATATATCAACAACACTCTACTAAGTCATTGTTACCTACAAATTTTACCTTATTTGCCTTTGAAAACCATTCTCCAAAATCGCCCCTTCCCTTATTCCTTATGCGCCTTGGAAGATTTAGTTTCCACGCTAACTTCACTTAAAGAGTTTTATGAAAATAGCCAAAATGTAGAAGTTCACCACTTTCTTCCCCATTGCTTCCATAATCGTGGTATGGATATCTTTCTATTCGATTCAGAAGGGTCCTACCTATACAACGATACCAAACTGAAAAACAATTATATGATATATTTTAATTTAGCTACCTACTAATTTTTATATTTTTGCTGCAAAACTACCTAACATAAAGACTTCAACTAAACCAGGAATTGTAGTTTTAATTTTAGTATTATGTAGTATTATGGTATACAAGGAAAACATATTGATGAAATAAAAAGATCTTTTGTTCTAGTAGGTTACAAAATAGTTATCCAAAAATAAAGAATATTCAATATTTTTTAAAGAGTGGCATTCTGGAGTGTTTACACCTTTTTAGCAGCTATAGGATTAATCTACGTTGTTAAAATAATTCTGCCACTAGAGTTTTTATTTTTAATCCAATTTGTAGAAAATACCACTAGCGGAATAAATTTACTTAGTAGAATAAAATGAAACACAACAAAAACTTGCTAACGTGTGGAAAGGCCAAGACTACAGAATAAATAAGTCGCAAGTTGTTTTATTAACTTAAACCTATACTAACTTGACCCCTGATAAAAAATCGACCCCTTATCCGAGATCTCGAACAAAATCACAAAGTCCTCCGCTGAAAAGGCTACAGGACGTTATTTCAAAAGAATAACTGATTGTCAACGAATAAAGAAACGTCGGGACACAGCAACTTGCGAGCGGAACATTCGCAGGGCATTCAGGAAAGCCGATAAAGATTATCCGGACAGATGCAGACTGCTCGAAAATGGGAATAAATCCCTTATAAAAAGACTAAATCCATTTTCTTGTAGCCAGATCGCTTTCAGATGAGATTGACCAGTGTATAAAAGGTCCATTTGTAATGAACTCAAGCTTACAAAGCTGCATGGAGTATATCTAAGTGACTGACATCGGGTTTTCTACACCAACATGATTAGGAGATTCTTTACAAGGACGATAATATAAGAGCTAGTCCGAAATTGTATTGATACATGATAAGATATATGTACGTTCCTGTTTTGTATTATATAGGGTAGGAGAATGTATTATGAAAAATGTTCTCGTATATTAAAACAAATATATAGAAAGCAGATACATATATGGTAGGTGTGTAGAGAAGTTTATACATGCTTGTATTATTAATATTAAAATTATACTATAGTCGAACGACTACATGGGGATTCTGGGACTTAATCATATAAACTGGTAACAAGGTACCTAGTCCATAATAGACTAGATATAACACTTCAAGATAAAATAAAAAGGATTACCTACCTCATCATTGTTGCCAACTTAGGGATTTTATCCCTAAATTTAGCGTTATTGTTTTACAATCGGGATGTTTTGGGGAGAAAAATTGTTTAGGGATATTTGAGGGTGAATTACAACAACGTTTAGGGAACAACCGCTGAACTTCTGTAGGGTAGCATAAGCATCTTTGGATGCATAAGTAATTGTTATTTGGTTTTTTTAACTAACGATATATTCGGACTTATGAAATATTCGAACTTATGACATGATATGAATATGAACATCCGGGGCGGGTTCAAATCAAACGCCGTTCGCTGTCGGTCTCTCTCTCCTATTCGTTCAGATGCTGCGAATTAAAGAATATTGACATGATCATCAAAACATCACATGGATGAGATATCAAGTTAAATATATTACACATAATAGATATACCTTACTGGTGATTTAAAAAAGATATTAGTACTTAAGTGCTACAATAAAAGGTAGGGGATTTCTATTTAAAAGTTTTCTTTATACAAACCGTCACCTACTGAAAGTACTGAACAATCTCCAAATTATACAATCAAAACCTACTGGAATTAGTTTACTATTTTTAAGTAACTTGAAATGAGCATCCTACTATGTGTCCTTGTGTAGTACTGAACAACTCTGAATGCTAATGATGCTCTTCATGTGATTTTAAAGTGTTTACAAATTACTTAAACAATGGTACAGTGTTGAGGCTGACGACTTTTAGAATACATTAAAACACCTAATCAACATTTAGTAAAATAACGAGCAAACACGCTCATTCCTTTAAAACCAGATGGTTTGAAATGCAACTAAAGATTTATTTGACTGATAGTCGGGTAGAGACGCTAGTCGATTGGCTTCAATTCGATCACGTGGTCGAAGAGGAATCGAATGTAGGTAATTATGAAACCATTCCTCATTAAATTATGCACGAGATTCGGATTAAGTCATGAGCTGTAGGTTCTCATTTCCTTGACATATACAAGTAAAGCTTTCTTTGTGTAAGTTTATTGTAAATCGAAGAAAAGTAGATGCGTGACAGTAGTGTTTGTCGGGTCTCCCACTAAAAACAAGTACTAATATACCGGGTGTTCCACATAAAAGTCCTCAGCCTCGTATCTCGCCAACAGAAAGATATATTTTGATTTAAAAAAAAAACAGATGATAGAGGTCATCTATGGCTTCCTCACGGAGTTCAACTTGATTTTTTTTTCAGAGCAAATTGGAGATGGCGCTGAAGTCGAAAGAAATTTTTCGTTGGTAGGAACTTTGTAACAAGGTTTATCCGATACTTTGTTCAATTTTAAACAATTTTTGTCAAATGACTATTTTTCAAAAACTTAATAGTTTCAGAGATATAGGGCTCTTCATTTGGTGAGGCCCTAACTCAAGTGTAGTTTAGAGTCTCGAATTATTACCTTATATACAATGAAACAATAATTATCCAAGTCAATTTAATAGCTATTTTAAGGACTAGTAAAATAATACGTATTTCTGTAAAATATGGCAAGAGTTTTTTAAATACCTAATTCATTTTGTATAATAATTTATAATTATTTATACGCTTGTCCTAAAATAAATCCTAAATGTATGTATATACAAAATGAATTAGGTATAAAAAAAACTTTTGCCATATTTTACAGAAATACACTACTACCTAATTTTTAGTTTCAATAATTACCCCTCGATTGCGCGATCTAAAGTAATTCTATGGCGACATCACGTCAGATCGCTTTTTATACAGGCATAAATGTCTGAAGAAATTACAGTTTTAATTTTGGCGCTTGAAGAAAAAATAGTATATATACTCGGAGTATAAAGTTCTTTATGTGTTTCGCATAGTTTACACAACCTTGGCTAACGCCTCGGCAGTGTTAGGTTCTTAACTCAACAAATAATGTTCGTCTTATACTCCTAGTAACATAATTTTCTTCAAACCTATAATAATACTTACATTATATTTATGCAAGACGTATTATAGAAAAGACCTATTGTTTTACTAGTAAAGAAATATTCTCATTCCTTACTAGTACAAAAAAGTAAAAGTGTAACTAACCATAACAACGAATTAAAAAAGAGTCATGTAGCCACGATTTCTCAGAACTGTCATGTCAATTTGAAATTAAATGTCACATCAGATCGCTTTTTATACATACATCCATAAATGTCTAGATAAATACAGTTTTAATTTTGACTCTTGAGGAAAACATAGTATAAATCTCTGTATGTATGTATTTCGCCCAGTTTACACAGCCTTGACTAACACCTCGGTTGTGTAAGCTTCTGTACTTAACAAATAATGTTCGCTTTCTACTCCTAGTAACATAATATACTATTGATTTAAGCCTGTATTAATAGTAAGATAAAAATAACATTTTCATAGCATATCGTTACATGGTTATTTGTTGCTATGTATTTATTCTGATTGATAAATGGCGTTATTAGGTACTGTTGTTAATAATATACCAAGTTGCACTCTTTTGTAAGAGCCAAAAATATATTAAATTAAAACCTTAATGTCACATTTTAATGTCATTTGTGTATAAAATAAGTTATTCATCCAAATTCTGTAAAATATAATTTTTTGATCATACTCGCTTAAAAGTAATTAATTGTCAGATACCGTTTACGATATCAAGAATCGTAGATCGACGAATAAGGACCAAATTAATGTTTACTATCAAATTATAGCCCAGACAGTCTAATTATACGTTACCTGTCCGTCACTTACCAAATATATCGCCTCGTCAATCTCTAAATCTAACAATTCAATAAGAACGCCACAAATAGTTTATATAATTATGGGCAAGCTATAAATTAAGATCTTTGTCGAATCTAACTACCCCATACAAATCAGTGTTGTTTAGACACTCGACCGTAATATAGGGGGCGCTAACTCGATAACTGACAATAGAAAGAATTTCAGAGGGAGCGAAGCTTCGAACTATTTTCACTTTGAACACGAGGCGAACGATGGAAATCGCATCAAAACTGGTTTCCCGAACGTCGTATTCAATTAAAAGGAATGAGTGGTGGCAGGCCTAGTATTTCGGTGATAATAAGGGGGCGGTACGATTCTGCTAACATTTTTCAGTAACGAATGTAAGGGCCGGAGTTAGATTTTTCACAAGAAACAATTTTAATTAAAATTCAAGTAAATTAACAACTTCCAATTTTATGGAATTGAATTATGGTTGATATCTAAATACCTCTAAAATTGATTATTTATAGTTTGAATGGTTGCGCAAAGGAAAGCTCTTCAAGTTCTTGTGAATAAGTGCAAATACCATATGTCCTCAATAAAGAGTAATTTCGATAATGTTACGTGAAAATTGAGTGTCTCAGTGGTAACACTTCAAGAAGGAATATCTGAAAGCCTAGCCCTGAAGTAAAATCAGTTTATATAAAGATTTTCTATGTCCCTAAAAACATAAGTAAATATACTGAAAACCGTCAATTTTGAAGTCCATTAACTGTATATTTAAAGAAATTATTATGAGAAATATGGACTGCTAATAATTTGCCTATGAATACTGTCACAAAATAGCATTTATGTAAGTTATATAAATAATATAGTAGTAAGTTATAAATATAAGTTATTTTTCATGTCTTCAAATTGATATTTCCAATGCTTCAATCTGATATTACACTGATTATAAAAATTACGTCGACTGAATAATCTTGAATGATCTTATTTAAACATAGAGGCCCAAGCGTCTGATAGATATGTTGAAAAATATACAATAATACACTATAAAAGTACAATAAAATATGACAGCAAAATAATCTGTTTGTAGCACACATATTATCCTTTATCCTTCATAGTTTTTGGATCTTACTTAATGTTCGAGAAAGATTTCTATACATCTATATCACTTTATGTATCAATTACATTGATACATTCTAACAAGTTAATAAAATATGTAGAAAGTAACTTTGAATGCAAAATATTTTATTCTAGCAGTAATTTGTTAAAACCTTTGAATATTCTAATAGTTGAAAGGACATATTACCGGAATGTATCAAAGTACCGGAAAGGAATTACCGAATCCTTTAAAAATGAATTGAGTCCTTTAAAAGTATCGAAATTCTACATATACTTTTATATCCAGTCTTCTCTTTTGATTGTAAAATTTTGAGCAACACCTTTATAAGCTCGATTTGTAATCCTCCAGACCAAAATATTAATACCATAGTTGCAATTGACTTGACTTAATCATTTATAATCAGACTGTATTCTATTTTAGTTGATCGAGGATCCGCATGCTGCAAGGTGATTATGCACCAATATTGTATTGTATTGTATGCATTTATGTAATGTTATTATATTCTATTGGTATAATAATAAAAACGATTATTATTATTATTATTATTATTATTATTATTATTAATGTTTTCCCATCTCACATTAAATTGAAAAATTTTGCATAAGATGATTTAGTGATTTAGAATTACTGAATTAGCAGAGAAAAATCATTAATTTATTTAAAAACTAACCTATTTTACGTAAGAGATTAGATAGCCATACGAGTGTTTACCGATGTTTATATGTGAATATTTAAAATAATTTAGAAAGATAATATTTTCTGTTAATATGTATTTAACAACCTAACATTATTTTTCTCTTCAAAAGTTAAAAACCAAATTACAATATTTTTTACAAAACGAGTGAATTTAAAATATTTTAGCAATCCAATGGATACCATAGATTGAATAAAACATTTAGTTAACATTTAAATAGGTAGTATAATATGATTCGACTCAAATCTTGAAAGACTCTTCACAAAAAATGTAAAACGTTATTGTATGTCACTGTAAGAAATAACACCTTGTGTAAGGTTGTATAATTTTGTGCGATTAAAAGAACTTTTGAATTTTCTATGCTTTAAGAGACATAGATACAATCAATGAAATAAATGGGCCAGTCCAATCCTGTTGATACTATTTTTCAAGTAAAACCGAAACAAAAACAGTATTATGTAATCTGTTTAGTCATCCGGGTGTCTGTTTTAATACTTGACACTTGATTATCCTTAACATTGCATTATTAAGTTGTTGAAATACGACGATTACACGTCTGAAAGAGGAGGTGCCTGTGGATAATTATTAAATTGGGCTTCCTTAAGTTTATCTCCCTCGAATTTTTATTCGGGATTATTGCATAACGAGTTCTTGACTTTTGGAAGCATTTAATGAAGTAAAAGAAATCGAGAGGCGCGCACATGGGAGAAGTACTTAATAACTTAATTGGAGAGGCCTTTAAAATTATCTCGACTTTGCTACAGCAAGCATCCTTTTGTGTGTTTAACTGTTAGAATTATAATTACTACTTAGGGCTTTTAACAGTCTGAATAAACAACTTTGTTCTTATGTAAACTCCTTGTCTTAGAAAATAATAAGACACACTTTTCAAGATTTGTACAAACATCCTTCGAAATGAAAGGATGTGAAAGCGATAGTTTGTGATATTCTTGTCGAAACAAATCATCGGTTATAAGATGAGTGCATCAATAATGATTCAACGCAGTAGTTAGTCAAATAATTTGCAAATACGGTTCCACAAAACATTCAACATTTTGGTTTACATTTTCTGTGAAACATTACAAAAAAGGGAAGCAAAAGTATTCAAAATAAAGATTGCAAGTACAGACTATTAGACAAATACTTCTGTATTTGTAATCATTCTACACAAATCTTTAAAAATGTACAAGGTTCTCCATAAATAAGGGCAATCAATGTCGCTACAGCTTTAAAAGGATGTAGAAAAAGGAGTAGTTAAAGGCTAAATTGATATGCGCAAAATCTGTTCCATAAATCTACTAAGTAGAATTGTTGAGTGACGAAGAAAAATTTGTTTCTCAACGGTAGAATATTATCTAGAAATAGCCTAGATATTCTTTCTTTATTGCAGTTATAAGTACCACTTTATTTTCTAATCTTTTCCCCGTGAATAATATGTTGCACGTAGGGAAATATGTAATGCTCTTATTAAATCCAGTTTCTTTGATTTCCGAGGATAACTGAGCTGCATAAAAGGATTCCATATCCGAGAAATTCTTCTCAGTTATATTTCGGAATAATTGGAGCGGACGGATAATTGCAGATTTTATATGAAACGTATTATTTGCTTTTGACAGTGTATTACGTATTTCCTTTGTGGATCCATAATGCCATTCAGATCGAGCACATTGCATGAAAAGCTCCTGCATAGAAAGATCGAGACTTAACTTTTGAACTTTTTATGTTTGCCGGCTTCTGTTTAGGTCACGCTGTCGTATACTTTGCAAATATGAAGAGCAAAGTTGAAATATGAATGCATTAGTCATTTAAGCTCTCAAAAAAATATTTAGTAAGTTTTACAATCATACAGTAATCTAAAACATAAGTACATCAGAAAAAGTGAATGCACCATAACACATGTGTGCCTATCACTCCTAACTTCAAACGATAAACAGCTGTTTCGATGTGGTATTCCGAAAGTCATAAATCAGTGCTCTTAAAGTCTCCGGATCATGATAAACTACATAGTTGGATAGTCATGCTGTATTGTTTCCTTCTATTTGGTAAAACTTGCTTATTAAAATTAATAAAGTTAAGGAGATTTGAATATACAGGGTGTTAGTTAAACATGCGGCAAAAATTTAAGAGGTTACTCCTTGGAATATTCTAAAGATATTTTATCCTTTGATGATTTTTGAAAAAGCGCTTTGTTGCGAAGATATAGGGCGAAAAAATTTTACAACAAATCCAATTTTGGTATTTTTCACATTATTAATGTAGGTGAAATAAAAGTATGTCGTACTACACTGGACGTATCAAGTAAAAGACATGTAAGAAAAAGGAGTTGTTGTTCCTTACCAATATTTCAAAAATTCTTAACAGCATTTTGTCAATGGCTTTTGCACACATTGGTTGAAATCCTTCAACTACTTACGGCGATTCTTTTTACCGATGAAGCCAGTTTCTCGCGAAATGCAATAAGGAATTTCCACAATAACCATGTATGGGCTGACGAAAATCCACATGAGATTTGTGAAGATCGGTTTCAACATCAGTTCTCGTTGAACGTTTGGGTTGGAATTGTGGGTGACTGGCTAATTGGACCGGTATTTCTACCAGGAAGTCTTACCGGCGAAGTATACCGCAACTTTTTGGAACAAACGCTGCCTCAGTTTTTGGAGGATGTACCATTGGCTACAAGACAGGCAATGTGGTTTATGCATGATGGTGCACCACCTCATTTTAGTGTAGTTGCTCGAGAGTTTTTAACAGCAACATACGGACATCGCTGGATTGGTTGAGGCCCTTGGATTATTTCCTATGGGGTCATCTAAAGTCATTAGTTTATACTAGGCCAGTAGAAGATGTGGACGATTTAAGAGATCGGATAATTGCTGGCTGTAACTCAATAAGAAAAGACCCTGGTATTTTTCAAAGAGTTCGGGAGTCTATGAGGAGAAGATTGGATGGGTTGCATCCAAGCTGGAGCCATTTCCATTTTGAACAATTCTTGTATGTTCAGAAATGTTACATGTAATTTTTAGTAATAAATTGTTATTTGTTGAAAATTTTTTTCGCCCTATATCTTCGCAACAATCAATCATCAAAAGATAAAATATCCTTAGAATAGTCCAAGGAATAACCTCTTGAATTTTTGCCGCATGTTTAACTAACACCCTGTATAGTACGCATGCTTTACACATTTGCGATTTGAATACACATTTATTCTAATGCTTGTGGACATCGCTGTGTATTATTATAGAGCAGCAGGTTCCTTGGTAACAGCACTTCAAGAGGGGGTAGATCTTCTTCTCCAAAATAGCTTCAGTTTGAGAGTCATCTAAGTGAATATATAATATGTTTATACATCTATTTTCCTTATTTCATTTGTAATAGACATAATTTATACCCTAAAAGAAAAGCTATGAAAAACGTATGTCATTTCTAAAGTAAAGGTTGCCGAGCACGAAGTTAAATCATACAAGCCTTTGAAGATGTATGAATCTTTCTCTTAGAAAAAAACTTTTACAAATCTGTTTAAGAGCAAACGCAGACCCAGAATGTAAAAAAAGAAGAGTAAAACATATTCGTAAAAGCTGCAATTTGCTGTAATTTATCAGGCAATAGTCAATTATCGTCTGTTTGTTTTACGTGGCGTTTTATCATTCTGTCAAAAAGTGTAAATTTAGAAAAGTGTAAACTCTGACAAGTGTGAGTGCTTCATTTGAACAAACTCGTATTAGGCGTATATCAACCAACCCATTTTATAACGTAATATGATGTTCTGTCTAGATCTGTAACACGATACAAGAAGTTCCATTTAATGGAACCTCCATACCTCCATTTAATGGAACTTCCATGCCTCCACGTCATAGCTGTGTCAAATACTCTTCGATGATATAACAATTAATGCAGTATTATAATAAATCTGATTTTCAAAATGTAAAAGTAAACGTAAAAAAAAACTCTTTTAATGAGGCAACTTTTCATCAGTCTGACTTATATTATAACACCTGTATTTATACTGAAATTCCAATACTTAACAGTGAAACTCGGAACATTGTGTTTATCTATACGAAAAGAAAATTTACAAGGCATTGTTTGCTCAAAAATCCTTAACATTCCAGCCAACTTAGCCCAATCTCGACAACCGATTTAGTACTGAATAGGACAGGCACCAGGCACGTTGTTACATTACATATTGATCGTTTGGTACTTCAACAAGTTATTAATTCAGAATATATCGTTAAAACTTTTCAGACTTGCCTGGATTGTGCTGGAAGCAATGCCATACCTGACTGCTTTTGTTGGGCCCGCCATTGTAGGCCCAAACAATATATTGTGCCGAGTTGTGTGCGGCACAATTATAATTATGTTTCGGTTTGACTCGCAGTTTCGTAATTAAAAATAGGAGTAATAATTGAATTGAATTACTCGGGTACATTTTGCACGAAGGAGTTTCTTAACGATAAGGGAGTTGTTCCTTTGTTCTCATGTTATTCCAGAGGGTGACGCACTCGTTGGATATTTGTAACAAGTTTTGAAGAATTTCACTTTGAATTAAGCTTTTCTTGTCTGGTATTTTACAAATACAGAAAAATAGTGTTACGACACACAGTGGATATTTATATCTTTCTTTATATAGGAATTAAGCCAAAAAGTTAACTAAAGAGATAAATTATTAATGAAATTATCAAATATAATGGTTCAATAAAGTTTTTAATTTTCCTCGTTATCCTTCTTAGCCTAATGTACGATACGTATTTCTGCTTGTGGCGTCTTTAGGCACATGTGCCGGATTGGGGAGGATTGCTACAATTTCAGTTTGGTCAGTAAAATATAAAATGTTTTCATTAAATTTCAATGTGTATCTTCATTATTTAAAACTTACTTACTTACTTACTTACTTAGAAATTATACTTTCAAAGAAATTATTCAACCTTATACTACAAAATTTACAAACGTTGATTCAAAAAACATCAAAATAATTAGAGAACAATTGTTTTGAACAAGGCGATTATTATAAAAAGTTGATAAGCGTTATATAACGAAAAATAAGAACAAGTTAGTTACGTATCAAATGGTCAGTGTTGTTAATAACATAACGCAGTGTCTGATAATTTTTTTTGAAAACAGTGCCATATTGGTAGTGATGAGAAACACACCGTAGTGCCCTCTTTGAGTCTGTGCTACTATCTGTCTGACAATTATTGTCAATTTGACAGACAGATAGTAGCACAGTGTGTTTCTCACCACTACTAACATTCACGATGCCCATTATGCAATCACGTCGCAACATCGTTCATCGAGTCCACTACCTATGGCACTCTGATGAGCGCAAAATAAGCGCGAAACCGGTCAGTGTCTGGTATTTGGTCTCGATGAACGATGTGGCGACTCCTATGGAGTCGCCACATGCAATGCAATGGAGTAATGCAATGCCAGTCGGGGCATATTGCCCGTGGAGTAGTTGTTTTATTTATTTATTTATTTATTTATTTATTTATTTATTTATTTATTTAGCGTACACCACCCGACAGCAATGCCAATTAATGGGTGGGAGTAGTGTAAAAATTACAAAAAGATATAATAATATTAAAAAAAGAACAATAAGATGAAGGAATAAAAACATACAATACTAATAAAAAAGAATATTACGCATATTCTCTTCACATTCAACAAAGTTAGTTGTTACACTAGATAAGTAACATAGATAACAAATTAAATTAACATAGATAGTGAATAAAGTGTAGAAACAGGACACAAAATATAATAATAAGATTCTAATGATATAAAATTGTATGTCGGATACTAAGTAGCAGAAATTTTCTTTTTAATAGATGGTATAGTATCATGAAAGATGTCAACGAAATTCTGCACCTTGCAATGATAATAGTCCATTCTGTACAGCGGAGAGAATTTTAATAGGTTGGTCTTGGGTGTCGGAAAGTAAAACAATGATGAAAACCGAGTGGTAAGGTGGGGAACACGAAGACATAGAGAGTATAACAAATCCGGACAATTCTGTTGTTTACAATTTTGTGAAGAGTCACCAACGAATTACACATACGACGAGTGGCCAAATCATTAAGTTGAAATCGTTGGAGTAAATTTTCTTGAGGAATTCCTCGGGGTGGATAAATATCATCAGATTTGAACCATAAGTATTTAACATATTTCCTGTGTATATGTTCCAATTTTCTGATGTGAATTTGATAACCTGGGTCCCACACAAGAGAGGCATATTCTAATTTTGGGAGTACCAATGCATTAAAGAGTAAGGACACCGTTTTAATTTCTCTAAATTGTCTTGAGTTCCTCAAGACAAAACCAAGATTTCTAGAAGCTTCCCGTAGGATGTTATTAATGTGCTCCACAAAACTTAATTTACTATCAAGTGTTACTCCAAGATCTTTAATGGTCGTGCATTTCTTAATCATGTTAACGTCAATACTATAGTTAAAATCGATGGGGTTATTGCTTCTAGTAAATGTCATTGTGTTACATTTCGAAAAGTTAAGGGGAAGGGAATTTATTGTACACCAGTTGTGAATATTGTCTATGTCATCTTGAATCATAAGGCAGTCACCAATGTCGGACACAGAGAGGTATAGCTTAAGGTCATCAGCGTAGAGTAGAGATCTGCAATTCAGGGACAGGATGATGTCATTTATGAAAATTAAAAATAATAATGGTCCAAGGACTGAGCCTTGGGGGACTCCAGAGGTCGTCTTAATATCAATCGACTGGACACCACGATATCCCACGGTAAGTCTTCTTTGAGATAGATAAGAAGTGAAAAAGTGAACAAATGACGTGGTCAAACCTATTTTATATAGTTTTAATAGTAGGATACCATGGTCCAGTCGATCGAAAGCTTTAGAAAAATCTGTAAAAACAACATCAACCTGCCCACCATTGTCCAAATTTGTTGCAACATATTGCGTTAAACATATCAGATTAGTGACTGTTGATCTACCTGGATAAAAACCATATTGTTCAGAACATATGGAAGGTTTCACATGATAGAAAAGAACCTCATACAAAAGAATTTCGAACACTTTGGAAGGGTTGCAGATAATTTCGGCATCTCCTTCAAATAAATAAGTGCCATTTATATTTCAATATTTTGATATTAAACGACCACACTGCAAAACAAGTTGCCTACTTTTTTGCAACAGTTACGAATAATCTCGTAATTAGAAAAATATTGCTTCGTTTAGTATGTATCTAATTATTATTTCCTGAACTTTTTATCAAAAATAATTTGAATAGTTTCTCCCAGGACTATGTCAAGGATACAACTGACAACCTTACAATATTTTCAAACTTGAAAAGCAATAAATCACTCCTCCAAGCACCGATGACTAAATTACTTACCTTCTTGATAATTAACAAGAAAATATTAATTTCTTGTTACAAGTAGGTAATGGTTCTTATAAAGCCTAATAACATAAGTAGGAAGGAAACATATTCAATTTTGTCTGACACAATGTTTTTATTATATTACACTCTTTTGAGGTATAAACCGATAAATCTCTTCACCACTATTCATGACAACATTAACCTCAAATATGTAGAAATATATAGGCTGTTCCCTTAGAAAAGGATCATTTTTTCTGGTTATATGCCTCTCTTTAAACTGGTATCTGTCCAACTGCCAACTGGGCTTCTTCTTCATGTGGGTTGGTTTTCCAGAACGAGTGCCAAAGTACTATAGTCACAGCTTGGCCTATTGGGCATCCCACTGATTTTCGATTCAATGAGTATTTTTATTCTTTGCAAAAAGCCCAAAAATCTACTCGCTGAAAATGTCTCTCTGCTCATACGAGCGTAGCCCTCACATTCACCAGAATGTGCAGCCGCAATCTCATCTACATCAACACAGACCCGAGATACTGGGTTTTTTGCTAATCTTAAAACAGAAAGATATTTCTTCAGATGGCAGTATCCTGTTATAAGCCTTGTCATACTACTGATCGCTTTACTCATGCTCAGCATATCTACAGTTCTTTTCTGGGAAGGATATTCCATCAGTGCCTTAGTATGACTCTGTTCTAGTTTTAAGACCTTGTATCCTTAAGTAAAAAATATCTGTTACAATTATTACTCAGGTTAAATAAACAGTATTTTGGTAACTCTACAAATAAACACCAAACGTTTAGTATAACCTTGTATATTACTCTAATGTTAAGCATTACAAAAACTATCGCTAGTATTTATTTATCCTACATGTATTAATCATCATCACAACTGAAAGATCAACAAAACAAGAAAAACATAAAAAGTTTCCTTGGAATTTTTATTTCATTGTATTGATTTGACCCGAATTTTATCGTAAATCTGAGGTAAAACAAAACTATTGTGGCAGGCGCCCCAAATGCGGCACACTCAACACACCCTCTTCTCTTTAAAGTATAAAACGGCCCCATATATTATCCCGAAAGCACGAAAATAAGTTTTTCGACGGACATTAACATTAGCATTCCAAGCGTAAGGCTACAATTCTTACCAACAAAGCATGTCCACCATTATAAAAGGTGGAAATATTTACAGTGTATATTTGGAAAAAAGAATTTACATAGTAGAAAAGAGCCATTCGCATGGAAATGAGAATTCTATGCAGCATTGTTGACTGCCGATAAAATATAAGATGGCAACAATGGATGTTAGCTGGAAAGCTCGATGGAAACGTTTGCCATTTGATGTATCGAAATAGGGTATTTGGCTCGGTTCTGTGTATGCTAACGGTTCAGGACGTCCGGTTTTTCTATTTTAGTTTGGCGACTGAATAAATAATGCATTACTTTAACGTCCCATTGCCTTAATCAAATTATGTAAAATTTATGAGGGATGTGCATTAGTTTGCCTCCGAAAGGACTCATCTCTCGCTTGATAAAAATATGCGAAGTATATTTCTGAAAGTTTGAGTTCGGATATAATAAGATACCTACTACTAAAAATACTATTTTACTTTTATAAAATAATGTACCTACGGATAATGTCTGAAATTCATTTGTGGTGCATTGTCATAATTCATTGTAGTCTTTTTTGGGATTACACCACAGTATAATAATCTGTGATTACACCATCTGCAAAATATAAAAACCAGGAAACCAGAGTATAGAAGTATTCAAATTAAATATTCAAAATGTAGTATCAAGGCAAACTTCTAGATTTTGCCCCAAGAAAAACTGTATACTATGAAATAAAATAAATGTTTGATAAATTAACTAAATTTCATCAGTGGTTTTTCACTTTTATAAAAAATTATGTAATATTACAAATCATATTTTGAATTATGTCTAATTAAAAGTTGAAACGTTTCCTTGACAGTTTCCCCAGTTTCACGAAAAATTTCACGTTGCATCGTTGCTCGTATAAATCGCATATTGCAAAATATCACAAAAAACACTGTAACACTTATTTATTTGAAGGAGATGTCGAAAACAACTACTCCACGGGCAATATACCCCGACTGGCGTTGCATTACATCGGCATCTCCATAGGAGTCGCCACATTACATAGCACACTCCCAAACTGTCAATTTGTCAGTAATTGTCAGACAGATAGTAGCACAGACCCAAAGAGGACACTACGGTGTGTTTCTCACCACTATATTAACACTGTAAAACCTTACACTTCATGAACAATAATATGGAAACTAAACGAGATAGCGATAATCTGAAAAGAAGTAGTTACTCTGGAGGTTATGACGAACGCAATGCTGCCAACCGCAAGCCGTTAATACTTTTCGTTGCAGCGTAATTCAAATTGTTCGGTTCTTTTCTGAACAAACCTCGTAGGCTCTTGATCAACAATAACATTTTCTAACTCGTTCCTAAATATTCCTCACTTTGTAGACCATCAATTTTTTTTGTTTCAGTTATTTTACGTGAGCCTATTTCCACGACTAAGGCCAATCACCGACGCTAGGAGACAAATAACCCCCAACCTGGAAATTTTTGCCAAACCCCCACATTTGTAGCAGAGTAGGAATCTTCGACTTGCTTATCATTTCATAGACAAGAGAGCTACAGCTTAACACCCTATCCGAGGGATGATACGTCGTTCTACACAAACCTCGCCTAAGTTTGTATAGCTTCTGTGAATTAATCGATATACAGGCTAGTACGAGTAGAAGATGTGGGAAGCACCGCAGGTCTTTCCTGCATATGGTCACCCATCCAAGTACTAACCGCGGACCATGTGGCTTAGCCTTTTTATCGATAATATGAACGCCAAATTGCTACTATGTATTGACCTATACCTTATGAACACATTGCTTTGTCAGGTACAACAATTCTTTAAAGAGCTGTCTGATAAAAAATTGTTATTGATTTCGTAAGACAACGATTTCGTTTTAATAGTTTATTAAAACTTCAGTGGAAAGTAGATAATTTTACATTTTGCGATGCAATAATAAAACCTCTGATATCTAAATATGTACACATCTTCTTAACAAATAAATCGTGAAGAATCTTCCTTTCTATTGACTTAAGAATAAAAATAGCGCTAATAGAAATAATTAATTCACACATAAATCAACACACAACTAGAATTGTAATTTAAATAATATAAATCGCAGTGTTGATGTAACAATTATTTATATTAATAACAATCCTCAATCTTCAACGCGTTAACACTCTGACAGCAGCAACTTTTAATTATTACATTTATATAATAATTATTAACAATAGAATTAAAAGACGTGAGTCACAATTCGATTTGCATATCAATAGATGTTTATATTAAAAGTTGGAACCATACAATTGTACCTCAATAATAGATACCTTTAAATAAATTCCAGCAACAAAGAGCGATTGTTTCAATTCCATTAATGACTTCTGTAAAGGAAAAAATTAACTATCATCCGAACTTTAATAAAAGATATACTCAGTTATAAGACGGCACAATGCGATTCCGAAATTAAAATTGAACAATAGCCTTCACAGGAGTTAAATTACAATGCAATGACGAAGACAATACCTAACTTTAACTGTCTACAAGCCATAAATGTCTTGGGAAGAATAATACCTCAGATTTCAACCAGAATATTTTCGTAACTTTTTCAACTTGTATAACATATTTTGAAGTACATGATTAATAAATTAGATATCTATATATTGCACCCAACTATCTAAATTGCTACGGAATCGTTGCATGTGAAAGTGGAACTAAGATAATTGTTTAGGTGTGTAATAATTGTGCAATAATAATATTTTGATAATGTCTGAAACTTATTTGTGGTGTAGTTGTATCCTTGAAAGGTGTTGGAACCTTTGGTGTGAAGACAACACTGATGTAGCTTTCCACATAACACCAAAACACTATACTGCACTCGACGCACGTTTCGCCAACCAACTTGGCATCATCTGGAGATGATTAAAACTCAACCTATACTAACATTGTGTCCTATTTATACCTAAACTTTTTCTACGGTTTAGTGAACCGTCGCAAGACCTCAGTGAACCATCTCGACTGATCAGTGAACCGCCGCGACGGAGCAGTGAACCGTGATTTACTAACCAATAAAGCGGGCTATATGGAATTGGCCCTCTGTCGCCATTCATACTATTTCTACATTTAGCAATTTGTTACGTTCCTAATTATTAGTCTTAAATTGCTACTATCTATTTTATGGTTGTTCTCAAACGCATGTTGGGCGACACTAGACTTATCTGTTCTACCATCTTTGAGATGAGCCATAAGTTCCTTGAATCTAGTTTCAATTGACATTTAAACTAGATTCAAGGAACAGATTGATCGGGCTGGTGGCTCAGGGCTTAGCGTCTCGATCGCTCAACCCAGAGGTCGTGGGTTCTAATTCCCATTCCGCCAACAATTTTTCATTAAATTGTTTGCTCGTAGATCAAGGCTTATTCGCAGGGATGGCCTAGGATGGGAAGAATGTCAACTTGGTGTTAATGTGAGAGATTAAAATCAGTTGATGTTTGACTTGTCCCCCTAACTAATGAGGTTTTCCAGGTTTCCCTCATTCCAGCACTGAATGGTGGTTAGGGCCTACCAACGTAAGTCGTTCCTGAGGCGCAAATGCGGCCCGCGAAATAATAATATGCCGCCCCCTCTCCCACACAAGTCTCAGACTTTCGGGCTAATCCTTGTGATTAGAATGAGGGGTAGAGATATTATTATTATTATTATTATTATATGCAGTATAGTGTTTTGGTGTTATGTGGAAAAATACATCAGTGTTGTGTAGTTGTATGATTCATTGTGTTTCTTTTGGAATTGCACCACCTGTAAAATAATAAAAAAGGAAACCATAGGTATTCAAAATAAAGATTGAACATATAATATCCAGGCAAACTTCTAAATTTTGCCCCAAAATTTAGTTAAAAACATAAAAATTATATTAGAAATTACCAAATCGATAAATCTACATTAGTAAAACATGACAACAGTCACCGGGTTGATTGGACACAGGCTAAAATTATAAATAAAATTAAAAGAAAGTGCCTTTATTAAACTCAAATGGTGATAATTATATCTTATTGAAAACAATATTTATGGATCAAACGTAACTTTTTCTCAAAAAGGATGATACCAGTGGAAACATACCACTGGCAATTCAATTACGATGACAAAAAATACAATAAATATAACTTTCAATCAAGTCTCTAGCAAATTCTCACAGAGGTCTCTACCTTACGCTCGACCTTACGGGTTCATCATGAGAGATAGAGAAATTCCAAATAAACTAACTAAATAAAATCCTCCATTAATTTTGTAAATTCAGGGCATTGGTCATTATCTGTAAAAACAGTTTCTTGAAATCCTATTATTCTTAATTAGGTATACCTACCCTATCAGTTGCGCAGATATTTACACAGATATACGGAGCACCCTGTAAATTTTAAAGTGATCGATACAACTCCGAATAAAAATATTTTCATTATGAATTGCTGCGACTAAAAATAAAAAACAAACTGATAAAAATCCACGTCTCTAAAACTAATTAAATTTTCTCAGCCAGCGGATGAAAAAATTACGCGCAAATTCAATTGGGTCGATCCACCCTCTCTGGAACGGCATGCATGGCCAACCCCGTCGCACTAATAACTGCAAACATATTGCTTAATTCCAAGCTAGTTGTTATCCTGAATGGCTCTACCCTGTGAGAGGAGCCTTTAAGTACCCGCTAATAGCCATCCTCCCTGTTACTGCAATGATTTATTAGGAACTACTCCAGAAATTATTATTTCCGCTCCTATGATTCTCCCATAAAGAAGTTAAATGACAAGATTTTGTCCGGGGATATTTATTTCGTATGGAATCGTAGTAGAAAGGAGTTATTTATGCGTGAATAAATTATTACGGGGCCTCAATTTTTCTATAGAATAAATCATACTGAAAGAGTGTGTGGTTAAAACTTAAGCAATAATTTATATTTTCATTTTATTTTTGAACACCGAATGCCTTTACGTATGATTAGAAATTTGTCATTCATGATAGGTACCTATGGATTTTGAATTTCGAGATATAATGTGTACCTAATTTATAAATAAATCTTACAAGAAGTTTTTAGATGTAATAATACGGATAGTAGTATATACTAAAGCAGGTATAGAGAGTACAAGTGGTATAAAGTTTATATGACATTATGTATAGATATCGTTAGACACATTTTGCTTCCGAACACCAAAACGTAAGAAATATATTCAAAAATACAATTTAAAACCTAACTACAATAGAATTAATTCTATAACCACTGGTCAAAATGTAACTTCCCATTCTCTAACAATTAATCTCAATTTTCCATTGCACACCTCTTGTTTTATTAAGTTTTCTATGACGTAATATTTTGCGGATTTGAATTCTTCAATATTTCTTTTAAGAAACGCTCAGTACGTTTTTTCATGTTTATACAAGGTTATTCACGCAAAGCGGGTATTAGACGTTTTTAGGGTTCTGTTAACGATAAAAATCTGATTTTTTTATGGGAAAGGTTTCGCCTTGCCCATTCCACACATTCACATCTTAACTTTTCAAAAGCTATCGTTTGATACTAATATCAGATTTATCCAGAAATAAAAATTTTCGATTAAATTTAATCTCTTGGTTATATCTGAAATTAGTATCAAACGATAGCTTTTCAAAAGTTAAGATGCAAAAGAGGAATGTGCAAACCGTTTTGCTTGATGTCTAACCGTTTAGATTTTACAGGGTGTCAAAGTTGCAAAATGTCAATATTCACCTGTCAATATTTCAAAAACAATTGAAGATAGGTATAGGACATCCTACATGAAATATGTTTAGAATATCACGTAGAGTTCAAAATTGCAATAATATACAGGGTGTTCCATTTGAAATAACGAAGTTGTGGTCTACTTCCGGTATAACCGGAAGTGATGCAAACTTGAAAATATTTTCATTGAATCGGAAATAATCGAAAACCTCTCCCAAAAAAAAAAATTAGATTTTTATCATTAACCGAACCCCAAGAACGTCTAATACCCGCTTTGCGTGAATAACCCTGTATAAAACCTTTTATCTAATATTCAGGGAAATATATCCAAAAAATAAGCGAAGGGAAAAATATATTATAGAGAGAATAACAATAAGTTTCTTGCAAGATTATAGACACTACAAAGTAGTAGCGAAAGGTAGCCTAAATTGTACCACTTTTTGATATTTCTAAAATTTTGAGTTTTCTTGACAGAAGTTGAACAAAAAATACATGAGATAGGTGGGTATATTTGACAGTTTAAATATTTTTTTGTTAATTTTAAGATATATCTTCTGCAAGAAGAAATTAAAAATAAAAAACTTACTAATGGTACAACTTAGGCAACCGGTTGCTTAAATTGTACCACTTGGTACCCAAAATTGTACCATACAATAACTTTACTTAAAAATCATTAATCATGCTGTGCGAAATTCAATTGGATGTATTTTATCAAAATTACTTAAAAGAAGGAATGCACTCTATGGAGATATTATATTTTATTATCAAAGAAATGCTATTTAACACTAAAACCGAAAGGTAAAACTCTTATAGTTTCCTCAAACATGCACACTTTAAACAAACTGAACCGGAGCTTCTGGATTATAAAATCAAAGCAGGATTTAGCATGGAGAATAGCAGGATTTAGTACCTACGTTCAAGTTGATTCAACCTTTATTATCAACATTTGCACAGAGCTCATGTACCCATTATAGCTACTTCTGGCACTAGATCATCTTTCCTACTCAACACTCTTGACATATTAGACAATACCAATCTCTTGAGCCCAGTCCACCTCTATTTTACCTGCGTTTTTGGTGGTAGACGTACTAGGCTTAAATTGAGTTAAGGTCCGCTTAACTGTTTTCTACTTTTTAATGTCAATTCCAGCCTGTTTTTGTTCTAAATCTTCCTTATAGGTGGTTGTAGTCAGAACTATTGGTCTTCGGACACCTTTACTGACTCTTTAACTTGCTTCACGTTTGGAGAGTAGGCAATTGAATTGTTTCCTTCACAGTAACGTTCAACACGAAAATGCAGTTTCAGGAATAGTTCTTTTTCTGGAAAAGAACAAAAAGTGGAATGTTATCTATCCTCTTCATAGCTACCAGAATCGCCTGAGCTAGATCTGGGAATGTTGTCGAGGATGTTCTCATGCACACCTGTTTCTATATTTTCTTTGTTAAACATAGATGATCTACATCGATAAAAGCAGTTTTATCTACAGGTCATATTCCACATTTTCTAAAACCAAAACCATACTACAGTATAACTGCTTTTGCATAAGCCTTCCTCAGCAGATGTGTCACTTGGAACTGTGTGTATATGATACATCATTGAACTCACAAGAAAAAATTCTGCCGAGTGATGTAAAAATATTAATGGGGCCGTATTAGAAAAAATTAAGTTGATGATGGTTTTGAAGAGACGAAACGTTACTTAAAAAATCTGTTTACGCCATTCGATAGAGCGTAAAAAGTCGGTATGAGAAAGTATTCTTTTTATTTCAATAGTTCTTCAAACAACCCAAAAATTTAACAAAAGCTAATTAGCAAAATTACAATTTCTTTCAAATATCTCAAAAACTAATCATGTTGGTTTTGATGATTTTAACACGTATTATTGGTTACCAAATTACGCAACTTTTCCCTAATTTAACATATTCTATCTCTAACGATTTCCAAGATACCTACAAATGTTATTGCATCCAGTTTTTGAAACACATTGTATATCTCCTAATATTAGAGCTAGATCCATCAAAGCCAATATCAATGTATTCGTAAGCGGACATGCTATCTAAATCTGTAAAAATACACAGGGTGTTAAAAAACTTTTATACCAAGTTATTCAAGGGGGAAACTTTTCATTGGGCCACCCAGAACATGCTTCATGTTCCCTATATTTACATTACCTGCCTTTTATGTTGACATATATAAAAACATAATGCATGTTTTTCAACAAAATTATATTGCTTTTTACTTTTAAGGTATCAATTATAATTGTAGCTTATCTAAACTTTTGAAACAGCTTTCAAACGGATGAATTTCCCACACAGCAGTTGTGGAACACAATAAAAGATATCACCTGGGCAAAAAGTAAACACTATCTAATAAACCTACGAAATTACAATCATCACTGTTGGTATTTTTGTTAGGAATAAAAATAAATAACGAAGCGTCACAAAGTTTGTTAGCAGTCGCTTTGATTGTACCAGCAAAAAAACAACTGTTAATTCTGAAACGCTGAGAGTGGTTATTTTACCGTGATATATTGCCAAGTCATCGAAACTCACACGTAGATATTGTTACGAATGCATAGTCATCCTGGATGTCCAGTTGTGTTTTCATTTATATTTTTTATTTGGTTTTGCCAGTGTTCCTTTGATGGTCTGTAAGGTAGCGAGGAAGGTAGACGCTTCATGAATTCTTAGTAGGCAGATCGGTATTCATACCGTAAGTTTATTAAAGTAATCTATATAAAGTAGGCTTTGGCTCCCAGTTTGTTTTATTCATGAATTCTGCCTTTCACGGTAATTGAGTGGTAATGTAAAGACGGCTTGTTATACGAAAGAGAACACTGCTTAACAGTTCGGTGGTTGACTACCTAAACTCTACCTTGTTAGGCATACTAATTTCGATAAATTTTATGTCCCCTAATCTGTGGCGGTTTTACTGCAGGCGCATTTGTGCAGAACACTCCCTTAAAAGTTAGGTTAACTATATCTATAACAGAAATATTTCTATTATAGAAATCTAATATAGTAATAATAGAAATAATATAATAATATAAACTAATATCAATACTTAATTTAATATGTTAAAACCAAACATATTAAATTATTGGTGTTGAATCTGCAACCCAAAATACATAGCGAGTTCAATTTTCGAATAGCACCCAACCGTGGTCCAGTTAATCATGGGTTAAAAAGAGACCACTCGGTCACGTGATACAGTAGATACGTGTACGTACATTATGAGATTTCCGTGCAATACACTTGCGCAGCTTATAGTCGACTTCCTGACGGACTGTTTTAGTGAAACTGTTTTATTATTAAAATGAATTTGCACCACTCCGATGACAAATGTTGAAAGTGAACCCTGTTTTTCAACCCTTAAAAAAATTAAAACCCTTAAAAGAATTTTTGAGAAATACAATGGCGCACGACAGACTAAATTCACTTTGCATGATAAGTACGGAGAAAACACAAATTGCAGCGATTTCAGATTTTAATAATCTATATATATTAAAACGCGTCGATTCTGTCTCGCTCTAAATTCCGTCGCCGAATTCACAAAGTTTCAAAGCTATCTCCTCCGAGGGGGGAAAGCGGAGCGATCCCCGCTGGCGACCGGAAGTCGCCCTTAACCTTTCTTCAATGCGTAGGGGTATTTTCGTCCCGTTTCCTACGCGTTTTCCCAATTTAAACGCCTTTTCAAAAAACCTCTGCAAAATATTCGTCTATCGCCGTTCGGCGAGAGAGATATGGCTAGCACCGGCGTTTGTCCTCGCGCCTAATGGTCCCGTCACGCCTGCCGAAATCCCGACTTTTCGCGCAACTCCCTAGACCCTTTTTCTAATTTTACGGCTTCGAGAACTGCTTCACGCGAAAGTTCCGTCCTTTCTCTAATCCTTTGAGATTTTTTTTCGAGACCGTACGTCGACTCCTTCTACATCTATTTCGTCTTCGAAAATCTCGAGTCGCGTCCGTCTCAACTTCTTTCTCATTTTATCTACCGATGTGAGATTGCACTAATGAGACAAGCACCTCCCACGAAAACTGTCAAATTAATTAAACTTCAGATAGGTTATTTTCCTACGAGAAATATTGCTAACGGAATCGATAGTACTGACTGCCAAACACTTCTGATTACTAAAATACTGAAGCCAAATGCTTTTCCAATTAGAAAATCGGTAAAAATAATTTTTTCTGGTTGACACGTACAGTTTACATACTTAAACGTGTCAGGGTAAACTTTTTGACAACAGGCGCGGTAGCGCAATGGGAAAGTGTTAAGATTCAAAACGTGATAGGTAATACTGATTTCGCGAGTTCGAGTCACGACGGATTCACTTTTTTTTTACGTTCTTTTTGACAACAGGCGCGGTAGCGAAATGGGAAAGCGGTATGATTCAAAACGTGATAATGGTGATTTCACGTCGAGTTTGAGTCACGCCGGATGCACGTTTTTTTTTACTTTTCAATTCCAATTATTATTTATTAGTATTAGTCTTTAGTTATTCTGTTTCATTATCCGTAGCTTTTATTCTTTCTGCACGTAAAGTTTGGAATTAATTCGTTCATTTTTACAGTCTGTTAAATTCATCAATTTAGCTTACAAAAGTAAATATCTACAATATTTTTGATCCCATTGATAAAATTGATAATAATGTTTACTATAAAATAAATTATACTTTCAGCACTTAAAAAATTAAGATGTTTTACCATCAAGAATAGAGTACTTTTACAATTCATCAAAATATTAAGAAAAATATCTTTAATGTAAATTCTTTAATACATAAACACATATAAATTTATTTAATATGTGTTTTCTTAAAATAATATTATTCTAGATGCTTTTGTCACCCGAAGGGTGACCCCAGGCCGCAGGCCTGGACCCCCAGTAGGGCTAGAAATGGGAACGAAAATCGCGATAGCGCTTTTTTCCCATTTCTAGTATCTATTAAGCACTAATTTTCATTAGTGCGGCTCAGCAATTCAACTACACCAGTTTTTTTCAGTATATCTTGACCAACGTCTAAAAGCAGCAAGCATTTGCAAAGGACGTTAAATAAACCTTAAATGTCCACTCAAAATATTATGATAAATCCCCGCAACAATTCGCGAGACTGTCAATACAAGTGCCTACACCGTGCAAGCTTAGAATAAAAACAGAAGAAGAGCGCCGGAATGCGGTCCGCGACAGCTTATCCCCTACCAAAGAAGTAGTAACTTCATCAATTATTCCGAAGGCGGGCCGTTCGCTTCGCGCCGGAAAAACAACACACGCCCGCAGCATGGCGGAGCACGGAGCACTAGATCCGCCGTGACCCCGGGACACCACTAAGAATGATGTTTTTTGTCAGCTGCTGCTAATGAAGCTTTCTATTGGGACACGAATATCTCCAACCGCTTCCGAAATTGATCTTATCTGATGGATATGGTCCTCGTTAGTCTTATTCCTAAGAAGGAGAAGCTCCGGCCCTACAATTTGTTTGTTCTGATCGCTCAGAAATATGTTTTATTATCTGTAGGTATCTTTCAAATACATGGGGTACCAAACTAAATATTTGCAGTTATTTTTCATATTTTGTACTGCGAAAAGTTGTTAAAATGGTTAAACTTATATATCCTTTCTTTAAAATCTGCTACTATAGTGTAAAGAAAACAAGAACTGAAGATCGTGCTACCAAGAAAGGAATTTATGGAAGCATGGTAAAGCAATTCAGAGCACAACTGGATTCCATAGCTAAATAAATCTTCTATGAACTATCATTAGAAATTTACAAGCATATCCTGCAATTTCTGTCTATATAGTTTCATCAAAATAGCTTTAAAAATACATTCTTATACTAAATTTTTATTCTTTATTTTACTGAACAGTGTCCATTGTCCATTACCCACTGGAACTATTTGTTGTTTTTTCTTGCAATACGTATGTAATCTCTTATGTGTTAATTGTCCATAACTTTATTAACTTGGTGTTTAATGTAAAAGATTAACAATAAATTGATATTTATTAGAGTTATTAAAAAATAATAAGTAAGCGTTTTAATATTAAGCGTTTAATATTTGTCTGTCCCCCTAATGAATGAGGTTGTCCAGGTCTCCCTCATTCCAGCATTGAATGGTGGTTAGGTTATCAACGTTAGTCATTCGTGAGGCGCGGCCTACTGTATATTAATATGCCGCCCCTCTCCCACACAAATCTCAGACTTTCGGGTTAATCCTTGTGATTAGAATGAGAAAATATCATTATTAAATTATTATATACCTATCTGCCTACATACAATTTTAATGCACATAATATTGGGAATTGAAATTCCTCGTGTGCACCTAGAGGCATTTGAGTCTGTCCTATCCTATATTTTTTGTTAATTTTGGCTATCTATTAACGATCGATATTTAAGAGTGTTAAACGGATTCGTTACTTCACATTAACGAAAAAAGAAACTACAGAAAATATAGTGGTATTTTAGTATATACTCAGTTATACAGTTATAAATTTACTATTGTGGATGTTGTTCTGTTAATCTCTGTTATTGCTTTGTTTATTTTCTTCCTTTTTTTTTGTATCCATCAAAAATATCCATTTGTATAGTGTATATAAGGACAATTGAAACTGGCCAGTGTTAAGGCACAGAACCGTGCGCACTTGTCTTCATATTTCGTCCTATGTATTTAGTAATGGTATCGTGATTCGATTAGTAACTAAAACTGTACATGTGAGTCCTACACTGGACATCTAATCAGCCCGATGAACCATCTACAACTACGCGCTGGTGTAAAGAGAATAAACAGACTGGTGTGCTGGATGTAAATCATTTTTTTGTTTTCCGTGCCGAGTGCTGAAATATCATCAATAGTTTTCCAGTGCAGCGCGTAAATACCAATAACCAAGCGTTCTTTAGTTTTATTAAATAAACAATAAAAATAACAATAATGAACATAAACAATACTTAACAATAATAAAATATGTTATTGGTTACATTGGCTACAAATAATAGGTACTAATAAACACAAAATAATACGATCTCTATAACATTTTCTTAATAGCAAACATTTCTACCTCCGCCCATGCAGAATAAAGAGATGCCGACTGTTTTTGCCGGCTTTTAGTTTTTATACGGTTTCAATTGTGCTTATATACACTATACCGACGTGTCTAAACAATAACTGAATGCTTTTATAAACTAGTGTATTTATAGGACTGACTAAATGCATTTAGTTTTATGTTATAAATTAATATTCAACACACACGTCAATTTTTCCTAAAAAAAAAAAGAAAAAAATAAAAAATTCCATCCAATCCATATTCCACCCAAATTCCAATTAAGATTTCCATCATCATTTTATTACAATTTTCGAAAAGTAGTTCACTGTAATATTTCCACCATGTTCTGTTTCTATACAATCTTTATTTTTGGTCATTATATCTACAACACCCTGTATTCCAATCAAGTCGTTAGAGAACGGTGAGCAAAAGAAGCAGGACTGATGTTGTATTACATAACTGAAAAGGCACACGGCAAATGGGAACCTCACTTTGATATAAAGCTAATTGCTACTTGAGGCATTTAATAGGAGACGCCGGAAGCCGTAAGTGGCCGCGCACTTCCGGCGGCGGCGGCGACGCGTTTTACGCATCGCCCGTTCGCAAAATAATCCGCAATTTGCTAAAGAAACTCCTCCGCGTTTAAGAGGCCTCTTTTAAACAGTCGATCAGATTGTGGTCGATCCCGACGATATATTTAACTTAAATCTTTTTCTAAATATGAAATATTTCTTATCCTTAAGTACCTACTTATAATTTTAACCAATATTATAACTATTTATAAATATTAGTATATTATTAATAATTAGTATAAAATTTATAAATATTGGTATAATACTATTATAAATATAATTTATAATTTATAAAATTAATAGGCCTAATGTACCTGCTTATTACTTGGAAATTATTATTTTTAATGGTGATAAGTAATCGAAGATGTAATCTTATTGTCTTCTGATACAAAACTGTGTGTAAATTTTGTAATTTTGTAACCATACTACACACCCAGAGAATGAATGAATTACGTTTATAATATACATATGCTGATTTTGGATATGGCATAACAAATATAAATTTGTCTGAAATATATGGTAAGTTTGAATAAATTTAAGAAATTTTGGTGCATCAAAATATGTTAGATAGGAAGTAATATTACCATTGGTTAGTTGTAAAACACATTTTTTTGTATGAAACAAATACACCTAAGCATATTCTGCATTGAGAGGCTATTTTTGGATGTGTCATATAATGCATTTTGGCATTATATATTTTTTGTAATTTCCATTGTCAAATCGCATTAACGACTGCAAAGAAAGAGAGTAGATTAGTAAATTTATGTAATGTAATAATTTTATACATTTCTACATAGACTAGTATTCAAAACAAATGAATTTATGATTTATTTTGAAACCATGTTTGTCAAAGTTTACCTAAATAATGTATACCTGTACCCTATATTAGAATATGTATGCACTGCTTTTGATGACAGAATTATTAATATTTAATTCCATGCAATGATACACATTCCTTCTGACGTTTGTGGAATCTCATTACCTGAGTTTTACCCATGTTAAAGAAAAGGTAATGTTAACTAAACCAATTGTAAATTTTCCGAAGAACTTTGTTACAGTTCTCAGTTAAACGATCATCAGATTTATCGGATAAAACCAAAGAAATATCATTGCCATACATGGTGAAGCCTGACTCTCCTATAATATACTGGAGGCTATTAATATATAAAATAAATAAAATAGGGCCAAGAACAGAACCCAGAGGCACCCTCATTTCAACAACAGACATCTCAGAGTTTACGAGTACTCTGAGAAAAGAATTTCTATCAGCAAATTGAATTGACACAAACTGCTGCCTCTACTTTATAAAAGATGATACCCATTCGAGAGGTTTACCTCTTACACCATACATATAAGGTTGTAAAAGTAAAATGTTATGATCGACACAGTCAAACGCCCTACTCAGATTGCAGAAAATCCCAGCAGGACATTGGCTTGCCTCAATACAACTGATCACTTCAGAGCAAAAGGAATGAACTGCAGTCATAGTTGGCAAGTTCTGTCGAAAACCATGCTACCTATAAGCAGAGACCTATAAGTCTCTGATATTATGCAACTAACCCTCTGTAATCAGTGTTTTAGTATAAAACACATCAACCCTTATATTCATTGTGTTTACACAAATTACTAATTTATATAGTTCGACATACCATGTACTTTATGCAATATTAATGTAATGTAATTTAAATACCTACTTTTTGAGTAGTCACATTAATGTAATGTAGGTATACCTATAACCTTATATCATCGTTATACGAACACTACAAACAGTAAAAAAAGTCCCAAACTTGCAGATTGTGTAGATATTAGATACATATTTATTAGACAATGTGTATGCATCACGTCCATATGGCACGAATTCTTAAGAAAAAGATTGTTATCGACTACGCATCGAACCTGGGACGCCCCGGTGACGTGCCATGAAATAATCAAATGTGTTACTAATGACACGTTTAAATATTAGACTTTTGAAGACTACATTTGCAAAACTTTCATTTACAGAATGTTTTAAATTGGTATTATTGTAATTTGATTTTTATAATGTAACTATATCAAATGCGAAGTATTTGGTAAACAACTGACAACTGTTACGAAAACATATTCACAAATAATATTTCACACCAGTTATGAATATATTAAATCCGGCAACGGCAACAGTACCTATACATGTGCACTGTGCAGTCAATCTTATTTAGCGACATGTGGCATTAAACGGTGAAAACAATTGTTGACAATGTCCAATTTAGTTCCAATGGACAATACTGCAAGAAATTCCAGCAGAGCCATCTACGAATGGCCAGTAACTTTTTGGCATCAAGTGGCCCATATAGGTGAAACGTCTTTGTAGATGTACAAGTCTCTGCTATAAGTGAAAATTTTAAATTTAACAATAAACGACGTGAGGCGGTTCAAAAAAGCATATTCAAAAATGTTTGAAAAAGAACACGACATAGTAGTAGGTCTGTCCATTATGGTAAAAACCTTTCTATAACACAGGCGTTACTTTTTCCATTTTTAGACAGTCAAGGAAACTTCCTGTTAAAAATACTATTATTATCTAATGATGTTTTACTCTATAGTCAATTCCAACCTTCTATATAAATAGAATCCGTTTTCAATATATAAATAGAGATACCTCTTTAACCTCTTCTTCGTTCATTTTTCGAACGTAGCCCTCTTAACTTTGGGCTTTCAGCAGCATCTCTTAACGTACGTCCTGCTTGCCTCTCAAATGAATATTTTAGAGAGTGTCGTTAACGGATGCTATTCAACCCGCAGGACTTTTTTATTAACTCGTAATGTAATTAGTGCATGGCAACTGCTGCAATGCTAACTAGAAGCTTATTTAATTAAATTACACCTGCAGATTTGTCTCTTTGATATTTGGGTGTTGGTGGAATGATTTGCAGTGTTAGTAAAATTATTACTTAGATACGTACAAGGTAATACAGCTGTACTAAATATCTTTGTGTGAATAACATAAAGTTCAGGATTTTGAAAAGATATAATGACTAATGTGAATAAAATAAATGGGTCTCTGAGAAATAACTTTGATTAATATGTTATTATTTTTATTCCAGTTATTATTTAAGTATAAAATAATGATTGACTTCATAAAATGACCATAAATGTTTCAATATAGGTATTTGAAGTGCATTTTCAACCCAAAATAAGATTTTTTTTTGTTTTATATATATCTACAGAAAATACCCCTTGAAGGTTATTTTGCTGCTATTACTAGGTATCTGATCAAAGGGAGATCAATGAGTAATTTGGTTCTATCCTAATTTAACTAAAGTTGAAAATTTTAGAGCTAAGGTCTTACTCACTAGTGTATGTACCTTAGAGTCTGGTAACTTAATTACACTAACACTAACGTGTAACACTAACCGCACAATACTCTGCTTTTATACCGATATAATCAGTTCACTAACTCAAAGGGCTTAACCCTCTTGAGCCTTCTTACTATGTTAGTATTGTCGAGGAGCTGGATGGCCTCGATGTTCACATGTTGATGGAGTCGTTGTTCATGAGTCCATGAGGCAAATTTAGTAATTGTCTGCTCTACAGTGTCCATCTGAAGATCTTGATGAAGATCGCTGTTTCTGATATACCAAGGCGCTTTGGCGATGTTCCGCAGTACTTTGTTCTGAAATCTTTGAATGATTAATACTGGCACTCTTACTGGCACAGCCCCAGAGCTGTATTCTATAGGTCCATACTGGCTTGAGAATTTGTTTATACAACAAATGTATTTTGTTGTAAGTTGATAAGCAGGGTGTCTACCAAGTAGCCAGTACATTTTCTTATATCTGATGTCTAGCTCTTCTCTTTTCTTTTTAGCATGGACTTTCCAGCGAAATCTTGCGTCTAATGTGATGCCTAGATATTTTGATGAGTTTACATAATATGGAATCTAGGCATTGTTCATGTTAATAGGTATTTGTTATTCTCTTTTATTTGTGAAATTAATCTAGGTACACTGATTTGGTTTCATTCAGCTTGATAAATAAGAATGGCGTTAGTTCATTGGCCGCTTTATTAGTTTATCAGATAAAACTGAATAGGCATGTGTTTTCACATTAATATTTTATATCTATAATTAAAAAAGAAAACAGAATATCAAACTTCTATTTTGCGCAAAATTTTATTTTCTTCCTCTATTTCTGTTGAAGACACTTTGTGTATTTTCACTAATATATTCTCACTTACAAAAAAATCTATCCAATAATTGCCTCAATTTTTTTATTGCCTGATTCTAGTTACTAGTCCAATCATATACTTATTATGTTTCATGGTCTTGTCATCGTTTTTTTGAGTTATTACAAAATATCTTCAACATTTTTCGTTGTTTAATATAGTATCTTTAAGCTACATGACAACAAAAATAAAAAAATCATGCAAATGTGTTGTTTTTCTACAGATAAAGTAATAATGAACTACACAGTAAAAAAAGACAAATGGCAAAATTACTAAATGGTAATCGTAATTTGCTGCAGTGTTATTTTTAACACGAACTGGGTAGTATAATAACTAAACATTTACAATTCATATTACACGAACGATATACCCGCCAAGTTTGTAGAAGTACTCATAAATTGTAGTAAAATTTACAAAACCCTGTGTTAAAAATGAATCAATCCGCCATAAAAACGGAATAATTACACGGTGAAGAATTAACTATTACACATTACCTTGTAAAATCTACTGTGTTAAATTACTTTTATGTAATGTAATAATACACCGATATGTCTAACACTGCCAAGTGTGGACTATATACACACTGATAAGTGTGGATTCAGTGTTAAAATCAGTCGGATTTTTTTACTGTGTACAAATTTGAAAATTAAAATGAAAGGCTAATAGTTTTATTAACAAAAAATTTCAAATTTAAGTAATTGCCTGTTGGAGAAATTTTGACAATAAACAAATTATTGATATTAATGCTGAATAACCACCTTCGACTAAGGTAATTTATAATACATTTAAAATACAGAGATCCAGAATGATTGACCGTGTCGCGTGTCGCTTCATACTGATTTTTTCTGTGCGGCGCAGAGGTTGATAAATTTTAATGTTGAACGTGGCACAAATAATGACATTCAAACGCCAAAAAAGGTTAGATATTGTAAAACTATTGCAAAAGGTGTGTTAGCTATTGAAGAACTATTGCAAAAACTATTATTAGGTAAAAGAAATTTATGATAAAATTATCAATTATTAAAAAAATTTCAATAACACCCTGTACGTACTTTTCCATATATCGATCGCGGCCTTCCCAGTGGGACACCGCGTGTTATCTATTGGTGCACGAGAAAACAGGAAATCTAAAAAACCACATTAATAATAGTAGAACGACCATCATACGACTTATGTTTATGAAAGCTTCTCATAGGTATAACATAGGTACCTATATGAAGTTATCATTCATAAATGGCCCTGTATATAAATGAATGTAAAAGCAGAGTCGATAAAGATCCTATTTAAGTTTAGTGTATAATTACACACCATTTTCAGATTTAATTACACTTCTAATTCAACTTTGCTGGGGTGCAGCGCTTGCAATTGTCGAAATGACAAAAGATGTTTTTAATGACACCTGAACAAATACAGTTCTGGTTTATTTTTTGTAGGCCGCACAATGCGCTACTCTAACGTATTGCTTTCATTTGTTTATTTTTCTTTGTGTCTCAGTTATAATAAGACCCCCTATTTTCACGAAGTGTGAAGCGAAGTAAAGCTCTGTTGCTTTTCATTTAATATTATATTCATAATCTTTTCTGAAAAGGTATACTTAAATTCGATGTCAGTTTGAAGTTTATACAGGATACACAGCAAAAAAAGAGGTGCAAAATTTTACACGAAATTTACCCGGTTTTTGGTCCAGAGAAGTCCGCACGCATACGGGGTAAAATTTACCCAACGGGAATTTGGTAAATTTTACAAAGACATTTGTGTATATTATTTAACCAAAAATTTGGTAGAATTTCGTTACAACCGTGTAAATAAATTACTATACTATGGGGTATACTTTAAAACTACATTCCTTAATAATTACAAGGTGAAGTGTATATTTGATTTAAAATTTACACAAAATATACATATACAGTGTGTCCAAGATAAAGATGGGATAGCATTGGGATCTTGGAAACGGTAAGAGATACAAAGTTGGTTAAATTATGAAAAAGTTGAGCAGTTTGAATACCTTTTACATGGACTTTGCAAAAATAAGCTATATCTTTTTGATTTCGAAATATTTGGAAAAACATTTTTTTTTGCGATATTTGTTTTTATTTATTTCTGGCGTTATTTTAACAGCTATCAAAAAATCAAAAATACTTTTCCATTGTCACTTTTTGAGCTTAACAAGATGGCATTCATTAAGTTTTTGTCCGACGTTTCGTTTCCGAGAAACCATCATCAACTACGGCCCTGTATTTTTAAATAGAAATTTTGATACCATTTTTTATTCTCAATTCAATGATGTATCACAAGTAATGGTTTAATTACGTTTTTAGCTTGTTTTTTTCACCATTAAAAATTAACAAATAAACAAGTAAAATAATTTATTTATCTTAATTATTTATTAGCATGTTAATTACAAAATATGTTCCAACAAAAGACCATTATTTTCTAAAATCGTTTAATTGTAGCTTACAAACTGTTAAAGTCCATCTGGCGTAATAGTTTGAAATGCTTCTAGTACCAATTCGAGTAATTCTTCCTCTGTTTGAAAATTACATTGGTACACATAGTTTTTATGTAGCACCAAAGATAAAAGAATGCGGCTCTGAATGCTTGAAATAATTTTTTTAGATAAGTTTAGATGCAGGAATATACATGTACAGTAAAAACAGTACGATTTTTCTATGCACCTACCACAACAAAAGTAGTAGATTTTGAAAACAAAACATCCGTGAAATTGTCATTGTTGACAATTTGGTAGAGTTACAATACGGTTAATAATAAATATCGTTTTATAATTTGCTTAAAAATGAATAGAAATGTTAACAATGTTTTGGAAGCTACAGTTCAGCGATGTTACCTATGCTTAGAAAATAATGGTCTTTTGTTCGAACATCTTTTGTAATTAACATGCTAATAAATAATTAAGATAAATAATTATTTTACTTGTTTATTTGTTATAAACTCAGGAGGCGCCTCGTTAATTTTTAATGGTGGAAAAAACAAGCTAAAAACGTAAATAAACCATTACTTGTGATGCATCATTGAATTGAGAATAAAAAATGGTATCAAAATTTCTATTTAAAAATACAGGGCCGTAGTTAAAAAAAAGAAGTTGATGATGGTTTCTCGGAAACGAAACGTCGGACAAAAACTTAATGAATGCCATCTTGTTAAGCTCAAAAAGTGACAATGGAAAAGTATTTTTGATTTTTTGATAGCTGTTAAAATAACGCCAGAAATAAATAAAAACAAATATCGCAAAAAAAAATGTTTTTCCAAATATTTCGAAATCAAAAAGATATAGCTTATTTTTGCAAAGTCCATGTAAAAGGTATTCAAACTGCTCAACTTTTTCATAATTTAACCAACTTTGTATCTCTTACCGTTTCCAAGATCCCAATGCTATCCCATCTTTATCTTGGACACACTATATTTTATTATTTTATAATATAAATGCATATACCATTAATATATACATTGATACAAATTTAGTTTTCTGAGAATTTGTAGTTTTATTAAGAGACGTAATGTACTATTTCATTATATAAAAATATGGGATATTGGCGCCTGCACCAAGTTATAAACTCTGCCAGAATATCTTAAAGTTTACCCCCATCAAAATGAATTTTTCATAGGAACCCAGAGAAAATGTTTCTTTAGGTGAAAATTTTTAGTAGCAGTACCCTATATTTGTATATAAATGCTCAGGTACCTCTCTGTTATATGCATATATAAGTAAATACCAGATATCTACTTAATACCAAAGTTTACAGAATTATATTCTGTAAACTTTGGTATAAGCAAGTACCTATACATACCTTCAGAATATAAATTTAAATTAATCAAGACGTATGTAACATATTTAATATTTTAGCGATAAAATAAGTAAAAATAAATATAAAATATTAAAATTACTATACTTTGAATATTTAATTTGTATACTTCTGGTTTTCTGCTTTTTGTTTATTTTTTATTATTTGGTATACACTGATAATACTGGAAAATACTGATGTAAAGACGGAAATTTTCCATCTTGAAATTTTCCGAACGAAGCGAAAATTTGCATGACAAAAATGGAAAGTTTTTTGAAATTAAATTTCGTGTCAATGTTACGCTGATATTTCAAATGTTACTAAATGAGTACTACCAGAATCAAGTACTATGAACACCTAAAATAATGACATTACAAGCTAAAACAAACAGGAAGTAATGTCTGTAACTTATTTGTGGTGTATTTTGACGATTCATAGTTTGTTTTTTTTTTTGGGATTACACCACCTGTAAAATAACTTGAATATTTAATTTATATGCTTCTGGTTTTCTGCTTTTGTTATTTTACAGGTGGTGCAATCCCAAAAGAAACAAACTATGAATCGTCAAAATACACCACAAATAAGTTACAGACCTGAAGTAAAAAAAAAAATGCGATCAAACAATCGCCAAAGTAAAGAGGTAATACCTATAATATTTATAATAGGTACCTATTTTCTAAGCATTTACACACAAGATGGGTTGATTAGATAAATAATTATATGATCCTTACTATTTCATATTCAAAAAGTGCATCGGACCGTGTAAATTGTACCCGCAATCTTGTAAACAACTACTTATATTTTTGTAAAAAGAGACACTAGCAAAAATTACTTACATTACGAACCTAGACATTATCCACATATTCTAAATAATCTTAAAAGTGTAAATATGGGAATATTTTATTATAGGTAGGTTAGGTACTAACGTATTTTTATATACCCCTCAAATTTGTTTGGATATTTTCACCATTTTTAATGCCATCTTTTTCCAAGATTATTAACTTATTGCCCGATTAATTCGTAATACGATTAATTTCAGCGACCACTGCAGGAGCACTAATTTCTCGGTGATAATTTTACAAATCTGTATTATAGCAATCATGCATCACAATACTATTGCTCTTTTGAAATTGTAAGTTAAAACATTTAAAAAAAGCGGTGGAACACTTGAAAGTTGTGATTCAAATTTTGCAACGACAGAGTGAGCAATTTTTAACAAAATAATCATTGATATAGTCTAATTTTTCTTTTTTTATTGTTTCTGGGACACTTATTTTCGAGCAATGATTTATTCTTCAAACAAGTAATCGACTTCCTCAGTTGAAGAATGCTCAATTTAATTTAATACGATAACGAATTATTCTCATATTAAGAAAAAGAGTAGTCTAATTAGAATCATAAATTGTTGGAATTGATCCAGTCAATGTAAATTTCAAATAAGTATTCTGATATTAAAATATTATTCTATAGTGTTATCAATTTATGCTTGGCTTTTGAGTTAATGCATTGAAACAATAAAATATTGAAACTGTGTTAAGTAATAGCATTACTATTCTGACGAAGGCATACCTACTTTAAAAAAGAAAAATTTTTTTTTGTATACGTAAATATTTAAAGCTGAATATAAGATTTTCTTGTTTTTAGAAATTTTATGTGTACAAATAACAGGCAATCCATTTACAAGACTCATTATAGTACAGCCAGTAAAGTATAGCTCAGTATAGCCTGTAGTATATCACATCAGTAGTTTAAAAGATGTTTAATTTCGAAATAATCGGCGTCCTCTTAAGGAATAAAAGCAATAATCAATTAAGTCGCTAACACAACTTTTCCTAATCAAAATACCTTACACAAATGTTTAACGAGGAGTTCCTCCCAGAAGTTATTATATCGATCTATTCATGGCTTTTGAGGCCGTCGCTGTCGAACATAATTATAAAATTTGATTGCCAGTCTCTCATCGTCATTATCCTTTCAACAAACAGCACTTTTCCAAAAGCATTATTATACCGTCACCGGATTAAAATTAAAACATTTCAAGTTTGAACAATGGGTAACAAGCTGGATTTGAATTGGTTTTAGAAAGTGTAAGAACAAAGGTGTTTCGGGAACGTTATATGTTTTGACGGAGAACTAATTAATTTTAGTAGGCTGCCGTAATACAACACCACAAAAAGGACGATGTAAGTACATTGGCGGCGAGAGATCCGGGACGAACCACTACTGAACTTGCCGAAAGACTGTGCTTTGGAACATAACCAATGTATTTTACTTAATGTTTCCTCGATTTAGGATTTTATTAAACACATTATAAAAGATATACAGTCTGTCCATAAAGTAACCCCCCCCCCTGCTAACTTTTGAACGAATCGAGTTAGAGAGTTTTAACAAAATACAGGGTGAATCACGTAAAATGAAGTTGATTTTGACGATAAATTCAATTCTTCAAATTCAAAGATGGCGCCACAGGCGCAGTCAACTCAATTTTTTTAAATAGCAAAGTGTGCCGTGTTGCACCTCATTTAAAAGGTAATTCAATTCTCTACATTCTCGTTTTTGAAAAATGACAATCGAGTTATCCGTTCGATAACGATATTTAAAAATTTTGCTTTTATCAAGTCTCCTTGCCTTGCTCGCCACTGTCACTGAAACGTCAATAAGGTTCGAGAAAGTAGTTTAGCGTTTAATTTAAGAGCGTTTGAAAGTGTCTACAGGTTTTTTCTTAATTTTTTAAGTTATTCGATTTGATAGATTTGATAGATTTAAGAGAAAATTTAAGAGGAGAGCGGTACTTAAGAATCATGCGGGTGGAAATTTTTCCAAAGATAAAAAGAATAGCAGACAATAACATTCAAAGTACTGTATTTCAACAAGATGGGGGGGGGGCACCTCATTTCTATGGACCTGTTACCGATTTTTTAAATAACTATTTCCCAGGCAGATGGATTAGCAGAAGGGGCCCGATAGAATGGTCGGCTCGTTCCCCGGACTTAACTCCTCTTGATCTTTTCTTATAGGGATATTTGAAGTCAAAAGTCTACAGAACTCCTCCAGTAAATATCGACGAACTACAGCAACGACTAACACATATGTGTAGAAATATCCCTGCAGAAATTTTAGGAAATATCAGGCCAAAATTTCAAAGTAGACTTTTTATGTGTCAAGAAGTCAATGGACAACATTTTGAATAACTTATTTAATTCTTTTATTTTTTGTTTTAATAAATATTTGTTCAAAATTTGTTGTATTAAAATATTAATTAATATTTTATTCATGGATCAGATTAGAAACAGAAATGCTTGTAACTAGAGAACGACTTACTCGATTGTCATTTTTCAAAAACGAGAAAATAGAGAATTGAATTATCTCTTAAATGAGGTGCAACACGGCATACTTTGCCGTTTAAAAAAATTGAGTTGACAGCGCCCGTTGCGCCATCTTTGAATTTGAAGAATCGAATTTATCGTCAGAATCAACTTCATTTTACTTGATTCACCCTGTATTTTGTTAGAACTCTCTAACTCAATTCGTTCAAGGGTTAACAGGGGGGGGGGTTACTTTATGGACAGACTGTATATAATACATTATAAGGTTTAACTTTAATAAAATTGTCAGTTTTGCCTTCTTTACCAATAACAGATACTTTTATTAACGCCGTCAACTTAAATTATGCGCGGAAACAAAATATTTTAATGTAAGTAATATTAAAATTGTAGCGTAGATCTATTACCTCCACAGCTGCCTTAGAGGTTCTTTTAATGTCCACGTTTTCCACTTGAATTACAAGGGAGGCGCTGGTGGTATACTTACGAATAAAAGACTCAGGAAGCTGGCGGGTGGTAGTTAGAACAGATGGTCATGCAGCAATTGCCATCAGGGTGGAGATGAAAAATTCCGAAGTCTGCCATGAAGGTAACGAAAGCAGAGGACTAGGAAGGACTGGAGGGAGTCAAGACAAAATAAGAAACCCTCCGGATATCTGGTGTGCTACACGGATGGTTCCCGTGTGGTAGACAAGCTTTTTGGGAAAAGACAACAGAGGTTTGCATTGAACTCATTCGTCACAGTCTTTCAGGCATAGGTTTTTGCCATTTTAATGGTTGCAAGTAAAGAGGAAATAAGGAGCAGAAGATTTTCAACTGCTCTGGCAGTCAAGCCGTGCTTAAGGCAGTGTGCTCCCCAAGAACAAGATCTGCGCTTATTCAGGAGTGTGGCGACGCTTTGAAGCTGCTGACTGGACCGAAGGAGGTTACACTGGTATGGGTACCCGGCCATATGAGGGTCCGAGCGAATGAAAAAGCTGACGAACTATCTCAGGCTTCAGCCTCCCCATTCCCTACTACTACTACAAGAGTATACCTGAATATAGTATAATAAAACTTTAATTTTTTGTATTTTGAGTAAAATTTGAAGTAAAGAAATCCTCCAGAAGTAAAGAAAGACCCCAAAAGAAAGTTTATGAACTTTACCCAATTTTCTTGGTTAATGAGTTATATATATTATCTCGTATGCTTATAGAACATAAAACTCCCTTTACAATAATGCATATAAATTTTGGGGAGTATTTTTCTGATTAAGCCACGTTTGATACAATCATTCTTGGGGTGACCGGGTGGTGGAATTCAGCTTGTATAGCGTATACTATGAGGGATTGATCCAGATGAGAAGTTCGAGTTAGAATGGAAATCAGTTACAATGAGCCTTAGTTAGGTATGTTCGAAAAACCATCAACACTATTGCCTGTTAATACATCTTATTATCCTCTTACTTATTATCCATAATCAGTCAGCTGTAATATTTTAAATCCCTACCAGCAGTGATGATGATATTAACTAGGCAGAACAGTATTTTTGTCACATTTTCAATTAGAGACTACAGCAACTAACACAAATATCTTGGTTATTAAATTTATAGTTTTATTTCTTACTTAATTTTTCTCTCTACTGCTATCTAAAATGCAAATTAGCAAGTCCACCTTACTATTTTGTTTACCTCCTATTCCCTCACCTCCTCATCTTTTTCCTTCTACACTTTAATCATTAGCTCATGTACTCTCTTTACCAACTACTCGTATTTCGCTCTTTGGACATGGTGTCCGTTTGAGTTGATTTTGTTCTATTGTTGACCCTAGAGGGATTATTTAGCTGTTCTTTATAGCTACTTTTTATTTTTATTCTATTCTTCGTGGATACTTCGTGGTCGAATGATCCATTTACTCTTATAGAACAAATATCTTTTATAAACAATTTTTTTGGTTTTTTTCATCCTCGATGGTAAGTTTTTGAGTGAGTCAGTGGTGGTAATTTCTTTTATCGCCATTTTTATGTATAAGTGCTAATTTTCATGACATTAAATAACTTTCCTGGTTTTGCTATTCTTTTTTAATTCATTGTTAATTTTTCCAATTCGTTTTACTTCTCAAGTTTTTAGATTTTCATTTCCCCCATAAACCATCCATTCAGTTGAATATTAAATTTGGGTTTCTTACTATTTTGCTCAAATATAGTTTATTCGTGTTTTCCAAGTTGAGTGGATGAATGGACTCTGTTCCAAACTGTACCTTTTGGAATATGTTGTTATTTATGTTTGAAATTATTGTAATTATTTGTAATTCCTTCTGCTTATAAAAACCCGTTATTATTATTATTATTGTTAATATTTATTTTTTTTGTTAAAGTCCACCGGTTCCCTGGTTCCGATATTCAGGGTCGCGCGCTGGTAGTTACCAGTATTCCCAACGTCCGTAGGGTCAATAACTACTGAGTCCAGGAATCGTCTGTCCTGCGTAGACGTAATGTGCCCAGAATAACCGCCTTCTGCCTTTTTCCGGCTAGAAGATCTGCCGAATTTCGGCATGCCGGTTTGATATTCCGTTCTGAAAGCACTATATCTCAGTTTTTAGTTAAAGTTTCAAAATGTCTTGTCGTTTTATCCTGTCAGAATTGTTTTCCAACCAAATAATCGTACACCCCTTCTTATTCTTATTTGCCATTTGATTAAATTTGTAGAGATATATTCCTCTGTTATTTCGGAGCTACTCGTGTGAATGTTCTTATAATGTTTTTAGTTCTCTTCTAATGTTTTTGCTTATAATTTCTATATATAATAATTAATGTTATTTTTGTATAATTTTTGCAGGTATCATACAGTGACATTTACTATTTTCCAATATTTTGGCGCTACTTCCAGGCGGTTTCAAGTTATTTGTTCTATTTTTGTGAGTTTCCTATTTTATCTCAATTCCTTTCCTTCGTACTGTATCTCTCTTCCTTTTTACACCTTTGCTAAAGGTTCTTTAAAATATGAAAACATACCCCCTCCATCTTAAATATACTTGCTCCGACTTATATATTTCCTTGTTTATTTTTATCTAATATTCTTTTAAAATACCTAATAACTAATTTATATTTTTAATCCTTACAATTTATACAAATGCATAATTCCCAGACAGACTTCTTTTTAAGTCAGTGTTTATTATATATCGACCTTAACTGAAGGTGACTGAGTTCCAGATACTGGTAGAAGCTGAACAAGCAGCAAAACACTAAAATGCGGTCGAGAAAAAGTCGGTCTCGGGAGTATTGGTTGGTCGCATTCAGCTGGCAATCGCAAACTTGCACACGTTCGCGAATGCACCCCGCACGGAAATCCATTGTCGCTGCTGTTTTAATTTACAACACAATAAAAACACATGGGAAAACAGTAGACGCCATTTCAGTGATTAACTAGGGATCCTGACGGGCACCGGGAGTTTTGTTCATATGGCTTTTTGTTTTAATTGTGCCCTTTGTTTCATATTTGATTGTTTTTTGTTTATGTCGTGGGTCGCGAGGTAAAATTTTAATTGGGTTTTCAGTTACTCTTTTTCACGAATACACTGCGGTCTAATTTTAATTAAATTGTCCAGTTTTCTAAAAATTTCCGAATTTTTAGAGACAAATTTCAAAAATAGTCTGTTTTCCGAACAATTTTTCTAAATTAGGGTAAAGGTTGTGTTTATATTATACAGGGTGGGCCATTAGTAAGTATAGACGGTCCATAACTTTATTAATAAAATGGTTTAAATATAAAACATATTGTTTAAATTGTTTTTAGATTATACAGTGTGGTATTACATGGGTGCAGCAAACGAAAGTTTTATAAAGGGCACACCCTGTATTTCTTTAAATTTTTAAGTTCTCTATAAAATCATAGAGCCAGTATGTACCATTATATATACCTTAAGCGTTCTTCAAAATTGTGACTGAAAAATCATAAAATTTCATCACTTTATCTTCTTGATCTTTCTAACTTTTCTGATTCTTTGAGATATTGATTCTTGATCTTTTTAACTTCTTTATTATGTCACTACAACTTGTTGAAGGACCTCCCCTTCAGTTTAAAGGGGGACCTCTCCTATTTAAACTTTCTTTTTGGGAGGCTAATGCAAATACTGAGAAATTTCGTAAGTCAAAATTCGATTACGTATACCGTCCAAAAGCTACCCATCGTTTTGACGTAGGTACCTTTTACTTTATTTCGACACCAAATATTTTTGTCAAATTTTCCCGGAGATAGCTCTAAGACTGCGGCTTCCATTGCGAATTGGTACCGCAGAATTTATTTATGCCATCCATTTTTAATCTTTGTAGTTTTCGAGGTACGAACAGTTTTTATGACCTTCTGAACTTTCATTACTCACTGGTAAGCTTTAGATCAATTCTAATTCCAGAAATGGAATCTGCGGAACCAGATTGCCTTAGAGCCATTATTTCAGAGCGTCGAATGGATTTTTAAAATCATGATCAATTTTTATATACAAGAATGTGTAAAAATCCATCATCCATGTAAAAATTCATGTAATCCTCCACCTTCTTTTGACACAAACATTTGTGTCAAATTTTCCTGCCTGCTCTAAGACTGGAGCTACCAAGGAAAGTCGTGGCTGCAAAATTAACTCATGGCATCCGTTTTTAAGCAGTATTTGTCATTTCAGAAATACGATCAGTTTTTATGATCTTCTGCATTTACAAGTTGAAAAAAATGTATAAAAATGTATATGTATATGTTATCTAGCAATTACATGGTCGTACTGAAATTTTACCTTTTGCCGTTCATAAAGTCCTTGTTATTTATTCCCTGAGCTTCTTGGGTCCTTACGGCTTCTAAGACTCTCGCCATTGCTTAACATATTTTATATCTTTGCCATATATTTCCATTCCAGTGGTAAGTTTTTGAAGGAACTTACGAAGTTGCAAGTTTCTTCGGAACCTCTTCGTTAATGATGGGGGTTTAAGAAAATTCTGTTCTAAATTCCTCAACTTTTGTCAGATTAATTGTTTTATATACACAGTAAAAAAATCAGACTGATTTTAACACTGAATCCACACTCATTAGTGTGTATATAGTCCACACTTGGCAGTGTTAGACATATCAGTGTATTATTACATTATATAAAAGTAATTTAACACAGTATATTTTACAAGGTAATGTGTAATAGTTAATTATTCACCGTGTAATTATTCCGTTTTTATGGCGGATTGATTCATTTTTAACACAGGGTTTTGTAAATTTTACTACAATTTATGAGTACTTCTACAAACTTGGCGGGTATATCGTTCGTGTAATATGAGTTTTAAAGGTTTAGTTATTATACTACCCAGTTCGTGTTAAAAATAACACTGCAGCAAATTACGATTACCATTCAGTAATTTTACCATTTGTCTTTTTTTACTGTGTAATTCGCCAGTTTCTTGTTTCCAATAATAGAGATATCAGTAAATTTAAGTCAAAACTGCACACTTGCCATGACTTTACAAGTCTCCTATTATTGCTCTCACTATCGAAAACAAAATCATGTTATCAGCTGTCAAACTGTAGTGTCAGTTAGAAAAACCGAGCAGAGTTCGGACAGGCAAACAGTAAAAATCTCAAGCAAGGATTTACGAATCAGGAAAATTTTTGGAGTCTGTTACGAAAAATTATATATGATTAAAAGTACTTGATATTTCATCTGATCATTTTTTACACTTGTTTTTTTTTAACAGAATAAACTATGTTTAGCACATTGTCGTGTGTGGCTGTTGCCAAGGATTAACACAACCAAAGAGAACGACGTTTGCTGATTCTGACATTCAAAAGCTGTGGTCAAAATACTAAAGAGCACTTATTTATTTGATAGAGATGCCGAAAATAACTACTCTACGGGCTATATGCCCCGACTGGCATTGCATTACTCCGACATCTGCATGGAATTCACCACATCCTTCCTGCCCGGACAGGTCGATTTTGTTTTTTGAATGCGTATTTTTCGGTATAGGCATCTTTTATGTAATGTCATCACTGTTGGAATTATGAGGTCATCGGTATTTTTAATAGCAATTAGTTAAAAAAATTGTGAGTTTCTACAATATCTGCAGATACAGATACAGTAGCAACTCTATGAATTAGGGTGAATAGACACTAACGTAATCATAATTTATTATTACTTTTTATTATTTCAGTACAGAAAACTTGTGAATGTATGAACTGTGAATTCAGATCACAATGTTCTGTGTTTGTAAACCAAAACTTACATACATTTTTAGTAACTACTTACTTTAATAACAAACAGATCAAGACATGACGAACGAGAACTAATATCTGGTATTGTCTAAACAAAGTTTTGCCTCGATTATTCGAGCCAAGACAAGACAGCAGATTGCCTGATCCCTTCTGGTTTTGCAGAAACACCACTAACGACCTAAAAGCCTACCTACTTTGGCGTTATATAATATGTTAATTAAATTTTTAGCTTCTAACTGTTAACTTGATGTACTCGTATATTCTGTATTCCAAGTATCTCTTTAGTATTAATAATAATAATAATAATAATAATAATAATAATAATAATAATTTTATTTGTCCAACAGTGTAAACACCAATTACAGAACAAAGTATAATATAAAGAAATATAAAAAGATCAAAAGTGAAAAAAAAATGTAGAAAATACAAATCCAAATATGTTGCGCCTTAGAGGAATATCTAACAATAACATACGCAGAAATAATTGTATGCAAACCTACTTGACTTAAACTTACAAAAAAAACAACTTAAGTGTGACTTAAACAGTGTGACTTAAACAACAAAAAAAAATACGTATATATATAAGTAAGTGCTCAAATTCAATTTAATTAAAATATCAAAATTTAAAGCTGACTAACGCTTCTAAAAACATTATGTATACTTTTTACATTACAGTTAAAGATATCACAGGAGTTACAAATGCCATTATAGCTACGTGTCATAACACTAATGGGAGACTTTAATCCAACATTAGTGTCAACAGCAGAGCAATAAAACGTTACTGGACCACGACTGGCAGATCTAACTGCTAGAAAATTCAACTGGCTTAATATATCAGGACAGTCGATATGGTAATGCAAGAGTGCGTGTAAAAATTTCAGACTGTGGAAGCATCTTCTAAATTGTAGTGAGTCAAAATTAAAACGAGTTAACAAAAGTTTATAGTCGCAGCCTCTTGCAGGATATCTTCTGTCTGAACGAAACGTGAGGAATTTTAAAAACCTTTTTTGAACCGACTCGATGAGATTGACATGAACATTATACATAGGATTCCAAACAAGGAAACAATACTCTAACTTGGAGCGGACATATGTATAAAATAACTTGAGCAGTACATCATTACCGAGGAAATCACGGCCTTGACTTATCACAAAACCTAACATCCTAAAAGAAGAAGAAACTATACGTTGTATATGTGCTCCGAAAATGTTAACTTATCGTCAAAGTAAACACCCAAATCCTTGATGGACTTTGTACGTATCAAGAAGTCTGAGTTAATTTCATAGTTGAAAAGTATAGGATTCAATTTACGTGTAAAAGAAATTACTTTACACTTCGACATATTTAAATGTAAGTTATTCAGATCACAAATATCAAATCATTTTTAAGAAAAGCACAATCATCTATACTCGATATAGAAAAATACAGTTTTAAGTCGTCCGCATAGATTAACTGATTGCAATTGAGAAGAGTAGTAATGTCTAGAAGAGTAGTATTAAAAAAGGTACTAAAAAAGTACTAAAAAAATTTTGTATTAATTCGAATTCTTATCCTAAAGAGTCGGTAATGGTTGAAAATAAATGTCTTGAGACGTGAGTATATTACCAGTGAAGATAAATTTTCTCATAACTGAGTTTTACTTATTTGTTCGGTTACAAAATGAAGTCCTCACTAGAGAAACGCTAAAATAGAGGTTTTTGTGTTTTACAATGAGAATGACAACAGAAACTTTTTAACAATGATGAATGTAAATTGGAAGATACAATATTTAAAATTCCTTTCTATGACAGTCGAAAAATAAGAAACCCAAGTTAAGAGAACTAAGACTGAGTAGATAATTAAAATATTGATTTTAAAATTATCACATTAAGGTGGAAATTAGAATATGGTTACTGCGACATTACAGAACAAGTCATAAACGCTGTATTCAATAGAAACAAGACTCTAAAAGACTAGAAACTAGCAGCAACGTATATGTATAACCAATTTAATATATTATAAAATATATATTATGTATTATATTTAAATTTTTTTGAAAACATTTGATTTTGTAATACCTTATTGAAATGCTTGTCATCGATTGTCAAGGAAAGTTATGGTATGTAACAAGTTTTACGCTATGGTTAGGCGAGCCATCAAGCTTTTAGATTGTGTGTAATTTCATATTTTATTATTCACAGGGTGTTAAAAAAAATAATTTGATTCTGACTAAATTCAACTGCCTAAAAGTAATTTTTCTTCAATGGAACACCCTGTATTTTATTGCTCGATGTGATGGATAATAAAGTGATCTTTCAATCTGTATTAGATTCACTATTCCATCTGTTACCATTTTCTTGGTAACGACGTATTTACTTTCGATACAATAATTTTCTATTTCCTTGAATTGCTTGTGACTAGTGGGCCATGAAAATGAAATGAAAATTATGTTTATGAGATTGATAAAAAATATACCGTGTTTTAATTTTCAATGGCCTACTAATCACAAGCAGTTCAAGTAAATAAAAAGTTATTGCATCGAAAGTAAAAATACGTCGATACCAAGAACATGGTAACAGATAGGTATAGGGAATCCTAATACAGATTGAAAGATCACTTGATTCTCCATCACATCGAGCAATAAAATACAAGCTGTTCAATTTAAGAAAAATGACTTTTGGGCAGATGAAATTAGTCAGAATTAAATTGTTTTTTTGAACACTCTGTAAATAATAAAATATGAAACTATACATAATTTGAAGGCTTGGTGGCGCGTCTAACCATAGCCCAAAACTAATTACCTTAACTGTCCTTGTCAATCGATGACAAGCATTTCAATAAGGTACTACCAAATCAATTTTTTTTCAAAAGATTAAAATATCTAAAAAAACTATTAATTTCTCGTATAAACGGACATACTTCAGTTAAATAGAACTCTCTGGAAAACCCTAGAATCCAAATTTTCAAAAAAATATTCTGTCCTTAAGCTTTTAATGAACGCGTTAGCTGAATCACCCTGTATTCTTCGTGTAAGAAATATTATAATAATATCTTTATAAAGAAAAGAGCATTTCGAAAACTGGCTACTGAAATGAATATAAGATGCTCCATAAATTTAAGTAGGTAATTTTTCATGATAAATACATTGGAGTAATACATTGGAGTACTTAAAGTAATTTAGTTTGTAATAGTATTAGTTACAAAGTTTCGGTATTTATAATGAAACACTACATATTTTGCATATCTAATCATACATTACTTAATAGACCTGACAACTTTTACATTTTAACTTATTTTTATAATAAAGTAACAGTATAATAAGGAAAATATAAAGATCCCAAACGAGAACACCTCAGTATATCGAGTGGATAAGAACTAAGGTAAAACCGGACCTACTTGCGTTGACTAAATAATTTTAATATGATACACAATTGGATCGGATCGATATTTTAATAACCTGAAGTTTTTCGATAATACTTCAGGTTTTCCAAAAAACATCTGATAATACGTAAGTATTACCAAAGTTTATGTAGACCTGAAAACTATATCCATATACAGAAAAAAAATCTTAAAAAATATACATATTGTACTAAAAAGTTGAACGTCTTGTTTAAAACCCTTAGTGAACCCCTTCTTGTTATAGAACAGTATATAGAATCTATTTATTTCTGATTTACTAATTCATTAACTTGTTATTAACATTTAATATTATTATTGTTACTTAATATCCAGAAATATTCAATAAATAAATTATTAGAAGTACCTACCACCAGAACAATATAGGTATGTAGGTTTTGAATCTACGTTCAAATACGTGTAGCTGCCGCCATCTGTCAACAACTAGTCACTTTATAAATCAGAGAGATATTACAGTCGTGGGAAAACTACGTAACGTTATACTATCCTCAGACGTCGATGGCGCAATGGTAGGAGTAAAAGTTTAAAGGTTTCTACAGTGAAATCTCTCGACATGAACGAAAAATCAATAATCGCTTAGTAGAAAGACATCTGCCGATGGTTGATTTCTTCCACCACTTCTCAACAGTAAAGATTTCTTTATAAATCATCTTCAAAAAATTGGGGTGAGATAAGTTTACTTTGCTTCCAGATAGTATAAAAGGCATAAAAGGTGAAGAATTGAATGTATAGGTACATTCAATTCTGTCTTGGTGCAGTGTTCTATAATACCTACTACTAGAAAAATATACAGTCTGTCCATAAAGTAACCCCCCCCCTGCTAACTTTTGAACGAGTTAGAGAGTTCTAACAAAATACAGGGTGAATCACGTAAAATGAAGTTGATTCTGACGTTTGAGTGAAGCTATCCACACATTTCCATCCACAACTGCTGACGTGAGGTCAATCTACATCTAAATATATAGTTCAAACCACTATCAGGACTGTTCTTCAGAGAGCATATCAGCAGGCTAACAAACACTCCCAACCAACCACAATGTCAGATTTCAGAACATATTTGACCTTATTTGAAAACAAAATTTTGTATTAAAATGTAAATTTAATTTAAAATATGAAAATACATTACATAGTTTTTTGAAGAAAGTCCGTTCTAATCGAATTTTGTCATATTAGAAAATGGTTTGGGAAAAATATTAATTTCTTTGGTAGCGTGCATTCTTTCAATTTGGCATAGCCCCATTGTACCCCTATAGTTTGCCTGCCCGTCTGCCACCTTTAAAAATATTTTTTTTTTCACTCGTGGATAACCACATAATTCTCTATAATTCATTAACCTGAGAGTGTGCAATAATGAAATTTGGAGTATTTCTCGGTCATCGGATGCAGAATAACCCCATGGTACCCCCATAGTTTGCCTGGCCGTCGGCCACCCTTAAAAATCAAATTTTCTCTCATCCGTGGATGACCACTTAATTCTGCATAATTCATTAACCTGAGAGTGTGCAATAATGAAATTTGGACTATTTGTTGGCCATCGGATGCAGAATAACCCCATGGTACCCTCATAGTTTGCCTGCCCGTTTGCCACCCTTAAAAATAATATTTTTTTTCACTCGTGGATAACCACATAATTCTCTATAATTCATTAACCTGAAAGTGTGCAATGATGAAATTTGGACTATTTGTCGGTCATCGGATGCAGAATAACCCCATGGTACCCCCATACCTTGCCTGCCCGTCGGCCACCCCTTAAAATCAAATTTTCTCTCATCCGTGGATGACCACTTAATTCTGCATAATTCATTAACCTGAGAGTGTGCAATAATGAAATTTGGACTATTTGTCGGTCATCGGATGCAGAATAACCCCATGGAACCCCCATAGTTTGCCTGCCCGTCGGCCACCCCTAAAAATCAAATTCTCTCTCATCCGTGGATGACCACTTAATTCTGCATAATTCAATAACCTGACAGTGTGCTATAATGAAATTTGGACTATTTGTCGGTCATCGGATGCAGAATAACCCTATGGTACCACCATAGTTTGCCTGCCCGTTTGCCACCCTTAAAAATAATATTTTTTTTCACTCGTGGATAACCACATAATTCTCTAAAATTCATTAACCTGAAAGTGTGCAATGTTGAAATTTGGACTATTTGTCGGTCATTGGATGCAGAATAACCCCATGGTACCCCCATAGTTTGCCTGCCCGTCGGCCACCCCTAAAAATCAAATTTTCTCTCATCCGTGGATGACCACTTATTTCTGCATAATTCATTAACCTGACAGTGTGCAATAATGAAATTTAGACTATTTGTCGGTCATCGGATGTAGAATAACCCCATGGTACCCTCATAGTTTGCCTGGCCGTTTGCCACCTTTGAAAAAAATATTTTTTTTCACTCGTGGATAACCACATAATTTTCTATAATTTATTAACCTGAAAGTGTGCAATGATGAAATTTGGACTATTTGTCGGTCATTGGATGCAGAATAACCCCATGGTACCCCCATAGTTTGCCTGCCCGTCGGCCACCCTTAAAAATTAAATTTTGTCTCATCCGTGGATGACTACTTAACTCTGCATAATTCATTAACCTGAGAGTGTGCAATAATGAAATTAGGAGTATATGTCGGTCATCGGATGCAGAATAACCCCATGGTACCCCCATAGTTTGCCTGCCCGTCGGCTACCCTTAAAAATAAAATTTTGTCTCATCCGTGGATGACTACTTAACTCTGCATAATTCATTAACCTGAGAGTGTGCAATAATGAAATTTGGAGTATATGTCGGTCATCGGATGCAGAATAACCCCATGGTACCCCCATAGTTTGCCTGGCCGTCGGCCACCCTTAAAAATTAAATTTTCTCTCATCCGTGGATGACCACTTAATTCTGCATAATTCATTAACCTGAAAGTGTGCAATGTTGAAATTTGGACTATTTGTCGGTCATTGGATGCAGAATAACCCCATGGTACCCCCATAGTTTGCCTGCCCGTCGGCCACCCCTAAAAATCAAATTTTCTCTCATCCGTGGATGACCACTTATTTCTGCATAATTCATTAACCTGACAGTGTGCAATAATGAAATTTAGACTATTTGTCGGTCATCGGATGTAGAATAACCCCATGGTACCCTCATAGTTTGCCTGCCCGTTTGCCACCTTTGAAAAAAATATTTTTTTTCACTCGTGGATAACCACATAATTCTCTATAATTTATTAACCTGAAAGTGTGCAATGATGAAATTTGGACTATTTGTCGGTCATTGGATGCAGAATAACCCCATGGTACCCCCATAGTTTGCCTGCCCGTCGGCCACCCTTAAAAATTAAATTTTGTCTCATCCGTGGATGACTACTTAACTCTGCATAATTCATTAACCTGAGAGTGTGCAATAATGAAATTTGGAGTATATGTCGGTCATCGGATGCAGAATAACCCCATGGTACCCCCATAGTTTGCCTGCCCGTCGGCCACCCTTAAAAATTAAATTTTGTCTCATCCGTGGATGACTACTTAACTCTGCATAATTCATTAACCTGAGAGTGTGCAATAATGAAATTTGGAGTATATGTCGGTCATCGGATGCAGAATAACCCCATGGTACCCCCATAGTTTGCCTGGCCGTCGGCCACCCTTAAAAATTAAATTTTCTCTCATCCGTGGATGACCACTTAATTCTGCATAATTCATTAACCTGAGAGTGTGCAATAATGAAATTTGGACTATTTGTCGGTCATCGGATGCAGAATAACCCCATGGAACCCCCATAGTTTGCCTGCCCGTCGGCCACCCCTAAAAATCAAATTTTCTCTCATCCGTGGATGACCACTTAATTCTGCATAATTCATTAACCTGACAGTGTGCAATAATGAAATTTGGACGATTTGTCGGTCATCGGATGCAGAATAACCCCATGGTACCACCATAGTTTGCCTGTCCGTTTGCCACCCTTAAAAATAATATTTTTTTTCACTCGTGGATAACCACATAATTCTCTATAATTCATTAACCTGAAAGTGTGCAATGTTGAAATTTGGACTATTTGTCGGTCATTGGATGCAGAATAACCCCATGGTACCCCCATAGTTTGCCTGCCCGTCGGCCACCCCTAAAAATCAAATTTTCTCTCATCCGTGGATGACCACTTATTTCTGCATAATTCATTAACCTGACAGTGTGCAATAATGAAATTTAGACTATTTGTCAGCCATCGGATGTAGAATAACCCCATGGTACCCTCATAGTTTGCCTGCCCGTTTGCCACCTTTGAAAAAAATATTTTTTTTCACTCGTGGATAACCACATAATTCTCTATAATTTATTAACCTGAAAGTGTGCAATGATGAAATTTGGACTATTTGTCGGTCATTGGATGCAGAATAACCCCATGGTACCCCCATAGTTTGCCTGCCCGTCGGCCACCCTTAAAAATTAAATTTTGTCTCATCCGTGGATGACTACTTAACTCTGCATAATTCATTAACCTGATAGTGTGCAATAATGAAATTTGGAGTATATGTCGGTCATCGGATGCAGAATAACCCCATGGTACCCCCATAGTTTGCCTGCCCGTCGGCCACCCTTAAAAATTAAATTTTGTCTCATCCGTGGATGACTACTTAACTCTGCATAATTCATTAACCTGAGAGTGTGCAATAATGAAATTTGGAGTATATGTCGGTCATCGGATGCAGAATAACCCCATGGTACCCCCATAGTTTGCCTGCCCGTCGGCCACCCTTAAAAATAAAATTTTCTCTCATCCGTGGATGACCACTTAACTCTGCATAATACATTAACCTGAGAGTGTGCAATAATGAAATTTGGAGTATTTGTCGGTCATCGGATGCAGAATAACCCCATGGTACCCCCATAGTTTGCCTGCCCGTCGGCCACCCTTAAAAATTAAATTTTGTCTCATCCGTGGATGACTACTTAACTCTGCATAATTCATTAACCTGAGAGTGTGCAATAATGAAATTTGGAGTATATGTCGGTCATCGGATGCAGAATAACCCCATGGTACCCCCATAGTTTGCCTGCCCGTCGGCCACCCTTAAAAATTAAATTTTGTCTCATCCGTGGATGACTACTTAACTCTGCATAATTCATTAACCTGAGAGTGTGCAATAATGAAATTTGGAGTATATGTCGGTCATCGGATGCAGAATAACCCCATGGTACCCCCATAGTTTGCCTGCCCGTCGGCCACCCATAAAAATAAAATTTTCTCTCATCCGTGGATGACCACTTAACTCTGCATAATACATTAACCTGAGAGTGTGCAATAATGAAATTTGGAGTATTTGTCGGTCATCGGATGCAGAATAACCCCATGGTACCCCCATAGTTTGCCTGCCCGTCGGCCACCCTTAAAAATTTAATTTTGTCTCATCCGTGGATGACTACTTAACTCTGCATAATTCATTAACCTGAGAGTGTGCAATAATGAAATTTGGAGTATATGTCGGTCATCGGATGCAGAATAACCCCATGGTACCCTCATAGTTTGCCTGCCCGTCGGCCACCCTTAAAAATTAAATTTTCTCTCATCCGTGGATGACCACTTAACTCTGCATAATACATTAACCTGAGAGTGTGCAATAATAAAATTTGGAGTATTTGTCGGTCATCGGATGCAGAATAACCCCATGGTACCCCCATAGTTTGCCTGCCCGTCGGCCACCCTTAAAAATTAAATTTTGTCTCATCCGTGGATGACTACTTAACTCTGCATAATTCATTAACCTGACAGTGTGCAATAATGAAATTTGGACTATTTGCCGGTCATCTGATGCAGAATAACCCCATGGTACCCCCATAGTTTGCCTGCCCGTTTGCCACCCTTAAAAATATTTTTTTTCACTCCTGGATAACCACATAATTCTCTATAATTCATTAACCTGAAAGTGTGCAATGATGAAATTTGGACTATTTGTCGGTCATTGAATGCAGAATAACCCCAGGGTACCCCCATACTTTGCCTGCCCGTCTGCCACCCTTAAGAATTAAATTTTGTCCCGCCCGTGGATGACCACATAATTCTCCATAATTTAGTAACTTGATACTAGTTTCATCATCAGACTGAAGGGCGATCCAATATCTGTCGGATTATTAGCCCATGAAATATGGAGTTGTTTCTTATAATATCGTCTATTTGCAAACTGATTACTTTATTTGAGTAGCTATTGGCAGCAAAATGTTTTAAGAATGCTTTCTGTGCACATGAAGATACTTTTGAAGTCTAGAATTTTAAAATTTCTCTTAAAAATTGTTATTGCAGCATTTCATAACACTATCAAAATGAGGGAGATATGAGTATTTAGTGCCTAATGTAAAAGTTTATTTAATTTAAGAAAATTTCACATAATTCGCATGTATCGTGAGGACGGTTATCCTGTGAAAGACATTTCACATGAGCGAACCTATTACAAACGTTGCACTTGACTGTATCGTTTTGCAAATTTGAATTACCGCAATATAAGCAATTTTGTGTAACATTATCGGAATGTTGAATGAGGAAATTCCTTAAATTGTAGCGATATTCTAATATGTCGACAAATCCGTCAAGTGGTTGACGCATTAATAATTTTTCAAAAAAATAAATAATATATACCCCGCAATTATATTGATCATCTTGAATGAAATGATCAATAATTTTTATATTCCATCCATTTTCATTCCAGATTTTCTCTTCAGGGTAATGAGTTTTATAAAACGTACTAAGAAACTGTTTAAACTGTTTTAAATACGCCTTTGTTTCTCTCTCGCTACTGCCAAATGGATTTAAGAAAATAAAAGTCCTTTCCAATGGATTCGCCACTGCTAAGCAGAAATGGTTTCCATTTTGATGGTAAGGCATTATTAACGTCATATTTTCTAATTTAAGATTATAAAGACCGTGATATATGTTACTCATATTGATATTTAATAATTGAGTCGATAAAGTGACAGTTAATAATTGAAATTTTTTTTCACTATTGATTATATTTAAAGAGATATCTATTATAAAATTAGTTAGCCAGGCTCTTGATGACAAAATGTTAAAATCTTCACTGGTAATTTCTTTTACCTCACAATCTGCTTTACTATAAAATCCGATGTAGTATTTTTGTTTTAAAAATTTGTAATAGTTTACGTTATTTATCAAACCGTTGTCAAGGACTTTTAACTGTTTCATCACATTCGGTATTTTTTTACTAGCATTAATTGTTTGTATTTCTTGTTTGGCTGATTCTTTTTCGCCACTAGTGATCGATAGAGAGGCAGGGATATTTTTACAAAATTTGCAAAAGAAACTTCCAGCAAATGACATATTCTGGTTACCTTCCACACACATCTGGTGTATCCATTGATCACAACTGTCGCATGCTACCCATTGCGCTGTAACATCAAGTGTGCCTTTCTTACAATACAAACATACATCTTTGTCTACAAATTCGCAGTCGCTTCGTACAGATAAGTTAATAGAATATCTGTTTGTCAATATATTTTTTAAAGTATTGCCTTCAAAGTTATTAGGTCTTTTTTCTTTCTTCTTGCCCCAAATTTCTTGAGAAAGCATATCCATATTTTCCTCTTTAAGGTGTTTTTTGACTCGGCAACATTTCCTGTTTGGTAATGCCATGTTTTGTTCTTTGTAAATAAAAATGACATATTTTCTAATTTGTCGCAGAACTCTACTACACTTTTGATGTGTTAATTTTTTTGTTAAAATATTTTTAACTATACCGAACCACCTCTCTACAACACTATTGCTCAACCTCGTTTGGTTTTGGAGAAGTAAACTACTCCATAAAGGTAAAATTGATAAGTACCTTTTTAAAAATACTCTATAGAATTCTGCACAATAGAATTCATTTTCTTCAAATTTTTTGCCCTGGCAGTATCCGTTATAACTGTCACCTAAACCTTTAAAAAAAGTGTAAAAAGGATTTATTAAGTCTTCACTCTCTCTTAAATTATTTTCTTGTGTGACGTTAACGTTATCAATGTTGTCATAATTAACTGATACATCAACATCTAATAATGTGGCATATTCGTCTATATGGCAACAAATTGCCAATAAACGCTTATACGAGACCCGGAAAGTTTCATTTTTATACTTGATATTTAATATATAATAAAAATGTTTATGCCATTCAATAAATGTGGACCAATTTTTTATATTAAACGCAGCCGCAATAATTTCTTTTATTTGTCTGTTTGTTTTGAAATTAGGAAAATATTTATCTATTTGAGAAACCATTAATTTAAAGGTATGGAAACAACAAAGATGAATATGTATTATACTACTTGGAAAATTACAGAAATCATTCAAATATCGGAATGAAATGGCAAGGTAATCCTTTAATGGTAAGGTATTCCAAGCTACGCAAATAGCATTTATTATAGCATAGCTTAAATCTACTACTACATTCTGAAACGGGGGCCATCTTTTTGATGTATTCAAGTAGAAAGCTTTAAATTTTATTAACCAAGAAGCAATGGAAGCGGTGTCGTGATTAGAAGATACCATTTCTAATACTGGACATACCCGGGAGTTGAATGGTATCTGTACCACACCGGCATAATAGTAAATTCGCTTCTCATTTTCTTCCGGTTTTCTAATAATGCTTCCCGTTGCGTCTAAAAAAATTGTATTGTTTTTTACATATTTTATTAAATTGATTTGTTCTTTACTAAAAACATAGACGTGAAGGGGTGTCCCTACACTCTGTATAAATTCTTGATGATCTTTTTTCATTAAAATTAGATCAATAAGGTCGTCTTTGTCTCTATCGTTAAGAGCTAATCTCTCGGAACGTACTTTCCTGTGAACCGAATCAGATTTTACTTTATTATAATTTCCTACTTGCAAAGAATTTGAACTTAAATGGCAAATGTCATCCATTCTTTTTTCTAATGGTTTAACACAGGCTATTTCATTTCGAACTATTTTTCTTTCTAGTCCTCTTAACTGTGCAGTCCTTTTTCCCATATGATTAAAATTTCTTGAAGAAGAATTAACAATAACCGGATGTGGTTTGTCTTCAAGAGAAACATTAAATATTTCTATTACAAAGCACTTGCATTCGAACTGACAGTAAGCGTATATTTTTAGGGAATCTGAATTTTTGCAATATCTGTTATGTTTGAAATATAGTGTGCAAGTGTTGTTTACACTTTTTAGTTTCTCGTTCATCAGGTATGCGTACTGGCCTGGAATCAATTTGTAATTGTGAGAAATCACCTTAAGTTCATCTGGAGTTAAAAGAAATTGTCCTTCTTTAAAGGTACAATTTTGGAATCCTGGCCTTTTCCAGTTCTCGTCTTCCAAATTTACTGTACCTTCAGGTAACATCGCATGCTCCTCTGACATATTTTTTCGATGTCTCAGATTCATAACTGCATCAGGAACTTCTTCAAAATCCGAACTTACTTTTTTTATTCCGCTTTGCTGTTCATTAAACTTGTCTTCGAAGTCACCTTCTGAGCTATCATCGCAGAAAATAGAAGAAATGTCCAAACTATTCCTGCCTCTGATTATGGCAAAAGACCTTTCGCTTTTTTCGTATTCAGTGATCATATCATTTTTATTATCTAAAGATTGTTCCAAACAATCGATTAACTCCGACTGTGATATTGGGCACATATCACTTTCGGGGGGAGATAATTTTGACATTCTTAGTTGCTCCCCTGTATTATAACAATACTCAGAAGTTGGTGGACAACACTGTTTCTGAAAATGTCTTCTAAAATGGGTATATAATCGTTTCCTATTTTTTGCAGAGTTTTTTACTTGAAGAAGGTTACATAACTCGCCATATGCCTTTGTTTCGTCGAAATGAGATTCAGCAAAATTTAAATTAAAATTTTTTGTTGTTATCAAATCGGAAAATTGTTTATACATAACATTTGATTTATGTTTACTTTTTTTTAAGTCGGGCTTAACGGAAGTAGTTTTAAAATTCAATAATTGATTTATATTGCCAGTATTTCTTTGAAGCACTTTTAATACTAAATAGCGATATTTGTTATCACTGCAATTATATAAACTTAAAGCAGATTTTTCAATTAATGGGCTATTCACCTTCAGAGACTTTATTTGTTCAGTCGTAATATTCGGGTAATTGGTGTTGATATATACCGCCAATTTTTTAAGTGGCACGGACTGAGGTCTCATTGTAAATTTATTATATTAATATTGCTTAAAAAATGTAATGGGGTAGATAATTAAAAGGAAGTTACTAAATTACCACCTAAAAACCCTGTTACCAGAACAATATCGAAGAAATATGTCAAGTAACCGTATTAAAACTATTACATATAATAATATATTTATAAATAAAGAAATAAAAATTCACTAATAATAGAAAATAAACGAATGAAAATTCCTGTAAATATTAAATTAAAACTAATGAAATAAACAGTACGTGTATAATGCCTACAACGCTAGATGTTAAACACGCTTTCAAAAAGAAAATAATAATTCTTCACAGATATGGGCAGATGTGCCCAAATATATAAAAAAAATAACCACTTGGAGAACGTAAAAGCTAATCTAGATGTTAGAAAAATAATACCATATGATAGTTACTTCAATCACTATCACAGGCGTGTGAGTTTTAAAATCTGAATCTATAAATCCCTATACCTACAAGTCTGTTAATAATAGAAAACACAAAATACATAAATAAGAAATGTAACACTTAATTTCAAAGTAACGAATATGATGAATACAAAATATAAATAATGAGATGAGAAACGGTAGTCAATCAACGATGAGAACAAAGATCAACGGATGCTCGTAACGCAAATACTAAAACCAGTATAATTAGTGAGTGCCTAGCCTGTGGTTTGATTTACGAAGTAAACTTTTATGATATTCTTCACTTCGCACATCCGTAACTTTTCTCTTGGAGATATTTTTTCAAAAAGTTACAGAGAAAAGTTCTTCCTTTAGGTGCTGGCATCATTCAGGTGTAATATTTTTTTCGTATTTTAAATTTTTTGAAGTGAATACGGCCGCTTGTCAATTGGTTCTTGGCTCCACTAGCCAAACAACACGCGTTGGCACGTTGTTGTTTGGCTATCGATTCTCATCCCATTATTATTTTATATTTCGTATTCAGTATATTAGTTACTTTGAAATAAACTGTTACATTTCTTATATTTATTTAGTGATTTATATTATTAATAGAGGCATATATATAGATATATAGGAATTCATAGATTTTCATAGTTTAAAACTTAAAGTCGTTATTATTTTTTTATATATTTGGGCACATCTGGCCGTATCTGTGAAGGAATATTATTTTGTTTTTGAAAGCGTGTTTAACATTTACCGTTGTAGGCGTTATCCACCTACTGTTATTACACTAGTTTCAGTTTAATATGTACAGGAATTATTTTCATTCGTTTATTTTCTATTATTGGTAAATTTTGGTTTGTTTATTTATAAATATATTATTTTATTTAATAGTTTTAATACGGTTATAAGCAATATTAATAAGATAAATTTACAATGAGACCTCAGTCCGTGCCACTTAAAACATTTTCGATATATATCAACACCAATTACTCAAACATTTTCAGAAAGAAAGAAATTTTCAAAATTTTCAGAAAGAGTATTGTCCACCAACTTCTGAGTATTGTTATAATACAGGGGAGCAACTAGGAAAGTAAAAATTATCAAATTACTGCAATTATTTTTATGCAGTTTCAATTTAGATTATAAAGACTATAACAACACTTGCAGACTATACTTCAAACATAACAGATATTGCAAAAATTCAGATTCCCTAAAAATATTCGCTTACTGTCAATTGGAATACAAGTGCTTTGTAACAAAAATATTTAACATTTCTGTTGAAGACAAACCACATCCGGCAATTATTTATTCTTCTTCAAGAAATTTTAATAACAGAAAAAGAAGTAAACAGTTAAGAAAGCTAGAAAAATAGATATTTCGAAATGAAATAGGCTGCGTTAAATAGTTAGAAATAAGAATGGATGACATTTGTCAAGTTCGAATTTTACGCAAATAGGAAGTTATAGTAAAATCTGATTCGGTTTACAAGAAAGGACGTTATGAGAGATTAGCTCTTAACGACATGACGACCTTATTGATCTAATTTTAATGAAGAAAGAACATCAAGAATTTATACAGAGTGTAGGGACATCCCTTCACGTCTATGTTTTTAGTAAAGAAGAAATGAATGTAATTACATATGTAAAAAACGATACAATTTTTTTAGACGTAACGGGAGTATTATTAAAAAACCTAAAGAAAATAAGACAAGAGTTTATTATTATGCAGGTGTGGTGCCGTTACCATTCAATTCTCGGGTATGTTCATTGTTGCAAATGGTATCTTCTAATCACGGCGCCGCCTCCATTGCTGCTTGGTTTATAAAATTTAAAGCTTAGGTTTAAATAAGGTAGGCTGCGCCCTACAGCATTAATGGACGCTTCGCCACTGGTTACAACGGTTTAATAAATGATGCAAACTTTTACAAATTTTTAAAACAAAAATACTACATTGCATTTTACAGTAAAGCAGATTGTAAGATAAAAGAAATTACCAGAGAAGATTTTATCATCAAGAGTATCTTTGATTGATACTAACTAATTTTGTAATAGATATCTGTGTAAATATAAACGATAGTGAAACAAATTATGGAGATTTATGTGGTCTATGACTTGTGTCATCCAAGGGCGAGTTAATATTTTCAGGGGTGACAGATGGGCACGCAAACTATGGGCCAAATTTCATCATTGCACACTCTTAGGTTAATGAATTATTGAGAATTATGTAGTCATCCACGGGCGAGAGAAAATTTAATTTTTAAGGGTGGCCGACGGGCAGGCAAACTATGGGGGTACCATGGGGTTATTCTGCATCCAATGACCGACAAATACTCCAAATTTCATTATTGCACACTCTCAGGATAATGAATTATGCAGAATTAAGTGGTCATCCACGGATGAGAGAAAATTTGATTTTAAAGGGTGGCCGACGGGCAGGCAAACTATGGGGGTACCATGGGGTTATTCAGCATACGATATCCGACAAATACTCCAAATTTCGTTATTGCACACTGTCAGGTTAATGAATTATGCAGAGTTAAGTGATCATCCACGGATGAGAGAACATTTAATTTTTAAGGGTGGCCGACGGGCAGGCAAACTATGGGGGTACCATGGGGTTATTCTGCATCCGATGACCGACAAATACTCCAAATTTCATTATTGCACACTCTCAGGTTAATGAATTATGCAGAGTTATGTTGTCATCCACGGATGAGAGAAAATTTGATTTTAAGGGGTGGCCGACGGGCAGGCAAACTATGGGGGTACCATGGGTTTATTCTGCATCCGATGGCCAACAAATAGTCCAAATTTCATTATTGCACACTCTCAGGTTAATGAATTATGCAGAATTAAGTGGTCATCCACGGATGAGAGAAAATTTGATTTTTAAGGGTGGCCGACGGCCAGGCAAACTATGGGGGTACCATGGGGTTATTCTGCATCCGATGACCGAGAAATACTCCAAATTTCATTATTGCACACTCTCAGGTTAATGAATTATGCAGAGTTATGTTGTCATCCACGGATGAGAGAAAATTTGATTTTAAGGGGTGGCCGACGGGCAGGCAAACTATGGGGGTACCATGGGGTTATTCTGCATCCGATGACCGACAAATACTCCAAATTTCATTATTGCACACTATCAGGTTAATGAATTATGCAGAGTTAAGTTGTCATCCACGGATGAGAGAAAATTTAATTTTTAAGGGTGGCCGACGGCCAGGCAAACTATGGGGGTACCATGGGGTTATTCTGCATCCGATGACCGACATATACTCCAAATTTCATTATTGCACACTCTCAGGTTAATGAATTATGCAGAGTTAAGTGGTCATCCACGGATGAGACAAAATTTAATTTTTAAGGGTGGCCGATGGGCAGGCAAACTATGGGGGTACCATGGGGTTATTCTGCATCCAATGACCGACAAATAGTCCAAATTTCATCATTGCACACTTTCAGGTTAATGAATTATAGAGAATTATGTGGTTATCCACGAGTGAAAAAAAATATTATTTTTAAGGGTGGCAAACGGGCAGGCAAATTATGGGGGTACCATGGGGTTATTCTGCATCCGATGACAGACAAATAGTCCAAATTTCATTATTGCACACTGTCAGGTTAATGAATTATGCAGAGTTAAGTAGTCATCCACGGATGAGACAAAATTTAATTTTTAAAGGTGGCCGACGGGCAGGCAAACTATGGGGATACCATGGGGTTATTCTGCATCCGATGACCGACATATAGTCCAAATTTCATCATTGCACACTTTCAGGTTAATAAATTATAGAGAATTATGTGGTCATCCACGGATGAGAGAAAATTTAATTTTTAAGGGTGGCCGACGGCCAGGCAAACTATGGGGGTACCATGGGGTTATTCTGCATCCGATGACCGACAAATACTCCAAATTTCATTATTGCACACTCTCAGGTTAATGTATTATGCAGAGTTAAGTGGTCATCCACGGATGAGAGAAAATTTAATTTTTAAGGGTGGCCGACGGTCAGGCAAACTATGGGGGTACCATGGGGTTATTCTGCATCCGATGACCGACAAATACTCCTAATTTCATTATTGCACACTCTCAGGTTAATGAATTATGCAGAGTTAAGTGGTCATCCACGGATGAGAGAAAATTTAATTTTTAAGGGTGGCCGACGGCCAGGCAAACTATGGGGGTACCATGGGGTTATTCTGCATCCGATGACCGACATATACTCCAAATTTCATTATTGCACACTCTCAGGTTAATGAATTATGCAGAGTTAAGTAGTCATCCACGGATGAGACAAAATTTAATTTTTAAGGGTAGCCGACGGGCAGGCAAACTATGGGGGTACCATGGGGTTATTCTGCATCCAATGACCGACAAATAGTCCAAATTTCATCATTGCACACTTTCAGGTTAATAAATTATAGAGAATTATGTGGTTATCCACGAGTGAAAAAAAATATTTTTTTCAAAGGTGGCAAACGGGCAGGCAAACTATGAGGGTACCATGGGGTTATTCTACATCCGATGACCGACAAATAGTCTAAATTTCATTATTGCACACTGTCAGGTTAATGAATTATGCAGAAATAAGTGGTCATCCACGGATGAGAGAAAGTTTGATTTTTAGGGGTGGCCGACGGGCAGGCAAACTATGGGGGTACCATGGGGTTATTCTGCATCCAATGACCGACAAATAGTCCAAATTTCAACATTGCACACTTTCAGGTTAATGAATTTTAGAGAATTATGTGGTTATCCACGAGTGAAAAAAAATATTATTTTTAAGGGTGGCAAACGGGCAGGCAAACTATGGTGGTACCATGGGGTTATTCTGCATCCGATGACCGACAAATAGTCCAAATTTCATTATTGCACACTGTCAGGTTATTGAATTATGCAGAATTAAGTGGTCATCCACGGATGAGAGAGAATTTGATTTTTAGGGGTGGCCGACGGGCAGGCAAACTATGGGGGTTCCATGGGGTTATTCTGCATCCGATGACCGACAAATAGTCCAAATTTCATTATTGCACACTCTCAGGTTAATGAATTATGCAGAATTAAGTGGTCATCCACGGATGAGAGAAAATTTGATTTTAAGGGGTGGCCGACTGGCAGGCAAGGTATGGGGGTACCATGGGGTTATTCTGCATCCGATGACCGACAAATAGTCCAAATTTCATCATTGCACACTTTCAGGTTAATGAATTATAGAGAATTATGTGGTTATCCACGAGTGAAAAAAAATATTATTTTTAAGGGTGGCAAACGGGCAGGCAAACTATGAGGGTACCATAGGGTTATTCTGCATCCGATGGTCAACAAATAGTCCAAATTTCATTATTCCACACTCTCAGGTTAATGAATTATGCAGAATTAAGTGGTCATCCACGGATGAGAGAAAATTTGATTTTTAAGGGTGGCCGACGGCCAGGCAAACTATGGGGGTACCATGGGGTTATTCTGCATCCGATGACCGAGAAATACTCCAAATTTCATTATTGCACACTCTCAGGTTAATGAATTATGGAGAATTATGTGGTTATCCACGGGCGACAGAAAATTTAATTTTTAAGGGTGGCAGACGGGCAAGCAAACTATGGGGGTACCATGGGGCTATTTTACATTCGACTACCGACAAACAGGCCAAATTTCATCATTGCACACTCTCAGGTTAATGAATTATAGAGAATTATGTGGTTATCCACGAGTGAAAAAAAAAATATTTTTAAAGGTGGCAGACGGGCAGGCAAACTATAGGGGTACAATGGGGCTATGCCAAATTGAAAGAATGCACGCTACCAAAGAAATTAATATTTTTCCCAAACTATTTTCTAATATGACAAAATTCGATTAGAACGGACTTTCTTCATAAAACTATGTAATGTATTTTCATATTTTAAATTAAATTTACATTTTAATACAAAATTTTGTTTTCAAATAAGGTCAAATATGTTCTGAAATCTGACATTGTGGTTGGTTGGGAGTGTTTGTTAGCCTGCTGATATGCTCTCTGAAGAACAGTCCTGATAGTGGTTTGAACTATATATTTCGATGTAGATTGACCTCACGTCAGCAGTTGTGGATGGAAATGTGTGGATAGCTTCACTCAAACGATTCTGACGATAAATTCGATTCTTTAAATTCAAAGATGGTGCCACGGGCGCTGTCAACTCAATTTTTTTAAATGGCAAAGTATGCCGTGTTGTACCTCATTTAAGAGATAATTCAATTCTCTACTTTCTCGTTTTTGAAAAATGACAATCGAGTTGGCCGTTCTCTAGTTACAAGCATTTCTGTTTCTAATCTGATCCATGAATAAGATGTTAATTAATATTTTAATACAACAAATTTTGAACAAATATTTATTAAAACAAAAAATAAAAGAATTAAATAAGTTATTCAAAATGTTGTCCATTGACTTCTTGGCATATAAAAAGTCTACTTTGAAATTCTGGCCTGATATTTCCTAAAATTTCTGCAGGGATATTTCTACACATATGTGTTAGACGTTGCTGTAGTTCGTCGATATCTACTGGAGGAGTTCTGTAGACTTTTGACTTCAAATATCCCCATAAGAAAAAATCAAGAGGAGTTAAGTCCGGGGAACGAGCCGACCATTCTATCGGGCCCCTTCTGCTAATCCATCTGCCTGGGAAATGGTTATTTAAAAAATCGGTAACAGGTCCATAGAAATGAGGTGCCCCCCCCCCCCCATCTTGTGGAAATACAATACTTTGAATGTTATTGTCTGCTATTCTTTCTATCTTTGGAAAAATTTCCACCCGCATGATTCTTAAGTACCGCTCTCCTCTTAAATCTATCAAATCTATCAAATGGAATAACTTAAAAAATTAAGAAAAAAACCTGTAGACACTTTCAAAGACTCTTAAATTAAACTACTTTCTCGAACCTTATTGACGTTTCAGTGACAGTGGCAAGCAAGGCAAGAAGACTTGATAAAAGCAAAATTTTTAAATATCGTTAATACAAACGCTTGTAACTAGAGAACGGATAACTCGATTGTGATTTTTCAAAAACGAGAATGTAGAGAATTGAATTACCTTTTAAATGAGGTGCAACACGGCATACTTTGCCATTAAAAAAATTGAGTTGACAGCGCCCGTGGCGCCATCTTTGAATTTGAACAATTGAATTTATCGTCAAAATCAACTTCATTTTACGTGGTTCACCCTGTATTTTGTTAAAACTCTCTAACTCGATTGGTTCAAAAGTTAGAAGGGGGGGGGGGTTACTTTATGGACAGACTGTATAAACTGTGTTCCATTGAAAACAGTACAAAATTTAAATTAGTATATACTAAAAAAATTTCATTGAGGTGAACATTTTTTTCGATTATACAATCAACATTTGCTACCCCGATCTCCACCACCAACCGTAATACTTATTAATTTATTAATTATTTGTATATTCCTCAATTCAGTCAAACTGGAAAAATCACTGATGCAGTTAATTTGTCCCATATCTATTTTTTTTTTCTATTCTAATTTATTAAACATTTAGTACATGTACCTACTTTATTAAGATAAATTTTCCATTAAGAGACAAATTTATAACCTATAAAAGCGCAACATCACAACAATGTAACATCAATATCAAGAATTGCCATGACCATATGACATTTAAAATTTTATCAATTTTCACAGTTCGTAGTTTACTCACTCCTAAAGGGTATGCTTTTTGCAAATAAACTTGGTGAAAATATACGATAATGAGAGTGAAATCGAAAATTTCACTCCACCAGCATATGAAAAATTTGATTCTCAGTTTCAGTTTATGGTCTGGAAAGACAAAGATAAGGTTAATAGCATTTCTGAAATGATCTTAATTATTATTTATTTTGATAAGTTATCTAAAAATTGCAATTTTACCATCACATAATATTATTGATCACAAAATTGCAATTCTATATCACAATAAAAAAATTGCAGATCTACTACAGGTATGTGAAAATGTGAACGGTATAAACTCAAAAACGTTTTCAACAAGTGTCTTGAAAAGTGTGGAATGTACAAAGAAATGACAAGTGTACAATGAAAAACTGTGTCTTTTGATATGTGGCATGGCATATTGATATTATGGGAACTTGTAGAAGGTATGAGCTACAGAAGTTGTAATTTAGAGGTGTAAATGATTTTAGATCAACCCAGTAACAATAAAATATTATGAAATATACAAGAAGTACATGAATTAATTGTCGCTCATAAATTGTCTTATCGGAAAAGAAATTGCTACTTAAATCTTCCTGATTCCAGTTTATATAATGCTATCATCGCAGTTCTGCCATAATCCTGGTTGATGCTAGTGGTGATATCACCTCACTAAAATGTTACGGTGGATGGAAATCCACACTCCACAGCAGTGGGCGAAAACTAAAAGTCAAAATCCAATTTTGAATTCGATTGAATTCAGTTAAACCAAAAATGCAATAAACATTACTCCACTAAACACATTAGAAATACCGCAGTACTTATTTTTGATTATTTTGACGTAGAAAAAATAGTGCATGCAATTGACAACTAATGTCAGTTGTAAATATACTATTGCATGTTTCGAATATGTCTGTTTTTATTATTTTAGATACATGTAGTGTAATCCAAGAAGGAATGACGATGAACTCAATTTATTAACTATACATTTATTCAGTACATTTTGTGACAGACTTTAGTCTGCCGTATTACTACTACTTATAGTTTGTAGTATAGGTACTTTATGTTCTCTTATTGTTGTTTTGCAAGTAGACATTGCCAATAATAATTGGCGAATGGTATTCAGGATGTTGCACATGCAAATACTACTCTTACTGAATGTAAGAAACCAATAATAATATCTCTACACCCCTCATTCTCATCGTGATGATGACCCCGGAAGTTAGAAACTTGTGTGGAAGAGATCTATTAGCAGCATATTATTACTTTTGTGTGCCAAGAATATGCCCATAAACAACTTACAATGTTATAACTTTAACGAAGTCCCATTTAGTTTGAGAATGACGGAATATGGAAAGTTTTATTAATAATTATAATGAATAGTAGGTTGTCAACCATTTATACAGTGAGGTTGCAGTACTAGTGAACGCTACTAGTTTTAAGCACACAGATTTAATATAGGAGCAATTACAAAAAGTTGATCGACGGCGAGGTTCAAACGGAGCTCCTAATACTTTTTTCTATTGTCTTTGATTTTTTCAACTATATCCAGAAATATATCTATATGGTAGACCCTGATAAAATTGTAAATTTTTCAAAAAGTGTATGTATCTATAAAACGTAATTAGATAGATGACTGCGATTTCTGCAGTATCTTTCTTGCAACCTCTCACTTTTTGGGTAAATCTCAAATTCGTTCCAATTTGATCCATTCTGTACATCTACCAGGACATCCTGTACATCCTATACATCGTATATCCCTTTATCTTTATTTAAATTACAATGACTTTTATTCGTATATTTCCTACTTTGTAGTTTGTTATATTTGCCAAATAGTTCGCCATAAACAACTTTTATGTTATATTTTCGTAGCAATTTTTCGTTATCTACTGAAGCCGAGACAATTTTTTACGGGATAAATTCGAATAATTGTATTTCTAACGGCACAATAAATCGGGATAGCCATATAACTCGCATTTTTCTTTTCGACGTTGGTTTCAATTTTTCCAATACCCTTGAATGGGTTCTTTTCAAACACCAAACTTGGAGAGATCTTGATAAAGCCTTCTATAAGTGAGAATGGCGCAGGAATAATATCGTAAACTTTACAAATCCCATTTAGAATTGTGACTTTTACGTTCGCTGAAAGCGGATTTCGGTTTCTTTTTGTTGGAGAGAAGCGCAGTCGTTTAACGCCGTACGTATTCTTCTGTCTCTAATTATTATCTCATTCACGGGAATATCTCTTTGTTGGGTGTTTCATTCCGCGATATTATTTGACTGAAATTTATTGTCCTTTTGCTCGCTTTTTCTGTTTGCATTCTTATTCTATTAAACGTTAAAGGGCAAAATTATTTCCTTGAATTTCCCTGGAAGTGTTTTCCACAGTAAAGGAAAAACGTTTGTAACAAATATTTTCAGAATATGTTGAAAGTAGACAAAATTTGGAAACAAGAAAAATTATCACCTAAAATGTCTCGGTCCATTACTCAGTTACTATAGAATATCTTTTTTCCTTTTAGGGCATTATAGACATCACTGAGAGTAATTTATTAAAATTATTTTAGAACGTACAGGGTGATCCTGTGGAGAGTGATGATTTAAACTTATATATTTTTTTAAATGAAACACCCTGTATTTTTCAGTTTCATTCTATTGGCATTCCTTTTACCTGCAAAATGATATTTCAGTTTTAAAATTCCGAAGCGGCGTTGCAAAGTTATATTAAAAAAACGCATTTTGCAGGGGCGCACTAAAAAAATCAGCGAAAATTTATTTTCAGTCATTAATTAAAGGTATTTTGCAGATACTTAGTACTATCTTTGTTCTTCATCGCTGCAGTTTTTAAATCTCCATTTTTTTTGTACAGAGTGTTTTTCACAGGAGTAGTAATTTATCAATTTTCAAAAAGCCCAAACTCAATCTTTTTAAATGGTATTTCTTATTCTTTCTGAGACTTTTTCTCAGAAATTTTTCAAATTACTCGACAACTGTTAGAACTACGACAAAAATTTAAAGGACGAAAAAGTTTCTAAATTGAACGTGGAATCCAAATAAATAAGGAGTCACTGGCGCACCGCAAAATAATTCTGGACGGTAAAAGGGTGCCTGACCCCCGAAAAAATATCACTCTGTAAGTTTTCAAATCATTTACATATGTCAAAACTTGTGGACTATCATAGGTAATCTATGGTAAAAATTTTAATAAATTGTCTTAAAAACTGTAGACGCTTTGTGGAAAATACTAAAAAAAACAACAAAACTTTAACACTCTGTATCTCAAAAACGAAGCGATTCCCGACATATGTTTATATGACAAACTTAACTTAAAATAAGGTCCTCTATCGAATGCCAGAGTCCTGCTAGTATAAACTGACTCACCCTGTATAGAAACAATTATAAACGATTTTAAAAACCCTTGCATGAATTTGTCAATTTTTTTATAAAATGCCTGGTTGGATTTAGGAATACTTATGTACTACTAGTTTTCTAATTAAAATTTTATACTTTTCAGGAAAAAACAAAGATATACAGTGTTATATTTAAAACAAGAAAGATAGTTGAGGCACAGAAATATCTTACTACCCTGTATACTTGCCAATATTTCTTAAATAATGCGACAAAAGTCACAAATAACTTCTGTTACTTAAATAATGTTTTATCTATCTCAACAAACCAAGGAGGAATAGAAGAAGTTTTCAATTAGAAAGAGAAGAGAAGAAACTTCAATTTAAATATAACAGTATTAGTAATTTATAGAATTCCTAATACTTATAGACCGAACGGTTTTAATCAATAGCCCTGTATACAGGGTTATTCAGAACCTATCCATAATAAAATTTGGGGATGTTCAACACACATGTAGAAATGTGGTAGTGCAAAAAAAATTTTTTTTGGCGGGGTCTGAAAACTATTTAAAAATTTTTCATTGCACGCCGCTGGATACTGGTCCACTGTAATGAAGTGACCTTGGGACTGACAATGCAAACTAGCTAGCACGAAAAAAACCGGCGCACCCGGCGCAAAAAAGATTTGCAGCGTTTTTACTTTAAAATAAACTTAAAGATAGATAGGCGTTCCAGGTACAAAAAACTTGTTTACTGTTTTTTGTCGGAATGTGGTATATTCGATGTCATTGAAGTACAGTTGCCCATCTACGTAGTCCTTTATAATGGTATAACTTTAAACATTGTTTACGGGAAATCCTAAGCCTTTTATTATAAATTTTTTTGGTGATATCGATTTCTTATTTAAGGATGCACGTATCCTCAAAGTTTTAGAGATGAGTTCTGAATAACCCTGTATAGCTAGTAGGAGTGCATGAAATCACTCGAATTCTTCTCGACTCAATAAAACCAATTTTTGACACTATACGAGCTTCCGCAAAAATGAGAATAACCTCTCAATACACGAGCATACGGCACAATAACGGACAGAGAGCGTACCCTATTTTTATAAGGGAACAAATGAATAACCGGGGGATATTTGACATTGACACTTTAGACGACAGTGTTTTGTTGACTCTCAATACACGCAACCGCATTATTGCTGGTGTGGGCTCCTGTTGATTCATTCTTTCCACTCAATATAGTTTCCACCGTGTTTGCACAAAAACCTGGCCCCGAGGTTTTTCATTGTTCTTTTTTTCGTCGAGGTTCATCCGGGTGGTCTCTCTTATTAAAGGAGACCGTTTTAGGACTGAAAGTTTATATTAAAATCTTCCTTTTGAGTCACATAAGCAAACAAATTACCTATTATTGGTTTAAATCACAGTTATTCAATTTTATAAAAAAAAAGAAAAGCCAGAACTTGACAATAAAATTGCTACACATCTAAATGCATCTGTACGATATTATCTTGATACTGATACGTAAATATAGAAACTATAACGCAAAGATAGCTGATATAGGCAGTGGCGTAGGTATAAATTAAGTTTGAGAGGGAGCGGATTAGGAAATGTGTTTCATTAATTCCATGCAAAGAAAAATGCAAGTATTTGGGAATAGTAAGGATTGTTTCCTTCACGCTTCGAAATACAAACGACTGTATAGTTTTACCCATTTGGAAACATTCTCTCACAAATCCAATGATTTCGTATATTAACAAAGTAGGTACATACCTACCTATCTAGTCAAACTAAGGTTAGAATCAGAAGATATTTTGCACAAAAATAAACTAGGTAACATAGTTGATTGAGAAATTTAATAGAACGCGTAACTAGTTCTATATTTTTTTCTAATGTATCTAGTAGAATAAACAATGTTTTGACGTAGCCGGGAATCGAATCCAGGAACTTCGGCTTTCCGCCCCAATGCTCTTCCAACTGAGCTACCGCACTTCCACACTCCCATTCCACTAATCACCGTTCTTAACATAATTTACCACACTAAAAAGGAGGCATTTTATTCAATTTTTATTTGGTATATATATACAGAAGTGACTAACTATCAAGTAGCCAATTTCTGTGCAGTAATCTAGAGTACTGTGGCAGAAATTCATATACCTAATCACCCAGCCAACTGTAATATATAATAGAGAGTTTGATTTTATGGACGCTTTATAAAGTTAAACAATAGGTACTTAAGTTTTCCTTATTTTGACAGCTAGGCATGCGTACATATACTTTTTAATTAGGAAAAGAAACCCTTAATATAGGGTTAGTCCTTGACCTTAATTCTGCAGATTTACGGTACTGTATAAGTCTTCTTTATTTAATATTTTGGGCATAACTCAACAATCGCGAAAACGATATAACATTTAGAATAATGTTTATATATTTTTGGAATGACAAAGATAAAAACGCAGAAGTATTAACAATAATATAATATGTGTATGAAAATTAAATGTTTTTAAATTAAAGAAACATTAGTCAAAAAAATGAATTTGATATATCCAAACAATTCATTTTCTCTGTGTGTAATAGGAATATTACTACGAACTGTTTCTTAATTATTACCCGGTAAAGTATCTAATTTTATCAGCATTCAATGCACGCAACTGACATTGCACATCTTTGTAAAAGGTTCACAATGTATTTTTGCCGTTCCGTGTTCTACTCGAACGATGCGTCGCGATCCCCGGACACACTTCCGCGGGTTGCTGTCGGCAGCCGGGGGAGTGCGTCCTTATAAAGATCCACACATTCGCATCCATTGAAAATCCAATATACCATTTGAAAGGATTTAGTTACAAACTGCGAACGCCGCTTTACACGCTCACACAAATCCTAAATACGCGAATTTATCGACGACGGACTCGAATAATTCCGCAACGCCGCCGCGACTCTTCTATTCCTCTGTAAACATCATAAAAAGTTTTTTATGCACATCCAATCTTGCACAATCGCGTTTGGTTTGTAAGGAAAATTGGGAGAAATCGATTTGGTTTCGGCATCTCATTGTGTGGGTGAATGCGTTTTGGCTCGGTTCAATGCCTACAGGGAGTTTCCCAAAAAGCACCTTAAAAAAATTGAAGTTTATATGCAGCCTTATTCAGAACTTATCTCTAAAACTTTGAGGCTATGTGCATCCTTAAATAAGAAATCGATATCACCAAAATAATTTATAATAAAAGGCTTAGGATTTCCCGTAAACAATGTTTAAAGTTATACCATTATAAAGGACTACGTATCTGGGCAACTGTACTTCAACACATCTGATACTTTTCTACCACATTCCTAAGAATGTGATAAAAAAAGTAAACACGTTTTTGTCTGGAACGCCTGATTAAAACCGACCGAATAAAGTTGGAGTGGGGATAATATCTCTATTGTCTATGAGTCGTCAGTCTATGTGTGTCGCTCTCGCGGGTGTTTTATTTATCTTAGGAGTGTTACACTCCTAAGATAAATAAATTGTTCTTAAATAAGAAATCGATATCACCAAAATAATTTATAATAAAAGGCTTAGGATTTCCCGTAAACAATGTTTAAAGTTATACCATTATAAAGGACTACGTATCTGGGTAACTGTACTTCAACACATCTGATACTTTTCTACCACATTCCTAAGAATGTGATAAAAAAAGTAAACACGTTTTTGTCTGGAACGCCTGATTAAAACCGACCGAATAAAGTTGGAGTGGGGATAATATCTCTATTGTCTATGAGTCGTCAGTCTATGTGTGTCGCTCTCGCGGGTGTTTTATTTATCTTAGGAGTGTTACACTCCTAAGATAAATAAATTGTTCTTAAATAAGAAATCGATATCACCAAAATAATTTATAATAAAAGGCTTAGGATTTCCCGTAAACAATGTTTAAAGTTATACCATTATAAAGGACTACGTATCTGTGCAACTGTACTTCAACACATCTGATAGTTTTCTACCACATTCCTAAGAATGTGATAAAAAAAGTAAACACGTTTTTGTCTGGAACGCCTGATTAAAACCGACCGAATAAAGTTGGAGTGGGGATAATATCTCTATTGTCTATGAGTCGTCAGTCTATGTGTGTCGCTCTCGCGGGTGTTTTATTTATCTTAGGAGTGTTACACTGTAAAATTTTCAAAATGGCTCATGTGTACAGTAATGCTGAGTTAATGGACATGATTCTTATTTATGGCGAAGTTGGACAAAATTCATTGGCAGCTTCGCGCTTGTATGCGGAACGATTTCCCAATCGACACACCGACACATCGACAGTTAGGTTTTGTGAGTGGTTGTTGCAGCAAAATGCTTAAAATCCCCAATTTACTTAATAATTTGCGTTTACAAGATCAGCAACAAGGAGGAACATTCGGTTTAGTGCGGCAAAATTGGATAAGGCGTGCCCAAAATTGTGTACACGTCCAGAAATATTATTTCGAACAGCCTTTGTTACAAGGTATGTGCAAATTTTTTATAAATTTCATGTTTCTTATACCTAGTAATCAAGTAGCGCAATTCTTCAAAATTAGTGTAACAAAATTTTATTCATTTTAAAGACACGTCACTTTGGCCACATCTATCTATCTTTAAGTTTATTTTAAAGTAAAAACGCTGCAAATCTTTTTTGCGCCGGGTGCGCCGGGTGCGCCGGTGTTTTTCGTGCTAGCCAGTTTGCATTGTCAGTCCCAAGGTCACTCCATTACAGTGGACCAGTATCCAGCGGCGTGCAATGAAAAATTTTTAAATAGTTTTCAGACCCCGCCAAAAAAAATTTTGTTTGCACTACCACATTTCTACATGTATGTTGAACATCCCCAAATTTTATTATGGATAAGTTCTGAATAACCCTATATTTACTTACAGCTGTAAAACAATTTTATAGCGGATCTGTCCATTTAAGAAAGTGTCTTGGGAATATTTCTCCATCTCATGGTTTCTAATTTAATACCAAGAATTTGTTCTGAATAAATTATTCAATCTTGGTATACAGGATTCCCTACTGCATTGGGTTGATTCATACTTGAAAAATCGAAGGTTGATAGTAAAAATTGAAAAGCAGATTGAATAGCGACTGATGTTTCTCTGCGGATAGAAGGCCGCAACGAAGTTATTGGAACATTGGAGGTCTCTATTCTCGCTAGACCGGTCTCGCACATTCCAGTAGCCATTCTCGGCATAATGGGCTCAATGCTAGGAAGCACGTATTTTTGCGAAAGCAGCTTTTCCATCATGAAATTTATAAAGTCAAAATATAAGTGACATAAGTCACTTACTCAGTTGCTTCGTTTGTCAACAACAAATATTAATGTTAATATTGATACACTGATTAGTGAAAACCAACATTCCCAAACTTCCCACCATTTTTTTTGTATATTTGTTATCTTTTTATAAATAAAAATAATTTACAAACAAGTTTTTTTTTGTACCTATTACAAATCACTGATAAAGTTGCGTACGAAGTAATATGATCCGCCCTTCACAACCGCAATTTTATTTACAGCAGCCCTTAGGCACTTGAAGTTGGATATCCCTAATCTAAAGGAATAATTTAGAAAACTTATCTGATTCTATTTTTCACATGCTCACAGAAAGCAAATCATCTTTGTAAAATGAGGCGGCCTAGCCAAGGTCTCCCAATCCATAGGTATTTCCGAGTAGTCATAAATTAAATGCAAAACAGTCAAGTGACTAAATTTCATTTATTTAGACGTTTGTTTCCGTATATGAATAGCTTGATGGTAATTTTTACAAAAATTCACAGATTTCGCAGTTCTTGCAACCACCCTGTTCCATTTACCGAGTACGGTATTATAACTCAACACTTCCTCATTATACTTTTCACACCGCTCGTCGGTCGAGCGCTGCGCTATCTATGTTAGTGAAGTAAAATCGCTGGTCTAACTTGCTTCTTTCTAGGGGTAAACATATATAGAGGCACCAGTATTCGCGCTATAAGCTTGAGCGCGCCGTAATACTTCACTCTTTTAAACACGAACGATTTTTAAAAATTCTTTATTTCAAAAACGGTTACAGATGCCAAAAGCAAACTTTTTTTTAAATTTTTAAAAACCTAAACCTAAACCAGCTAACCTAAAAAAATTTACATCGCAATTCTTAATCTAGGAATCAAGATATTAATTTATTCAGATTATTTTTGTATCTTATTTTTATCTGCTAAGTGAAGCTCAATCAACTAAACTCTATTCGAATTTAATACCTCTTCACATTACCATACCAACTCATTAAAAACTTATTACACTCAGACCAAGAGCAATCAAACAAATTCAATAACAGTCCAATAACGACATATTATTAATATGAAAATGTTCACAAAGGCAATAAATAAACCCGATATTTATGGTAAATAACTCTAAATCAAAATTCCAGTCGCGCGTTTGATTGAATTGAATAGTTGTAAATTGCCGGCACTGGGCAGCACTGTTTGTCACGGCCTCCTGCATTGTGCCCGATACAAAAACAAATTGACATCGCAAAAACCGTCGATTGTCTCACCAATCAGTGCCCATTGTACGTTGAATTCCTATTTAATCGCGGGGCTGGTAAAGGGTGGATCTCATGCTCATGTACACGTTGATATACCGGGGGAGAGTTTAGCCCTCTTATTGTATGTGCAGCGAACGGCGTTGATTAAAAAAATGTTAGGGCCCAGTTATTTCAAAGGCGGCTTGAATAACTTATTTATTTCTGTTCAGATAAGATAAAGAGGTGTCAGTCCCACAATTTGTTGAGAGTGATGTGATTTTGGTTGCTGATATATATTTTTTTGTATTATTTCATGTAAGGTAAGTAAGTAAAAGTTGTACCAAATATTTCGTTTTACAGGGTGCCCCAAATTTTAAGTCAATAAAGAAAACAATTGAAGTAAACTTTTAGATTTCCCGTTATCACAGTCAACAAAATATACAGTCAAATAGGTATACCCACTGCTGTTATATTAATAGCCTAATATTTTGTTATATAGAAAATATAAAATATTTTGTAAATATTTGTTCTGCTATTTAACTTCGGCTTATTTCCACCAATCATCGATGTCAGGAGACTAATTAGAAACCTGGAAATGTTGCCGACCACCTGGAAATGTTGCCATTTTGTAGCAGGGTAGGCATCTTTTACTTGCCTATCATTTCATAGACAAGGGACCTCCTGCTTAACTTACAGGCGACTCTCTAGCCGGGGAGGGTGCTGCTTCTGAAATTGTCGGACCAGAACCGCATATCCTCGAGTACTGCCAAAGCAACTCTCTTGACCTGGGCTGAGGGGCAAATCCTCCAGTACTGGCAAGAACTACCGAGATTAGTTCATTCGAACTAATAACAAATTATCGGCGTTCATAATAAATTCTTCAAAAACAAGAACTAAAAAACTTTTAGAGTTAAGCAGGCCACCTACGAACTTTAATTGGCCTACATACTGGTCACTGCCGTTTAAAATATCATGTACAAATTCGGCCTAGCAGAAGATGCTGCTGAGTGCCGCTTGTGCTTAGAAGATGATGAAACGGCAGAACACATATTATGCACCTGCCCCGCTGGGGAAAGGATCAGATACTCAATATTTGGCAAAGGACAACTTCTGTCAGAGGATCTTAATAAGTTCTCACCCAATAACACAGTAAAAAAAGGCAAATGGTAAAATTACTAAATGGTAATCGTAATTTGCTGCAGTGTTATTTTTAACACGAACTGGGTAGTATAATAACTAAACCTTTAGAACTCATATTACACGAACAATATATCCGCCAAGTTTGTAGAAATACTCATAAATTGTAGTAAAATTTACAAAACCCTGTGTTAAAAATGAATCAATCCGCCATAAAAACCGAATAATTACACGGTGAATAATTAACTATTACACATTACCTTGTAAAATCTACTGTGTTAAATTACTTTTATGTAATGTAATAATACACCGATATGTCTAACACTGCCAAGTGTGGACTATATACACACTGATGAGTGTGGATTCAGTGTTAAAATCAGTCGGATTTTTTTACTGTGAAGGTGATCAGCTACATTAACAGGCTGGACCTGTTGGGTTGAAATATAAGTAAGTGTAAGCCATAATAGACCACATGGTCGCGGTGGAGGGTCTAATTTTCGACCCACTCACTTTTGAACCTAACCTAACCTAGCCTGCTTAACATCTTATCTGAGAGATGGTTTGTTTTCTACACAAACCTCGTCTAAATTTGTATTCTTCTATGAATTCACCAGCCTACAAGTTACTAGAAGGTGTGGGAAGGCTTCACGGAAGGCATCTGGCCCTGTAACGGTCACCCATCCTAGTACTAACCTCGAGAACGTTGCTTCATATCATTGATATAAAGTCCTATTCTGAAATTCTATGCGAAAAAAAATACCCTTTAGATAATCATGTCGCAGCATCGATCATGGATTCCACTAGATACTTATGGCACTCTGACGAGCACCTAATAAGTGCGAATCCGATGTGTCTGATGGTTGGTCTCGATGAAAGATGTGGCGTCTTCCATGGAGATGCCGGGGTAATGCAATCCCAGTTGAGGCAGATCGTCCGTGAAGTAGGTAGTTGTTTTCGACATCTCCTTCAAATAAATAAGTGGGATTGTCTTCAGCAAAGACAATAGAGGTGACTGCTGTAATGACATCTGCGGAAAAGCAGGTCACCATCTGTCTGTCAATTAAACACTAATTGTCAGACGGATGGTAGCAAAGACCAAAAGAGTGCGCTACGGTGTTTCTCACCATCATTAATGACATACTAGTTAAATTTTAAAGTTCACAAGCCCTACATGCATACCTATACAACATATGCAAAAATTAACAATTACCAGAGACTCCTCAGTTATAATTTTGACCGACTTTATACCTAGATTTTCATTTGCTCCTGTATAGAAGTTTTCGAGCAATGGATAAAGTATTTACATTTAGTACCATTACTGTCTACACCACTCAGATTTGTTAAACTTATTTATACAGGGTCCTGCACCAGAGCTCCCTTCTTTTGTAGCTCATGAACTGGTGCCTTTATAAATTTCGTTCAAATTTGACTGCAAACTATTCGTAGAGAGGCACATTTTGAAAATATTTTCAAATATACAGGATGCTCTAAAAACATGTACCATACTAAACTTATATTTTTTTAAATGGAACACACTATATATTTTTGCATTTTTTAATTCTGCATACAAATTTGGTGTCAGTTTGTGTTATATTCCCTATAGCAAAATTTAGCCGTTCCGAAGATATTCGACATTTTATAGAAAAAATTACAGTTGTTAGAACTATTTCAAAGTTACATATCTTATACAATTGAACAGCCTTTATTTTAATTTTTATGTGTCAGATAGTTTAGGCATTGGCCTTTCTGAAAATAGCATAGAGTGTTTAATATTTACTGAGCAACACGTCAATTTTGAAACGTGCAAAACTAATTTTTTTCAAATGGCACACCCAGTATATTATTCTACAGTTGAAAGTACCATTCAATTCTGAATTGAATGATATAGCATTGTCCTATACCTATCTCTTAAGGTGCTCAAGATATAATCAATTTTACAATAAAGTGCTCGAAAATTTAAGTTACCCCGTTTCTAAGTGGTCTTCTAATAAAATAAAACAACTAGAAACATTTTAAATTTATTGTCAGTTGCTTTGACTATAATTATGGCTATGATTAAACACAAAATGTATCAACAATCATCAAAAACATCAATATTAAATAATTATTCACAGTCTACAATCTTATAATAAATTTTCAAAAACTTTGACGGTTAAATTCTATTCGCTAAGAGACAGTTGTTTCGTTCAGACTCAAATAATATAGAAATCATGTCAGCTAGCTCTTTACTATACATCATTATAAAAATAAATTGAAACAACTAAGTAAACTAAGTACCTAACTAACTATAACAACTAAACTAACAACAAAATTATTGAAATAAGTATAAATATTTGTAATTAACTTAAATTGTCGACACCAAGTTTGACAGCAAACAAATTAGACAAGTTGTTTTGTTGTCTTTGCTAGGTGACCCGATTTCTTAACGCATAATTTGATGTACAAAATTAGACTTCTTATAGGGTTACGTAACAATTAAATCTGTAAACAATTATTTAACATCGATGTAATTTTTTACATTTTGTGCTTAATCATAGCCATAATAAGAATCAAAGCAACTGACAATAAATTTGAAATGTTTCTAGTTGTTTTATTTGATTCGAAGCCACTTAGAAACGGGGTAACTTAAATTTTCGAGCACTTTATTATAAAATTGATTATATCTTGAGCACCTTAAGAGATAGATATAAGACAACGCCATATCATTCAATTCAGAATTGAATGGTACTTTCAACTGTAGAATAATATACTGGGTGTGCTATTTGAAAAAAAATAGATTTGCACGTTTCAAAATTGACGTGTTGCTCAGTAAATATTAAACACTCTGTATGTATTACAGACTTCTATTAGCTGTTTTCAGAAAGACCAATGCCTAAACTATCTGACATATAAAAATTAAAATAAGCGCTGTTCAATTGTGTAAGATATGTAACTTTGAAATAGTTGTAACAAATGTAATTTTTTCTATAAAATGTCGAATATCTTCGAAACGGATAAGTTTTGCTATAGGGAATATAACATAAACTGACACCAAATTTGCATGCAGAATCCAAAAATGCAAAAATATATAGTGTGTTCCATTTAAAAAAACATAACTTTAGTATGGTACATGTTTTTAGAGCACCCTGTATATTTGAAAATATTTTCAAAATGTGCCTCTCTACGAATAGTTTGCAGTCAAATTTGAACGAAATTTATAAAGGCACCAGTTCATGAGCTACAAAAGAAGGGAGCTGTGGTGCAGGACCCTGTATATGAAACCAACTTGCAACACCCAAAACACAACAAGTCCTTTATATACACAAAGTATTTAACAATGAGTAAACAAAAACGCCGCATCAGTAGAAATAATCATTACCAACAATGAAGAGTTGATTGAATATGAATAATTCTATCATTACCCTTTCAGGAAATATTAGCTTTATTGTAGTGGCAGTATTGTTACTTCGCCGGCAGCCTTCAGACTAAAGAACCATTCTCTACAATATCAGATTATTTGATACCTATATATAGGTTTCAAACTATACACAGGTAACCAATATTTTATGTACATATATCTTGAAAAGACAATGCACATATCCTTATTTTTAAATACATTAAAACATTACAACACGCGTGTTTCCTTCATTCAGAGTATTTATTATCAGAAACATGGTAGTGATGTTTAGTAATTTTACTTTTTGCTTTTATTTTATTTTGATGGATTTTAAATTGCCATTAATGTATAAATGCGGTTAATATATTGTGATGCTATTTAAATGTTTTACTAAATAAATGCTAAATAGCAATTTAATTAAAATTAATTTTCATTGCCATGACTGTCTGACTCTTGAATGGCTGGCCTGAAAGATTATACAGGGTCTTTCAATGAAAACTTGACCACCTCTACCGAACCGAACTTGAAACTTAAACTTAAAACCGAAAACTTGACCTTATGAAACCGAAAAAAAAAATTTGAATTCGCCGAGACCCGTCGATTTCTGTTCTTGGGGGAAGCATTTTTGACAGTCGAGCCAACGACACACATCACTTTTACCTCATCATTCAAAGTCCTTTCCGTTGCAAATACACTGGTGCATCGTTAGAATGAGATTTGATAGATTTATTGGCTAAAAACGAAAAGTTGACTAACCGACATTCGCATATTAATTTCTACAGAAATGCCTACGAATAATAAGCTTTTTATCGATTACATAACCACATTACTTTTTTGATCTGTCGATCATCAGTTTAGCAAAAAAAAAACAGTCTCAAATTAAAAAAGCTGAAACAAAAAAAAACAAGTTTTATTTAATGTATTCCTCAAAATAACCCCCAGTAACTTGTAAACAATAATAGTCTCTTTTCAGATTCTGTTCAGACATTACTAAAGACATCCCGTGTTATTAATCGGCATTCTTCCACAACTCACTGACGCAACACCTCTAGTATTTCAGGCTACGTAGCGTACACTCGCGATTTCAAATGGAAATCGCGAGGAAAAATTCCAAAGGGGATAATCAGGTGAGCTTGGTGGCCATTCGACGAGACCTCTTATACCAATCCAATGCCCTGGAAATGATTATCCAAAAAGTGCTGCACAGCAAGAGCATAGTGAGAGGGTGCGCCATCTTCTTCGAAAGTTATTTCATTTTCAATTAAATTGTCGTTACTCTCTAAAATTTCTGTTATCATAGTCAATTGTTTCTTCCAATAATTGTAAATAGTTGTTCTCATAGAGATTTCCTTGAATAATAAACGGTCCAACAAGATGATTTCCCAAAATTCCATCCCAAACATTCAATTTTTGAGGAGTCTCAGTATGAAATTCCCTGATTAAATGAGGATTAGTATTACTCCAATACTTCGCCATTAAACATAAATGTACATTCGTCTGAAAACACGTATGGTAGAGAAGATTTTGGTTCAGTAGAAGTCGCTCACTAAAATATTCGCAAAATTGGGTACGACGATCAAAATCATCTTCCATGTAATTCTTGACCAGCACAATCTTAAATGGATGAAACTTGTATTCAAAATTCGATGAACACTTGAACTGGATACGTCAGAAACTTGAGACACAGCCTTGATCGACAGATTATTGCCCATCTGCAAGTGACTCATAACTGCCACTTCAACTGCTTCATTTCGAACTGGGCGAACTTCGATCTCGCGAAAAATGTCAACAAGAGCAGAAATCGACGGGTTTCGGCGAACTCAAATTTTTTTTCGGTTTTATAATTAGAAAGGGGGGTCAAGTTTTCGTTAAAAGACACTGTATATATAAGACACCTGTCACATATTATTGAGGTGTTGACAAAACTGCAATTTTTTCAAAACTGAAACAAAATGTGATTCTGATTTAGGTACCTACATCTGAATCTGGCAGTCACCAAATTTATCGATTTTTATCCAAAGAGTTGCTTGCCACTGGAAACATCTTAGTCAGTTAATTCATATATGTTAAGAAGTAATTTTAAGATATCTTTAATGCTCTGTCGGTAGGTAGGTAGCTAGTATTGAAAAAATAATCACTTTTAATATCATAAGTGCAAAATTTCCGGCAATTAATTTGTGCACTTGCGGGATATTCGGTAAGAAAATGCCAGGAAATATTTATTTAGAATTTCAATATCATTATTTTTTTGAAACCAACACTAAAGAGGAGGATAATGTCATAATTTATTTATAGGATTTTGAGAGTTTGATGTATATGTTACAGGAAATATCCAATTTCAGGCCATTTCAGTTTGGCCTAGGACATACTAAAAGTTCCTATCGTTGTTAGGAACTTTGCATTTTTCCTAGGACATACTAGTATTGCCTGATAGTTTTTAGGACAAACTAAAATGGCCTGATTATCATTAGGAAATACCCGAATAAAAATTTCCATCCAGAAGTTTCGATGGTCAAGGATATTAGTGTTGTAGCTTCTTAATCGGAATCGTGCCGCTATGCTTCTAGTTTATTTTTTAAATATTTATTTATTTATTAATTTATTTATTTATTTATTTAGAGTACAGCTGCCCAGACAGATCAAAATCCAATTACAGGGCAGGAAAATATTCAAAAATGTAAAAATACAACGATATACATATACAATAAATTAGCAAACACATAAATATAGGTAAACAAGATGCACACATATGTAAAACAATAATAAATAAAACATTTACAAATAAATTAAAAGATCAGATAAAAAAAATAGGTAGCAAGTAGCATAGAGCACGAAATTATCATAAAATATCAAATAAACATACAAATGTGATAACAATTAATTTAAAACATAAGTTTTGTGCCTATCTGAAAATACATTGCCTGATATTACGTATACTGAACAGTTAAAAATGTCTAAATTTAAGTGAAAATTCATATAATTAGAACATATTCTATAAATTGGTGAATATTTCAGTATATTTGTCCTTGTAGTTGATAAATAATACAATGCATATGTGCGAGTATCTATATTGGGGACATTGAAATAAATATGCTGTAAGATGTCTGGACAATCAATTAAATATGGCACAATTAAAGTCGAAACAAAGTTTTATTAAAAAAGGAAGCTATAGAAAATGTTTGCCTTGCTTCATCCTTTTACCCAATTAATTTTCCTAATATAATGCATTTTGTTTTTTTTTTTTCAATAATTTAAATCGGATATTTCCTACCACTAATCAGACTATTTTCGTTTGTCCTAAAAACTATCAGGCAATACTAGTACGTCCTAGGAAAAATGCAAAGTTCCTAACAACGATAGGAACTTTTAGTAGGTATGTCCTATAGGTCAAACTGAAATGGCCTGAAATCGGATATTTCCTGTAACATATACACAAGTCTAACCTTAAAAAAAACTTGTATGTGGTATTGTCACTTATAATTGCACAAGAGGTTTGTATTTTACCGGATAAATTTGGATTGTTTAATGAGAAACTGTTGCCAAGCAATCAGACGAGAAAAACTGTCAACTATTAAAAACGCGAACCGAAAGTGGAGCGTTTTTAGGTTGACAGTTTTTCGAGTCAAATTGCTAAAGGAAACAGTTTAGAATTTAAACAATCCAAATTTATCCGGTATCAATACAAACATCGAGTATAATTCGGCAGGACAATGTAATGAATAAGAAATTTAGAAACATATGAATGCAAAATTTATTTATGAAATACTAAAAATAAACACATTTTTATTTAAGCATCACCGAATCGATTCATTGTTTGTGTTTGTTTCACAATTCAATAACTTGTTGACAGAAATAAACTATTTATTTTGGCAACGGACACCGCGATAATTGATTAAAAAATGAAAAGTTATGTGAAAAAACCACTAGTGCATTTGTCACTGCTAAAAGTTGCAGGTAACTTTTGTCGCTGTCAAAGTGACAATTGCACTGTGGCATATGCGATTTTTATATATAAATTAAATTGTCACTTTTAAATTGTGATTATAATTTACAATGTTTCGTTACGGAATAAAAAATTCTTCAGAAATTCGAGAAAAAATTCGACCCATGATTTTGGTGGTAACTTTCTATATTATAAAGCCACTTTTAAGCTCATCTCTTAAACTTAAAAACATATTCACTATAATTTTGCTTTTGTACCCTATAAAGTGAAAAAATATCCGCTAAAATTATTTTTCGTTGGCATGGCAACGACCTAGATTTGACATCGGTACCTGATTGAATAAAAAGTGGAGCAATGAAATTTTCATTTGTATAACAATTATTATATAAATGAGATAAATAATAGATAGATAAATTTATTTCTTACCTATATTTCTTGAATATAGTTAAAAATTAACGGAATATACTTTTGTATATGAATGTATCTGTAAATATAATATGTTAAAACTAAGGATCCCGCATAAAAGTCGAGTTAATATGGACCAAATTTGGAGTACCTATGAGATCAGTACAACAATAGCTACTACGCACCTTGTTGTCTTACACTGCTCATTACTGAGTGATTACTTGCATCATCTTCGAAATAATTATTAAAAAACAACGCCAAGGTCTTTAATGTTCTCATGTGGATTTAGAGCCATACCCACTATACTAGGAATGTTATAGGTATTCAAATTAACAATTTTGCTTTCTGGAGTAAGATACAACGTTGCATTTAAAGATATTTAAAGTTATATTATATAAGTTATTTCGCAAATACGAACTGTTCAATAATTTTAGACTGTCCTGTAACGGATTACAGTCTTTAGTAGAGTTACTTAGTTTGAATAGGTAAATATTTTCATGTAATCCGCGTATAAAAGGTTCTCTACATTAATTTCCATGATTATATGATTATATCATTAATAAACATTACAAAGAACAAACGATCTTTATTATGGTGGAATGTGACTTCTTAATTAATAAAGTTTAGAGGTAGAGAGATTAATTTTCCGACGCACATAAATAGAAAAACTAAGTAATGCCTACCCCGATAATCCGTAGATACACACTCACAGTGTACCTCCTGCAGAAGACATTTAGCTCAAAAGTTAAATACCCCTTTATCTCAAGACCTTAATGACAAGCCACACTTCTCGCAGCTCCTGTATCTATTTCAGGACAACAGCGGTGCCCCTGAAGTCGCCTAAGATATCCTGATATGATTAGGGAGATATCTGCGCCAATGGGACCTTCATGGGAGGAGTCACGGCAATCAATGCCGCTGGTGGGGTGATGCATGGCGACTGAGCAACAAGTGTGCGTTCTCTTACATAAAACTGCGACAGTAATCCAAGCTGGTAATCAGGATTACCAGCATTATGTAACTCTTACACGGAGTGTTGCAGGAAATACTTTCATCATTTACATCATGTGTACCTATACAAGAATAGTTATAAGTTTAAATAAAATAATGAAATTTTTTATGTATCTGTCTATACAGGGTTTCAGGATTATGTGATTTTTATTATTCCGTGGTTATTTTTTCTTTAAGAAAAACCGGTACATAAAAAATCTCAATTGAAAAATACAATTGAAGATCATTCTAGGGAAATGTAGTTCAAACTTATGTTCCTTGATCGAAATGCTAACCAAATTTGGATGAACATTGTTTCATGAATACATTGATAGGTAGGTACAGGGATTAAGATCAAATAGGTAGTAGGGGATATTAATATTTTAAAAAGAGCATTTTACTACAACGTACCTAATGTCTTTTAAGATTTTATTTAATATCAGTTTGTCATCAGGGCTACAGGAACTACGAATTCTTTACAAAGGGATTATTCTTTTGATTATTTATATTTTATTATTATAAATATACACCTAATAACAATTGTTTTTATAATCAATAGATACTTTTATATTACCTAATTTTCTTGAAAACCCTTGTTTGTATTTAAGAACAAATTCTTTTTATTTTTATTTTGAGAGGTGAATAATGTAAAATTAAACATTGATATTTAAACAGGGTGAAAATCCCAAAAAAGAAAAAGTTGAGTTTATGTTATTTTCATACACTTCCTATAATACTTTATATATTGTCACATGTAAAAATATTATTTGGATTTTTAATATATTTTTTGCTGAATACCTAAACACTTAAATAGGTAAACCCTTTAATAAACAAACTTGAGTATCTACTTACGAAATTTAAAAATATGTTCCCTGCAAGAATCATTTCTTGTTCAAGAATTTCGTTAACAACAAAACATTAACGAAATTATTCACAGTGCTGGTTCGGAGGAGGAGGTCCAAGGAGAAAACTCTGTCTAGCTATTTTATTTGTAATCTCAACAGAGTATAACGAATTTTATGTCTGAAATTTCTATGTGAATGGTCGACAAATTTGACATTAGGTACCCAATCTTTCTCAAAGCCCAATTTACAATTGAATAAATAATAATAATAATAATAATAATAATAATAATAATAATAATATACTCATATATTTCAACAGGAATGACAGGATAAATGAGTGACATAATAGTAAACATATAGATACCATTTAAGTGTTTCAAATAAAAAATCTTTAGGTATACCTAGACATTTCGTAGGTATATATAATACCTAATTGTAGGTACTGGTTTTATTGCACACTCTGTATACAATCAAAACAGTCCAATGATCCGTAGCAACTGTCATGATGGTGCAGTGGGCTAGAGCGTGTTTTGTGGCAGCATTTCTCGATCGCACAGCCTCTTATGGTCTTGGTTCGATACCCTGCTCCGGGTATGGGGTATTTGTCTGCGTTTTTTCAATATGTAGCCCCCTTCCGGACATCTATTGACTTTGAATATGGAGGTTGTCTTATTTATATGCTGTTTTAATGTGTTTTAATTTAATTTTAATCCGAAAAGAAACTACTTTACTTAGATAACCGAAGAAAGAGTGATTATAAGAAGTTAGTCGTATCGGTGTCAATAATAGACAGAATATGTAGACATTTATACGTTGTAATTACCTATACAGATGCGGGGGTAACGTCGAAACTATACGCAGGCACCCTAGCGATTCGTCGACCACAAAGTCCTCTAATCCAGTAATGAGTAATCTGTATACTCCACGGCTAATCTCGCGGTTAAATTGCGAGTAAATCAGCGCACACTTACATCCCGCCTCCATGGTTTCCCTCCCCACCCCGCGAAACGGGCGATATCGGGGAAGTGTTTTGGAAACCCAGCGTGGCGCCAGTCTATCTCTACCAGAACCACGCGAGAGATCTCATGGCACACCTGATAAAAACCTACCGACAATTACATATCACTTAAAAGTCCGTGAGTCATGGCTAGAATCGCAAATTAATTCCTCGCGTTTGTACCTATACTGTTTACTGAGTTGTATTGAAATGTCTTCTCCGAAGCCTGTGAATCAGGAGCATATCAAGAGGCCCATGAACGCTTTCATGGTGTGGTCCAGGGGTCAGAGGAGGAAGATGGCTCAGGAGAATCCCAAGATGCACAATTCGGAGATTTCCAAGAGGCTGGGTGCCGAGTGGAAGCTGTTAAGTGAGACTGAGAAGAGGCCCTTTATTGATGAAGCCAAAAGGCTAAGGTAAGATAACACTTTTCGTAATAAATTTTAAACCTGCATGAGAGAAAGATATCAATAATGTAACACTCAGTATCAGTACTTTAATATGAATAGGTACATATAATATGTTAAAATTACAATAATTGCGTGTATAACATTATTAGATGAATTAATTAGAGATTAATACATTTTTTATTGTTTGTGCAATGCTTTGACTCGTACATTCTGACCCCACCTACTTTTTTCATTTTTGGTGATAGAAAAAAATAAGAAGTACAAAAATTGTAAGGGTTTTTTAAGGACTTATACTATATTGAAAAATATAGATACGCAGGACATCCCATAAACGAAGTAGGTATAATAAAAACAAGTATTTTTTTTAATGGAATACCCCGTATATTTAGTGATACCTTCAAAGAGCTTTTTCCGATTTCAACATTGTAGGTATAATAAGCTATATCTTTTACCGTGAAAAAATTACAAAAATCCGATTTCCGATCGAAGTACGAATGATCAAAACAAATCGGCTCTCACAACACAATATTTGTAAGAATTATTTAATAATAATAATTACAGGTGGTGTAATCCCAAAAGAAACTATAAACTCATAGCAATATTTGTTTTTAATTGACGAATTTTCATTAAAAAATATAAATATAAGATAAATACAATTTCTTACCACTGATTAAATTATGTATTTATTTGTATTTGACCAATTAAAGATCTAATTGGTATTAACATGGCTTTATTTCAATGGTTTATTAAATATTTAATATTATCTAATAAATTTAATTGCCAAGGAGAGAAATATTTAATCTGCCGAATTAAAAGTTTATAGTTTTCTCAAACGGATTTATTTCGCACTCTCAATTTAGATTTACTAAGTAGGTAGATACTTAGAAATAAACTTTTTTCCAAAATTAGACAAGTACCTAGGAATTTAAAATTAGATACCAAATATTTAATAGTGAAATTTAGATAAGGCATGATATTGAACAGGTTATTACATTAATTTATAAAAGACGAAATTTTATAGAAACTGGGAAAAATTATTTATTTTTTAAATTCATTTAGGCACCTACAAATATAGGTACCTACCTATATATTTATTTCTTCCTCTAGTTAGGTAATAAAGACAAACATCACTTGACCATATGAATTTTATTCCATTAAAATTCAAGCCAAGTACATACTAATTTATGTATATTTATGTGTATTTATGTAAGTCCGTGTTTTTATTTTATTTATTTTTATTTTATTCTACGCTACTCAACAGGTCTACTGACTCAATAACAGAATAGGAACATCGAGTAACATACATAATCAAGTTTGAGTAAAACAAACCAATATTAATATCTAAGTGATAAAATACAGAGAATAATGAAAATCGAGCCATACAAAAAATGAAAATCAATGTGTACTTAAAATATATACATGTCAGGTGACACTGCAAAAAAAAACAGCAAACTAGTTCATAAGAAATAAGAGGAAATCTAGAAGACTATTTTCTTCAAAGAGGATAATGTACAAGCAAAAATATCAATATAGATTCAGATACGTTATTATAAATATTGCACATGTTGTAAAGCGGCGAATATTTTTTTATATTTGTTCTTGGAGTTGATAAGTAAAAACTATCAGACTGACGAGATGCCTCTCTAGGGACATACAAATTAAGCATACCTAATATTTGACTACAGTCTATGTTAGCATGTAGGTACTATCTTGAATTGAAACGTCAAAAAACAAACCTTACGTCTATTTAATAAGGCATCTAAAGAGAATCTGTCTAAAAGTTCTGACTGAGGAAAACCTCTCGCAGGATAATCACCATCTGTCCTATAAGCCACAAGTTTTAAGAAACGGCGTTGAAATCTCTCAAGACTATCAATGTGTCGCATAGTTTGGGTACCAAATTATTGATGCATACTCCATCTGAGATCGAACTATCGTATTATATAGGACCATTAGAACCATTTCTTATAAAAATTTACCGTGTTTTTAACCACAAAACCCAATGCTTTATAAGCTTTGGCAGTAATATTTCAAATATGGTTGCTGAAGCTTAATTTCCTGTCAAACGTGACTTCAAGGTCACAAAAGGTTTCAGGTCTGCAAAGTACTTTTCTAATAAGTTCATAATTATATATGTGATTAAATTTCGCTTCATTGAGAAAGTCATAACATTACACTTATCAGAATTCAAAAGCAGATTATTTCTAACGCACCAGGCATCAATTAAGTCCAAGTTTTTCTGCAGCAAACGACCGTCGCTTAGATTAGAAATCCTGTAAAGTAATTTTAAATCATCCGCATAGAGTAAACAGTTCACAGATAAGTCTTCGATAATGTCATTTATAAATAAACTAAATAAAAGGGGACCCAGGATCGAACCTTGGGGAACTCCAGAGGTAGCCTGCACCCTGACGGATTTACAAAGCAAAAACAGTGTTTAGCAATAACTGTATTTGACAACTGAGGCAAATGTAATTATGTCCATAAAAACACTATAAAATATACTATCTCCAGAAATGAGTATCTTTGTCCATAATTTTCAGACATTGGTTGGTAATGGTTTACACAAACCTATGTGGAAGATTTTTTTATTTGAGAAAACTACAAATTTGGTATGTCGTTTGAGAAAATTGATACTTATTGCTGATTATTATACAATTTAAATGATATCTTTAGGTACTTTATGATTTTTGTAATATGACAAATATTTGGAACTTCTCTCGGCCAACGCTGTACTTATATTTGAGTGTCTCTCAATCACCAAAGATAAATATTGAAAAAATATACCAGCAGCGCGGCGCCTTTGTCAATGCCTAACCTTAAATCGATCGATATCTTAAACATTTAAGTCAGATACCTGATGATTATTATTATTCTTATTCAAAACTACATAACATTTCACAATATGTCCCAAGAGTTGCTGATTATTTTATACTACAAGGAAGTCAGCCTTTATCTTATCAATAGAAAATTGTAATTTCAGTAGTATGTAGTAGGTAAATAATAATTAGGGATTAATAAGTATGAATGCACACTCAGAAAAGGATTTAATTGAGATAAATACAATTTCTTAACTCCAATAAAGTTATTTATTTAATATTAATGTGTTAATATAGCATTTATTTCAATGACAGTATAGTAATTTTCGCGAGCGGAGTTATTTAACACACTTAGGCCCGGTTTCACAATAGATGGTTACCATTAGTTAACCGATAATTAACTAACTATAAGTGTAGAATGAGCATACTTGTAGATAAAATGTTAAAGAAATTGACAATCTAAACTTGTAGTCAGTAAACTGATGGTTAAAATACATTGTGAAACCGACCGTTTATCTAGTTTAATACTGAAAGATAATCTTTAGTTTTCCAAAATGAAACAAGTAGGTATGTATAACCTAATTGTTATATTGAAATGTAAGGCTTAACATTAAATATGTTATAACATTTATTTATGGAAAACCATATATCGGAGGAGATGGTAAAAACTATTAATTTTTTTTTAATAAAACAGTTATTCAAATGACTTAATAATTTTAGAAAATGCATATAAAATTTTTCACTCAGTTTCAACATTCTAAAAAATATTGATAAAAAACACAATTCGGAAGTATCTAGTCATTATAAAAGATAACAATTATTTTCAAATCTATGGCAAAAATGTATACATTATAATTAATAATTACGTTCTGACTGAAGGAAAAGTGATTTTATTTTTGAGGAAAAAAAATATTGGTTACATGTTTTTATGAATTATTTCATGAAGAAGCCACCTCCGTTGCTACTTTAGAATGTCCGACTCAAATAGTCCAACCTCCTTGCGATTATGAATTACACATAATGCCTATTGTCGGATACAACGCTATACAACTACAATATACAATTATTACATGCATATACTGTACAATTAGTTTGTTATGTTATAATTCACTGAACAACTAATTACACTTAGGCATTACTCATGATAACGCTACAAAAATGGCTGTGTCTCGGTTCAACAAGTTACGGTACAAGAGTAGGTACGTGCAGGCGCTCTGCGCCTTTAGCGGTTGCAATTAAATATTTAATTGTGGAAAAGGAATGTATTTCTTAAAAGTAAATATTTAGTCCTGTTTTAAAAATATATTTTCTGGTTTATTTAGAATAAATCATTAGATTTAAAGCATTTTAATATAATTCTTAATATCAAATATTTATTTTCTCCAAATAAACATAGGTATTTGTTTAACTTTATACACACAGTAAAAAAAGACAAATGGTAAAATTACTAAATGGTAATCGTAATTTGCTGCAGTGTTATTTTTAACACGAACTGGGTAGTATAATAACTAAACCTTTAAAACTCATATTACACGAACGATATACCCGCCAAGTTTGTAGAAGTACTCATAAATTGTAGTAAAATTTACAAAACCCTGTGTTAAAAATGAATCAATCCGCCATAAAAACGGAATAATTACACGGTGAATAATTAACTATTACACATTACCTTGTAAAATCTACTGTGTTAAATTACTTTTATATAATGTAATAATACACTGATATGTCTAACACTGCCAAGTGTGGACTATATACACACTGATGAGTGTGGATTCAGTGTTAAAAATTCAGTGTGATTCAGTCTGATTTTTTTACTGTGCAGAGTACTGAGAGTATATTCAATAGCTACCAATACAAAATAAGTATTTTATAAATATTCAAAAGTAAATAATTAATAATTGCGAAAACCTATAGCTTACTAACGATTTTAAGCAAGATTTTCTTTCAGTACAGGTTGAATAATTGTTTACTATATTCGGTAATTGAAAAAATATTAATTAAGAATGGTAAATGTAGTTAGCAAAATAACTAAAAAGAAGGCCTCTTCCATTGGGTCTTTTTCGCCTACTACTAATTTACGCTTAAGTGTTCTCGTGACTCATTTTATCTATAGGTGTTTATGAAATTCTTAAGATGAAAGGGTAATTCAAGGGTAAGAATTGTTCCATATTCTGTCCGAATTCAAGCTTGTCAGATTTTTCAATAGCAACTGCATAAGAAATCCTTGCCTCTTTTTCCTGTTCAGCTATGTTAGTTTTCTCAAAACTTTCCTCTTTGGAAAGTACTTATATTATCCCTATTCTTATATTTTCATTTTTGTAGTGAATATAACAGAACATAACAGAAAAGTTAATTATCAATACTGTATCTTCTTTAGAATATTAAAGCATCATTGATACTATTATAGGCTGCGCCGTTGCTAAAAACTACATATTATTTAAGTAACAACATTGATAACAATGTAAGTATCAACCGGAACATTGACATTATCACTTATCGAAATAAAATTAAAGGTTATAATAATAAATATCAAACATGTCAATATGTATCATTTGCCGTCAATAATGACGGTAACTATAAGTACAGTATACTCTAGAATTATTAATAGAATAGACTAACCAATTTCTTGGTAACAAGAACTAATTGTACTGATGTACACATATTGTAGGCCATGTGCCAAAGAAGGTGAAAACAATGGATAAATCCCATCAAATCTCAGTCACAGTGCAACCTATTTATTCACCACTCTACTACAGTGTCATTATAGGTACTATTCTAACCAATACAAAATTGTAGTGGCGAAAAATACATAGTAGTGCCCTCTTTTGGTCTTTGCTACTATAGGTACGTCTGACAATTATTGTCAAATTGACAGACAGATGCGACCTGCTTTTCCGCAGGTGCCATTGCAGCAGTGACCTCTATTGTCTTTAAGGAAGACAATCCTACTTATTTATTTGAAGGAGATGCCGAAAACAACTACTCCACGGCAACGTGCCCGTAATGTAAAGCCAGTTGAGACACATTGGCCGTGGAGTAGTTGTTTTCGGCTTTTCCTTGAAATCAAAAGTATTTGTTAAGCTTCAACATAGATAGTAGCTTCATCTACAGACATCCAGCTTTATGACTGGATGGATAATATTGAACGGAATTATTTGACTGTCGCAAACCCCAATCAGTTACTTTATTTGAGCTTTGCTGTAGTAGCTAAAATATATAGTGTAATATGCATACCTGAAATTCATATTTTTCTTAAACATATCCTGCCTACGTCCATTCATTGCCACTTATCGTTTACTGTTGCCGACCAGCGACGAAATTCCAAGCGTCGCGAATGTGGGGAAGGATGAGAAACCACACGTCCTTAAGAGTCCATTCACTAGTTCGAAATAAGCCTAAAATCGGCGTTCGTCTCGTGCCTAATTATAAAAAAACTATAAAAGATAGCGAATTTTAGTAAAAAACTATTGAAAGATAATACTTTAATCTACATTACTATAGTAGTAATTTTTGGTAATCCTTTTTATTTTTACAATTCCATGCAAACAATCTTGTATTAAAATAGCGTATTTTTAAAAAATATTTTCTCTAAAATACATGTTGCTACTATAGGGATCTAGTTTATCTTTTGATCTTTCCGGTGATATATAATTTATAACATTAAAAAGAAATGTTGTTGCAATTATAAGACAAATCCGGTACACAGTAAAAAAATCCGACTGATTTTAACACTGAATCCACACTCATCAGTGTGTACCTATATAGTCCACACTTGGCAGTGTTAGATATATCGGTGTATTATTACATTACATAAAAGTAATTTAACACAGTAGATTTTACAAGGTAGTGTGTAATAGTTAATTATTTACCGTGTAATTATTCCGTATTTATGGCGGATTGATTCATTTTTAACACGGGGTTTTGTAAATTTTACTACAATTTATGAGTACTTCCACAAACTTGGCGGGTATATCGTTCGTGTAATATGAGTTCTAAAGGTTTAGTTATTATACTACCCAGTTCGTGTTAAAAATAACACTGCAGCAAATTACGATTACCATTTAGTAATTTTACCATTTGTCTTTTTTTACTGTGTACCGTTGCAATAAGGGCAAAATTGATTTTCATAGGTATGCCTTTTTACTTCGGCTTTACGTGCACCTCCTAAATCTAAATAATTCGGTATTGGGAATATGTAAGTTTCTGCCCATCGGCTACCCAACCTCTCAACCCGACCCCGCATTCATGCCTGTCAAGTCTACAGTGAACAGATCCTTAACCCGGCTTCAGAGCATTTTTTAATATTATACTTGTTCATTAGATTCGGTGAGGTAAATATAAGTTTAAAGAAGAGTTGGATGTTACATCCGACCAAATATTATATAGACAAATAGCAACACAGTTTTGTGACCAACAATATTATACTATTAAGGACGTTTGTTACTTTATGATATTTTTTCAATAATTCTTAAAATAATTACTAAAAAAATTTCATAATGAATATCCATCAATTGCAAACAGTAAATTTATGTATAAATTTTTTAAGAAATTATTTTCAATATATTCTAGTTTCTCGCTGAAATCGACGCGGATATCTGCGCATTGCACAATTTCCGATTATAGTCAGCTGTTTGAATTTGACTTGACGATTAACGATAACGAATAGGAAATAACCTCAAACCTCAACATAAATTAACTTTATCTATGTGCGTGCATATGTGTTTTGTTTGTAATGTACCTTATTATTCTCATCTCAGGATCAAAAAATCTCAGGATCGTGATCTATATTCTTAAACTTATGAAAAATGACAACAGATGGTACTTAAACAAGAAGCTTACTGCGATTGCGTATAAATGAAAAATGGAAAATAATTTAGTTAACATTGCAAACAGGTAATTTACAATTTTCAAAATAGTGTTTTTAAAAATGCACCAAGAAATTTTCTGTGAAATTATCTGATAAATATCGTGAAATAACAAACGGCCTTTACTATATTAGTATATTAAATAGTATTTGTGACCAAATACTATTATAAATAATGTAGTAAATATTATACACATATGTGTATAAATTGTTGTTCTTGAATATGTAAATCTCAAAGTCTGTATTACTAAAATAAAATATTCTAATTTGTACTTTTAGTTTTATAATTATTACCTATTTTCACCCCTTAAAACATAGCCGCCCATGCCGTTGGCCACTGTGACAGGAAATTTCTTTAAATTGAGGTTGTGTTTTTTGTTATTCTTGGAAACGATTATTTTATATACTGACAAATAGGCAATTATTTATCTATACATATTTGATCGGATGATGTTACATTTGATGTACCTAAGTGTGGCATAATTCCAAAAGTTTATTTTGCCACGGCGTTGCATGGTCCTGTGCCTTAATTGAGAACAAGGCCAGGACGTTCACTTAATAATAAACCATTGTTGAAATTTAATCCATACACACAAAGTATTTAGTGTATCCCATAACACAGTATTATGACTTTATTAATATGCCCCGTCTAGTCTAATCCGCGCTTAAGCCCCATTAATAGGGCGCATACGGCCCATCCTCGGGCGCGCTCTGTTATCTTTTGTAAAACAGACGACCTGCTTTGTACTGAATCACTTTAAATCTCTGTTTATTGAGATGAGGAGCCCCGTGTATTATTGCTATGGCGCATAATACGTGTGGGAATCGTCACATTGTCGCCGGGGCCTGGCAAATTTGTTCCATGGTTAATTGTTTTGACACTCGCATCGCAATGTCTCATTGTATTAGCTGGGATTGAATTAATAGGGAAAAGTTGGAAGCGCGACTTTGCGAAACGGAAATGTCGAGCATTGTGATCAGGAGCTTTCGTTTTATACTATTATGGCATCAGTTGTGTTTGTGGACAAGTTTTAAAAAAGATTAATTTTACCAGAGATGTATAAGTCTCTGATTTTACGCAAAATTGGTTTTCATTGCATATATTTCTTCCGTCAAGTAGATTCCACTTGGACTTATCTTTGTACCCAGTCTGGATGGCAGTAAGGCTCTTAGCGTGCATGTAAACATACAGGGTGTCCACCTAGTGCGCGTAAGTCCAATATCTAGGTTAATAAAAGAGATAACTTAATTTTTTTTTCTACAGGGTTGTCTAATATCCCGAGCTGCACAAAATGAAAATATATTTACATATTCAGGGTGTTCAGTTTTTCCTAGACAGGTACCAACTTCATTTTTTTAAATGGAAACCTATATTTTTTATGGCATTATCGAATTCTACGTAAAAAATTAGTGGGACTTTGTACATAACACTGCTATTGAAATATTGATAGTTTTCGAGATATTTGACTTTTAATTTTTTTTTCTTATGTTTCGTCACTTCTAATAGTTGACATAATTATGGTTGTATGACAGCTAGAAATTATTTTTTTTTCAGAAACTGTAGAGTGAAGATGGCTCTTTCGAAAAACGTATCAAAAGTTGACCTGCGATATACAGGGGGCAACAGAAATCGTGCCAAACCTGATGGTTTAAAATTTAAAAAATCTCGACTTTTTCAAATGGAACACCCTGTGTTTTATGATTTCATTAGATGCCTTTCTGTAGACTCTACAATTTTATAATAGCTTTCCCTATACCTATTTGGATATACGTGGTTTAGGTGTTCTCTAATCTGAAATATGAATAGATAATAGGAAAAGTACTACAACAATAAAATAATCACAGTACCGCCAAAGTGGAATGTGGAGGGGCACCATCATGCTGAAACCATTGTTTAACCAAATAATCAGCGGGCATATTCTGTAGCTGTAGAAGGGGAAGTTCGTTTTGCAAAAAATGCAAATACACATTGGCATTTAAATTGCCTTCAAAAAAGTACGGTCCAACAATATGTTCTCCACAAATTCCAGCCCACACGTTCACTTTGAAACGATGCTGATTATCTAGTACCCTCAATAATCTTGGATTATTGTCAGCGTAGTGATGAAAGTTGCGACGATTGGGTAAGCATGTGTTTGAAAATGTTGATTCGTCAGTAAACAAGACATTCATAAAAAAGTTTGGACTTTCCTGAATTTTATCCAATGCCCAGTGGCAAAATTGCAGGCGGTTTAGGTGATCTTGAGGTAACAGTGCTTGATGGTTTTTAATATGATACGGATGAAAATTATTCTTCTTCAGTATCTTGTTTGTCAAGCTTTTGGAAACTCCAAGATTATTACTGATTTTCCTGACACTAATATTTGGATTTTCAACAGCAGACGCCACAACATTAAACTGAATATCGTCATTGTTACCGTCATGTCTCCTGGTAGTTTTCTCATAATTCGCATTTGCTGTTCTTTCAAATCTTTCTTTCACATTTTCAAAACAGTCACCACGTGGAAATCTCTGTAAATCTGGATTATTTGCTTTGTAAATACGTGCTGCTAGCAAACAATTTCCATGAGCTTCTCCTAAGGCATAAACCATTTTCACTAATTCTTCTTTTGAATAGTTCATTGTATGCACGCTTAGTACTTACTCTAAACTCGTACGTGAATATTCAGTAAAAGAAGAAATGACATGTAAACTGATTGTCACAAATTTTATTGCGTGACAGACGCTCACTGCGTTTTTCCCGAGAAAGGAACGTGCGCAAATCGGGTATTTTTCATAAAAGTGGGTTTTTTGCAAAAACTACGCAACTTAGGTATAGGGAAAGCTATTATAAAATTGTAGAGTCTACAGAAAGGCATCTAATGAAATCATAAAACACAGGGTGTCCCATTTGAAAAAGTCGAGATTTTTTAAATTTTAAACCATCAGGTTTGGCACGATTTCTGTTGCCCCCTGTATATCGCAGGTCAACTTTTGATACGTTTTTCGAAAGAGCCATCTTCACTCTACAGTTTCTGAAAAAAAATAATTTCTAGCTGTCATACAACCATAATTATGTCAACTATTAGAAGTGACGAAACATAAGAAAAAAAAATTAAAAGTCAAATATCTCGAAAACTATCAATATTTCAATAGCAGTGTTATGCACAAAGTCCCACTAATTTTTTACGTAGAATTCGATAATGCCATAAAAAATATAGGTTTCCATTTAAAAAAATGAAGTTGGTACCTGTCCAGGAAAAACTGAACACCCTGAATATGTAAATATATTTTCATTTTGTGCAGCTCGGGATATTAGACAACCCTGTTGAAAAAAAAATTAAGTTATCTTTTTTATTAACCCAGATATTGGACTTACGCGCACTAGGTGGACACCCTGTATATATCAACGTTCCGGTAATTTATTTAACCATTTTCAGTATAATACAATTGAGACAATGATGATTTGACTTAACCTTAGAAAGATTGATGTAACGTTTTACCGTTTTCTCTCCTTCCTTTTGTCGATCAATTAACAAGCCGAATAAGTTTGACGAACATTTTAAAGGTGCAAAATTATAGCTATCCAACAGCTGAAATTAATTATTAATTAATGGATTAATTAATTAATCCATGCAACTATTTTCAGTGAGATTTACTCAAAGAAATCGTATACCAATGAAAATAGAAAAAGTATTGCAAATATAAACAAAAATTATTATCTACATTATCTAAAAATATATAACAAGAAAACTTATCAGAAGCCAAGGGGATCGTAGTATCAAGTATCAAATTTAGTAGGATTATACTACTTTAATTATTTATCTATTAAAAATTGCTCTTGAGAAATAATGTTGAGAGTAATATTGCTGAACATTTAATAACGATGAGAGGGAGTCTTCTTTAATCCAATTATACATCTAGTATTTATTAGGAGTAAGTTAATTCGTTGCCATCAAAAATAAAAATCGTTCAAGCTGTGCAGGATTTTCTATTTTCAGTTTAGTTAACTTGAGTACTCACGTAACTAAAACTAACGTCAGGTTGTCAACATTTATGCGGTTTACACTATAAACATTTTAACTATTTGTATAAAAATAATCACCTTTGTTTTTGAGGTCAGCATTTCAATCAGGTGTCCAAAAATACAGTGTAATATCATTTTTCAAAATTAACATGAGAAAAGCATATACTTACTAGAGTAGCTTTTTACAGATACTTGAAACAATGTGTCAAGGATTCTATAGTCGTCAAACACAATGTTCATCGCGTAATTTTAATTGTGTTAGTGTTACTAACAAACTCATTTGAATCTAAGAAAAATCGTCAGAATAGGAAAAACTATAGATAAGACTCCATAACGATTTATATAAAAACAATATCTGTAAGTATATATTGGATGTTTTCTAAGTAATCTGAAATAGTGAGCTACCTTAAATGAATTCATATTATATTAAAAATAGATTTTTTTATAAGAATATTAAAGTGACTACCAAAGTGTGTAAAACACTGTAATATACGAAGAAAATTTTAACCCAGTCCATACATTTTCCAAAAAATTAAACTATAGTGCCTTGTATCTCAGCCACTTAAACTTTATATGATATTTTCGTCATGAATTAACTTGAGACTTCCTTACGTTTCCTTGTCTATTTATTAATAATTTATTATTAATCGATTGATCGAGTTGGTCTCTCAGAGTATAGTGTCTCGATTGCTCTACCCAGAGGTCGTGTGTTGGAATTCCTATTCCGCCGGATAATTTTTAATTAAATTGTCTCTTCTTATAAGCTTATAGGCATAGCTCCTCGCCTATAGGCATTAATGGGATGACAATTATCCTGGCATGCATACCTAGGATGGGAGGAATGTCGGTTTGGTGTTAACGTGAAAGATTAACACCAACCATAGGGCTTACCAACGTAAATCATTCCAGAGGCGCAAATGCGGTCTACTGAATAATAATATGCAGCTCCCTCTCTCCCACAAGTCTCAGACTTCCGGGAAGACTTCTTGTAATTAAAATGAGGAGTAGGGAAATTATTATTACACAGTAAAAAAAGACAAATGGTAAAATTACTAAAGGTAATCGTAATTTGCTGCAGTGTTATTTTTAACACGAACTGGGTAGTAGGTATAATAACTAAACCTTTAGAACTCATATTACTCGAACGATACCTATAGGTACCCGCCAAGTTTGTAGAAGTACTTATAAATTGTAGTAAAATTTACAAAACCGTATGTTAAAAATGAATCAATCCGCCATAAATACGGAATAATTACACGGTGAATAATTAACTACTTATTACACATTACCTTGTAAAATCTACTGTGTTAAATTACTTTTAATGTAATGTAATAATACACCGATATGTCTAACACTGCCAAGTGTGGACTATACAGCCTTATTCAGAACTCATCTAAAAAACTTTGAGGATATGTGCATCCTTAAATAAGAAATCGATATCACCAAAAAAATTGTAATAAAAGTAATTAGGATTTCCCGTAAACAATGTTTAAAGTTATACCATTATAAAGGACTACGTAGCTGGGCAACTGTACTTCAACGACATCGGATATACCACATTCCGACAAAAAACAGTAAACAAGTTTTTTGTACCTGGAACGCTTATCTATCTTTAAGTTTATTTTAAAGTAAAAACGCTGCAAATCTTTTTTGCGCCGGGCGCGCCGGTTTCTTTCGTGCTAGCTAGTTTGCATTGTCAGTCCCAAGGTCACTCCATTACAGTGGACCAGTATCCAGCGGCGTGCAATGAAAAATTTTTAAATAGTTTTCAGACCCCGCCAAAAAAAATTTCTTTTTGCACTACCACATTTCTACATGTATGTTGAACATCCCCAAATTTTATTTTGGATAGGTTCTGAATAACCCTGTATACACACTGATAAGTGTTGATTCAGTGTTAAAATCAGTCGGATTTTTTTACTGTGTACATTATTATTTCTGATAACTTATGAAACACACTATATACGTAATGCAACACGTATTTGGTTTTCCATCATTGTATCACGTATAAAGAACGTTGCGTTTTAATTTTAGATAAATTCAAGTGGTTTGTGCTTGTTAGATACTTGTATTTAACTAGGAAATAAAATAACTCTCGGTATAGTATAAATTATTTAATGGCTGAACTGTACAGCAACTCGTCTAGATTATGAATGCCTTAAACATATTCCAATCTCGAAGTGTGTTATTCTTTATAATTTATAAACAATTTCGGGTCCCTCTGCTGAGTCAGGTCCAGAGGAACTCATGGGGAAGGCGTGACTGCCAAGGTTGCTGAACTACAGGGTGTCCCAATTATGATGTGCTATCAGTTCGGCCACGCTGCCAGATTCTGCGTCCTCGCAGAATGTGTTCCCCTAGTAAATTTTCTGTAACAAGAAATTAATTGATGCTTTTGCCATTACGTCAATGGCATCGAACCTGTAATTGATTACCAACTTCTGGTAACTTTATCATTACGTCAATGACAAGACAGCAAAACGATTATGCTTCATCAGTTAATTAACTGTACTTGATACCAACTTCTGGTGACTTTATCATTACGTCAATGATAAGAAAGCAAAACGATTATGCTTCATCAGTTATGTTAGCTACTTTTAATAATCACTAACATAACGATCGTGTTGCAACACTTTCTTTACAGTAAAGGGTCCATCATTTGACTCTACTTTCTTGAGGACTAAGACGAGTTGTCCTTTATAATATATAGGGACCAACTTACGTTTTACGTCAAAACGTTCTTTGGTTTTACTTTGTTTCCCTTCAATACTTGCACTAGCTTCATTGCAAATTTGTTGTAAGTTCCTCGACATGTCCTCCAGTTCAAGTTTCACATGCTCCGAGCAAAGCAGTTAGAGAAGTCAAAATAGTGCGGGTCATTCTTGCCCTTGATCCCTTTATAATGCACCTACTAACAAATTTTAATCTGTCATTTTAATGTTTACTAATAATACTTAAAACTAAATATGCTGTAGAGATTCTCACTTAAATATATTTCATCAAAATCATTTGATCTTATAACATAAACAATGTTGAGTTACTGCCAACTAGCGACGAATACGCCTTTTGGTTTTGTTTTTAATAACACTACATGGTGTTAGTTTATATAATCTGTACCGACAATATCGCCATAATTTTTAGCAAATAGCATAGTAAAAACTATGTTACCCGCATGAAGCATCGCAGTATTATTTTTTGACCTAACTCATTTATTTGTGTAGCGAAAGAATCTCTATATTCATTCAACAAATTTAAAAGCTAAGTCAGAATGTTGCTTAACGAACTTGGCACAAGTAATTCGATATCTTTGACAATCAAGAACCGAATATCTTTCGAGCTTTTTATTAAGCAGCAATATTGCTTCGTTTCGTTTTAAAGCACGTCTTGTTTACATACATCGCCAAATGCGACGACTTGACCTCTATGATAGGTACATAACAAACATATTGGAAATATTACAGATACATACCTTTTGTGCCTTTGTTACACACCTAACGATAAGATGTTCTTTCATAGGTAAACTTCTTACCTGACCTTCTATATAAATTTCGACCTCTTTTGTCGGCTACCATACTGTTGCATACTGTTGCCTGTTGACTACGGGAATGCAACCTACATATCGCGGTGGCACCTCCACATCCTCATCAGCCAACACGGTGATTCTCCGGACCGGGATGGCGTCAATCCCTGGTAGAGCGTTGTTTCCATCCTCTAAGACACGAACATCATTCGGTCGCACCAACAATATTTTATTCTGGTTGATGAACTCTTGTCCAATTAACACTGGGACAGTCTGAGCGCAATTTTCAACCACGAGCACTTTAACATATGTTTCTACAAAATCAACCCTTAAAAGAAAGGTCACAGTTCCCAATATTTTTGTAACACTGTTATTATATCCTTCACTAATTGTGTCTGTTGAGCTGTATTTTAGTTTTAAAGTGTCATTAACGTCCTTACGAACAATTATACAACCACACCCTGTATCTACGTATCACAAAAACTTTTGTCCGTTTATGATACCTACATGTAGTTGTAATAACATTTATCGTGTACATCAACGGTTTTACACGTCACGTTTTCAGTTTGTTTTCTTACAATTGACGCTTGTATGCCCAAGTCGTTTACATTTCATACATTCCTTCTTCGATTTTGGACATGCATTTGCCAGATGTCCCTCTTCATGACAATTATAACACTTAGGTTTGTAACGTTGATACGGATGGGCAACTCTCTCCCCTTCATTCCTCGAATGGGTACTTCTATCCTCTTTATTCCTCAGGTGTTCTCTCCCATGCATTTTATTACGATAATTACTTGGTTCTCGACGTCCCACATTGAGACGATTTGTAAGGGTAGATAAAAATGAAGAAAATAGGGATTCTGGGTTTTCATAACGACCTGCCCTTGCTCCAGTTTGAATTATTTCATTGGGAATACCATCTATTATGCATGAAACTGCATGCTTTTCCGGTAACTCGCACGCTCGTATTAGTTCCATTTTGTCAAAATAGTATTGACTCCAGTTTTCATTATCTTCCTTCTTTCGTGCTAGCATCGTTCTAAGAGCGACAGCAAAATCTCGAGTATCGGGGAAAGCTTTAAGGATTTTCTGCTTCCATTCTCCCCAACTATAATCATAGTTAGGTAAATTGTCATACCATTTCTTTGCTAAACCGCTTAATCGACTTTGCATGTGTGCAATCGTCGTTGCTTGATTCCACCCGTTTGTTTGAGCCATCTGGTCTATTTTGTGAATCCACTGTACTGCGGATAAATTTGGAATTCCGGGTTCAAAACGTGGTATGCAATTAAATCTTTCTGAATACCATGGCATAGTGCCCCTTTGTTCCAGTAAGGTATTGCGTGTTTGAAGTTCATCCACCATACGCTCCAAATTGATAATTCTATCATCAGATGTGCCTGTTAATGTTGTCTCGGAACGAGGTGCACTTGTAAGACGCTCTCGTGGTGGCGGCGTCCAAGATTCGCCTATTCGTCGGTCTCGCTGTCGTTCACTTTGTGCTTCACTCATATTTTTGTTTTTTATTGTTTACACTCGCTTAAACCACCAGTAACCCAGAGATGTTGAGATCACTATCCCTAGACTCGTATAAACCACCAGTCAGGGTGAGATTACTATCTTTACACTCGTTTATTGTTGACACTCGTTTAACCACCAGTAACTCAGAGATGTTGAGATCACTATCCTTACACTTGTTTAAACCACCAGTAATCCAGAGACGCTGAGATCACCATCCCACCGCTGCTCTGTTAGATACTTGTATTTAACTAGGAAATAAAATAACTCTCGGTATAGTATAAATTATTTAATGGCTGAATTGTACAGCAACTCGTCTAGATTATGAATGCCTTAAACATATTCCAATCTCGAAGTGTGTCATTCTTTATAATTTATAAACAATTTCGGGTCCCTCTGCTGAGTCAGGTCCAGAGGAACTCATGGGGAAGGCGTGACTGCCAAGGTTGCTGAACTACAGGGTGTCCCAATTATGATGTGCTATCATGCTATTTTTCTGTCTGAAAATTTGATCTCGAGTCATAAATTACACTCCCCAAACCTTCAATTTCGTTTACCGGGTACTACTTAATCGAAAGTTAATACGAATTTTATATCAGCAGTATATCACAAGTACATATCGTTGATATAATGTAAATATTATTCACGCCTTGAAGCAAGGCACAATGAGATCATTGAGGAATTTCTCAATACTTCCGCGGTGCTTATTCAGACTGAAATAATGATTTTATTGAAACGGCGACAGCTGCAGGTATTATTTTTCCTTAAGTCCCCAACAATGCCATTGTGGGGTACTATTTATTCCCAAGAAATGTATTTGTAAAATGATAAATAAAGAATTGGTATTATGCAAACATAAAGGGGACACTATCTCGTGTACACAAAAGGTGCATGTGTGCTCAGAAAAGTGAGAAGAGGACTATTTTTGTTAACTCTCAAATACGGAAACACTTATCAGTAGTAAGTGATAAAAGTATTTGGGAATTATTTACTCAGGTTCCTATATAGTGTACAAATTTTATGAACAAATAAATAAAAATATTTATCTCCAGGGCTGTTACAATGACGCCGTGTCTAGATACCTTAAGTTATGTTGGTCTTGCTAAAGGCAACTTTACAAACCTTAACAATTGTCGTTCCTATAGTTCAAGTTATCCAAGTTTATCAAATATATTGTTACGGAAGCTCACCTACCTTGCTAGTGAATCTGCCTGTTTTGTTAATTCATTTCTTATTGTTTATAAATTAACATTTGTAAAATCTTTAGGTTGACGTTTCTAATCTAGAATTTTCGTTTAAGTCATAGAATCATTCCATTATGTTCCGGAATCCAAAAAGAGGCTCCCGAATATTCGAGAAGCTTGAAAAATATATAAATACTCGTGATTTCAAGAGGCCGGGGAGTTTTTAGTGGAAAGCGTGAGCGCGTTAAAACGAAACGTCAAACTAAGGAATTTGTGTTGACAGTTGTGAAAAAGAGTTGAAGTTTGTATCTAGTGACAATAAAGATTTGTGTTGTTTTGTCGAACAAGCTGGTTTAATCTGTTTGGAGGTTAGACAAACGTTACATTTGGTGTCAGAAGTGCGACGTTCCACGACGTGAAACGTTCGAAGATTAAAAAAAAAAAAAAAAGGGATCAAATAGTAAGTGTATGCCAGTTACCAGATCGAAATCGATAAAAATGGATGAGACCTTGACACAATTAATGGAAATGATGAAGGAAATCAAGAATAACCAAGAAGAATTAAAAGTTGAAGTGAAGAACAGCCAAGAAGAATTAAAAATTGAAATGAAGAACAACCAAGAAGAACTGAAGAACAGTCAAGAAGAACTGAAGAACAGTCAAGAAGAACTGAAGAACAGTCAAGATGAATTAAAAAACGAAATGAAGAATAACCAAGAAGAACTGAAGAACAGCCAAGAAGAACTAAAGAACAGTTTAGAAGAAAGTAATAAAAAGTTAGAAGAGCTAATGAAAGAAAAATTCAAAGATTTTGAAGAAACTGTAGAAGAAGAAATAAATCAATTGAGGAATAGTATGCAAGACGAAGTCCAAATTGTAAAAGAAAGTGTGAGTACGCTGAGGTGTGAAGTCGAAGAGAGAGTCAACGAAATGCAGAAAGTCAACAGTACGTTGAAGTGTGAAGTCGAAGAGATGCAGAAAGAAGTCAACCGAAAATTCACACAGCTGTCCACGACAGGAGTTATTAAAGTTGAAGGTAATTCTGCATCTTCGAGGGTCAAACCACCAACATTTGATGGAAAGGTACCATGGAGCACATACTTAAAGCAATTTGAGGCGGCTGCCATGGCAAATAACTGGTCCGAAGGTGAAAAGGCGATATCGTTAACTGTAGCTTTAAGAGGTGAGGCTATGGAAATCTTAAGAACGATGCCTGAGCAGAACAAAACCGATTATGAAATGCTGAAAAGTGCTCTCGAAATGAGGTATGGTGAAGCCCACATGCAACATGTTTACCAGGCTCAATTAAAGGGTAGAAGACAACGATTCGAAGAAAATATTCAGCAATATGAGGCCGATATAGCCCGGATGGTGAAGCTAGCTTACCCCACTGCCCCTGTAGAGTTCCAAGAGCAATTAGCTGTAAGTAGCTTCATAGATGGACTGCGAGACCCTGAAATTAGTCAGGCGTTGAGGTTAGCCAGAAACAAAACCATTTCCGAAGCCTTGGCGCAGGCGTTAGAAATTGAAGCTGCTCAACAAGCATCCAGACGGGGTCAAGGCAGAGCAAGGCTAATTAAATATCAGCCAGCCGACTATAGAAGTAATGACAAAAATGTGGAGGTATTGCTGAAAAATTTTCAAGATTTTTTGAACAATTTCCAAACCGAACGGAATCATACCGACTCTGCTACATTTAGCAGACGTAGACCCATACGATGCCGAAATTGCGGGGAGGAAGGGCATCTCAGGAATCGATGCCCTAAAAACACATCGGAACAGGACCAGGGAAACGCCAACTAGCCAGCTTTGAGGGGCGAAAGCTGGTGAGGTGCTACCAAGCCCCACCAACCATGAAGATCAAGGTTACCCGGCTGCACAACAACGGCAACAGCTTGGTAGTACCAGGGCGAATATGCGGCCGGGAATGCGAAATGGTCCTTGATACTGGCTCAAGTCACACCATAGTAAGGCCAGACATCGTAGCCCATTGTAGAATTCAGAAGCCAGACAGAAACTTCATTTTGGAAACAGCAAATGGGGAAGTCATACCAGTAAAAGGCATCCATGTTGCAAACATCTGTTTAGGAACAAATACATTCCAACAAGACATCCTTGTAGCCGACATCACCGATGACGTCATTCTTGGTCTGAATATCATGACTGAGCAAAATTTTATCCTGGATCTTCCCCAGAGACTACTAAAGACCAAAGGTGAAGAAATTTTAATGCATTATCCTGAAGTGAGAAATCTACCGATTAAAACCGTTAAAGCATTAGAAGACATTATTCTACCCGCGGCATCAGAAGTAACTATTGAGGCAATTTGTAACAGTTCGCTGGCTTTTGAAGAAACAGTAATTGTGGAACCAGAACCGGAGAGCAATCTTTCCAAAAGAGGAATTTTAATAGGAAAAACTCTAACACAAAAGAAGAACAACTCAGTGTTGGTGAGAATGTTAAATCTGAAAGACTACCCACAAAAAGTGAAGAAAGGAGAATCCTTGGGAGTTTGTCAGATAGTCGATGTAGTTTTCAAGAATGTAGAATCATCAACAGCACGCTGTGATCCTCGAATACTGCCGGAAATTCTGCAAAACCTGGTTAACCGATCCACGTCATCATTGCCATCGGATGACGTTCATAAAGTAGAAGAATTATTAAGACAGTACCAAGATGTATTCTCACTAACTGAGAACGATGTAGGAAGAACTGACCTAGTTCAACACCGCATAAATACCAGCGGCACCGCTCCAATTAAGCAAGCCCCACGAAGAATTCCATTGGCCAAACAAGAAGAAGTATCGAAATTGTTGAGCGAGATGCAACAACAGGGAGTCATTGAACCATCACAAAGTCCATGGACCTCTCCAGTAGTTTTGGTGAAGAAGAAAGACGGCTCTACTAGATTTTGTGTTGACTACCGAAGATTAAATGATGTCACCAAGAAGGACAGTTATCCGTTGCCAAGAATAGACGACACTCTGGACACACTATCTGGATCTCAATGGTTTTCTACTTTAGACCTGAAAAGTGGCTACTGGCAAGTCCAAATTCATGCGGACGACAAAGAAAAGACAGCTTTTTCCATTGGGACAGGTTTGTGGCAATTCAACGTTATGCCGTTTGGGCTTTGTAACGCGCCAGCCACGTTTGAAAGACTGATGGAAACAATTCTCCGTGGAATGACGTGGAAAACCTGTCTAGTCTATCTTGACGATGTGATAATACTTGGCAAGAACTTTGAAGATCATTTAAAGAATGTACAGGAAGTCTTGCAAAAGTTAAGAGAAGCCCAACTGAAGCTAAGTCCCAAGAAATGCATGCTCTTCCAAAAAGAAGTCAGGTATTTAGGACACATTATTTCTACAGATGGAGTCAAGACTGATCCGGAGAAAACTGAAACCATTTGGAAATGGCCAGTGCCGAGAGACAAACATGAATTAAGGAGTTTTCTGGGACTCTGCACATACTATCGGAAGTTTGTGAAAAATTTTGCCGATATCGCCAAACCTCTGCATCGACTTACCGAAAATAGCCAACCATTTATGTGGACGGAACAGTGTCAGGAAGCTTTTCAGAAGCTTAAAGGCGCCCTGTGTTCTCCCCCGATCCTGTCATATCCAATTCCTGGGAAGAAGTTCATCGTAGACACTGACGCCAGTAATACTGGAATTGGAGGGGTACTATCGCAAGTAGAGGAAGGACAAGAGAAAGTGATTGCCTACTTTAGCAAAGTCCTTTCCAAGCAAGAGATGAACTACTGTGTGACTAGGAGAGAATTACTTGCCATTGTCAAAACAGTGGAGCATTTTCACAAGTATCTCTATGGTCAGCCGTTCATTTTGAGAACCGACCATGCTTCATTGAAGTGGCTCCTGCAATTCAAGAACCCGGAAGGCCAAGTGGCAAGATGGCTTCAACGTTTGCAAGAGTACGACTTCAAAATTGAACACCGAAGAGGACAGAGCCATCGCAACGCTGACGCTTTATCCAGAAGGCCATGCCTTCCTGATTGTAGATATTGCTTGCGACAGGAAGCAAGGGAACAGGACGATTTTCATTGCCGAAGAATTAGCATCCAAGGCCCAGAACATTGGGATAGTAGAAGCCTTGCTAAAGAACAGAGTGAAGATCCAGAGTTTGGCCCAATTTTCCAATGGAAAATAAATAAAATGGATAGACCTGATTGGCAGGATATTTCCAATAAATCTCCATCTCTGAAAAGTTACTGGGCATTATGGGACTCCCTAGTTGTAGAAAATGGCCTACTAAAAAGAGTATGGGAGAGTCCGGACGGTAAAGAAAGGAACTACCAGACTGTATTACCCAGGACAAGAGTTCCAGAAGTTCTCCAAGCGGTTCATAGTGGTGTTGGTGGTGGACATTTTGGAATCAATAAGACTTTGAACAAAGTCAGAGAGCGATTCTACTGGCTGGGGAGTCGTTCCGATGTGGAAGAGTGGTGCCGGCATTGTGAAACCTGCGCCTCTAGTAAGGGACCAATGACTCGAAGTCGCGGACAGATGAAGCAGTACAATGTCGGTGCTCCATTTGAAAGAATAGCTATTGACATAGCTGGCCCATTTCCTCGAAGTGACTCTGGCAATCGTTATATCTTGGTAGCTATGGACTACTTCAGCAAGTGGCCAGAAATATATCCTATACCTAATCAGGAAGCAATCACCGTAGCAGAGGTTCTATTTGAAAACTGGATATGCCGTTATGGAGTTCCGAGGGAAATCCATTCTGACCAAGGACGGAACTTCGAATCTGAGGTATTTCAGAATGTTTGCCAACTACTAGGTATCTCGAAAACTAGAACAACACCTCTTCATCCACAATCAGATGGAATGGTCGAGAGATTCAATCGAACCATTGAAAATTTCCTGAAAACTGCCGTGAATGAAAAGCAGACCAACTGGGACACCTGCCTTCCTCCATTTCTCTTAGCATATAGAGCGGCAGTTCACGAAACCACTGGTAAAACACCAGCCAGTGTGATTTTTGGCAACGAATTACGTCTACCGATAGACCTCATTGCAAATAGACCAGAACATCAGGAAAATATCAGTGACTATCTCCGCCACCTGAAAGATCGAATAAAGTTGGTACATGAGGAGGTACGAGAAAAGCTGAGAATAGAAAGTGACAGAATGAAGACCCGTTACGACTTACGTGCCAACAGTAGTGGGTTTCATGAAAATGATAAAGTTTGGCTGTACAACCCAAAGAGGACTAAGGGCAAATCACCTAAATTACAGAGATCTTGGGAAGGCCCTTATTCGATTGTGACCAGGTTAAACGATGTCGTGTATAGGATCCAAAGAAATCCTCAATCCAAAATGAAGATTGTTCACATAGATCGACTGACGCCTTATCAAGAACACCATGCGGACAATGGAGTAACCTGATCGAGACGATCAGTTCTGAGAGGGGAGCAGTGTTACGGAAGCTCACCTACCTTGCTAGTGAATCTGCCTGTTTTGTTAATTCATTTCTTATTGTTTATAAATTAACATTTGTAAAATCTTTAGGTTGACGTTTCTAATCTAGAATTTTCGTTTAAGTCATAGAATCATTCCATTATGTTCCGGAATCCAAAAAGAGGCTCCCGAATATTCGAGAAGCTTGAAAAATATATAAATACTCGTGATTTCAAGAGGCCGGGGAGTTTTTAGTGGAAAGCGTGAGCGCGTTAAAACGAAACGTCAAACTAAGGAATTTGTGTTGACAGTTGTGAAAAAGAGTTGAAGTTTGTATCTAGTGACAATAAAGATTTGTGTTGTTTTGTCGAACAAGCTGGTTTAATCTGTTTGGAGGTTAGACAAACGTTACAATATTGACACTATTTCCCATATATTTTATCACTGCAAAGCTACTTTGAGCGTTAGTTTTCTAGAACTAGTCAATTAGGGACACAGGAAAAAATTAATTGAAGGAAAATGGCTAGTAGAAGAAGAAAATGTGTACCTACTTGTTTTTTGTAGATCTAGAAAAATCTTTCGTAAATTTAACAGAAAAAGTACATAAGAAATATTATAGACAAAATTAACTAATATAAAACAAGTTAATGGTAGTAGTGGTGAGAAACACACTGTAGTGCCCTCTTTGGCGACTCCTATGGAGATGCCGAAGTAACGCAATGCCAGTCGGGGCACATTTCCCGTGGAGTAGTTGTTTTAGGCATATCCTTCAAACATAAAGGTAGTTGGCAAAATGTAGAAATTACATTATACTTCTACAAAAAAAGAGATTTCAAGAAGTGGAAAATTTTACATAAATCAAATAAGAGAAGAAAATCAGAATTTTTCAAAACGGGTTTCTAAAAATTTCCCTTATAATATCACAAGTGCAAAATTTCTTGCAATTAATTTGTGCACTTGAGATATTCGGTTAAGAAAATTTCACACCGGGAAAAATTAATTTTGAATTTCAATGTCATATTATTTTTTGTCATGAAAATATGAAACTAATGAATGAATGAAGGAGGCTAATGTCATAATTTATTTATCGGATTCTAACTGACAGGTCTAACTTTAAAAAAACTTGTGGTGTTTTCACGTTTAAACCGTAATTATAATTTACAATGTTTCGTTACGGAATAGAGACTTCTTCAGAAATTCGAGAATCCTTCAAAAATAAAATTCAACACATGATTCCGGTGGTAAATTTCTAAATATATTATAATGTCGATTTTAAACTCTTCTCTTAAACGTCAAAACCTATTCACTAAAATATTGCTTTTGTACCATAGGTCAGTCAAATCAGAAGTAAGTCAAAAAATATTCGCTGGATTTTTTTCATTAACAACGACCTAAATTTGACACACCTTTCACACCTCCACTAAAAAGTGGAGGTGTGAAATTTTCAACAAAATTTTCGATCGAAGTTTCCAATGTTACACATTGTATATTTTAATATCTACGAGTTCCTGCAAAAAAAGCGATAGCACAAACTAAACATTAAACTCGAGTACCTACTATTATCAGTCGAGGTTTTGTATATTACACAAAATACGTTATTTTCAACAAACCCTTAAGACCGGATATTTGCTTTCGCCCTGGCTTTATCTTCGTATATGAAAGAGCAGTAATTCCTTGTTTTTACAGCTTATTTTCTTCTATAGTTTTAAAGCCAACACTCACAATTTAAAACACAACTGATATCGCTGACTGAGGATTTAATAACACACGCAAGTTAGTGGATTCGGGATTTTTTTACTGTATTGTTGAAAAATACAAGCGAATCTTGTCAGTTGTTTTTCTAGATGAAAGTACCGATGAAGTGGTCACATTATATACCAAAGTTATTTAAGAAATCTAGTGTATTGTCAGAGAAATTTAGATGACTAATATTTCGATTCCACTTTCTTGGGCATCCACTGTAAAAATCCTCCAGTCAACGCAGATATCCATGGAATATACTTAAAATGAAAATAAACAACAGAAAAACTCCCGCATTTTAATCACTTCTCTACACATTTACACCTTCCTCCTTACTATGATTAAAACATCCGCTTTTAAAACAATGGAAGAACACTCACATACTCCAAAAACTCTAGACTTTGCCAATTCAATGTAACATGTTCCTCTTCCATCATCTTCAAAAAGATCAGAGAATCGCACTATTATCGCCATATATTTTCTTCATTTTTTAAATGCTCTTGTTTCATTTCGGACGTTTCATGGACAATACTTTTGCTTCATTATGGTTCTTAATCAGTTCATCCGTACTCGAATCACCACTTCTTCTATATCAACCACATACACAGAGATTCTTGGTCTGAAGTTTTTCTATGGTTTGGACAAACTAGAAGGTCAATTCAAACTAGATTCAAGGAACATATGGCTCATCTCAAATATGGTAGAATAGATAAATCTAGTGTCGCCCAGCATGCGTTTGAGAAGAACTATAAAATAGATAGTAGCAATTTAAGACTAATTAGAAATGTAACAAATTCCAGACAACTGGATGCATTTGAGAGTTTGGAAATTGCAAAGTGTAAAAATTGTATGAATGATCACAGAGAGTCCATTGGTTAGTATATGACGCTTTATTGGTTAGTAATTGACGGTTCACTGAACTGTAGCAATACTTTAGGTGCAGATAGGACACGGTGTTAGCATAAGTTTAGTTTCAATCATCTCCAGATGATGCCAGCTTGGTTGAAAAACTACATCAGTGTTATTATACTATTTAAAATTTTCCAGTGTTGTAAGACTAGAACTGAAAAATATATTTAAATACCTATAAAATTGAATGGATAAGATCAATCTTTTCTGTGGTCAATGCTGCTAGAGATTATAAAAATTATTTCAAAATATAATCCATGTAATTTAAATATAATAGATGCAAAAAATGTATGTCGTATTGAATTTTTTGCGTCCAACACATACATTGCAACAATGGTGCAACCAACCAAATCAGATAATCTAAAAGGAAATTAAACTCTACATGTAGTGCCTCAGTTAGGAATATTACTAAATATAGAGTGGAGAATTTTCATTGGGGTTCCCCCTAAAATATACCTATAGTTTATTATTTACTTCGGGAAATGGATGAATTACGAATTATAGTAATTTTTTAGTTTTAGAAAATTTTGTATTTCTATATTAACTTTAAAATCACTATAACTCATCCATTTCAAGAAGAAAATAACTATATAAAATGCACAAAAAACTTTATGAATGTAAAATCTTCTATGGTGCTCCTTGAGCTCAGCTCAAAATCATAAATTTCATAAATCATAAATTTAATTTGTGAAACTCCATAACGAATCTGTAAATAAAAAAAGTTAACCAGTTTCTACACTAAAATGGACTTACTTACGTACTTTTCCCTAAAATTAAATAAGAAAATAAAGTAATGGACGTGCAACAGTTATTTTTTAAATTTGATAGCAAGTGCCCCTTTCATCCCAACTAAAACACCTTATTCTGTACCGGGTGTCGTCCCATTTTCGGGAACGACACCCGTGTCAGAAGCACTTCATGTGTTTCAGAGTTATCTAAGTTACTATTATAGACAGAGATGGCGTTTTCACAAAGATAGGCTAATTTTTCTAGAGAAATAATTTAGTAAAACAAAACTTTACGATTAATTTTGATTTTGAGTTATAAAGAAAAAAAATACATTTTATAATTATTATTGTTATAACTGAACCCTATACCGTATTTCATAGAATCCAATGGCGTACTTATTGTTTACCTATTAGTTGCAGTTTTTGAATAAAATAGAAATTTTATTTATTTATCTATTTATATTTTTTCAAATCAAAAACGATAGGTGTCTAGAATTTCATTGAAAATAGTGTCAGAATAAATATTACTCCAAAGGTCTCCGAATCTTTAAAAAATATACTTTAAGGAACAATTAATATACTTAAAATTAAAATTCAAAAACCTCTTCAATCCTTTGATTTTGAAAAATGACCATCCACTGTACTCAATTCATTGTATAAAATCTAGCACTGCTTGAACTATATGTTCCAGTAAAAATATCTACCCTGTATGTCTCAAAAACCGGAAGAACAAATTTTGTCTATAAGTAGCTATCAACACTTATGTGGAATTTATTACGCACTGTATAGTATATGTGTAGCTTACATGATTTTTTAAAGTAAACTCGCCGAAGACCTATTAACGTACAAAGCCGAAGACAAATAGGAACGTCAAAGTTTGTTTCCAATTGTCACCCAGCCACACGTACACACAGTATAATTGTGTTGCCTTCACCGAAGCATCAGCTGTGATCGCATCGATGGAGGCAAATACTCCAATTGCTCGGATAGAACAAAAGGAGGTGGCGCGTGAAAAGGGGCATTGTATTTGATGGTATTGGAGACAGAACTCGCCTAGAGACAATCTCCCTTGAATAGGATCACAGGAGGTACTCAGTGTGTCCTCACAATGGAGGCATTATCTTTTGTCGCCAGCTGAATATGTTGGCTTAGATAGCGTATTGTGATTCGAGTTCCTTCGACGTTTCGTAGACTATGTTGCAAGTCGTATATGATTTTTATTAAACTCTTGCATGATGGGTTTTTATGGTACATACTTCGAACGTACGTACTTCGATTACTATACGTTACTTCTTGGGATAGATAAAAATTATTTATTAACAGAATTGGCTGTACTTTTTCTGCAATATTTAAAGGTATTAGCGAGTACACAGGGCTGTCACATATTTTCGTGTCGTAGCTACCTAACTCTGATGTGTCTCTTAAGTGAAGAGAAGTCTGTTGCTCAGGATTTTGAGTATCCAGAGAGGCTGCGGGTTTGTAATTAAATTGTGACTCATAGGGTTACATGGGTTGACAACAACTATGTGGGTTGGCATATAAGTCATAATGGAAAGAGTACCTACCAGGTGTTAATGGACTTGACTGGTCCCATAACTAATGAGGTTTTCCTGGTTCCTCCACATTATTGCATTAAATGGTGGTTAGGATTTACCAACCTCAGTTTGGTTAATGCTAATCCTTTCTGCCGAAAGTGTGTGCCTATCCAGATAATCCTTATGATTTCAATGAGAGCTACATATATTACTATTATCCTTATTAGTCAAGCACCTCCTCTATAGATATTTAACATTTTTAGATAATCTTGAAGGTGTGAAGATATCACTGACGTAGTTTTACATATAACACCAACTGTTTCGCCAACCAAGTTGGCATCATCTGGAGATGACTAAAACTAAACCAATGCTAACATTGTGCCCTATTTATATCTAAACTATTTTCAAAAATTCAGTGAACCATCGTGACTGACCAGTGAACCGTGATTAACTAACCAATAAAGCGGGCTATATGGGATATCCCTCTGTCACCATTCACACTATGTATTTCAACATTTAGCAATTTCCAAACTCTCAAAAGCATCCAGCTGTCTGTCAGTATTTGTCACGTTCCTAATTAGTCTTAAATTGCTACTATCTATTTTATGATTGCTCTCAAACGCTTGTTGGGCTACACTAGACTTTTCTGTTCTACCATATTTGAGATGAGCCATATGTTCCTTGAATCTAGTTTGAATTGACCTTCTATTTTCTCCAGCATACTTTTGATTGCAGTCTTTACAGCTAATTTCGTAAATCCATGACTTTTCTTTAGTTTCTATTTTGTCTTTTGAATTCCCTAAAAGTTGTTGTAGTTAATTTACTGATTCCTAACCACTGACATACCTACTTACATCTTTAAAAACTTTACCAAAACCACTGGTGAAACGAGGATCGTATGGAATAGATGTGGGTAGATTTTGGATTTTCTCTTTCATTTTGAAAAGTCGAGGAATTCCGAAGTGTCTCTTTAAATTTACGTTTCCTAATTATTTTATCAATTAAACTTAAAGAATATTACTCGCAGCTATATCCCCAATCAATGCCTGCCTTTGCTTTTTCAAACCTCTCCTTATTTAGGGAGAAGCTTAGTAGGCGATGAATTAGAAAATTTAAACTCGCCATTTTGTGTTATGCATAATGGTGAGAGTATTTAGAAGCATAAGTATCTTAAACTACTGCTATGTTTTCTGTATATGTCAAATGTATATCCAAATTTACAAATATACTAAATACATACAATTTATTTAATTTAATTATATCTACACTACAAAAAACCGTTAATCAATAAACTATATATTTAAAATGATCTCATTACTTCCGACAGACAAATGTAATGATGAATTAGAAAATTTAAACTCGCCATTTTGTGTTATGCATAATGGTGAGAGTATTTAGAAGCATAAGTATCTTAAACTACTGCTATGTTTTCTGTATATCTCAAATGTATATCCAAATTTACAAATATACTAAATACATACAATTTATTTAATTTAATTATATCTACACTATAAAAAACCGTTAATCAATAAACTATATATTTAAAATTATCTCATTACTTCCGACAGACAAATAAAAGTACTTTTGATGTAAGTGGCAGCAATTGTTTATTATTGAGATTTCAGATTTTATCAGGTCATCATATGTGAAGTAAGTAATTCTGTAATAAATACTTCGATTATTTTGATAAATTACTACGTGCCGTTTCACAAATATAGATAATTCATTGACATTTATCGTTATCATAACATATTTCTATATATATATTTTGTTTTTCATGTCATGTTCATAACATTCATATAAAATTTAATTTTGATTGTATAGATATGTAAATATGTTTAGGTATTAAATGAAATAAAATATTTTCTTTGCATGGACCTTTCGCTCCTGGTTAGGAACTTTTTCAACAAATTATTTTTTATTTCTTTTCATTATAAAAAAATACTACAGCTCTTTCTTTGTACATAAAAAATAATTTCTTGAAAAGTTTCCGAGTAAATGTCCACGGAAAGAACATATTTTATTTAATGTAATACCTGAACCATGTTCCTAACGGCTCTTTCACACTATCAGGTCTCGCCTGTCAGGTACCGGATCTGATATAAATCTGAAGTACGATTATATATCAGGTTTGCATCGGGTTTTGTTGCACTTTGTTGCATTGTTGTAGGTTGCATTTGGTTGCATGCGCTCTGAAAACCTTACGAAAACTAACGGACAGTGTGAAATCATTCGTTTACATGTGTCTTCCACCACCCTTGCGTCCGGTATCAGGTCACCTGACGTTGCAGTCGAGATGTCAGGTTGAAATCAGGCACCGGACCTGAACCTGACAATGTGAACATTTCCGTTCAAACCAATAGTCCACTACTTCTCAGGTTTGTATCAGATCCGGTACCTGACATGCGAGACCTGATAGTGTGAAAGAGCCGTAAGAAATTAAGATTGCTACTAATCTATATAATCTAAAAAAATGTAATTACATCTGTTGATGTACAAACGTGATTACTTTAAGTTTTTATGGTGATAAAGCCTCCAGGCTTAGCAATCTGAGTGAATACGGCGAGTTTATTATTAGATGAAGTAACACCAATAATCCACATAATTCATATTATTTGTAACTTAAACTAAAAATTAATTTATACTACATTGTAATATAACTATCTTTATTTTAAACTGTGCATAACAAAATCTCGTTAGTTGTGTGTAAAATAAAGTAAGTAACCCTTAAATAATCTTATCAGCACTTTTAGGCATTCTTATTAAAGAATAACAATAAATTTTTGTTTCAATTTATATATAAGTAAAGCAATGTTTACATTTAATTGTTTTCTGAAATGTATTGCCATTCCCAAATGTAGGTCAACGTGATCTGCAAATTTATCATATGGTATCTTATCGTAATTAATTTAGGTACGGCAATTTGTTATTAATTAATTGATATGTATGAAAGAATTATATTAGGAATTTCAGTTCCTTCTTATCTCGTAAAAAAACCTAGAATATATTTTCTGTTACTACTATATTCATATATTTATTCTAGTACTCAGGAGAGCGAGACACTGTTTAAGATTATATATGACAGACACTGACTATGTATTAAGTATAATCATATTTTTAATTCAGTATACATTATTTTATCTTAAGCTAAAATATCAAACAAATCCAAGTTGCTATCCAACTTACAATAATTACATTTACAATCTTTAATAACAGAAATCTAAAAAAATCCTGATTATACTCTAAAATAAAGCTATATATCGATAAAGTTTGTTATTTTTTTGCTTGCTTGTTCTAGACACCGACTTGTTTCAAATTATTTACATCCTAGCCCTGTAGATAGCTGGTTCTGTCTGCTTTCGACTGATGCCGCCGAAAAAGGCAGAACTAGTCCGGGAATGACGTGATTGAAACCACACTTGTACGGGCTGATTAAATTGATAATTATGCTACTACCTACTAGTCTAGGAATCATATCAATATTCACATAGGGTAATAGTTTCTAAATTAGTGATGTATCTCTCTAACATACTACTTCTATAGTAGATACGTAGTTCCATTAATACCTATTTTAATGCATTCATGAGAGGATAAGTTCTTGCGCTTTTCAATTATGTAAAAATATAGCATCCTATTCAATTTTCAAAACTTGACTTTACATTTTAAAAGCAAGTCCGTCTTGTGTGAAAAAAGTGTGATGCGTCTTCATGAAAGTTATCATTCATGAATATCTCATTACCAAATTTCAAATTAAGATAATAACTAACAAATATAAATAGCAAACTTATATATTTACTCGGATTTTCTTTGTTTCAGAGCTCTCCACATGAAGGAACACCCCGACTACAAATACCGTCCAAGGCGAAAACCGAAACCACTTTTAAAGAAAGAACCAAAATTCGGTTTCTCCATTTCCCCTCTACTATCCCCCGGTCACCTAGAAAACCCAAATATGCCCCGATCACTAGTACCCCCCATATCTACAGCCTCCGGGATTCCTCATTTACTAAACCATGACTCGGAACATCTCAAGTTGTCAAGGTCACTGTTCCCACCCCTACCTTACTTGTACCATCCCTTTCGACATCCTGATGAAACGAAATTCGCTGCCGAGTTGGCGCTGTTGTACAATAACAACCCCTTGTATCATCCTAGCATCAATTGGCCCATCGCTAATTTGTCTAATGGAGTCAATAACGTACCTTGCAATATATGCCCTCCAGCGTTTCCAAGAAGATCCCCAAGTCCTGAAGTCATGAAGAGGCCAGTTTGTGTCATCATGAAGAACGATGAATTTCGAAATGAGCCGGTTCCGGCGCACGTTATATGAAAACCACTTCCGGTTCTTCCGGAAAGGTTGAACCTAGGGACTTGGTTTAGTGATATAGCTAATTTGGCCACTAGTTCCAGCGCGGCCGTCGCGACGTCCACGGCGCTAGATTACAGGGATAGCGCGTCCGGGAGGGACAGCAATAGTCCCTGCGACATGAGTGACAAAAATAAAATTTTTCAGAATAACTGAGAGGATATTTTATTGTAAATACTATGTTTTATGACTCTCTATGACTGTTTTGTGTTAAAATTAGATCTGAAAAGGATTTTTGTTACCATAGGCAATAAGTGACTGTATATACAGGGTGTCTGTTGTGCATAGTGTCAAGAAATCAGAAAAATGTTAAATAGAGTAAAGGGAGGATATCGCCTTGTAACTATTTTAATCAGAAACACATCCTGAAACAATAAAATTTTACCCCGTTACCATTAATTACTACTTCTTAACTGTATCAAAATATTAAGGACGAGCTCAGAAATCATATTGGAAAAAAATACTTTTAATAAGGTTAATAAATTTAGTAGTACATGCGAATTAAATACATATGAAATAATCTATTCCAGTTACAGAAGACGTGATTTTCTTATGATGGACATTAAGCTTGTCCTTAAATATTCTTACTACAAAGTAACCAACCTCTGTTCGTTCTAGAGAGGGGATTAACCAAACAGAATCAAACAAGCTGTGGAAGGTATTTGTAAAGGAAAAATAATAGCAGTATAAAATCTAAGAGACCTCTTTTTCAAATTTGGACCTTTTACCAAAAATACCCCTGCCCCCCGAAAAAAGTGCAAGCCCGAATCGGTGAATTACTGACCCACCACAAGTGTTGTGGGTTGCATATTTAATCGGAGCCCTATTAACTTTGAAAACAGTCTATAACTAAACTTCCGTTAACTCTATTTGAAAAATTATTTACTTGTCTAGATACTTACAAGATATAAGAAATAATAAATTACTTATTAGTTTTGACGAGCCTAAAATCCCTAAAATCGTGATATATTTTCCTCATTAATCTGCCATTGGAGATATTGCGTTTTGGCCATAATAATTGATGGGAATATGACTAGGATTGGTGGGTGACTGGTTGCATCAGCTGTAAAAGGGTCGCATACTTAAAATATTACAGTAGAACACGAAGTATCATCTAGTTCCGAAACCTCCTTTAGAAAATTATGATAGTTTAATAATTATAAGCGTTGTGTGTGGTAGCAATAACAGAGGTACCACAAAATGTACAGATATATATATCTGTAAGTCTCTTAAAAAAGTAAAAAGTTTCCATAAATTCGTGTTCCGTGATAAGTCATTACCTAAAATTATTTTGGTGATATATTAATAGTAAGGGTGCTACTATCTATATTGTAGACACTGTTTTGAGTCTATCAATTGAAAATATTTTAAATCAACATAAGGTAATTATTATAAAAATACTCCGTTTCCGTGCAAAGTTGATTGTCAGAAAATTCATGACGACCCAGCTCCATTTTGAAATTTTTTATGTTCGGTTGGTTCTTGGGACAAATTTTTTATAGATCTCATCTACCATTTTCTGTCTCTAGAATACCGAGTTATAATTTGCATCCGAAATAAAATGGTGACGTGTATATACGTGTAATAATTAATTGTTTATTCCATAAAAAATCATATTTCCATAAAAAAAATAAAAACGGCGTCCAGATACCATATGAATTTTCCGGCAGTCAATTTTGCATCCAAACATAGTATTTTTGTACTACTTACCTTAAACCGAGTTTTAATATATCTTGTTTATCGGTTCAACAAATTCATAGGGGGCATTAAAGACCCGTACTGTATAAAGATAATAAATATTTATCATGAAAAATACTTTTATATGTGCATATTAAATTACCTAATATTTGAGAGGATTTTTCTTGATCTTAAGAAAATATTGGCTCAATGTTACTAATAGCATTTCCATCAAATGTGTTGTGAGTTTTAGTGTTTTAGAAAAGTTTATCTATCTATGAATCTCCTAGAATTGCATTGAAGCAACTCTCATTAAATTTTACCTTACTTTCTCATATGAAACATGTTAAATTTTGAAATATTATCTCTTGCTATGAACAATATTGACACCATTTCTTCAGGCACCCTATATCAGCAAAGTGATTACATAAACAAAGACATTTGTAAAGCTATTTATGAAATATTATTAAGATAGGTATATTTTAAAAATTATTGTGAATATATACTAAATTACTACCTACATACGTTATTTAATAGGTCCACTATTTTTATTTAGTACAGCCAATGAACAAACTTAAATAAAATTGATGTATGTTAATAAGACCCTATTATGTTAATTCTATAAAATTCGATATCGGTAACTGTAATTTATTATTCGATGTATATATCTAACTACTACACAATCTGTATTCGGGGTTATAAAATAGTAGATCTAAATGATAACTGATAAGTTTAATATTGAAAGAAGTACAGCATTTTTTCACAATACTATCCAGGTAATATATAGCAGAACCAGCAGGCTCTACAGTCACCATGAAAAGTCGCAAAATACGGAGATCACTTATTGTTCTTAAAAGTTTAATAAAAATTAAAATATTTAAACAAACGACAATATACGTGAATACGTATATTCATTCACGTACATGAATTATTAGCTACTTTTATGTACCAATTTACTTACAAATTTTCCCCAGAAGTCGGTAGTGTTTAATATTGATATACTTACAGTAGATATAATTAGGGCAAAGGCATATAATTGTGCAAGAACATGTATATTACCATAATACAACCAAACTGGGTAATATACCATAATAATAATAATAATAATAATAATAACAATAATAATAACAAACTGATTATATCTTCTATGTACTTTTTTTATTGACATAGTAAGTCATTCGTCTGAGATAATTTTTGAAAAGCTGCTGTATCTTCACATAAACAAAATGACAACTACTAATCCACAAACTGCGTCAATTCACCAAGATAGTTCTCAATACTTGTGTTATAATTTTTTAACAAACAAAGGGGAAGTGCAATTTGTATTAAAGCAGTCAGTTTCCACTTTAATTGTTAAAAATTCTTCGAAATGTCGTGTTTCTACTTTGATTTATTAATTATTGTATAATATTGTTATGTTTATATGTTAATAAATGTGTACCGAAGCAAATTTGTTACTTTTTGTTTTATTGATAAAACTAAAACTTGTAGGATTAATGTAAAATTGTTAATTAGATTTAATAAAAATATTTTCTCTTTTTCACTGAGTTTTTTGTATCCTCACTAATAAATAGGATTGGCGAGTCGCAAGGTTATTACTGTGGATTTCAGTTCATTGTCCACTGTCGTGGTGTTTGCCTGTAAATATATCCCTCTAAGTGTATTGTATGTTGTTGTATTTTGGATAGTTTACAAATTGTAACAGTTTATTGGTTTTGTTAATAGTTCATTTATTTTATTACGTATATTATTATGCGCACGCCTATGTCCTCCCTCGCATTTCCGCCAAGCCTACTAATAAAATATTCCTAGAGATAGGTCGTCAGTAATTATTATCATATATTATAATTAAATATCATGATGTAAATATATATACTATCACACGAATAAAGATAAATAGTCCCTTTGTATGTGGTTGTTTAAGTAATACATTTATTAATAAAAAATGAGTAACAGCGTGCCAATTGTAATGATGATTCGTTTTAAAATCAAGGATTTCCCAAAAAATGGTAAAATGGATGTTAAAAAGTAGATAACTTTTAGAATACACTAAGGTAATATGGAATAAGGTAATAAGGTAAGATATTTGATTAACATCAAGTCATGCAAAATAATGGACATGTTTTTTAATTATTTACTTAAAGTACATTTCTTGGGTAGCCTGATTTCTCAGATATATTCACGAGATAGCGATAACGATAATAACTAACAATCCACCACATGAATATACCTAGCGATTCCTACCAAAAAAACATCTACTACTACTACTGCTACAATTTCAGTTTTGTCAGAAAAAAATATATTTTTTTTTTCATTAAAATTCCATATAAAAGATATGTGACCAAAAATAATAATTTTTAATGTAATGTAGATGCTTGTTTAATATTTCATTATTTAAAAGATTTAGATAATTTTATTAAAAAGAAAAATGTATTAAGGTCCATAAGTTGAGGTTATATGAAGGTATGCCATTGTAATTCAATGTTGAGGGGATGCATATTTCACGCAAAGTAGCTTCTTACGACATATCTTAAAAATAATAAAGTCATTCCTTTGCGTACCTAGGATTGGTTATAGGTCACGGGGAAAATTAAAAACTTTATTGAACCATAATATTTGATTATTTTATTAATAATTTATCTTAATCACTTTTTTGGCTTAATTCCTATATAAAGAAAGATATAAACAAATATTTGTAGTTCAGATTCGTGATTTGTATCTCAGATGTGTTAATAAAAATTCTGAATGTGTTAATTCACATTGAAAAACCGTCATGTATGTCTTCTTAACAACGTAGATTACATAGATTTCATCAAGATGTATAAAATTAAACAGATAATATATTTTCTAAATTACTAATGCAGTTCTCTAAATTCAAAACGAAATAATTATTAATAGACATTTAAATGGGGCAAGCATATAAACACTAACCACAAAGCTATCAAATTTTCCCCAATAAAAAATTGCTTATCTTGATATGCAACTGCGATGACTATAATTGATGAATGTTATGAGGTTGATATTATTTAGAATAGATTGGATACTGCTGTAAAGAAAACATATGTCAGATTTTTATTCCAATTAGGAATAACATCATTTTTAGTGTGCTTGTAGGTAGGTATTTATTACAAACAAGTTTAAAAATATTTCTACAAGGAAAATCGTAGTGTTTACATGTCATCACTTAAAAATCTATACCGTGTGTCTCAAGATGATGGGACAAAATTAATTTTTTTTTCTAGTTGAGATTAAAAAAACGCTATACCTAAAACAGTTGGTACTCAGGAATTTCCCAGGATTTTCTGAGACTGAGTAAACATTTTAAATTGAAAATAGAAAGCTATCTTAAAAAAGGTAATTTTTCACAATTCCTGTACCGGTTCTCTATATACAGATCGATACAGCTCGTCATGACATAACCTGTATATCTGAAATTATGTCCGTTAAATATACGAATATTCTAAATAAATACCAAGAATTCCCAGTTTCGGATATCAGATTAAACGTTCTCTATAAAAATTCTTAAAATCGGTTGACAAAAGCCGATTGGTTTTCAGTTATCAGACCAAGCAAACATTTACCGATCTGAGAAATAAATAGAGATGATTGAAAAACACCTTGTTATTATTTTTATATAAAATATTATTTACTTTCATACAAATACCTCCTTTATTCGTCGAACAAACAAGAGTTTTACCGATAAGCTTGCTACAAAAGCCGTACTTGTACAAATCATAAAGTACACTCACTTATTCACTCTTCGAAATACGAAGGAATATATTTATTCTAGCATATCTCCGACAATATCACAAAACACATATTTTCATACATTTCGGTCTTTCTATTTAGATAAACTTTGGGCGTTATACGAAATATTGGCGTCTTTTGGTCAACACCAGGAAATACAAGATGGCTATCACATGACGTAGTGTCATAGCTGACCACTTGCTTCCTTTTATTTATTTGCCCCGGTGCCTGGTGCGTGTTTATTTAATGCCCCCATCTTTTTTACTTCAATAGGGTCAATCCTCTATATTTCATCCTCCCACAGGGACGCTTATTTAGCGAATAGCCATTCTATTCTCCCAAGTGTTGACCGAGGCATGCTAGTAAATCCCGATGGAAAATAGGAAAAGGAAATAACCCCATCACTTTAATTCGGGTCAGTTTTGATATTCTCCAGAGGCAATAATACACGCTAAATTAAAAAACACAAAATGTACAAATTTCAATAAATACCTCGCCATGATCGATCAAAAAGTATTCTTGATTTATAGAAATATATCACTTTTTAAGTCACTCACTAGCTCTTTTAACCACTTCTTACAGCTTTATCGACCAACCATCAGATACTGACCCGTTTCGTACTTATTATACGCTCGTTAGAGTGCCATAAGTATAGTGGAATCGATGAACGATATAGGCACTCGAGGCACATAGGCCGTGGCGTAATGTTTTAGGCATCTCTAAGTAGGATTGTCTTCCTCAAAGTCAATGGAGATCACTGCTGGAATGGCATCTGCAAAAAAGCAGGTCGCTATCTGTCTGTTAATTAACAGACAGATAGCGTCACAGTAACTGTCAGACAAATAGTAGAAAAGACCAAGAGAGGGCACTACGGCGTTTCTCACCACCACTAACATTCCAATTGCCCTTTAGGGAATCATGTCGCAATATCGTTCATCGATTCCACTACCTATGGCACTCACAAGCACATAAAAGTCCGAAACCGGCCAGGAATAATTGATAGTTGGTAGGTTGGTTTATCAGGATTGGTTGGTTGGTTGGTTCATAAGGATGTGGCGACTTCCAAGGAGATGCCGGAGTGATGCAGTCCCAGGAGGGGCACATAGTCCATTGAGTAATTGTTTTCGACATCTCCTTCAAATATATTATAATACTTATATCATGACAATAAATAACAACTACGAGTATAAACTGACAAATAATTTCAATGGCAAAATTAATCCATATATATTAAAACTCGTCGATTCTGTCTCGCTCTAAATTCCGTTGCTGAATCCACAAAGCTTCAAAGCTATCTCCTCCGAGGGGGGATTTTTCCAATGCGTAGGGGTATTTTCTTCCCGTTTCCTACGCGTTTTCCCAATTTAAACGCCTTTTCAAAAAACCTCTGCAAAATTTTCGTCGATCGCCGTTATATATCACCGACGTTTGTCCTCGCGCCTAATGGTTCCATCATGCTTGCCTGCCGAAATCCCGACTTTTCGCGAGACTCCCTAAACCCTTTTTCTAATTTTACGCCTTGTAGAACCGGTTCACGCGAAAGTTCCGTCCTTTCTCTAATCCTTTGAGATTTTTTTTCGAGACCTTACGTCGACTTTTTCTACGTCTATTTCGTCTTCGAAAATCTCGAGTCGCATCCCTCTCAACTTCTTTCTCATTTTATCTACCGATGTGAGATTGCACTAACGAGACAAGCACCTCTCACGAAAACTGTCAAATTAATTAAACTTCAGATAGGTTATTTTCCTACGAGAAATATTGCTAATGGAATCAATAGTACTGATTGCCAAACACTTCTGATTACCAAAATACTGAAGCGAAATGCTTTTCCAATTAGAAAATCGGTAAAAATTATTTTTTTAGGTTGACACGTACAACTTACATACTTAAACGTCTCAAGGTAAACATTTGACAACAGGCGTGGTAGAGCAACGGCAAAGTCGTAGGATTCAAAACTTCATAATGCTGATTTCGTGAGTTCGAGTCACGCTGGAGGCAAACTTTTTTTTTACTTTTTAATTCCAATTATTTATTAGTATTTAGTTATTATGTTTCTTTATCCGTAGCTTTTATTGTTTCTGCACGTAAAGTTTGGAATTAATTCGTTCATTTTGGCAGTCTGTTAAATTCTTCATTTTAGCTTACAAAAGTAAATATCTACAATATTTTTGGTCTCATTGATAAAATTGATAATAATGTTTACTTAAAAATAAATTCTACTTTCAGTACCTAAAAAATTATGATGTTTTACCATCAACAATAGAGTACCCTTACAATTCATCAAAATATGTAAAAAAATCGTTTATTATAATTACATCATCATTCCAGATAAAAAATTTCGTTAATATGTATTTTCTTTAAAATAATATTATTCTAGATGCTTTTGTCACCCGAAGGGTGACCCCAGGCCACAGGCCTGGACCCCCGGTAGGGCTAGAAATGGGAACGAAAATCGCGAGAGCGATTTTCTCCCATTTCTAGTCATTCTTAATAGTAGATAATTCGATAAAGAATTTATTGGTAGTATAGTAACAGCAATGTACTGACTGCATATGGTTAGAAATTTCCAGAAATTAAACCGCCTTATAGAGAAACACCATAACTTTTTCCACAAAACACTACACTTCTCTGAACGTATGTTTCGATAATAGTATTAAAATCATCTGGAGGTGAATAAAAATTTAGTATAGAAATAACTATACCTACATTATGTCAATGGAATCATTTACTCCTTGGCTATCTTATATTTTGCTGAGAAGGATTTAGGTTTAGTTTTAGCAGTTATAGGTTATATAAATATGACATAAAACATATTCTCTTATTGTTTACCACAAACAGAGTTTTAAATAAAAACATCATCTTTATAATGAAGTTTATTTTTTAATTTGCTTTTAAATAAAAATACGGGATACAGTATTTAATATCCACCGCGTTTAAAATCGAAGAGCACTCGATTCCTAATGAAAGATTATTTTTTAATTTTCGCCCGGCCCCCATTTTATCGTTCCGGTGAAGCAATAAAGAGCCCTACAAAGCCCCTCCGAGTGGAAAATAGAGACAAAAGTTGGAGCTTTATTATACCTCGTAAAGTCATATACTATGTACATTGTTAATATGCATAGGATAATAAACGTACTAAATGAGTCACTTCATTTGCGAACTTTTTACACAAGAGAAAATATGAGATCCGTTTATTTTACATCAAAAATTGGGTGAAGGTATGAAGTCGAATCTAATAAAGAATAAACGCATTTTGTAAATTTACACACATTTTTCTTTTTTCTAATTTTTTTTATGAACTTAAGGATCTATAGTGTAATCAAGCATTACCTACCTACGTACCTGTAAATATAATACATTTCAATTTTTCAAATTCCTTATAGCCATGGTTATGGTTAGAAAACATTCAGCTAATACATAGGTATTTTTATACAAGATGTTCCTTAATGTCATGTCCATACTGTAGGAGCTAATTCCTTGTCCAATTTTATGATTAAGAGTCCAAATAAACGTGTGTTCTAAATTGCTCGTTTTTGAGATACAGGATTACAATATGGACATGACATTAAGGAACATCCTGTGTATTAATCTAATATCTATGAATAATGCAAAAAATTAAAAATATACCTATATGGTTATCTTCCTTAAAGAAACAAATAAATTATATTTCGAATATTTTGTAATGAGTTAAACTGAAATTTCTTTCTTTCTTAGAACAAATGGTACATTCTGTATATTCATAGGTAGGTGCATATTTGACTAAAGGGTATAAAAATATATTTTTATATCACCAGAAATTACGTCGTAATCACTGTGTCCCAATTTCGGCATATACTGTCAGGGATGTCAGCATTGATGTCTTAGTTATCATAAGAAGTAAGTTAAAATTAAGTAATTTTTCTAGAGATTTTTAATATGATTTGCGGCAGGAAGTGGACGCTTCAAGTTTAATCAGATTTTTTCATGGTTGTTTCATAATTTCCGTTTTACCATTTCTGTTTTTTTGGCTTCGTTGCTAGTTATGCCTGTAGGTTGAAAATCAGTATAGTATATAATCCTCGAGATATCATTTTATTCTGAAAATGTAATTTAATTTAATTATTTAAAAAATAGCAATCACTAAGCTTCAGCTCATATGTATACCAACCGAAAACACTAACGTAGTTTTCCACATAACATCAATAATACACTATACTGATTTCAACGCACGATTCGCCAACCAAGTTGGCATCATCTGGAGATGATTAATACTAACTAAACCTATGCTAAGTGTCCTATTTACACCTAAACTATTCAAACTATATCAAACGCAGTTGAGTGAACCGCCGCGACGGCTCAATGATTTACTAACCAATGTAGCGGGCTGTATGGGATTGGCCCTCTGTCACTATTCATATTATTTTTACACTTTGCAGTTTCCAAATACAATATAGAAACTAAGGGAAAGTCGAAGATTTACGAAATTAGCTGTAAAGACTGCAATGAAAAGTATGTTGGACAAACTAGAAAGTCAATTCAAACTAGATTCAAAGAACATACGGCTCATCTAAAATGTGTTAGAACAGATAAGTCTAGTGTCGCTCAGCATGCGTTTGAGAACAACCATAAAATAGATAGAAGCAATTTAAGACTAATTAGAAATGTAACAAATTCCAGACGGACATGTGATGGATGCATTTAAGAATTTGGAAATGGCAAAATGTAAAAATAGTATGAATAGTGACAAAGGGCCAATCCCATACAGTCCGTTTTATTGGTTAGTAAATCACGGTTCACTGATCCGTCGTCGCGATTCACTGGGCCGTCTCAGCGGTTCACTGAGCTGTCGCGATGGTTCACTAACCCGTAGAAATAGTTTAGGTGTAAATAGGACATAGTGTTAGCATTGGTTTAGTCTTAACCATCTCCAGATGGTGCGAAACGAAACTTGGTTGGCGAAACGCGCGTCAAGTGCTGTATACTGTTTTGGTGTGCTGTGGAAAACTACGTCAGTGTTATCTTCGCACCAAAGGTTCCAACCCCTTTCAAGTTTACCAACCGAATTTATGACAATTTTTCAAATTCAAGAGAGTAGCGGAATTAGCAAAAAATGCTGAAATTGTGTATGTTTTTCTCATCGAAACACCAAGAAAAACGGACACACTTAAACCTTATTGTGTTCACGTGTCTCAATTTTACGTGTAAAGTTTAATTTAATGGTCCAGTTTGAAGTTAAAAAAAACTGGCATTGCTTTATTAAGTAAATTTTTCGAGAATACGATTAGGTATACAAAAATCACTGTGAAATATTTCTGGAGTAAGAGTGGTTTATTAAAAGGAGTATAAGTTTTTTATTGATTTTCTTCGGAACTGTATCTAAGTTCTTTATATAGCTAAGTTTTGTTTATATATAAACAATAAGAACATTTATATTTAAATTATAATAAACAGCATAATAATTTAAATTATAATTACCACCAGTTGGTGTTTTACTTCTCCGTAACTAATAAGATTATTCAGGTTTCTTTCATTGCAGCACTGAAGGCTAGTTAGGGCTTACCAACGTAAGTCATTTCTGAGGCGGCCTACTGAGTAATGATATGCCGCTCCTCTCCCACATAAGTTTTAGACTTCCGCGCTAATCCTTGCGATTAGAATAAGTGGTTAAACTTATTATTACCTATATTAATAATGCAATAAACGAAATAGCTTTTATCTTGGAGGGTGCCCTTAATTGTTGAGTGACCAAGTATACAACTTGGTCACTCGACGTCTGAGTGTAAAAGAAAGAATAGACAGGATAAAATATTTATATGTGTTTCTTTAGTTCCAAATAAAATATGTCACCTGGTCGTATTATCATAATTCAGATGATTTTCTTGCAATCGTTTTAGTTGATTTTTCAACTTCAAGGTGAGATTTATTACTTTCATAATAAAAGACTTTCTAATACGTAGTAGTATTAAGAAAGTTCATCAGTCAAAAAAAGTTTTTTCCCGTCTGGACAGTTTCTCCTGAATACTACAATTAAAAGTGCTTCCAGCCAGACACCGCTTTAATTTAAGCACGTCGTTGAAAGAATCCGTTTACAGACGCGAAATAATAAGCATGATTGTGTGAATTGTGCCAGAATTGGGAGGCATTGGCAGTGAATGCGCCCTAAAGACCACTCTATTCCATTCAGGCAGCGCCTTGCTCTTTGTTACTTTTTCACTGATTTCCGTTTTCCTTGTAACCCTTTCGGAACGCCAGCGACGCTGTCATATCCCATTGTTGCTGATAAAGTCGTCGCAGGAACACATAATGGACTTTTCATTTCTTCTGAATTACGTGCAGCACGCTGGGCCGTCAGATGTAATGGCCCCACATTATTTAGACACTTGTTTATTGAAGGACACTTTTTCTGATATCTCGCCATGCCTTTTTATGTGACGTTAGATTCGATTACGATGGCATATCTGGTGAAAAATATTCATTTTTAACTGGTTAAGGAAAACACTGGTTATTCGACATTTTTAAAAAAGCAAGAGAATAAGTGCGTGAAGCTAAAGTAAAAGTTCAATCAGAGTAAGATTTCTAAACTTGTTTTTGTCAATGACAATAAATGATAGTTCCCATAATGAGAGAAAATAAATTTTATTAATATTAAGAAAATATATCTGCATGAATTGGCTTTTCCGAAGTTGTATATTCCATGATGCTAATTTGCTAATTTCAGAAACATTAATTCTTTTTTTGTTCAAAAATGTTTGTTTTCTTTCATTCTGTCATAAATTTGATTAGGCATGAAATGTAATTATAAATGTTCAGTTAGGTATCTAATTATTTTTTTTAATAAATTGAAACGTTAAAAAATCTATTGAAACTATATTCAAAATATTAGTAGTACCTACTCATAAATATTAATAGGCATTATTTATGAGTAAATATATTAATTTATTTAACTGTCCAAGTAGCATCTGCGTATAATTTGTACCTCTAAAAATAAGTAACATTTTCCGTTATTTATTCTGTTATTGTTATTAGATAGGATTTGATCATGTGATCTTCAGGAACTTATAATTAGAGCACATTCACATTTTTTCTTAAAATATTCGTTAATTCATTGTCGTTAATTTTGTGAATCCATTATAGAATTGTTAAAATATGGTCATTAGCTGAACATTATTTGTTGGTTTTTATAACTCATTTGTCTCATAATCTTCTGTAGTGAAACTCGTAGGTCCGAATTTTTACAGTTTATGAAACAAAACTTAATTTTGATTAATTTTTAAGCGAGATAAGTCTGTTTCGCTTGCCTGACGGTGTCATTATTTTCTTTGAGTTTTATTTGAAAAAAAAAGAAGACATTTTGTAGTATGCCATGGTCCTAGATGCAGAGAAATTTAAGCCACGTCAGGAGTTCCACAAGGCTCAGTTCTAAGGGTATTTTTATTTATAATGTTGGTAAACGATATCATTTGTGACCTTTAGATGTATTTTTTGATTTGAAATTGACCTTCATGGATCTTGTAAGTTCTGTTGTTAACGTTGTTTATAAAAGCTATGTGCTTTTCTTATTAGAAATATCAAGCATTTTGAAATTATATACTCTGTATCTTATTTCAAATGCTTCACGATTCATATCAATAGCAAGGATAATATTCAAGGCAACTTTTCATAATATTTATTCTTGAAACATGATCCTGGAATCTAAATTCAACAACTAAATCTATTGGAACGGTATCAGATATATATGATTTGCAAAGAAGGCATTTCAAAATTGCCCACGAGTTGCAATATTTATATGAAACATTAAATAAAAATGTATTTATAATTCTTGATGAAATGTATTATTTACGGAAATAGTTTCAGCATGTTTCTAATATCTTATCACCTTCATAGCATCATAAAAATTTCGTATTTTCATGATGAATAAAGATCTGTTTATCCACATACTCATTCATTTCTGAAATGTTAGGAGATTAAATGAAAATAGTAAAAGTTTAATATTTCCGATCTATTTATTAATAAAGACAAAATAATGAGCTGACGTTATTGCAACTCTATATCGCGTAAAGTGCCTTACTTGAGTAGGTATATCGCGATGATTCAATTACCAATTAATGGAAATAGGAAATAAATGGGAAACTAAGAGAGATAAACTCTACAATATTAACGGCGTAACCCAATTATTCACATGATAATTAAACCACCCTAAACATATCAGACGTCATTAAGTTCGCCAACGAAATTTAATAAGGAAAACATTATCAGCCGCATAATCAACACATTTTGCGGTACACTGTAAACTCTCAAATAGTATCTTGGCTCGAAGCTATTTTAGAGGGTTCTGAATTTCTATATAAGCTTTGTAAAATATAATTTTCAAAAAATAAGTTACATGCAATAATATAATATAGGTATGAACTGATTTAAACAATAATAACTGTAAATACACTGTCTGTAACTATTTATGTGTTGCATTTTAGCATCCACGTGTATTTTTCCTAATATTAGAAATTTTGCACTCTTCTGAAAATATAATATTTTGATTTAAATATTGATTTGTTGATTGTTATTCTTTGTTGATTCAAATTGAACTGAATATTATGATGTTAATAAAACAAAGAGCCCCTACTTTGTCACAGATATTTAAAATGCACCTCAACCTCAACAGTGCAACATTAAGTTAAGAAAATTACACAACTTTGCTAATTTGATCAGTTTCATATCTTATAGTTTCGATAATTAGTACTAGAAGAAACACTTTAATAATAGTTACAGTAATTACGTCATACAGGTTTACCAACGGTTGTAGACCAACTACTCAATAATTTAATTAAGAAAATAGCTTATAATCACTATAGATACACCTGTGCTGGCCATGCATATTGTATATGTTATGTGTATATGTATATGTTTTGTGGTGTTTTTTTTTTATATCCATTATTGACCTGTTGATCTGTCACATATAGTATATAACACTCTTATAACGGATTTTAGAATTCTAATAATGAATAAAGCGCATTTTTCTTTCAGTGTAGAGCTTGTAATCATAAATTACACCTAAGACACAGACTGCTTTTTAAGAGTAAAAGAACAAACTACACTAACACCACTTACAACTAACTTTGCACAACCTTCAATACAAGATATATAATCAAAAAGAACTTTAATTAATCTGCAAGGGAAGATTATTAGAGTTGAGAGATACAAATGAATCGTTAATAGACAGAATAAAAATAAGTGGCCATAAGTTGGATCCTTGGGGTAGTCCAGATGTGGCTACAAAATTCCTTGACGTAAAACCATTATATGAAACACATAAATTACGGTAATAAAGATATGACTGAATAAGGAGAAGCAAATTGTCATTAAAACCAAAAAACTCTGATTTGCATAGCAAAATACTATGGTTTAGTTTATATAGACCTTCGAGAAATCGGGATGTACTACATTTAATTGTCTCTTATAATTAGCAGCATACTGAGTAAACGCAGCTAAATTAGTTAGAGTAGAACACTTACTAAGAGTAGTAGTACTACTTACACTTACTAAAGTACAACCCTTAAGGTACCTAAGTTAAGAAAATTACACAACTTTGCTAATTTGATCAGTTTATCTTATAGTTACAAAGAAGATAGTTGTATCACTTGATATGGACATGATGTACCTACGTTTTTACATTAAAAAAATTAGAAAAGCAAGATAGTCTTAAGTTAAAGGAGACCCTGTACATCGCATTCCATTCAATGAACCAAAACCGTTTTCACCAACAGTGTACCGTCACAAAAACAACAGCCCTCTTCTTAGTCCGTATCAGCGCATATTGAAATCCCGCGAAACAAGTGAAGGCGCTTAACTTTTCAAAGTTGCCTGATTTACGGCCCATTTAGCGGTAATTAAGAGGCATTTCCCCACAAACGCAACTTATAATTAACATATGTAAACTTTGTTTCACCCAAGTCTAAACTTTTTAATTGTCGCAAATTGCCCAGATTGCACCGCAATGTAATTAACTCTCTGAGTTTCATTACTCTGAACTTTTAATATTGTTTCCTCAACAGATAAGAAGTATGATTGTGTCTGCCGATTGTGACTTTCGCACATTCATGTCTAGATTTTTTAATACAGTCTGAAAGGGAGTATACAAGATTTTTTTCTGTTAACAAAAATAACAATTTTCGTATTAACATAAGTGACTTGTTCTTTCTGTTTTCAGTATTGTAGTACACTAAGTACTTTAAAAAATCAGTCAGTGTGTTTTTTAAAACTTATAATCTACATATTATAAAAAATAAAATACATTTTACTAGACAAAAATCAATAGTGTGAAGTTGCTATTTTTGGATTTGTCTCAATCTTATAGCTCATCATGCATCTAGGCATATAAAAGTTACAAAAAATAAACTTATAGAGATAAACGTATTTTCTACTACTGTTTCTATCAAAATTAAACTAAAAATGATCAGATTCTTAACACGGGAACAATGCTAAAAAATGCATCAAAGATATAGTGATCGTCACATGTTTTCATTCTCTTAGAAATAGGACGACAAATCTGAAGCATCTGACACAAAGGGGTCTGTGAATGAGAATATAAAACATGGGAATATAATTATTTATCGTCTTTATTTAATTGTTTACAAATTTGGTTGCAGGTCTTCAGTCAAAGAACTAAACTTATTGTTAATAAAATTATATAAATATGATGATTCAATAAATTTGAAATTCCCTTGTTGCCTATGTCATAAACAACTATGACAATATGTTCTTCAATTTGTAGTAATACCTAAGTAGTATATTAGTTGTACTGCCATTGTCATTTTAGGAGACGAAAAAACCATTTAAATATCATTGAGTCATTGAGTCGTATCCTTTAAATATCATTAAATATCATTTAAAAATCTTTGAGATTTTTCAGAAAAAAGAAAAAAATAATATTTTAGGTACGTCATAAACTATAGGACGGATACCTGTTTTTTGATTTAAATGGCGATAACCGTTAAACTAAAGTTCTTGGATAGTCCAACTTTAAACAAAAATATTTATAGTCTACAATAAAAAAATCTCAAGTTGTCGTCCCATTTATCAGGTTACCAGAAATATCGTAGCTTACCGTACAATTAGAACATTATATAACACTGACGTAGTTTTCAACACCAAAACACTATACTGAACTCGACGCGTGTCTCGTCAACCAAGTTCGCATCATCTGGAGATAATTAAAACTAATACTACAGTTTTAATCATATCCAGATGATGCCAACTTGGTTGGCAAATTGCGCGTCGAGTGCAGTTAGTGTTTTGGTGTCATGTGGGAAAACTACGTCAGTATTATCTTTACACCAAAGGTTCCAACCCCTTTCGAGGGAACATATACACATAAAGTTTTATTTCATAAACAATTTCATTAACAAAATACTACAGTACCAGTTTTATTTCGATTAATTACAATTTTTCCATAACGTCTGGACTTGCGCTCCCTGAATATGAATACACAAAAGCCCTGATATTAAGTTCTAATTTATTTTTAAATTTTTTTTATAATTGTATTGTAATAAGTATGAGTTTTATTGTATTTTTACAAACTATATACCTACCTTTCATTAAAATTTCTGCTACTACACAAGGTTCTAAAAACCTACGATTAACGTAAGTTGGGAGTTTTAAGTTTAAATTCAATAGGTAGGAACTGTGTTTTGCTATTACTTTCAAATTCATTCTGTGTGACATTTACCTTTTGTGAACAGAAGGGAAATATAATATCTCTTCGTTACAAAATACGTAAAAGGAGTATGTGATTAAGGTATGTAGGTACATTTATTAATAGTGAAAACATCAAAATGTATTTTTTAACCAACTGAAAATATCCAAGCAGATGCAGTTAAGATTACGAACAATAAAACCAAAAGTTTCATTGCTATAGGAATATGCACGATACTAATTCAAAATAATCTATGTAAATTCTAATTAAGAAATATTAACTGACTAATCTCAATAATACTGCCCGAAGGTTGGGGTGGTGTTTTAGTACCTTTCAGTACCTTTAGTACCTGGTATCTTTAGAAGCTTTCGTATCTAGTATATTTTATTCCAGTAAATAGATGAATTAAAGAAATATAATTATACAAATAATTGGTATACACTATAATGTAAAGAAGGGTAGTAATTCCTTGAAGGGGATGGGTTAATTATTTTTGAATTGGTAATTTTGAAACGTCGAAATTAATATTTTATTAGATATGTCTAATTTAAAAGCATTACCTGGGAATAACTGAACCACTTATTGGAATAGTTTGCACTTACATTCCTCTTTGATATTCAGATACACATTTTCTGTACCCTTGATGACCAGAGTATCGAGTATTCTGGGAACAACCCCTTTTATCCTCTTTATGAGAATTTGTAACTTGGTGGACAATGGTTTGGCCATATTGGAATTAATGTACACAAAACATCGAGTGTATCATTTATTTCTTTAAATCTACAGACAAAATCAACATGTGTGAAAATAATCCTATTTTATTTGTGACAGCTCACTGAATGAACATAAAGGGAGCATTCATTGGAAATCTCTAGCACATATTGAGGAGGAGGGCCTGCGAATTACAACAACAGTAAATATGTAACACGCGATAATAAACTGAAAATATATGTCAGTAGTATTGTACTATATGAAATTATAACTTTAAAATAAAATAATTACAATGTTTATAATGTCTATAACTTATTTGTGGTACAGATGTATGATGCTATGTAGTTTCTTTTGGGATTACATCTCCTGTAAAATAATAGAAACAGGAAGCCAGATATATTCAAAATAAAGATTGAAAGTGTAGTATCAGAGCAAACTTATATAGTTAATTAAATATTATATAAGGTGAAGGTACCAGTCATTGATAGGTTAAGGTATTTATACCCGGCTATTTTGTCTATATCGCTTTTATAATAAATTAATCAGTTATAGAAAAAATTTAAAACAATGTTGAAATATTCTATTCAAGGATTAGCAATTTCTTATTATTTGCTTTTTGCAAAAAAATATTTCTATTACAAATAGCAAATGTACCAATCATTGACTGATACAGAAAATTAACGTTCTAGTTATTGACTTAGGTGCGACCTAGTAATTATATGTAAGGCCTGTAATAAGTCAATATGTAAGGCCTGTATAAGTAGTCAAAATAAAAATTTATTTATCAAACATTCTGCATTTTGTGTTTATTGTCATTTTACATTAATTATCATAATTATTTGTAAAATTATACACTTTTTCACTAAGACATTATTGTTCTTGGGACTTACTACTTACTACTACTGGAAAACACTACAATAAGCATTCATTTGTGTGTGGGAATCTCCTTCTTGATATGTTAAATATCCAATTCACCCAAAGTTTTTCCTCCGACGATGTTTCTGGACCCGTTTTTGTATCCATTGGCACTTTGTCCATTTTTTTATAAATCAAAGTAGTCTTTGGGACATTATAGATTTGTGACGGTCGAAAATAACTCATACCTACCATTATTTACAGCATTTATTGCGTTTTTTCAAATCAATTGCTGAATATCTTGGTTCTTGGTTTAAGATATATCGATCTAGCAATTGACACCACCATTAATCGAATAGGTATAGTTTAAATCATAGTTTATTATGAAAAAAGAGATTTAGTAGTAATTCAAGTGTGCACATCAATCAGTATATAATCAGAGACTTATATGTAGATGTAGATGGGCATTTTTGTTGATTCAACACTGAACTGGATAGATCATATAGATGATTTAACGAAAAAACTTAACAGCCGATGTTATAGTATGAGAGTAATAAAGCCATATGTTTCACAATCAGTTTTAAAAACAGTATATTATGCAAGTTTCTTGTCAAGGATGAAATTTGGAATTTTATTTTGTGGAGCAAGCACCAGTATATACAGGGTTTTTGTTATCCAGAAACAAATTATACGTTTGATAATGAATTTGGGGTTTAATAGCTCATGTAGGAATCAATTTCGAGCATTTGGATGTCTGACCATTATAGGGTTATACATATATGAATGTTTATTGTTTAATTTTAAGTATAAAGGAAAATTCAACGATTTTATATCAAAGAAAAAATATAATTTTAGGAACAACAATTATATGTTTCCACACCATAAGTTAAGTAATACTGAAAGGGGCCCTTCTTACGCGGCTTTAAGATTTTTTAACGTCTTGCCTGAGAGTATTAAGAAAATTGTTTACTTTAAAGTTTTTAAACGTGAGATTTTTAAATTGATAGTAGATATAGAACCTTACACAGTTGCCGAATTTTTAGATGCATTTTAGTATTGTCATGGTTTTATATTGTTTCGATTATTTACAACACTTACCTACTAGTTTTATGTACGATTGTATTTTATTTGAATGTCTTTGATTTTATGATGTATTTGTATTTTTGGTTATACCGATTTTCCCGACTTTGTTTCAACCCACTTTTGTATTACACTGTGTGGCAGTTTGAAATAAATATTATTATTATTATTATTATTATTATTATAAGTCTCTGATATAATTTAAATAACCCAAAACCAAACATTATGTATTTTCAAGGGATAATTTTGGCGGCTAGTTTTTGACAATAGTATGCTCTAGTTATTGACTCTCTGTTTGACCTAATTGACTGTTAGTCAATCATTAGGTGAAGTTAAGAGATGCTGTATTGCGTTATTGATTGACCGAGTTGGTCAACAACTAACTACAACAACTAACAAAGAGACAAAATATGTATACTACTAATTGACCACGCATTTTTAAAGTTTTTAAGAGAAACACTTCACTTTTTATGTATATATCTACTTGAGAACTATAGAGCATTTTCAATTCAACTTTCTGTTTCCAACTGCCAATTTCCTAAATTCAACAACTTTCAGAACTTTCTTCAAGAACTGATTGCTTAGTAAAAAGTTAAATCAATTAAACCAAACGACGCGCTTCTCTTGCGAAGCACATTTGACTGAGCTATAAAATCATAATTAGGGCATATATGACCGAAAATATTTTCCAGCTTGCAGGAAACAAACCTAGATATCGCTGTCTGAAAGGCAGGAGGGTTAATACCTAATGGTTTCCTTAGTTTAACCATAAGATTCAAAAAACAGTCAATGATTAGGGCATAGACAATAACCTGTGCATGCTTTTACCTTAGTGGTTTTTTGGGGAAAACTTAAGAATTTTGCCTTGATGCTACACTTTCAATCTTTATTTTGAATATTGTTGATGTCATGTTTTGTATTATTTTACAGATGGCGCAATCCTCAAAAGAAACTAAAATGAATATTACAATATTTATTGAGATATATATGTCTGTATCACTCCGTGAATAGCAAGATGTTGATTGCAAGTGTATGTATGAAGTGTATACAAGTGTATCTTATATTTAAAAATATAAATAACTAAAAACCCTATAGTTCACTGCAAGTTATAATAATTGTTAATCCTGCAGTATACACAACACTGTAAAGCTATTCTAGATTCATTCTTAGTGGCATTTGTATTGTATTGTCCATAACTCAATTACCAAATAGATCTATATGCGAGTCAACAATGCGTATGTGAATACTAAACACCAGATATTCACACTGAATACATTTACCAATTCATGTGACATCTCGCGTTGTATTTGGCTCAGCCACTGTAGATCACGTGCAAATTCTAGCTTTTGTGTCCTGATTGAGCCGACGCGTGACTGGAATTGCCACTTTGTCCTCCCTCTATCAATCCTTTATTTATATTCATATTTCTGACAAGTACCTCTAGTACCCCTTGTGCGAACATATAATATATATATATATATATATATATATATATATATATATATATATATATATATATATATATGTTTTTTTGTATTTATTGCTTTTATAGATATATAAACTGTTAGATCTATTTATAATATAGAGACCAACAATGAAACAATGATAGAAATACAATGAAAAATTGGAGATATTAAAAAACTTGCTTCATGTAACCAAATTATAGTCAATACCTTCGATATTCTTATATAGGTAATTATTTCTCTTTACCAATATTTTAGCTGACCCTCATCAAAATAAAGAAAATACCTGTGCAAAGCGAATATTTGACAAAAGCCAACTTCTGCCAGAGAATCTGAATAAGTTCTCACCCAATAAGGTGATCAGCTCTATTAAGAAGTTGGCCTTTTGCGATATAAGTAGGTGTGTGCCACAATATACCATATGGTGGCAGTGGAGGGTCTGGCTTTCAGCCCACTCACTTTTGAACATAACCTAACCTACCTAATTGATGTGTCTGTACTTATTAGCAGAGTATTTTAGTTTTTGACTTGTGATTTTTGTGTATGATCTTTGTCATTTTTTAATTAGTTTTTAGTCTCTTTTTCTTTTTTCTGACATTTCCTTATATAGTGTCCTTAGAGAAAAAATAAATGACACATTATAAATCAGATATAATCCGATTTTTAATACAATAAAAGTTCTACTGAAGTTATAGTAAAAATATCAAATTTTCTATTGTGAGGACGAGAAACAATAAACTGTAATTTATAATTCTTTAAAATGTATTCACTCATTGTTCTTCAATCTATAGATACATTTTAGACTTATAGTTGAACAAATACGAAACAAAGGTTCTTGGGTAATAAAAAGTTTAGAGTTTCTTCTACAAAATGTATAGTCTTCTCGGTCCAATGTATTTTTGCTAATTTTGAGATACCTTATTTTGTTTTAAAAATATAAGAGTACTGTGTATTTGGATTGTTACTTTTGATACGGGGGCATATAATCTATTCACTACAAAAAGGAAATAATGGATATCGCAAATGAGAGAGGTCGGTTTATATTTTCCGGCAATTTGCGCTAATTTTGATGGCGCGTTGTGACTCGTTTTTCTATTTTTCAGGATGATTGTAATTCCTCACAGTCGACTACCTTCACCGCTCGGATAAAATATTGCATTATCATTATTTCCACTTGACATTTATCCAATTCTTGCACACAGGTTAATGCCAGCAATTTGCAGGAAATCGCTCTGAATTTATTCATCCGCCATTCAAGGCAGGTAAAGGCTTACAAGCGACTTTTTATAACAATGGAAAAATAAATAAATCAAAACACTACAGGGCGTTGGAATAGCTAGAGTAAGAAAGAAAATAAGAGTAGAAAACCAACTTAGTCCCATATAGATACACTTCAAAGTTGTGTAGGTATACACTCAGAAAAGTATTTAAATATTACCTACCAATTAAAAAATTAATTTTTTTATTTGGTAGCCGATTTGTATTTAGAAATGACGAAAGACATAACTCTAACTAATATGACATTTACTTTAATGGTAATGTTGATTATTTATTTAATTTTACCAAATAAATTGTATTATCAAAAAGGTAGTATAATTTATTATGTCCAATTACATATTTAATTAAAAAGAAACGCCTTTAGTTGAAATACATAACTAACTGTCGAAAAACAAATAATTGTGGCAACCTGTCACCATAAAATATATTTTTTAAGTATTTCTACACATACGAGAAGAATATGTTTGATTTTTAAAAGCAGAATTTTAGGAGTAGGTAGGTCACTGACAGATCCTTGAAAATAAACAACTGATTTTCAAGGTTTATGGTTGGACCTAAGAAAAGTGGTTTAAGAATTATAAAAGTAATTTTGTTAATTTTAAGCACCTAAGTACTAAACTTTTATTGAAACTAGTTATTGAAATATAGTGACTAACTGCCTGATTGACTGACATTTGAAAATAAATGCAGATTATAAACCACTTTTTTTCATTATTTTTGTAAATAAAAAATAAATAAACTAATGGTTTACTATAGTACTGGTAAATTGTAGTAAATTTAATTTTTTAATTTTTAGTAGGTACTCGTAGTTACCATACATAATTGGATTTCAGTATTGTGAGATTTCAGTCTATTAATTTCAATAAAGCATTGTATACTTTTTAATGTTCTTATACTGATAGTTGTATAGCATTAACTACTATGTTGTAATTCTTTTTTTTTTTTCTATTTGGTGCAGAATTCTTCAACATTCTATAATCTTTCAAAAAGCCAAACTTGATATACTAAACCTGATTCCTCACCAAAACAACAAACATATACAAAATAAATATTAGAAATATAATTTCAAAATAAATCAGAAACGGGAATATCAGTTTAAGTACAAGACACATTTTACTATTCTGTGGGTATAATTTTACTACTGTATTATTATTTAAAAGTATGACAGATATAAAGATTAGGAATGTTGCACTTCAACTATTTCAGGATCATCTAACAAACAGAATGCAAAAAGTAAAGATACACAACTCGTCAAGTGAGAGTTTGTCTGCTAATAGAGGTGCTCCGCAGGGAATAATTCTGGGACATACCCTTTTTTAATATATTTAAATAACATAGCATTTTTGGAAAACAAAGAAGGAAACGTAATTTCATATGCTGATGACAATGCTGCTCTGTTTGTTGGCGAGTCCTTGAACTCACCTAGAATTTTGGGTTTATGTTAGTCTCCTGAGTTTTAATGTAAGTATTATTATTATTATTATCCTTCAATCAATATGATACCAAATACCTTGTAATATCAAATACCTTGGGGGTAATAATACTCCTGAGTTAACACACAAATTATATCAACTTCGTGATATTCTTGATAAGAAAAAATTATACCTAACATATAATTCTTTGACTGAGTCACTACTAAGGCACGCCTTAGTGATCTGGGGAGGTTTGTATGGAAATAAAATAAAAATATTATATAGGTTGTCCAAAACACAATCTTGAAAATTATATTTAAGAAAGAAAGGCTGTACTCAACTGAAAAATTATATTCCGAATTGAATTATATCCGAATTGTTTGTATACCCAGATAGCTTTCTATTTTATGGGTTCATAAGAATAAATCGACTTTGAGATTAGTGGTGCATAATAATTATCCAACTAGAAGTCAATTTAATGGCATGACCAAGACCCACGATTCAATAAATCTCAAACACAACGTTTTGTATCTTCTTATGGACCAAAACTATGTAATCAACTTCCTTCATGGAAGTTGATTAACACAGGTTATTTCTGTAACTTAGGTGAACTTGCCCAGAGTTATTTTACTCAAATAATTAATTTTGTATACATATTAAATTCTGTTATAACCTATTTCTATTTCAATAAATTAAAGTAAAGAAAAAAAAACAAAACGAAATGAAAGTTTAGTCACTAAACTTTCACCATCCAAATAAATTATTACCAATATTTTCAATCTCTGTTAACTTCAATCCATTTGACTATGTTTAAATTTATAATAAAAAAATACATAACTTATGTCCTATATGCTCCGTACTAACGGTGAAATATGAAAACTTTTCACTATATGACCACGAAATTTAGAACTTTGTCATAATAGCCTATTTGCAGAAGGTTAACAAAGCATGGAATTACTAGAGAGAGATACACTGTTTCACCTTTATGAGGGAAACAATTTACTAATACGGAGTACTGCGATACTGGTCAATATAACACATTCCATAATGTGCCAGTAATTAAAAGCATATTACCTTCAACAACCACAAAAGGCTATTGAAGTTTATTGAAATGATATGAAATGATAGAGCATAGACATATTGAAAATCAAAGTATTATAAATCCTAGCTAATAAAGTTATATTGCATACCTCTATATCAGTAAAAATATACTATTGCTTCTAGAAGATCTAATTTTTCAGCCATTCACTCAATAAAAAGTAATTTCTGACAACCAAACTTATACTGACACTGTTGAACGGTGCCAAATGTATATTAATCAGAAATTGAGAACTTTGGTCCCATGTGAGTGGGAGTAATAAAATGAGAGTATGTATCTCAATACTTCATGCTCTAGTCCTCACCTCATCAGGTATCAAGAGCCTACAAGAATAGTATGCAATGTTGTTCCTTTTTTTTTAGAGTTCATGAAACCTTTGGGCTTTAGGGTATACAAAATACCGATAGTCATTTAGTAAGGAAGGGAAATTGGGACTTCTTTTTAACATTTTACTCCCTTTTAATACGAATTTCTTCAATAACTCCGTTGTTTATTGAAATAGAAATAATAATTTAAGTTTTTTTCTTTTGTTGCATCAAATGCATTTGATTTTTATTGGATAAAAATATCTATAAATATACAGAATTCCGTATCTGGGCTGGGTCCGTTACTTTAAATTAAACATTGATAGAATATTCTTAAAAACCTGGATAAATATGTAACAAGCATACTTCTTTAAAAAAATTATAATTAACCTTCATCTTCATCATACACCATTACATCATTCATCATACACTATACATACTCTAGAACAGCATTGAATTAACCTGATGGAACCACTGTAGGCTAGATAGGCACATGAATTTTATGGGATTGTCAGAAGAAGCAACTTGCAGATTCTGCCAAGAAGAAGAGAAAACCTCAGTACACGTACTGTGTCAGTGTGAGGGCCTGACAAGAGAGATTTCAAGTACTTGGGAAAGGAAAACCGAGAGCCAACAGCTACATGGAGGAGCCTGTATCAAGGCTGTGGAGTCTAATGCAAAGGACCAAGCTGGACAGGGTGCTCTAAATAGGTTGGGAGTGCCACAATAAATCTTTAGGTCGCGATGGATTAGGCCAGAGGTCCTACTCCTATATAAATCTAACTAATCTAACCTGGTGGAAGGTACGAATATCTTATACGCTTGATATATCTTATGTTTTTAAATCTAACTCATCAACAAAATATTATCTAAATAACGTAAGATAAGGGGTTACAATATCAAGGAGTAACATCTAAAATTATGAATGGGATAAGAAAGGAAAAATATTTGTCTGCACAAATGCTTAAATATTTCTTAGACAAATAAAATGCTATAACTAAAAATCAATTGTAAAATCCAACGTCATTCACTCATTTGATGAGGCCATACTGGTGTAGATGGAGGCTGATTAATCTGATTATGACTTCACTGTTGGGATCTGTTGTAGTCTCAAATGGATGTTTGACTGTGTTAATCAAAATACACCTAATGTGATTACCAACATACCATACCAATGATACCAGTATACCACAATATACTAATTGTATGAAAAGTTAGCTAAAAGGTTCATGTTAAATTTGGATAAGCTTGTTCTTAAAAAAGCGTAGTCAAACTGTAAAAGTAATTAAGATAAAACAAAAATGGAGTACTACAGGGCTCTATACTGGGTTACTATTACTGGTTAAATTTCAAAAACTAAAGACGTTTTTCTTAACAAAAGTAATATACTCAAGTCACATTTCTGGGAACTAAGATTTATAGTAACTTAACTTGGAAAACTTACTCCTCGAACCTTGGTGCTATAGTTCAATTTGTAATTTGCTCCGAAATTTGCATAAAGTGTTTTCAGTACATCAATTTATAAACAGTGGTTTGCAGAATTATGTACGACGTCTGTTTCTGAGGTGGGTCATGGCCACTGACGTGTTTGTGTCAAAAAAACATTGCGAAAAACATTACCAATGTTCCTCACTAATCGGTTTTTCTTTATAAATATGACCATTAATAACAATTAGTTCAAGTGGAAGCGTATACGTATATACTTGTTATTCATACCGGTTAATTTACTTGAACAGCTTTTCACGATTTCTCGAAAAGCATATCTCTAAGCGTATTACACACCCTCAAGGGAAAAACTCTTTTATTTTCATTAGAATTTTGCTCATTCAGAGTAACACACCGGAAAATTAAAATTGCTATGGATAAAGCACCGTATAGAAATGATTTATACGAATTACATTCATATTTCGTACAGCGTATTCTATCATTTTGTCTGTACATAATTTATTTAAGTTATTAGGACATTCAGATCCATTCGAATGAAATTTTGGTTTAAGTAGAAATGTATTTGAGTGGCATGAGGTTCTAAAAAGTGTCTTCGCGTTGGGAAAACTTGAATTTTCTGTCGAATAACGTAACATATAAGGCGATATGATGTTTGCTTTTATCTCATTTCCCGTACGTAGTGAAGGTGTGATATTTCTTTTAATCTATTTCTACATGTCTTAATGCAACACATCCTCATCGTGAATCACTTTCTGGTGATTTTCACAATCAGAGTCTAGACTTTGATAGAGGCAGATTTCAGTGTACCGTATGTTTAAGTCTTCCCTGGCCTGACTAAGTGTAACAGTAGAAGACAAAACTTGAAATTAACGATAACTTTAGAACTGTAGGTGTAAATCAAATATACATAGAAGTCGTTGATAAAATTCAGATGTAGTCACAAATAAAAAATTTTCGATTAAATTTAATCTCTTCGTTAAATCTGAAATTTGTATCAAAATTTAGCTTATGAAAAGTTAAGATTAGGAATGTGCAAAACGTTTTGCTTGATCTCAAACTGTTCAGATTTTACAGGATGTCAAAGTTGCAAAATGTCAATATTCACCTGTCAATATTTCAAAAACAGTTGAAGATAGGTACATGAAAAAGACATAGAATACGATACAGAATGGGGTGTTTTCCTATTTTTTTTTTACATCGGCAATGGAAAGTAGGTGGAAAAAGAAGAGATACGTATTTCTGGAATTTTAATATTGGGTTCATTTAAGTCCCATGTGATATCGCGATATCTATGTGACGTCACTAAGCGAAAATTCAAAATTTGCGCCATTTTTTAGTGATTTCTAGGATATTTTCATTTGTGTGGTTGGTGTCACTGCGTGACAACTTTACTTTTGTTTATGTTTGAACTGTTTGGTTAGGCTAAACATCATGGTAAACATGAGACATTGTTTTTAGTTTATATTTTTACCTGTGAATTGTTTTCTCTCCCTGTGACTGATTACAAGTGTATTTATTACTAATAGAAAAACATTGCAATTTGTAAAGGTAATTTTTTAATATATTTAATCGATTTTGGAGTAATACTGTTAAGTTAAATACTAACCTTACATTTTTCATCCCTTTTATTTCTGAAAGGATCTATAGAATCTTTATCATCTAAAGGATCTATAACCGGTAAATTATCGCACTTAGCCTCTACAAAACCTTGCTCCATGTTTAATAAAAGTTTACTTCACAAAAAAACAACAATATAACACGTCAAGTTGTGAAGCCAAACACAAACAGGAAATTTCAAATGTCAATTATCGAAATGTCAACTGTCGTTTGTAGTCGTTACAAACTAAATCTAGCCACATATTATCAGTGTGGCCTCTTTATAGATACATATTCCCTAGTTTTCGCTTAGTGACGTCACGAATATAGAAGAAAATTTCAAAATTGAATTAAAACTTTTCTACCGATTCAATCTTAATAATTTTTATCCTAATAAATATAAAAAAAAATATATTTTATGAAAATACAGGTTTCCACTTTCATTTTGATTGAAGGAAAATACCCCATTCAAAAACGAAATAAAAAATGGGTGTTTTCATTTGAAAAATAAATTTGATGGTTGTAACTTATTTTTGGGTTACTTTGTATACATGAATTTAGCATAAAAAACCGCATTAAAAAATGAAAATCGACAGGTCCGAGCGTTTTTCCAAAAAATACACCGCTGAATTTTAAATGATTTTAGACATTACTTCTGGCAGTCACTGTATAGCGAGAAAGGGTAATAGTAAATAAAATACAGAAAACTGGTGAACGTATGTCAATTTTAAATAATGTGTGAAGGTTGTAAATAGTAGTACTATCATCAACTACTAGCAAATGTGTATTAGCAGAAGTATCTTACATTACGCGATATGATTAAAAAGACAGGTACGAATATTGATAATATAAAATATCAAGTTAAGCATCTCAAAATTTTCTTTGGAAAGTAATACCCCGATCCATTATAAAATCCTCGCGCAACTCTAAAGCTTCCCAAGCGGGGCTTTGGAGCTTCGCACCGCTTAGGACTCGAATGAAGTGTCCCTTCTCACCCTCATTTAGATGAAGTCCTTTGTCACTCCCCCGTCATAATCACTGTATATACAAATGCAACTCACCCCTATTTATTGATAGAGGCAGGCCCCACACTTGACAAAATTGATTTTTATGTGTGGGTACTTTCAATTAGACCGCGTAAACACATAGAAGGGCCTTATTTGTGGATTGATTATGACATTTATACGGATTTGCATATCAGTGATAACCGGAAAGCTATACTTTCTAGACTGTTTGTTTACTGTAGAAGGGTGAGTAAGTGCTGCTTCTATATATGTTTTCATTATGTATTTACGGACCGTATTAAATACAATAAAAAATCACAACTTAATTTAGTACATACTTGTCTTATACAGGGTGTTTTTACTTGCGTCCGATTAAACGAAAATGTTCCTATAAGTATACATGATTTTGAAGGTTTTAGTTCTGTGAATATGCAGGGGGTGGTATGAATAAAAACGTACCTGCTACTACTACAAGTATTAGTATATTCTACGTAGTATTTACTATAAAACGAAGTAGATACTACATTTCGAAGTACTCCCTTCTATTTTTCCGGAAATGCTAAAAATAATAGCTTTCTCCTACGACTGTACTACGATTTAAAGTATCTACTTTTTACTGGTAGATACTTCGATTTTAACAACAGAAATATTTGTTCCGTCATTAGCGAAGTTGATATCATAGCAGCTTCAGCGTGCGCCCTACAAAGTGATTATTTTAAAGATGGCTCAAATCCGTAGAAATAAAATTTATACTGCAAGAAAACACTGCGACCATGATCCCTATACCGTCAAATATTTAGGTAAACAATTAAGTACCATCAATTTAGAATGTTTTATGTTTATATTTTATATTTTTCATCCAGATTTAGTAGGGAAAACGTTACTTTCTCGTTACTCGTTACTCTTCTACCACACTTCCTTCATCCAAAAACATCTTAAAGGACTGTTGATGTTATAAATACATACAAGACGGAAACGTTTCCCAATAACTTTTAAGCCAGGGCCCAGCGCGGCGTATGTGTGATGGAAGTAAGTACTACACATTTCAAAGAATGTCCTACACTTGTTAAGTAGATAATATGGAGTATATACGTTGTGGTGAAGCATATTCTATGTCAAGTAAAGTAGATACTACCAGACACTAGTAAATCCTTCGTTTTAAATTAAATTCTACGTAGAATATACTATAATACTTGTAGTACCTAGTAGCAGGTACTTCGTTTTTATTCATACCACAAATTATTTACCAAAAATTGATCACACGGCATTAGAAAGATGATTTTTATAACCTTTGACCTTGAAATTTTTTATAAATCTTTTGAAATGAATGTAACCTCTTACTTCAAATGGAGCCCTTTATATTTTTAAATATTTGCCTAAAGCGTTCTCTCGCTACTACTAAACATTATAATACATAACATTATAGAACATAATATACAAAAATATATAAACATTTACAAAAGGCAATAAATACTAAATATATAAAAATTATATCACTAACAACTTCATATATATATATCTATATCTATACAATCACAAAAATCTGAAAGTATACAGGGAAAGTCAACGAAAACTTTCATCTTCAATTATCTGTAAAAGGATTGGTTTCCATTTTTACATTTTTATATTATTGACATTTATACATGGTGTCCCAAAAAGAAGAAGTTTACCAAACTTTATATTTTTTTAAATAGAACACCTTGTGTATTTTTACAGATTTGGACAAAATGTCCTCTCAAGAATATATTGATATATGGTTTAATGGATCTAGCTCTAATAGTGAGGGGATATGACCATAAATGGTTACCATAAAAGTAATACAAGTATTGGAGAAACTTTTTGTAGTGTTGGTTGCCTACCAACCAATCCATATTCTCTTTCTAACTCAGTATCCTTATGAAACACTCTTTTATGTATATATTCCTCACTGTTAGAGCTAAATTCATCAATACAGGATGAACCACCCTGTATAATTACGTATTAAGTCGCCTCTACATCCAGCTGATGCCCCATAGAACAAGGCAAACAATTTAACAATAAGTGATATAATATACAGACTAAAGCACGATTAAACAAATAAGATCGTTATAACACCGATTTGCGTTTTAAATTGTTATCCTTATACTTGCAACCCTACTCGCACCGAACTCTATATAGTGGACAATGACATTCTGTTAGCGTGTTCTGTTACTCTGTGTCAACATAAATTAAACCTAACAAATACTATCCGTTACAAAATGGATCTGAATTTAATCACATTTTTGCACCGCAACAAACACCAGTTTTAATCACGCAAAAGTAATTTTAAGTTTTAATTTGTTGGGCATTGTTGACTGGCGACGTTTTTAATTTGTTTGTTTATTGTAGAATACGTAAATATTTGATTTATTTTAATTTTGCGCGTAATGGAGGCCTGCAGTGCATGTTTTTTTTTTTTTTGACAATTCAGTTGCATCGAATTGATTTATATTTCTGGATCGTATAATAGAATGTGCAAACATTTTTGGTTATTTGTAGATGAGAGTATGGAAGGAAAACAACCGTTTTTTAGTTGGTAACCAGGTTTTAGTGTAAGTAGAAATATTATACCATTTTTATTGTTTTTATTGCTTTTTAATTGCTTTTTAACTCAGTTTATTAGTATAATAGAGTAAGTACTTTATTAATAATAATTTTCAAAATACAGGGTGTTCACGTATATTTTCAACTAAAATGAACTACGGGCATTTCGAGCAATTTCTGTAATTTTTTTTTTTTTCATGTTTATTTTTTAGTTTGTTAGACTGTCTGTTCTTTACATAATCATTATTCAATACACATTATTATAGAAACCATAAAGTAAACCGTTTTTTACAAAGCCTGATATTAAGTATATAAAGGGTGTTCAAATTTCACCTTCCGATTTAAATTGGCCACCATTTATACCAATCTTAATTGATAGTTTTCCTATAGTGACAGATATCAGGTAAAAACTTTGCGATTAATTGTGGCTTGGTCATCATGGAGCGATTGCCCATCGAAGAACGCATATTTATTGTGAATACTCATTACCAAAATGGGATATGTTTTGACGAAACTGCAAGAAGATGCCATACGCGTATCGGAAGAAATCTGGTAATGAACCGTGAATTTCGCTAATAACTGCTCAAAAAATTAGTCGACAGCTATTTTTTTCGTCATTTTTAAGAGACGAAAGTCTCGGAAGCGCCTTCGCCAATTTTAATAAAAGAGGAAAAATTTTAAAGCTCACCTCTTGTAGAATCAGGGGCAGGGAGCGTTCTTCAATAAAAAATATTTCTTTAATATTATACTTGGTGCAGAAGAATGCAATACAAAATTAATTAATTAATTATTACCTCAAATATATCAAATAGTGTTGCAAATAGGTACTTATAGGGAATGCTTCATATAAAAAGAGTCGTGAGAGACCTTAATGAAAATGATATAAAATATACTGCCTTTCATTTATAAAAATTGGGAAAACTACGGTAGCGGGTTTTGGCTCGTCCTGTATACAAGTAAAGCTGTTTTGAAGGAAATTCTACAGAAAGTAAAACTAGACCATATAGTACAAATAATGAAGCTAAAAATTATCTACTATTTATTTTCTTAAAAGAGATACAGAGTGTTCAATTTATTGCGATAAAAATACAAAAATGCTCATATCCTCTGAACCAATCTGTATATAATACTAGTAAACAAACCCATTATTGACGAATTCGGAAAAATGATCCGAATTCAAATATGAAATAAAAAATATATACAATAACAGGTTGTAGAAACTAGTTCTACTACTTGTCAGGTGGCATGCATATAGCAAATAACTACGAATAGTAAGGACGTCATTAAGATCATCCTTTAATTTTGGTCTAAACACAGTTAGAATCAGAGCCTTAGGACTTGCGTACGCAAGGCTTACCTATTGTGCCAAAGATTCAGGTCTTCGCATTCGTAGGTATGCTCACTTATATTGCACTGATGAGATCATAAAAACGTCGAAACCGGTCTGCAATTAGTGGCATCCTACGATGTGTGGTCTGAGTATTACATCGTAGTTTTCGTTGCAATCCGAATCCTTGTATTTTTGATTCTAACTGTGTTTAGACCAAAATACGGCAAATCTTGCTTTGTAATTCAGCGCTCGGCGCGGCATATAGCCAGGAGAATAGCTGTTTTGGATTGATTTGTTTTAGTCCTTATTGTAATATAAGGCGTTTGCAGATGGAGAATGATCTTAATGACGTCCTTACTATTCGTAGTTATTTGCTATAAAAAATATATAATAAAAAAACATAAGTTCAATATGACCCCGGTTTATAGAGCAGCCTATATAACTATACATGTTTTTAAAATGTGCGTCCTCTTAGGCTCTATGAGATTCTAAAATATATAATTTTTTTTTATTTATTACGACATAGGAGTTATGGAACTTTCCCACACTATTGGCCCACAATGTATAAGTATCATCAATATTGTGATACAGATCATAATTGAAACTAGCGAGTATCTAGCGTAGCTAAAATGTGATGTAGATTAGTAACAGATTTGGCCACGCTACGCTGAGAAGGAGCAAATACTCCGAAACATGTCGTTTATGTATTTGCCCTGTAATTCCGATCAGTTGGAAATAATAAAAACTGAGGTTCTATAGGTAAACACAGTATTAAATTTAATCGACCGTGTACATTCTATCAGCGATGGAAAATACTTTCATAGCATTAACTTCCTCTAAATATTCCACTGCAACAGCCGCCGGGGGCACACTCCAAGTATATACATAAATTTCCATCAGCGGTGACAATTTTCAGGATAACAATGTTATATTACAGGCGGGTGAGTTCTAATCGGCTGCATGAAACAGTTTAAGGAGAGGCGAAACAATTTCGCACCTCCCGCGTTGTTTCACGGCTTGCTTCATCGAAATATGATCGTAAGGCGGCGACCGTTAACAATTTTTAGATTACAAAAAGAAGACAACGCCGGCGCGCCAGTTGCAGGAGGTGGAGAAATTGGTCTAAATGAGTTTTAAATCAAATTGTGTCATATTGTGACTTTTCTCGTCTCAAGATGTGCTGGTGGAATTAATTTTTGTCAATTTACATTGTGAAGTAGTTCAAATAATAGATTAATAGGTATTTGTTACAGCTTTATCTATAAATATGAAGCTTAATAGATCTTCAATCATATTTTAAAAACCCTCAATACACTGTAAAGAAAAATGACAGAACAGAAAAACAGATTACATTAAAATATAGTTGTTGTTTTTGTAAAATTTCACTTTAATTTGTTGACATAACAATTGTTTCAATGGCTTCTTCAGACGTGAGTATTACAACTACAATTGTAATACTCACATATACTCACAAATAATACTCACTGATATTACGATTAATGAATTAAGGGATTTGGATGTTAGAGGAATATTTCTCGCATGGCTTGCTTCCTATCTTGAGGTCAGAGAATTAATTAGTTGTAAAAGTGGATGGTCAGCGATCTCTTCCACACTATATGGATACAAGTGTAACTCAGGGGTCTATTATTGGCCCTTTAATACTTTTATTATATGTTAATGATCTTTCGAATTATGTCAGTACAAGTCACCCGATTCTATATGCTGATGATACATACCACTTTGGGAACTGATGATAAATTTCCGAAAGAACTTAATACAAAAATGAATATCTCTCGACAATTTACCACGTGGTGTGAAAGAAATTCTCTGATTGTAAATGCTGTTATCTGGTTAAAAGGCATGGTATATTTACATTTACATGGACACATATACAAGTGTATTCTCTATGTAAAGGGTAACTATCAAAATGTCTGCAGAAATTCCGATTATATGATCATTTTACTAGATCATCTAACTCTATTAGGCCACCTCACCAACTAGTGAAAAAAGCCCAGTCAAATTCAATATATGGGAATTCAACTCTTAAATCGTCTTCCTGAGTGTGTTAACATTGGCCAGTAATGCAAATGTTTTTAAACGTAAACTTAGACAATTTTTTTCTAATGAATGTTTCTATGCCATTGCAGAATTTTTAGATGGGAGATTTTAAATTTTAAATTCTATGTTTTTCATTATTTTTTTTTTGTCCTTGAGGTGTATGATTGTGGAAACTATGTTGTATTTTAGTTTGTATACTATTGTATTCTATTTTGTGTAATACTCATGTATTTGTTTTTATATTGACTTGTCCTATATTTTTGCTGTAAGATCTAGAGGGATGAATAAAATATTACTATTATTATCATTATTATTATTATTATTATTATTATTATTATTATTATTATATATAGCCAATGGTTAACAACTAATATACTACTTAACTACTAATAAGATACTACTAATAATCATAACTGAATACAAAATTATGTTACTAGCGCCTTCGCCATTTTTTTAATTAATTAATTATAAATTAGTAACACATAAATAAGTACATATACCTATTAGAAAAAGATAGTTACACCTAGTAGCAAGTTATTAGAAATCGCCGTATCAAGCTGAGTATGAAATTTAAGATAAAAACTGAATAAAATTAAAAATTGAGAAGACATGGTAGCTATAACTATTACTGGCGTATTCGGCAAATTATACAAACTCTACATATTATTATTGGGTGAAAATAAATAAAATAAATGATCGAACTTCTTTTCTATCACTTTCATGAAAATTTGTAAAATATTTTATAAAACTTTGAATCCGAATCCTTACTGCAAAGGCAAACTTATAAAATGAATCAACCTATATTCTGAGGGTATTTATTAAAATCAATGTCTTTCTTTAAAAAACCTATTAATACAAGATCATAAATCTAGACCATAACAGCCATTACAGCTCTGAAAATAATGTTATAACCACCTATAACAGCCCTTTATTACACCACCATTTTTACGAGAAAATCATCTGATAAACTCTAAACATAAATTGCTTTTATAAGTAAGGCCTCTTCATAATGGCACCTCAGAAATGACCCTGGTTAGGTGGTGGTGAAAAGAAAAGGAAGGCATTGTCGCAATAAATTTAAAATATAAAGTGGGGCTCATTGGGGCTCGGTGTCGACAGTTACATTACAATGTTTATGTGTTGAGCTGCTCAGGCGCTACTATGGGGCTTCTTTGTGCCGCTAATTTCGGCAGTGTCTGTGCGCTATCTGGCTGAATGCAGGGGCGCGCCAATTGCTTACTGTCTAAGGTGTTTTATTCACAACCATAAGTACAAAGTTTCCCATAATAGACTACCTATTTTGATATTGAAATAAATTCTATATAAGTCAGTACGTTTTTCTTTATACCGTTATCTTCTAGGGGCTTTGGGATTTTAATCAACGTGTTATTAATCAACTGCTTACTGTCTAAGGTATTTTATTCACAACCTATTTGACTACCTATTTGATATTGAAATAAATTCTATATAAGATAAGTCAGTACGTTTTTCTTTATACCGTTATCTTCTATGGGCTTTGGGATTTTAATCAACATGTTATTAATCAACTGCTTAACTGTCTAAGGTATTTTATTCACAACCATAAGTACAGGGTTTCCCATAATAGACTACCTATTTTGATATTAAAATAAATTCTATATAAGATAAATCAGTACGTTTTTCTTTATACCGTTATCTTCTAGGGGCTTTGGGATTTTAATTAACATGTTATTAATCAACTGCTTACTGTCTAAGGTATTTTATTCACAACCTATTTGACTACCTATTTGATATTGAAATAAATTCTATATAAGATAAATCAGTACGTTTTTCTTTATACCGTTATCTTCTATGGGCTTTGGGATTTTAATCAACATGTTATTAATCAACTGCTTACTGTCTAAGGTATTTTATTCACAACCATAAGTACAGGGTTTCCCATAATAGACTACCTATTTTGATATTAAAATAAATTCTATATAAGATAAATCAGTACGTTTTTCTTTATACCGTTATCTTCTAGGGGCTTTGGGATTTTAATTAACATGTTATTAATCAACTGCTTACTGTCTAAGGTATTTTATTCACAACCTATTTGACTACCTATTTGATATTGAAATAAATTCTATATAAGATAAATCAGTACGTTTTTCTTTATACCGTTATCTTCTATGGGCTTTGGGATTTTAATCAACATGTTATTAATCAACTGCTTACTGTCTAAGGTATTTTATTCACAACCATAAGTACAGGGTTTCCCATAATAGACTACCTATTTTGATATTGAAATAAATTCTATATAAGATAAATCAGTACGTTTTTCTTTATACCGTTATCTTCTATGGGCTTTGGGATTTTAATCAACATGCTATTAATCAACTGCTTACTGTCTAAGGTATTTTATTCACAACCATAAGTACAGGGTTTCCCATAATAGACTACCTATTTTGATATTGAAATAAATTCTATATAAGATAAGTCAGTACGTTTTTCTTTATACCGTTATCTTCTATGGGCTTTGGGATTTTAATCAACATGTTATTAATCAACTGCTTAACTGTCTAAGGTATTTTATTCACAACCATAAGTACAGGGTTTCCCATAATAGACTACCTATTTTGATATTAAAATAAATTCTATATAAGATAAATCAGTATGTTTTTCTTTATACCGTTATCTTCTAGGGGCTTTGGGATTTTAATTAACATGTTATTAATCAACTGCTTACTGTCTAAGGTATTTTATTCACAACCTATTTGACTACCTATTTGATATTGAAATAAATTCTATATAAGATAAGTCAGTACGTTTTTCTTTATACCGTTATCTTCTATGGGCTTTGGGATTTTAATCAACATGTTATTAATCAACTGCTTACAGTCTAAGGTATTTTATTCACAACCATAAGTACAGGGTTTCCCATAATAGACTACCTATTTTGATATTGAAATAAATTCTATATAAGATAAATCAGTACGTTTTTCTTTATACCGTTATCTTCTATGGGCTTTGGGATTTTAATCAACATGTTATTAATCAAGTAGGCGCCTGTCGCAAAACTAGGATACAATTGTTTTTCGTAAAACGTCATTTTTCTAATAAATTAGTAAATTAGTAAATATGCTAGAGACGTTTTTTATTCCTGAATTAGAATGAAGGTGATTACTAAATAATGCGTTATTATTCCAGCAAGATGGGGCAACACCACATACCGCTAGAAACTCTATGATAGTTCTACAAGAAGTGTTTAATGGGCGACTCATTTCACGATTTTGGGATTGAAATTGGCTTGCGAGGTCCCCGAACTTAACTGCACCAGACTTTTTTCTGTGAGGCTATTTAAAGGCAAAGGTTTTTGCAACTCGCCCACAAAACATCTAAGAGCTCAAAGTTCGAATTGCTGAAGAAGTCCGGCGAATAGATCAGGTTTTGCTTCATCGTGTCATGAATTATTTCTTGTCCAATCTTGAAAAGTGCATTGAAGTTGATGGCGGTCACTTAAAAGACGTAATTTTTAAAAGTTAGGATAAGTCGTATGTTACAGTAAATCCCAAAGAGTAATTTATAATTAAGTGTAATAAAATGTTTGTTTTTTTAAGTATCAACAATTTTATTGAGCTATTAAAATGGGTAGTCTATTATGGGGAACCCAGTATATGTAATAAGGTTATTACTGACTTTTTAGAAGTTTGAAAATTAGTCGTTATTAAATTTAGTTCTTTCCAGGTCGGGAAGTGATTATTTTCCACTCAAGGGTATAGGAAGTAAAACATCTGAAAAATACCATGCAATGAGGTTGTGAATAAAATCATATACATACCTAGCGCTATAGCTAACCTCGACAGTATATAATAAAACATTTACGCCTCAGTATGCGATATATTATTAAGGAACTCCCCTTTTATGAAATTTGGATATCGTGTATCTTTTTGTACTGAACAGTCTTGTAAAGTTATCATATTCGATGGTATACTCATCACACAGAAGTCACATTAGAAGTTCATAAAAAATGATGCAGATGTTGATTCAATTATAGATTTCACGTACGGGTTTTACCACCTCATTTCTCTAATTCTGTCTTTTTATAAGTCAATAATTGAAAGTTAGTCAATTTTACGCTAAAATATTGGTTATTATTAGGGAACATCCAGATATAACCGGAATACGAGTACATTATCTTAGTGGGCTAATTTCATGGGAATCATAAATGGAAAATTGACAAAATTAAATAAAAATTTTGTCTGTTAAATATAATTTTTATATAAGACCAAATGTTTTCCTGTAACGTCTATAAACAAGGATATAAATATGTAAGTTATATAAAATATTACCCATTTACTTTGTGGACTTTCAGTGGATTTCAGTGAATAATTTCATTCAGCTTTACATAATATTACGCAACTATAATTCGAATTTTATTATTCACATGAAATCCAATAGCTTACTTATTGTTATCTCTCCATTCCCAAAGTTTACTATAGCTACGTGCTATAAATAGCATTTATACACGTCCGGGAGCTATCTTACTAAACTATTGGTAGAAACCAAATAGCGGCTTCATCGTCGCTGCTGACAAAGTTTTCATAAAGTTATAAAAGGCAATAAGATATCTCCCAACAGTTAGTTGTAATTTTACTTCAGTTGTAACTCGTTCATAATAGGTATTATAAAGTAAATACTCTTATAAGACTTAAAAAGAAGACCTCTGAAAGAGTCCTTGTCAAATAAAAAAGTTTTATTAAAATTTATTTGTTAAATTTATAATATAACATGTATAATGTTCAGATTTTTAAATCAATATTGACAAACGATTCGAATTCAACAAAAAGAAAAAATAGTAACATGATATTTAGTATCAGATGTTGATCCAATGAAAGACCTCAGCGTACAAAGGTAGGTTTTGCCACGTCATTCTTAGATTAATTAGAGGGAAGCAGATTACACTGATAAAAAAAAATGACTAGTCATTTTGGTTTTTAGGTACCTAACTATTAGTGTATTGACCAGATAATATGTGATGCATCACTTTTACTATATAGGTACCTACATTTTATTCAAATACTCATTGCTATTTTCAATATAAAATTCTAAAATAATATTGTACTAGAAAAATTTCTGAGTATCCCAATTGTGCTTTGCACGCCTCTGAGCAGGGCGCGCAAAGCGTCCGCAATTTATAGCGTAAGCGCACGTGCGAGAGATAGTGATAAAGTATACGGGCTTGCCTCGCAAGATAACGCCCTCTGTATAATAGGATTTACTATACGTAACATAATGGACCATTCTACGCCGTTTTCTTATTCTTTCTCCAGATAAAGTGGCGGAATACCCGCGATATCTAGTTATCAGTGTTGCCGCAGCGCAGCGGCGGAAATGAACGAATCTGCGCGATAACGGGCCCGCCAGGCCGCGCCACAATGCGAGCATAATGTTATCGGGGCGGTTTTTATGCCTTTTGTATTTAGACCGCGGCACTTCTTTCTCCGCCCTTTGTTTCACACAATCGGGGCTGATTGTTAATTGAGTTTCGAGGATGTCCCGGATGAATTTATGGTTAAGTTTTCTCTGCGAATAGCCTAACGATGAAACGTTTTGTTACAATTGAATCTTTTCGCATTCGGTAATCAAATTTTGATTAATTGCATGTTTCTTTATTTCGGACAACCAATAAGGATAGGTCATTGAGTTGTGAGATATAATTATATAACATAATAATAGGCCAGTCACCGTAGACACAAAAATCGCGTTAGGTCGCAAAAAATTGCAGAGTTCTGATTTTTTGGAACGTGTATCTATGGAACTTCAGTTATTTTTAAGTTTACAATAGTGGTATAAAGTAAGTTTTTAGTAAGTATTACCCTTGTATATATTACAAGGGTATTACAAGTTGATTGAAAGGCTTTTAGTACTACGAAAAGTAACACAATGTATTCGGAAAAATCGTGACAGCCATAAATTGAGTTTTCTATAACACCCTGCGTATTTTATTTTATTTGCGGTTAGTACTTTCTGTCATATAATAAAGGTTGATTCGTCTACATCTAACAATGAACATATGCCTAAAGGATTATGCGAGAATTGCCATAAGTGCAATAATTTAGAACTTGGGTTATGCCTACGCAAAAAATGCCTATTCAAAAAATGCCTATTCAAAAAATGCAAAGAAAAACTGTTTTGTGATGCATATACATTATTATTATATCCGTTTGATTACGATATTTCTTTTATTTACTAACTCTACTATTAGAGATAGATCCCTAGATCCCTAGATCATATCCATATTTTGGTAGGAGAATATATTATCGAAAAAAATAAATTGTAAAAACACAGAGACTGTTTGAATACCTTGAACAAAAGGATATCTCATTCTATAAAACATAATTCATATAAGTAATATTAAAATATCGGCGGACGCAAATAAAAATGAACCTGCTAGGTAATTAAATATAGAAATTTGTCCTACCTCCGGATTTGTCTCAAGTACCTTTAGACCTTAAAAAATTTATCAGAAAGATGGAATCATATGGGATCCCATATAACCTCGTGTAACCCCATGTAAGTACCTACATTAAAAATCGAAGATTAATGTACAGGGTTAGTTTTATTAATGTAAACCCCATCTTAATATTTTAATTATTGACAAATAGAAAAAACTTGTAAACTGATCTTATACAATTTTTTATGTAGATTCCAGTCATTCTAATACTTTTGCGCTGGCAAATTATGTATAGGTACAGCAGGGTACACAAAAAAAGTATGGTTTTTTATATGGAACACCCTGTATATTTTAATATTTTTGGATTCGGTACGTCATTCTGATAACAAATATATATACAATTTGTATAATGGGGTGTTTTCCTATTTTTTTTTTACATCGGCAATGGAAAGTAGTTGGAAAAAGAAGAGATAGATACGTGTATTTCTGGAATTTTAATATTTAGTTCATTTAAGTCCATAAATTATTTTTTTTATTGTGCGCGATATCTATGTGACGTCACTAAGCGAAAATTCAAAATTTGCGCCATTCTTTAGTGATTTCTAGGATATTTTCATTTGTGTGGTTGGTCACACTGCGTGACAACTTTACTTTTGTTTATGTTTGAATTGTTTGGTTAGGGTAAACATCATGGTAAACATGAAATATTGTTTTTAGTTTATATTTTTACCTGCGAATTGTTGTCTCTGCCTGTGACTGATTACAAGTGTATTTATTAGTAATAAAAACACATCGTAATTTGTAAAGGTAATTTTTGAATATATTTAATCGACTTTGCAGTAATACTGTTAAGTTAAATACTAACCTTACATTTTTTATACCTTTTATTTGTGAAAGGATCTATAGGATCTTTATCATAAAAGAATCTATAACCGGTAAATTGTCGGACTTAGCCACCTTGCTCCATGTTTAATAAAAGTTTACTTTACAAGAAAACAACAATATAACACGTCAAGTTGTCAAGCCAAACACAAACAGGAAATTTCAAACGTTAATTATCGAAATCTCGACTGTCGTTTCTCGTCGTTACAAACTGAAACTAGTCACATATTATCAGTGTGGCCTCTTTATAGATACATATTCCCTAGTTTTCGCTTAGTAACGTCACGAATATACCTAGAATCAAATTTCAAAATTGAATTAAAAATTTTCTACCGATTCAATCTTAATAATTTTTATCCTAATAAATATAAAAAAATATATATTTTATAAAAATACAGGTTTCCACTTTCATTTCGATTGAAGGAAAATACCCCATTGGTTTCATATTCTTTGTTTCATTCTCCAAAAGCTATGGAAACTTTATGGTAACAGAAATATATTATTATATATTACAAAATATATTCGTATTAAAATAAATCACATATAACATTTTCAACATATCCACCGTTAACCTCAATGCATTTTAAACAACGTTTCATAAAGTTCGCGGGAATATTTTGGAAAAGTGCTATATTCAAATTCAGGATGTTTATGTTTTCCTCAATTTTATTTTGTTGTATATATATATTATGTATATACATATTTGTTATCAGAATGACGTACCGAATCCAAAAATATTAAAATATACAGGGTGTTCAATATAGAAAAAACATACTTTTTTGTGTACCCTGTATACATAATTTGCCAGCGCAAAAGTATTAGAATGACTGGAATCTACATAAAAAATGGTATAAGACCAGTTTACAAGTTTTTTCTATTTGTCATAATTAAAATATTAAGATGGGTCTACATTAATAAAACTAACCCTGTACTTACGTCATTAATTTATTAGAGAAAAAATTTTCAAAAAATATTTGGCCTTTGGTATTTAAATAAAAGCAGAAAAACTATTTATATACGAAACAAAACGTAGGACACATCAAATAAACACAATATTGTAGCGTATTGACCATACAATTTGTAAGTGTATTTATAGAGCAAACACACCTTTGTAATGAAAAGAAAGCATCTGAAAATCTATAATTGAGTTAAATGAATTGGATAGATTCGAGTACAACAGTCAATATCTATCTATGTCTGACAAATCCCCCTAGCGATTGATGAGAAACAAATACTTCGTTTGCCGTTAGAATAAAAAGAATTAGGGGATCTATGAAAAGACTAATATACAATTTTCACGTGTATCTATAGAAATACTAAATAAAGCACAAGAAAATATAAAACTGATATACTAATAAAATAACAATAATAATAACTGGCGCCTTCGCCATAATAAAAATTCTATACAGTCGCCCAAGGAAAAGTTTTAGTAACGTTCTCTGCAATATGATGACACTGCAGTATGTGTGACTGACTGTTGACTGAAAAATAGTACTGTTTTTGGGGTAAAGTAAGATGGTATAGTAAATTTTGATCAATGGGGTCTTACACCAATTTCTGTAATAGATAGATACCTACATGTTAGAAGGTAGCCCAGTAAGAACTTTTACGTAGTAGTCGGGAATCTGAGGCCTCCTACGAAGCGTTTTAAAGATGCTCTATACATGTCACGAACATCCACCTAAAAAACATGAAATCCTATGTAAAATGACCTGCCCGATTCGAATTTTTTGTTCGCCCTTTGATCCAGAATTTCCAAATGTGTCAAAATATGATATTTAAAAAAAAACTGAAAATTTTCATTGAAATAATATTTTTTGCAAACTAGTGCATAACTTTGTTAGTTGACCTCTGATCATTATGAATTTTGGATATAATATTTTTCAATACTTCCCTGACATAGTGCCGTAACAATAGGAAATTTAGAAGGTCATATAAAACCTAAGTAATTTTTTTTTCGATAGATGACACAAAATATCGTCATTTTGCAGCGTAAAATGGTGAGTCGAGAAAACTTTTTTATCTTTAGGGATAGATAAATAGTATAAGCGAGAAAAATGTAGCCAATAGAACAAGGAAACTTTTTTACTTGAACTTTTTTTTCATACGACGTTTAGTTTGGGCTGTATACATTTGTAAAAACCGAACTAAATAGAATCGGCGCGTCGCATCTCTTGGATTATTGCCTGTGTCAGATGCGCTACAGGGAATAAAGCGATCAGTGTGTCAAAGAGAGCAAACACCACAACCTTCTTCATACGCGCAACAAAGACGACACGCATTACTAAGTTATTATGCATGTAAATGGATTGGTAAGAACAATAATATAAGTATTTGTAGATTAGATAGAATAATAGATTAATAGATTTGTTATTTACTTTTTGGACACAGATGTTTTTATTTTATCTATGTGTTTCTCGGTTACCTTACAGATGTCGAAATTTGGATGGAAAGAGAAAAGAAATTTATCCCATGTTTCTCAATCATTAAAGTACTAGCAAACCTGAAGCATCTGGATATTAAAATATTAGCAGACAATTTGTTATCAATATATTATTTATCTGGATGTGATTCTGTTAGCTTTCCGTTTAGAAAAGGCAAAAGAAGAGCCCTAAAAATGGTCTTGTCTCAAGAACCAGATGAGATGAATATTTTATCTTCAAAAATATTATTTCAATGAAAATTTTCAGTTTTTTTTAAAATATCATATTTTGACACATTTGGCAATTCTGGATCAAAGGGCGAACAGAAAATTCGAATCGGGCAGGTCATTTTACATAGGATTTCATGTTTTTTAGGTGGATGTTCGCGACTTGTATAGAGGTGGTCGAATTCAGCACTTCAGATTCCTAACTATAGAAAAAACGTTTAATATTAACATAATCAATAGTTAGTTAACCTTAATATTCTAGTATTTTTTAGACGTACAAATGTCCCGCAAAACTACGTCAATTGTAACGCAATTATTTACTTATTAAAACGTATTATATTAATGAATTAAAAGGTTTTTAAAAGTGTAAATAACCTGAGAAAGACATCAATAGTAACACTGTTTTTAACGTTGAAGAAACATAGAAAAGATGTGCATTTAAACGTCTCATATCTAGTTAATAACGATTCACAATTTGATTCATATGAAGAGATTTTTTTAAATACACTTACGAGTAAGAAATTTAATTAAAAAATAAAGACATAAATTTGCCTGGCATTACTATTGACACGGCAGGTGTTAGTCTGAGAAAAACATACATATGCCAATTGAACAGAGAAATGTATTTTTTAAGAAAAATTAGATTTGTGGGTTTAATCAACACCACCTATAGGTGGTGTTGGTTTAATACAAAAAATGCATTGTTTTGCATCCTTGGGTCCCTTTTGGCGGCGATAAAACATGGCCGGAGGTAGAGGTGGCATAGTATGTACACCTCATTGAAAAAATAAAAAACGTGACAACTCTAAAGCCTCTCTAAGGCAACTCTAGATTCAGCTTATTGAAGAAATTATTTACACAAACATAATGACAATGTAATAAAAAATTGATGTTTTATCCAAGATTAGAAATTGCATAAAATATTGGGGAACTTTTAAAATGGCGTGGAGAGGGCATTACGAATTTGATACAAACGGATCGTAGAATCGAATTAAATTTTTAGAAAATAGGTAAAATCAACATTTGCAGAACACCTGTTTTATTTCATCACGAGCCACCCCTGATGTTACTTATTAAAACTCCAAACAAAACTACAGTTGAATCGGTCATTTCAAAAACAACCTAAGTCAGATAATTCACATTTTACAGGAAACGAAAAAAACTGAATATAACGTATAATACTTTAACGGTAGTCTAGTCGTTTTTTTAAATATGCAGAACAATGATTATTGAAGTAAATTAAATGCAATTAGACATTAATACTTCTTAACCAGTTTCCAAAAAAAAATTTTTCTTCTCCAGATTTATGTAGTTTTTGCAATGACATGTTTTTCTTCTAATTAAATTATCTAATTATTAGAGATAAGCGATTTCTTTTTTGTATTAAAATAAAATAGTAAGTTACAAATTAACACATAGTTTATTTTAAACATATAAACAGCTGAAACTAAGTAACTAATCAAGTATTCAACAAGTATTTGAACAAGAAATAACATACTTTCTATAGTCATAGTCATATTCCTCGTCATTCTCAACATCATCATTTTCTTCAGATGCAATGAGCAAGTTGAAAATAACTTCATAAAACGCCATATAGTTCTTATCAATACATTTTGCAACTTGTTTTATATTTTCAATTTTTTTTTTTGGGTTTATAGGTACTCCATTCCCAAAATACGCTCTTTCCGTGGGTAAAATAACTTTTGTTGTTGTATTTCTTGCTAAAGAAAATGTATGTTGGACTAGCCCATCTATATAATCATTTGTTATAACAACTCCCTTATTGCTTGAACTATACTTAAAACTCATGTAAGAAGGGGAAAAAATTATTTTTTGTTCTTTAGGAACATGTCTACCAAATGTTTCCTCTGAGAGACAAGATTTTTTATAACAAGAAGGCCACCATTTTTTAAATTCAATGACCTGATGTGTCTTCATTATGAACACAGAAAAATTTTTGTTTTCTAATAACATCTATCAGATGACTACATACATGTGCCCCCATCACACAAGAAAATCCGCGCAGGCGTGTAAAATCTTCATTGCAAAAACAACATAAGTGCATGACTAATGTAGTTTTTACAGTGAATGTATACATTGAAGTAAACTTCCCAGTTGATGGATGTCCCAGAAATGTTATTTTTACAGGGCACGTGTAGTTATCTATATGAAACACGTTGCCGTTTAAAACTCATTTTTGTAAATTCACTGACTTATGCTGTTTTTGAAATGACCGATTCAGTTGAATTTTATTTAATTTAATTTTAAGACATGTTAAACTTTTTTCTTAATAGTATTACATATCTGCGACTCAACTATAGGATGCAAGACCCCATCCACAATGTCACAAGTGTCAACCTGTTGGTTAACTATTTCAAACACGAATTTAATCTGTAATTTTCCTGCGTCCGGGTCATACATATTCCATTGACTAAGGGCCCTTCTTACATAATTTACGAATCTATTCTTTGCTTTCAAATTTGTTAATTTAAATATTATACATTTTGTTCCAGATAAGAGACCCAAAATTGAAAATACTATGTACATAATCAATATGACACACTAGGTTATATGCCCAAAAAGGGTATATTTCCCTTATTATTGAAGATAGACCCATAAAACCTTTTATGACCGTATTCGTGAAAAGGGTTATTTCCAAATATGTAAAACAGTACTGGGTGTACTGTTTTACATATTTACTGGCATTTAAAATATTAAAGTTTATAGCGATCCTGTAGAAAAATTTATATATGTAAAACAAGTGCAAAAATAAAAGAAAATCGATGTGTCCGAGCGATTTTCAAAAACCTTACCGTTTTTGAAATAATGATGTATGCGGAACTTTATGAACTCACTGTATAATGGTCTATCAGATTTGGGAAATTCATATGAAGATCAAAATATAAAACGCAACATTTGATTAGAGTTTTTAGAAATAACATGAATGTGAAGATCGAACAGAAATTTCCAGTCTCAAGTAATACCTATACGTACTTATTTTATTTAATTTTTTATTTTATTTTTGATTTTATTTTTTTTTTATTTTATTTTACAGCTACCCAGGCAGATAACAATCCAATAATAGGGTAGGGAACATTACAATAATTATTAACATATAACATAATAAGATACATAATATATAAAATGTAAGATTAAGTATCTAATCACTAACTAGTTACAAGTAATATGCAAATAAATAATACACAACAATTGACAATTCAATAAATCAATAATATGTACCTACTGATAACAATTAATTATCATTTAGTAAAACGTGTTTAATTTTACTAATATTGCAGCAGAAGATATCAAATTTGTCATTTATAGATTCATACTTTGAGCACATTGAATGTAGGGGGGACGAAGCATATAAATTAGTACGTGGAGTATGTAAGTAAAATGTGCTATTAGAACGGGAAAGGAAGGATGGCGCGTGCAGATTTATGTAACTGAGCAAAAAAGGACAATCAATTTGGTTGTTCAATAATTTGTACAAGAAAACAACTGATAAATAATTGCGTCGGGATTCTAGGTCAGAAATATTGAACCTCTTCAGTAAGTCAACTTGAGGAGTGCCTCTAGTTGGATAAAAGCCATCATTTTTGTGCCAAAGATATTTACAAAAACGTCTTTGTATTCCCTCTAATTTATATTTATGTAGCTGATAACCTGGACTCCAAATAATAGATGCATATTCTAATTTTGCTCTAACAAAACTATTAAAAAGCAATTTCAAGGTGGCAGTATCTGCAAATTCTCTGGAATTCCTAATTATAAAACCTAAGTTCCTGTAAGCACTGGCCACTACTTCGTTGATGTGTGGTACAAAGGTTAACTTGCTGTCAAATATAACCCCTAGATCTTTAAATTGATTGAGTTTTTTCAGATCAACACCATTTAACCTGTATTTGAAGTGGATAGAATTAATTTTCCTGGTAAAAGATACATAATTGCATTTGTCCACATTAAGAAATAAATGATGAGCAGCACACCAACTATTTAATCTCTCAATATCTATTTGTAGATTTAGGCAGTCCTCTAGGCTATTGATGACTGCAAATAACTTACAGTCATCTGCATATAGTAGGGAAGAGCAATGCAGATTACAGCTTATGTCATTTATAAACATTACAAACAATAAAGGCCCAAGCACAGATCCTTGGGGCACGCCGGAAGTTGCTGTTATTTCGACAGACTTGAAACCACGATACTGTACGTAAAGCTTTCTATTGGAGAGGTAGGATGAAAAGAAATTAAGGAAAGAATCGGTGAGTCCAAAACTGCACAACTTATTAAGCAAGATACTGTGGTCAAGACTTTTTATATAGGTTATTTTATTTATGTATAACTTTTCAAGACATTATTTGTGACAGGAAATAAATTATAGGTATTTAAATGGGGTACAGTGGTCTTTTACATAATTTAGAAATAAATTATTATTGCTAGGTACAGTAACAATGTCGATCGTACAACCGATCGAGATCTTACAATACATCCCAAATTCTCAAGCTCCTGTACACGAGGCTCCAAGCCACTGAAATTCTGTATTTCCTATAAATAAACCTCGAATCATTCTGTCGGATATATTTTTTTATGTAAGTACAAAAATATTTTAAAAGAAAAGAACCTCGTTTAGTTAAATAATATTGGTAAATGGAGAATAATTGTCGTTCTTTTACGGCACTGTAGGAATTTAATAATTTTAAATACCTCTTGTGAGTTCCGTTGTAATTTTATTCTTAAATTGAAGCTCTCAAACAAATAATAAACAACTGCAAGAGAAGAAGCGCAATTCGTCTCACAATTTCTTTTAAATGTTTGTTTGGCAACAATAAGGCTAATCGTACTTTCTGAAATAGTCTCAAATGAATACAAATAAGAATAAGCGTTCTCCGTGAAGTTTTTCACAGCAAACTCAATTAGGCTGAAAAGTGAGTTAAAAGAAAATTAAAAAGTAAATTTATAAAAAGTTTGTGTTCTCAGAAACGCATTATTAGGAACGATTTATAAGATAAACCTCAGAGGTTCTCAAAATGTTTCTTACAAATAAAAACATCGTTTTCTAAACGTTGCCAGTCGATCTTCGACTCGTCGTCAGTAGAAAGTTTGTATAAAAAATTGTCAGATTGACATTTTTAATTCAAAATGTCATCAGATGCACTGATCTCTCTATGACTGATTACTGTGTTAATATTAATTTTCCACTGATTTTTTTGAGGGAAACTTTAGAAGTTTGCCTTGATACTACACTTTGTATATTTAATTTGAATATTTCTAGTATAGGTATTGGTTTTCTCTTACTTTATAGGTGGTGTAATCCCAAAAAAGACTACAATATATCAATATATTTAAGTATATCTTTCTTTATATAGGAATTAAGCCAAAAAGTTAACTAAGAGTTAAATTATTATTAATGAAATTATCAAATATTATCTATGGTTCAATAGTTTTTACTTTTCTTCGTTACCTACACTTAATCCTAGGCAAGCAAAGAAATAACTTTATTATTTTTAAGATATGTCGAAAACAACTATTTTGCGTGCATGCACCCCACCCAATAATTTATGTCTTAGTTAACATTTTGACTTAATTCCTACATAAAGAAAGATAAACACTTAAATAAGCCAATAAATAATATTAAAAATACACTATAAAATATAAATATATATTTTATGTTTCATCTTGAAACTGTGCCTATGTTATTTAAGTAAAAAAAGTTGAAGAAAAAGTGTCGCAACCTCTCATATGCATTTTCTAGCCACCAACCGTTGTGGTGCCACTCACACGCGCACAATTAGTTTAAAATTCAGCATTGAAAAAATATAAACGGCAATCCCGCCTCGTCTTGAAACCGCTCCGCTGCTTCTTCAATACCATCTAATTTAAACCCTGCAATTCTCGCGCATCCATTCAAATACAGCTTAAAAAATCTTTTATCGGCTAAGTTTTAAAAACTCTAAAAGTTGGCTGAATGAGTCGTAACTAACGCCATGAATATTTATAGATTTAATTACATGATTTCATTTACCGGCTGAAAGGCCGTGAAAGCGGGATTCACGTTTACATCAATGTGAAAATTAGGAGGGACGTTTTGCGAAATTATGCACTTGTTCGCTACAAAAAGGGCATTGTGTGTGTGCAGAATACACAGGAAAAACAAAATACCGTTTGAATTGTACTAATGACTACGGTAATTATAATGGTAAATGTAAAATACCTGTCTACCATTTACAGTATCCATAATACAGTGTTACTCAGAACTTATCCATAATAAAATTTGAGGATGTTCAACATACATGTACAAATTTGGTAGTGCAAAAAAAATTTTTTTGGCGGGTTCTGAAAACTATTTAAAAATTTTTAATTGCACGCCGCTGTATACTGGTCCACTGTAATGGAGTGACCTTGGGACTGACAATGCAAACTGGCGATGTCACATTAGCACGAAAAAAACTTCGGAAGTTCTGAGAGTATACCGACACCCGGCGCAAAAAAGATTTGCAGCGTTTTTACTTTAAAATAAACTGAAAGATAGATAGATGTGACCAAAGTGACGTGTCTTTAAAATTAATAAAATTTTGTTACACTAATTTTGAAGAATTGCGCCACTTGATTACTAGGTACTAGAAGCATGAAATTTATAAAAAATTTGCACATACCTTGTTACAAAAGCTGTTCGAAATTGTGTCCCTCGACTTCTACACACTTTTGGGCACGCCTTATCCAATTTTGCCGCACTAAAGTGAATGTTCCTCCTGGTGACTTGTACTTATTCGCGGATTTTCACGGACCAGATTCAACATTTGTTCTTCAACTATTAAAATACGTTGTGGTCGTCCCGGGCCACCATCTCATCCACGATTTGCACGTAAATTACCGGTATCACGGCCACGTTGTACCACTGCCGTAAAAGTTGCATAATTTGGCGTGTGTCGATTGGGAAATCGTTCCGCATACAAGCCCGAAGATGCCAATGAATTTTGTCCAACTTCGCCATAAATAAGAATCATGTCCATTAACTCAACATTACTGTACACTTGAGCCATTTTGAAAATTTTACAGTTTAACACTCCTACGATAAATAAAACACCGGCACTAACAGAGCGACACAGATAGACTGATGAATGATAGACAATAGAGATATTATCCCCACTCCAACTCTATTCGCTCGGTCTTGAACAGGCGTTCCAGGTAAAAAAACTTGTTTACTGTTTTTTGTAGGAATGTGGTATATCAGATGTCATTGAAGTACAGTTGCATATCTACGTAGTCCTTTATAATTATATAACTTTAAACATTGTTTACGGGAAATCCAAAGACTTTTATTATAATTTTTTTGGTGATATCGATTTCTTATTTAAGGATGCACATATCCTCAAAGTTTTAGAGATAAGTTCTGAATAACCCTGTATAATCAAATTTGGTCATATATTTTATAACTTCTTATCACTGCCTTTACTTCAGACATTACTGTGAAACATATTTATCTTTCAAGTTATATAGAGTCAGATAAAGTATATGAGACACAAAAGAAAAATCTTTATTACTGAGGAGATTTTTGTAAAGCCGTGTCCAAACTAAATGAGCGAGCAAGAGCGAGCGGTTGCACGAATATTCTCTCAAATTCCCCCAAGATTACTGCTACCCAAGCACATGATCGGTTTCCGTCTACACTTAGCGATTATTTTTAATGGTGGCAATAATCTATTTAGCGATATACAATCAGAAGATTCGGAAACATTCTTCATTTTTTCCGAATGACACAAATATTTTCATACCCTATTAGGTTTAATTGATTTGAGTGAAGTCAAGTAAAGAGTGGCACCTATTATCGAAAAGCTATTTTAGCGCTAAGTTATCGTCTAAGGCGAGCGAGCAAGTGTTCGCTCGATGAATCGTCCACACCACGTGAGCGTTCGTATAGATCACGATCTTGCTCGCTCTTGTTGACTCGTTTGGTCTGGGCCTGGCTTAAGGCAATTTAATGATCGGTTTTTATTCACGTAAGGTAATGATCACTAAAAAATTATGCAATTTAAATATATATTTATTTTATTACCTATGCTGTTGTACGTCCCTTCTTCTTTTATATTTGTATATATACAGGGACGAACAATTCGTTTAGTTGTATCTGGGAAGAGTAAGAAAATGTTATTAAAGTTGCATATTTCCTTGCTTAAGTTGTCTGAATTTTGAGAAATTCCGAATATTTTCAAAGAAGACAAACCAACGAATTTTTGGACTTCACATTTTTGCCTTTGTGACTTTATTTTAATACGCGAAGAAAATACATTTTCTTCGCGCACATTTTTCCGTTTAACATTTGATATATTCAGATTTTTTATTAAAGTTTCGTTCTTTTTACATCATTAACTATGTTTTTTTAATTCGGATCTGTAAATTTGTTACTACTTTTCATATCCTTGGACCGTATACAATTAGTAATAGAAGTAGTTAAAGATTAACGTTTATATAGTGTGAATATTCTTTGTTTTCAGCTACCTATTCAAAAAAAGTCCAAAATCTATAAAGCAAAATTCATTTTTTCTTATATATTCAGAAACATTCGGCATTTGCAAAATTCGAAACTCCAAACTTTACCAACATTTTACTTTCCTTTACTTGAAAATAAAATAGTTGCCGTTTGACTAAAAATGTTAAACTAATATTTCAAAATCAATAAAGACTAACAATGGAAAACCAAATATTGGTTTTCGAGAAAGAGAAAAGGGCAAGGAAAAGCTAGTTGAGTTATTTTTTAAACTAATTAGTTCGTATTTCATCTTTGAATTTTCCCAAAACGATTTGTTGACAAATACAGGCTGTTTTCAAAAACTTGCCTAACAATATCTAGAGCTCCAGTTTTATCAGTTAACAAAACCTTTGAGAAAGCTTTTGCTAAACATCGTATGATATTTATTCAATAAATATACGACACAGACATAAAATGCAAATTCTTAAACACACAATTTGATTACAAATTTCACCAAATTCACAACGTAGTAGTTTCCTCTTGTAGGTAGTATAATTAAATTTATTTTTCCTATAAAAATAATTTAGTAATCAGTAAAGTACCTACTTACCTATTACCTGAAATTGTATTATGTTAATCTCAATACGTAGGGATAGTAGTTATAAATATCAAGGAGGTATTAAGATGAGAATAAAACTACCTAAGTAACAATTAACAATATACATTTACTTTACAAAATACCCATAACAATTTGATATAATACAGTTTGAACCCCTTAAGCTAAAGTAGCCTTACTACCTGCCCTAAATTCGTCCATGGTAGTCCCACCTTGGAACCTGGTATATCTGAAATAATACGATTGGTGCTACAATTCGAAATATACAGTGAGTTTATAAAGTACCGCATAAATTCATATACTTATTATTATTTTTTTTACAGGGCGACTCGGTGAAGCTACGTCTATATAAACTTTAATATTTTAAATGGAACACTCAGTACTATTTTAAATATTTGGAAATAGAATTTTTTACGAATACGGTCATATAAGGTTTTATGGGTCTATCACTAATAATAAGGGAGATATGCCCAAAAAAGTGTGTCATAAGAGCGATGTGTTGGAGAAAGACTGTGTCTAGCAACGAGTCGATATTCTCTTTCTAGCACATTGCTCTTATGACACACTTTTTTGGCCACATATCCCTTATTATTAGAGATAGACCCAAAAAACATTATATGACCGTAAGAGTTCTTTACAAATATGTAAAACAGTACTGGGTATTCCATTTAAAATATTAAAGTTTATATTGACGTAGCTTCATTGAGTCGTAATGTAAAAAAATTAAAATATGTAAAACAAGTGTAAAAAGAAAATACCTAAAAAGAAAAATATGAAAACTTTACCATTTTCAAAATAATGAATTTATGCGGGACGTTATGAACTCACTGTATGTATTTTCTCAAGCCCGAGAGATGTTAAAAAGTTATTTTAGATAAAATGTATTTTCAATTTTTGAGATAATCCGAAAACACTACTGAATACTTCGAACTCTACCATTTGGTATTCTTTAGTAAAAACGACCGCCATAATTTTCATTTTTGCAACTACAATTAAATACACTTAATTTTGTTCTTTATACTACTATAAACCTTAAAGTAGAAAATCAGTTATTTTTACAACACACCTAAATAATATAGTAACTATTATACTCTCCGATCAAATATGTAATTATACTAAACTAACTAAACAATATGAGAATTGAGTTATAATTTCTGCATTAATTTTTTGATGAAGTAAAAGATATCTACTTACATTTTTTCGTATCTCAGTCTTTCATGCTCAGGCAAAGAGGATCTTGTTTTACTTAACGCCTCTTTCAAATGTGTCTGAGTTATTTTCGACCTTGTAATTTCCAAGGACTCCTAAAAAAAATATACATACAAGCTGTTACAAATTCGCTTCTCACCATTAGGATCTCGGAAACTGTAAGAGATCGCGAGAGAAAGCTTAAATGGGGGCAAAGTTACGTAATTAGGGAGCCAACATAATGCTCCAAAAAAAATCAACGCTAACTTAATTAGATTTTGAAATATTTGAACAAACGAAATTTTGGAAATTCGTATTTATTTTTTTTGCAGTCTTCTCGAGCAGATATTGAAAAATGAAGAGCACTTCCTCGAAGTAACTTTCTGCCCTCTATTGGCCAGGATATTTAACCATCATCAACTTAATTTTTTTAAATACGGACCTTGGAATTTTAAAACCATAATTTGAAAGTCTCCTTTACCTCTAACAACATGTCTCCATAATAAATTATATTTGGACGTTTCGAACAAAAAATGCATCTTCAGTATTTCCGTTCTATCTGCATACCCACTTTTTGCTCATTTATCGTAAACATAATCACATAAATGTCGGTGGATATTACCAAATTCAATTAGGCCCTTACATTTTTAAACTAAGTAAAGAAGACTTGCACATTAGGGTTTCAAAATTCCAGGTCCGTATTTAAAAAAATGAAGTTAATAACGGTTCTGGAAAAACGAAACATGGCATTGAAAATCTAAATATCCTGGCCAATAGAGGACAGAAAGTTGATTCGGGAAAGTGCTCAAATAAAGCTGCAAAAAATAAAAACAAATTTCCAAAATTTCGTTTATTCACATATTTCAAAACCTATTCAAGTTATCCTTGATTTTTTGGGACATTATGTTGGTCTCCTGATTAAGCAACTTTTCCCTCATTTAAGCTTCATATCTCTTACACAAGTTTCCGAGATTCCAATGTTGAGAAGCGAATTTGTAACAGCCTGTGTATACATATATATAAAGTGGATTATTATGTTTCTAGTGGCGAGATACAGTGAAATACACTGCAGTGCCCTCTTTGGGTGTTTGCTACTACCTGTCTGACAATTATTGTCTAACTGACAGACAGATAATGATCTGCAGAAAAGCAGATGCCATTACAGCGACCTCTATTGTCTTTGAGGAAGACAATCCTACTTAATTATTTGAAGGAGATGCCGAAAACAACTACTCCACGGGCAATATGCCCCGACTGGCGTTGCATTACATCAACATCTCCATGGATGTCGCCACATCCTTCATCAAGACCAAATAACAGACAATAACCGGTTTCGATCTTGTTATGATCTCATCAGATTGCCATAGGTATCGGAATCGATGAATGATCTGGCGACATTGATTGCCTAAGGGGCATATGTGAATGGTTGCAGTGCGATGCCAGTCGGGGCATATTGCCTGTGGAGTAGTTGTTTTCGGCATCTCCTTCCAATAATTAAGTAGGATTGTTCTTCCTCAAAGACAATAGAGGTCGCTGTAATGGCATCTGCTTTTCTGCAGATCGTTATCTGTCTGTCAATTAGACAATAATTGTCAGACAGGTAGTAGCAAAGACCCAAAGAGGGCACTGCAGTGTATTTCACTGTATCTCGCCACTACAAACATTCACATATGCCCCTTAGGCAATCAATGTCGCCAGATCATTCATCGATTCCGATACCTATGGCAATCTGATGAGATCATAACAAGATCGAAACCGGTCATTGTCTGGTATTTGGTCTTGATGAAGGATGTGGCGACATCCATGGAGATGTTGATGTAATGCGACGCCAGTCGGGGTATATTGCCCGTGGAGTAGTTGTTTTCGGCATCTCCTTCCAATAATTAAGTAGGATTGTCTTCCTCAAAGACAATAGAGGTCGCTGTAATGGCATCTGCTTTTCTGCAGATCGTTATCTGTCTGTCAATTAGACAATAATTGTCAGACAGGTAGTAGCAAAGACCCAAAGAGGGCACTGCAGTGTATTTCACTGTATCTCGCCACTAACAAACATTCACATATGCCCCTTAGGCAATCAATGTCGCCAGATCATTCATCGATTCCGATACCTATGGCAATCTGATGAGATTATAACAAGATCGAAACCGGTCATTGTCTGGTATTTGGTCTTGATGAAGGATGTGGCGACATCCATGGAGATGTTGATGTAATACAACGCCAGTCGGGGCATATTGCCCGTGGAGTAGGTGTTTTCGGCATCTCCTTCCAATAATTAAGTGGATTATTATATTATTATAATCTACTGTACACAGGTCCCCAAATAAAAATATGTTCAATTTGCAGACAAGGACGGGTCGATAGTAAGTAAAGTATGTATTAAACAGAGGAAAAGAACAGTGCATGGGCGGGCCGAGGTATCAACATATGGGTGTAACTCTCAGCTGCGTTCCTCCACTAAATAACGAATTAGAAATATTTTCTGTTAGGAGTATTAGGAGTATTGTTATTTATCTTTATTTGGCTATCAGGTTGTACGATCTTGTGTCATTGTGTTTTCAAATTGAATATGTTTTTATTTGGGTACCTGTATATTAGTTGCAGCTACATGAAATGGCGATACTAAAATAAATGAGGAAATAGAAAATTATGGTATCGAAAGAAAATACGTTGATAGTAAGAAAATGGTAACAGAAGGTATAGTAAATCCTAATACAGATTAAAAGATCACTTTATTCTCCATCACATAGAGTAGTAAAATACGGGGTGTTCCATTAAAAAAAATACTTTTGGATAGTTGAAATTAGTCCGAATCAAATTAATTTTTTGAACACCCTGTACATAATAAAATATGGAATTACACATAATCTGAAAGCTTGATGGTCCGCCTAACCGTAGCCCAAAACTTGTTACCATAGCTTTTCTTGTAAATCGATGACAAGCATTTCAATAAGGTATTACAAAATTAGTTAATTTATCAAATATTTAATTATTATTGCATATTAGGTCCTATAGTGGTCTTTGGGGCATACTTTAGAAGTTTTCCTTAATACTGCACTTTGAATATTTAATTTGCATGCTTCTAGTTTCATGTTTTTTGTTATTTTACAGGTGGTGTAATCCCAAAAATAAATTATCTTTGCATATGCATCATCATGTAGGTGGGTAGGTACATATTTGATTAAACAGTCTCTAGATGCACTCCAGAATAAAGATGGGGAAAATATTCAATATATTTATATCGATACATTGACATGACGGTATATATATAGATATTTATCTTTCCTATTATTAACAGTTTGCTATTATTAACTCTTTTTAGTGTCGGTTGGCAACTACTGACCTAAATACACGTGCTACAACCCCATGTATTATGTGAAAACTGCAAAGCTTATAACGTAGTGTTCTCGAAAAGAAAAATGTATAATAAGTAGATACATTTCACTTAATAACCGAGGCTGGTAATTCTCCGTAACATTCCATATGTGTCGCGGCGGGGTAAATACAACTACCTAGGAGCCGGGTACGTCGAACAGCGACAATAAGCGACGGCGGTCAATCAGTTAATTGACAATAATTGATAATTGGGAACCGTGGTGCATATGCTACATGATAGGAACAGCTGCTAGTAAGCGATAAACGACGCACGGATATTTTAGTTTTTTCGTTGTTGGCGTTCCTTAGTTAACTTATTGCCGTTTTATTCGCATGATATAAAGATTGATACGTATGTGTATATCCAATTAATGTTCAGGCAAAATATCATGATGATGAGAGTCATGCAATTAGATATATAGCGCATATCATGATTGGACAAGATGTAAACAATGCAAGATGTGGTGAATTAAGGGATGTACTAATTTAAGGCATGATCGAATTGTGCCCGATATTTATAATTGAAAGATTACATTTTTCAGACATCGGATAATTTTTCGATATCTAATAACTTTTTCTTATTTGAAAATATGTTTTAATTTACTTTTTGTTTGTATTATAAAAGTGCGCATATGGCTTTTTATGTGATTTTTTCTTTAGTAAAAGTTTTATAGTGTAACAGAATATGTTTATTTATTTGATAGATATATATATAACAAACTGCATATCTACCTATAGCTACTCTTATATACGCGTCTACCAATTTCCACAATTTGCCACATCCATTTAATTTTAGCAAATTACATTTTGCAAATCTTATTCAGTTACAGGAATACTATCTGTATCAACTAACGAATTTAACGAATAAACACTGCTGTTTTCAAGAACCAACTCAAAGTAGGTAATTTCCCCTCCTCCTTCCATCTAACCACGAATATTTTGTACATATTACCACTCTAGAAATAATAATAATAATATGTAAAGCTCTTCAGAGGGAATTCTCTATTTAATTCACAACCAAGTAGGTATAAGAAGTGTTTAAGATAACCTTATCTTCTTATTACTCCGAGTTGTCGCTCGCCAAACTAAATCCAGTTAATGAAGACGCCCTAATGACTGGGGTAATTATGATCGCGTAATGGTTGTCAAACTCGGCGCAACCTTATTCTAACTTCTAACCGTTAAAATTCGAGCTCAGCGCCCTCTTTAATCAACGGAATCTCGCCAAGTGCGCGGCCTCAAAACAAACACACGTACTAATCGCGACATTAAGGTTCGTTTATTCGTTATTGTTGCGCTCCGTTTTCATTCCTGAAGTTGGATCATAGGCGCCCGCGTAACGACATTGAAAACAATTAATTAAATATGTTTAGAATTCTCTTGATTTTTGTTGTATCTACTGAATATTTCAAACGGAAAAACATCTACTGCGAGATTACCAGATGCAACAAAATGAAATACTTATTTTAAATCAAGTCGTACATATTCGTCAATAATAATTGTATTTAAGATAAAAAAAAATCCCATAGCGGGTATTGGGGGAGAATGCCAATTTTATTAATAAAAAATCACATCCTCAGTGGCCTCCTTCCCGCTCCTGGAAACTTGAATACCTATAAGCGGTTTAAGCGGGAAGGGTTTTCATCATCCGTTGCAACGATTAATTGACTGACTAACACCACATTTAAAAAACTCACTCCGTTCCGTTCTGATGATTTGTTTGCCGAGTAAAAACAACCAGAAGCAACCAAACACCCTGCGCCCGATAATTTTCATTTACCGTGCCATTCATCTGAACACGCCCCTCTGTTCTGTGAAATTCACACCGATAAATTTTTCAACTGTTCAATTTTAAAAATATATTTTTTATAAAAAAAATTTAATTTTATTTTCTAATACTATTCTCAAATAATAGGTAACACACAAGTAATGTTTTTGTAAACAAGTTATCATTTCCAAACAAGAGACCCCCTAAGGTTCCTATTATGAGGGGTCTCATATCAGGAATATACAAATGTACAATGTATAAATGATGAGAGTGACAGGGAAGAAGTGGTTTTAGATGACGACAGTGATGCCGAGGAGAACTATGATGCAGAGTGTCTCTTTTGCACAGGCCGAGCAAGTCAACTGAATTTTCATGGTCCGCTAATCACAAGCAAGTAAAATACAGGGTGTTCCATTAAAAAAATACTTTTGGGTACTTGAAAGTAGTCAGAAATAAATTATTTTTTGAACACTCTATAAATAAAGAACAAGAAGTTATACATAATCTGAAAGCTTGATGACCCGTCTAACCATAGCCCAAAATTTGTTACCACAATTTTGCTTGTCAGTCGATGACAAGCATATTAATAAGGTTTAATAATTTTTTTTCAAATAGATTGAAATATATAAAAAACTATTAATTTCTCTTATATGTTGTCCCACATTAAAAAACGTAGATTTTAGCGTAGAAATAAAAAATGTAAAAAAATATAGGGTATTTCATTTAAAATATGAAAATTGACAGCCATTTCCGGTATAACCGGAAGTGCTAGAAAAACCGGAAAACGGAAATACTTCAGATGAAAAGAACTTTCTCGAAAACCCCCGTATCCAAATTTTCCAAAAAATACAATTCCATACACTTTTAATGAACGGGTTAGCTAAATCACCCTGTATTGATATATGGGCAACAATTTAGAAAAATTGGTAAGACTTAAATTACTAAAATGACGTCCCACGGTTGCAGAAAACAGCCTATACCAAATGAGGGATGAAACTTTATAAATATTTCATAGAAATAGTACTAAGTCTTCAGAGCTATCACATGAGTGCGTATCATCGGTCGGCCGATTAAAAATGCTCGAGCCATCGGTTAGCCCGTGGGACAGTTAAATGAAGTATATAATTCATTTAACTGTGCCCGTGGCTTGTCCGATCGTCGGTTTGTGATCAGGGCTATTCAACAAAAGGAGCCGTTCACATGCAGGCAGATCATCGGTTACGTTTGAAATAACTGTGTTGTTAAATTTGCGATTTTGCAAGCACATTAATGATATAAAATGGCAATGAGCAAGGAAACTTATCGTTTTGATACTGAAATGCTAATAAGTCTAGTCGAACAAAAACCAGAAATCTGGGATACATCGTCGGAAAATTACAAAAATCGTGATTTGAAACTTAAAGCTTGGGAAGTTGGGAAGCTCAAGACTTTTGCGAGAAAATTGAGATTGCATGTTTTGGGTGCTATCTGTTTTTCACCCCCTGGGACCAATTTCAAGTTAATAATTTGTATACTGAGTAGACTATATGAGATGGGTATTACGTGTACCAAAGGAGAAGTTGGAACGCTCAATAATTTTCGAGAAAATTGAGATTGCATGGAAAATTGAGATTCCATGTTTTGGGTGCTATCTGTTTTTCACCCCCTGGGACCCATTTCAAGTTAATGATTTTTATACTGAGTAGACTATATGAGATGGGTATTAAGTGTACCAAAGGAGAAGTTGGGACGCTCAACAATTTTCGAGAAAATTGAGATTGCATGGAAAATTGAGATTCCATGTTTTGGTTGCTACCTGTTTTCACTCCCTGGGACCCATTTCAAGTTAATGATTTTTATACTGAGTAGACTATATGAGATGGGTATTACGTGTACCAAAGGAGAAGTTGGGACGCTCAATAATTTTCGAGAAAATTGAGATCGCATGGAAAATTGAGATTCCATGTTTTGGTTGCTACTTGTTTTCACTCCCTGGGACCCATTTCAAGTTAATGATTTTTATACTGAGTAGACTATATGAGATGAGTATTACGTGTACTAAAGGGGAAGTGGTCCTCCTCCAGTTTGTGATGTAACTCATCAAATGAAGTAATCGACATTCGAAAATACATAAAGAATTTGCGGAGATGTTCTCGCAAATCCGAATAGAGGGTGACAAAAGCACTTTTATTGGCGTTTCAAGGCATAGGGGATGCATCAAAACTCTTCGAACATTTCGATTTTTTCCGCCTCTCTATCAACCTTTTTACGCACAAAGCGACAACAATGCGATAGTCTGCACTTTCCAGATACATGTTGATGACGGACCATACGACCTCATGTGAAACCACTTGTATAGAACTGATGATCAGTTGCGACCGATTGTCAGCACCGATCATCGATCCCATGTGAAACGGCACTTAGGCCCGAATTCAGATATTGCACTAAAGTTTCACTCATCTCTCCCTCAAATATTACTCATTCCAGACTCAGGTTAGGGAGCCCTCAGCTCATTCTCACTATCGGTATTCAAGAACAAGCATGAATGAGTGACTAACTTAAGTGTCAATTTTGTCAGCAAGAAAACGATTGGCTTTGCAAAAGTTACCAAAAATTTCTTGTCCACACTGGAAAATACTATAAAAGCGAACTTAATTTTATTTATAGTTTGGAGTATTTGTTTAATGGTGTTATTTAGATGTAATCTTAGAAATCTATGCCTTCGAATTGTGTGTACAGAGGCTGGAACAAAGGCAACTTACACGCAAATCGATAAAAATCTTTTCAGACAGCCAAGCAGCTCTTAAAGCTCTTGGTTCCTACCGTTGCAACTCAAAAACGGTATGGAGCTGCCAGCAGGCACTTGCTCATTTGAGCAGAAAAAATAGAATAACTCTGGTCTGGGTCCCAGGCCATTCTGGCCATGAGGGGAATGAGGCAGCCGACTCTCTAGCTAGGGAGGGTGCTGCTTCTGAATTTGTCGGACCAGAACCGGTGCTTGGCATATCCTCGAGTACTGCCAAAGCAACGCTCTTGACCCGGGCTGAGGAGCAAATCCTCCAGTACTGGCAGGAACTACCACGATTAGTTCATTCGAAGGCGTTTATAATAAACCCTTCAAAAACAAGAACTAAAAAACTTCTAGAGTTAAGCAGGTTTCACCTACGAACTCTAATTGGCCTATATACGGGCCACTGCCGTTTAAAATATCATCTGTGCAAATTCGGCCTAGCAGAAGATGCTGAGTGCCGCCTATGCTTAGAAGATGATGAAACGGCAGAACACATATTGTGCACCTGCCCTGCTGGGGAAAGGATCAGATACTCATTATTTGGCAAAGGACAACTTCTGCCAGAGGATCTGAACAAACTCTCACCCAATAAGGTGATCAGCTACATTAAGAAGCTGGACCTGTTGGGTGAAATATAAGTAGGTGTGAGCCACAATAGACCACATGGTCGCGGTGGAGGGTCTGGTTTTCGGCCCACTCACTTTTGAACCTAACCTAACCTAACCTAGATGTAATCTTTTCCTAATTTGTCTACCTGGAGAAAAGGTGGACCCTTTTTCAGAAATTTTGGATTACATTTGAGAAATCCCTGCTATAAAACAAATTAAATTTGGGCAATAAAACAAGATTATAATAAACTTAGACCCCGACCTAAAACAAAATCCAAGGAATGTTTAATCACTGGAATACCACGCTAATAAATTTTTCCAGTATTCTTAGGAGTCGCAAATAATAAACCTAGTAGGGTTTCGTAATTGGCATCTTTGGAATCTTTTACTGTGATTACATTACACATTCATTAAATACGTGAAAGTTTATTCTATTAATTTTATTATATGTATTGTATATAATTAATTGTAATATAATGGTTTGGTAATATGCCAGTTTCGTGGAAAATAATTTTAACCAGGTAGATGTAGCCGCCTCTGTGTGCAAAAATCTACCACCGAATAACAATGTTTCTAAACAGTCATGTTTAAATTTCGTTTAATTTAATTTCCATTGTGATTCACATTTCAATGGGTCTTTAATTATATTAATTTTATATGTAACGCCTTTCTATCGAGCACGATTCCCTTTTATGAGTTATTGTAAATTAATCAAGTTAATTAAGAGTTTCTTTAAACGCCATAGTAATGTGCAGTATAATACATTATTTCTAACGTTGCTTCAACTCGTACGTCGTTGACGATCTTTTTGCCCCGTTCCTTGTGGAAACCATATACGGATCAAATTAAACCACTTCAATGTAGACTGCAGAAATGAAAGAGAAAAGCGCGGTTATGTTTGAAACTCAAATACAGAAATATTGTACACTGCTTTCAGGTAGGTATTATTTTAAAATTTATATTCGATACATATATGGATTACTCATTTTCTCAGAGTGACTGCAATTTAGTGGTACATCATAATTATTATTGTTTGACGGCCATTTTATACCAGTATGAAATTAAAACAATCTAGTTTGTCACATTACAGTGGCGTAGAGGGATACTTAGGGAAAAGGTAAAACATACAACCACTTCGTACCCTAGGCGAGAATCGAACCCGGCTGACAACAGAACCGCCAGACTGGCCCGTTAAGCCGGCCACTCACGTTCAGTTTCAACTGAAAGTTTGAACTGTTCAGTTCAACTGTATAGTTTAACCTCTACGTGTGTGGGTATTTCAGTCTCAGTTCAACTTAACTGCACAGTTAAACTGACACGAATGAATTATTAATTTTTTGAACTGAATGGTTTAACTGATCGTTGCGTGTGTGGGGGTTGTTGTTGTTGTTGATAGGCGGCGCGGTTACCCGCAGCACTCAGGTCTTTCAACCCATTGTGCCTACCGCTAGTTGGGAGCTAATGGAAGAGACCCGTGCTATGCGCGTGTGTGGAGGTTCAAGAACTGTACAGTTCTCGGTTCAATTTGTGTCAAGGGCCAGTGCGTTCGGTTGTTTCTTGAAAAATGTCGCGGAATAAACCAAACCAGGTGATAGTGGATTTTATTCCAATGTACAGATCGGAACCTTGTCTGTGGCAAGTTAAGAGTCATGACTATCATGACCGTATGAAGAAGGATGCTGCATATGCCAAATTGACAAAAAAAATGGCAAGAAGAAATTTTAGATCTGCTTTTCGGAAGGAGAAAAAAAAAGATTAGGCGTTGCCAGAAACCTCAAGGTAGCAGCGAGGGTAGCAGTTAATTTTTCGTGAGGAGATATTGCTGCTCTCATTACTGTGTCTTTCTTCTTAATCAAAGGAGAAACCAGCAAAGGCAACTTTTAGTACACTGGTTCTGTCATGTGCAAATAATTCAGGAAATCTAATGGTTCCCCACTCAATTCTTCTAATAAGCAAATGTCCGAAGATTGATATCGTCTTTGTAACCACTCCTTGCACCACTTTTTACGCTTTTTCGACTTTTTACTTTTTTATAAAATTACACAAAATAAACCCAGAGCGGCCAAATCATCTTCGAATCCATTACAAAAACTGAAGGATTAGACTGTACGTGTGTGTCCTTTGCAGTGTACAGTTTCAACTGTACAGTTTGAACTGAACAGTTCACACTGTCAGTTGAAACTGAACGTGAGTGGTCGGCCTTATGCCGCGCAACTTTATTAAGGCATGGTTCTGCATGTGGGATGGATACTTGCGTTCAACGCATGCAGCGGCTGCACCGCCCATCGCAGAAGCTCCTCATATGAAACAACGTGCTTGTGATTTGGCTACGCGTGCGCCGCGAGCACAACCAGGAATCACCGAAAAAAACAAACTTGGAAGATAAGAAATTACATTAGTGAATTCTCTTATTAGTTTATTCTATTTGCTTTTACTGAGTACTAACAAAGAGAATAAACTAAACTAATAATTCTCAATGGTCGAGTGCCGCTTGTTACCTTTAGACGTATAAGCCATTCCGACGCATGCGTTGAACGCTGCAGCCGCTGCATGCGTCGTACGCATGCATCCATCGCACATGCGAAATCATGCCTTTAGTCACGTCGTGTATATACAGTGCTATCGAAAAGTAACGAATAAATCCATTATTTTAGAAATTGAGAACTTTTCGAAACAATCTCCTGACACGTCGATTTTATTTTTAAAAAAGGCACTTTTTGACAAACGACCCATATTTGTGACATCATCGTTGTTCGAGTTATGACGTCAGCGACAATTTTTTTAAATAGCAACCCCCAATTTTGACCACGCCATTTGAAAGAGCGTATCATTCTACATATGCATCATGAAAAATTTCAAGAAAATAATGTTTGAAGATCTTAAAAGTTAATTTTCACAATACTTAGAATGATAATAATTATGTAAAAAATCTACTAAATTAAATGTTCAAATTGTGCACCGTTGGCGGCTGCCTGACAGTAGCCAAGACGATTAATAAATTCTTTTTGGGCATTATCTATAACTTCAGGAGGTATACGATGTATCTCGTGACGAATTCTTTCTTCTAAATTAACCGGTCTAGTAACGTATACTTTGCTTTTTAAGTATCCCCACAAGAAATAATCTAGGGGTGTCAAATCATGCGATCTGGCTGGCCACTCAATCGGCCCCCTTCTCCATATCCAACGATTCGGGAACAGCTCATCTAAATAAACACGGACAGGTGCTGCATAATGGGGAAGTGCACCACCTTGTTGAAAGAACATGTCATTTCTTGGATCTCTTCCTATCTCTTTCGTCACGAGATACATCGTATACCTTCTGAAGTTATAGATAATGTCCAAAAAGAATTTATTAATCGTCTTGGCTACTGTCAGGCAGCCAACGGTGCACAATGTGAACAGTTAATTTAGTCGATTTTTTACATAATCATTATCATTGTCAGTATTGTGAAAATTAAATTTTAAGATCTTAGACATTATTTTCTTGAAATTTTTGTTATGTAACACCATAATTTTTCATGATGCGTATGTAGAATGATACGCTCTTTCAAATGGCGTGGTCAAAATTGGGGGTTGCTATTTAAAAAAATTGTCGATGACGTCATATCTCGAACAACGATGACGTCACAAATATGGGTCGTATGTCAAAAAGTGCCTTTTTTTAAAACAAAATCGACGTGTCAGGGGATTTTTTCGAAAACTTCTCAATTTCTAAAATAATGAATTTATTCGTTACTTTTCGAAAGCACTGTACTATAATGAATTAATGAATTAGAACATCACTTTGATTTCAAAATATCCATATTGTATTAGCTATAGCAAAGTTTACATATGTAAACTTTGGCTATAGTGTTGAACGATCAATTAAAATAGTTTCAATAAAAGAAAATCGCGTGCAAAAATAATCAAAGCGCGTAGGTAATTAGTAATTCATTACTCGTACATTGTGTCCAGCAATCGCAGTAGTTTCAATTACAGTTGTTGACAATACGTACTTTGGTACATAATTTTCAATAATTTAATTCAATTAGTACAACAAACTCCTATCATTATTATCTTGTTCATATTTATTCAGTACCTTAGAGAATGTGAGGATTTTCAGCACGACATTTTGTCTTAGCAATTTGTAAATATTGCGGAAAAACTGTTGATGAAAAATAAGATGGACACAAATGCCCCTGACTCTCTTTAACTTGTTTTTATTATATCTGGTCAGTCCTGATTAATGCGCTATTATAAAAAATTTGTTACAAATCGTCAAAACGTCCAACAAAGTTGATAAAAATTGTTAGGGATCTGCAACTTGATGATTTTGATCAATGAAAGAGAATAAATATTTTTAATATAAAATGGTATACGTAGGTACCAAAATTCATGAAAACAATAAAAATATAAGCAGCAAAAATAATTATATAGGTATATATTATCCTATTATTTTGAAATTTGCATAAAGGTTGGAGGCAAAAAGGGTCAAAATATGTTTCCCCACCAGAACAGGTAGTACATTCATACATTTATTGCTTTTAAGCTCCGCCTAAGAAATTAGAAGGGATGAAATGAAGGAAAAGAAGGGTACTTAAATAATTATATCCATGTATCTCACACAAGACATTATTAGTTGACCAGTTGTAGTACATAAGTGTAGTTGTGCATCAAGTGCTTAGGTACCTGCATCAAAAAATATTTGTGTTACATCTCAGCCCACAGGACACAAGACATGTTTCCTTCACAAAATATGTTTATGGTATGGTTATTTTTATTTTTGTTGTGCTTTTCTTCTTGACCAATGTATGTACCTACATATTATAGTTTTTGTTGATCAGATAATAGTGTCCTTAATAATAGAGTTATAACATTAAGATATTTTAATGGACAAGTAGATATGCCCAGTAAAAAAAATTAAATACTTAGGTATTTAAGGTGTTTGTTTAATAGACACAATTTTGTATGACTTCAGGAAAGTACTCCAATTAAAATTAAGTTTGGCAACTTAAAACATTTACTTGACATTCTTTTGTCTGCAATTTTATCAATTATAGTCCTCTACCTGAGTTTGTGTAGATGGGCGTAATTTCACTACTCCTATTATTATTATTTTATCACAAAATAATACTATACCTACTGCTCTAGACACGTATTCTGCTGGTCAAATCTTCACCATGAGCCAAGAATCATTTTAAGAAAAAAATGTTGTCAGGTTATGAATATGATCAAAGTTAGTACCTACTATTATTATTATTTATTATTATATATTTCATTACTCAATTAAAATATTTTTACGGAAATTTCATTCTTCTTTTGTTGTTTCTTATAATGAAATACATAATAAAAAAACGTGACATTAATTTCAAAGCACCTATATTTAGTAGTAAGTAATAATTGTTTTTAATGGCTTATTTGTGTTTTTTGCGAATTCTGAGAAAAGTAATAGAAATGAAAAGACAACCCATACATTTTTGAAATCAGATAAGGTATGATATGAATCCCTAGTCACTAATTGTCATTTAAAAAACATGAATTTTAAATATCTCGAAAACAAAGGAGCCATGGACTTTTTGTTATCGCTGTCGAATTTGACGTAAAAATCTGCATTAAAAGACGCTTTTACAATCGCTGTATTTTTACAATGTCAAAGATAATTGAGAATGAAAATTATAGTTATTTTCAGTTTTTTCAAACAGTTGCAAGTTACAGGTCATTTTCAAACGTGAATTCAGACATTGCTAATTTAGCCGACTTTGTACTTACCTTGGAATTGTCTAATAAATGATCGATTGTAGAGAGTTGAGCGCTATACAAAATAGACTGGAGATCGGCTCCAGAATATCCTACGGTAGCCAACGCAATTACTTCTAGATTGACATCGTCAGATAGATCCAAATTTTTTGAGAGAACTTTTAAAATTTCCAGTCTATCATCCTGCAAAGAAAATTAACTGTAGGTATACCTATCCTTAATTGTTTTCCTTGATTGTCCTAAGATTCTTTAAGATTAAGAAGTTCCTACAGCTGAAATTTTGTAAAAACATGTTGTTACAAAAGCTCTACACGAAACTAAAATTAAACGATGCCTTCTGGTATAATATACTATACGTACTATAAACTATTTCCTAACTCAAAAAAACTAGTTAAAACTGAGACCGGAAACAAGTCAACCGGAAAGAATATTATCAAAGGCAATAAAAAACTACAGGGTACAGAAAGAACATGTAGTGATGTGATAATTTTCTTGACTTGAACAATATATGGTGTTTGTGGCTAACTAGACTAAGAGTTTTGGTGCTAAACTTTTCTATTTCTCATATACATTATATAGACATAAGTATTTCTTATGCTTGACATAATATTTTTCTGCTACCTACGTAAATAATAGAATATTTGTAACGCGTAAAAATACGAACGAAAATGTAAAAATAATGTGATTCAAACTTTTGTATGATAATGATCGATAAACCTATTTTCGAAAAAAACATGTTTTTCGCGCAAAATTTTTTGGCTGATGCGGTTTTCTAATATTTTTAAACCTTCGTTTGCCCATTGGGGTATATCCAGCAAAATGTAACTACTTTCACGTATTTGATCAGTTTCCAAAGTTATTCGATTTGTATAATCTTGAATGTAAGACAATATTCACCTTTGATGGCAAGGGACACAATATCTGGCGATCCAGCCGGCCAGGTCTAAGTAATGCCGGGTCCAGAAGGTCTGGTCGTGACGTAGCCGCTAACACGCTCACACCTGAGAGCGATTCAACGCCATCTAGCTGAGTGAGCAGTTGATTGACAACTCGATCTGTCACTCCTGTATTGTCATGACCGCGCCTGAGCAAAAAGTAGTTAATATAAATTAACCAGTAGCATTGACTGAAGGATTTATCAATAACACGCACAACTGAGTGGAATCAAGATGGGATACCATTGTGCTGGGAAAAAAGTGGGGATTCCATTTCTGTTTAAAATACATGGCGTTGCAATTCAAAAAATGCATGATGACGTCACAACTAAAACAAAATATTTCATGTTAACACGTGTCTTTTATAACAAAACAAAATCGATCTGTCACGGCGTTTTTTGAAAAATCACTCTGTATAAAATGACTCTGTTATGAATTTTGTGCGTTACTTTAACACACTGTATATAACATTGTGTTATATACAGTGTATATAACATTGTTTGTCCTATCGTCTATACCTAACAACTAATTATGTTTTATTTGAATTTAATAGAATCATTCTCCCCTAATTTTCCCACTACCTGGAATTTACTGAAATAAGAATTTATTGTTATATTGGTCAGTAGGTACCCTTTCTTCAGAAAATCAAACAAAGTGTAATCCCCACTAAGGTTTAGGCATGGATTAAGGACAAAGTACAGGGGATTTTTTCCTTTGGTCGCTCATTATATGGGTTATTACAATAGCTTACCTGGGCGCTAAACTGTCAAATTCGTCGAAGAACAAGATGCACGGTCGTGCACTTTGTGCCCTGCAACAGATAAATTTTAAATGGCCTATGCCTATATGAACATCAGAGTAACTTTATTTATTACTCTGATATATGAACTGTGATATACAGAAAGTTCCAGAATGATTGTCCGGTATGGGAACGCAGAACGCAGCCTATCCTGAATATAAAATTTTATTTCCATTTGCTAAAATTACTTTATTTTTAACTATCAATTTGATCATTTTCATATTTGACAGCATTTGACGTTTGACTCAGTGGCGTTTAGCATTTTTCGTGTTTAAATTGTTTTACTGAAGTAAAGTATCATTTGCGTTTAAAAGAGTATTTTTCAATACTATACAGTTTAAGAGAGTTCTAAATCTGGTTGATAATTTTGTATTTCTTAATATTGAAATTAATATAAGAACCATAAATTAATGTTTTTTAACACTCCACAATTCACAGTTTGAATAGGTTATATACTGGGTGATACATAGGAACAGAAAATACAAAAATACAAGATAATAAAAAAAGATAAATACAAAATAATAAAAAAAGATAAATACAAAATAATAACTATTAAATAATAAATATTATTTTTAATAAATTGTCTTTATTTTATTTTTAACATACCCTATATTTACTGACGTACCATGGCATGGAACAAATCAAATCAAATCAGTAAATTCCCTTGCCTGCGCTCATGATTCTAGTGCAGATACCATGATACAACTACACTGATATGCCTATATGCGCATGGGGGCGTGGTCTATCCATTGAGCGTGACGTCAGTTATGATACAAAATTAAATAAAATACTTGTAAACAAAGATAACAAAATAAAATAAACGTCGATTATGGAATTATAATACACGATTAATACAGAAAAACTAAAATAATAGTTGATTAATATCAATCTTTCTTATTAACTGCATTCTGTGTACCGATCTACCTACCGAATATAATACTAGCCTAAGTTTTACAATTTGGAATGATAATATGAAGCACTACTGTAAATAAATACCACCCTACAATATAAAAATGACAACTTGATAACCCTCGAGCCTCACAATTATAATAATACGGGAATACAATTGACAAACACGAAAATAATTATATCACTGACAGTCATGCTGACAGTAAGCTATTTGAATTTTCTCCATTTTTGCATCAAGAATGACGTCGTGCGCAGAACAAACGAAATTTGGTCAAGTTATAAGCATATCAGTGTAGTTGTATCATGTGCAGATACTAAAAATAGAAAGCCGGCACATAAAAAATCATTATGGAGCGGCACAGGCAATCATTCTGGAACTCTCTGTACAACACATGAAAGAGAAAGATGAACATGAATAATTATTTAAATCAAAATCAAACAGAGTGAGGGCATAATATGCTATATCACGCAGTCTAGGATGATTCAGCGTGTTAAAATTATTTGATAGTTTCGCAGCTTTTGTAAGAATTTTATGAAAGTATGTGCTATTACAACCAATAGGTATAGTATTATAAGAATAGTTTATAAAATAATAAACGTTCAACGTTTTATCTACGACCACGGCCAAAACCGGCTAATTAGGAGAGTGAAAGCCATGTGAGAGCAGGTGAAAAATTCTGGTTTTGAAGAAACGTCAGATTTGACAAATTTATTTTGACCAAGAACATTGATTTTGAGCTCAAAACTAGAAAGTCTTGGAGTCGTTTCTATGACAGCATTGTATTATGAATTTTTAATATTATACATAGTGTATTACGAGTAGAAGGCCTCTATACTTAATCCACGGAAAACAGACGCATTAAACCTTCATAATATAGTATACTTAGTGATCGTGGATAAAGGATATAATCATAGACACAATATGTCTATGGATATAATAGATCTTTCTAGAGTGAAAATTGGTTATAAAATATTCTTTTGTTTAAAATATTTGTATACCTAAAGACTGCTTTTCTGTAGAAAAGAAAGCAGGGCTGCTTTTCACGTTATTTTATCTATTTTCTACGTGTGTACCACGTAAATTACTGAAAAAATTTAATTTGTGGTCTGTACAAGTTTTTTCCAGAAAGTATATTTACCAGGTGCATTAAATTTTTATTAATAATAGAATAATTCAGAATATTCGTGAAGAATAAGCAATTTAGCTTCATTTTAGTACAGCGCCCTTTATTCTGACCATTTGAGAAAGGTATATGAAGAACTTTTGATTTAGAAAGCTTCAGAGACATTACAATGATGCCAGTATTAAAATAAGTATGTGCAGTTATTAAGCAAAAATGTATAATAAAAGATTGGCCTAAATAATATTAGTATATAACATACGGACAGTAATATAGAAAACAGTATCATATTGTGCTAACTTACATAACATCAGCAACTAGGAAAATATTAGGTTGACATTACGTGTTCTTATAAAAGTTTAAGACCTGTGAATCTTCTACATATATCAAGTTAGCAAACCACTTTTAGCGCAGACTGCAAAAAAAAAGTATTGGAGATTTTGTCACTTTTTTGTTGCTATTTTGTTACACTGAAAAAAGGTTCGAGTTAGCAGACTGCAGATTTTTCGCAAATGGGTGAAGGTACAAAATTTACTTCAGTGTAACAAATTGCTATAGATAAAGAAACAAAATCTACCACTGTTTTATTCACAATTTTTTTAATTAACCTATTTTTTTCTCAATATTTTACGAATTTTAGGATTTGAAACTGATGAATCCAGAAATATGACCATGGATTCTGAAAGTACTGTTAAAGTAACAAATTTTGATACCTTTTCATTGGCGTACGTGAATTAGGAGCCGAAATATCGGGGAGTCCGCTAACTTGAGAATCAAGTTAGCAGACTAGATTTTTCGGAAATGGGTTGAGGTACAAATTTTTTTTTATTTTTACTGTTTTATTACACACATAAACATACCACTGTTTTATTCACAATTTTTTTAATTAACCTATTTTTTTCTCAATATTTTACGAATTTTAATATTTGAAACTGATAAATCCACAAATATGACCATGGATTCTGAAAGTACTGTTAAAGTAACAAACTTTGAAACCATTTTCATTGGCGTATGTGAATTAGGAGCCGAAATATCGGGGAGTCTGCTAACTTGAGAATCAAGTAAGCAGACTGTAGATTTTTCGGAAATGGGTTGAGGTACAAAATTTTTTTCAGTGTAACAAAATAGCAACAAAAAAGTAACAAAATCTCCAATAGTTTTTTTTGCAGTTTGCTAAAAGTGGATTGCTAACTTGATATACGCGAATCTTCTAGCGTTAGTAGTAGATTTTTTACATATTTTTTTAACAAAATTGCTAGCGTTCCTATAGAATATTTTTTAGCTCAAACGGACACAACAGTACTCACTTTTGAAAGATGTCTCGCACTGCCTGCTCGCTGGCTCCTATATACTTGGATAATAATTCAGGGCCTTTTACGGAAATCAGTCTCAGTCCACATTGTTTTGCAGATGCCGCAGCAAGTATAGTTTTTCCAGTACCTGGAGGCCCGTAAAGCAGCAAACCTGACTGCATACGTAAAGGTGATTTTCCAAATATGCTCGGGTACTGCAAAATAATGTGCCAACTTGACCTCTGAATGTTTTGGAATATTCAATGAGTTACACATATGGTCTAGTTCGTATGTAAAAAGAAACATGCAGGCACACACTTTAATAGAAAAAAAAAATTATACAAGAATATTCTTAATTCCATAAAAATGATGAAATAGGTACATATTTTATCAATCAAATTCCAATACATGTATAGACAAATCCAATAGTGAACACTTTGAGTTTCACAAAAAAGTTCGTTGCACTTACTTTTAAAATCCATACTTTATAAGTAAATATTTGTTTCTGAGGAAATATTATTTAATCTATAAGTTATTATAGATTAAATATATAATTATACATTATAATTCCATATATAATGGTTATTCAGCAATAATAACCCAATGTTTGATTTGAGTTTCGAATAATCCTACTGAGAAAATAAGGAAAGGAAAATCTATCACATTATTTCTTCCACAATTTATCTTTTCCATACACACTTTAAATTGTCGAGTTAGTCTCAATTACAGTTAAGTCTAGAATACCTATCTACCTGAGCTGGCCACAATAAATTTTCCACAAGAATCTTCTTTACATCATGCAGGCCCCCAATATCTGAAAAATTCTTGGAACCAGGCGAATATAAATTAACATTTTGAAGAGATAAAATGCAAATGTTCTTCAATGCCCTTTCAAAATGATATTTATTTATAATAATACTATCTGAATCACATCCTAGGAAAGACATATCGTATGAAAATTATTTATATTTCCCAAAAAAGTAAAAAAAATAACTAACCATCTTTATATGCCTCAAAAATGGCTTTTGTGCAAAAATCGCTCATATCCTGAATCACATACCCTTCTGTCTTCATTGAGATCTCATCAAAGTCAACATCTAATAAGTTATACTTTTCAAAAAATGTGTTTAAAAATAGTATTCTGTCTGCCTAAAAATGCATAATAATGAAAAAAATATAAAAAATAAAATTAAGAAAAACGTACCTTGGATAAATCATTTATTGAATATAAATTCTTGAACAAATGGCTCCCTCTTGAGGAATATATATTTTTATTTAATTTAGCAGTTGATTCACAAGTAGCACATATACCAATTTTATTGAACTGAGAAAACACACTTAAAAATGTATGAAGCATTTCGCTAACCCTAAAAGAAAACAAATATGTTGTCTACCACACACAACATTAATTTTTACAGAATTATACAGAATTAGATTTATTTAAAGGGACTTACTTGATTCTTAGTTATCCTTCAGTGATTTTGTGCTTTGTTTCCGAGACACAGGGTGTTTATCATTTTTAACATCTAGTATGAAACGAGTTCATAGAAACTTTTTTGTTGCCTCAATTAATATAATATTGTGATCTACCGACTAAACACACTACCGACAAAAGTGATCTACCGACAATTTGAGTGTTTAGAGTTTGTTATCAAATTTTATGTTGTAATCTGACCCTCAGTAAACATTTTAAAATCACAATTTTTAATTTTCTCTAAAATTAGACGTATCATCTTTCTCATTTATCATAGTTATAATCCTGCACCAAATATGAATATATTTGGTGAACCTGTTTAGAAGATATAGGCAAAAATTATCTTTTTTCCAAAAACTTTGTATCTTAAAACACCCTGTATCTAGAAAACAAAGTACTGGTCGTTTAGCAGATGAACTATTTTTCATATTTTTGGGCTTGAGGAAAAATGCAAAGGAAGAGTTTTTTCTCCAATAATTTATTTGTTAACTATTGAGTCCTTAATGTAACCTTCAGCTACTACAGAGTATATCCTGCCAGCATGCCTTTTCAAAATGATAATATCAGAGGTGACAGAAGTTCTGCGAAAACAATGTGAAGTGTATTCTTTGACATTATGAAATACGACTGGTTGTTTATAAACCTTCCCATTTGTTTTTTTGAAGAAGAATATCCGAGTTTGAGTTTACAAGTTGCATACTTGATAAATGTCTAAATATTTTGAAATCACGAAGATCTTTCTTTCTTCATTTTCTTATTGGGAAGAGTAGCAAAATTGTTTATCCATATGCTCAATATCATCAATATTTATGTCATGTCAAGTAATTTCTCACACAGTCTAGGCCTGGAATTTACAAAAAATTTGGCATTTGGAGCCTCAAACAGGGATTTCTAAATTTGTTCATTCCCTAAAACTCTATATTTCTTCAATCAGTAACCATCTGATTGATATTTCATATCTTCACAGCTTCAAATATTTTGCCACATAAGTAGATGTAGTTGTTTTCAACATTGAGAAAGTACTCCACAAAGTTGAAGTTTTCTTTTCTTTGTTAATCTAGTATACTAGCAGTACATCTTCTAAAAATGATCTAATATGCATCTCATCGTGTTAGTCCATAAATTTTCTGTAGGTTTGTTGATTCAACTAGGAATCACACACCGCCAATTAAACTTCGTCATACCGAGTGAGGTACAAACATATCGCAGAGTAAAAATTTTCAGGATATTTTTGAAAAATTTGAATATTCTATTACATCCATTTAAGTTATTCTCAATTAATATTCACATAATGTATTTCTGAGTGATTTCCCAAAATTTTTCACATAATTTCCACAGAAAAGTCAATGTGATTGAAATATGTTTGCTCTAAGTCAGCTGCTACTGCAATAGTTTCGATGTGCTTCCTATTCGTCTAAATAAACTGTCTGCCAATAATGTAAGTAGCAGCATCATATGTCTTAAGACTAGCCTTGTTTAATTATTAGTTTTTTATGTTTTGCGGTTTAAGTTTTCATTTTTTTAATGCTCTGATGCTTTGAATTACTACTTCGATCAAAGTAATTCATAGGATTTTCTGTCACCTATTATTTTAATTAAATAAATATGCTAGTTAAAGTAAGAAAGTGAAATCTTGCTCATTTATGTGGGGTACAAATGTACCCCACACATTATTTTGTATAATTTTTTTAGCACGGTATTACAAAGGTTAAAGCTGATAAGCGGTAATTGTAAATAAATAGCAGGTGTACCCATAATAGACAGATTTAATCTCACAGTGACTGGAAGTTACTGCAATGTGACACTGAAGCCGTACATGAGTGGAATGAGGTATTTCAATATTAGAAAGTGTAGTACTGCTTACGCTTACAAAATGAATGGTATTAAATTGGCTACATCAGATATTGTGAAAGACCTAGGTATCACTGTAAATAACAAACTCTCATATAAGCTTCATTTTAAGAAAATTATTTCGTACGCTTGTAAGGCGGTAGGTTTTGTGATGTGAGAATGAAATACTTAATTTAAAAAATATTAAACCTTATATGTATTTCTTTAGAGAGACTAAATCTCTAATTTGGATTCTTATTGTGGCATTATCCACACAGACGACAAGACACACGACAAACGACACCGATAAAGTCAAGAAAGTGCAAAAAAAGTGTCTTAGATTCTACATTCATAGCCGGCTGCAGCATTAAATCTGCTACTTTTCGGTCTATATAAACAAATAACTATTTTCTTTGTTCTTAATCATTTGCAATGTTAGGTACTTATATACATACTGTCAAACATATAGGTATTTCAATATCTAAACGAAACATGCCTAACTTTCAGTATTTTCAAGATATTTCAGGGACCATTGAGAAATATTTTTATCAAAACATTCAGCTCAGAATTACCTCACTTCTTTGCATTTAATTTACCTATACATTCTAATATGCTAATGCAACAGATACCTTTGTAGTATCCCTTTAAATAGTTCTAAATAGTTAAACTAGAAATATAAAAAAATATCTCACCTGTTAGAATAAATGGCATTAGGAGCAATCTCATCTCCTTTTACAGTTTCACATAACATATACAAATCATCAAGGAGCAACACGGATGGCTGGTACAATACCAATTCAGAGAAAACTATCGAAAATACTTTAAACAGAGAATCAACTGTTTTTCCTTTAATTGCTCTACAGTGAACAGTTTTTGTAAAAATAAAATTAGGATACGAGTTAAATTTTTTGGCAATTATTTTTAATAGAGTTGATTTTCCCGTACCTGGTCTACCTAAAAAAATAAGGTACCTACTATAAATATTTCAGAATTAGTACAAACTACAAAATATATCACATACCTGTGATTAATATATTTTCCCAATTATTTTCTTGAGTAGAGTATACAGACATTATTTTACTAACAATGTCTTTAAAATTCAATATATTTTCTACAAACTTATTGCAGTTTGGTAAATCTTCATTAGTGTTTACTGCTGGTATAATAACTCCTTCATCAACGAAAAATTTGCAATTTCTTTGAAAGTTATGGTCCACAATACAAAAGTTTGCTTGAGCTGGAGAGAACTTCAAACTACATTTTATATAATCCCCAATATTTATCAATATATTAGGATTTAGCACCATTACATCATCACAGGATTTTGCCAGATATTCTTTAAATATATGCTCTATATTTAAGAGATAATTTTTCTTAGTACATATCGTAATTTCATTTACAAAAGGTTTTTCTTCTATAAGTTTTAAAATAACTCTACATCCAAGTTGAGAATCAAAATGTTCAAAAACTGTATTACTTACAAATAAATGATTTTTTAAATTTTCGCAAGATCTGCCATGTAAATCTTCAAGTATACACAGTCTTACATATATAACCTTGTCTGACATCAAGTCTGCTGTTAAGAACTTCATTGAACATAAAATTAATGAATCGCCAATAACCCACGATTTTGGTAAACTTTCTTTCGAGAGAAAAACAGTAAAATCTTTACTTTGTTTTTCTGAAAATGGTAGTTTGCTTATGGGAACCAACCTACATATCAAATTCTGCTTTAGTTTAGTAAATTTCTGCAGATTTTCACTTCTTTCATTTCTTATATAAGTTAATGACTTCAACTTCTCTATATTAAAAACTGAGCTATTACTATTTTCTATCTCAGATTTAATTAATAAATTTGATTTCTCAGTAATTTCACTATTTGTTTTTATAACTACTTCTGATAAAAAATCTATCACTCCTGGTGTTTTCGGTTCAACATTTTCTACAACAATGTAACATTTAATCTTACAATTTTATATTTCCCTTACCATCAGTTTAAGTTTGGACTGATAATACGAGTAGACAGTGTATATTTTCTAATACATTATAAGTAGGTATTGGTATAACAAAAAAGAGATATATTACTCAATGTACAGTTATCAACATTACACAAACAGAATCTTACCAACACCAACGGCAACGCTAACATTGCTTCCTAGCCATATCACAAACTTCTGACCAGTATTTACCACTCTTATCTGATCCAATAATTTTGACTGCACACTTTCAACGAGCAATTCCTAGGTTAAACATTAAAACATGAGACTCAAAAGGACTTTTTTTCATTAGAAATACTTACCAATATTTCATACTCGTTAGCCTTTACTGGAGCAATTGTAATTCTGTGAACAGTTGGAAGACTAGAAATTTCTGACACTGTAACAAGTTCGTTTTCCTGTATTCCTAATATCTTAGCGTAAGCAGAATTCAGACCAAAACACTCAGGTTCTAATTTTACTATTGCTGCAGATACAGAAAAATATGCAACTTGATTATCTCCATAGATTAATTTGACATAGCTCTACAATAACATAAATTTAAAATATAAAACCTGCTTTGATAAAGACATATGCATACTCACCCCTGTTTTCAAATACTTGGAAGGTAAATGAATGAAACAATCTTTTAAACTACTGTACCTAATTGTTAAAATTCGATGAAACATGATTGTCCTAAGTTAAAAAACTATTTGGCTTTTTTATAATAAAAGACACATGGGACATAAGCGTTTAAATATCAGATTTTTTTATAAAAGGTGATTTTAAATTTTGGAACTGTTTTAAGGTTATGTTTTTCTTCTATAATCTGTGGTTATGTTATTCTATTTTTGACATTTATTTAAGGAAGTTAACAAGAAAGTTTTCAATTCTTCCATGGCGCTGCCGTATTGGTTCGGGCAAAAGTACGCATGGATACAGCAAATCAGAAAGTTAAACGCAAACGTCAGGTCAGTTAGCATAACCTGCATAACATTGATTTTTATTTTTATAAAGTTGTCAGACTTTCCCCTCCAAATTATCTAACCAATCAAAGCACGTAATCTCTCAACAGAAATTGTATTCAAAACAACTGCAACTGAAACTGAATAACTGAAACGGAAATCTAAAAGCAACGGACAAGCTCGACGTCAACGAATTTTACATGTACATTTTTATGTAATTTTATAAAGAAACTTAATTATAAATCAAAAAATATTTTATGGGTGAGTAATTTTACAGTTTATCCTTTATTTGTTATGAGTTTTGATTTTCTTTTTTAAATTTCTAATTGATAAATCCTACTTTTTCATAATGAAATTTTGGAACACCTCCATTTTCTTTATAGTTTTTTCTGATTTTTTTAATGTAGATGGTTTATCAGAAATTGTGTATGGTTGAAATGTTTCAAGACTGATCATTAGTAGAAATTTTTAAAATGGTGTAAGATTTTTTGTGGTGTTTTATTAATTATTGGGTAAAAAAGGCGGGTAAAATTTCTGTGAACTTTGCTGTTACTTTTAATTGACTATTGATATTATAAATATCTACAATGTTACAACAGTTATTATAGGTAAGTTATTATGTATTACTCTTTAATTTTGTATATTAATGTTCTAAAAGTAAGTATCTAAAATTCTAATATTAGTGGCTGCCTACTTATAATTACAAACTACAAGTCAGTGCACTTGCACGAGCCGTGTAAATAGGGCATGGGACATTGTTGCACATTCTATATTCTACGGTTTAACAAATGTTAGAGAGACCGAGTACATGTTAACGGTTTTCTCAGATGTTATTTATCTCTTCTAACTACTTAGTTTTTTTTAGAATAGTGCCTATAGTACTTAGTAAATGTATCATATTTTTGAAAATTTTGTGTGTTCAATAAACTTATTGTTGAAAACAAAAACAGACAATTTCAGTATAATATATGTTGTAAAATCAGTCAGGAAGTGTTATTGATGCTTAGGATACTGATTCACTTGCACTTATCTAGAGAATAATACAAATTCGTCTTTTTTTAAAAAATGCTTGCAATTGCAGTGGACTATCACTGGATTACCCGCTCGAGAACTTATATTTTCATGTACTTATATCACTATAGTTAGCTCTTTTAGAAATTTATATATTAGGTATTTTCATGGGTATATTAACAGGTATTTCGTATTTTGTATTTGACACGATAACGATCATAATTTACATCTTTCTTTATCTAGGAATTAAGCCAAAAGTTACCTAAGAGATAAACTATTAATGAAATTATCAAATATTATAGATCAATAAAATTTTAATTTTCCCTGTTACCTATAACCACAAGTATAGAGATGATATATATAGGTACTTGTGCTATAACCTAGGTACGCAAAAGAATAACCTTATTATTTTTAAAGATATATCGATAATAACTACTTTGTGTGATAATCATAATTATTATCATGTAAAATTTTTTTATATTCTGTATGAGTAGTGAAATGACTAGTCTTGAAATTTGGAGTGGAAACAATCTTATCAACCTTAATAAAAATGGGAAGAGACAAAAGTAGACCCTTTATTCATTGCTTCATAATTTGCTTGTGTTCGAGGTAAACTGACTTGTATGAGAATTACTATTAAACAAATATTTTAAATTGAAAGTTATAGTTCCTAGTTTCTAAACATGATGACACCATTTAGACAGTGAAGGGAACAAACATAATACAAGCCTAACATATTATGAGTGGATAATAAAGGTTTTATGTGGGTTGACTTTTTCAAATAAATAGAGACAGTGGCAACTGAGCTGGAGCGGCAGTGTCCGACGCACAAGGGTCCAAGAGCTTGAGGGGCCCAGTCAGAGTGTGAAATAAAGAAGTTACCTATTGCAACTTGGTCGGGTATTATCGAGGGGGCCCCAAGAAGATTTCTGCACAAGGACCCAAAAATTCTAGTTACGCCACTGAATAGAGATAGGAAAACTCCTGGAGTTTTAATTTCACTCCAAAATATCGCCGAAAACTAACCAAAATTTTTCGTATATCTGATTAAATATATTAATTTGGTAATTATTTATAGTTTTTTGTTATGGCAGCATTTCTCAGATATGCTGCCTATTATTGTCTGGGTTCGATATCCAGCTTCGACAGTGGCAATGTCAGTTTGTATGAGGTGTTTATCTGCGTTTTCAATGTGTAACCCCAACCCCTTTTCAAACAGGCTTTGGATTTGGGGATTGACGAATTTATGTGGTGTTAAAAATTAATCTTATTCTGCATTATCGAATTTTATCAAAAATTCACAAAAGTAAATTAACAAAACTGTCTAAAATATGTACTTTAATATAATATATTTAATGAATATTTCATATTCATATATAATTATATATAATTCATATTACTTTTACATATTTGTTTCATTATATACATTTATGAATGCATAATCATAATAGTAATTTGTTCATTATTATTCGGACGTTATTTGATATTTTGAAAAGAGTTCTTATGATGGGTGTGTTACTGAGTGCCCAGTACTTAATTAGAAATAAATGGAGTAGTGTATGTGCATTGTAACTTTTTTTAACATTAGGTTCACTTTTTACCACTCAGCTTCTCTTTATTTATTTGATTGAAGCTTAACATTTTTAAGGCAATGATAATATGAACACATTTTCCTCCAACTCAATGAAAAATTGTCAAATTTAATTTTTCAATTCATGTTTATAAGTTGTTGTAATTATCTAACTATGTCCTAATAACATTGTCTGTTTTACATAAGAAACTATATTATGTTACAGTTTCCTAGCGATTGGATCAATATAATGGCCCCGACAAAAACTGTGCATCCAATGCTCTCTGAACTAACATCCCGCAATTGCAACATTTCGACACGGAGCAGGGCAGTTGCAAATTGTGGTCAAACCAAAGATGTTCCGCGAACAAAGCGAAAGGCCGACTGTTCACCTTCCAAAGAGAACAAAGCTATCAAAAGAACTGCCTTTGGGGATCGAAATGTAAACGTCAGTGACATTTCAAAAGTAAAAGCTCCAGAAGAAAAGCACAAAGTGGCTTTGAAATCATCACTACCTGTGAAAAGAGTGACTGTGCAAGCTAAAACACTAGCTTCTATTAAGACAGTATTAAAACCTAGGCAAAATGAAAATTTAGTGCCACCTCCGGCCCCTGGTAACAAAATTGTAACCAGACTTGCTGTTAAAAATGTCATAGTGCCCAATCAGACTGCACAAAAACCAAAAGAAGTTTTAAAAGAAAGCAATAATAAGGTTCACAAAAGACTGAGCAACGAGTTTGAGAAGACTGAGGAGTCTCTTTACTGCACTGCCTTGGAAGACATGTAAGTAACGTAATTTAAACATGTATCATTAATGTAACAATTATATCTATATACAGTAGAGTCTCTATAATTCGGCACCTCCAGTAGTCCGGCACTCCTGAACGCTCTGCGATATGTATTTCTTTTTTCATACTTACATATGTACATGTATAATGCTTCATTTACCTACAAGTTTCTTATTTAATCCAGTAATCCGGCACACCCTCGTTATTATTAGTGCCGGATTAGTGAGACTACTGTATTTTCAAATAATCAGTCAGTAAAATGGGTTTGAAACATTCATTATGAATTTATTCATTATATACCTTTTAGTAATGAAACTCCATACTTCAGTGCAAAGAAGATTCAGGCCAGCAGAGCAGGCAACTCGGCAGACTCTTCACCATGCAATAATGAGGACGACGTTGAAGTAGCTAGCCTCTCCCTTGTGACTCAGCATATGGAAACTAAACTGAATCTGGGCAATCATGACGTCCCCGATAATGTGGATGATTATGACAGGGAACATTGGGACGATATATTTCAAGTGTCACACTATGCAATGGACATTTTTAATTATTTGAAGGATAGAGAAGTAAGTATGATTACCTTTATTTATCAAGTTTTGTACAAATGTGTAATGCAATATATCAGGGCTGATATAGCCTTGATAGTCCGAGCCATTTTTACTAATATTTATACTGTGCCGAGCCATACTATGAAACAAATTTAGTTAACTTACCAAAAATTCCAGATTACAAATTATATCCGTAGCAAAAGTGATACAAATTGTTTCCTCCAGAGTACAATGTCAACTGTCCGTTGCAATGAAAGTTTACAAATTCAAAATCGGTTTGGAGTTGGTCGATTACGCCACTGTTTATGTTCGTTCGCGCAGTTTTCGATGAGTCATATCATTCTTAACTTGGACGGAAATGAAATTTGTTACAACGTTGCACTTAGTCTTTCATATTTGTCGTCAGTAATTTCAAATACATTTTGAAACACATACGGAACGATAATAATTTTTTAAAATATAGCACAAAAATGAAAAGGGAACTCGGGTACATTTATCGAGAGCCACAAATAATCCTTCAAAGAGCCGCATGTAGCTCGCGAGCCGCAGGTTGGCCACCCCTGCAATATATGATGTTAACGTAGCCATTCTACAGTCCATCTAAAATGTTTTGATAGTGCAATACTGGAGACCGTAGCAAAATCGGTACTGGGTATCATTCGGTATAAATACCGAAATAAAATAATATTTTATTTAATATTTTTTCGAATTTTTTCATGAGACATCGCTGGTTTGTCGGACGGCTCTGATTTTGATGATTCGCGGGAGCATGCAAAAAATTAGCGTCGCGGGTGTTGTAAAGTTCATGAATTTCTTATTTATTTCAACAAGTATTATTTCAGATTGAAATACTTCATTTTCTGCCAACTTCTATCTCTAGAATTACGAGAATATTTTTCTTATTTATTTTAAATGTTTTCTTACATCAATTTTATGATATGATAGGTATGAAATAGCATGTTTCTTCATGAAAATAGAAATATCTATTTTAGATCTCATTTCCTATGTGAGATTTCGTTTCCATAAAACCGAGTCCTGAATTTCTTTACTATTGTAATTGTAGTAGTTTTTATGCAATGCAATCATTTGAAATTATAAATGATAAATTTTTATTTACCATAAAATAATGTGTGTTTCTTTGTCATACAAATCATTTAACTATTGGAAAAAATAAATATTTGTCTGGAGAACCTGGAAAAGTTTTATATAGTCATTATGCTGGACACCCTGATTCAATTTTTTATATTTTAAAATATATGAAAAATGGAAAACAATCCCGCTTATGTGATTTGTATGTACAATATTATAATATAGTACAACTAAAGTAATAATATAATAGTACATTACAACATTAATTTTGAAGAATTAGGTGTCGGTGCAGCCGGTCAATGAACTATCAAAAACATGGGGGGCAAGCCGTGGTAGCAACTTGGCGTTCATATTAACGATATGAGCGCCAAACAAGGTAGGTCGCGGTTAGTACTTGGATGGGTGACCATGCAGGGAAGTCCGTCGGCGCTTGCCCGCATCTTCTAGTGGCTTGTACGTCGGTGAATTCACAGAAGCTATGCAAATTTAGGCGAGATTTGCGTAGAAGACGTACCATCCCTTGGATAGGATGTAAAGCCAGAGATCCCTTGTCTATGAAATGATAGGCAAGTAAAATATCCCTACCCTGCTATAAAAAGTAGGGGTTCGGCAAAATTTCCAGGTTGGGGGTTGCCCGTCTCCTGGCGTCGGTGATTGGCCTTAGTCGCGGAAATAGGCTGACGTTAAATAAACGAAAAAAAAAAAAACAAAGCAAAACTTTTTAGATCGACTGTATATTAAGATCTTTGAATGAAATATTTCACATATGATTTGAAAATTGATTACTTTTGCACACTTTTTTTTATTTGCTCCATTAAACCTTTACAAAGCTGTGGTCTTCCCTCAAATCTACGTTTATAATTTTTTCTAAACACTTTACTGTATTTGTAAATGATCATTTATGAAAAAATGTCCTTCACAGATTTCATATTTCTCAATTTTTGTCGATATCTTATGTGCCTATTATTTTGATGTTTTGTACTGTAATAAAATTTACATGAATTTCTTCAGTTCATCTTTATTAGATCAACTGGTGGCATTGTTTGTTCATATTGCCAGATTCTATTTTCACAATAGCTGTAATGATTCTGTAACCTTTGCTTAATGGCATCTAATTCCCTGCAAGTCAATAAAGAAGAAAGGGCAAATTATTAATCTCATTGGTGAATTTCGTTAAATGTTTTCTGTTTTGTTTAATAATAAGGTAAAGTAAAATAGTTTTTGATTGTATTGTTGAATTTAAAAATTCGCTTTAATTAATAATGAAGGGTACAGCTCTTATAAAAAAAAGGTCAAATGTAATTTTTTAGGTTATATGGAGTAAGCACAAGATACGCTACATAAATAAAACTGCCTCGTCTTAAGTATTGTTAAGATCAATTGTTTTTGGATGTTTTGTGCTGGATTAATAATATATTCTTATTTTTCATTTGTCTTTTAGGAAAATTTTCAAATCCCTGATTACATGGACCGCCAAATATGCCTGTCACGTTGGATGCGTGCCCTTCTTGTCGACTGGATGGTAGAGATACAGGAAAGCTTCGAATTGAACCACGAAACTCTGTATCTTGGTGTCAAGCTTGTCGACATGTATTTGAGCAAAATGACAGTTGGCAAGGAGACTCTCCAGCTTGTAGGGGCTGCGGCCATGTTCATAGCTAGCAAATACGATGAACGGATCCCTCCATCTGTAGATGATTTCCTATATATCTGTGACGGTGCTTACACTTGCCGGGAGCTGTGTAGAATGGAAATAAATTTATTAAAAGTTTGCGGCTTTGATCTTGGAATACCACTTAGCTACAGATTTTTGAGGAGATACGCCAGGGTAGGTATTTGGTATTTATAATTAATTAGTGTTAATTTAAATTTCATGAAATTTATGACCATTCAAGTTGTACTAATTTTGACTAAACCATTATTTTTTAGTGTGCCAAAGTAACCATGCCTGTGTTGACTCTAGCAAGATATATATTGGAATATTCGCTAATGGATTACCAAACTGTTGCACTTCGTGATTCGAAACTGGCTGCAGCCGCTTTATATTTAGCCCTCAAAATGAAAAAGATTAGTGGTTGGACTCCTACTCTTGAATTTTATACAGGTAATCACTATATTTTTATTTTTATATTTGCAAGTTGAGTGTTGAGTTTTAGGGTGGATTCAAACAGGCAAATAAAATAAGAAGAATAAGAAAATGTTTTTTTTGTGTTCTAACGTCAAACAAAATAAAATAAGAAATAACCCCAACCAGTGACATATTCTGTTTTCTGTTTTCATTGCCTATTAATTGGCATAATTTTAGTGTTGCCAAATGTCCAGACATTTATTTTTCAAGAAATGTCCAGTCATTTTCAGGACATTTATGAATTTAGGTGTAAATAGTGTCATCATCTTGGTTTTCTCCAGATCTTTAAAATGGTGTGTCAAACATTACCAAGGAAATTGAAAGAAAACAAAAAATTACTATTTTAAACAAACACGGACATTTATTTAAGTGTCCGGATATTTTCAATATGTCTTGACATTTTCAATATGTCCTGACATTTCAACAATCCGATAATGTCACGTACTAACAAAATTTCAATTTCAAACACAAAAATTCAAATAAAAATGAATAAAACAAAATGTAATGCACCAAAGTGTTAAGACACCATTTATTATTCAGTACAATAAGTATTGATTATTTTCACTGAATTAAAACACTGTTTTTGAATTTTGAGCTAGTCATAGCCGTGATCACAGTCGTGATGTTATAATAATAAATTACAACTTGGATAATTATTTGTAAGGAAAATTAGTGAAAAAAAAAACAATGTAATCAGCATCCTCATGTGATTGGATTTGCAATTCACTTTAACTATCTTGATCTAAAATGTTTTCTGTGCTATAACTTTCCATGTCAATTTATTTGAAGGAGATGCCGAAAACAACTACTCCACGGCAATATGTCCCGACTGGCATTGCATTATATCGGACACTTAGGAGTTGCCACATCGTTCATCCATACCTACCAGACACTGACCGGTCTCGTCGTTATCTGTCTGCAGGGCTCGGACTCGCTTCATATTTTATGTAAAGGTTCATAATTTATAGTGTTTGCTCATATTGTTCATAAAAAACTAATTTTAGTTCATACTGTTCATATTACATCAATTTCCGCCCTTAGACCGACTGTATACCGAACGTTTGATGATATATTCCATTGGTCAGACTGACAGCCTGACCAATGGATATTTGGGCAGCGATTGTTACCGAGCAAGGCATTCCGCGACAGCGCGGGTTTGCGGCATTGCGGCAAGCACTACCTATAAATTACTTAACGGTAACGTTGTTGGCGGTTTATTTATCAGTCAGGTTCATAGATAAAGGAAAGTCAGGTTGTTAGGTTATGTGCAATGTCAAAATAAAATAATAGCATTTGTCTATTTTCTGGTATAAATTGTGATGATGACCCTAGAACCAACTAAACGTTGAAAATTGAAAAGTTGAAAAGCTGAAGGCAAATGAAAAGTTAAAGGATGTTTTAGATAAGAATAATGCAATAGAAGCCACGATAGCCGATTTTTAACAATATTTTTCAAAAAAATATAAAAATGAATAGTAGTACTTAGTCTATAAATTTAGAGAACAATGTTAACTGTACTTTGTGATTTTTGACTTGTAAGGAGAGTCTATTTTTTACATGAGAGAAATATATATATTTTAATTTTTTAAGTGAAATGTCTTTTGTTTTCCAATTTTTTTAAAAAATTTTATATTAATTACTTATTAAAGTTTTATTAGTCATGAAAACACGAATCATATTTAATGCTTATTTTAAACAAATTTGCATAAAAAGTTCATATTTTTTTAACTATTAATTCATATTTTCATATGTTTTACATTTGTTGCCACTCCTAGTCCTGTGTCTGTCAATTTGACAATAATTGTCAGACAGATAGTAGCAAAGGCCCAAAGAGGGCACTACAGTGTGTTTCTCACCACTACTAACTTTCCATATCAATATCATCATCACTAATAATATTAATACTATCATTATTATCATCTTCAGTTTCCACTTGGACACTATTGGCATTATCCTTATTTTCATTTATATCCTTCAAAACTATTCTGTTATCCAAAACTTTACTTGCATCTTCGGATGTGAATAATTACTAGATATGTGAATATCAAGTGGCAATTTCTTTAAGACAATTTAATTTATATATAAAAAATCGCATATGCCACAGTGCAATTGTCACTTTGACAGCGACAAAAGTTATCTGCAACTTTTACAGCGACAATTGCACTAGTGGTTTTTTCACTTATTAATTTTTTAATAAATTATCGCGGTGTCCGTTGCCAAAATAAATAGTTTGACATTTCTGTCAACAAGTTATTGAATTATTAAACACTAACAATGAATCGATTCGGTGATGCTCAAATATAAATCTGTTTATTTTTAGTGTTTCATAAATAAAGTTGCATTCATATGTCTCTAAATTTCTTATTCATTAAATTGTCCTGCCGAATTACACTCGATGTTTGTATTGATACCGGATAAATTTGTATTGTTTAAATTCTAAACTGTTTCCTTTAGCAATTTGACTCGAAAAACTGTCAACCTAAAAACCCTCCACCTTCGGTGTCGCGTTTTTAATAGTTGACAGTTTTTCTCGTATAATTGCTAGGCAACAGTTTCTCATTAAACAGTACAAACCTCTTGTGCAATTATAAGTGAAAATTTTAGGTTAGGATTGGGACACATTCATAAATGTCCGTGTCTGGACATTTAAATATCCGGCAACAATACCTAATTTTGAATTTTAAGTTACAAAACAAATACAGTTGTATCGACATCAACAGTAAAAGTGCAAATATTTGTTACCCAATTACATATTATTTTATTTATCTATTTGAATCTACCTTTAAGGAGATTATATGCCCAATAAATATTTTATCATTCTTTTATCATTTCGCATTTTATATGAACTTATTTTTTAGGTTATACATTGATGGAAATTAAGCATGTTGTCTTCGTACTAAATAATGGGATTAGTCAACCATCCAAAGCTCAGTTGATGACTGTACGTAACAAGTACTCGCATTCAATATTCTTTGAAGTAGCAAAAACTCCATTACTTAAAAATGAAAATCTTTAACGATAGACCAGAATTATGCTTATAGGATGGACATGTTTTATATTCTTTTTTACATATTTTATTGACATTTTACTCGTTTCTTTGTATAATTTTGTAAGATATACACAATACAAATGTGATGCAACCTCTATAAAATTGTGTTTATCGTAATAGTAATGTTTTAACAGGATTATATTAATTCTCGATATATTAATTTTATTTTCAATATAAGTTTAAATTTTAACCTAAATGTAATTGACTACCTACTTATCTGTTTTATTTCAGTATCTCGAAATATATTTTAAAATCCTACTGCTGTTGTATATTTATTTTCTGTATTGTTGGTTTTCTCGACAGCTAGGGCACTTAATGTAATTTGTTATGTTAAATAAATAATTAAAATGAACTTCCATTGGTTTTTTCATTCTTTCATGAACTAACTAAAAACAATATTAAAACAAAGGAATTTAATCAAGTTAAATTTCCTCTAAGAAAGTTATGTTCCACATAAGAAAACGTGAGTAAAGCAAGACAAATTGCATTCAAAGGTATAGTAATATGGGTTGGCTAATCTACTGTAACTACCTAGTATTATATTGGAAACGGTAGCGGCTCGAGGCTTTCTTGATTACGTAGGCGAATTCAAATTTGTGTTTTCCTTATGACTAACCTAACTACACCTACATTTTGTTAGTCAGTTAGTCTAATTTTGGAATTAAAATATAATTTTAATAAAAACGTTGGCCAATTGCACAAAATTGCAACCGTTACCATTTTGTTTTGTTGTGTAGAAGAGCTGCGAGAGTGACTAGCTGACGCGATGAAGCACAAATATGTCCGATGGGAAAGCCCGAGTGAAAAATGCCAACCCAAAGCACCAATGGCCACTTCTTGATTAATTTGAAATCAGTCGTAAAGTAACTGTTCTAGATTAACAAACCTATATGCAAGAGATTTTCTAGATGGAACCAATTAGTAAACAGAATATGGCTTTGTGCCATTTATTTTTATAATTATTGATTAACAAAAAAGAAAAAGTTTTACAGCAAAGCAGTAAACAAAATACTTATAACTAAGCCAGATCGCCTTTGGTTCTCAGCCCTACGCGCTCATGTGGGACATTTGCAGTCAGGAATTTTCCAGGCCTCAAATGCGTTGTCATACCGTCTACACTCCGCTGTAGGCGTTCGCTATAAGGTCAGCATAACGTTGCTGCCTCGAGTCAAGTTGAATATTATTGTTTTAAATTTATTAGCGTTTTGAACGTTGAATGTTCTACCAATGTTCTAGATCCCAGGTAGTTGAGCTGCAATGTGACAAACGCTTATAGATATATTTCAGGCATCTATGGAAGAATGCTAATTCACAATAAAATGACAATGAGATAAAATAAAAAATTAAAAAATTGTTAAAACCCATGAATCATGGCGCTGTTTCTATCAAAGGTGGATGGACTAGACCATCGTTTCTCAACCTTTTTAGAGTCGGGACCCCCTAAAAAGCCAAAAAATAAAGTAAAAAACCTTACAACCCCCTCACAGACAATATCGGCAGACAAAACTTTACAACTAGAATTTTTGTCACAAGATTTAGATAAGTTTTGGCTTGCACGACGATGTGAATACGGAAGCTTTATAAACATTAATTCCATTTGCTACTTCTTACTTGTACGAAAAAGGGTTTTCCTCAATGGTGTCTTTAAAAACTAAATATAGAAATCGGCTATTATCACTTGGAAAATAATTTACTAACTTCCTGTGTGTAATCTACTGTGTGTTTCCGATTTTAATCCACATATAGAAAAACTTTTAAATGAAAAACAAACACAACCCTCACATTAATTAATAAATGAACATATATTTAGTTATTAGTTTGTTTTATTACATGATGTAGTTAGTATGATGATTATAACTTATGGTATATTATTTAATAAAAGGATTTTTCGTATGGATGACCTTTTTTGACAGATTGCAACCGCCTTTATACCTGTTCGCGACCCCAAGGTTGAGAAACGATGGACTAGACAATATACAAATTTCCTTTATATTATATAATGAATTATTTTTACTTAACATACCTATTAGGCACAGGGATAAATAAACAAGTACTTTAAATTAAGTAATTTTTATTAAATTGCTTCTACAAAAGGATAATAAATAAAATTGGTTAAGAAAATAATTAATAATAACATGAATATATATACAATCCATCTGTTCATAATATTCATATATTACACTGTCTAAATTCCTATTAAAAATGACTATTAAGTTACATTTGGTAAATTATCAACACTCTCCTTACGTTTTTTAATCCTTAAGCACTTCTTACACGGTGCTTCTGTAGGTTTCCAACATGTGGAATGGTAACAGCTACCACATTTTTCACATCTTGTGACTTTCCTCATTTGCCAAGGAAATATAACTTCTCCAGCATTACATATCTCACAGATAAATCCTCTCGCCAAACACAACTGAAAATGAACGTTTAGGTTCAGTTTCTCAAAACAATGACATGCTATTTATAAGCTTTGTTCCAACACAGAGGGGTAAACCAGTTCCACCAGTAAACAACTATAGTATCATTGGGCGCATTCAGGGAACCGCAGCGCTTCAGCGCTTTAATCAAATAGCTGCAGCGCTTTATTAAAGCGGTAAAGCATATATTTTTCCCGCTGGATTGCTGAATATAGTTCCATCAAGCGATAAAATTAATATAGTTTAGGTTTACGTCTATGGGCTTACGCACAAAATATCTATGGATAATATTAATTATTATTAATATTAATTACAAAATATTAATTACTGAAAATTATGTCACTTTAAGCTTGCGTTTAAAATGTCGATTCAGCGAACGTGAAGCGGTAAAGCGCTGGAGTGCTGTTTCCCTGAATGCGCCCATTATCATTAATGATGACAAAATATAGGAACCTCAAGGACATTTAAATTTAAATGTCCTTGAAGAACCTTTATGAACTATTTTTTGATAGCACAAACAAATTACAATAAAAAATAAGAATGACCCTTCAACAAGATCTAAGTTTGAGACATTAAAAACAATGTTATTGATTAAGAATAGATTGCTGACTGGTTAGTTCCAACGGCTGACACAGCCATTATTAATTACGTTTTATTTCAAAAGCATTTTTAGTGTTAGGTTAGAATTATGAGAAACTTTAAACTCTAAAACTGAAATGTTCTAATATGAGACACTCATTAATAGTCCAAATAGTTTACTAAAACAATATTTACCTTACATTCGGATGTATGCCTACAACAAATTTCTACGAGAATTTTCAGTCTAGATTTCATTTCTCCTGTACGAATATTGACTAGATCTTCCAAAGAGTATACTTCAGGATCGGAAGAAAAGTACGAAGAATCTTGTTCTAATCGCTCTTGGATCCTTTAGCAAAAACAAAACATATAGTTAGCTTCCTATCTGATATACTCATAGTAAGAAAATGTATAGCTATCATTTATTTTTTTTATTGTCAATTGTCTATACTTACGTTTCTGCATATTTACAAGTAAATATAAAATCTTTGAGGTAACGTAACCCTAACCTATATCTTCTACAAAATTGCAGATTCTTAGACAATTTTGCGATATTTTTATTAAGTTCAAAAACTCGGAATAGCGGATCAGTATACATTTGTTCCAATAAACGGTATGAAAATGTTGAAACGGGATATCTAAAAGAATTACAAAAGTAAAAATGTTAAAATGAACATTTTCATGAAACTACACTTTACTTACCTTGCAAAGTCCCATTTTTGTAAAACCCGTCCAGGTATTAAAGCCAGCTGATTAGTGTGGCATCCTGTGCAAAAATATCTTGCTAAGTATTCGCAATATCTAAACTTAGATGCATACTGGGGTGCCACCCTCATACTGCAACCCGCACATCTATAATTCTGCTTTGCCATTAGAATTTTTCTCCTACAAAGAATTCTTGAAAATTAGTAGGTTTAGAAAAAATAAAATATGAATACATTGCAACTGAAAGCGACGGAAGTTACAGAATACCATGGAGGACAAGAATTAAAGATAAAGGAACTGACGATAATGTAACAAAATACTTTATCGTTATAATAATATAATCTATCTATTTGGTTGGCTTCACCACATTGTTAGATTCAATGACATTTGTTACTTTGGAATAGTGTTGCATGTAGTCACATCATGAGAACAGCTAAAATTTAAGTTGAGGTTAACTAGGGATGGGCTCTTGTACTGGGAATATTTCGGGAAGAAATAAACATAGCAATTGAAACTTTCCTGCGAACTTTCTGGGAATATTGCCGACATAATTGCTAGAGAAAATTCCGAAAAATTCTTAATGAATTTGAATTTGCCGCCAATTTTCAAAGGTTTTTAACCTCAAAATTTGCTTTGTTTTGCTTGATCTGATTTGACAGCTTAAGTAAGGGCATCGCAGACAACTTTGCATAACGCATAGCATGGTGCATAAGTTTTTCATTTCTATGGAAAATCCTTATGCAAAAACAACATGGCTGCGCCTATTCGGACTGATTCGTTGAATTTGTTATGTGCCTATGCTATGCCATTATGCGGGTTTGTCTGTGATGGGCTTTATTATTATTATTATTATGTATCAATACAAATATCAATATAATATATTTATATCTGATAATAATTTTAAGAAAGTGTAAAAGACAAAGTAAAAACAAGATCAACTTTTTCCTTATAAAAAAGTATGAATATTAGTAAATTAAAAATACGTAAATTTTCCATCTTGAAATTTTCCGAAAGAAAGGAAAATTTGCATGACAAAAACGGAAATTAAATTTTGTGCCAATGTTACGCTGATATGTCAAATATTACTAAATGCGTACTACCAGAACTCCTAAAATAATGACATTACAAGCGAAAACAAACAGGAAGTAAATAAATTAATATTAAATATATTATTTTTTATTTGTTTTTTAAAAAATATATTTTTTTCCAACTATACGAATAAGACACTATAACATTAAATTATTTTGTATAAAAAGAGGGCCATTTCGGGACTGTTTGAGATAGTCATAGCAACTGTACAAAAAAGAGATTATCGTACAGTTGTATAGTACCCAAAAGTAATTGACATTGACATTGCATGTCACATAATATATTGAAGTTTAATTAAATAGAAAAATAGAAACAGATAGTGACTCCGATGAATCGGTAAACTGGAGTGCTAATTAGAAGCAGTTGGAAAAAAAATATTATGTTAAACTCGTACAAAAAATACGTTTTCGAGACTCGTAAAATTGCCGGACTCCGCTACACGTTTTAGGCAACCCTTTCCCTCGTCCTGAAAACGTGTATTTTTTGTACTAGTTAAACAAATAACTATTCATTGCTATATTTCTTTAAATTATAAAAAGTTAAAACTGAGGTCTTTCTAAAAAAGGTCTTTCAATGCTCGGTTAACATGGTTAACATGCTAGGTTAACCGTGCATTGAAAAACCGGCCCTTAGACAAAAAATGAAACTTGAAAAATTAATAATGTTCCTCCATGGCAACTTAACATTATTAGATTTTACACGGTGTATCCCTAATCTAATCAATACGATAATAGTTAGAAAGAACAATTTTGCATTGCAAATTTTTTGTTTCTACTTACGATGGTGATGGGTGCAATGTGAAGATAATCTGAGGTCTGGGAGGTGCCCACTCCTGAGTACCACGAAGGGGCGTTGTTGTCTCATCAGAGTCGTCCGGACTTACTGGCCAGCTTTTTGGTAGCGGCAAGAGAGCTTGTGGAGCATCTTCCTCCGAAACTAACCATTCCAGATCAGATGCTCTAAAAAATGTATTATTTTCTTTTTTGTTTCCTGTTTACTGATGTCATTGATATCAACAATGAAGCCGAAGATACGGCCACAACTTTAGAAGATTTTTAAATTTTTGTAAATGTAAAGTGTTTCTATTACTGTCTTTTGATGTTAAAAGTTGAGTACTTTTCCTACAGATCTCCTGTTACACAGATTTTGTCTTTTCTTATTTATTATTTTTCTGGTACATTACTTAAATATGTTAAAATTCAACAATTTTCTAATCAAAATGTTCTATTACTTTTGTACAAGGTAAAAATGAAATAAAACGTATTTTTTTCGTCATCTTTTTATTAAAGTTTTCTTATTTTGTTTTATATAATATGCACTGTACGTAATAGTACTAAATTAATATTTAAAACAAAGATTTAATTGAAGAAATGCCTCATTTTAATGCCATTTATGTTTCTTATACTTTGTAAAATTTAAATATTGCCTAACAAAAATAACGTAAGTACACCTAGTTTCCCTGAAATTGGCTTTATTATCTAACAACTTGATATATTAAAAAAAGTTGAAAAAGGAATTAAAAAGAAAACAATCGCTGCCGAATTTGACATACCTCCGAGTACATTGTCTATAATTATAAAAAATAAAACCTCTAGAAAATTTTGCAAGCAATTTAAGGAGTCCAGAAAAATTCAAAAGAAATAGAGATGTTAATAACAAAAATACTTTTCTAAACAGCTAGCTAAGAATACGTAATTCCTATACATATGTACTATGTATCTAGAACTAATTTTTTGGTTGTATTATATGTATTTACTGTATATATACAAATTCAGTACTTTTTCTCCATTTCTATGTATATGTAGCCCCTTGTTGCAACATATTGGTATTAGGTACATGCATATTTTTATCAAATAAATATATACAATATGTGGACCTATTCATAACATTTTTTTTTTTTGTAATTCGAATGTATTTGATTTAGGGAGAATTTTTTGTTACTCGAAGTTTCTCTAACTCGAACACTTTTTATCGGATTTAAAAGGTTCGAGTTAGAGAAGTTCGACTGTACTATCAGTCACAAGAGATTGACTCATTTCATTAAAAATTAAAAAATTTTCATAACACCCACTAGTTTGTATGATAAAAAAAATATTGCAATAGCATACCTTGGTAACTGCTTCTCACTGAACTTACTTATCAAGGACAATGCTACACCTTCAGCTGACAATATATCTGAGGCCCCATCTGGGGCACCTCTCGGCCGTTTCATGACATCAGATTCAGAATAGAGAGATGCCATTGACATGGATAACCCTGCATTTTCTTGCAAATTTGTGGCTTGATCTATTTCTAAGTTCTCTACATCATCAGAACTGATACAATCCGATATGGAGTCCGTTGGAGTTGAACATGGGCTCACACTTGTTGTGGCTACAAGTATTTTAGTTGATGTCTAATCAGCAAAAAATATTAACCTATTTATTTGAAGGAGATGCCGAAAACAACTACTCCACGGGCAATGTACCCCGACTGGTATTGCATTTCTTCGGCATTTCCATAAGAGTCGCCAGATCTTTCATCGAGATCATGATACAACTACACTCATATGCCAATGCACATGGGGCGTGGTCTATCGATTGAGCGTGACGTTAGTTACGATACAAAATTAAATAAAATACTTGTAAACAAAGATAACAAAATAAAATAAACATCAGTTATGGAATTGTAATACACGATTCATACAGGAAAACTAAAATAATAGTTGATTAGTGTCAATCTTTCTTATTTTAATTCAAACCGCATTCTGTGTACCTCTACACCTACCTACCGAATATAATTCTAACCTATATTTTACAATTTGAAGATATAATAAGAAGCACTACTGTAAATAAATACCACCCTATAATATAAAAATGACAACTTGATAACCCTCTTGCCTCACAATTATAATAATACGGGAATACAATTGACAAACACGAATATAATTATATCACTGCTTTTAAGGTATTTTACTGCTTTTGAATTTTCGCCATTTTTGCATCGAGAATGACGTCGTGCGCAGAACAAACAAAATTTGGTAAAATTATGAGCATATCAGTGTAGTTGTATCATGATCCAGATCATCTACCAGACACTAACCGGTTTTGCACTTATTATGCGCTTATCAGAGTGCCTTAGGTAGTGGACTCGATGAACGATGTTGCGACGTGAATACCTAATGGGCATCGTGAATGTTAGTAGTAGTGATAAACACACCGTAGTGCTCTCTTTGGCACTCTGATGAGCGCATAAGAAGCGCGAAACCGTTCAGTGTTTGATAGTTGGTCTCGATGAAAGATGTGGCGACTCCTATGGAGAAGTAATGCAATACCAGTCGGGGCACACTGCCCGTGGAGTAGTTGTTTTCGGCATCTCTTTCAAATAAGTAGGATTTTCTTCCTCAAAGACACTAGAGGTCAGTGCTATAATGGCGCCTGCGAAAAAGCAGGTCGTTATCTGTCTGTCAATTTGACAATAATTGTCAGATAGATAGTAGCAAATACCCAAAGAAGGCACCACGGTGTGTTTCCCACCACTACTATTAACCTATGTTGAAGCAGAAGAAATCCAGTGATTAATAAAAGCTTTTGCAAGACTTAATAGCTCACAGTAAGAATATGTCAGAATAGGATATAAGATATAACCAACCTGATAATACACCCAATATTCCTTAATAAAGAACAGTAAACAACAAAGATATCAGGAGCCTGATTCTTGGGTTGTGTGGATATATTCATATGCAAAAATGATGTGATATAGACTGATGGGTCTTTATAGCAAGAGAACCGTCAAATTACGTCATATTAACATCATTTTCGCACTATTCGAGAATTGGTCCCCAGCAGTCACTTATAGTATATTTGTCACTGACTAAAACTTATAATATTTAAATAATTTTTAACAGTAGGTTATCAGTATATATTACTGTAATAATATCTGATTTTTTATTTTAAACTTTTACTATTTACTTAGGTTATAGACTACATGGTCGCTGTAGAGGGTATGGTTTTATGCTACCTCACATTTAAAACCTAACTTACTGGTATCTTCAAGAAATATGTGTTAAATTTTTCTTGAATATACGTATTAATATTGGGAAAACTTACTATCTGTCTTTGCTTCACTCAACATAGTGGCAGCCCAAACTCTTCTTTGCTTTTCAACTTCTTTTTGTCTCCGTCTCAATCGAATTCTTTGCTTGAGATCCATAATTTCAGGATCGCTGTCATCTAAATGCTCATCAATCAGTTTTGATCCCCGTTTACATCTAATTTGTTCCATCGCAGAAATAATTGCCTCCGATATATTAAAATGGGCATTTTCCCTATCTAACTCAGCATTGGCCCTTGCAAATTGACTAGAAGTTAAAAATGAAAGCAGACTTTGACCTTTAGTGGGTTTGGGAAAATATCCTGTCGCCATTGGAAGAACGCTCATCCCTCCATCTTCAATAAAACTTTTTTTAGGCAATTTTTTATAATCTTTTTCTCCAGGCATTGCTAAAAATGAATCCACAACAGATAAAGGTGAATGAGCCATATTTAGATTACTTTTCTTTCTTGTTCCTGGCATAGATTTTGTAGAAAAGGTGATGTCATCATTAGTAACAGTTCCGCTACTTTGTGAACTACTTAATGGAGGTGTATGCTCCACTATATTACAGTTATCTATCAATACATGTTTCACTTCACGAGGTTTCCAAGTACAAGCTTTCTTTAGATTAGTTTTCCGAGGCTTAATATGCAAAGACCTAAAACCCACTTTAAGTGCATTGGGTGACAATTTAGAAATCTTTTTAGAATTAATGGGTGTGGATGGAGTTGTTTTACTACACTGTACAGTGATCTGCTCTCTAACTTTTAAAGTATCTATTTGTAGAGAAGGCATACTATGCCATGGTTTTAATTTGCCTCGAATATTTATCTGCTTTGGAATTTCACTTAATCTACTGGTACCTTGTAACCTTATATTGCACTTCAAGATTTTCTCTTCATAAACACTTTTAAAGTGATTGTCTGGAAAAGATGAGCATCTTCTATGTGCTTTATGAAATTCTTTAGCATTTGTTTTGAATAAAAATAAGCATGGGTTTATTTCAGACATTAGACTAGGTTGATTACGTTCTACTGCTCTCAGACATATAAGTGTAGCTTCTGCATATTCTTGTTGACAAAGAAATGCATAGAATTGATAACAAGCAGATACATGAGATTTATCAGAAAGAAGCCAAGACAGCTTTTGTGATAAAGAATGATTTTCAAGACTCCTATATAACCAAATTGATGCCTTTTTACCTTTAAGATGAAGAGGAATATGGGGTCTATATTCACAATCAATTGAGAAAAAAGACTTTGCATTTTCAGGCTGTAGCCATTCGAGACCTTGAATAAAATTAAAAAAGCCTGATTCCTAAAAAAAAATATATTTAGTAAATATTTTGTATTGAGAATGGTATCTTACTTCTTGTGAATTTTTGCACCCATGTACAAAAATCTTTTCTATAGTGTTATGAAGTCTGTTAAGGCCCCCGTATATTGACCAAACATTTGCCACTTGTGTACCCAATAATCCTTCTACTGTACTTTTTAGGTCTCGAAGGAGTTGCTGATGCTTTAGAGAATATTGAGAAGTTTCCATATTTTTATATATTAGCTTTTTAATTGATTAAGATTATTAATTATAAAAAAATTAAAGTCGAATCATGTCTACAGAATAGTAGACAGACATTGCAATCATTGCATATGAATGAACAAAATCTATATTTTCATTTTCGTGACAAAACCAAACAAAACAGCAAAGAGCCAGAAAATCACAGATCATAATTTAATACCGTACGGAACAGAAAATAACTAGCCATGCCAAAGACTTATCAGTCTACATCACAGAATATCTACAAGGTCCACACTAGACACCAGGGGCCGTATTTTCGAAACCATGCGAATTTTTTCGCATGCGGTCTAATTCGAACGAAAAAAGTCGTGCACGAATCGAAATGCGTATTTTTGAAGATCCTTCGAAAATGTTTTCGTGTACGAGTATCATTTGCACTGGCAACATGGCCAATTCGAATGTTTGCTCGTAACACGTAGAAGAATTTGTGATGTATGAAATCACATTTTGAGTTTGACATTACCTTCCTAAAGTTATTTTATTAATTATATTACAACTGGTTAATTTTTATATGTGTGATTTATGAAGCTTGTGTGATTTTTATAAATTGGCGATTTTCATAGTCTTGTTCATTAAAAAACATAACAATCTTGTTAGTTTGTGTGCTTTATATTTGAACCGGAGTGTATGGATAAAAAAAAAAGAAAATGAGAAGAAAATGTTTGTGGTTGGTTTGTAACTTTAAAAAAGATTTTTTTAAAAAATACACCTATAATGTATCTAAAAAATGTAACTGTTTTATACTCTGTATTTCTAAAACATGCAAAAGAAAAATAGGTGGTAAGCATATGAATTACAAAACATTTTTGACACAAACGGACAGCTTATAAACGGATATTTTACAAGACGAAATGAATGTAAATCGAATTTTATACAAGCGAACATTGGTCTTAACTTTTCTTGGTATGCTTAATGCCGATATCCTAGAAGGATGTATTAGGTAGGGCTCCAAAAGGTTTATAAGTTTCATTGTCATAGGTTTTGTTAACCTATATAATTTTACAAAGCGCCTATCTGACAAATCCTCAGCATCTTCCAAAGCATTTAAAATGTTTCTTTGGATGAGGAAATTAAACCCGGCCATTTTTTAAAATAAATTACATTGATTAGATAAAAAATAGGTAGGTTAAAATTGCATTAAGTTTGACATTCGAATGCCTTTTGCTCTGTTCGAATGATACATACCCACTCGAGTCACCGCATACGAAACAAGTCGTACACTAAACGTTCGAAAGTGATTCGAAAATACGGTCAAACCGATTTTTGTGCGAAATTCGTCTACTTTCGTACACGAAATAGGCTCGAACGATCTCGAAAATACGGCCCCAGTGATGTGCTGGATAATTATCCGTTTATAATGAACCGGATGCCGAATAATTATCGATAAGGTATTATATCGGTATCGATTGAGGTATTATAAAATAAAACATAAAATAATCGATAGCCTCTAAATAATTTCTCCTTATCTATGACTTAATAATATGATGACTTAATAATACCTATCACGCTTATCTATCTAGTAGGTAGGTAAGTATATGAGTAGATATTTGATTGGTAATTGCGAAACAGTTATTCTGATGTGTCAAAAATTAAAAACAATGTACCTATATTCTGTTACCGGCTAATTATAATATATTTTTAGCCGGCTAAATGCTAGTTATATAATTAACATTGGCTAAATATATAATTGGCGGCTAAAAACCCATCACTGATCGAAACAAAATGCAATAATCAATAAAGTACATAATGAACTTTGGTTAAACGGTTAGCGCTTTCATTGGCACAGGTTTTTTTAATTTGAAGATGTATCACTATCTACCACCGTGGTGTTTTTGGAATTTTTGATTATGGGTCTCTACCTGCGATATAGTAGTTCATACAGATATTTTGTGATAATATTATATAATTTTAACAGTGATGTGCCGGATAATTATCCATTTATAATTAACGGCTAATTATCGATAATTATCCGTCGGCTAAAAATCCTTTCAAAATTAGCAGGCTACATAGTGCCAGTGGAAAAAATGGCCTCATAGGGAGATATATTGGAACTTTTATTTGTTTTTTAATTTAATTTAGTTTATTTTATATTTTTATTTTTTAATTTGTACGATTATTTTTAATATATAGATATTTTATTTGGTAATTGCGAAAAAATTATTCTAATGTCGGAAAAATTAAAAGACTGTATATTCTGCTAACGGCTAATTATAATATTTTTAGCCGGCTAAATGCTAATTATATAATTAGCGGCTAAAAACCCATCACTGAATTTTAATGATCATTCACAGATTATAGAAGAAGAAGAAAGTGACCTGTATGTAAACTTATAAAATATATTCTTTGCTTTTGCTTGTAAACATATTCTGTGCTGTGGTAAACAAAACACTCAAACACTGAAGAGAAGATATTTCTGCGCTGAGAATTTACGGAAAATCCATGGGAAAATCCAAAAATTTATTTTAATTTACTTTACTTTTCACTTTTCAGTGTGTTTTAAATAAATTATTTATAATTATACATGAAACTTTAGGTACGAAAAATAACATTATACAAAACATTGGAATATATTTAATTCTTCTGTTGGTTATTATATTCCAATATATTTATTTTTAAGTAAATAGCTATTTTTGTTATAGATTTATTAATGCAGCTGCCCTTAAAAGTTATGGAATCAAGAGAAACGTCTGAACTGCAGCAGCTAGTATCCAGCGATGCAGAAAATGAGGACAGCATTGTCCAAGATGATGTTGAAGGCAAAATTGCTTCACCCATAAAAAACAGCAAAGTGGTACATAATCTTATGAACTTATTAAATATTGCAACAAACATTACAAAATATATGTCATAGCAAGCCCTGAAAGGAAAAATATAGTGCCATCACAGATAAAAAAAGGTTGATTAATCTGTGATGTCATAGAGCCTAGAGCGAATGAATTTACAAGGTGTGCACCTTGTATAATTAGGTTTTTTTGATAGACTCTTACACCTGGATTCATGAAAGCGACGTAAGGCATTAGTCGTACTAACCAACTTTGCGCCCGACTATGCCTTTTATTTAAACCCGCAAAACACGGGCACAAATTTTTCGCGTAACCTTCGCTAGTCGGACTAACTTTAGGCCTTGTTGATGAATCCGTTTTGAAGAATAAAGCTGAATTTTGTTATTTTTCGTCCCATATTGAAATTACTAATCGGAATCGGGAATGCTAAATTTTATTCGAGAAAGGGAATATTGTCAGAAATTTATATAACAAAAATTTTCATTCCACGTAATGTTTTTTAAGTAGTAGATAATAAAACGGAGTTCAATTGAAAATGTATACATAAATAAACAAATGAATTGAAATACTGCTAAAAATATATTTTTTTGGTCGATCATGCATGTTACCCTTGTTTATTTATATATACAAGGACGTTACTGTTTTCACCCCATACTTCGTATTTCATGAGAGGTTAATGCAATACTGAAATATACCATGCACTGAAATCAAAATGTCTTGTAATCAGTCCATAACCGTAGAGAATAATATATATAGAATCTTATTTCGGAATTCTCAAAACTATTCTATTGATCTCTACGTCCGCTGTTTTTCAATGTTGTGCTTATTTCTAAATTATATGAAAAATTATTCTCCCTTGAGAAAACACGAATAGTACAAATTACAGTGGTCTTACACCTATTTATTTACAACAAAGAATAATAATTGTAACTTGGTCAGCTATATTCACATTTCAAAGTTTCCTTGATGCTTTTTAACACTTAATGTTCTAAGTTCTAATCATTAAACAAATTATAGATTTCCTCATCAGGAAACACAAGTCATAGTTCAATAGCACATTCTATGAGAAAAGGTCATTCAGGAGTGAATACCGGTGGTTTGAAGATATCTTTTGTAAATGAGAGAAAAATTAGGGAGACAAATAAGAGCAGCACAGTTAGGCCTAGAAATGCACATAAAGGTAATCTTTCGTCTTAATATAATTATGTAACAAGTAGAATTAGCCCGCTTTTTTATACATTTTTATGTTGAGTAATATATGAATCATATGTACCGAGTTGACTGTAGCCATAACTATGAATCTAATTCAGATATAATTCAAATATGTCTGGTCATATGACATCAGATTATACATCAATCATCAATACATGATACCATCAATTGAAAATAGTCGCCACATTTTATTACTTCTATATATCATATTTTTTATTTGAAATTGAATATCCTGATATTTTTGTATATCTAGATAAAGTTCAAGTTGGATCAATGTAAGTTTTTTTCATAAGATTGTTGTGTTGTACCTTTTGTGTTTTACTGTAACTTGTACTTTGTATTTATGTTTCATTTTATATTCTGTAATTTGTCCGTAGAACATTACCTGTTCTAAATAAATAAATAATTCTATATTAATGTGTTCACTGAAGAATACAGTGACACCTATATGTATAGGTGAATGGGTACTCTAATAGTAAGAGAGCTATGATCAAAACGGTGTGCCCTTAGAATAATTCTGTTCAATTCTGATTAGTTTCAGAGTTACATCTACTGTGAACTCGACACTCCATGTATTCCTACATCAGTACATTATAATCCATATTATTTTCATTTTCTTTTTGTTACTTATAAGTAAGTATATCATTTTCCATTTTTTTTTTAATTTATTCTTTATTTGCATTGCGTGTGTAGAAAGCAATAATACAGATATCCGACACCATTCTTTTATATCTCAAGTACCTGACGTGAGGCACATGGAACGGGCACTACTGGGTTTATTGGCAGACTTCCATTCCGGGAAACTACGAGCTTTTGGTAGTGGAAGCACTATGGAACAAATGACAGATATAAGAGAACAGCAAGAGAAACTTGCAAAACTACATTTTGATCTCGGATCAGCTACTGTGCCATCGTTAAGTGACGAGAACATACAACATTCGCAAAACACAATGAGTCAGCTTATACAAAGGCTTGAGCAACTGAGTGTGTCGATTGAAGGACTTCATAATAATACAAATAAATAGACTGAAATTTAGTGCAATTGATATTTTAACGAAGCTTTGGTACACCTATTACTAGTTTATGGTAATATAATTTTAATAACTTTTTACATTTTTTCAAGTGCTTACCAACCAAATATATTGCAGAAATAATTAATACCTGGACTAGAAGTGAACCTAATATTTATTATAAAAATCAAAACCAAACAGAAAGAACATCTGTTTGTTTATTAACATCTGTTACATTATTTCAAATTTTTGCTAGTAAATATATACTTTGGATTTGTGATTTTTTTTAAATAAATGATATATAAAGTAGTAGTTTTTATTAATGTGCGTAAGTGTATGGAAAAATAATTGTGTTATACATTTTACTGTACGATGACTATAAAATTGAATAAATTATTATAAGAGAATATGTTGGTCTATACATATGTTTAATACAGTCTTGAATGCAAAATAGTTGAATAAATTCTGCAGTAATCAATTTCTTCAGAGGCGCAATTAAATCTATCATTTGCTTTGTGACGTATAACTACCAGGATCTGACTTCCTTTTTTCTGAAACAAAAAATAAATAAATAAATGTGTAAATCAATATATTTGAAGCAATAAGTATAAGAGTACCTACATACAAAATTACACAATACAATAATTTTCAAAATTATTATAAAATAAAGGTTTGTACGTATGGAATAATAAATAATTGAATTAGCATTGGTCTACAAAAACTCACTTATTTTATTTTCAGCAGCATTCGAGGCAGAAACGAAAGTTCTTTGTAGTTTTGTTTTTTTCGTCTCCCGGTAGTCTTTTGCAACATCTTTTGAAAGTTCTGCAATTTTAATCATTAATGAGGCTGGATATCTAAAATATAAATATATTTGTTACAACAAATGCTATTACTTTTTATTGTGTACTTACGTACAACCCATGAATTCGATATTTGTAAAGGATTTGGCCAAGGCAACTAAATAATCTTCTGGAAATTTGCCTTTGTGAACTCTCATAAATTCTCGCCTTAATTCCCAATGATGTTCTGGTTCCGTATCATCTCTATATTCATCAATTTCCCAATTTGTAGAATATGTTTGAGTCATTTTATTAATTTGTTCTAATTTAATAAAGTTACTACCCACAGAATATCTCTACTACCAAAGACTAGAAGCAAATAAAAAATATACCAAAAAGCATATATATTAGTATTATATATATGCCAAAAAGGGGTTATGTCTCTAGCTATCTATAATCTGTGGTTATGTCCATAGAAAACAATAATCTGTGATAGAAAGCAAGGATTGTTAACTATTTACAGGATAGGTCGATCGCTCAATTTTGTCATCCGACTTTGTGACGTCATCGAAGATATATGTAATCGAATCGTCAAAATATACCTATTTTGTGTTTGTTATATTTCACATTTGCAAGAGAATTTTCGTATTTGAATGATTATTAATATTATTATTTATTAAAGTTTGTAATAACAGTATAAAGTGTACCTATTTCTACAAGTTGGTGATCTTTGGATCTTTAATGACGTTACAATTATGGATTATAATAGTCGCGTTCGGTAATTACCTCAGATTGATCTTTTTAGTCCGTATCGTTCATTAATTACATCTAGAGGTAGGGGAGGTAAATCTTGATCGTTCAGAAATTAAATCAGATCGATCAGAGCAAGATCTGTTTGCTCGAAGCATTTTGGTCGAGGAGAAAGATTAATCTGAATTTGTGAGGTTGTGGTGGTCATGGTTGTCAGTTGTCATTGATTTTTTGAAATTGTAGTTGGTTCTAGTTAAGTTGAGTTGTCATTTTTTGGAAATGGAGAAGTAGATTTACAATTATTATTTGATTTACAAAATACAATTACATTAAATTTGCAATTTACAGAAATTTTGCACTGTTTCATAAGCGAAGTTTTAATTTTTTTCCAAACAATTTGTATATTCTTCATCTTCATCTTCAAAAATAATTTCATATCCTTGGACTGCATTCAAAATGGTTGATTTTACAATATTCATTATTTAAATAATTCGAAATAGAATATAAACAAACCGTCAACAAAGTCAAAACAGAAAAGGTGAGGTTATATTATGCCTTATGCGATCGATTTCGTTCATTTATTTTCTATTTGTCCGTCTCATCTGGAATCACGTGACTCTAATCTCGTCGCATCCGTGAGCATATTACCGAACGCAACTATTGTAGTATAGGGATCGAGCATTCCTGTAAACAGTTAACAATCCTTGCATAGAAAAAGTTATATGTTCGTTATGTCAGCTGTCAGCTGATTAGAACCATTTTTATTGTCTCTGGAACCATTAGTTCACTGAACAGTTCAAGTACGTGTTGCACATGTTCCTTTTAAAAGTGTATAATTTTATTTATGGCATGGCAGAACTATTCCAGAACCGTTCTCAGTGATGGGTTTTTAGCCGCTAATTATATATTTAGCCAATGCTAATTATATAATTGGCATTTAGCCGGCTAAAAATATTATAATTAGCCGTTATCAGAATAACGACTACCTATATACATTGTTTTTTAATTTTTGACACATCAGATTACAATACCTATTATACCTATTCATATACCTTTCTCAAAGCACTGCCAAATTCCTGACTTATGTGGTTAACTATTATATGCTAATTAATTACTACACTGACCAATATAGGAAGACTAATTTACTTTAATTCGATCATTACAAAATTAGATTAATTAATTTACTAATTACTAATTTGGATTTCCTAACAAAAAGGCCAACCAAGGGGTTATCACTCTACATAGCCTGCATGGTCTTGTTCAAGGATTGTTAACTGTTTAACAATCCTTGGGTCTTGTTGGATATATTTAGCCTGCTAATTTTGAGAGTGTTTTTAGCCGGCGGCTAATTATCGATAATTATCCGGTTAATTATAAACAGATAATTATCTGGCACATCACTGACCGTTCTGTGTCAATTTACCCTGTACATTTTACACTCATTCTTAGTAATTTTCCTTTTAAGTGTAGGTAAGACAAACAATATTTAAGACAGTGTAAGATGTATCGAATATATTGACAAATCGGTTCTGAAACAGTTCTCTGCCTAAGTAGAGATGTTAAAAAACAATTTTTTTAAAATTATGTTTTTTCTTTATTGAAAAACTTTTTACCTCGTTTTTTTGTTTTTTTTTTATTTTTTTAGTTTACATGAAAACTAGTTTTTCCTAACTGAAAATACAAATTCTCACTGAAATAAACATATATTGTCTAACATCTTATAGGTTATCTATGAAAGCAGATAAATAAAAATAAATGTCACATTTGGAATATACTCAAAATAATTTCAATTAAATGTGTTGAATTATAATTACGGAAAGAGATAGGTACTTTTCCGAAACGTAAACCAAAAAGGTGTTGTGCGCAACACAAACTGTGCAGAATCCGTGCTAGACAGAATCCTATACGCGATTCATTTTAAGATCGAAGCGCCAAAACGGCAGTAACCTATACTAACCTCAGGTCCCTAACACTGACGTTTGAAATTGTATTCATCAAGGATTTGTTGTCGAGAACTTTAAACCAAGTAAAAAGCTTGTAAAACTATTTTGAAAGGGGTAAGTAGTGATATAAAATTAAAATATATTCAATATTTTTCGAGCGTTCAATCTGAAAATGAAACTTAACCTCAAAATATGTCAAATTCTTTCTTGGACATACGGCATACATACCTTTATGGAAATAATCATTCTTAGAGAAAAGTAAAGAGCACACACTCTACTTTGCGTTCTTTAGCTTCTTTATCCATACTTGTCTCCTGTAACTCTTTAATGCCCAACTTATAGTTTGCACGATAGCTCCAGATTTTCCCGCTTTTGGAAAAGTATGAAACTGATCTCGGGGTTTTTCTTTGTACAAGAGGAACAATGACGCTCACAACAATAATGATTCATATCTAATCAAAGCAATTAACTAATATAACAACGGATATATCAAAATTCACAATAGACATACATACGCAAAACTGAACCAAATTCTCATGCGTTAGTTGTGCGTGCCGCCAGTAGGTAGCGTATTGCTTAGCAAGTAGCAAGAATCGCGTATATTTCGTGTCTTGAAATATCATAGTACTTGCATCAGAGTAATAAATAAAGGGGAGACCGCATTCCCTATTTCAAAGCATAATGTAAACATGTAACCTCAACCTACTGGATGTTGATAAACAAACAATACATAATGAACACACGATGGTCCCTGATCGTATCAGCGTAGTGGCGTATCAAGCTATATCACGGAAATGCTTACAATATACATAATTATATACAAAAGTTAAGTTCAAAAACACAGTTTAAGAACACATAAAACACTCGGCTTCACCAATTTTTGATTTCAAAATAATGGCGTTACTTGCTAGATTAGGTTAATACCAGGCAATGTTGCCACTTCCGGCGCTTAATATCGCTAGAAATTTCAATAATGTATTGATGGATAATGGGGAGCCTATAATTATAACACAAGTCACAAAAAAATAGTGGGTAGCCTTAAACATATTACAATGTAACTAATTTGTAAATTAATTGAGGTCAAGAATGTGGTAGATCTTTACATGTTAATCAATAAAAATGATGACGGCTGTACCTAGCTATAAAAATAAAAAAGTAACTTCGGCATCAATGTCAAGGACGTTGCAGGGACCGATGTTTGTAAATACATTTACCTCAAGGCTTCACTTTAGAATGTAAATAACGGTCTCCCCTTTATTTATTACTCTATAAAACTTTTCATTCTATGGTCTTTTACGAAAAATAATTATATGAATAAGAAGAAGAAAATTGTGGTTAGGATGTAAGGAAGTTTTCAGTTAACTTAAATATTTTATGGTTATGGTTATTTGATTTGCGTTTTGCGGCACTAAATTTGTCCACGGTTCTTAGGACATAAAAAAAATTTACATGTAAATTAAAATTTGATATTAAATACTAAATTAATTCAGATCCCTTAATAATATTGAATTGAATTGAAGGTAGGTGGTTTACTTTACAATTTTTTTTTATGAAGTCATGTTTAAAGCGTTTGACGATTTCGATTTCAAACATCAGCTAAACCACAGATTATTGACTTTTAGTTAAACAACAGTTTTTTTATATTTTTAGTTTTCAAAATGCACGACGAAGGTGGGGACGAAAAAAGAAAACGCATATCAGTAGGTATATATGTCAGCTGCCCACCAAATATTAAAGGAACAATAGAAACAATATTTGAATATGGATATCACTTTCTTGTAACCCAACTTACGCATCCCAACTACACAAGAATGTTACAAAATGGAAAGTTTCCAGCAAGTATTGGAAGAACTGACAGAGTATTGAAAAGTTCTGAATGGAGCCGTTTAGTAGTTGGCGAATTGACTGCTAATATAGATGTTGATAGTGAAGTTGACCATATTAGAGAACATAGTAAAAACTTATTTTTGCAAGAATTAGGATTTGCAAGTCATTTGAGTGTACCTGCTATTTTGTTCTCCTTAACAAAACCTAATAATATTCAACTGGCACGAATTTTAAATGAAAAGCTTAACTCTGGCTTTAGTTACAGTGTTTGGATTAACATTCCTATGATTCATGCATCCAGATATAGTCCTGTTGCAGAAACAGAATATGATACGTGGGATTGGTGGAATGACTTTCGTACTTACTGCAGTTATGATAAACGGCTAGGTTTAGTTCTAGATTTACCAGACCTTAAACATATTGTTCCAACTTCCGAGTTGGAAAGATGGATAGGAGAACCAGTAAAAGCTATTGTGATTCCTACTTCCTACTTTTTAAAAAATCAGTATGGTAAACCTGTTCTCAGTAGGACGCATCAAGATATTATTAAAAAGTTTATGAGTATTGATGTGCAGTACATTATTAAGGCTGATACCGAAGGTGACTTATCTCTATATGTACGGTATCTTCATTTCTTGGGGAAAAAATTATATGTTCAAGATACAATGTCAGAGTTTGTTCAAGGTTGTGAAGACTTTTTACAAAATCCTTTACAACCACTAACAGAACATCTAGAGACAAATATATATGAAGTCTTTGAAAAAGATCAAGTTAAATATGATACTTATCAAAATGCGATATATAAAGCTATTGAGGCATTTTCCAAAGATAATTTTGAAAAACCTGTGGTTATGGTCGTTGGAGCAGGAAGAGGACCTTTAGTGCAGGCTGTTTTGAATGTTTCTTATACGTTAAATAAGAACGTAAAAGTATATGCAGTAGAAAAAAATCCATATGCGATTAATACCTTAATAGACAGGGTAAAAAATGAATGGAAAAACAAAGTAACACTTATAAATGAAGATATGAGAACCTATGAACCCCCGGAAAAGGCTGATATTTTAGTTTCAGAATTATTAGGGTCTTTTGGAGATAATGAATTATCTCCTGAATGTCTGGATGGTGCTCAGAGATTCTTAAAAAAGACAGGTATTTCAATACCTTGCTCTTATACATCCTATTTAGCACCATTGCAAAGTCTTAAAATATATAATGAAATTAAATCTAATAGGCCTATAGACAAATCACTGCTGACTTGTTACGAAACACCATATGTTGTACATTTAGTAAATTATTATCAAATAGCTCCCCCTCAAGAACTATTTTTATTTACTCACCCTAATTGGAGCGAAAATATTAATAATCAGAGATATAAAAAAATTAAATTCCAGTGTACTCAAACATCTGTCTTGACAGGATTTGCTGGATTCTTTGAAACTGTGCTTTTTAAAGATGTCAATCTTAGTATCCATCCAGAGACTCACACACCCGATATGGTTAGTTGGTTTCCCATAATTTTTCCACTACCTGAGCCAGTACATGTGACTGAAGGTAGTATTATTGAAGTGTCTTTTTGGAGAGCGGAGTCAGAAGATAAAGTTTGGTATGAATGGTGTTTGGAATCGCCCATAAAGGGGAGTATTATGAACCCTAATGGAAGATCTTACTTTATAAGGAAACATTAATTAGATATATCAAGGTTTTTAACACCAATTGGTTATAGTTTAAGTTCCAAACTTTTGCATATTTTTTTATTTAAATATATTAAGCCGTTTTTTATATGTTGAAGTATTACTGTTTCATATGCCCTACCCCATGTCAGGTTATCCTTACCACAGGTACAGATTATTGTCAAAACTAATTTTTAATATTGTGTTGATTATGTCGCTAGTACTTCTTATTTATGAATACGAGTAGAAATGTTTACTATTTTATGAAATGTGTTCATTTGGAAATATGCCTTCTGTAGTAAAATAAAAACAAAAGAATAAACTATTATAAATACCTCAGTAGTAGTAGTAGTGGTGGTATGGGGCGGTCAAGACCTGACAAGTAGACCACAAGCGGGCCCTTTTTGTCTACCCCTGTCGTCCTCTACCTAACTCTGTCACCTCTTCCCTCGTCGAACCTTCTCGACCTTCTAATGTAGGTCAGAATATCGGTTCATTCAAGGGAATTGACCTCTTCCCTGGCCCCCCCAGACGTCGTGTCTTAGTCTGCCGAAAGCCATACATTCTGCCAAGAAGTGGGAAGGCGTTTCGACGCCCTCCCCGCACTTTGGGCAGATATAGGGTCTCCCTCAACACCCATAGATGTCTTCTAAGCCTGCAGTGACCCATATTGTAAATACCTCAAGATGTAATAAATGTACTTATTTAAGTTAATAATTCAACTCCCTGTTTTATCTTTATTTAATGGATTATTTGAAATATCACTTACGTTTTCATTTTTAAAATGTGTGGATGAAAGGAAGAGAAGATCAAGTTAAATTATTTACTTGTTTAAATACTGCATTATTATAAATAAAAAAACTGCGTCGATAAAATTTAGTTAGGTAATCATTAAATGACTTGCATATCTTTTTTGGGCAACTCCAAACTTTGACATAATACTACACATTATATGAAAGAAGTAAGAGCATCTAATACTGCATCTTTTAAAACTGATAATTTAATCCAAATTTAAGCTACTGTGAATATTTTCACAAAAACCAAAATGAAACTTATATGAAGGTACAAAATCTGAAATTTTTTTATACAATTAGATATACTTAGTGAATTTTTGCATTGATAATTTTGACATGAAGAAAAAACCACACACAGCTGAATGTTGTTTCAAAACCTGGTGTGTCGCCTTGGCTGGTATATCACTGGATCACAGTCTATTGTGGATTCAATCCCGAGCTTAGCATGGGGTGTTTGTGATTTTTCAATGTGTAACTTTCCTACAGATATCCATTGGCTTTGGATTTGAAGATTGTCTAACTGATGTGGTGCTTATTTATTTATTTTTTATTTAATTTTAATCATATATTTATCACAAAATTTGTCCAATTATATGAACAACTTGAATAAGTGAAGTTACTACTAATTTGGAGGACCAGCGAAGTATTATTTTTTGCTAATAATTCCCCCAACATTATTACCATAATTAGAGGTCAGAGAGCTACAAAAAGTAGTTACGCTTACATTATTGACATTCTAGAAAAATTAAACATTCACTTAATATAACTGGAACTGTCCAACATAGGAAACATAAAAAAATATGGTTTAACCTCGGGTTTAAACATAGATTGGTTTGGTAATTCATCCAGTTCTGAAAAGAAAGGGCAAATTTAAAATGAAAAAATAAAAAAGTTGAATAATCGTTTAATTAAATTATAAATTATATAATTTTATATAATAAAACTATAATTTGGCACTTACTATAAAAGCATAATAAAATTAATTTATATACAAATAAAATTATAAAAAATAATACTGTAACAGCTTTTCCTAAAACTAAAAACTATGTACCCAATCGAATATTATCTATGAAACATGGATAAACTGTTTTGTAAATTCTTAAATTACTTGATTAACTTTAAACTTAAACACATTATCCAAACTTATTCATACTAATTAGTTATTATTTACGATGACAGTGGAAAGCTGAAACTAAATAAGGGAGGTACAATTGTAAGGATTAGTGTGATGAATAAATAATATTAAACATGTTTACTGCAATCTCAAAATTATACACTTTGTATAGATAGTGAGATATATCCTTGTGAATATATATGCTATATAATTTTTATGTGATACATATATCTAAAAATATTTAAGAGTATAACGGACATTTAGAACATTTCCACAGAAGTAGTAATGAGTATAATTTACCATTGCACAAAAAGTAATTTGCACAGGTCTGGGATATGTTCCACAGTTAACATGTTAATTATACATCTATATAATAATTTATCAAATTATAAAATCAAGCCTATCCATCTAGATTCTATCTCAGATTCAGTTATATTGTATATGCTTTGAGTTCAGACATAATATCCAATAAGAGAAGCAATAATTTGCTGCTAATAGTAATAATAATTTTAACCAATATACTATACTATAAGTAAATATTACTTAAGTTTTACCCTTGTTTATAGAGATTTATAGTTATTCAACCTCATTAGTACGAGTGGATGGCGTACAGATGTCATGGTGGATAATGTGTGCACCTAACCAATAAAATTCGTGCATTTATAGAAATAGCCAATCAAATTCAACAACCTTGATAGTATTAAATTTTGCCACAAGGTGTCACTACTGCGGTTGATTAACTATATTTTACATAAACAAGGGTTTTACCTTAAGATAAATGTACATAACACACTGTCCTACTTTTAGTGGGTATATTTGAATTTATAATAGCTAGAGTATTCCTTCATCTTGTATCTAAAGCCTTTTTTCAATACATTAAAGGCCAACATTTCATGGTATTCAGGTTGGAATATTCCCGCAAAAAAATAAAAAAATACTGTGTCTCGTCTTTAACCCTATTTTTAAGAGGATAAAGGGCAAGTCTCTCTAAATTAAAGAGGTAATATACCTTACCTTTAGTTTATTGTCATAGAACACAACTGTGAATCATAAGAATGATTGTACATCCGTACATTTATTTGTACACAGTGATTCATTTTCCCAAAGTGTGTAAATCTAATGAAGATATTAGTAGTGTACTCCAACTAGGGATGGGAAAATTTCAAAATATTGAATATGCCCAGTAAATTTCCCTTGACAATTTAATTTATATATAAAAAATCGCATATGCCACAGTGCAATTGTCACTTTGACAGCGACAAAAGTTACCTGCAACTTTTACAGCGACAATTGCACTAGTGGTTTTTTCACTTATTCATTTTTTAATAAATTATCGCGATGTCCGTTGCCAAAATAAATAGTTTGACATTTCTGTCAACAAGTTATTGAAATATTAAACACTAACAATGAATCGATTCGGTGATGCTCAAATAAAAATGTGTTAAATAAAGTTTGCATTCATGTTTCTAAATGTCTTATTCATTAAATTGTCCTGCCGAATTACACTCGATGTTTGTACTGATACCGGTTAAATTTATATTGTTTAAATTCTAAACTGTTTCCTTTAGCAATTTGACTCGAAAAACTGTGAACCTAAAAACGCTCCACCTTCGGTGTCGCGTTTTTAATAGTTGACAGTTTTTCTCGTCTAATTGCTAGGCAAAAGTTTCTCCTTAAACAATCCAAATTTATCCGGTAAAATACAAACCTCTTATGCCATTATAAGTGAAAATTCTAGAACTTTTCGGAAATATTCAAAAAAATATATTTTTATTTTTTTGGTTCATTGTACTTCCCACAGTAAGAGCTTTCTAGAAAGACTAAATTCAAGATATATTTTATTGCAATTGTTATTCATATCACCAAAAAGCCATATTTTCAAATCTGACATTAGTAATTCTTTTTAACTCAACATTAATTTTTACCTTCGACACTCGAATGTTTGCAGTATTGTAAATATTGGGCGTATATACAGTCTCGATAAAATGTCTGGAACACAATTATTATTTCGGAATTCGCAAATATTTTGGGAAATTCCTGGTTTGGAATTGGACAGGTTGATTTTTAATTTTTAATTTTAATTGGGCATCTTTTGACTTTGTCTTTTTAGCAATGACGTCATCGCTGCTTGGGTTATGACATCATCTATTGTTTTTTTTAAGGCAAATAAGGCAAATTTTAAGGTTAAAAACTGGCAACAAATTCAAATTCATTAGGAATTTTTTGGAACTTTCCTCCATAATTATGCTGGCAATGTTCCCAGAAAGTTGGTAGGAAAGTTTCCATTATGTTTATTTCTTCCCGAAATATTCCTATTTTGGAAATTATAGAAATTGGAAAATTTCCAAGTGCCCATCCCTAACTCCAACTATAACTAATTTCTAAACTTCTACTTTTACCCACTGCATTTAGAATATAATTTCTCTAAATAACGAAGTTCTAAAAGTAAGGTTAACTAATTACCATGAACATCTACGTCAAATGAACTAGGATGAGGTAAGCTCATATATATAATATTACTATATCGCGTATTTCCTATGTTAGCCCATAAGCGGTTTCTCCGAAATCATTAAAGGACAAAAGATATAGTGCTATACTGTTCCAGATCCCCTTTGTTCGATTTTCCATGGTTACGGAAGCTGACACATTGTTTATAGGTTGACAGACTTTCCAATTTTCAACTGTTTTTTAAAGAAGTCGGTAGACAGAGATGCAGTATATATGCTGCATGGTTATTGGATGTCGCGAAGTTCATGCGCATGCGCATATTTGACTAAGGTACTCTCGATAAGGATAGAGATTGTATGTCGACGCCGTGATGTTTTCGGAATTTTTGGGCCTCTACCCGCGATATAGTAGTATTATATATATATGGGTAAGCTACCCAGTCCCTAGAATAGAAACAAAATATTATGAAGTATTTAGTTCAGTCAGTCAAAGTATATTTTTTATTTAATTATATTCCTACACTGCCATTGAAAATAGGACACTGTGTTAATAAGTAATTTCCATAATAGAATTATATTAATAAATAACACAAACAATATATTTACAACAATCCAATAAATATCAAATGTCATGATATTTATCACAATAAGTTGGTGTTACCAGTTAACGAGTAGCTAATAACTATTTCAGCTATTTAAACTATAAGGGCCATAAGCCTCTAATCACTCTAAAAGTTATCCACTCTAATTGAGGTAAGTTTCCATAACCCCTAAACAGTTTTTATCATGTGCTAATCACAATAATTATATAATAATTAATATGGATTTGAAAAAAGTAAAATTGATTAAAACTTCTGTAACATTACGTAAAACTTGTAAGTTACTTACTTAAAATAAACTAGTTTAGGCAAGTATGTTCTGTTTCCAAGTAAATTCAATAATAATAAATGAGAGAAAAATACACTTACATGTTACATGTTGTCAATCGTATAAAATAAAAAAAAAATATATTAAACTCTATTTTCTTTATAGTATTATTATTATGGTGTATTACTTTTCCCTTGCTTCCTCAAGAGACTGAGACTGGTCTGTGGATTGGCTAAGGAATAAGTTTCGGGCTCAAATACTGGGGGATATTCTAAACCTGGGTAGTCTGCGTGTGGACTAATATTCATAGAAAATGGCTCTGAATTTACTGGAGGCGAGTTCTCTAATGAGTAAGTGCTCTGGGAGATAGTAACTGTCTGGAACATAAAAAAATATACACAATTTCCAAAGTAGTAACAGACAAGGTGAAATTATAAAATCATAGAATACAAATTTTAGTCAAGTTTCAATACTTATAGAAACTGACACTGATTAAAACAGTTTTAATCATCTCCAGATGATGCTAACTTAGTTGGCAAAACACAAATCGAGTGCAGTAGGTATAGTGTTTTGGTGTTATGTGGAAAACTGTCAGTGTTATATGTTATATAGTTGAATTCAGAAAATAACGTAGATACCAAAAATATAATCATATACAAGGGTATTCTATATAAAAATCGAAAGTTGGAATTATTTCCGGTAAAATCGGAACTGACAAAAAGATCATTTTTATGTGAAAAAGTGGCCTTGAATAAGTACTTCCGCCAGGCCAAATTTGAAAATGATATCTTAAAAAATAAGGTGGAAAAGAGGGGTATACCAAGAATCTGTGTCACACTATACAGGATGCTTCAAATTCGATCCAATACATGGGGATCTCGGAAACGGTAAGAGATGCGAAGTTGGTTAAATGGAGGCAAAGTTGCGTATTCAGGGGGGCAACATAATGGTGAAATTAAATCAAGGCTAACTTGATTAGTTTTCGAAATATTTTGAAAAAACCGAAAATTTTGATTTTTGTTTCCATTTTTTTGCTGGCCTATTTGATGAGGTATTCAAAAATAAAGAGCACTTTTCTATAGCAACTTTTTGCCCTTTATCGAATGGTGTTAGGAAATTTTCCGCAAAACGTTTCGCTTCCCGGAAACCAACATCAACTTAATTTTTTTAAATCCGGACATAGAATTTTTTTTCAATTTTTTGGAAGCATTTTTGTAACTTGATAGAATGCCACTATAAAAGGAACCAGATATAAACGTTTTGTCTAAGAAAAATCCATCATTAGTATTTTTTCTAAGAAAAATCCTCTGTATGAATAATTACGGAGGAGGACGGAGGAGTTTTAACATATTTTGTTGTTTTCTTCATTGTTTATTTAATTACATCAAAGTTTATATTTGTTAATTCGTTGTTTTATTATTAGCTTTTGTTTATTTATTGTAAATAAAAATGAAACCACAAAAATATTATTCAATATCTAGAATTAACAAAAGTCGAAACAAAAATACTAATGATGGATTTTTCTTAGACAAAACGTTTAAATCTGGTTCCTTTTATGGTGGCATTCTATCAAGTTACAAAAATGCTTCCAAAAATTTGAAAAAAAATTCCAGGTCCATATTTAAAAAAATTAAGTTGATGTTGGTTTCCGGGAAACGAAACGTTTTGCGGAAAATTTGCTAACACCATTCGATAAAGGGCAAAAAGTTGCTATAGAAAAGTATTCTTTATTTTTGAATACCTCATCAAATAGGCCCGCAAAAAAACAAAAACAAAAATCGAAATTTTCGGTTTTTTCAAAATATTTCGAAAACTAATCAAGTTAGCCTTGATCTCTTATCACCATTATGTTGCCCCCCCTGAATACACAACTTTGCCTCCATTTAACCGACTTCGTATCTCTTACCGTTTCTGAGATCCCCATGTATTGCACCGAATTTGAAGAACCCTGTATACAGTTAGGAATTTCAACGAATTTAAAATGGTAACTAAAAGAAAATATGTGGATTACTTACTTGTGGTGAACTTGATGGCCAACTCAAATCAGATCCAGAATTGTGCTTCCTAAAAATTGCCCTGTGTAGCTTCGGAGAGCCTAGAAATGTCTTTTCCTTCTTGCCATCGGATTTTCCAAACATTTGCTTCAGTTTTCCACTCTTCTGAGACTTTTCATCCAGGTTAAGTTCAAAAGCAAATTTAGGTTTGGATTTGGGATCTTGGCTCAAGGGTAGCGACATGGGAGTGTACTGGACTGCAGATTTTAATTTTACTTTGCTCGACGAAGAATCTTGTACCTTTCCACCATATAATAAAGAGTTTGACTTAGATTTTTTGTCAGCAGAAGAAAAACTATGTTGCTTTTTGATCTTGTTGGCTTTTTTTGGAGTATCATGGTACATAATGTCATCTAAAGTTCTATTCTGAGCAAATTGTACATCGTTAATAGTCTCGGGACAGTAAATCATCTCGTAGGATCGTTCTTTGAAGTTTCCTGGTAAATTCCGATCAGATGAGTACTGAGACCTTTGATGGCTAGCATTACTATATTCACTATATGGTGTATAAGTTTCTTGAATTTTGTGGGTTCTTGGAAGAGACCTATTCACTTTCTGATCACAGCCTTTTGCAGTTTTAGGGTACGTTGCCATTTTGTTTTCAAATTCATCTGTTTTGTTATGATTCTTCTTCAACGAACCCAATCGTTTTCCAAAACACGAACTGCCGCCAGAATCATTCTTTTCAGATGAAGATGAAGATCGCACATGAGAAACTTTTGTGTTATTTGTAGATAATTCTGGTTTATCTTCTGAAATCTTGGAGCGGATTGGTATCTCCCCTATTAAATTGAGAAACAAATATTTATTAATTACTAATATAGGTTAGTTACAGAGTAATACTACAATACTAATTTATTATAGTAATCGTAGAAAAAAAATGATTTATTGGTTTACACTTTATATAAGTATACTTTTTGATCATAATTTCAGGATCCGTAGCCGCAAAAGTGAAAAATTTTATGTAAATATATAATATAATTTTTAAAATATGTAGTAAATATGAAACTTCTAATAAAAATATAAGTAGCAAATATGAAAAAACACAGTAAGAGCAAAAATATTAGATAAAATAAGTTTGTCAAATTTTATAGGTTATAAATTATTCTCGGGAAAACACTTGTAAAATTTTAATGTAAAATCATAAAACGTTTGCATTTGCACAACAAGCAACATAGTATCAAACTGAAAAATTTAATTGACCCAATAATAGAATAGAACAATGAACAGTCATAACATAGGCACGATTAGTGTAATTAGTGGACATTGGACGACGTTCAATCAGGTGTCTCTGACTCTCCGATGGATCTTCTATCACCGGTCCCCGTTCTTGGAGCAGATAACCGATTGGCCGATTACTGACAGAAGAGAATCGTTAATCGATCGATTGGCGTAAAATGGGAACTGAACAAAAGTTTAAATGTATATTACGTGCTACGGACACATACGGATAGAAGTATGTGACTACAGATAAAAATATGTAATTTTATGAAAACTATGACGAAATTAGGAAATAAATACGCAATACAGCTAAAATATGTAGCGAGCACGAACCCTGTAATTTATAATACAAAAATATAATTTACCTATTAACTAGCTGAATAATAGAATAGATTTTGAAACTATAGTCCTATTATGTAACATGATTATACTATTATTCATATTATGAACTCACTCCAATTTTTTTATTATTACTTAGGGAACTAGTGATGGAAAAAGCTCGAGCATTTATTTTTAGGGAATACAAATTGAGCACAAACCAGAATAAACGAGAAAATACGAGCATAAACGAGCATAAACTAGAAATTCCAGAGAATTTATTATCAGCATAACCGAATTAGACTATTTAACGTTTTTGTCAATGTTTCTAATTTTTCTCTTTTATTCTCAATATTCTCAAGAATATTCCCAATCTTCCCAATGTTCTCGAGAAGATTACCAGTTTTCTCAATATATTCACCTTTATTATAAAAAAAACTATTTTATGTTAAATGGTTATAAAAAAGAGTAAATACAAATAAAGCTCGATACAAGAGGAAAAATTTGTAATCGGTAGAAACAAAGTAAGTACCTTCACGGTAACGTATCAGCAATCTCGTCTTTGTTTACTCTACATTTCAGATTATTATGACAGAAAGAGATAAATTCTATGGTGCAGCGGCAGCCCGGCGGCCACCTGTGATTCTCGAAAAGTAGGTCTCGAAAAATAGGCGCAATATTGCCACTTTTACCTCTTAGCGGCAATTTGAACAATGTGTCTCGATTGTGCTTGGAGAACATTCGCGAAGCTTCGCGAAGTTTCAAATAAATTTGCGCGCACTTTCCCGGCCGAGCATTTTGGAGCACATATTGAGCATTTTGCTGAGAATTTTCAAGCATATTCAAGGGAAAGTTCTCAATATGTGCTTCAAAATGCTCGTCCAGGAAAGTGCGCGCAAATTCATTTGAAGCTTTGCGAATGTCCTCCAAGCACATTCGAGAACGTTCCCTTATTTACAACACTATAGGGAATACTGTATTATAATCAGATATTTTGATAGCTGTGTATAAGTGCCATTATTACTATTTTATTTGTACAATGTTTCTCACTAATATATTTATTCTCGTTTAAAATTAGGGATTAGGAGTTTTTAGGAAGTTGATTCTGCATGTATGTGACAAAAATCCGTACAAATTCAAAACAAATTTTTTGTGAAATTTTAATATCTGAATATTAACCGGCTCATAATATTACTAGCCAGTGAATTAATTATTAGTTGGTTTATTGCTGTAAACTTAAAATAAAAAAATAAAAAAATTACCATAAACAACATCAGGCTTTATGAGATGCAAGTTCTTTGTGACTTCCTCAACTATATGGTGTGGATTCATTTTCCTTTCCTCAGTCTGTCTTATCATCAATTCCTCCAATGTCACAAAACCCGCCAAACTTTCACTGCACGGTTTAAATGTATTCTTTGAGAAAGCAGGTACATTAAACTCATTAATATTGCAGAGGCTTGGATTACTGGCATGGATATAGTTCATGGGCTTCGTTTTACTTTTACCGTGTTGAACTGGATCTGTTTTCACGGGATCTAAACTCAAATTCGGGACACTAATATTTTGTGACTGCGGTGTAAAAAGCGGAACGTGAGAGGTAAAATTCCCTGTGGTAACGCTGGTCTGCATTTCAGTGGTACGAATTTTCCTATATGACCTAAACTGAGCTGTAGGAACAGGCAAAGAGTGCTTCGGCTGGCTGCTGGACTTGTTAAAGAACCATTTTCTATCCAAGCTAGTACTTCCGCTGTGAGGAGCCTCGCTAGTGGATTTTTTTGAACCAAATTTTTTTAAGGATCCAAATTTTTTTAGGGAGTCAGTTTTCTCTGTTACAAGTTTAGGTTTTTCTGTATCGGATTCATCAGTCTCAGAATAGCGGCTCCCATCTTGGGACTTTGTCGTTTCATTGTGGAGGGTTGCTGTCCTTATCAAATCAATCCATGATTGTAACGCATCAGGATCTTCAGCAGAAAAATAGAACACAGTACCAGTGTGGTAGACTTTGAAGGCATTTGATCGAGACTTTACCTGAAAGACGGTGAATTTTTAGATTTTAATTTTAAACTAAAATGCACAAAAGTATACAGGGTTATTCAGAACTTATCTCTAAAACTTTGAGGATATGTGCATCCTTAAATAAGAAATTGATATCACCAAAAAAATTTTAATAAAAGTATTAGGATTTCCCGTAAACAATGTTTAAAGTTATACCATTATATAGGACTACGTAGATGGGCAACTGTACTTCAACATTTAATATACCTACCACATTCCTAAGAATGTGGTAAAAAAAAGTAAATACGTTTTTGTCCCTCGAACGACGACCGAGCGAATACAGTTGAAGCGGGGATAATATCTCTATTGTCTATTCAATCATCAGTCTATCTGTGTCTTCTCTAATGTGTGTGTGTCTAGTGCCGGGGTTTTTTTGTAACGTAGGAGTGTTAAACTGTAAAATTTTCAAAATGGCTCATGTGTACAGTAATGTTGAGTTAATGGACTGTTACCAGTGGATTATCAATTACAAGTTAGGTTTTGTGAGTGGTTGTTGCAGCAAAATGCTGAAAATCCCCAATTTACTTAATAATTTGCGTTTACAAGATTAACAACCAGGAGGAACATTCGCTTTAGTGCTGTAAAATTGGATAGCTTTAGGGACAAAATTTCGAACAGCTTTTGTAACAAGGTATGTGCAAATTTTTTATAAATTTCATGTTTCTAATACCTAGTAATCAAGTAGCGCGATTCTTCAAAATTAGTGTAACAAAATTTTATTCATTTTAAAGATTTTCTATCTATTCTATCTTTAAGTTTATTTTAAAGTAAAAACGTTGCAAATCTTTTTTGCGCCGGGTGTCTGTATACTCTCAGAACTTCCGAAGTTTTTTTCGTGCTAGCCAGTTTGCATTGTCAGTCCCAAGGTCACTCCATTAAAGTGGACCAGTACCCAGCGGCGTGCAACGAAAAATTTTTAAATAGTTTTCAGAAATTTTATTATGGATAAGTTCTGAATAACACTGTATACTTTTCTATTCCATCCTCAATATTTCTTTATAGGTACATGAATTCATGTCAGTTAACAAAAAAATTACTTGTATACATTTTTATGAGTACAAAATCACCAACATAACTGATAAATGAACATATTTGGAATGGAAAGGAACATTGGCTATCAAATTTGTATATGAATTATGATGACTATATTATATTAAACTTTTATAATTACATGAATAATGAATCCTTTGAAAAAATGCATAAAACGAACATAACAATATGATTAAAGTAACAATGTTAATGTTACAAAGTAGTTCTACTTGATTTTATTGATTTTCAGTATATTTATGCAAATAATCTGATGTCTATATCTGATGTCTATAATAAATACCTCACTAGCTACGGCAACAGTAAATCCAGACAAGAAAATTAAGCATGCTGCTCTGGGATCTTCCTTCGTTTTAAATCCATACAAACAGTTTCCCAACAATACAAACCATCTCTTCTCCCAATGGACGTTCTGATTATGTTTGCCTCGAAGTCTTTGATACAAGAATCCTTGTATATCTGCTGGACTTAATTCGTTTACAGATACACGTCTTCTTTCTAAAACAATATAAAATTCACTATAACTGAAGTCACTAAAGATTAGAATTAAAATTACGCTATTAGAAGTAGGCAGTACTTACTTGCTGTTAAAGTGTTCTTCTTTTTTGACTTTGTTTTGCTGGAAATCATGGCCTTCACTATGGAATTTGTTGGCGATACTTTATTATCACCAGTCCCTTTTTGTATTTCATAACTCGGTGTTGTTTTATAAGCCGCAGTATCTGCTTCATTAAAATCCATCTTGTTCTTACTTATAGGAGTAGACACCATCTTGGGCTCAAAATACTTAGGTGTTAATTTGTCATCGTGACTGGATCTTGTTTGCTGATCCATGACTTTGCTCGTAGGGTGTGATAGATCTATGGAATGTATGGAACCTTGCCTCACATGTTCTGTTCTCTTAGGATCAGGAAACTCAAATATAGGTTTTGAGGGTGTGGCGATATTATTTTTCGTTAATTCTATTAGATTTGTAGGTTTTGGAGAATCGGCAGGATATGCGGGTTTAGGAATCTCAATAAAATTTCTTGGAGGTGGTTTGGGAGGAACATCTGTATTTGTAATCTCTTCAGTAGGTTCAATCACTTTAGGTAGAATAACTTCTTCCTGTTTGCTCTCAATAAGTGGCAAATTTACCGCTTCAGCTACGGGAATTCCTAGTTCAAATATAGTTTCTGTGAAGGAGTTTGAATCAGGTTCTTTAGGTGTTTCAGGAGTGCTATCAGATGATTTCTCAACTGGCTTAGGTTTTTCCATGATTGGCAAGCTTTCTACTTTATCTACATCATCTTCAGTAAGATCATATGCTGGGGTGCTATGACTTTTATCCAATCGCCCTCTTAATTTTGTTGTGGCACTTCTAGGAGGAACGGCTGGCTTAACTTTTGCTTCCGGTTTTTGTGGGACTTCTGGTGGTTTTTTAACTTGTGCTCTAGGTAAAACTTTTGGTCTGGCAGATTTGTCATGGTTTTGTTCATCAAATTTTTTAATAATGCTATGAACATTAATTTCAGCAAGAATAGGATCTTTAATTATGCTGCTACTACATGTATTTTTTACATCTTCCTCATTTTCTAAACTAGGAGCTTCTTCTATGGGTCTCATTTTGATTGAATCTATAATTTCCTCTACGATTTCTTTTTGCCAGTCCAACGTCATACTAGATCTGTCCGTTAGCTCCCTACCCTCATCAATAAATGTGATATTTTCATTATTCAAACTAGCCAAGCTATTAACACTAATACTTTTTTCTTCATCTAAATTCGATGGTTCTATGTTGTCAAAAAATATTCGAGGCTGTTCTTTATTTTCTTTCTTATCGTCAACAATATCAGTTTTTTCCTCAAAGTTTACTTTTTTCTTAATGCTACTTTTCTCTTTGAAACTCTTTTTATGGGAGGGGCTGTTTCTATGTGAGATACCAATGACAGTCGTTGGTCTTGGGCTAAGATCTAACCCTACATTACAAGAAGCACTTTTGTCTCGAAGAAACTTTGAGTCCTCTTCAAATTTAGCGCTGTCTATGTTATATGAACTAGCGTGAGTATTACTTGTGCGTGATTTTATGAAGTCCCAATACTGAAAATGTAAATAAAAAATAAACAAGTTTACACAAAATTCTAAATCTTTAAAAACATTTTATTAACATTAATAAAAACACAAAAACGAAGACGAATATCTCATTACATAAAAAACAAATACTTGTGAATGTTTGTAATTTCAGAATATAAATTTGAGTTATAATCATTAGTCTTCAATGGCCATTACAAGTTGAAATGCCTTAATTACAATTTATTACAACTTACTTACTGCAAAAGTACTATATTTTTGCAAAAAAGATGTTTATGGTAAATAATAACATAAAACTTAATCATAGATATAGAATCACGTTTTAAACTAATGAATATAATATATTCATTAAGTATAGTATAAATTTTTTTTATCATATTTATATAGAAAGATTATAATACATTTAGAATACTTCCTAATATTCCTTTACCGCCTGTATACCTAGAGGCAATTTATATTATAATAATGGGATTACTCATTTCAAATGAATGTCAGAAATTAGAAGGTCACTCTTCTTTTTATAAGTAATTTGTACAGAGATCTCCATCCTCTGTTTAAAGCAGACATATTTTGTTGAATCACTAGTTCATGAGAAATTGTGTTAGTAATGTACCTGTACTTTTTTCTAATTAATATTACACAAAACATTCAACAGGTTTGGTAATAATTTTACCAGTTATGTAAATAATTATGCTATCAACATCTACAGTTTCAGTTTTCCAATTATTTATAGGATATGGTTTAACATCCGATTATTTACAGTTAAAAACCTTAGCTAATGTGCAGGTAATAAAATAAAACATTAAATACACTGGAAACTAATTTAGTAGTTCTCAAATTAAAATGTTTTAGTAATAAACCAAAAAATAAAAATATTGAAATGAATATCCACCTATATAAAAAATATATATAAAGTACATATAGACAAAATACAAACCCACTAACAAATAAATATTTGTATGCCTTGAATTTTATTATTAGTCATAAAATATCTAGTTTGAAATTATTTTAATATCTCACCAAAACTCACCAAAAATATTTCATTTAATTACATAATAAATGTTGTTTTGTTTATAAGCGTCAGTTGTGAAGAACTACTGGGACCAACACATTCATACTTAACATAAATTGATAATACAATATTTATCTTCACAGGATGTGAAGGAGGCAGGATTCCTTTGATATACAAAAGAAAGACTGATAAAAACAGATTTCTCATAAACATGAGTAATGTTTACTATATCAGCTCTATATTTTTATATAAACACCACACTATTGACTACAAAATGAATTAAAGAAAGACATATGTATTGTTTAAAAGTAGTGGTAGGTAATCATTGACAATTATTTTCGAGGTTATTTTTTTATAATTACCTATGACTGTTATATTTGTTTGGTAAATTTAATTTATCTGTAAGTACATCTTTTCTCGAATTTCAATCTATGTTAAGGTAATAAAGACCGAGTAATATTACTATCGAAAAAATAATTTTATAAAGTCCAATAAACCATAAAAATATTATCAACAGTGCAACAATTGTAAGTGCAATTTCAGTGAAGATATTGCTGTTATATATTTTCTTTTGTGCATGAGGAATTACTATAATTCTTCGAAGGGTATTGGTAATATGAAAATTACTAAAAAAATAACTAACTTGCCATTCCCATATAACTAAAACTCTGGTAAAGTATTTTTAAAAATAAAAACTAACTTGTTCAATTGATGGATAAGGCCTTTTACTGGTAGGTGTAGCTCCTGTTATGGTATTACGTCTCTGTAAAATGGGCCTTGGTTTTAACGGGTACATCCTACAAGTAACATCTAGTGGACTGTCTGGTGGTTCACTGTCACTGCTACTTAATTCAGTTTCCACATCTACCACTTCTACGACTTCTTCCGCCCTAAAATATTTTCAAACATTAAAACTGTACTAGTAAATTGAAAAATAACTTTCTCAATGATACGGGCAAATTAAAAAACTTACTTGGATATTGTAATGGGGGGTAGATCTAAAATGGGTAACAACCTAGGAGATGGAATATTGTTATTCCACCTTGTCGACCAATTTTGGTTACTGTGTTTTCTGCTTGGCAAACGGTATGGTTTCATATAAATCTGTCCATACACTTTTGTATGTCGGGGTCTCTTTTTCAAGGTCAACACTATCTCTGGAGGTGAATCCTGGAGTAGCATCATCACCTTTTTTCTCTGCCAGCCAACCACAGTTTGATAGTTGACCTGTAAAAGGAATATAAATAATTATTTCTATTTTGCTAGTCGCATTAAGCAATAATATTGATTTTTTTTTTTTAGAAAAAAGAATACCTAATTTTGCTCGGAAATCTAAAGTAGGTATTGCCGGAGAAATTTGATGACTAAAATCTCAATTCCATTGCCTGTCTTATTAAATCTTTCAGTCAAAAGCAGAATCAACCATTTGTAACATATTTGAAAAAACTTACTTGTACAATTTCGTCTCCCTCTTCTATTTTGGAACTGCCATGTGCTGGAGAACCATACTTTATATCAGCTATTTGATGAATTGCATGATTACTGGGAAGAATGAAGAAACCAAGTTCCTGTTCTTTCTTCTTTAAAGTTGCCAAATCTAATGAGGCCGGCTGTAAGATCATCGGATCCATAATTTCCTAAAAAATACCATATTTAGATGTAATATAACTTCAAATCAGATGATTGGATATATGATATATTTACTTGAATTATATGATCAGCCATCTTGGCTAATTTTTCACAAATCTTTCTTATAGTTCTAACTGGTTTCTCTGAAAAAATACCTCTATGTGCACTGGTTGCCATTTCAAATCCAAATTGTAATAAACTGGTTTTATTATCTATATAATCTTTATCACCAGCAAATGGGGACCTAAAAATATAAATATATATTACCTATATCTGTTAAAGTAAACAAATGGTCAATAATTGTATATACAAAAACAATTTGTTTACGTACCTGTCAAGCCAACATACCAAAGGCTTTATAGTTGTAATAATATTATGAACATCAGACATTACTTGGGTTTGTACTGTGCTACAGTCATCATCCACCAGCAATAATTCTTTGAATAAAGAATTGGCAGCACATGATAATCGCAGGGCTAGCATTTGTAAATTTTCTTTGTCTAGTTCAAAATGCTATAAAATACAACAGAGTTTGAGAATAACAAACAGTATTTAATTTAAAAACTTACAAAGTTCCTTAAGTGCTCTACAGCTTCTAAAATAATCTCTTGATGACCCAATGTCCTCACACCTAAGTGTTCCAAATCATCAGCCCTTAGATTTAGTAACTGATGTCCCGTTACACCATTATTTAAAAATGATGTATTATACTGAAGAAGTACGTTATCTAATCCTAAAAGTGACGAATATATTTTAAATTATATCTTAGATTGATATGTTATGTAAAAAGAATTCAGCTAAAAATCTTACCTTTTAACCAGTCTGTAACTTGGTCTACAGACCAATCTTTAACGTTAACATAAGCCATTTTTCTTATGTGTGATATCTAATTGTATTTAACACTTTCTGTAAACAGAGGCAACTCCACATTTTAAGCTTCACATCGTATTTTTATTTTTATTATTGTATGATTAACAATTAGCACACAATCACGATAACATTGATGACACAAACATGAATGGACTTGAATGAAAATTTTTACTTTATTCTTGTCGTGCCATCTTTGGCAGACAGATGAAAATGTTACAAATAAATATGTGAGTATAGTAGAACTCTGCATCATTGGTCTGTTCGCCATCTATTTTCAAAACCAATAATTATTATCCTTGCAGAATTATGTGTTTACAGCAAACTGCAGCAAGAAAGTGTGTGGTCTGGGTGATGGTGTGATGGTGAGGGAAACACAGATTACCAAAAAGGGAAAGTTATGTTTCTGTTTATTTAAATTTGGCTTAGTGTCGTTTAATACAAGTTTAATTAAATTTATAATTAATATTACAGATCTGTAATATTAAGGAAACTAATATTACAGGGAATCAATACTGGTAAAATCGTCGTTTATATAAATCCAGGAGATGCATCTAGTGTTACAAGGTGACTAAAGAATTTAATAACACGGGCAAGTGAGTAAAATTGAGTTAAATCCGATTCATCCGATAATACTCCAGATTCCCGAACACACTTTGGTATCATGTAATGTAACCACTTGTAAACTACTTACCACAATAATATGGATAAAACTACAATATTGTTTTTTCTTACAGTGTGCAACACCGAGGCCGTGCACACATATAGTGTATTTAGGGTTGCCAACATTCAATCTTTAATTTTCAGGACGAATGCTGGACATAAAAAATTCAGGACGAAAACGCAAAACGTTTCTCTACAGCGTCCAGCGTCTGAAATTTTTGACTTTTTTCGATTTTTATGATGTTCAAGTTTGCCTTGGATTTTTGAAACAATGTTACTAAATATAAAATAAATTTATTTTACCTACATTAAAAGTAAATGTAAATGTAAATGTTACTAAAAGTAAACATTGTTTCAAAAATCCAAGGCAAGGTTGACCATCATAAAATTCGAATGAAGTCAAAAATTTCAGATGCTGTAGAGAAAAACATCATGAATATTTCTTCTTGCAATTTCGTCTATCAACACTTTGGGTGGTCCTGTTAATTCTTCAACTGTTTTGAAATAATTTCATGGCAAGCTTGACTCGCGAGGTGCCTTTGAAGTCCTTATTTTGCTCAACTTTAACACGGTGTAGAACCGAACACCCTCTATATTTTTTATTCAAATTTGGTAAATGGGGGTTTTTACGGGTCCTGATTAGCGCTGTTGTGTTAGATTTTAAATAAAAAAATCGCTAAATGGCTTTTGTGAAAATCGGGGGTATAAAAGAAAACGTAGCCGTCCCTGGATTTGCATTTTGAGAACAAAAGTAATAACGTCAAAAAGACCATTTTTTTAAAAACATTTCGAACAAAAAAGACTTTTGAAAATATCTCACAAGATAAACTTTTTATAGATTTGTATACACTTAAAAGTAGACACACTGAATATACCCATCTACACACTGCGAAAATATTTTAATCTTATTTTGTAACACCCTGTATTTAATTTAATTTGAGTCGTAAATGAGGGGCACTAATCTCCGCTAGTTAAGATGTAAATCCAAAAATTATAAAGTGATTTATGAAGAAATTCGCCGACCTCACAGTACTACAACAAAACGCATTTCCTATAAATTTTAGTATAGTAATTACTTCTTTATCACCTTGTCATTGTTATGGAAGGTGGAGATATCAGACAATGAGCAATTCGCAGCAGGATTAACGAACAGTCGATGCCGGACCATTCGCATATTCGAAAGTGTTTCTCCTGTAGTTGTCGCGATACATAGTAGAGAGGCAAATTTCGCTAGACGCTCGGTATACCTACTAGAGATAAATATGGTCCATTCCGAGAACTGCGACAGAAAATCAACCGAGGAAAATGAAAGGTAGCTACAAGTTGCTAGGTGTTAGACACACTCTCAATTTCAATACAGAAATGTGAATGTGAAGGTGACTTATTTATTAATTCGTGATATGTGATGTAAAACTAGTTCTCAAAGACTCTTTCTTGCATAATTCTTCTAAAAAATGAGCACATCTTCAAATTTTAAAGACTTTCGTTGGCCATAATGTAACAGCAATTTCAGAATTTTCTGTTATACCTATACGAGAATGCGTGTATCAATGTACAAAAATAAATCCTTGTAGGTATCTATTAAAAATTACAAACAATATCTTAAGATTGTTCTTGCCCCGTCCTTGCAACGGCTGTTCACAGGTTGGAAGAATATGTCGAAGGTTGCCTGTATATTTTTGACTCGTACCACACCAGGTTTATTTTAAAATATAATAATAATAATAATACTATAATATTATAATAATAATTTTTATAATAATTATTATTATAATAATAATGTTATTTCCATAAGTATTTACACACAAGTTTAGTTTATAAATTTAGTTTTACAAAGATAGGTATCATATAAATAGGCAAACAGTACGCTAGGAAATAAATTCATATGGACACAATGACATACTAAATACAAAAGTTTTAAGAATTTACCTGAATCGCAAGGACAAACAAAAATGAGAATCTTGGCAATTGTATAATTATAAAGCCTTTATATTATTATTTTATTATATTAGGTACCTAATCCAGTTAAACAATTCCAGTATTCATGAAGATACACGAAGCATGTCTATTTTATAGTTTCATTATCATTGTAGGTAGGTACCTATTTGATAACATTCAGTTCATATCACATTTTGTTAAATTTTTAACAAGTTTAACGGAATTAGGTGTATGACCAATACAAAGAAACATTTACCTACCTACCTCTACAGGAATTGTTACCTATTAATTGTATAATTTTAATAGTGTTTTAGAAAGATAGGTACCTAGGTATGTCTATAAAAAATTTTATCTACAGGTATTACATGAAAACAATTACTTACGTCATTAGTCAAATATAGGTACGTATAGCTACTTATACAAAATATTATTGAAGTCAAAGTGAAAATCAACATTCAGGTAGGTATTTTAAATATTTTTTTGAGAATGTGCCATTCGTAAAATACCAAATACAGGAAAACATCAGTAACAATTCATAGTAATAATTATTTTAAATTTGGTATCATGACAAACTTTTAAATTTGCCCAAAAAAAAACCTGTTTTAATAATTATTGTACCTATATTACCTAAATTTATTTCATATACTAGGTAGGTACTCTTAGGTTGGTAATGCCTCTGAAATTGTTTTTACTTAAGGGAGATCTTTAAAATCAATTTACTTTAAGATTATCAGAAAAACAAAATTCCTTAATGAAATATATACTTAGGTAATGATATCAAATTCCAGGTGAATATGGTAAATTGTTATGTTGGTGAAACATCTAGACCATGACAAATAAGGTCCTGTGTACACAAAAATTATATTAGAAATGACCAGATAAGAGTAGAGAGGTACCAGAGGCTGATTGGAGACAGACAAATATTATTTAGAAAACAGAAAAATCAAATACAATAATACAAATATATACTATATTATTATCATTATTATTATATGGGTGCCCCGCCTCTAACTAATGAGGTTTCCCAGGTTTCCCTCATTCCTGTACTGAATGGTGGTTAGGGCCTACCAACGTAAGTCGTTCTTGAGGCCGCAAATGCGGCCCACGAAATAAAAATATACCGCCCCTCTCCCACACAAGGCTCAGACTTTCGTGTTAATCCTTGTGATTAGAATGAGGGGTAGAGATATTATTATTATATTTATTATTATTATTTTTATTATTATTAATATCATACCTATTATCAAATAAAGATGTTACAAATGGACGTACGTATACTTGTAGGAACTTCGACTAATATTCTATGTTGCAGTTCCTTGCTGGTCTCAATTTTCTGTTCTGTTTTAAATAATTCAAGGCCGAAATAAAATTAGTAGATATTTTATTATAATTTAATATATAGGTATCTAAGATTGGTCTCATAGTATAAATCAGACACGTTGGTTTCTGCATGATATTTGAAGAAATATGCTAATCTATTGTAACTTGATAATCCAGTGTCAATCCTAAAATAGGAGGAAAATCACAGATATTGTGATTGTCATTGTTGTTACTGGTGCTTACAACGATATGATTATTTAAAAAAAGTGTTTTTCCTTCACGACTAATCTTTTTTTATTGGAATGGCTATAATAAAAGCATTAAAATGACTTAAAACCATATAAGTAGATTATAAAGATAAACACTGATTCCAAAAATATAATGCTGTAGGTAGTATTAATTTATTTATTTATTGACTGAAGTAAATAAACCCTTTTCCCATAAAAAAAGTTATAGAATACAGGGTGCTTTTCGTCATATGCACCAAACCATTGCAGTGCTGCAGTGTTATGATGTTTAGTGTAGAGCCAAATCATTTAATTCATTCATCGCACATTTAAATGTTTAGAATATTACCACAGCTTATTCGTTACATAAGCTATAATATTACTACTGAATTTGGCGACCCTACTAGAGATTTCCCAAATTTAAATGTAGCACCCTGTATATTGCATCCTTTTTTAATGGGCTACTCAGCTACAAATAGATCAATATAGTGTTTTTTAGGTATGTCTCTAATATTATGGGAAGTAGGTATACTCAAAAAATATGTCACAGATCAACGAGTTGAAATATAAAAGAGAAATGACACTTAAGTGGTCGAGCAAGAAAATATCTGTGATAATTATTGCTCTTTTGAGGACATCTCTCTTATTATTATTATTAAGATAGATCGAGAGATAGATCCAGGACACCCTGGGATATGTGGCGGCCATGTTGGATTTTCTGTTTTTATAATTTAGTAAAAAAGGAGCTTTCTAACGATGTATCATTAAGCAACGAAAACTTATTTTTTAAGGGTGTAATTTAAAAAAAAACCTTTTTAAAAACAAAATTTGACAAGAGTATCCCGAAATCAAGTGAACGTAATCGATTATTCGGAAAATGATTCCTTTCTAAATGCTCTCAATAATGTAGGTACAAACCTAGAACCTCATATCAATTATTGGTCCGCTACAGCCTCAAAAAGAAATGACCAAATTTTAGAATTTTTTGAAATATCTCAAAAATGGGCGCAGTTAGCCATGATTTCGAGACAGATTCAGGATCAGCATAAAAATGTCTAAAACATTCCCCATTTAACTGACCTTTCTGCCACTTATAGTTCGAGCATCGAATTTGGGACACATGGTATTGTAATCGTAAGCATTACTTATAATATTTTTCTGGATATTTCCAAATTTTTTGCGTAAAAATTAGGCATTTGGACAGTTTTTTAAAGTTAATTTAATAATTTGAAGGAATTGAGTTAATGTATTTTCTTAATAAATGTCGAAACAGACATAATCTCCACCATTATGCCACAGAAAACCCAAAAGTCATGCGATCAGTTGATAGACAACGACAGTGGTCAGTAAACCTAGGGGAGGTATTATTTAGGACATAATGTGGATACTCGAGGCGGATGGTTCTTTATGAAACATCGTAAAACTAATTGTTTTGAAAAAAACATTAGTCTCATTTAGATGTTCCAAGAAATATATAGAACACACTCTATATACTAGTATTTCGGCTTATTAGGCTTTTTTCAATAGAGTAATGAATGTCTATTACTAAATGTTCCCAAGGGCGTTTTCGTTATTTATTTGTTTACGAGCACCTACCCCCGATTGATCCCACCATCTGGTAAAGCCCGAGTTTTTAGAAAAGTGCTCTTAGAGAGAAACCTTTTCTTTAGAAAAGAAAAGGTGTTCTTAGAAAAGGTACTAAAAACTCGGGCTTTATTTTTAAAAATTACCTTGAAGGTGCTTCTCCCTGAATATTTCAAAATATTTTTCAAATATGCGTCTTTTGACATTATATCTCACTTTTACGGAAGTTTTTTCCAGTACCCTTAATAGGGCCAATATTGAACTTTACTGCACTAATGAGGAACCCTGATTAATATGATTGATAACATTTATGTTTGTTTTAGACATAACACAACGGATATTTTAAATAAAAGTGTAGGATGGAAATTTTGGAAGAAGAGGCGGTACTTCGTCGCATTTTTAGCATTTTGGGGGTTTTTGAATGTGTATACGCTAAGGGTGAATTTAAGTATCGCTATAATTGACATGACAGATCTGAAGAATGTGACTTTACCTAACGGTACAGTGGTCCTTGTAAGTATATACTTGTAAGTACTTGTAATTCTTCGAAATAAAAGTTTAGCAATTAAATATTATAGTGTAGAGAAATTTACTATGGAAACGTGATTTCCTCGTAAAATTCATAATTACTAATAATAGTAGATTATATATTATAAAAGCAAACGCAGACAGGGATGTTAAATTGCCTTTTAGAAATCCCTGACAGTTGCAAAAAAAAAAAAGTTGAAGCAGATGGAACATAAATTATTACTACATTTATAGTATATTTGCTATATTTACATTCACAATCTAAAATACCGAAGGAAACGCTTCCTCAAACGATTTAATGAATAAAAGTCACATAAAGTTATTTCATAGGTTGCTTAGTTTCTGAGATAAAAAGCTTAAGAATGATTTAATTTTTTTTTTCGAAATTTTATTCCTAAATTGCAGTCATTAATACCTATATATTGGTAGAAGACTATTACCAATTTTTTAGCAGTATCGGAGGTAGCCACTTTAATATTTTTATGAAGAAAAGAGCGTCACTGCTTCTCTGCATTTTTAAAATGATATGAAATCACTTTTGGCGCATATGCGGTCCGCGTAATAATATGCCACCCCCTCTCCCACACAAGTCTCAGACTTTCGGGTTAATCTTTGTGATTATAGTGAGGGGTAGAGATATTATTATTATTATTCTTACTTGAGGAAGCGTTACCTTCAGTATTTTAGGTTACTTAGGAAGCACTTGGTATATTTTTACAGATAGCTACTGACATATTCAGATTTTATTTGTTTTTAAATACTTATATATAGATGGATATAACAGCAATAACACTTATTACTTGTACACAACAATATAACCATAAACTTATATTTTACATAATAACCTATAAATAAGTTATCTGTAACAAATCTCTAATCCATCCGTCATTAAATTTGCACAATAGTAGGTATTTTACTTATGAACTACCTTTCTATATATGAAGTTTCTAAGATATCTATTATTTTAGATTTATATTAATTTGTTACTCATTGTTGTTAGTTGTCTTTTTCAGATAATATGTCATCCTTCAACAATGGTAATAAACTAGATACAAATTAAATAATAGATAATAAAATAACAAAGTGACATAACAAATTTTGCTTAATGCTAACATTTAAAGTTGAATATAATTTGAAATACCTACCTAGTTACTTTTAGTTTTTCACATACATGATACATATGTACCTACACAGTCGATAGAATTTTATAAAGTCGATAGGGGGGCTAAGGATTTGAATTGATGCAAACCAGAAAATATTTTCATTGAATCGGAAATAATGGAAAACCTCCCCCATATAAAAATCAGATTTTTATCGTTAACAGAACCCTAAAAACGTCTAATACCCGCTTTGCGTGCATAACCCTGTATATTTGTATTTATATGCGAAAAATAGAAGTTAAAAAGTGGAGAAATTGCCCATAAATCCTTTATTCATAAGAGTTATAACCTCTGCCTTGATCTACCTCTGCGTTGATCCATATTTGATTTAATTTACCCATTCTATTTTATTGGTTTTCCTTTCCTCCTGTCCTTTGCTGATTCCATTTAAATTCTCTTCTATTACTTTTTGGACCAATACTTATCCTTGAAATGCATCAAATCTACTTTTATTTGATTAAATTTCATTCTACTTTAATTTCATTTGATTTTATTTTTGTTATACTTAATTTGTTATTATTCTGTTTGTTCCTTATGGTATTGCCATATCACAAATACTTTACTATTTTATTTGTTGTTGTGTGCTGCCTTCTAATTTTAAGTATAGTGTTGAAATACAACAAATTTCTGTGGTCTATTATACTATTGTAGCAAATACTTTTCTAGGAACGCGAGTTCGAATGGGATTCAGTACTCCAAGGTTATATATTAAGCTCATTCTTCTACGGCTACATTACAACGCAACTAATTGGTGGATATTTAGCGCTAAAATTTGGGGGTGCAAAAATTTTTGGAGGAGGTATTGTCGTCACAGCATGTTTGACACTTGTAACTCCCTGGCTCGTCAAAACTAACGTCTATTTGTTACTGGGTGTGAGAATTGTTGAAGGTATATTTGAGGTAAGCTAACACGACAGATTCTTAGCAATTCCCGTGATATTCAACGATATAGATTTAGAAAGATGTATTAAATAATGTGATTTATTAATAGGGTTAAAAATAGTTATGTTTACCCAATAACTTGGACTAACTATGTATATTTTTACTATTTGAAAATATAAATAACATTAAAACCAAGTAACCAACATTGTACTGTCCTATATTTTATTATTTATTGCATTTATTTTTGAGAGCAATTTTGATATTTCAAATATAAAGCGCTATATTATATTTCTACATGTTCTAATAGAAATTTAGTGATGCACGTTTTTTGAACTTGGCTAGTGAAATTTTATCTAGTAAAATGTAGCGTTTAAGTGTTCTTAATATATAGATATGTACAGGGTCTTCTCTCTGAAGTAACAAAAATGGGTTTAATTTTTTTTTATACGGAAATACTACAAAAATGACAATTGTAAGGAACTGCTCAAATACTTGAGAAAATCAACACAATCTTCCTGTTTTAAAGTTTTTTGGCACAATAGGTATAAATAATAGCCTATACCTTTATTATTTATTCATTATCTACTATCTGATAAGGCAATATTTATATACGAATAGCTTCATATTATATGAACGCTTAGGGACATATACAGGGTGTTAGTTAAACATGCGTCAAAAATTCAAGATGTTATTCCTTGGACTATTCTAAGGATATTTTATACTTTGATGATTTTTGAAAAAGCGCTTTGTTGCGAAGATATAGGGTGAAAAAAATGTTCAACAAATCCAATTTTGGTATTTTTCACGTTATTAATGTAGGTGAAATAAAAGTATGGCGTACTACACTGGACGTATCAAGTAAAAGACATGTAAGAAAGAGGAGTTGTTTTTTCTTACCAACATCCAGTGATACTTCGGAGTGATTATTTTGTATGTTTTTGTATGTTGTGTTTTTGTAGTTTGTATGTGTCGCATTTGTTAAGATTGATTGACGTTTGGCTAGTTGACGTGTAAACGGTTGTTAGTGAAGTCCTCTATCATGGCTCGCTATACGAATGCCGAGATGGCTGACATGCATTTTATTTATGGACTTACTGATGGCAATGCATTAAAAGCTAGGCGACTGTACATTGAACGATTTCCTAACCACCTTGCTCCCGATAGAAAAATCTTTCAAAGTATTCATCAACGTCTTCGAGAAACGGGAACATTGAAGCGAAGTGGAGGACCAGGAAGGCCAAGGACTGTAAGAACGGTAGACGTAGAAGAGAATGTGCTGGACATGATAGAAGAAGATCCAGGTACTTCTACGCGAAGAATTGCAAATACTTTGAATGTAAGTAATTGGACTGTTTGGAAAATCCTGAGAGATAATTTGTTGTACCCATACCACATTCAACGCGTTCAGGCACTTCTTTCTGCGGGAACGACCCTGGTTTTTTTGAAAGAGTTCGGGAGTCTATGAGGAGAAGATTGGATGGTTGCATCCGAGCTGGAGGTAGCCATTTTGAACAATTCTTGTAGGTTCAGAAATGTTACATGTAATTTTTAGTAATAAATTGTTATTTGTTGAAAATTTTTTTCCCTATATATTCTCAAAAAAGCGCTTTTTCAAAAATCATCAAAGGATAAAATATCCTTAGAATAGTTCAAGGAATATCCTCTTGAATTTTTGCCGCATGTTTAACTAACACCCTGTATTTGCTCATTACTCTCACTAGGTATCTTTTACGAACATATAGATACATATATTTTTTTTGCATAGGGTGTTACGTATCCCAGTATACACGGTGTTTGGTCCAAGTGGGCGCCACCTTTAGAAAGAAGCCGATTGGCCACCATTGCATTTTCTGGAAGTTTCATTGGGACCGTGATTGGAATGCCATTATGCTCATTCTTAGCTAATTCATTTGGATGGCCTAGCATTTTCTACTGCACCGGTAAGCTTTCATGCCTAGATGTTTTTCATTAACAATATTTCAGGGATCGAGTGGTATTTCTATTACATGAAGCAGCTTATTTATATTGAATAAACCACTGTGAAGACATTACCGTTGTCAATATAACTATAACCAAAGTATTGGGTATATAAAAATACGCCACCCTTTTATATAAAGATTATTAGATGGGATAGGCAATTTCAGATTTGTATACGGGTGGTCACTTTTACGAAGCCCACCATTGGCATCTTGGAAAGGGTAAAATATACAGAGTGGCTCAAATTAGAAAAAAGTTGCGCATTTTTATGCTTTTTAATTATCTGAAAAGAAATCCGGGATATTTTGGGTAGTTCCTGAATTATCGCTGAAAAACTGAAAACGTGCATTTTCTTTTTCCTTTTATAACTTTTTTAGTTTCCAAGGAAACATTGTGAAACTTTGCAGTGTTAGATTTTACGACATGAGCTTTCTAATGGAAGTGACAAAAATTTTCCACGCCAACTAGATGTCCAAATTTTCGTAGTCAACTTGAGATTTTCTTATGGATTATTGAATTTTGGTACCGTTGAAAAGAACGAAAAATTTCGATCTCGACCATGTGTAATACATAGGTAATCTAAAGTGTTTTCCCGCCAAAAATCAATAATTTATTATTTTTTTTTTAAATCAGGTTGTCTCCGAATAAAACAATTAACTACTGATTTTAAACTTTTCTGGAAATATCACTTTAAGAAATAATGTAACAAGACCGCCTGTCAAGTCTGTTAATACACATGATATTTTGGAAAAGTGAGAAAGTTGTTTAACTTTCAAAGTAAATTATACATAATTCATATCTCGAATTTTTGCAAAACCAACTTGAAGAAATGTTTGATAATTTACCTTTAGAGACAATCAGAAACCTTAAATACTTCCAGCAAGATGGGGCACCTCCCCATAACGCTAGAATTGTGAGAGAATACTTGGATAGGCGCTTTGCAGATTCGTGGATTGGGAGAAATGGTCCAATAGCTTGGCCACCACGACCTCCCTGTCTTAATCCTCTTGATTATTTTTTGTGGGGTTTGCAAAAAATTAAGTTTATAATATGCCAGTTCAAGATGTTGAACACCTCAGAAGGAGAATTGTTGAAGTATTTCAATTAATCACACCAGCAACTATTCAAAACGCAACAGCAAATATGGATCGTAGAAAACATATCTATGTATTTATCGTGAAGGAGGTCACTTTGAACAGTATTTATAAAATGTTAACCAGCTTAAGAATGTAATATTTAAAATTTATAATTAATTTTACTATGATTGTTAATAAAAACGTTATGTATAATTTACTTTGAAAGTTAAACAACTTTCTCACTTTTCCAAAATGTCATGTGTATTAACAGACTTGACAGGCGGTCTTCTTACATTATTTCTTAAAGCGATATTTCCAGAAAAGTTTAAAATCAGTAGTTAATTGTTTTATTCGGAGACAACTTGATTTAAAAAAAAAATAATAAATTATTGATTTTTGGCGGGAAAACAATTTAGATTACCTATGTATCACACATGGTCGAGATCGAAATTTTTCGTTCTTTTCAACGGTACCAAAACTCAATATGGCGGCCATAAGAAAATCTAAAGTTGACTACGAAAATTTGGACATCTAGTTGGCGTAGAAAATTTTTGTCACTTCCATTAGAAAGCTCATGTCGAAAAATCTAACACTGCAAAGTTTCACAATGTTTCCTTGGAAACTAAAAAAGTTATAAAAGGAAAAAGAAAATGCACGTTTTCAGTTTTTCAGCGATAATTCAGGAACTACCCAAAATATCCCGGATTTATTTTCAGCTAATTGAAAAGCATAAAAATGCGCAACTTTCTTCTAATTTGAGCCACTCGGTATATTTTACCCTTTCCAAGATGCCAATGGTGGGCTTCGTAAAAGTGACCACCCTATAGTCTTTTTTTGTACCATACAATATGAAACTAAAAAGCGGGTAGATACAAACAGTGAATCAGATTGTGTAGAAGGAATAAATTATTACGTAGTTTCCTAAAGAATAAAACACTGAATGCCATAAGAAATATTTGTTTTTATAACAACTTGTCGAAAACTGTATGGTTTCAAACACTATTTTACAAAACTGACGTAGTTTTTCAGGTAACACCAAAACACTAAACCGCACTCGACGCGCGTTTTGTCAACCAAGTTGGCATCATCTGGAGATGATTAAAACTAAAATTCTAAAAACTATTCTTTTAGTTTTAATCATCCCCAGTAGTATGTCTAAAGAATGCCTCTAAATGTTCAAATCATTTTGAGGTGTCTTCAAATGGAAATGAGAAAAAGTCATTAGTCGGTTTTGCCAATAATCGACAAATGCCCTGCAGCCTGAAAATGGTTTAAGATACAGAGGTGCGATTTGCGCTATTATTTTTTTTTAAAAAGAGCAAAGGACTCGTTCATCAGACTTTATCTATTATAGATTCTCGGTAACCCTCGAAAAAACGTACCAATTTTAACCACCCTGTTGATAATGATACTCATGATTTGTTTATTATTTAGGTACACTTGGTATTATATGGTTTCTAATATGGATTACCCTGGTAGCTGAGACTCCAGAACGGGACTCCAGGATTAGCACGGAGGAACTTAAATATATTACGGGAACCCTCAACAATGCTGATAACATGAAAGTGGTAAAAGTACCTTGGCGGGCGATTTTGACATCCATGCCAGTGTGGGCCATTACAGTGTCACACTTTAGTGAAAACTGGGGATTCTACACGCAACTGACGCAGTTGCCGACATTTATGAAACGTGAGTATTTACATAAAAATGTCCAATATATACCCATATAGATTTCTCAATCTCTATACAGAAATTTATCAGTATGCAATCTCATTTTTCCGTAGTGTATTTAACAGTCCGCTGTATACATATCTCGGTAATCATAAGTAGACAGAGGAAATAATTTAAATATTAATATAATAGTAAGTACATTGTCTTTTTTGGGATTACACGCACCTGTACAATAATGAAAAACAGGATAACAGAAGCATTCAAATTAAATATTCAATGTGTATGTAGTATCAAGCCAAACTTCTAAAATTTGTCCCAAAAACCACTGTATTTGAGTAATTTCAATTTATGCATAATATTGTCCAAAATTAATGTTGCAATACGAATGTCAAACAAGTTTAAGAAGTAGAAACGTGTCTAAAAAATATTTTATTTAAATTATTTACACACTATGGCATTATTTTAGTAGCATTGATATATTTTAGATCCTTTCAGCTATGTTAATATTATTTATTTGTTACTTATATTAAGTATCTACGAATAGGTAAATCACATAATATTACATGTTCAATTATTGCCTAAAGGACACAAAAGTGAGACCTGCCTATTAATTTTACAAATTATCGTGGTGTTGTTGCTGCAAATTATTGATGTGCTTGTTACTTTCAAGGATTTTAAAATTACTCCTATTTTTGTATGTAGATACTGATACCTAATTAATCTTAATGATCTGTGAACTTTGTTTTTTTACCTAAAGTGTGCAAAATAACAAATTGGTATATTAATTAATAATAATAATAAATTACTCACAGAAAAAGGCATATTAAGTGATTAAAATTCTTAGTGAGTTAGTGAAACTGTTCAATTGTAACTAACTACTTGGTGAAGTTTTTTTTTTCTTTTAAGGAAAATGCTTTTCGCAGACTATTCGTGGCACTGTGGGACTCCAGCACAGGGTGTTCTAGTGCTGTTTACCCACTAAAAACCTTCGTCCACTCGCCTGTGCTGCACCTGGAACCATCGTTAGATTAGCCTCGTTCTCCCTTCTTTCCCTTTCCAGCTCTTCCTTTTCTTTTGCGCTCATCATACTCTTGGTCATGTTAACAATGCTCTTCCATGCAGTTTCTGATGTAATCATGGTCAGCACCAGAGTTTCCGGTGTTAGTTCTCGGCCCGTTTCCTGGTTTGTTCTGTCTCTAATTCCCCTCCATCTTGGGCATTTGAAAATGGTATGTATGCTCTACCATGTCTTCTTCTCCACAATAGATACATGCGTCACTATGATTTTTTTTACCCTTTTTGCGAAGGATCTAAAAGAACCATGACCTGAGAGCACTTGGGTTACATAATAGTCCTCTGTTCTGTGCACGCACTTCGTCCACTCCATAACATCAGGAATTAGCCGCCTTGCCCACTGTGCTTTATGTGTGTCGTTTTTCCATCTCTCTTGCCATGCCAGCGAGTTGTCCCTGGCTCGCTCTTTGACTTCCCTCCTCTCCTCTTGTCTATGATCGTGTGCGTAAGCTCTCTCCCTGTCCCTGATAAGAATGTCGATAGATATCGTTCCCGGGATTACCTGCAGCGCCACTCCAGATACAGTTCTGTACGCCGATTCCACTCGGAGGAGCATCTTCCTTTGGGTCCTGTAAGTTATCTTTTTATACTTCCTCGTTTCTATCACATTTTTTCATACTGGAGCTCCATTTATATAATGCGCTGCTTAATACGGTTCTTTTTGCGCTGCTGGGTCCTCCTATATTTGGCAATATCCTTCTCAGACGGGCTACTCTATCTTCTGCCTTGGCTGTCACATCCTGCATATGCGTCCGGAAGGAAAGTTTTTCGTCTATAGTGATATCCAGATATTTTAATGTTTTTGTTGGCGTTATCCTAACTCCTTCTAGTTTAAACATGATCTCGCCAATATTTCTTTTCCCCCTAGTATGATTGGCTTCGTTTTTTGTGGAGCTAGTGTCAGTTTATGTTCTTCCATCCAGTCGCTGATCATTCCCAATGACCCATTCGTGTTTTCTATCAGGTTGCTTACGTTCTTTGCTCCGAGAATCAAAGCCAGATCATCTGCGAAGGCGATACATTTAGAACATAGACCAGACTTGGTGAAGTATCAACCGTTCCTCCAAATTGTACACAGCATTATTCAGTATATTTCTGGTTGAATTGCAGCAATTTGCTTCCTAATAGAGTTTTTTAAAATTCTTCCAGCGTTGTTGGTCGTATTCTACACACCAAATTTTTTACTAAACCAATTCTTGTTTGTAGATCCATGTTATTAAAGTTTAAATCGTTTCAAACGAACACATTCGTAAATAAAATTACTGTAGGTGTTGTTATTGATCTAAGTAGACTATCAATTTCTTAACAAAAAAAAATTACACAAATATAAAATTTGTAGAATCAAATCAGTATCAGTATATTAAATCATTATTATTTTTCCAGATGTCCTGCACTTCGACCTGAACAAAACAGGATTTATGTCAGCACTGCCGTACTTGGTAATGGGTATAATGCTCCAGTTTTCCGGTCAGCTAGCAGATTGGTGTCGAGAAAAGGGCTACTTAACCACAACCCAAGTAAGAAGGATTTTCAATTGCGGGGGATTTATAGCCCAAACTGTCTTTATGCTCGGTGCAGCATTTTGGCTTTCACAAGTTGGAACCACTTTGTGTGTTACTCTGGCTGTAGGACTTGGAGCTTTCGCTTGGGCTGGATTTAGGTAAGATAGAAGGTGGTGTAATTTTACTCTGTTCTATAGTATCTATGTCAAACTTAGAAATACTGAGATACTATTCTAGAAAACTTATTTACGCTTTTCAATATACTGACGAATTCTTCTCTTGGATTCGGATTATTTAGCGAATCTACTAAGAAGTAGCGCCATATACTTAGGGATAGTAGAACCGTAATAGACCATTTCGAAAATTCAAACCTGCTTATAATCAGTGACATCTTATATTTGGAAGTTTGTGCTATTTTCTTCGTTTCCTTTTGGACAGGAAAAATAGAGTAACCCTGGTCTAGGTCCCAGGACATTCCAGTCATGAAGGCAATGCAGTAGCCGACTCTCTAGCCAGGGAGCGTGCTGCTTCTCAATTAGTCGGAGCAAAACCGGTGCTTGGCATATCCTCGTGTGCTGCCAGAGCAACACCAATATTACTTCATTCGAAAGCGTTCATAGTAATTCAACCCTTCAAAAACAAGAACTAAAAAACTTTTAGAGGTAAACAGGTAGCAACTACGAATTTTAATTGGTCTATATACCCTTATCACTATCAAACACCTAAACGGCATATCACTGCCGTTTAAAATATCATCTGTACAAATTCGTGCAGCAGAAGATGTTGAGTGCCGCTTGTAGGTACCTAGAAGATGATGAAACGGCAGAACACATATTAAGCACCTGCCTCGCTGGGGAAACCTACTCTATATTTGGCAAAGCTATTTGCCAAAACTTCTGCTAGAGGATCTGAATAAGTTCTCACTCAATAAGGTGGTCAGCTTCATTAAGAGTTTGGACTCACTCACTCACTTTTGAACCTAAGCTAAACCTCCTAGTTTATATCCAGGGTTGGTATACCCCCCTTCTTATGTCTATGGGTATACCCAATATTTAGATCCGCATGGAAATGAATCGGTTAGCTTCGGGTATAAAGATATGACATAATCTAGAAAAAACGTCTTTCTTTAATATATAGTTTATATAACATTTATTAGGTCGTTCTTTTATAATAATGAAGATATGTATGTATTAACAAAATATGTATTTATAGTACCTAGTATTATAAAATATCATATATCTATACAATGTATGCTTTTTATTTTAGTGTAAATCATTTGGACGTAGCACCCCAGCACGCCAGCGTCTTACTTGGACTTGGTAACACCTTCGCTACAATTCCGGGTATAATAAGTCCCATTCTGACTGGATATATTGTAACCGATGAAGTGAGTTTAGTTTTATCTATTTATGTATCTACCCTTTTACTATTTTTTCACAGATTGATCAAATCACCAGTACGTGCAATATAATGAATAGCGAAATTCAATTTATGGTTGTACAGGAAAATACTAGTATGTGTAATGTCAAAACGAGATATGTGTATGAGTCACCTTTGTAACTTTTTAGCGGGTGGTAATAAACAACTGAAATTTTGAGTATTATGATAGGGTTAAATAACGATTTTTGAAGGATTAAAATGTTTCACCCCCGTTGTGGGCAGTTCTGGGAGGCGGAAAAATTTTTTTGGTGGTGATTATTTAGTTGATTTTGCCTCTCCATCTGATAGGAACAGTTTATAAGTTTAGAACATTTAGTTTAAAATACACAATAGAACTAAAATACATTACATCAACTGAAATGATGTCATTGTAGGACGGGGTCAACAATATAACTAATGATGTACTTTAAAATATATACAATCATTTTTACCACACTGGTCATTGTTAAATTGAAGAAGGGCGGCACTTGAAGAATGCACTGTAAGAGTTGTAAGAAATCAATGATGTCTTGAAAATTACAAACATTGCATTATCATTTATTACGCCAATATCCATTGACAATAGTCAAGACCGGTGGTTTGGGGTCGAGCGGGATTATCGCTCTACTCTCCCCATCGCTGTAGGCCTGAACTGCCTCGTAGAGGTGGACCCCATCCTTCACCGACCCCGATCACAAAAAGTGATAAGTGTGGGCGATTCGTAGGGTCTACTTCTGTTCTGGCTCTACCTTGCAGGCTGGGTAGGATCTTCTGGCGCTCTTCTGTCTTATCTTCTTTCTTCGCCTGCATGTCTAACCCACCGCGGGTAGTCTGTCTCGGGTGGGCGCGGCACGTGCCGCTCTCGCCCAGGGTGGTGGTTTGGGGTAGGCCAGGGGTGGTTGTGTAGCCGGGGATGCACCTATAAAGGAGCCAACTGCCTCTTTAGCTTTATTCAAGGTAAGGGAAAGGTACTCGAAGTGAGCCCGTGACCGCTGTCGGCGGTCGCGGCCTCGAGGTGAGGTCTTAGGGTCGTTTTTTAGTCGCTTGGTAGCACTCTAGGCTTGTCCGTACGCTTGTAGGATTGTGTCATTTATCATACTATTTAAAAAATATACATTTGTAACCCACTGAGACCAGCTTTAATGGGGATGAAACATTTATTATATCCCCACAGAAATGTTCTTAACTTCATCATACTCAAAGCTTACACAATCATTCAATCATTCTCAATATCGTAATTGTTTCTATCCGCCAGTTAAAAAGATACACCACCGTCCCGGAACTTTTGCCAGACCCTGTATAACATATAATCCTCTAAAGTTCTCTTCAAAGTACCCTTAAAAGTTTAATATACATTTCGCTAATATTAATATTGGTATTGTATGAACTAGGCACCTACCTATTTTGACTGAACCTGATTTTTGGCTGAAACCTTCTAATGTCAAATAGTCAAAATTTTTCATAACACTTTTTTCGAATCACGTAGTAAAATCCGTGGTTAAATAGAAACTATTTATAAAGCTTAATCACGCTAGAATTTAGTTCAATAGTACGAATCTCCAAAAAAAACCTACCCTTATTAACCTATTTTGAAGTAAAGCAGAGGAATAAAAAATACTTAATTATTTCTCTTACAAACATTTTATAACACTGACGTAGTTTTCCAGATAACACCAACACTATACTACACTCGACGCGCGTCTCGCCAACCAAGTTGGCATCATCTAGAGGCGATTAAAACTATTAAGTATCAGTTTTAATCATTGGATTACATTATAGTGTTATGTGGAAAAATTACGTCAGTGTTATCTTCACATCAAAGGTTCCAACCCCTACCAAAAAAAAGAAGGTTTTGTATTACTGGTTTCTTTGTATTTCAGGATAGCGCCGATGATTGGAGGGTAGTTTTCTACATTTCAGCTGGAATTTATCTCTTCGGCGCAGTAGTATACGGCCTCTTCGCATCTGGGGAGCTTCAGCCGTGGGCCATCGAAAGTCAATCGCTTCAGTCGAATACGGAAAAATATACTGAGGAAAATAAAGTGACAGAGAAAATGAGCTACGAGAACAAGGGCTTTCAACTAAATTCCACTTAAAATTTCGATTACATATTGATATTATTACTTTCAAAAGAAATATTTTTTTTATAGCTGCAGTTAGGTAATATTTGAATCAAATATCCTTTTGAATAGTTAGAATTTGGCAACCTTGACTTCACAGTTACTAAGCTTATAACATAATAATAACAAGAACAACCAGTATAGAGATTCACACAATTACTTATGTACTCACTTTATACTTGAATGATATTATAATAAACATCTTATACCACATCACACTAGATGTAAATCCATAACTGTCTAAAATTTTAGACATCTTTTTTATAGACAACGGCCTAATTTTTTTTATGAAAGTGATACATGTTTTCAATAAAAGTTTATGCATTAAAAATAATTGTAACTTAACTTCCCAGAGTGTTTTACTTATTTATTATTTTTGATATACTTATATCAAAATCGGGTCTGAGGAGTATCTAAGTAAAACGTGTTCGAAAATCGTGAAGAACATTACTATCACGATTCACGAATCACGAAAATCACTGTAATCTCAATACAGTGAAGTATTTGCTGAGTCTATTTGTCTATAAAATAAACCTGGTTTATAAGATAACCCCGGTTGTCTTATTAGTTTTTCTGAGTTTTTTTGAAATGTTTTCTTCAAATGCTAATATCTTCATAACAGTAAAATAAAGGAATAGAAGACCCTTAACAATGTCGACCAATAATTTTAAGGAGAGTTTTAAAACACAATTAAATACATTGTGTCCTATTTAAAATAAAAAAGCTAATGCTTGAATCAGAGGCTGAGCAACTTGTATGTTGAGATACATTTCAGGCAAATTAAAATTATTTAAGTCTTACTTTCTGACAAATTGAAGTAAAATTTGTATATATTATCTGTATTTACGATAGCTTTTTCACCAAGATCAATTCCTAATAATTATTAGTTAGTGTAAGCAAATTAGACTTTTTAGAAGAAATTATTTATAAAGTTTTGAAACTTTGGTTGTGAACTCCCAGTAGGGACTCAAATACAGATCCGAAGAGTTCCCACCCCCCGTGTGGGAGCTTTCATCCCCTTTTGCTCAAAAAACCACCCCCAAACGTGATCTCACAACACTTTTCGGCATTTTTCTCGTAAATCTTAGCTCCGACGAGAAAATGTTATTATATTCTCCATTAAATTCTCTATAAAATTTGTTATATAAAGTTTGTTTGTATCTCCCACCCATCGCTCATAAATGACGTTGGAAAATAAACATATTTCTCAGCCCGAAGACAAAAATGAGTCCAGCGCCCTATTTTGCGGCGATTATCTCGAAAACTATTAGTGTGAACAAAAAAATGTATAGAATCAAAATTGTAGAGCAGTTCTTTCTCTATAAGGCCCATATTCAATAAAATATTTATGAGAAAGTGTTAGTGGTCAAATGATAGTTTGATAAGTTTTTATACCTGTGCATTTTGTACTTGAGCGAGTTTCCACACCACCTCACTTACTCACCTTCCCTTTGGCCTTCACCGATGTTTGACATGACGATGTTACTCTCAGAGACCAATGAAATATTCACAATATATCTCTTTAATGATTTGATGACAATAATTGATGCATATTTCCTAAGTATATTTACTTGGAAGTTAAAAATAGAAAAGGCATACGTATAAAAAATTATTATTTGACCACTAACACTTTCCCATAAATATTTTATTAAATATGGGCTTTATAGAGAAAGAACTGTTCTACAATTTTGATTCTATACATTTTTTTGTTCACACTAATGGTTTTCGTGATAATCGCCGCAAAAGACGGCGCTGAACTCATTTTTGTTTTCGCGCTGAGAAATATGCTTATTTTCCAACGTCATTTATGAGCGATGGGTGGGAGATACACAAAAACTTTATATAACAAATTTTATAGAGAATTCAATGGAGAATATAATAAGCTATAACATTTTCTCGTCGGAGCTACGGTTTACGAGAAAAATGCCGAAAAGCGTTGTGAGGTCACGTTTGGGGGTGGTTTTTTGAGCAAAAGAGGATGAAGCTCCCACCCGGGGGGGGGGGAACTCTTCTGATCTGTATTTGGGTCCCTATTGGAAGTTCACAACCAAAATTTCAAAATTTTATAAATTTTTTCTTCTATTCGTCGATTTTTCGTCTAATTTGCTTACACTAAGTATCTTGATTCCATTCTTAATATCTACACTCTACGTTATTTTTCCTTACCTTCTTTAGTGAACACTGATTTATGTACATATTCGCATTCCCAATAAAATATTACCTTCCAGAAATAACTGTATTTCTTAAATAATTGTTTGCCTTCTCAATTATTAATGTTTGTTTTACGGAGCCTACCAGTCTACTTCGTAATGTCGTTTGGAGACATCAAATGTTTATGAGATTTTTAATAGACTGTTGGTCTTTTTAGTGTTCATTTATTGTACGTTACGTGATTTCCTTTATTTTACAACTTCCATGTTAATAAATGTTTGTTTTCTCCGGGCATATTCTACCACTACCTCTTGAAAGTATCCCTCTTTATCGAACCGACACTCGGATATCAAACCTGGTTACCTAGTGCGGAGTCTAAAGGTAGTATCAGACGCAGCTACTTTTGTTGCGCAGCACATTAAAAAACTGCCCAACTTGAACTGCACCGGTGTTATCATTTACGGTATAGGACTCTAATTTACAGTCTTTATATAGGACTCTAATTTACGGGCAATGTTTGCGCCATCTACTGATGGAAAGCTATAATAGATGGTTCTGTTAAATCAGAGACTTATATATGTAGATAATGTATAAGTCTATGGTTAAATATATGTAGATTTGTTTGCCAAAATCCCACTCCCAAATTCGTAGATGAAATAAAGCAAAAAACATTGTGCTGGCATCTCAGACGTGTAACGCCTTTACCTCTTCTCATGGCATTCTTAAGTTAATATTTTTGGATACTTTGCAAAAACCACAAAAGACAACATTTGCCTATAGAATAAGACAACTGGCAAAAATAAAAGACATTCAGTAGTAAATTAAATTTTATTTTAAAATAACTATAAAACAATTTGGTCCCTTTCATTCTTTACAATAGTAAAATTTATATTTAAAACTGAACTTTCTCTTCAATAAATAATTGATTTTGTTAAAGAAATACAAATTAATATAATTTTTTTAAATATTTCTAAAATAGAGAAAGCCCAATTATTTCTATAGTACTTATTCTCTAAACTGCGTTATGGAATATGGAATTATCAGCCTCTAAACCACGTCATTGTTATAACAAGTCAAGGTTAGATAAAATTAGTCGGCAATTAGTTCACGATGAAACGATTGCGAGATATGATTCACGAGACCTACCCTATTTCAGAACATATTATTATCCTGTTTAACCTTGTGCATTGTTAAACTATTTCTATCTGTTCTTTACATACGTTCACCTAACGCATAATTTTGTGAAAATAAAAACATATTATGTGTATCTACTTATCAATTTATAGGTATTCAGCAGAAGTAACCTAAGAGATATACCTATTTGTATTATTAATGAAATCATCCAATGACAATACAATGAAGTTTTGAAGTAATTTTTTAAAAAGCCAATTAAAAATATCAAAAAAATAAATAAAGATTTATATTAAAAACCTATTTTTAGAATACCAGATTTATGTAATATTTAATAGTAGGTATAAATAATACCTACTCAATTGACAAAAATAATTTTCAACTTTGCAGCGTCTTCGCTCTTACTTGCATCAGGAAATTCGTAAATGAATGGCAATCATTGTACCTACGACAAGAAAGTTCGAAAACTTCAGTTATTCACATTATACATTATTATATATAATAATAAATAAGTATAATAACATATAAGTTATTATTTTAAAAACGAACTTTTCTAAGGTTAAAACAAGTTTGTCAATGACCTTTATACACATTTTTAAGTAATCGCTACGACTATCGTCCGCAAAATCTTTCTGAAGGGTAGACTTGGCTGAAAATATCGAACTTCAGAGGCTGATTACTGTAAGTGACAATGTTTTGCAAATTTCAGGTTCATACCGATTTAAGTTGTCTATACAAATTAAATTACCAGCAACTTTAAGCATAAAGGCCGATTCCCACATAGCAGCGCCGCAGCAGCGCGGCGCTGCTATATGGGAATCGGCCTTAATACCGTTTTCGATTACCTGCTCTCTGGTGCTGCCAGAGTATTATTTTCCTTTGTTAATATTATGGAGTAAAATATGCCAGAGATACTCTCAGAGCGCTCTTAGATCAACAAAGAGCAAGAAACCGAAAACGGTATAAGATTAGTCTAACATAATATACGCTAAAACTGAACTTACACCCTAAAGAAGTACAAAAATTAGTAACGTCCGCTACTACACCTTTTCTTCGAATAATTCGTTATTATTCTGTATTCACTATCATATACATCCGGTATTTCCATCTGGACAAATTCGTTGAACACCATGTGAATTGTGTTTGATCCAAACAGCTGTTTTTCGTATTCGATGAGTTGCTTGAAAAACCCGCAGTTGGGCTTTATCCTCGGCCTGCGAAGTTTTACGAAATTGTACGCTTCTAGCAAGGAAAGGTGGTGGTGTTTCATGAGGTAAGCTATGCAGATGGTAGCTGATCGACTGACTCCGGCTACACAGTACACTAACGTCTTTTTTCCCGATCTTGAAACCTGAAAATTTAAGAGAGGTGTCAGTGGTTTCAATAAACGTATCTAATTTGTCAATCAAAAATTGAATTGAGCAAAACTACATGATTTCTCATTAACAAGGATTTCCAAAAACTGAAGTATCTTTTTTGGAATATGGATTATATCAGGATTTCAATTTTTGTGCGTAGTTTGACTCTCAGTAGCTATTTTTCTGAGGTAAAATAATATAAAAAACAACATAATGCACATTCATTGGACATTTAAAAATTTCAAGCAACCATAATTTTTTTTATTTCAAATAGTACACCCTGTGTATTTTTCTTCCAAGTTATGCAGAAATAGCTCCTCTTTCCAGTTAAATAGGACCTAATAGCAATTTTTCTGCAAGATAAATTTCTTAATATAAATTATTCTGAGTGTTCAAACTATGCGGACTGAATACTGTATGAGGCTAAATAATTTTATCAGTAGCCCTAGAAGCGTAATAAACTTTTTCAATTTTTCTTATCACATTTCTGAAAGACGCCACAGTCCGTCCCCGCGGTCATGAGACACGCTGTATATTACTAGTGTATTCCGTCTTCATAGTCTCTTACAATAAGTTTCAAGTTTCAGATTAACGCTACTTGCGGATAATTAGATTTAGTTAGACCTAGTGAAAGATAAATTAAAATCAAAAGTTAATTATTATAGGAAGACAAAGAAAATAGTCATCAGAATTAATATATCTGAACCTTAACGTACAGCGTGATCGGTTAAAACTGCCCTCTTACTATTTTAATTTTGATTTTCGAAAAAAATGTTAAACGAAAGTTCTAGACACTTTAAGGATCTTGAAGATTTAAAAGGTATTATTCAACTTTATACAAAATGCTTCGAAAAAGCGCGACAAACCAAACTTATGGTTACATTGTAAATGGTACACCCTGTATCTTATTTTATATTTGAATATGCCTTTCTCTCACGAGTCCATTGGTATAGAGTTTACTGGATATACCTCTGATAATAAAGGGAGATGTCTCAAAGAGAAATTACTTGCTTTGTGAAATATATTATTTTAAGAAGATAAGATAGACATAACAAAATCTATTTCAGTGGCCTCGTCAGAAAATGGTCCCCTATCAGAATACCCTGTATAAAGTTCAATAGCAGTTTTTGCGGCTCCTAAGTTAGTCAAGCTTATTTTTTTGTAGAATTTAAATTGAGAAAGTTACAATATTTTACAATATATTATGATTATTTCAGCCAAGCGTCAGCACCCAGGCACAGACAGTTTTACATACACACAGATCGAGACACTCGTTTTCAAAAGACTGGGAATTAAAATTGCGAAAAAATGAAAAAAAATTATAAACTTATTCCTAGAATAACCTTGGCACAACACTTGAGGCAATTTGACTTTATGACAGTGTCTAAATCTAAAATACCTCAAAAAGTGGTGTAAATATAGGGATTTACTAAAAAGCGTAAAATCTTGACGGCACTGAATATTCACTACCTTAATTTTATCTTATTTAGCACTATCTTATTCTATTTTACATAATCTCCAATCTGGTATTAATATACCAAACAATAATCGTTTATTTTCCTTTTAACTTGCATTTTTCAGAGATCGGTATGTTTTATCTTATTTTTAAGAACACAGAAAGAAAGGCATAGACATTTAAAGAATCATTGTAACGTAAAAGACGAATAACGTACAGGTAAATTTAATAATTGTTTTGAAAAAAACATTGGTCTCATTTAGATGTTCCAAGAAATATATAGAAAACACTCTATATACTAGTATTTCGGCTTATTAGGGCTTTTTGAATAGAGTAATGTCCATTACTAAATGTTTCCAAGCGCGTTTTCGTTATTTATTTGTTTACTTTTTTTTGTTTTGTATTTATTTGTGTTTGTATTTGTATTTGTATTTATTTGTTTAGGTATTTAATCGATTTTCAATTATAAAAGAAAGTGAAATTTCATTTATTTCTAATAGCTATTTCAACCAAGTGCCACAGATCAATACACTGTGATATCGCTATTATAGCTGCTAATATTTAAATTAATAGCTAACACAAGATCAGTAAATAAGAAGTTAACATATGTAAAACCGCCGTATTTGCAAATATTTAAATATTTGAGTACCTAACATCATTTTGAGACAAATTGTGATTCATTATTCCTTTACTAAAGCATAAAAATGTTAATTTGTAATAGCCTTATAGTAGGGACCTATACTACGTCTAAGGTTTTTAAGAATTTCATCAGGAAATATACCTATTGTACCAAATACTCATTTCTTCGCATTCGTAGGTATGCTCACTTATATTGCATTGATGAGATCATAAAAAGATCGAAAGCGGTCTGCAATTAGTGGCATCCGACGATGTGTGGTCTGAGTATTTCCTCGTAGTTTTCGTTGCAATCCGAATCCTTGTATTTTTGATTCTAACTGCGTTTAGATCAAAATACGGCAAATCTTGCTTTGTAATTCAGCGCTCGGCGTGGCATATAGCCAGGCAAATAGCTATTTGACTTGATTTGTTTTATTCCTTATTTAAATAAGGCGTTTTCAGATGGAGGATAGTCTTAATGATGTCTTTATTATTCGTAGTTATTTGCTAAAGGAAATATACATTCAATATATATTCTATTGAAATTAATATCGACTCTAAAATTAATCAATCTTCATATTTGTGAAGATAAAAGCTTACATTCTCTAATAGTAAATTGTCAAATACCCCAAAACTATTTTGTTGAACTAAGTCTCTCTCCATTATCCTAATCCTACATCAGTCGAGGCAAAAATATTTTTTTCCACGGTTGGGAGTAGAAATCAGTTTCTATGACATCAAAATTGAAACAGAAGTAGTCGATTATTCCCAAGGGAGTATAATGCTCCCAAGGGAGTTTACATTATGGAGAACGTTTTTCATGCAAAAAAAGAGGTAACATTGAAATTATTTATTGACATTTAAATTAAATGTAACATTTGTACAATTTTCAAAATTAATATTAGAAGGAATATTACTTTCGCTTACATTTAAAGTTTTTGTGATTGCGCTAGTGGTGGTACCTACTAAAACGTGATTAGCAATTTTGGTCTTATTTTCAATGGAGTTCTCGACATAACCCTCAGCGACTGTCGTTGATTTCCAACCAGCACGACGCTTTATTGTCGTGATATCCACACCAGCATCTGCCAGTAATGTCGCTGAAGATCTTCGTAAGCAGTGACCAGTATAACATGCAGCATCAGGTAATTTTAAATACGAAGCTACTACACTAGGAATTTTTCCGATGGTATTCTTGCCAACTGGCTGCGAAATACATTTTCCTGCTTTGTAGTACAAAAAAAGGCGCTTATGCTTGACGTGGGGAGAACGAAGGGACAGGTATTTTCGATACAATTCAAGCATATTTCCCACATCGGTAACCACAAAGGTTCGTGGAATCTTTGTCTTAGTGTTTGGAATTTTTACAATCAAGGATGAGCCTACATCCTCAATATCATCTACAGTTAAATTGACTAGTTCATCAGTTCGACAAGCTCCGGCAATCCCCAGAATTAATACAACCTATAAAAAATCAAAATACTAAATAATTGAAATACCTAACAACAAAAGTAATCTTACCTTAATCATTAAGAATTCTTTGTCATCTGCAGTTGATAGAAAACGGTCGATTTCACTCTTTGTCAATATTTTCGATTTTTTCGCTTGATATCCGTCACCGGTTCTTTTCAAAAATGCGATCAGTTTGGGGAATTTGCTTATATCTATGTTGTCGTAAATTATCAAGCATGACTTAACCATAGAATATTGCGCCCATAATGTGGAAGACTTGTAATTCTTTGCATTTTCATTGAAGTATGCCAACAAAACATTCTCGCTGTATACTTGAATATTTTTCTCGGCGCACCACGTTTTGAACCGATTGTAAGCTATATCGTATAAAGATCTTGACTTCGTAGGTAACAAATTGCTTATTGCAATATTTGCAGCCTCCACAATCTCTTCCGACTCACAATTATTCATTGTGCACTAAACAAACTGTAAACTAAACCAAACTAACATCTTAATTTGACAATTCTTTTTTGTTTATTTTGTAGTTATGACCATGATACAACTACACGTTATGACAATAACTCAACGACTACTAAATAAATGCTCAAATCCGAATACAATAATTCTGGTGCTACTTACTTCATAATAACAAATATGTATTTTTAAGTTAATGAGACCGTGGAAAAAATAGTATATACCATTCGGGAGAAATGCTATTTTGTCCTCGGTGCATTGTAGCCCTCTGGCTTCGCCCTCGGGCTTCAAATTGCACCTCTGCCAAAATAACGCATTTCTGTCCCTTATAGTATAATATACTATTTTATTCACTTTCACTTCCAAAAATGTCTTGGTAATCTACTGCATTCACTTTAATACATTTATTCCAATTAGTACAGACTCTGTGTTCTGTTGTACTTGAAGTTAAAAAAATTAGTTATGCATATAAACTGTTCAACTATTATGTGTTTTCGAGACTCATTTATTCCCATATTTACAGAGATTCATTTAAAAATAGATCATACTACTCAGTTGTTTTATGGGTAGTTAGACACCTCCTCTAACCGATTATTCATTTGTCCGTTAGCGATCAAAAAATAAACAGGCATCTTTCAAGTCAGCTAATTAAAGTATCAGTGAGGCTGTAGGTAGAAATGGAAAATTATTGCCAACGAGGTAAACAAAGGCTCAAAATTAGATGAACAGGGATGTGTCACTATTTGTTTGACGCAAATTGTGCTTTCTCGAGAACTCATTGTATTTAAGAGCAAGTAAGTCATTCGACTCATGTACCTAACTGTAATGGACTTGTTCAATTTATCCAATTTTTTAATAGATATAGATACAGATATCTATTAAAACATATAGATATCTAAATCGACAATCTTTCTTTAACTTCTACCAAGTTTAAGGGTCCATTCTCTGTAGATTTGAAAGGCATGAATGTTGGGTCGGATTGAGAGGATGGGTGGCCGATGGGTGGAGACTTATATATTCCAACTATCGAATTATTAAGATTTCGGAGGTGCACGTAATGCCGAAGTAAAAAGGCACATGGAAATAAAGTTAGCCCTCATTGCAAGGGTACCGGATTTGTCTTATAATGGCAACAAAATTTCTTTTTAATGTTATAAATTATATATCACCGGAAAGATCAAAAGATAAACTAGATCCCTATAGTAGCAAATTTTTGTTTAATACATGTATTTTAGAGAAAATAATTTTTGAAAATACGCTTTTTTAGTACAAGATTGTTTGCCTGGAATTTTAAAAATAAAAAGAAATACCAAAAATTACTACTATAGGGACTTAGATTAAAGTCTTATCTTTCAATACTTTTTTACTAAAAGTCGCTATCTTTTATAGTTTTTTTATAATTAGACACGAGACGAACGCCGATTTAGGGCTTATTTCGACCTAGTGAATGGACTCTTAAGTAAATTACACAACGTGTAAATGTGCTAAGTATTATTAATTATTATACCAGCTACTCATGTAGAGGACTATAAGACCAACTATACCTACAGCCTGACAGAGATTCATGGTATATCCAGCTTTCCCCTCTTCTTTTTTAGATACATTTTCAAATTTGGCATGGCTGAAGTACTTATTAAAGGCCACTTTTTGTTAAAAAAATTACCTTTTTGCCACATCCGGTTTTACACCCTGGAACACCCTGCATATTAATATATTTTTGGAATCTACATCATTTTTTGAATCGAACGATATAACATAAGTGACATTTTCACTGTCAAATCGTTTTTAGGACTCTATTTTACTTTTGAATTTAGAGTGCCTTGACCATCCCCGATTAATTCTAATGGACCATAGCCATAGCAACCATAAAAAATAGAATTGGCGTCAAAAACATTAAATTTCTCTTTAGTTACAGGCCGTTAAAACTCTTCAAAGTGGCTATAGAGCTGAAACTAGGTTTTTTTTAATGGTACCATTAGAAAGTACAATTATTAATAAGCAATCTATCCATATGCTTATTTTATTTATGGAACCAACAGAACTGAAATTACAGTAGAGAGAAGGTAGATAACTATTATTTTCGCTGACGTAAATTTGTCTGCAAAATTGAAATATATTCTGATTCCTACTTTAAATTTTAGACTGCAATTTTTGGTTAAGCAAAATAGCAGCGGATACCTACGATCTTCTTAATATGGTAAAATTAAATCTAAATATTCTTCATAAATTGTTTTACAATGAAAATAAAGCACCTGTTTGAAAAATAGTAAGATTTTCATCAATATTTTACGGAAACTTGTAATCCTATCTTCACATTCCCTTCACTGTATCTGACACATCATAATACTATTATTTATATTTAGATTTTGTTTTTACAGTGGTCTAATATTTAATAATGGTTTCAGGTGGAGGTCGAGAGGACAGCATTGAATCACTGTAAAGTGTGATTCACCGTGGAGTGACAGATATTGCAATAGTAAACACATGTTTTTAATTATATCCCAGATATTTTCGTTGAGGTTAAAAATAAGGACCTAAAATATGAGTCCTAGGTGTCAGGTCATAAAAAGTAAAACTATAAAAACACGGGGACTCCAAGATGAGAACGAGGAGTCACTTAAAAATTAAGGTTACGACCTTAGTGGCGCCAGGGTTTTGAAAACATTGAGAGGAATGCATGGCAGGAATAGAATAAATTATCTTGATAGTTCGGAGGAAAACTGCTCTGTAGTAAAACGGTTGAATCAAACAAGTCTAGATGTTCAATAGTTTCCAGTATACTTTTCTGTATCAACTGAAATTTAGTGAAATTTAGGATACGTTCCGTTTCCAAACCTGGTTAACCAAACGATAAATACATTTTGTTACAGCCGTAAAAGACTGGTTTCTGAAAGAAAGATATGATTACGGTACATATCGAAGGTAAGTGTTGGGTTAGATTTGACATTTAATATTAATACTTCAGGTAAGCTGCACTGTGCAGTGCGTTGTGTGTTTAGTGTGTGATTATTGTCATATTAAGGTTCCTCCTATAAACAGAAACGATATATTATTTTCCTTTTAACTCTCCTACATTACGTTCTACGTACTATTATTTAAAAATCAACTACTAGGTAACATCAAGAAAAGTTCAAAGGTTAAAAGAATAAAGAGAAATTATAGACCTCTCTCTAGCAAAATAAATGACACATAACCTTAAGTGAGAAATAATTATGTTAAAAACAGAAAACTTGTGCTTTATGGTTACTCTGGTGACAGATATTTCAGGAATCGCATTCCGTAACAGATCAACTTTTTCAGTAACCTATGACAGACGAAACTCTTAACCGTAACCAAGACTCGAAAGGGAATGCACCCTTAGTTAAATAGACAGTAGTAGGAAATAGTAGTTGTATAATGAGGGACATGTTATCTAATAAACTTGTCAGCTTTTGATGTTTTGACACTTTTCAGAATAAGCTCAGTTTCGACGTTTATTTATTAAAAATCGGAAACGGAATTTTGTTGAAAATCTTCATATTTTTTTAAATTAGGTTTAATATCATCGCCGATATTCTTCTCCATGGCATCATTGCAAATCTTTATGATACAGTAATATGCAACTTCCATTGAAGACAATAAATGTATAAAGCCATGCAGTTGGATGATTTTTAAATGGTATATCTCATGCAATACCGATACACTGGTCTTGGGGCGCTATGATCAGCAACTGAAACTTCAATCCAAATAAGAAAAGTAAGGTATTAGTATCAATAAACGTAATATTGGGAGGATTTTCATAAACAATAAAGAAAGGGTTAATAAATTGAAACAATCGGAAGTACAATAAATTGACTGCGTGGATTGTAATGCCATATATGTAGGTCAAACCGGTAGAAGTATTGAAACTAGAGTAAAAGAACATAAAAAATCCATACTAAATAACAAAAAAATTCAGGATTATCGACGCGTTGTATAGACAACAATAATTTTATAGATTTGGAAAATGTAAAGGTACTTCATCGGGAAAAGAAACGAAAGGAAAGCGCTTTGACCTGTTATAGCAATCAGTAATTAAAAAATCTTTAATTAGAAATCCTTGCACTATGAATGATCAAATAGATTTCACACTTTCGCCCTTCTTAGAAAAGGTGAAAAGGTACTAAAAACTCGAGCTTCCCCAGATGGGAAGGATCAACCGGGGTAGATAAACAGATAAATAACTAAAATGCACTTGGAAATATTTAGTAATAGACATTTACTGTATTGAGAAATGCCTAACAAGCCGAAATACTAGTATATAGAGTCTTTTCTATATATTTTTTGAAACATGTTAATGAGAACTATTTTTTTCAAAACAATTATTAAAATAATTGTAATTATAAGTCATTCAAAGTAAGTAGATAAGTATCTATCCCTATTTATTAGGTGAAATTCCTTGACATTTTTTAACTATATGCTACTGTACTGTACGTGTATACTAAATTAAATATAACAAAGTAGGGCTCGCGTATATATAAAAATAAAGTAACCTGTTTCATATCGAAACTATTTTTAAATTGATGAATTCCATCGTGTTGCATTCTTTCAGAATCAAAATATTTGGAGAATTCTTTCAAATAAATAAGGAATTTATCGATTCTGAACGTATTTTTTTCAGAATTATCGAATCGATCTGCGATTGTATTTATTTGTTTTATTTGTCATTCGTAGAATCACATAACGTTTATAAATAAGATTACAAAATGATGCTCTAGTTGATAATTTAAAACATGAATGAAATAATGTGTATTATATCCAAAACAATAATATACCTGTCACTATTATTATAGTTTATAATATCTAATATCTTATGAAGTTATGAACGTTGCGTAAGTTAATAATTTCACGTTTTTAATTATTATTTATCTTTGAATGAAAAGGATAAAAAAATAAATACTTTGGGCATTATAATTTATACAGTCCATTTTCAAAATAAATTTTATTTGTACCTATAGTGTTTTATTACACAACTTTACTTATGAAGCATGAAGCCTAGAAGATGATTCCCTGGACTGTATTTTGCATCTTATTTCAATTATAATAAAACAACGAAATGGGATATCTCTCGGAAGAAATATAAAACTTGACAAGTATCGCGTTTTCATAGAAATTATTCGCAAGTTTAGGTTGGTTGATTTTTAACAATGCAACACATTTATTCTAAAATAGCAGCAAGAGCAATACAAATTATACGAGGTGTACTATTTTCGATGCATCTTGTGGTTATCTCAGTTACCGTTATAGGTACACAGATGCCGTTTTCACGAAGTCTGCCTAGTTTTTTCAAGAAAAATAGTTCAATATGTGAAATAACGTTCTTATCAACTGAATCAGTCAACTATGGTTTTCATATAAAAATATCAATACATCTTTGGCTCTCTACTCAAAAATTGTAACCCCTAGGGCAAAAATAAGTACGCCAAAGGATTTTACCTCCTAAAAATAGTAACAAATTTGTTTTTGTTTGTAACTCAAAAACAAAAGAAGATTGCAAAATGTTGTTACTGTCGCAATAGCCCCAATACTTGGGGATCTGAGTGTAATTTTCTATATGGGGCATCTAAAGCATATAACATAAAAATTAAAAAGAACTGGCAACGGACTTACGGGCAACATAAAGGTATATCCAACTATTGTTATTTTGTTATCAACCTTTTCGTTTTGTGTTGGAATTAAAAAAAAATATATACCTAATTGTATTTCTTGAAATTAAAAAAATGAGATAGGTACTTTAACTCTTTCCACCACTAATTTTATTATGAAGATTATATACGTAAAAGTTAAATATTAAGGGAAAATATTTTTATGGGGGTCCCATATTTTTATGGGACCTTCTTATTATACAGTTTTCGAACAAACTAAATACTTCAAGCATTGTTTATATAAAATATAGTTAATCAACCGCAGTGGTGACATGTGGTGGAAATATGTAATACTACCAAGGTCGTTGAATTTGATTGGTTATTTCTATAAATGCACGAATTTTATTAGTCAGTGCACACATTAATGCGGTTGAATAACTATGTATTTCTCTAAACAAGGCTTCAAGTAACTGTTAGTCAAGGTGTAACAGGTGTTATTATTGAGATTTAATAAATTTTCTTAATTTGGATTTAATCCTAAATTAGACTTAACGTCTACTATAAGAAATTAAGTAAAAGCCTTTTAAAGGCTTTTAAATATTTCTTTCAGTTTCTGAACAAACTGAAAGAAAAAAGTATACGAAAGAGTATACTATCTCTACTCTTTGCTAGGACCAGAAGTTGGTTTTAACTGGAATAACAAACCAGTAGGTAGAAATATTGGTTAAAAACCACTCTTGTCTTGTTTTAACTTATCTTTGGGCTCTAATTTATTTGTGATTTCTGTTCTCTGCTTTCCGTATAATTTCTATATCTGTTGTATATCACAGTTGTCTGTATATCAGGTTGTATATCACAGTGATTTTCACAACTTTTGAACTTTGTTCATGGGCAAGGTGTATTGACTGCATTTACTTTTTTCAAACACGGCATATCAAAATTCGTATCACTCTAAATGTCTTCAACTTGACTATGGAATTATTTTTCATGACTTGATTAAATACCGTAAACGTCAAAAATTAGTCAAAACAAAAACAAAACATTTGAATTCTTGCCATTTTGAGAGTTAATAAAAAAAACATTAATTTTAATTATATAGCCTACTCAAATCTGAAACCTGTTGACCACACTTCTGGTTATTACTGATTACTAATACTTTTTTCTTTCTGCCCCACTAAGAAACTCATCTTTAGAGTTTCTTTACAGTAAGCAGACAGATTCTGAGTTTTGTATTACATTAAGCTTGTGCTATTCAAGTAAAAATCGTAGCTTCTGCGTGTTATACTTACTTCATGGATTAAGTCAGCAGCTTCATCAAAATGCGGAAGTATTCTTGAGTTTCCGGAGTCAACGATGTTTATCCTGTGGCAAATAACACCATCATGCAAAGGAGTGTACGGCAATTCAGGAGCACACGACACAATGCATGATATATTGAGAGTTTCGACGATGTGGGGGTTCACGCTTGCTGCTGAGGTTAAAATTAGGTTGTCCGTTAGGTCTGACAGGTTACTGAGGAACGGAGAGAGTAGTCGTGATATTGACTCCGACAATTCTGAACTGAAATAACAATGAATACATGTACATAAATATCTGTGATATAAGAATATAAGTGTTACTAAAATAATGTTACGATACTTTAAGGAATAGCTTTTATTAAATCTTCTAAAGAGGTTTATGAATTAGGATCTGGAAAATATTATTGAGAAAAGTGATAGGTAATTGAAATTTTTTACATTATTTCACAACTATTCATTTAGTTTAGTTGTGGTGCGGAATCTTTGAATGATGGTGATTTGAGTGACTACACTCTTTTTTATAGGAATAATTAAAATAGGCTGCACCAATTATTAGTCACGTTTCTAATAGACAAGATCATTGGCATTTTTTGAGTATATAAAAGTCTCTATAATTTGATAGATTTGCCAGGACGTATATCTAATATAATTTTTAGTTGCAGTTTTAGGATGGTAACTTGGCATGTAATTTTTCGTCTTTGGGATATTTAGGTACCTACTATTTTCCCTTCGAGAAACTTGGTTTAAAAAATCAAGAGGCTACAACTGAATGTGTAGAAAATAATAGTGGTGCATGAGGTGTACTCATATTTGTGTTTCTGTAATTTTAAAAAATCGCTCTTCGATTTTTAGGTTATGATATAATCTATTAGAAATATATTGTGTATCTAAAATACAATACGTTATAGAAACAAATGCATACTTATGTTTCGGTACATACACTTTCCTTGAAAAAAGTAGGTATTTATCTAAGAGTATTTTATTAATTTTAATCAACCCCTCTAAATCAATGAAATCATGAGAGATTTATAGAAATTGTCAATGATATAGGTTAGACACTGTATATTCTATAACTAAGTTTCCCTAACATAGGCATATAGATATATTATTTATTATTACATTAAGGACAAATATTTTTATCAAAGGTATAAAGAGTTCTGAACTGTATTTTCAAGCCTAGGTATGTTTAACACAAGTAAATGTATTAATACAAAAGATTCATCCGCAAAACAATTTGTTATTACTGAAATAGCTCCATTTGACAGATTTAGGTACACGTAATATTTTGCCATATTTGCCATTTTTATATCAGCTTAGAACAAATTTTTCCACTATTGCGCAAAATTATTGTACACACCTACTCATTTCCTCTTTATTTATTAACGCAATTTTTAGTATTATTTAGGTAAAATCTCTTCATATTAAACTTATTACAGATTAATGTTTTGAATTGTGGCAAAAAGAAAATTTTCTTTAGAAAATTATAGGCAGGCATATACTATCAGCAATTATTTATGAATGAACATAATTTTCAGTGGCACATGGCTTACCATTAATAAAGGATAGGTACTTATACTATATATCCTATATATACTATATACTATATACTATATACTATATACTATATATATATACTATATATACTATATATACTATATATACTATATATTACACTATATATACCATTAATAAAGGATAGGATACTTATCTAAAATTTAAATTGGTTAATGTAGTCTTACTAATATAATACAAATGATTTATAGTGGTGTGGCATTATAATATAATATGATGCATAAAAGAATGAAAGAACATATTTAAAACAATAAAAAACATACAGCATTGTAGTTAAAGTGCGACATAAGTGAAATTACAGTGCAAAACATATTATAATGTTAAAATAAAAAGAAGATAGAAATGACTTTATCTTTTCGAGAAAGATAAATATTATTTCAAGACAGTGAATATTTGCACCTTCGTATGCACACAACCAAAACGGGAATATAATATACCATCCGACCAAATATTATATAGACAAATAATAGCAACACAGTTTGTGACCAACAATATTTAAAACAATGGCTTCTTGTTTACATTAGTGCCCAAGCATTTGGTCCAATCAAAAAATGCCATTCTAATTTACCGCCTAAATTGTTAGATGATACTAGACAAGTTGTTGGCTGTTATAGTTGAATTTATTTCTTCAATAAAAAAACCAAAAGAAAATCTTTTTATTTTTTTTATTTTTGGAGGACTTTCAGCTCTTTTTTTTTACATTGATACCTTCTCCGACGTTTCGTCCGAGTTTTCGGACTTCTTCATAGGTTACTTAAATACAGAAAATAATGTTTTTACATGAATAATTAAATTAGATTAGTGACAGAATATTTATCCAAAAGAGTGTTTTCTTACCTACTAGAATCTTTCTATTTTAACTACCTACTACATTATGGTTTTATTTTATTTTTATATGTACATTTGTTCCATGATTTGAGCAGTGATCTGACTGTTTTAGGTGTCGCCGTCGATGTGTTTCTTTTTGAAAGCAGGTACCTAATTAAGTCAAGTGCGTATGTTAGTGATTCAGATATTGATAGCCTAATATTGATGGTCCGAACGACAGAGTTATTATAAACATTTTCACGACTCGAGAGTGCTATTGAGAAGAGATTTCGCAGTTTGTTCATCTACTGGGTGTTTGAAAAGCAATTTACTATTGTATGAGATTGCGATATATGCTACTCAGATTCTCTATATCCGTTTGATAATTAACTGTCTTTTTGTTGTTTTGTATTTCTGCCATTTCCAAAAACATACGTTTTTTGGTATTTCTTTCTTTATGTAGTATAGTTGTATTCGGAAAATTAAAGTTGTGTAATTTATTTACGGCGTGTTCAGTTAATGCCGTGCTACATGAATTAGGCGTTGCTATAGAATTTCTAATTGATAACTTATGTTGATTTATACGTTTGTTTAAATACTGTTGGGTTTGTCCTATGTAGCATCTATCGCAATCTGAGCAGTCTACTTTATAAATAACATGAGTTTGATTTAATTTATCTACTGGATCTTTCAGTTTTGAATATAGTTTGTTTTTTATGCTATTGTCATTTCTGTGTGCTAATTGTATATTATATTTATCTAATTCTTTCTGAACTTTTTCTGATACCACGGGCGTGGTTTACACAGGTAAGTAGCCATGCATAAACGTAGAATCGGCGATCGCGAGAGGGATCGTCAATGATTTTACAATTAATTGTTTTTTAATAGTAAATATTAAATACCATGATACAACTATTAAATACTATTACCTATAAATAGTGTAGTAAATATTATACACATATGTGTATAAATGGTTGTTCTTGAATATGTAAATCTTAAACTTTGTATTTACTAAAATAAAATATTCTAATTTGTACTTTTAGTTTTATAATTATTATTTTCACCCCTTAAAACATAGCCGTCCATGCTGTTGGGCACTGTGACAGGTAATTTCAAGAAATTGAGGTTATGTTTTTTGTTATTCTTGGTCACATTATTTTATATACTGACAAATAGGCAATTACTTATCTATACATATTTGATCGGAGAATATACCTAATTCGCAGATTGAGATGGAAAAATTGAGCATAACATATTATTGTGTACAACAGTACAGAATTTGAGATGTTGTACAATAAATTCATATAGGTTTAGACGAATAAATATCATTGAGCTTCTATTACATATTTTTTTACGACGAAAAAAGTTTGAAGTAGTATTGAATATTAAAATACATAGTATAAAAACTATATAATCCTTGCCTTGATATTAGCACTCAACTTACGATATTTATTTGGTATATATGTACGGTGTCCTTTCTGTTCAAAATTTATTTACATATCAACTAGGTATATTCAAGTCAAATAAATAGGTATATAAATTCCAAGACTTGGATTCAAAAATCAGTATAACTATAATTGTACTGTCAGTATAATCCTTGTTTATATAGATAATATAAACAATAAGGATATAATATATAGTGATACAATTATTATATGAAAGTTGTAAATTCGGTGTAGATGGTTCAATAAATTTGACACGTTTTGCTTCAATCGTACAGAAAGGTAAATTCAACGATATTTCATCGCAAGCCTAAGCAATTTATAAGTTGGCAAGGTTTCTAGGACAAATTTCATGCATACCTTTAGAGGAATTTATAACTTCACTCATAATATCTTTCCTGCTTCATTTTAGTCTCAAATCGTGACATAAATAACGAAATCCAAGCGCAAATTGCATATGATTATGACCAATTTCCATAATTTCTGTACTCTTTGATGCGCTCATTAACGCTGAATAGTTTTCTTGCTTTGGAATGGTGACACGTGAAATATTATGAATTGTCTCGTTAACTTTATATAATTAAATTTTCACAGACATAATCCACAAGGTTTATATTAATCAGCGAATAGATTTTAGGAAAGATGTATAGGTATGTGAAAAAGTGTACCATATGAGGGTACACTATACCTAAGTTTTTAATTATGTCCGCAAACACCAGGCATGTATTAATTTAAAATTAGCATTATTTTGGGCTACTTAGATTTTCACACTTAATGTCTATAAAGGGTAACTTTTTTATTCTTAATACTACGATATAGTTTTTTGTTTACAGGTTTGTTAACATATTTTCAGATTAATTTTTTTAACTGGCATTAACTGCACACCATTAAACTTCGAAATGGTGGTGAATGTTGATTTCAACGTACTATTTCCTAAAATCGGTTCAGAAGTAAACTAGTTACAGTAGCTCAAACCTACAATTGTGGTAAACTACCGTTTACCATATTTGTAACTGTTTGCTACAACTGTAGCTTGGTGGAGATATTGCTAGATTAGAACTAATACAATTAGGTATTTTATTTTTGAACCGATTTTACAAAATTACGCATGGCAGAAATAAGAACTCACCACAGTTTCATTTAAACTTAATAGCAGTTGAAGGTGTAATAAAAATATTCAAAATTTAAGTGTGAAAAATCCGATCATCCCAGTAACAATGTATAAATGTCGAATTAGTGTGACTATCTTATTTGTGCAAATATTTTAAAAAACGAAGCGTCGTTGAGGTTAAAATTTTTCATAAACACGATGCTTAACTGTTTTCTCCAGCCATTTTCGAGCAAAAAAGTAATTCAGTATTTGTAATTATATACAATATACAAGTATACAATTAATTTTTACGCATTCTACTGGGTCTCCAAATAGGGTGGCAACATTTTGTCAGAGTATTGTCTGATTAAAAATAAGATATTTTTTAGCAAAGATTATAAGAAACATCGCAGGAAAAATACCTCCAAATACTTTCCAAGGGGCTACAAAAGCCCCTTCTACAAAACAATTTGAGTCTACAAACTGCTAAGTCGATAATTCTGAATTAAATGTCGATATTTCCTATAGTTATATGTGGAAAAATGTAATTCCTATTTTAAATTTGAATTTTTCGAATTACAACTCGGCATTTCCGAGTTACAGGTACTACTTCAATTTTTGAGTAACTTTTGATAACATTTCGCTATATCCTTGTCAAGCTGTTTTCAAGATATTAATTTATTTTCAATTTTTTTGGGCAAAATCTCACTTTTAGTAAATCGATATATCTCTACCACAAATTAATAACAAGCTGAACTTTGGGGTACAGTTAGGCAGGTCCAGAACTATATGCAAATTTTGACTTTAAGCTCCGAATTATATTTTTCGGACTTGTAACTCGGAAATTCCGACTTGTAATTCGAAAACTTCCAATTTAAAGTCAAAATTACATTTTTTCGACTTAAAACTCGGAAACATCGACATACAATTCGGCATTATCGACTTAGCAGTCTGACAAATAAAATATATCTACAGTGGTCCTTCTACGCTCTATGCTTCCGTAGTTTTCCCTATACTTGTGTGAATAAACATTTAAAAATTAAAATTCGGTACAAAGTACCCAATCAGTATGCCCTGTTAATTTTTTACCTATATGGGTGCCTCAAATAGGGTGCTCTATTTAATTACGTGAAAGTATTAAGACGCATTTTCATGTGTAAATACCAAAAAAAATCTTAATTTCAATCATAGAATAACTCTGGTAAAATATTGCCGCCTTATATCGAGACACACTGTATATAATTTTTCCCCAATCTTATTCAGGACACAGTTGCTTACAAAATAAAAGTAAAAATATGTAGAAAACGTATTATCAATAACTAAAACATCTATAAGTCATCATATACCTATACAGTCAATTGTCGCCTTAATCTTAATACTAAAGCTGTTTTTCAATTCTGTCAAATTTAAATGTTTAAGTTATAATTTAAACATCGTTTTTAACTATACAAAACAAACAATTCCCTAATATAATTTCTGGTTCAGTGTCACCCGAAGAAAACATCTTAATCGGAATTCTTAACATTCAAGGCTAAGACCTTGTAGCATATTATTTTAAATACTATTTTTCTAAGGAAGGATAGAGCTGAATAAGTAAGAGCATCATTTAAAGCAATTGTGAAAAATTTGGATGTATCATTTCTAAATCGTTTTATTTTATTTTAATAATAAACAAAAACTTTTAAGATTAAAGATACAGATTAAGTGTTATGTCTAGATTCCTTCTTATGTTTTAGATGGCAATTTGAAATACAAATAAAAAATACAAATTATAACAAGTCCCTATCCAATAGTTATTTATGAAACTTACCCTAATCTGCTCTATGTTAAATATTAAATTTTCATGTGATAAAAAAATGTCCTACCTTTGACTGATTTCCACATCTACACTGTCCTTCAGTATATTCTGCACCGCGTTGTCCTTAAACTCCTGAAACCGCTCAGGGTGTTCCGCGACCCCTTCAGTTTCCATTGCGCTCCGAAGTAAACAAGTCGATCAGCTGAAAACCGTGGCGCTGAAGCGTCGCTGCTGAAGTGAAAGTGCTTTTCGATCTGTGACCACCGAAACACTGAAATACTGCCAAACGCGACTGAGTCATAGAATCCCGCGTTTACCTGAGTTTTAAACTGGATTCAAAAGTGCCGGGCATGCGCCTACGGCCGCATTCCTTACGAAATATTTGTGTAAACACTGCATTCCAGACTGTATTTTCAGCTGAAAGATTTCCAACGGCGCATATAACGGCTTTTTATTCAATTAATACAATATATTATCGATGGTATTTTTGTATAAGCTGGATGCAAGGTTGTAACCTTCAAATTAGTTCCAATGAAATATACTCGACGCGATCGTTTGCATGTTCGATTGAATGTAAATACTACAAATTTTATTTAGATGCCTATCACATAGGCAGGTGCGTGGTATTTTGACGCTTTTAAATAATTTACTAGAATAGTTACTTTAAACTAAACTAAACATTCAAAAGCTGAACGAGGTTTTGTTTTTTCGTTTAAGGGCTAGTTCCCTTATTTGTTTAATAAGTTTAATTTTGTATTTTTCGATTATTTTGAAATTGGAAAAGTAATTTCCATTTCTTAGCGAAAATAATGTACCTGCATGTGTGGTAGATAATAATGGCAAATATCATAGCCAATATCTGGTAAGGAAACATGATAGGAACGCAGCAGTGAGATTTTCCAAATATCTACCAATAAAAATTCCGCTGAAAATATAATTTAAAGACGCGGTGCAAATCTGCACCTGCGATAATTGATTTTAAATGAAATACTATTTATTTGTTACAAAATATTTGTTATAAATATTTGTTAACAAAGCTAATCAAATTTGCTACCTGACACATTAACAAGCAGCGGATTGTAATACAAAACCAAATAAAACATGACAGTAACTGGGACACAACTAAAACATGACAACTATGTCACACACTGCATTGCAAACTAGCAAATTAATCGACTTATGTCGATCAATGTCGACTTATATGGACTTAACATTATTTTTTTTTCAGTTGAGATTAAAAAAAACGCTGAAACAAGTAGGTATATGAAAATTGTCCAATTCGGTGAGAAGAAGGTCGCTTAATGGCCACCACGCTCTCCTGACTTAACTCCACTAGATTTTTGTGGATTTATCTAAAAACTATAACGTGTATATAAGACCTCGGACCAAACACTATCGAAGGATTGAAAGATCGTATCAGAGAAGAAGTTCCAAACATAACACCAGATATTATCAAAATGTAATTGATGAATTTGTACACCGATTGGGCATTGTGCAATAGTTAATGGAGACCACTTTGCTGTAATAAAATACAGCTAAAACCAGTATATAGCTTAAGTCTTAAGAAGTCTTTAGTCTAATGAAATTGAAAGATAAAAAATTTCTAGTTTTTCGACTAAAATCAAGACAGGACTGTTACATGCCTTTAAAAAGACATTTTATTTAATCTCTGATGAATTAAACACCAAATGAGTTTGGGGGGTTAATGGGGGCCACTTTGAACATTTACTGTAATAAAATAATAAGTAGTAGGTACTAATTGAGAAACTATTTAAAAATATTAATTTGCAAAATCTAGAATATCATAATTCCTTGCCTCTGTTTGTAGTTGTAGTTTGTAGTTTTTTATAAAAAATAAATTATTTTGCGTGCATTTTCGACAAATCATCACGAATTTCTATTTCTTTTATAACAAAATTTATTTCTATTCTATCTATTCTATTCTATTAGGTATTTATTTCTATCAGAATACATTTACAAAGTTTGGAAAAGTGAGAACACAGAGTTCTTTGTTGTTCTTTCTCGACAGGAGAATAATGGTCTACGATTATGTTCTCAGATGAATCGAGCTTCGAAATATGATCAGATACTCGAAGGTCGAGAGTTTGTCAACATGGCAACTTCGAAAGGCTGAGACATGCTCAGAAAGTACACAATTCCATAGGTGGCATAGGAATAGCCGACCCAATCCCATAGAGCATGGTGGGACATGCTCCAGAGAAGCTGCCTACCTTTATGCTGCCTGCCTGTTCATAACTTTTGTTCTTTCTAATAAATTAAGAAATTTGCAACTGTGTGTTTGCGTTATCTATATTGTTTGAAAAACAACTGAATATGAAAAACGTATCAAGCTTGGCTTGAAATATTGGAATATAACCATCATATATTTGATGATGTGTGTATTTAAAAATAGGTATAGTACCTATAGCAGATTGTTAGGTAATCCAGTTGAAGACTGTGAAAATTTTTTGAATGTTTTAAGATATTTCCCCCATACATCTTATTCTCTTAAGATGCTGTATTTATTTTTAGATATATTATTAGTAAAATTGGAGATCAGAAATTGAAGATCAGATAAAATCAGATTTAACCAAGAGATTAAATTTAATCGAAAATTTTAAATTTCTGGCTAAATCTAAAATTAGTGTCAAACGACAGCTTATGAATAGTTAAGATAGGAATGTGCAAACCGCTTTGCTTGATCTCAAACTGTTTAGATTTTACAGTGTCAAAGTTGCAAAATGTCAATATTCACCTGTCAATATTTCAAGAACAGTTGAAGATAGATATAGGACATCCTACATGAAATGTGTTTAGAATTGCACGTAAAATCCAGAAATGAAATAACATATAGGGTGTTCCATTTAAAATAAGCAAGTTGTTGTCGACTTCCGGTATAACCGGAAATGCCACACCCTTGAAAATATTTTGTCCTTATAGAACCTTCGAGGTTATGTACACAGCCAAAATTTCAGAAAAATGCATATATTCATTCTAGAGATACTTCTAATAGGCCATCCACTTTGAGTCACCCGGTATATTCTTTAATAATTTACATTATGTTCTTTTAGTAAAATTATTTTATTTTTTTGATATGTTATAAATTTTAACTATTTAAGAAGAGAACCTTTGACGGATCCTTATGACTAACTACACGTTAGTTATTTGAGGATATTGAATAATTAATAGCTTTGACTATATAAATTCGTAAATTGTACACAGGGAGACATCTGACCGATTTTGTGTCAACTATAAGTACATTTCTTAAGGACTGTCTCTCTTGGTTTATAAATTCAATGATAATAGGCTTTGACTATATGGTTTATAAACATAAACTCAATGATAATAGGTACTATTAATAATTGAATAAAATATTTTAAAAATTATGGTGAGAAATATAAAGCATAACCCTGTATGCAAAAATACAATTTGTATATAAAATAAAAAATACGATTTAAACAATGTAACTTTATTTGAACTTTCGAAGTTTTGATTGTTAAAAAATATTTTCTACTAATAAGTACAGAATTATATTTTTCGTGTATTAGCTCATGAAAAATATTTTTATAAGTTATATTTAGGGTAGGAGTGACGTGTGGCAATTAGCGTTTCCTAATGGAGTTCCAGACAAAAATTCCTACCAGATTTCGCAAACAAAATTCCAGCGGAACGGGAGATATTTGTTCGAAGAGATGCCTTCATTATATTCAGCAACTGCTATTTAAGAATGTCTACTTTTAGACGGCGGAAATACTCGCCTCATTCATAACTGAAAAACCGTTGTTACTGGATTAACGTAAAGCTCACCTATCGTTGGCCGGTTTACATGTTTACATTGTATGTTCTGCATCGAGGCACTGCGACGACAATACCGTTGACTTTTGAGCTTTCTGTATTATTGTGGGTATCCTTATTGCATAGAGAATAATATGGATCCTAATAGTTTTAGGGGCGGTCTTTCTATCTCTTTATAAAGTTGCTTTTAACTAAAAGAAACTTAAAGTTAACAAGTGAATTTACCTGGCAGTTAAAAAATTGCGTATTTCCAACACAGTTTAACTGCTCTTTTGTAAAAAGACTGTTTAATAATTTTGGCAATACTGATTAAATAAGAAAGTCTAAGTATATAATAAAGTGAGAGATGAAATGCGTCCAACCATAATCAACAAAATATGTCAATTAGATATGACAACATTACCTATCTATAACATACTGTGGCTATAACCAACTATAACTATTTTTAAGTTCTAGTCGTTTCTGGGACCTCTAGTTTAAATTTAATACTCAGAAGTGTAAAAATGTCTTCCCAGGATGATACATTAAAAAACTTGGAACCAATAAATTGCCCAAGAATTTGTGGCCCTTACTAGTACAAATCGTAGCAGTTCAGTCCTCAGTTCAAAATACGATTCAATAAAACATGTCATAAAATCTAACAAATACGTAGCTATCATTTCTTTTTTATTATTAACCTGTTAGTGTGATGCCGTAAATGTTGCTCGATGTTTTCTAGAACATTTAACACCGTTATTTTTGATACACGAAATCTCCTCATAAATTCTTCATCATCCCAGATGTTTAAATTGTCTATATGAGGCTTACAGTATATATTTTTCGTTCGCGATTTGGAATATTTATCATGTTCATAATTTCATGATCTAATAATATTTCTTCTTCAAAATCAATAATGTTTTCCATAACAAAAATATATTTTTTGACGTTTTATTAATCAAATTGTTTACTAACACTCAAATTGTAAAATTTCTGAGGTAAGAAATCTCTTTGTAACAACTTATAGGCAAGTAAGAGTGACCGATAAGTTAAAGAGCAGATAGAGAACTTTAAAGACAGGATTTAATTTAAAACACAGTGAAAAGACCCGTTTTGTAGTTACAAGGAAGATCAATTTAAAATGATGTTTATAAGGAGATGGAAAGACCGACCCTTAGTGAGATATAATGTTATATACGTATACAGGGTGTCCCACCAGGAACTCCATTGCTCAATTATAGAAAAACTAAAGCATATTTACGTCGATACGGACCATTCGGCTAAAATATTTTCAAGATGGATGGCTTTTAAATAAGACATTTGCAGGCCGAAAAATAATTATTATTCCCTATTATATTAATTAATTATTAATCCCTATTATAAAAAGCAAAGTTAATGCTTATCAAGGGCGGATTTACCATGAATTCAAATTTTACATTAGCAAAAAGCAAAATCGTAATTATAGTTAAAAAAAATATAAACGTACTTCACTAGGATATTTTATTAAACACTTCTATTTGCTATTTCATGTTTGTCCAAAGAAAAACGTACCTATCTAAATGCACAGATAATTTTTAATTTCACAACATTTTTTAAAAATGAGGTTCTTTGAGATACTTCCCCATGTTGAAAAGTTAAATCCGCCCTTGATTAATTATTAGCACAAAACAATTTTGACACAAGACACTTGTCAGTCTTGTCACTTTGGGTAAATATTTGTAAATGCAGGTTAGATTTATTGCAGTGAAATTAGCTTTATCTATAAAATGAGATGTTGTCACATTAACTTCTTATTTAGCATGCTGTTAGTTATTTGTCTATAAATATTTAATTATTAATATGAACTACTTAGATTGATTTAAGAATGCGGTTAGTTGTCATTAGTAAACATGATGTTATTGTGATTATTATTAATATGGGTGATGATAATTAGTAAGAATAAAAATGAAATTGAAAAAAACTGTCGAAAGTAAATATTTTTCAAGTGGACTCCCCTGTTTCTATAAATTTATCTTATTCAGCATTAACAATAAAGCTAATTTTGCATAAGTTTATCTATTACGAAAATTTGTAGTTTTCGAAATATTGGCAATTTAATAATAATTCCCGGCAAGATTATTAATAATTTTTAGCATGTAGGTGGCAGGAACATTTATTCACCGCTCTCTAACTATGGCTACTAAAGGTCAATGGCTCTAATATGACCAACTAAGGGCAACTGAACTTAAATCCCATAGTATTTTTACTACAGAAAAACGTTAAATGCCAATATTTCGAATACAACAAATTTTCGGAACAGACAACCTTATGCAAAGTTAGCCTTAGATATTTGTAATGCTGAATAAGATATAATTCAAGCAATTTCCATTTGAAAAAATTGACTTTTCAGTTTTTTCAATTTCTTTTTCATTCTTCTGTTTTGAGCACCCTGTGTTAATAACATCAAAATATTATACGAAGTATGCTAAAGTATGTATTTTTCTACATAGAAACCAATCCAAATTAAATAATATAGGCACCCGTACAGTCAAAACTGATAATATTTTGTCACTCAAAGGTAAAATTTAAAAATAAAATAATATATAGGGTGTTCTATTTAAAATAAGCAAACTGACATGTACTTCCGGTATAACCAGAAGTGCCAGTATTTGACAAAGAAATTTTCAGATTTTTCCTATACTTAAGATATTTCCTAACAGCAAAACTATAGTTTTGCTGTTTAGTTATTATTAAGTGTACAGTTATTATTAAATATTATTAAGTATTATCTTTGCTACATATATTTTTGCCACATATAAATACAGGTATTATTATTTCTACGTATTATGATCCTTACAAAACCGCTTTTGAGGAACTGAAATACATGTAATCATTTTTATTTACCCAATCTATGTCTAGCAACCTTATTTTTCTTACTACTTATTTATATTTTTGCCAGATAACTGAAATAGTTGCTTTTAATTTACAATCCAAACAGATTTTTGAAAATAGAATATTAGATTAGTGTGAGAGTAGAATAGGTATTTGGCACTTTCTGAGGCCACACCAACGACAAAAACAATATATCAGATCAAAGCACATGTGTGATCCATGTAAAATGATTGTAAACAAGAATATAAAAAATTTCTAAAAAATGCCTACTTAAAAAACAAAATTAAATCTGTAAATATTATGTTAGTAATAGAAACTAAATTGAATTACTAACAAAGCAATGTATGTATTATTGTGGAATGGTGCACTCATGGGATGCCAGAAGCCTGGTTCTACCCCCGATTCTATCTATATTTTCTAACAGAAAACTGTAAAGCTTGATCTCTCTTCTTATTCGTTATATCTAGATATCGACGGTTACTAGTATGGCTCCAAAGGTTTTTTGGTTTAGCCTCTGATTTGATTTTTATCGTGGTTTTACTTTGGTTTTAGCTACACCTTCCCAAGGACCAATATAGAGTGAGTAAGCGTGCCTGCATCAAATACATATTTAGAAAGATCATCATAATGATGTGGCTCCTTGAGTTTAATTAGACATAGCTATAAGTACGTATGAGGCATACAGGATTTATACTTTTGATGAGTCAGAATGTGCTGACATAAAGAGGCCTCCAATCAAGAGTCATTTATCGGGTAAAATCGTTGTATGTGCTACACTTGTTACTCTAAAGAGTCTCTAGAGAGTTATTCAGAGTCTTGCGGTTTCGGATACCCTTTTTCATTTACAGAAATGAATATTCTAGGTTAGGTATATTATTTTCTATTTCTTTTATAGCAGTACGCTTTGCAAGAGTAAGAGAGCGAATGTAAAAATACGCAGTTGCGTTAATTTTGATGTAAAAATTTCTAGAATGTATAAGGAAAACTAACTATTTTTAACTGATCGACTGACTTCATATTTTATATGAGGTGCTACATATATTATAAGTAAAAGAAGTATTTTTACACCAAGTTTCAAATTAAGGGGGTGATTACTTGAATTATTTTAAGCCCAAAAACCCAAGAAACCAAGAACGTGAGATTACTGGTTTCCACCAGTCTTTGACTGTCTTCCAATTGTCTCTGAAACTATATGACACAAGTTGACGAAACATGGAGAAACTACGTAGCTAATTAAAGGGTATGGTTCAGTGTATTTTCATGTAAATGTAGGTCAACTAGTGATGCAGATATGGGGGAGTCTTGTCATTGTAAACCTCGATTAATCTACGGCACTGGATTTTTTGTCATTTGATTTTGATGATTTTTGTATTTGGCACATTTTACGGTTTTTAAATGGTTAACTAAAATTACTAACTTAAGAAGTTTAGAAATATGAATTAAATGCGTCTATTAATTTTCTGAAAACCCATTGTCATAGATTGTCCGAGGTTTCCAATGGCAAGGCTCCCCCGTATCTTGTTATACTGCTATACATCATAACAATCTATGTTATACAGCTTCAGAGTTGATTGAAAAAAAAATTAGTAGGTTTTTTTTCAAAAACTTTAACCCCCTCTATGGTGGAAACCAGAGACCTCAGAACCCGAGGATATCACAATCTTATGTTGGAAGGCGGCGCAGTTACCCGCAGCACTCAGGTCTTTCGACGCATTGTGCCTGCCGCTAGTCGAGAGCTATTGGAAGAGACCCGTCTATGCCCATAGACCAAGACCTGTTCCAGGGGAAGCTCTCTAATGTCCTGGGGCAGGAGAAATGCTGTACCCGGATGCTTGTGTCTCTTGACCATGAGGCAGGCACAGCGACAGAGGATGTGAATGAAGTGTCCGCAAAACCTGCATCTTCTAGTTTTACTAAAGCCGATAGTGTTAAGGTGCTTGTTGAGATTTCAGTGACCTCTCAGCAGTCCTGTAACAATCCTTATGCTGTTGCGACTTAGCCCAAGTATTGATCAAGTTGCGTTCGACCAAGGCCCTTCAATTAAGAGCCTGGCTTGTCGCAGCCCAGTCCCGTTCGACCATTCTTCCTGATCTTTTCTTGGTCCAGTTTTCAATAGACCTTGTTACATAACTAGGCGGAAGCCTGAGAACTGATTCGGGCCCTGTAAACTGTATACTTGAGCCTCTTTTAGCCAGTGCATCGGCCTCCTCATTTCCCCTTATGTTGTGATGACCCGGTACCCAGGTCAGTTTTACCTGGTTGTTCTGTCCCAATTGGGCCAGACCATAGATTTAAGTCTATGGGCCAAAAAAACATTATTTAATACTCGTACATGCCGCATAAAGGATTTAATATATGTATATTTTTGTGTACATACTGTTAAGAACGCCTGTTGGTACGTATTTTAAAATGCAGATTTATCGCAATAAAAAATAGGATCCGTTTAGAATTCCGTACACTATTAACATTTCAGAGCTGGTGTTGATCCGAGGTAATACAAAAATGCATCAAAGTTATTTAGGTGAATCGTAAATAAAATATTTTTATTTTTAAACGCATTTTTTCGTGGAAAATAACATTGTGGAATTCTTGTGCACATACCGAACAGTACTACTTTTTAATAAATTTCGACTATACAAATACCTCTTTGATATACTCTGCTATTTATAAATATTTTTATCGCGATTATTTTTTTTTGGAATAGCTTTATTTTCAAATGCATAATTTTAGTGACTTTCTGGGATCCGGTTCTTGAAATACAACTATCTGAAGAAATTATGCACTTGACAGACTTGAAAAGAAGTTATATATTAAAAATAAAACGGATACATATTTTTGTCTGTGGGATTAGTTATCTAGATATTCTTTCCTTTCTTTTTGGATATTCGATAATTCGAAATATAAAAAAATAAACCCTCCAAATCCTTGAAAGTCTAAGTCAGGTTATTACTGGCTTTACTGAATTGTCTGCATTCCAGCTATCAAAACAGTACGTTTAAGTTAACTTAAATAGTAAAACAGCACCGGACTGATACTGTTCTGATCTTTATTTTGTTATTGGTTAAATTATTTTCAGAAGTGTGAATGCAGAAGATCCTAAAAGGGAGTAAAACCGGTTGATTTTTATTATTGTTTATAAGTTTCCTGACATACTTACAGCACAAGGAATTGTTGAATGGAACGGTGATGTTTATACATACAGAGTGTCGAAATTATCGCATATGATGGAAGCATATTTTTCTGTAATGTTTCTATAATAAATACTCTATTGATGCCTACAGGATAATTATTTCTTTCGGGATTGGATTTTATATCTGATAATCTTTAGCTAACTAAACCTTTAGCTAACTACTAGGTACCACAAGGGGGGGTTCTTTCCCCCCTACTTTGGTCACTGCTTGTGGATGACCTGCTGGCCATACTTTCTGTGTGGGAGGTTGAGGTTCAAGCATATGCGGACGATCTAGTCATTTTAATCAGAGGAAACTCTGAAGAGGGAATTTCCCTCACCCTCCAAGAGGTACTAGAGACAGTACTGAGTTGGTGTAAGAGGGAGCAGATGTCTGTAAACCCTCACAAAACGGTAATTGTACCGTTTACCAAGAAAAGGAAGCTGGACAACTTAAGACCTCCCTCCTTACTTGGTGAAATAATTCCATTTGCGGAGGAAGCGAAGTATCTGGGTGTAGTACTGGATAAGTCGCTTAATTGGAACTCCCATCTGGAAAAAATGATCCACAAGGCACGACTGTCCTTATGGACTTGTCGAAGAATTTGTGGGAAATCTTGGGGCACTGGACCCAAACAAATATATTGGCTGTATGTGACGGTCATACGACCCATGATCGCATACGGCTCCATAGTTTGGTGGTCCAAAGGACTACAACAAAGGACCAAACTCAAACTCTCTGGTTTACAGAGACAAGCCTGCCTGGCCATAACTGGAGCAATTAGCTCCACACCGTCAGCAGCTCTGGAAATCCTACTGGACCTACCTCCTCTTCATATATATTTGGAGAGAGACTCCAGATGGGCAACATACAGACTAAAGCAGGCAGCTTTTAACATGCCGCAGTCTGACACCATGGAGCGCAATAGGCTGCTGGATGACATGGAAAGTCACAGTATCCTGGAGATGATTTCAGATGTCATGCCTGCAAAGACCAACCTTGAACTGCCCTTTCACATTCTCTTCCCAGGAAGAGATGAATGGGATCGGAATAAGGCTGACCTATTAAGGGCAGATAGTTGTTGGTTTACAGACGGATCCAAAACACCCATGGGAGTTGGAGCCGGAGTATATAGTTGCAACCCAACGGTGAAAATATCTTCATCCCTTGGCAGTTATGCAACTATATTTCAGGCAGAAATTTATGCCATCGAATTGTGTGTACAGAGGCTGGAACAAAGGCAACTTACACGCAAATCGATAAAAATCTTCTCAGACAGCCAAGCAGCTCTTAAAGCTCTTGGTTCCTACCGTTGCAACTCAAAAACGGTATGGAGCTGCCAGCAGGCACTTGCTCAATTGAGCAGGAAAAATAGAATAACTCTGGTCTGGGTCCCAGGCCATGCTGGCCATGAAGGGAATGAGGCAGCCGACTCCCTAGCTAGGGAGGGTGCTGCTTCTGAATTTGTCGGACCAGAACCGGTGCTTGGCATATCCTCGAGTACTGCCAAAGCAACGCTCTTGACCCGGGCTGAGGAGCAAATCCTCCAGTACTGGCGGGAACTACCACGATTAGTTCATTCGAAGGCGTTTATAATAAACCCTTCAAAAACAAGAACTAAAAAACTTCTAGAGTTAAGCAGGTTTCACCTACGAACTCTAATTGGCCTATATACGGGCCACTGCCGTTTAAAATATCATCTGTGCAAATTCGGCCTAGCAGAAGATGCTGAGTGCCGCCTATGCTTAGAAGATGATGAAACGGCAGAACACATATTGTGCACCTGCCCCGCTGGGGAAAGGATCAGATACTCATTATTTGGCAAAGGACAACTTCTGCCAGAGGATCTGAACAAATTCTCACCCAATAAGGTGATCAGCTACATTAAGAAGCTGGACCTGTTGGGTGAAATATAAGTAGGTGTGAGCCACAATAGACCACATGGTCGCGGTGGAGGGTCTGGTTTTCGGCCCACTCACTTTTGAACCTAACCTAACCTAACCTAACTACTAGGTAAAAAATATGCCGATAATAAAATTGAAATTAAGTGCATAGAAAACTAATAAATATTTTACGGAACATCAGAACATGACAAATACCAAGAGAAGATCCTTTAACAGTTCAGCATGTTGAAGTAACACAAATTTTTGTTTCAAGCGACTGCTCATTCTTTAAAAATTTAAAAAATATTCAGAAATTGTGTTTAGCAGACGCAATTTAGGTTAGGCATATGCCCAAGTTGCATCTCTATATGATATATAAACATATAAAAGCAAAAAAGAAAGTTGATAAAAATTTTACCTGGTTTACTATTCCCATTACCAGCGGTTACCCATCACTGGTTTGGTGCAGTGAACTATATGTATATATATCTGTATATTTTCTCTTACTTTACTTAAAATTATGGTTTAAGTTATTACTTTTTATCAAACATTTAGCATATAGAAAAGTTCAAAATAGATATTTACGTCATATAACTATTTTAAAATAGGTGTATTGTACTTATAAGAAATAAAATAAATACCTAAGTCTGTTTTATAAAGTGTATATATTCCTGTGCCAAAAAAATAATTTTCTATACAAAATTGTCACATTTTGATTACGTGAACATACCAGGCCCCCTGCGTAGTTACTTAAAATACTTTAGTATCAAATTTTTATTATATAGGTCAGAATTTACCCGAGCCCATCTTTGTGAACTATTTATACATGTTCTTTATTGTCAAATTAATAAATCGATGTCTGCCCCATCTGCACTGAAAAAACAGTTTGTGTGTTATTAACAAACTGTGTTTATATACACCAGTTGTGGTCAGGATATCATATTTATATAAAATTAGCATAGCACACCTGAAATGCGTCCTTTGTCATGTATGGGGATGATCAACTTTTATTAATTTCAGATAGAACAATGAGCAACTTAAATCTAAATGCAATAATGTTCTTCAGGAACTCGGCGAGTGGTCTAGATCAAACTTCCTTGACTTTAATATAGAAAAAACTCACTTGTGAGATTTCTTAATAGGCAAAGATATTGTGCACCCTTAAACATTGTGATGAGTGGTTCAAATATATTGACAAGTAGTGAGAATTCTTGGGTATTACAATAGATGAGTGTCTTAAATGGAAGGTGCACTGTACTCAGTTAATGTTAAAACTGCATTCAGTCTATTATAAGAAATCTACGAAATGTCCTGAACATATGAACTACTGATTATGTTATACCACGTGCAGGTAGGTTGAGATATTGTGAGTGCTTTTGGGAACGTTCCACTCAGCACTGCGGGTACTGGATGGTTTAGAGCACAGAAACAGTTTACAGTTTACTTTACAGTTTAGTAAAGGGTCTTGCTGATTTGTGTGATATAGTTTTTCGTATAGAAATTTGTTTAATGATTATAAAATTGAAACTTTAGTGAATGTTTTTATGTAATATGTGTTTTATTGTTAGAAATAACATTTTTATTGTTATAGAAATGTTGAATTTATTTTGTTTATTTGTTATAAAATTGATTATTTACATATATTTTGTAATATAAATGTGTTTTATTTATGCTTCATGTTGTTAACTGTTTTTTTTTTAAATAAATATTATTTTTAAACACTTGATATTTTTGCTTTTATTAATTTAGAAAAACACTTAAATAAAAAAGCGTAAGTATAGCTAGCCAGGGGTGACAAGGTTAAAAAAAGAAAGACTGAACTTTACATCGAATTCGCATAAGTACTTTTTTCTACTCTTAAACGTTTCTCATTTAATGGTCTCCGGCGGTGGATAGAGAAAAACCGACATTGATCGAATGAAAAGATGCTTATAGTTATAACATGTTTAAGATAAGAAATAATATAATGGATATCTTGAAAACAATAAGAGATACAAAGTTAGAAAAAAAATATAATAAATAATATTATATGACCTATCACCGTCACCTATGACATGTCACCGATATGTTCTTTGGTATCGGTATGAAAAAAGTGAATTAACTCGTTCATTCCTAAATAATTTTGTTTCTTATTTTTCCCGTGTTTATCCATTTTCATGATAGAAAAACAACAACAAGATTTCAATGTTTATAAAAAATAAAAACAAAAAATTCACCGATAGCATTATACCCATATATGGGCGTCCCTGTATAGAGACATGAATTTCATGTAAGAAAATGCAATGCGAAATTACTTACCTTATATTCAATGTATTATTTATTAAATTTTGTAACTATTTACATATTTTGTTAGGTATTTAGCTTAGTAATTTTTTTGCTAAAAAGTAATTATAAACTTCTATTGAATACAGGCAATATTACTGGAGTACTTGATTGGAGTAGTTTATTCTATTTGATCAAATAGAAAGCTCATACATTTTTAAGTGAAGTGTGCAAAAGCAGGTATTCATTTTGTTTCACTTCGTAAGTCATCATAAAAAGTATTTTTACTGTTGCTCTTGGCATTGGACGTTAATATAAATTTTTGGAAACATAAATTTGTTTCGCCATAATTTGCTCAGCCATAATTTGTTCAGCCATAATTTGTTCTTGATAATAAATTGCAGTTATGTATACTGCGAGCATGCACATTACCCAAGTGATGCCACAAGTGATGTCAAAAATATTTTCTTTTCGTTTTAATAATATAGCGCATATGACTACCTATCAAAATATTTCAGAAACCACGTTGACAATATGGTATCTTCATCAGCATTTTTCTTTCTGCTCTCTTTATAGAACATAATAACATAATAACAACTTGTTTAAAACACTTAAGGTTAGTTGACGTCTACTCCTACTCTGTTATTTGAAATGGTTGTACCTGTACGCATATTTAGAAAAAGGTTTCAATCGCGAATACACTCTGGTACATATTATGGTTTATTTCTTATAAAAAAGGAGAATGTCCAAAATGGTGTCTGAAAAATAATGCGTTAGATAAGCAGCTCGTAGCTTTCCCAGGGTAGAAATCAACGGATGTTCCTTTTTTTATACATTACAAACCAAATATGAACGTACTTATTTATGAGAGAACGCTTTATTCGAATATACAAAACCATAAAACCATTTAAATTTACAAAGTTGACGTTAACTTCCTGTATAACCGAAAGTGTTTCAAACACATCGTTTTTCAAAGACAGCATACATAGGTATACTGATGTGACAAATTTTAGTATTTAAATCAAAGTGGTTTCTGAAATACTCTATTGAGAAACGCTGCATGTTCAACATAAAAAATCGCTTATTATCACAAAATATAGTAAGAATACCTGGTAAGTATTATTAATATTATAGTATTTGAATATTTATCACATTAGATATTAAAATTTGTATCAAAATATATCTTTTAAAGTTCTTTCTTCTTCTTCTTGTTCTTCTTACTTCTTTTTTTCACTTCGAGAATGCCACCTCTGGTTAGAACCATGTCGAAACTGTTTTGACTATGTAATTATCACAGTGACAGTTTCTATTTCTTTACTTACATTTCTCAATTTCCTTGGTCAAATATATACGTATGCTTTAATTTGTGCCCTGTAGGATCCGTTTTTAAGTAAAGTTTGTGGTTTTCGAAATACGGTAATTTACAATGACTGTTTAACATCCCTTTCATTTTAGGTCAATTCTGATATATGCTAAATCTACGTACTCGACTTGCCTACCCTATACGAGTAAGATATGAGACTGCCAGGGATGTGGCGAATTTAAATTTGCATAAAATTACAAAAATTCACTATTGCTTTCACACTAAACTTTTTTAATAAATATTACTCGGAATATCTCGGAGAGGCACCGTTTTTAAGTGGACTTTATTTTCGAAGTATAATATGTTTTATTTCCCAATTTCTGATAAATCCTGATCTCTCTTGACCAACTCTATGTACAGGACGAGATTCGTCCCTATAAGGACAAGATTTCAAGACGTTAGAGCTTATTATATTAAGGGTGTGGCGAATTTTTGTGTAGAAAAATGTATGAAAGTCATCATTTCCATGTACTACCTATCTTTGTTTGATACTGAACTTATTTAGTACTTCTAGCATATCTATCCTTATATAGGATATGCACGGTAAGCTAAGCAAGGCTCAAATTTATCTCATGAATAACACCGTGGCAGAAAATTGTATAGTAATGCCAATAATAACGTGGTATTTTTCCAACACTAATTCTTATTGTCTGTATACACCAGACACCAAAACTTCTTGAAAATATTAAACTATGAAAAATCTGTTCTTGGTTTCCAAACTGTAGATCTATCCGTTTTGTTTCTCATTATAGTATATCTATCCTACTATTAACGGATTTTGCATAATTTAACATTTTATTGAAGAAATTCCAAAGTGTATACAGCCATTTAGTGGGATGGAATTTTATTTATAAGAGTGATGTTTGTTAAGTATCTTTAATTGGAAATTTAATAAGACTTTTCTTTTTAAAAAAGTGGGTTTAATAGGTTTTATTTGCGACTGGAATCAAGGAATGTTACCTACCACTGTTTTGTTGTGATAAGTTAACGTTATTAGTTTAAAAATTATATCTGACTCTGTAAATTTAATTTTTTTATGCCCTGTATAATTGGGTGTAAATATAAACATTACTGGCTAAAGATTTTTATTTCAGAATTATACTAAATAAATAAAATAGTTGTTATCTGAACTGTGTATTTAAATAATTTATGTTGTAAGTGAAAATAATTCATTTATTTTCACAAACTAGTCATTAAAATAAACAACATTGAAGCAGATATTTTTCGAATCATTGGTCTACATTCCAATATTATGAAAGATAACATTTTGATGTCTAGGAATGTCCTGATTTGACTAGACTTGAAAATAAAAATAAAATGTACTAATTTTATAAGCAGACTCCCACTACACAAATGACGGAATATTTCCGTGGAAAAATAAGATTCTCCTAATTCCCCATCAGAAGAAATACCGATAACCTCAAAATAAGTGAGCTGTATTATTTTTAACCTGAGAAACTATTTAACAAAAACATAATGTTATGCTTAATGACAAATGGAGAAAAGGTAGCTATTTCTTTTTTATTTTATCCGACCTTGAGAGATTTAACGATTTTTGCAGTCACTCGGCTTGTATTTTAATTTAATCAAATGGTGCGAGATAAACTTCAGTAAATATAAAGAACACATTAGCGCCCCATACACCAGCGGAATATCTGCGATATCTGATACGTAGCGAGCCAAATTTGTAAAGATATCAGTGCGTTAATGGTTAACCACGATTCAGGAACGTTTTGACTTGTCATGGGTGATTGAACACGAGAAATTTTAACGGAATTTATCGAAATGTACAGAAGTCATAATTGTTTATGGCAAATAAAGACAAAAGATCAACAAAAATCGTGCTTATATTGAGCTGGTAAAGCATGGTAAACCCATTGGATCATTTGGATCAGTTGCTCGCAATTCTCGCAAAAGTGACATATGGCTAAAATCGTTTCGTCGCGATAACCAATTTTTGATTACTTTTTTGTCAATCTTTTTTTGTGTAACCTTTCTAAAACCACTCTGAGCCCAGCACAAGCAATAGCCTTCCGTTTGTTATGAGAAAACATTTTAAAACACTGCATTCTGTCAGCCAGCAGCCAGATCTCTAACTTCACCTAAAATACTACGCGCCAGATCAAATCTGTCTGAAGTGTAGGATATTTCTCCATTAACGGACGGATTTGATACCTCAAATCATGCATGAAGATCTGACGTGCGTGCCTGGTATTTTAGTTGGTGAACAACGAAAGATTTAGTTCGTCCGATACGGATCGATCGAATCAAATCTCTACGTATCTGTACGGATAATCCGCTCGTGTATGGGGCGCTATTATATTTTCATAGGGTATACCTATATCATAATTTAATCTGAATAAACCACATATAGGACTTTGGTGTTTGACTGGAAAATGGACTGGAGAAATTGTATTTGTGAGTTTAATACAAAAAATGCATTGTTTTGCATTCCTCGTGTACTTTTTCGCGGCGATAAAGCATGGCCGATGCACTTACACCTGATTGTAAAAATGAAAAACATGACAACTCTAAAAGCCTTTTACATAACACAATGGAATTAGCTTTATTAAGCACTACTAATATAGCTTAATTAGATTCAGCTTATTGAATAAATTATTTACAAAAACATAATGACAATGTAATAAAAGATAGATGTTGTATCCAAAATTACAAATTGCATAAAATTTGCGGAGTTTTTGAATTGGTGTTGAGACGACATTACGAATCTGATACAACGGATCGTAGAATCGAATTAACTTTTTAGAAAATAGGTAAAATCAACATTTGCAGACCACTTGTTTTATTTCATCACGAGCCTCATGACTTAGCTCCTTGCAGCTAGTACTCTCGTGGGAATGGTTCTGGCTTTCTCGTCAAAGGATTATCCTTGCCAAATTTCAAATAATAATGAATAATGGCCAACTAAAGGCAGCCAAAATATAAAAATATTTGGGGGCAAAGATTACCGCATGACTTGTTAAAATTATACCTATGATTTGGTAGTCATACCTACTACGTATTTTGGTAATTCGAAAGATATACTGTACGAAAAATCTACAGCACTCAATACGAAAAACTAAACGAGAAAATTAGTAGTCTCCGCCGAATAAACAAAGAGGATAAACTAATCCTCTTTGGTATAAGGTTACTTTATATTAAAACGTACTATATTTAATAAGGTATATCCTATAATACATAAGTATCCCAACTATATATAACTATATTCCTACAACAAAATTGTTGATAAGAATGACTTATTTCATTCTACAAAATTTTATGAATTACTGAATATGTATACAGGATGGCTATTTTAGTAGCAACCTTTTCTTTATTTACTTATGGTAAATTACTGTAACGTTTGTCTAACCTCCAAACAGATTAAACCAGCTTGTTCGACAAAACAACACAAATCTTTATTGTCACTAGATTCAAACTTCAATTCTTTTTTCACAACTGTCAACACAAATTCCTTAGTTTGACGTTTCAGTTTAACGCGGTCACGCTTTCGACTAAAAACTCCCCGTCCCCTTGAAATCACGAGTATTTATATATTTTTCAAGCTTCCGGAATATTCGGGAGCCTCTTTTTGGATTCCGGAACATAATGTAACGATTCTATGACTTAAAGGAAAATTCTAGATTAGAAACGTCAACCTAAACATTTTACAAATGTTAATTTATAAACAATAAGAAATTAATTAACAAAACAGGCAGATTCACTAGCAAGGTAGGTGAGCTTCCGTAACATTACTATAACAATAGATATGTTTACTTCATTGTTATACAGCATATCAGGCTGTTACAAATTCGCTTCTCACTACAGGGATCTCGGAAACGGTAAGAGATTCGAACTAGCTTAAATGGGGGCAAAGTTGCGTAATCAGGGGACCAACATTATCAAGGCTAACTTGACTAAAACTGGAACTAACTTGGCTAAAAAATCAAGGCTAACTTGATTAGTATTCGAAATATCTGAAAAAAATCGAAATTTTGAATATCTGTTTTTGTTCCATTTCAGCCTTGTTTGAGGTGATATTGAAAAAAGAAGAACACGTTCTCATGGCAACTTTTTGCCCTCTATCGAATGGCACAATCAATTTTTATGTGCAACGTTTCGTCTTTCCAAGACGAAACTTCATTTTCATCAACTTCATTTTTTTAAATATGGCACTGGAAATTTTATTACATTTTTTGCAAGCTTTCGTGACCCCCAATGCTGTACTCCCTCAGCCCGAACCAGATTCAGACGTTTTGTCTCGAAAAATTCATCTTCAATGTATTCGTTAAAAATTTATCTAAATTTTTATATTTAGATTTCTGTTTATTGAATTAACGTACACTTTAAGTGTCGTTAGACTCTGTGAAATCCACTTTGAATTTTGAGCATTCGAGAAACTTGGAAATAAATATGGGCACGAGATGAAAACTCTAATAATGTTTTAATATAACGCGTGATGGTTTAAAATATAATTTAAATAACCAGGCTGATTTTACAGAGTCTAGCGACACTTAAAGTGTACGATAATTCAATAAACACAGAAATCTAAATACAAAATTTAGATCAATTTTTAACGAATACATTGAAGATGAATTTTTCGAGACAAAACGTCTGAATATAGTTCGGGCTGAGGCAGTACAGCATTGGGGGTCATGAAGGCTTGCAAAAAATGTAATAAAATTTCCAGAACCGTATTTAAAAAAATGAAGTTGATGATGGTCCTGGAAAGATGAAACATTACATATAAAAATTGATTGTGCCATTCGATAGAGGGCAAAAAGTTGCCATGAGAAAGTGTTCTTCTTTTTTCAATATCACCTCAAACAAGGCTGAAATGGAACAAAAACGCATATCCAAAATTTCGTTTTTTTTTTCAAATATTTCGAAAACTAGGCATGTTAGCCTTGATTTTTTAGATGCATAAGGCTCGTCTCCTGATTACGCAACTTTGCTCCCATTTAAGCTAGTTCGTATCTCTTACCGTTTCCGAGATCCATGCAGTGAGAAGCGAATTTGTAACAGCCTGTATATGCTAAAATTACAGGAGTTCTATAACAATATTTTTTTTAATATACTTAGAAATAGTTGAGTAATAGTTTTAATAAGAAGTTATACATATTCAATTATTTATTTGTACCTACATAACACTGACGTATTGTTCCGTATAATATCAAAACACATATTTCACTCGACGTGCGTTTCTCCAACCAAGATGGCATCATCGGGAGATGATTAAAACTGAGTTTTAATCATCAGTGCAGTATAGTATTTTGGTGTTATGTGGAAAACTACATCGGTGTTATCTTCACACCAAAGGTCACCTTTCAACTGTATAGGGTATTCGCGTATATTTTGACCCCTACCTACAGGGGTTATTAAGAAAGTTAGAAAAACAGGAGTTTTCGAAATATTTAATATTTAATGTTTACAATAATAAAAAAACATAGAAATATTAAAAAATGAAAATATTAGAATAACTAAGGAGGTTACATCGAAAATCGTTAAATATTTTTTATTACTGTTGGTTTCTAGTGTTACATATTTCTAGTTCTTTGTATTTTTTGTATTTTTTATGGTACTCGCTGTCGAATATTTCGAAAACTGTCAGTGCAAATGTCAACAAAATATATATTTTTGAAATCAGGAAAAAAATGTTTCCCAAGCGTGTAAAATTATACAGGGCGTCCCATTTAAAAATATTATGTTCAATTGGTTTTCCCAAGTTTACGACATGCAATTTTTTTTTTTGAATTAGCTAAAAGATAATACGTGAAAAGCCAAAGAACTTTTGGTATTTAATTTTTTTTTCTAACTTTCTTAATAACCCCTATAGATAGGGGTCAAAATATACGCGAATACCCTGTACCTACCTACATAAGTATAGGATATTAAAAAAATTATTACTCAACTGATTATTGAATAACTAAGAACCTATATCCTTTCAACACATCCTGTGACCAATTTTGTTTTTTTAGATAACTTTAACTGTATCTATTTCAGCATTAAGTACATAAATATTTTTCAAAACATATTTTTCAGCGTAATTAGTGATTCGATGGATCATCGTTCTTTAAACTGCGTGTTGGTTGTTTTAAAAATAACATGATAATGTATGGGTACCTGTAGATGAACATGAACATGTTATGTGTAGTATGACGCTATTGTTTTATTTTTAAAATCATTGATCCCGAAAGGGAGTGGTTGCACGTCATACTTTACGTAGTGTACAGTTGGCCAAAAAATTTAATTATTTTTATATGTTGTTTACTTTCCTGACTTAGATCATCGTTATAAAATATTTATAGTTTATATATACCTTTCATTCAATTTTATAACTCAATTACTTCTATCTGATCCTTAAAATGTATATACAAGCCTGTCAATAACAAATAAATATTATTTTTAAGAGATAAATAAGCTTTTCTAATATGTAAGACATATCATTACTTTATTGCTGTTGTATGCCGATTGTAATAATACACAGTGGGACAAAAAACGGTACAAATTTTGTTCGCTCATATTTTCGTAACTTATTGCCAATAGTGTAATAATAAATTAATAAATAAATAATATACAATTGAAATGCCCAATTCTTATAATAAGATGAAGCACTTTTGTTCTAAAACGGTAGTACCTACTAACTCAAAGTTCTCGCCAAAATTGGACATAGAGGTGACGATTGCAAATGCGTAGCTAATGAAAATGAGGGCATATTGAATCATATTTGTAATGTTATAATTGGGACAATTTTATTTGTGTTTATTTCAATACAAAAAAATTCTTAAAGCCAGAATTTTTGCAAACCTCAACGTGATGGGGCACAACTTTTAAGTTGGTATTACTTTTTTAAAGAAAAACTGCTTCATCTCATATATAAAAATTGGGATTTTCAATGGTATATTATTTACTACATGTAAGTTATAACTTACGAAGATATGAGCGTTCCCAATTTGTATGTTTTTTTTCCCCACTGAGTATATTTAATATTAATCGACCCAACAAAGTAGATATGATAAAATATTAGGTATATTAATATGAATACTATATTTTCTATATTCCTACCCTATTATAGATGAGGTTTTCCGCAGATTACCATCTACCAGCACTTTGAATGATGGATTATGATCCATCATTCAAAGTGCTGGTAGATGGTAATCTGCGGAAAATGACATGAAATCACGCGAGATATACCGTCCCCTTATTTACACATATGTAGCTTTTAGTGTTTGTTTTTTCAGTTTGTAAACTGATATGGAATGTTTTAATCAGTGTCAATTGTTTAGAAATATATTTTATTACATAATATCTTAATATAGTGTGTACAAAATTCGCACCTCACAAAGTTTCTGTTTCTGAGATATATAGGTAAAAAAAAATATTTTTTGTCTTCTTCCAAAAATCCCTCGCATTTTCGAAAATTGATGGATGACGACTTTTGCCGAGTAGATTATTGGAATACTTAACATTAGAATGCCATTTCAAGTTTTGTATTTCAATTTTGTCCAAAATAATGGTACAAAATTCTTATCTCTTCAGCGATATATGATAACCCTATTTTATTTTATTATTTTGTTAGTAAATAACAGCAGTTTTTTAAGTATAGTTTTTTCACTTTTAGCGTTCTTGCGGATTCGACATGGGCAATTATATATGACTCTTATTTATCGTCAATAATATGTGCAAAAAGTTGTCTAGAGTCACTCTTTTAAGATATTTTTAGCAAATTTAACATTACTTAAATGACGTAATAAGTTAGATACAGAGCTGTCCAGTATTTGAAATAAAAGTAATTGAAAAAGTATTTCAAATACTTTCGGTATTTGAAGCACTTTATTTCAAATCCTTTCGATTGTCGGTATTTGGTGCTTGGTATTTGACAACTTTTGGTCGAGTATTTGGATTTGGTATTTGATTTTCAGAAATATTGGTATTTCAATTACTTTGCTTGGTATTTGAAATACTCTCCGGTATTTCAAATACTTTCCGGTATTTCAAATACTGTACCACTATTTCAAGTACCTCCTACTTCTTTTCTTACTTATCCATATATATTAAAACGCGTCCATTTTGTTTAGCTCTAAATTCCGCCGCCGAATCGACAAAGTTTCAAAGCTATCTCCTTCGAGAGGGGATCGCGGAACGATCCCCGCGGGCCACCGGAGGTCGCCCCTTGCCTTTCTCCAATGCGTAGGGGTATTTTTGTCCCGTTTGAGACGATGTGAGATTCGTACCGATGTGAGATTGCACTAACGAGACAAGCACCTCCCACGAAAACTGTCAAATTAATTAAACTTCAGATAGGTTACTTTCCTACGAGAAATATTGCTAACGGAATCAATAGTACTGACTGCCAAACACTTGCCAAACACTGATTACCAAAATACTGAAACGAAATGCTTTTCCAATTAGAAACTCGATAAAAATTATTTTTTCAGGTTGATACGTACAGTTTACATACTTAAACGTCTCAAGGTAAACAATTGCCAACAGGCGTGGTAGCGCATCGGGAAAGTCGTAGGATTGAAAACTTCATAATGTTGATTTCGCGAGTTCGAGTCACGCTGGAGGCAAACTTTTTTTTAACTTTTTAATTCCAATTATTTATTAGTATTAGTATTTAGTTATTCTGTTTCATTATCCGTAGCTTTTATTCTTTCTGCACGTAAAGTTTAGAATTAATTCATTCATTAAGGCAATCTGTTAAATTCATCATTTTAGCTTACAAAAGTAAATATCTACAATATTTTTGCTCCCATTGATAAAATTGATAATAATGTTTACTTAAAAATAAATTCTGCTTTCAGTACTTAAAAAATTATGATATTTTACCATTAAGAATAGAGTATCCTTACAATTCATCAAAATATTAAGAAAAATCGTTTAGTATAATTGCATCATTATTCCAGATACAAAATTTCTTTAATATGTATTTTCTTAAAAATAATATTATTTTAGATGCATTTGTCACCCGACGGGTGACCCCTGGTAGGGCTAGAAACGGGAACGAAAATCGCGACAGCGATTTTCTCTATATCAGCGATCTTTTCTTTTACCTTTCTATAAGAAAGGTAAAAGGCATTTATGTACCTAATCCTACTACTTAGAATCTTTAGTATCGTAGAATTAGATACATGAAAACGTCTCCATTCCATATTATCCTAGTATTGTACTAATTGTACCATGTATGTAGTAACCTCATTGGCATTATTGGCAACACTGGCAACAATAACTGTATAATTAATTATTGTGAATACCATTTACTGTTGTTGAATGTAAATATTTTGTTACCCTTTTCAGACTAAATTAAAAGTTATGTTTGTTTTATGTTTTGTTATTATTATTACTTATTTCCTCAGTCGTAAAATTTCAGCAGGTATAAATAAATATAATTTACATTATTCCAAGTACCATTTCAAATATCTATAAAATATTTGAAATAACTTAAAATATTTGTTGGGTATTTGAAGTACAATTTGCGGTATTTCAAATAACTATAAAGGATTTTAAATACCCTAAAATAATTTTTAGGTATTTGAAGTAAAACTTGTGGTATTTCAAATACTGGAAAATATTTGAAATACTTTATTTGCTCGAAATTTCAATTACTTTTCTTGAGTATTTGGTATATCAAATCCTTTCTATAAAGCAGAGTATTTGATAATTTAAACTGCAAATACTTTAGATGGTATTTGGTATTTGATATTTGAAATACTTTTTATAGGTATTTGGAGCAGCTCTGGAGATACCTATATAAGTTATGCGTAGGTATTACAAAATTGGATGTATAAGGTCATCGCAGACAAATCTTAGATTCGACTTTAACTTTGTTGTCTTTGATGTTATCGTAATAGTAAAAAGCTCTATATTAACTAGTTTTTAATAAGGATTTAATTTTTTTACAGAAAAACAGTAGAGCATTGCATTGTGAAGATATAGTTATCGATTTTGTTTCTGCAACACTTCGGTATTTGAAAAACCTGTTCCTTCGGGAATACAGTCATGTATAGGATATAATAGGTAAAAATAGTGGGGAAGATATAGTTAACGATTTTTTACTTCCTCGGTATATTTAAATACAACAAAGTTATACAGTCAAATCTTCTCTAGAATGACTCTGTATGTATGCATAAATAATTAGCTATTAAAAATTGTAAAAATTACTTTATTAAAATTCCTATAGAAGTCTTTGACCACAGATCAAATTGTAAATAATAAATCTATTTTTATATAATTACACAAATCAACCGCATACTTTGTTACCACGCCTTCTCTATAGGTACTAATACTTTGTGAAAGGTGTGAAAATATTCACAATTTATTTTGCTCAGCTATGGATTCGTAAGAAACATATTACAGTCAAGGACACATAAGTTAGTACTATAAATATTATAGCCCTTCTTCCCACCAGCGCATCCGGCATTTTTTAGAATTTGTTGTCTATTTTAATAAATAACATAAGTATAACATGGATGAGTTGCAAAGCCTAACTTTATGGTGTTAAATAACACTTTTTTATTATGAAAAATATACCAACCTATAGAATGTTCATTCATATTTGTATACATGTTTTTCATAAAATAATATGTGTCCTGTATCTTATATTATATCTTACCCCTTATTCTACTTCTTATTCTACTGTCCTAGCTAATCATAAGGATTCGCTAGGACACCTTAGACTTGTGTGGCAGAGGGATGACATATTATTATTCGCTAGGCCATAATTGCGCCTCAGGAACGACTTACGTGGGTAGGCCCTAACCACCATTCAGTGCTAGAATAAGGGAAACCTTAAAAATCTCATTCGTTAACAGGAAAGTCAAACATTAACCGATGTTAATCACCAAGTAGACATTCTTCCCATCTTTGGTCCATTAAATATTATATTCATTAAATTATACAGGATTATTCAGAACTTATCCATAATAAAATTTGGGGATGTTCAACATACATGTAGAAATGCGGTAGTCCAAAAAAAAATTTTTTTGGCGGAGTCTGAAAATTATTTAAAAATTTTTCATTGCACGCCGCTGGATACTGGTCCACTGTAATAGCGTGACCTTGGGACTCACAATGCAAACTGGCTAGAACGAAAAAAACCGGCGCACACGGGGCAAAAAAGATTTGCAGCGTTTTTACTTTAAAATAAACTTAAAGATAGATACCTAGATGTGACCAAAGTGACGTGTCTTTAAAATGAATAAAATTTTGTTACACTAATTTTGAAGAATTGCGCTACTTGATTACTAGGTATTAGAAACATGAAATTTATAAAAAATTTGCACATACCTTGTTACAAAAGCTGTTCGAAATAATATTCCTGGTACACAATTTTTCGCACGCCCTTATCCAATTTTGCCGCAGTAAACCGAATGTTCCTCCTGGTTGCTGATCTTGTAAACGCAAATTATTAAGTAAATTGGGGATTTTCAGCATTTTGCTGCAACAACCAGTCACAAAACCTAACTGTCGATGTGTCGGTGTGCCGATTGGGAAATCGTTCCGCATACAAGCGCGAAGCTGCCAATGAATTTTGTCCAACTTCGCCATAAATAAGAATCATGTCCATCAACTCAGCATTACTGTACACATGAGCCATTTTGAAAATTTTACAGTTTAATTCTCGATAAATAAAACACCCGCACAGAGACAGCGACACAGAAAGACTGATGACTGCATAGACAATAAGAGATATTATCCCCACTCACATTGTTTACGGGAAATCCTAAGCCTTTTATTATAATTTTTTTTGGTGATATCGATTTCTTATTTAAGGATGCACATATCCTCAAAGTTTTAGAGATGAGTTCTGAATAACTCTGTATTTTTCCATGTTCCCTATGCATTAATATGCAAAGAAAATAATCTTATCAACCTTGTATAGACATTTATTTTTTATTATTATTATTGTTTTTATTATTATCATTATCATCATTTGAAAATGTAGCTGAAACAGATCAGAACCAACCTTTTACAGTGAACCAAATCAATAATGTGCAACACGTAACCAAACACGCAACAAACATCAGTTCATAATGACATTTCTAGTCCTATTTGTAGTTTGTCGTTTTTATCAGTCAATTTTGTGATTGATAATTGATCAAATTACGTGATAAATTTTATCATAATTATCATATAGGTAAAAAGGGTAACAGGAAAATATCGTATTTCAGAATTGAGGTAATCAGAGTCTAAGTAGATGATCGACCCCAAAATTGGTAAAGACTAGAAAAATATATAATTTTCAATAAAAAATTGCTATCTATATTAGAAACATATATATATATTAAAAATAATGTTATTCTTAAAATTATTATTATTAAATTCGTTATTCAATAATAGAATATTGAATATTAAAGCAGTTCTAAATTTTAAACATGTTTCTTCGCAAGCATTCCATGCCAATTTTCAAATTTTTACAGGTGCATTTCCCAAATAAAACATGAGAATTTGCCAATACACGTGTGTTAATATCAATTAAAATAAATCTCAATATAAAGCATGTGTTTGTTTATAAAATTTTATTACATATGAGTAGGTATCGTTCCTCAGTTGTAATGGACAATAAAACTTAAAATAATCTCGCAAATGCCGCGGTAATAATAGAACAATAGAGAGAGAAATTTAATTGCCATCATAGTCATCAAAAATATACTTTTTAAAGGTGATGTTCTTTTTAAAAGTGCTGTGTCGGTGTTATTAATGTTTTAGCTAATTTATTTAAAAATTTGTATAGGTACTTATTTAAGAAATTGAGCTCAATTAATACCTGCTTTTTTGTTTTATTAGCAATTTTCTTCAACGTAAAATAAAAATTAAGACGTGGGGTATATGTATAGGTATTTGCTGTTCTATGACTAGATTTTCTCAATATATCTGTATAGTTATGTACCATTTAAGCACTGACTGCTGAAAGGTTGGTGTCTTTCTGATTTAATTTTGAAACCACGTGTGCAGTTTCAGCCATAGGATTGTACGTTCCTAAGAGTATAGGCAACCAACTCTGCTTATACGGTATCACGGTAATATTTTCTTGTTCCCACTTTTTACCAGTCTCATTTGGTTATTATCTCTGGAACTTTGGTAATGTTTACATAATGATAATATGGTACCTTCTCGTCCTCACACACACAAACTGTAGGTAGTAATTTTATTATTGTTATAAATAAATATTACTATAATTTTATAGAAGGTAATTAAGGGCCTTTAAACATTAAATGATAGCGTTTCTTCTATGGTGGTAGTTAAAAAGCTTAAAAGTAACTCTGCAAACAATTATCTTCTATATTTTAGGGAGTTCGAATTGCTGCACATTGCGACAATTAAATTTACGCTTATTATTGGTCCTACACTGGATTGATGTAACAATAATTTTGAAAGTACACCAATAGACAACTTTGTAACCAAGTTAAAGTGATAATGGAACAAATAAAACCATAGCGTTAAGTGTAACATTTTCACTCAATGATACCTAGATAATTAATACATTATTTCTGATAAGTACCTAGGTATGTATATTTAAGAATGTACCTATGTGACCTAAGGCTTTGACTATATTACTAAGACTAGCCAAAGTAATGCGGGACTAGGTTGGCCGGTTTGGGAGACCATTTCTCGGCTGATGGGAGACCAACTCAAATAGTCGCGGTAAGCTTAGACCTAGCGCTAACAGATCTTTATAAACTCAATGCCTAAGGGCTGTTGGAAGTTTTGGAACTAGAGAATAGGTATAATAGGTGTAAATTATTTTAGGTTAAAGAGGAGGGAAAACGGACGAAATATCGAGACCTTCTATTCCAACTCCGCAGACTCCATCCAGAACATACTGTGAAGCTAGAAGCATCTTCTAGCCGGAAGAATGCAGAAGGCGGTCATTCTGGGCTCATTACGTCTACTCAGACCACACTAATCCCGGACTCAGTAGTTACTCACCCCACGGATTTGGAGAGTAGCTACTGATAATCACCAGCGGCCGACCCTGATAATTGGAGCCAGGGAACCAGTCGACTGGGTGTCAACAAAGAAAAAATAATAATAATAGGTAGCCAAGACGCTGCCGCCGCGACATAACAGACGCTCTCTGCGGCAAATATAGACACCGCCTTCGGCAGAATGGTCTTCAGAATTGCTGGGTAAGAACAAGGTAAGTGCTACTAACATGCTTGCCATTCCGTTCAATCCTCCTCCATTCCTTCGAAGTAGTGAAATTGGGGCAAGAAGAAGTTGTAAGTCAACATAAAAGTCCCCCCCAAAATTTAATATAATAAAATTCAGGCAAGAAGGTTTGTAGTACATTTTCAAGGCTAATCAAATCGAGCATTAAATTTAATTTGATAAATTTAAATTGAAATACGTACTGAATATAGTTGCACTAAAGTTGGAGCGTAATGTGTTTATTGTAAATTTCCTTACTCTTACCCATAGAAAATAATAGTCTCTTACCAGATATTATAAATACACCTTACCTTTACCTTACCCATATCCCTATATCTATACCTACGAATAAACACCTTTATACCTCAAATTCAAACATTACTGATGTTAGCGCCATCTAGGAGATAATTTCCCATGCAACCATATTGATTGAACTGAATGTCATAGAATTTTACTTTCTCTGTTGGATTGAAACAAGAACAGGAAATAATCTCATAAGTTATTATTATGTATCTAGATTACCAACAGATGTTGCTGATGAAGAAGACATTAAGGTGCGATGCAAGTTGCTTTCCTTGTGTTTTTCTGCGAACTTGTAATTTTCAAATATAATTGCAATATTGTAAATATTGCAATTATATTTGAAAATTACCCAAATTTATTTTTTGCTTTCGAGCAAATTTAATATATTAACATTTCTAGAAAAATTGAATATCCCAAAAATGGTTATTTGAAACTACTTTTTAAAGTTTCAACCCAAAAAGATCTTCCTTCGTGGCACCTGCATATAATTCAACCAGTGTCTGTATAACAGTGCTCTCATTACATTAAACATTAACATTAAATGTTCTTTTGTTTTCTTCCATTTTTTTCTCTAAAGAATAAAATTATTACAAATACCGTAATTTGCAAATTATGCGATTTGTCCTTAGAGAATTTCAACAAATAGTATATAGCTGCTTAAAATAGCAAAACCAAATTCTGGTTGAGGCAGCAAAAGTAGATCAACTCAAATAAACGATTAAATGTCACTGTGCACCAATCTAGAGTTTCGGACACTTCAGCCTGTCACAAGGGCTAAGTATTTATTAATTTCTAGAAAGGCATAGCGTAGCAACATAACTTTACCTAACTTGCTCTACTGTGCGTAGAGGTAATTCACTTACTTGTCATCAAATGAATGTCAATTACTAACACCTAACGGACTAACGGCACGCATATGTTTCGACCTGTTACATTTCCTCAGTACAGTCCTTAAAGCATGGAAAAAGAGCAACGCACTACGCTGAAGTTTTAAGTGATAAACTTGTCTCTTGCAAGTTATTTACTAAAAACATGTATCAAAAAGATAGATACTATAGATAAGGTCCCGAGGACATTCTTTACGCATACACAGGCTGTTTCATAATTGAATGTCAATATTTAAGGGGGTTAATCTGTGCATGATTTTAAGACAAAAAAGTCACATACACATAGGTCCATTTTCGCTTTATTTTTTATATACAAGGTGTTAAAAGATTTTTTTTGTAAAAGTATTTTTCTTTAATAACTCCGAAACTACATCAAATATTTTCATAAGACTTCTTGGGTGTGAACTAGGTGTAAAGACACGCATGTTTCTGAAAAAAAAAACTGATTTTCAATTTTAACCAGTAGCGTACCAATTAATATGGACCGAATATATTGAATGAAAAGAAATATTTTCTTCATGGTGCTTCACTGTTTAATAAAAAAGATCTCTCGACTTTTTCCTGTCATGAACTGTTTTTCAGTAAAAAAATAAAACATAATGTTTCTAAACCGCTATGAGAATAAAGCATTTTTACACTTAAAGTACCTACTTTTACAATTTTTATTGAAATAAAAAAGAATTCTTTAACAACCAGATAACTAATAACAATTTCTGAGTAAATAACTATACTATTAATAATTTTAACAAACTATCAATTGACTGTTAACAAAGTAATAACTTTGTGAAGCTAAAAAGGAAAAGAATTAATAAGTTGTTGAAAATACCCTGTACATACAATGATACATGCTTCAACTCTTTTTCTCATCTATTATATATTATCTATTTGATATCTATCTGATATTATCTAGTTGCATTTATTATTCAAGCGCATCATGGAATCACAGGAAGTAACAAAATAAAAAAAAAATTAAATATCTCAAAAACGTTGCAATTTGGACACTTAATCCTGAATAAATCATCCTTAAATTTTTCAAGGATATTAAAAATGCAATAAAAAATATTGTGTTCCATTTAAAATACGGAAATTGGTATCGATTTTCGGTACCTGAAGTGACAAGAAGTCTCTCAAAGAGGCAGAGCTATTAGCACCCCTTAAAAAATTTCAAAATTCTACCTTTTAGGTGAATTATTATAGTATAGAATTATAAATCACAAACAATCCTACTACCATTATGATGCTAGTAAAACAAATTTCAGCGCTGGTTTTATCAACAACTGAGGTACCTACCTACACGTTCATTATAATATGCTAAAGTTATTTAAAACTAATGTTTTACATTAGAAAGTTACTGATCCAGTTCTTGCAAAAGTTCATAGAAATTCGATGTATACTTAGATATTATCATATTTGTAATTAATACTAAAGTGCCACAGAGACTAAATAATAAATTCTGGTACTTACACCCATCTAAAACCTAAAATTGAAGGTTCAGTGCAAGCGCATTGTGTTTTTGGCTTTTCAATTGGAAATGCTACCGTTCACCGAGCGCAACACTGGCTGTTTCAACTGAAATTACGATAATTTCTTAACAATTTCTGTACCTTCGTTTCAGTACATGATCAGATGTACCTAAGTATCGTGTTTAATGACAGGCGCAGTTGTGTGGCTTATTAAATTTGTTTTGCTTACCAAATAAGTACCTACCTATACCTACTTTGCATGTAATCTAATCTCAAATATACAAATGTAACTTTTATGGTTGTCTTTTATTTTTATCTATTTTTCTGTTGTGTTAAATAAAGCTGCTTAACATTTGAAGTTCTGTTGGCTTTAATGAATTTAGGTTTCATCTTTTTTATCATCGAAGTAAAATGAACGATATAGATTATGACAACGATTTTCATACACAGTCGAGTGAAAAGTATCTAGAGGAACAGTAATAACAGTTAAGAGCAGTAGGTAATTATTTAAAAATTTAAAAACATTACAAAACTAAATTAAAGGAAGTTATGAAGTCACGGAACAAAGAACAAAACCACATGAACTCTCGGCAATCCGTTCCTACTGAATCTAGTTTCCAGTCACCAAACAGTACCAAACTAACGCTTGTGCATTAATCAGTTGTGAATTGATTCATGAACGATACAAAACGGCGAGTTGGAACCAACCTTCAGCAGGGCCACCGTCAGTGGCGTCGTCAGACTTTTGTTTTTGGATGTGCCAGCACTGGGGTTTGTTTTTCTATAGGTGGGCCAATATTGTTTTACCATTATACAGTCTGTCAATAAAGTAACCCCCCCTGCTAACTTTTGAACGAATCGAATTAGAGAGTTTTAACAAAATACAGGGTGAATCATGTAAAATCAAGTTGATTCTGACGATAAACTCAATTCTTCAAATTCAAAGATGGCGCCACGGGTGCTGCTAACTCAATTTTTTTAAATGGCAAAGTGTGTCGTGTGGCACCTCATTTAAAAGGTAATTCAATTCTCTACATTCTCGTTTTTGAAAAATGACAATCGAGTTATCCGTTCTCTAGTTAAAAGCGTTTGTATTAACGATATTTAAAAATTTTGCTTTTATCAAGTATCCTTGCCTATGCTTGCCACTTTCACTGAAATGTCAATAAGGTTCGAGAAAGCAGTTTAGCGTTCAATTTAAGGTGTTTGAAAGTTTCTACAAGTTTTTTTCTTATTTTTTTAAGTTATTCGATTTGATAGATTTAAGAGAAAATTTAAGAGGAGAGCGGTACTTAAGAATGCTGCGGGAGGAAATTTTTCCAAAGATAGAAGGAATAGCAGGCAATAACATTCAAAGTATTTTATTTCAACAAGATGGGGCCCGCCTCATTTCTATGGACCTGTTACCGATTTTTTAAATAACCATTTCCCGGGCAGATGGATTAGCAGAAGAGGCCCGATAGAATGGCCGGCTCGTTCCCCGGACTTAACTCCTCTTGATTTTTTCTTATGGGTATATTTGAAGTCAAAAGTCTACAGAACTCCTCCAGTAAATTTCGACGAACTACAGCAACGTCTAACACGTATGTGTAAAAATATCTCTGCAGAAATTTTAGGAAATATCAGGCAAGAATTTCAAAGTAGACTTTTTATGTGCCAAGAAGTCAATGGACAGCATTTTGAACAACTTTTTAATTCTTTTATTTATATTTTTAATAAATATTTGTTCAAAATTTGTTGTATTAAAATATTAATTAACATTTTATTCATGGATCAGATTAGAAACAGAAACGCTTGTAACTAGAGAACGGCTAACTCGATTGTCATTTTTCAAAAACTAGAAAGTAAAGAATTGAATTATCTTTTAAATGAGGTGCAACACGGCACACTTTGCCATTTAAAAAAACTGAGTTGACAGCGCCCATGGCGCCATCTTTGAATTTGAAGAATCGAATTTATCGTCAGAATCAACTTCATTTTACATGATTCACTCTGTATTTTGTTAAAACTCGCTAACTCGATTCGTTCAAAAGTTAGCAGGGGGGGGAGAATACTTTGTGGACAGACTGTAGATTCCTCTCATTAGGATACCCACATATCATAGGCTCTTTACACACAGGATTAACGTAACTTTCTTATGAATGTAACCCTTTCATTTGCGTTTCATAAATTTTGAGATTATGAGATAAGTTAAAGAAAAAGTAATTGCCCTGCATCATTGAACGGGCTGGATGTAATATCTAACTATAGGTACTGCTGTTGTCAAATGGCTGTAAAATTGTTAAAGAATGAATACTAACACCGCCTATATTAACTTCAGTTGTTATAACATACATAAATTAGTACAAGGTAGGTTAGAGGGTAGACCAGGCTAATTTTAGGTGGACCATGACCACCTAGACCTCCTTCTCGTAAAACCACTGTTTTTCGCTTAAATTTTACGCAGGTCGGTATGTGATTTTAAAATTAACTACAAGTTTGTTACATTTGTTTGTAGAGAATTGTAAGTTGTTTAACGGAAACTGTAGGTGCATGTGTGCAGGTAGACCAGGTAGGTACTTCCATTAAATTTGTTTTTTCCAAAGTGGCCACTGATGGAATACTTTTAACTTGGTTCAGCTTATTTAAAATGCTTGGTTATAATAATTAGATGAAGTTTGCATTAAAAGAAAATCCTTGCATATTGTTTAAATTAAATCAACAACTTTCATACACATAATTTTTATAAATTTTAGAAAATGCATGCATACCTATGTATATTCCATAACACCAAATTTTTATTTTGGCTAAACTCCTGTGCCATATTGACATAATCGCACTCTCCATTAATGTTTTACTAATTTATGTATCTTTTATGTATCCTAGTATTTACGTCATATTGGTTATTAAATACTTTTGCTTGAGTGTCGGTTTACAGTCTTCTTTTACATGTTTTTTACTTCTTATTCACATGCATGTGTGCCATTAATTTCGCCGTAATATACATATCTCTAAGATAACAGGAAGTAGTTAGTTTTAGTGCTGTATATAAAACACAAAAATATTCAAGCGTTTTATAGGTAATTATCTGATTGTTAATTTTCAAAGAGAAAAAATATCACTACTGCTTCTAATTTACTTAAATAAAGTTGCGAAAAACACGAAAGAACATAAAACAAGACTCACCAAGGGTGAATATACCTACGCAGAATGAAGAATATTTATTTATCTTCGATACAAAGGATTTACAAAGGAATGTATTATCAAATAAATCACAAATAAAGAAATATCGTAAATGCAAACTTAATACAAACAAAACTAAACACAAAAAATATAGAATAGAATATAGAATGCAAAATATGGAATATAGAATATAGAATATATAATATATAATATAGAATATAGAATATAGAATATAGAATATAGAATATAGAATATAGAATATAGAATATATAGAAGTATCAGTCATTACGTGACACAGTTAGTAGATAATTCTAAGTATGGGGTTACAGCAGGTAGGTGCCTATATACGTTTTTTAATTTCATTAAGAGTACCTATAATATACCTATACCTAGTGTTAAAAAATATATCTATTTTATTCTGTATGGGGTAAAATTAAATTATTACATATAACATGTATATACAGGTGAAAATATGTAATTACCAAATATATTTTATATGACTACAGATACTTAAAACAAGTTTTAAAAAAATCTAATTTTGATTTCGAAAATGAAATATAAGTTATATCTTTAGTTTGTCTATATTTATTTTTATTTTATTCAAATTTACCACTGAACATCAACAAATTAAACATTTTTAGTAGGTACCTTAAAAACTAACAATTTTATTTGAAATGTTACATTTATTACACATACACACATGAATTTCCACTCAGCAAATGACTTTATAGTTCCCAAAAATTATGTATGTTTCAATTTGATTAGTAGAAAATATCTTCAAATATACTATACTTGTTAATGAAGAATTTGTACGTATATAAATACGTATAAAATCTATTAAAGTCAGCATTAATTTAGAGTACCCAAACCAAAACATACATAAAATAAGTAAGTACTTATTAATTAATAATAAACCAACTGTTCTCTCAGTGTACACATTTAAACATACATGTAAAAACCAGTACGTACTCTCGTTATACTGGTCAACGTTATAAACGTTGTAAAGTTATAACAAAGTTTACAGAATTATATGAGTATTCTGTAAACTTTGCTAATACCTTATATTCTGTTGAAAACAGGTACTATTATATTTTAAAAATTCCATATAGAAAATGAATATTAAGTACCTATCTATTTCAATTAATTAATATAACCCTACCTACTTAGTGATACTTTTTAGTTTTTTATTTTATGCATGCTTTGATTTCCTTATAGACGTCGTTGAATATCCTATTAGTATTAACATATGAATACACTTTATGTGCCTAAGGTTTCAACGTACAAAAGTAAGGTGAGGACATTAATTATCTTATATGTACTTAAATAGTTACTGCTTGATTCAATAAGCATCAAGTCAGCAGTAAATTCATAATCAATTATGTGTATACACATACCTAAGTAATTAGTGTGATTATTATCACCACAGTTATATACACAGTGGAAGCTGTAAAGCTACTCTTTTATCCAATTTTTAAAGTTACATATTGAAAGCATATACTATAGGTATACTATTAATCTCTATATAAATAAATACTTATATATATTTTGATAGTTTTTGGTTTTAATATAAATGAAACATAAGCAGTGGTCGATAGTACATAGGTGTTAGAGAGTTGCAGAACTGCCAAAAATTTCTTAGATTTATTTAATTAACTATACATTTAATATATTAGTTTTTTAATAACAATAACATATTATTTTACTATCACTTCTACTAAACACGACTTTAAACCGTTTAAAAACTAGGAAGAATTGTTGCAGGAACAAGAGAACGTCAAATTGAGAGAGTAACTTCAGGGGAAAGAGGAACAACATGATTATGATTTTGGCGATGACTGCATATGGTAATTCTATATCATCTATGTTGATATTTCCTATAGGGTATTTTACAAAGAACATTTTGTTGCCAATGGACCTACAAATTGCATGGGCGCTGTTCATCCTTCTGGTAGGATCACTAATGAGTCATTTAAAATTCTTAAAAATAAAAAGACACATTTTATGTTTGTATCAACTGCTCTTCTGATAATGATTCTGTTGACGATTCCATCTATATTTCAATATGTTTTCATAACTATAGGCAAAGATACATATTTCGTTTCATATATTTAATTATACTGTATCTATAAAAAATGTAGATCTATAGTTTGCATTCTTGTTTTGTAAAGTTTTGAATTAAATTTTAAGTTTGCATTAACTTATCCAGCTTATGTATCAAATTACTCAGAGCTGCAGTAACTTGATACAGCAAACATGATCTGAATAATTTGTCAATAAATATTACGTTTTAAATAAATAATTATCTATTATTTGTACCAAAATACAGTACATACTTGTAGTAATCATCCGACTGATTTTAACACTGAATCCACACTCATCAGTGTGTATATAGTCCACACTTGGCAGTGTTAGACATATCGGTGTATTATTACATTACATAAAAGTAATTTAACACAGTAGATTTTACAAGGTAATGTGTAATAGTTAATTATTCACCGTGTAATTATTCCGTTTTTATGGCGGAGTGATTCATTTTTAACACAGGGTTTTGTAAATTTTACTTCAATTTATGAGTAATTCTACAAACTTGTCGGGTATATCGTTCGTGTAATATGAGTTCTAAAGGTTTCGTTATTATTCGATTTTGTTAAAAATAACACTGCAGCAAATTACGATTACCATTTAGTAATTTTACCATTTGTCTTTTTTTACAAATAAAAATGAAACTGTAGCTATTGGAGCTATGGAGCTATTAGTAAAAAAAGACAAATGGTAAAATTACTAAACGGTATTCGTAATTTGCTGCAGTGTTATTTTTAACACGAACTGGGTAGTATAATAACTAAACCTTTAGAACTAATATTACACGAACGATATACCCGTCAAATTTGTAGAAGTACTCATAAATTGTAGTAAAATTTACAAAACCGTGTGTTAAAAATGAATCAAACCGCCATAAAAACGGAATAATTACACGGTGAATAATTAACTATTACACATTACCTTGTAAAATCTACTGTGTTAAATTACTTTTATATAATGTAATAATACACCGATATGTCTAACACTGCCAAGTGTGGACTAACACACTGATGAGTGTGGATTCAGTGTTAAAATCAGTCGGATTTTTTTACTGTGTATGTTTTTTCAGTGTAGGTATATACTTAGGTACCTATAATAGTAGGTATAAGTAGGTATATTTGCACGTTTCAATAAATTTTTCCTGGCAAGTTGCTAGGCATTTTCTCATTACCTACCTAGTTCCTAGTTACGAATTGAAATGGCGATTATTAAGAGATTTGAATCATTTATGGAAAATGACATTTTCTGCATTTCAAAATTGGGAATCTGATATAGGTAATTCATTTTTGTAGGTATATAGGGAACTGGCAAATGCGTCTTGTAACATTAGGCTAAGGTTAGGTACCTATATTTATATCTTAAAAATAGTATCAATCAACGTGTTAGCTAACTATAAAGTTTAGAATGCGTGATTAGTTGGGAGGTCAAAATAATGATTTAAGAATGCCATATCCTATATAACTTCTAGTTATTTACCAATATCTAACATAGCAAGAGGCAAGAGGTGCGGATATATCTGCCTTAGAAAACTATATACCTAGATACATTTATATCATTTAAATTAAATATTGTTCCCTCTAAACTAAAATATTATGTTGTTTTTATTAACCTTTCTATTCCTAAAAATGGAATAAAAACTCAACGGAAATAAATACAAATTATAATTGGTATCTATAGGTATATATAATGTTACCTATAGGTACCTACCTATAAGTATAAAAAAATAAACGGGATCCAACAGAAAATAAAGTTTCGATTTTTCCTAGCGCGGGACACTATAAACAAATAGAACCCGGGTGGTTCTACTGATATGGTGTTTTGGCTTTATCCCTGCTTCAAACATGAAAGGTATGACTTAGAATTCCGCCTACAAGTTTTCATTTGTGTCCCATACTGCACGTTTACCTTCACGAGTACCTAGGTATCATAGCAGTCAACAGGATGGAACTGAATAGCTAATAATTATTTATAAATATGAAATAATAGATAATGCTTTTTAACAAAAAAACTTCAACACAAAACGATTGTGAGGAGAAGTAAATTATTTCATGAACACTTGTATGTGGTATTTAGATATGTAAAATACATTTTAAGTAGATCCACCATTAATGACAGCAATTAAAAATAATAAGAGAAATTAAATTAACATCACCGAAGTTTCAGAATGTTTATAACCGGTTAGCTGTTTTATTAATCATTCGCACAGAATAGACTGATAGTGAAAACAATAACAAACAGGTACTGTATTTAAATATAAATGGTAATATATAACCACGGCACATCACAAAATATCCGGCAGTTTAAAGCATGATCAAAATAACAAATCAAATAGAGAGTAATGAAGAGCAAGAGACCGAATCACTCAACTAAAATCATTTCGTATGGCTTCCATAACCCCTTTGTAACTATTATTTGATATAAAACCAGCTTACGCGGTCAACATACCAATCTAAACGCTGTTAAAACATTGGCCTGAACAGTTTTCAGCTGAAACCGTATTGGCTCCCTTTCAAGGAATGTTATAGTCATTTCAATAGGGCGTAGCTCGTCCTGGACGGAAGAGGGGGAACTATGGGAGGAGCCTGCTGGATTACAGGGGTAAGGAATTTTTATTCTCGATCCTGAGTTAGTCTGGTACCGGTTTAGAGTTGAATGTGTGCTGTGATTTTGGTATTGTGACGTAATGCGGTAAGGGACAAATATTTTGACGCAAACAGGCTGGCACAGTTTCAGTGGAAATATGCGGGACATGTCTTGAGCGAGGCATCACCGTCGACTTTTCAGCGACAATGATTTTCGACCGGTTTGGTTGGTGTCTGTGATAGTTTCCGACGGATCGAGTGGATTCAAATCGGCAGTGCGTGTAGGATGCTTTGAGATGTGTATATGGATATAATGAGTTGTTCTGAAGTTATGTACCAAGCATATTATCCTTACTTGTATCAAAGGGCCGGAGCAGCTCCGCCAGTGTCGGCCCACCCAGTGCCCAGAACTGGGCCCTTTAGTTCCCCTTTTGGAGCAGCTCATCAGTATGATAGGGTAAGTAATTATTTTTAAGCATCTTATTAACTGTGTATACCTACTTGTGACACTACCTATATCTACCAAAATATTCTTTCTTAAATATTCCTTACAATCACTTCCTTGGTGATAGATTGCGGAGGATAGATATCTTCAATATACCTACTTGAAGTTACAACTTAAAGCTTACCTATCTAAATAAGAACAGTTAATAGGTATAAATAATGCCGATATAATAGACCAGTCGAAATCTTCTTTACATTATTTAACTGGTCAAGACACCTCTGTGCACTGCTTTCGACACCCGCGATCTTCTCTTAATCTCCCCTCTAACAGCCAAGATATTACAAATTTTACACTGCTTAGTGAGCTGCATCGGTTGCAGTACTTGCAGCTAATTTGCGTATAATATCAGTGTGTTTTCGTGGGTGTGTTGACAATGGATTTAGTTCATAATTTAATTCATGTGAAGAGATTTTACACTTACGAGGAAAAAATTGAACTAAAAAATAAAGATAGGTATGTCCATGAAAAACATATAGATAAGTACAAACGCCAATTGGACAGAGGAATGTATTTAAGAAAAAATTGGATTTGTGATTGTAAAATGCATTATTTTGCTCTTCTTCTATTTTTGGCGGCGATAAGGCATGCGGGCGGAAGTAGGGATGACAGATTAACTAGGTACAACTAACAAACTTCATAACACAATGGATTTAGTTTTATTGGGAGCTACTAATATTATAGCTCAGCTAGATTCAGCTGACTGGATAAATTATTTACAAAAAACATGACAATCTGTCAAAAAATAGATTTTTTATCCAAGATTATAAATTGCTTAAAATTTTGAGGAGTGTTTGAATTGACGTTGCGAAAGGACATTGCGAATCTTATATATACAATAGATCGTAGAATCGAATAAATTTTTAAAAAATAAGTAATGTCAACATTTGCAGAACACCTACCTGCTTTATTTTAACACCTATTTAGTGACAAACCGCCCCTGCAGTTTGTATTAATTAAAATTTTAATAAAAATTCGATCGTTAAATGTAGAAGATTAAGAAAATTGCATTTACATTTATATGTTTATACCTTCTGAATATGATTTATGTAAGCACTATGGTTGAAGTTTTATCAGCAGAAATAAAAGCTTCAATTAAGTTAAAAAGAAAATTAGTACTTATATCTTTATTAAAAGTAAAAATGAAAACATATATCTATTTAAAACGGTAAGCAAGAGACTGCTCTGTTGCGATTCTAAAACTAGACTGACTGCACTAAAACTACGTCCTACAATGTAGACTAACTTATTTTATGCTAACTATAAACCAATCCACACAAATAGGAAAGAGTCGCATCTATAACAATTTAGAAAGCTCAAGTACCCTAATACAAAACAGATGTGTGAAAGGGTCAGAGAGATTTTACAAGGACCTATTCAAAATATAACGTATAACGAAAGGCAAATCTTAACAACTATGTTATAACAGTGACTATAGTCACTGGTTATAATTATAATACTTATATAAAAAAGAAACAAATTACACTAAAGAAAGGAGAATAGGTACGCTAGGATTCTGCTACAATCTTGGAAAAGCGAAGTAATTCTAACAAAAAAAAAATTTGATAAATAACGAGGCCCCAGTTTCATTTAATTTTGATCTGTTCTAGTTTTTCCCTCAAAGTTTCGGTATTAATGGAAATACAAATATTTCCCAAGCAGTCTAATACTATATTAGACCTCATTAGATCATATCTGTCCTTATTTTATTTAAGGTATCAAGACTTCCTTCATGTCTTAATCTAATGTTTTTCTGCCGAACTAATATAGAATCAATCTTTCAAATTACTCGAAATGGCTTGTGTAACAATTTTATTCAAATTTCAGATACCTGTGTGATTAACTATAGTAAATTCTCAGATATTATTGAAGCTGCTTAAAATAAATATGTAGGTACTTATAAGTTTAATTTAATACATAGCATAGTATTATAAGTATTGATATAATAGGTACTCTTAAATATCTACCTATCTACCATGCAGTTATTATTATTCTATTTATTAAAAATAATGTTAATTTGCAGTAAATAATATGTATCAGGTGATTTTCTCTCGACAATAACTTTTTACTAAACCTAAACACTATAATATTTAGTTACTAGTTCTCTATGTTACCTACTTTTTGCTTTGGGAAAATGAAAATTGCCAATTTGGCGCATTTTTTTGTATTTAAAAATATACACCTTCAGGCCAAGTTTGTAAAGCAAATAAGTCATGCACTTTAAAACTTTATCCTAATGCTACCTATTAATAAAAAATAAATATATACTTAGTAGGTAATGCTGTATTTTCTATAATTGGCAATCTATAAGGACCAAACGCCAAATAGTTATGCACACATTTTTAACAGAGAAATGTATAAATAAATATGTACAGGGTGTTCACGTATATTTAAACTAGCCTCTATAACTCTTTGATCTTTACAAAAAAACTTTGTTAATACAGAATTTACGGTGTATTTTGAAGATTCAGAGTATGCTATTAGAAATAGTCATTTGAGACTAAAATTATATGACAAACTTGGTACTCAGTCCTAGTTCTTATATACTTATATTTTTAGCCAAACAATAACTAAAGATCACATACTTTAAATATAAATTAACGATTTGGATGATTTTTTTTGTATATAATACCTACTAAACTTTTGTTTCCATTTTAATTAGTAAATATGAATTAAATACTTCGTAATGTTTACTAGACTGAATCAAATTTGATTACACCACTACAGAGATCTTGGAAACACTGTTGGAGCTACAAGAAGGCTTAAATGGGGAAAGTAGATAGTGCAGAATTTAATGTTGATCAACATTCCGCTAAGAAAACAAATGAATTTTCTTTCGTTTCGATTTAGTTAGAAAAAAATGAAAATCGTCATTTTCTAAAAACAGCTGTAACTTTTTTAGTTACAGCTGTCGTGGTAAGATCGGAAAAAATGTTGAACGGTTTTGTTTGGTTTTCTAAGGACTTTACAGTGGCGTAGTTAGTTATTTTTTTTAGTTGATGGTTTCCGAGAAAATAATAACTTTATTTTTTCTATGGGCGCCATGTTTGATTTTATCATTTTCTACTCAGCGAATTTTTCTGATTAATTTGATGTATAACATGCCATACTTCAAAAGTGCGAAATACGCTTGTGGGCCAAAATATTGATTAATCTGATTATTAAATTCCTTAACAGGCCATGAAAATGAGATTAAATGATACATAAAATATTTTGAAATAACTTTTAACTTGTGCAAAAGCAAGCGCTAGTGTAGTATTAAAAAAAATATTTAAAAATTAACGTTTTCAGTTATTTATAAAATTAATAAAACTGTAAATGTATGAAGTTAACGTTTTTAAAAAGTTATTTGACGTTTATAGTTTAATATTTTTAACAAATGGTCCTTTCAGATTATCAAGATTATCTGTGTCTAACCCAAGTTAGCAGTGGAGCATTAACTGACAGCTTCAGAGCCTATTTATTTCGCTTATAAATATAGGGCTCAAAATAAGGGCGTTAATAAGCGGCTGGAAAAAGCGCTTCCGTCTACAGCATTTACACAGCAGCTTGAAGTAGATCAGATACATTATAACTCCATAAAATAATAACGGAACTCAATTTTTCAATATATTTTGTACTACACTATTTTGTTATTTTTTGTTTTCCAATATACCATTTAAAATTTATTTCAAAATATTTTTTGTATCATATAATCCCATTATATCCCATTATGTGGCTACTTTATATTAGTAGTTAAGGTAACCCATATTCTCCATATACTTAAAAACTAGTAATGCACTGTTTTTAGGTAAGTAGGTAGGTACCTAAATAAGTAGTAACATTTGTAGTAGTAACATGCTTCAATTGAAGCCTTGGTTATAGTTACAAAATACAAAATTTAGACAAATAGTCGTTTAATCATAAGAACCACATAAAAAAATTGGAGTATTATAATATTTTAGTTATAATAACAAACTAATATAATTATACGAAATTACTAAACGGTATACGAGTAAGTATCTGGTTCAACCAAATGCTAAATATTGATTTACTTGTATTCAAGTGTACCATCTGGTGAAACAGACAAATATTTGTTATTTCTGGTATTGATATTATTAAGTTCTTCCTTTTATTAGTGTACCTACTGCATGGCGTCTCCTTCAATTGTCTTTATTGATTAGACAATCTTTGAAATATTTTATTTTATTAGTAGTCTAGTAGTATTTATTATAAGAAACCGTGGGAAATATCTACTTTCTAAGTGCAACAGAAAATTATGATTGCAAATCATTGAGAGTATCCGTTGTTTTGAGTTTTGGTCAAAACATTTAGTGAGAAAATAATGTTTGTCTTAATCTTCTTCGACTGAGTAATCTGAACCAAAGTAAAAATTATAATCAGATATTCATCTTTATAATGAATTTGATAATACATCATGATTATTAAGAGGAAATATGCCATAAACTGTCCAAGAATGGCATACTCATTTCATAATCGAGTCCAAATGAAACCAATCTTACCACTAATATTGATGCTTCCTTTACCAATGTTCTATTTTTCTTTCAACTTTTTTCTCGGCCTCTAAGTCATGAAAATCAGTATTGTTAAATATCTTACTCATTTCTCAGCTCTTCTAAAATGCGGTTTGAATTTGATATCTTGGCATTCAGCAAAGTTGGCATATCTGAGTAATACGTAGTCATTAATATGGTTCCTCATCAAAACCAACATTTTGAAATAGAAAAAATCGGTCACATTAGGTTCATCTTGTATCACACTTGTGTCAGAACTGTTATCGTTTCATACTGTAAGATAGTACCGGGATATCAAAAATTATCTTGGTCAAGGGTGGTTGTGGAATGAAAACATATTCAAAAATTTAAAGTAAGACACACGTTTTACATTCCAGTGGAATGTAAAACGTGTGTCTTACTTTAAATTTTTGAATATGTTTTGTTGTGTCAGAATCTGTCAAGTCATTGTGCTGAAATAAAATAAGACACACGTTTTACATTCCACAACCACCCTTGACCAAGATAATTTTTGATATCCCGGTATAAGCTTACACATTGTTTCAGAATATGAAGTTTGGGCCGAAATAGTCCACGAGGTGGCAGGTGAGATGATCCACAAAAACTGCGGATAGAAACGGCATAAATTTGTAGAAACCCTTGGTTCTTGATGAAAATTAATTCAATACCAAGCAGGTATCGTTAAAAGTATCTATAGTGAAAATATCTAACTTAATGGGAGTGACCGGTGTCATTACTCTCCACAGAAAATATCGATATAATGTACAAATACAACAAGAAGTGTTAAAGAAAATAACAAAATAATATACTGAAGGAAAAAGATTAAAGAAAATGAAAGTACTTATCACCTCTAGAGGAAAACGTCACTTTATTCAATATCAATGAATACAAAGCATCCATGATAGTTATAGTCATAGCTATTTATGTAACCGCAGTTGGGAAAAGTACTATTTTGTGTAGCAGATTTCTGCGGAACGAGTTCTAGCGAGTTCTGCAGAAGGATGCGAGTTACACAAAATAGTACTTTTCCCAATTGGTTAATTACAAGATTTTTTCTAATTATAACCACGACATGTATATTTCATCAATTCTAACTTAAGAACAGAATAATTTTTTTAAATTTATAAATCACATTGTTTATTTATACTTCTGTACTGTTGCTAAGAAATTTATTATCATAGACAAGAGATTGGCGATGTTAGGTTGGTTAGATTATTTATTGTAAAGTTTGTCACTTCCTGAGAATAATTTTTCGTAGAAGTAATAAATCAGTAGATATTATACCAGTTACTATAATGTCAGATACCGAAGCGAAGGCGATATTTCTAGTGATATAGAAGAAGCGTTCCCACAAAGTCGAAGTTACTGTATGATTTAGCCCATACGAAGTTTATTGCCCGGTGCGAGGATAAAATGTGAAGCACATAAACGATAGGACCTTGCTGGCGTATTTCGAAGGAAAGAAGAATATGAAGGCTTCCGGATTATGGAACCTATATTCCATGCTGAGAACAGAAATATCACTAAAAATAAATGTGGATATTAAGAAGTACACCAGTCTAATATAATTTTTAAAGCGCCACTCCTATGGTTAGCAGCCTAAAAAATCACATGTTTTGACGAAAGAAAACATTGTTGATTTTCTGACAAAAGTTGATTAAAAGCTGATGATGTACATCACTTAATGACTAAGGCAAGTATGAAGGTGCAGGTTTTGCGGACACGATGACGAGGACTCGATTCACATCCTCTGTCGCTGTGCCTGCCTCATGGTCAAGAGACACATACATCTGCTTGCAGTATTTCTCCTGCACCAGGACATTAGAGAGTTTCCTCTGGAACAGTTGTTGGCTTATGCGCATAGCCACAGCCTTCTCTAGTACGAAGGCTGTGGCATAGCATGGGAGCTCTTCCAATAGAGAGCTCTTCCAATAGCTCTCGACTAGCAGCAGGCACAATGGGTCGAAAGACCTGAGTGCTGCGGGTAACCGCGCCGCCTTCCAACAACAACAACAACAAGGCAAGTATGACATACCAAATACAAGTAAAAATAAGATGTTTTATGTACCTATGTTACTTGACACAGCCTTTTACTTATTTTTTTTTTATTTTGGGTAGCTTTAATTATTGGAATTGCTGGTGCTTGCCGGAAAAGTGAATTCGCTTTCCATTGTGTGGAAAACGTGATTGACCAAGGACAGTACATTAAAGTAACAATTCCTAATACAAAAACAAAAATATTTCGGGAATTTGCAATAACATCTGGAGGTACTGAAAGTTTAAATTTAATTGAAATGGTAAAAAAATAAGTGATCCACTTATGTGACCACCAAATTTAAAAAACGATAAATTTTTTTGTCAAGTACTCATGGAAAATGTGATCCCCTCGGTGATCCCCAACCTGTGGGTATTAATACCTTTGGAAATTTACCCAAAAAGATAGCCCATTTTTTTAAATTGCCAAATGCGGGTTTATTTACCGGTCACTGTTTCCGAAGATCATCCACTACCCTGCTGGCAGATTCTGGTGTAGAAATTCAAAAAATTAAACAACATGGCGGATGGAGGTCGAATACAGTAGCAGAAGGCTACGTAGAAAATTCCATAGAGAATAAGCAGAGAATTGCGACTAGGATTCTCCGAGATACATCGGTAGAAAATACACAAATAAATACAAATGTGAAAACTTCTTTGTCAGCTGGAGTTTAATCTTAATAATTGCACTAATTATGTTATAAGTATAATAGTTAGTATTTATGATTGTTAATGTTGAATAAAGACGATTCACGCTGAAATTGTTCATTTTTTGTAGTATATATTTCATAATTGATGGTGAAACACACGTTTCATCACCAGTTGTGAAATATTTTACTTTTCATAACTAGTTATAAAAACTAAGACGTTTCCTAACGTCAACGCGTTTTGAAAAATGTCAAAATTAGAAAAATAATATTGTTGTTGCAGGAAAAATAAGACTGCATGTCCACCACTATCCATGGAATGTATTTTTTACCAGAGATTGGTATTTAATAATGAAAATTTCAATAGTATACAAACTTAAGCGATTTTTACAGCATTAACGAAAAACAGTATATCCTACTGCCCGAGCCCTCTCACCCAAAACCTCCGCTTGATGTTTGAAGAGATGATTTAAATGTGATTACTTTTGAATAAAAATGCCAATCTGACAATTTCATAAGCGATGTGTAGAGAGTGGAGGAGATAATACACTTGGAATTTCAGTTTGAATATTTATAATTTCTATTTTTTATTTTACAAGTGGTATAATCCCAAAAAAATATAGTGATTTTTTTTTAATAAGTATAATAATTCGAATAAGCAGGTGAACAGTGCAATTTCTCAAAACTGCAGTTTAATAATCCTTTTTACTAAAATCCGGACTTTGATAACACAAATTTACCATTCAGGAAGGTAGATAGCTAACAGTCGGTACTTATCATAGCCTCTTCCTATCGTAGCATTAAAGAATTTTAATTGCTTTATAAAATTCATAAATAATAAAGTTATCTTTACGCGTGATAACGCTAACGTTAATAAGAAAGTTTTCATACCCTGCAGGTGTGCAACCTAAATGTTTACAGATCTAAAATATTCTAAGTGATACTCAAGATATTTGTAGGTACTTCCAGGAGCCATATATTATTATACTACATATTTTGTTAATTCTGCTTTGCAAAGTGTCTTTTGATTGAACAGAAAATATGATTCAAAGAATCCCCATAAATTATTACACAACATTCCACAAATATTTTTGTAAAAATTTGTTCAGCTAGTCAACCAGATTATGGGTTGCATGATATTCGCAGTAAGAGGTACTAGATCGGTAACTAACTCCAGTTACCGATCATCTAGATAGTGCTTTTTAAAAAATAATAAATTACAGCTGAGATTATAGCTTTTTTAAGCTGCTCACTGAATAAAAGATCGGCTGGATGCACAAAAGGCCCAGATGTGGCTACAGTGCTTTGGAACTCGCTATACCTAGAGAACCAACACACAGGAGAAAGAAGAAGAAGATTATAGTTTCATCATTGACTATAGTGATAATTTTACTAAAAGTAATTATTTTTTAGGGTATTAGGATCTATGCCTTAAAGACATCATAATCTGCTTACGGAGCTTATGTTGTATTATTTTATTTTATTGTCTTGAATTGTAGAATTGGACTTACTATTTTTGCGTAAATGTTTTTTCTTATTTATACACTATATTATAAATTAAGTGCTGCGCATTTTACATATTTTACCACAAATTCTATTTAATACCGGTGCATTCCAAAACCACAGGATTTCAAAAAATATTTGAAACATTCTTATAATAGTTTAGGAAGCTATCGATATTCAGAACTAGATACTCCAAAAACTTGTTAAACAGGTTGATGTGTTACTGGCAGTTTTCTTTGCCAGTACTTTTTTGCATTCTACAAATTCTGTTATTAGATTCTGTTCTGGATTTTATGATATATGTGTATACAGAAATTAAATTTAAATTTAAGAAATACAGTACATTTTTGATAATATTTACACTGAAATTGTATTACTTTATAGTGATAGGCTATATGTCGGGTGTACCACAGGGACCAGTACTAGGCCCCTCTTATTTGTAGATTTTATTAATAATATAGTTGCCAATCTTGTTGAATGTTTGCTTTATGCAGATTATGTTAAGCTGTATCCTGTAGTAAATGGCAATGATGGTGATATTAAGTGAATGGTGTGAACGTTATAGCCTACCTCTGAATATCTCTAAATGTTCTGTAGTTTCCTATTTTTAACAAAAAAATCCCATAAAATGTGATTACAAAATTGGCGACATTACTTTGCAGGCCTCTCTTCAATGAAAGACGTAGGTGTGACATTTGATGAGAGTTTGACGTTTAATAATCACGTAAATAACATAACTGCGGCTGCTCATAAAAGCTTAGGTTTTATTATTCGTAAAAGTAAAGGTTTCAATGATAAAAATGTTCCTGAATTATACTTCCTATATCAGTACTCTGGAAAATGTTCAGCATAATTTTTTTAAATATATGAATTTCCGTGAACATGGCATATATCCAGAAATTGGATGTCCGCAAGAAATGTTACTTAAGAAATTTATTTTTACTAGCTTGGAAAGAAAGATGGGTCACGCATTCTCTTATATTTTTTATAAAATTATGTGCAATAAGACGGATTGTCCCCACTTTTTCTAAAAGTAAAATTTCCGATATCCTAGAATTGATGGCCGCAGTTATCTAACCTTTTACGTTAGTACTCCGCGAACAAATTCCCTCTATTATTTACCTCTGCATAATGTATATTACACTGCATATTACAATATATTTCAAACTCAGCTTGATATCTTTACTTGTACTGTAACATAATATCATAACAGATATTAAAAAAATATTTCTAAAATAAGTGTTTACAGATTAATTAGCCTATTATTGTCCTTATATATAGTATTAATTATTAACAAATAAACTTTATAAGAACACTAAAAACAGATATTATAATTAACATAGGGCACAGGTAGGATCCCTGCGGAACGACACATAAAGTCGCGGATGAAGTGAGAAAAACTTTGTACTATTACCACCAAAACTAATTACTTAATTAGTTTTGGTGGTATTTTCTCACAACCTCAAGAAAAATATTGCTTGTAGCGATATCAGCAGCTTCAATACTTATGATCATGAACTCTACATTAATTTTCAAAGAACTTATGATTCCAGGGCAGCTTGCAGTAGGTTATTTTTATTTTTAGTTCACTTGTTCTTGAATCAATTATCTCCTGATTTGAAGAAGTAGCGGTAGACTCTTGCAATTAGAAATTGCGATCAGGTGCTCTGTAAAAACCCGTAATAGGCGATCTAGCGGATTGTTTACTGGATGTCGTTAATTATCAATGACTTGGCCATATATTACGTTATTTACTAGCTCGGTTATGAGAGTGATACCAATTTGAAGCAGCTGATCTAATTCTTAAGGCAGAAGTAGTATAGGTTCGTTACATTTTAAGGAAAGGATATTATTGATTGACTCTTGAGCAAAATGTAGGTTTAAATCTAAGCGATCCAACTACTTCAAATGGATAATACATACCTAGGTACTATAAATTATAAAATAAGATTTTGAGAAATACTATAAGTATATAGGGTGTAACTAAAATGCTTGGCCATATTTTAATGGCAGATTCTATGCCCCGAGTAGACAAAAAAGTTCATGTTCAGGATGTTTACAACAAATATGTAATTATAGATATGTTTAAAAAATAACTAGGTATAGGTAAATATATAAAACTATACATTTTATACTAAGAAACTACCAAAAATAAATGTTTCCGAGAGAGTTGCCAAAGACTACTATTTTTTCTGTTCAAAAATCATAAGTTTCATTTAAAAAGCGGGCAAATAAAAAAATGTCGCCATTGCAGATATAAAAGGATCCTCAGCAAACAATTGAAATGAATTGATGAGATATTATTTCTAAGATTAGAAATCTTTTATTGAGAAACAATTGTTGATAAAAATATGAAACCATCAATGATCTTGTCATGATTGTGACGACAATGGCAGGATATCTATTATAATATTCGTACTAGTGATACTTTCATCAATATATTTACATACAATATTAATCGTAGAGTTGAATGAGCTTGTGAGTCATTCTATGGCAAAAACATCCCATAACTCATCGCCCTTCATCGTAAAATTAATTAATAAGTTCTCAATAATTCATTCCTCTATACCTTATTACAATTAGTGTGCCTCAGAAAAACATTTTTCTAATGACAGCAGTTTCCATCCAGCAGTAATGATTGGAAACATGCATCTGGAAGCATGTTTCCAATCATTACTGCTTATCATTGAGATTATCTGAAAACTAACGATAAAACTGAAAAGTTTTTGGTTATGCCTGCCTGTTCTGGAAGTTCTTGTAAGCAAATCCATCCGTAAATATGCTGATACAAATCTTGCCTCCATATTCTGTGCCATGAACATTAACTTGAAGTATCACTTGATGGCATAAAATATCTAATTGGTGTTTTTGAAGCTTTGAAGATCAGTTCCTTGTCTATTTCCAGTTAAAGCAAGTTCTCTCTCCTTTGCTGACCTACCAGAACCTCTTTCCATTCAACATTTGTATATTAGAAAATATATAATTATACTCTCCATAGCATTTCTCGAGCCATATTCTCAAAAACTGATTACAAAATTTATCATCAAATCTCCAATTAATAAAGTTTCATTTGATATTTTTTTATTTTTATTTTATTTTTATACACATAAAGGATACAAACAGGCAACTAAGGCCCAAAATATGATCCATAACTTGAACATAAAAGAAAAAGAAACAGTTTGGTGTACATTAAAACAAAACTATATGCTAAGTACAAGGGGAAGTATAAAATTATATTAGAAATTACATAAGAAAAAGGTAAGATTATCTTAATTAAGAATGATAATTGCATTTATTTTTAACAGATGTTTTGAATGAACCAATAGAGGAGTGAAAGATATCTATATCTGAGAACTTATCATTATATAATTTGCATATTCTATTAATAGGTGAATTCAGCCCCATATTAGTTCTACTGAAGGATTCAAAAAATAAACACTGGTTTCTCAAGTTGCGTGCATGGACATAAAAGTTAATACTCGCCAAGAGATTAGGGGAATCAATATAACCACGCAACACTTTATACAAAAATAATACATCAGAGATCTCTGTACTTGTTTTTAGCGTGTACAAATTATAATGTTTCCGAAGAAGATAATATTGATACTGCTCACAACCATAAGTACCCGTAGTTTTAAAATTTATAAACCTTAAAAATTTATTTTGAAGAGATTGCAATCTACTCACGTAGATATCATATCTAGGACAATATATAACAGAGGCAAAATTCAATCTGCTTTGTACATAAGACAAATACAGCACTCTAAGTGCATCGAGAGGATTGAAGGCTCGACCGACCCTCATCACAAAACCAAGCATCCGATTACCTTTTGCAATGATGTAATCGATGTGTGACCCAAAAGTCATCTTGGCATCATACATAACCCCCAAATCCTTAACGGTGTAAACTTGATTTAAGTTCCTTTGATTTAAACTATAATCAAATGAAAATTTTTTATAGCACCGTGAAAAAGAAATAAATGAACATTTATCAGGATTTAAGAAAAGCTTGTTAAATGTACAGTAGTCAGAAAAACTATTAAGGTCGTCTTGGAACAATAAACAGTCCGCAACACTGTTGATTTGGGAATAAATCTTTAGATCATCGGCATATAACAAAAAATTACTATGCCGAAAACACGAGCTTATGTCATTCAAAAATATTACAAAGAACAGAGGGCCAAGGTGTGAACCCTGCGGGACACCGGATGTGGTAACATACGGAGACGATGCATAACCATCAACAGTGACAATTTGTGACCTATTAAACATATATGATGTTATCCAACGCAGGAGGTCACCGTGCACCCCGATCTTAAAAAGTTTAGCTATAAGCATATTATGATTAACCTTATCAAAGGCTTTACTAAAATCGGTATACACGGAATCCACCTGCATTTGACTATCCATAGCTTTGAGAATGAATTCTGAATAAGTAACTAAATTCGAGTCGATTGATTTTTTTGGTAAGAAACCATGTTGTTGAAAAAATAAAATAAATAAATAAATAAAATAATATGTAACAAAAACATTTCAAAAATTAAGAAGCATGCTCAAGGATGTTCTGTAAGTTGGTACAATCATCATACAGCAGAGGAAAGGTAAAGAGTTTCGCTCATATACATATATACAAATAGACTTTATATGTATAAGTATACTAAAATAGGTAATATGACTCAGTTAGATCTCAGTTAGGATCTCTGCGCAACGACACATGATGTTGGTGAGTGAAAGTGACAAAACTTAATGTACTGTTTATTACTGTTATACGTAATTATTTTTCTCATATATAACTCAAGAACAATATTGCTTGTAGCGATATCAGCAGTTTATAAAAATAAATATACTGATTTCTAAAAATGTTTTCATTAAAGGTTTGGTTTGAATATCTTACATTGCTTATATTAATACAGGATCCATTAATATTTAAGGAATTATAAATGACTTAATTATTCATTGTATTTGAGGTTCAATATTATCGAAAACTGATTACAAAAATTATCATCAAATATCTAATTGATAAAGTTTGCATTTTAAATGTACAAAAAACCCTTTTCACAACTCGGCTGGCAGGTAAAAAATGGCAACAGATTATTATCTGATATTACGAATATTATATGTTATAAATATTTCCTGAATCTAGTTCCTAGTGAAATTTCAAAGTCAGCTGAGGATCCTTTTTTTGGATTTCTTGATATTATTCTGTCAATTTTCGTCAAATAAGCAAGGTATGGATGCCTCCAAAGGTGTGGAAAATGTATGTGACGAGACATCGGACTGAATTATCGGTTAAAGAATTAACAGATAACTTGCTAACACTTTTCTCTTAAAGTTGACAATTGCTCTTGAAATTTCAATGATGGTAACCCTTTCAATATGCCTCCAGTATTAATCCCACGTGTACCAAATGTTTGATTAAATAAATGATTAAAAACTTCCTTAAAATTGTAAATTGTATAATCTGATTGCATAGTTATAGAAATTATAATAATTGTACACCTATATGGACTATCATTATAAACATATTTATATTTATAGCAAAACTTCAATTATGCATAAACACAAATGAAGCAATTAAAAAAACTGAACTTCATTTTGAAGAAAGCACCCAATCTGTCCCTCCCTTACGCCAAAATGTTTCGTTAACATTTCATCATTCACAAAGAAAATTATTTTTAGATATTTATATTTAGACTTTTATCTCTCAAAAGAACAAGCAGTATAGTTTTAAAAAAGAAATGTGTTAATAAACAGTCACGCTATTCTGCGTATGCGGGTAATAATATAGTTCTTATGTTACAGTGTTTCCATGTTAACTTCAATTGTGAAAAGGGTGAGAAGAGTGAAAATGAAAAAGTTTGTGTTTGGATGTTTGTATTTTACTTTATTAATACTGGGTGATATTATGTTTGAATACGCAAATATATCAAGAAGCAATTTACAAATTGTTATTGAATGAATTGGGAGTACAGTATATGTAAACGGTAGGTTATCCTTAATTTCATAATAATAGCTCAAACTCATTAATTTTTATTTTATTTATTTACTGTAGTTCACCATTCATCATGCCTATATAATCGCCCAGTACCTACTAGAATGGGAACAAAAAAGAAAACAAATTAACAATAACAACGAAATAATCAAAATAATTAACATAATAATTATGTTTGGTGTAATTTAAGTATTTAGTTGTATAATAATATATGTTTTTACTGTATCTGTAGTTATTTCTTGCATTTATGTTTGTACCTACCCTATAAGTGAAATTTAAATTCTGTTGTGTTTGTAATTAAATAAAGTAAAATAAACAAAAAATGAAAAAATAATCAATACAAAATAAAAATATTATGAGAAGGTGGTTCATGGGCAACAGGATATGTAAAATCTATCAACTCAACTACCATTTATACATTATACCCACAGAAATAGAAACTGGAGAATAGAAACGTCACATTCTAAAAATTCAAGTACCAAGCAGATCCTACAACGTACCTACGAACATGCTAATTGAGCATACCAGGCACATAAACAAGGCAATTTATTTTAATACTGCATGGGAAATCAAAATAGCTTCTAAAATATGAAATAATACAAAAATATTACAAAACAGTTTAAATACTTTGAAACACATCAATCACCATGATACAATGTTTACAGAATAGTAAACTTTGATACAAATAACAGTCGATTTCACAACTGTGCACAACTGCTACTAGGTACCCACAGAAAACGTTAACGGACAGTATATATGTTTTCATCCTCCAGTTTCTATTTCTGTGGTTATACCTATTATTATTGCTAGATATACAGAGATCCAGCATGATTGACTGGGCTAATTGCTAACATAATTGGTCTCCATTAATATTACTTTATTTTCTATTGTCAACTGATCAATTTCAGTTGTGAATATCGGTGAAATCAAATACAGTGAAATCAAACAATTAACAATAGGAAAAAAAGTAATTTTTGTAAACGGAAACCTGTTTGAAAGCAATTGGGAAAGTCAATCAATCAATCATTCTGGATCACACTGTATTATGTAGCAACTAGGTGTAACTATATTCATTACTTTAAAGAGTTGACAGTTAATGTAACTTTGTGTACAAAATATTATTAGTTTAACAAGTTACCAATTTTTTACACATATAAATATCCATTCTCGGATGGATGGGTATTTTTACTATAATAGACATTCAGTATCTCCACTGTTACGTCGAAGAAGAACTATCACTTTTCAAATAGTTGCATTTAAACTTCTAACTCTGCATTTTGACCTTTTGGTGTCATGACCTTCAGCAAACAGTAGGAATGTAAACTATCAACGGAATAATGTTTCACATTCAAGAAGAATCCTTATTTACATTTTTCTAATTCTGAATACCTTACACATTTTATTTTTGTTAAAATATACATAAAACGCTGTTAATATTGTTAATGAGATTAATTAATAGGCAAACATGAACACATTTTTCTCAAGTTTATGTATAATATAAATCTAAGCCAAATTATATATGCATACGAATTAGAAGTTGGTAGAAGGAACACAATTTATGTAAAATATATTTAAATGTATTTTGAATAAAAAACCAGTTTGTAATTTTATTCATTTTAAATGATTTTTAACTCGCGATGCTTATGCACTCCATGCAACAAACTGATAATATTAAAATTACAGGGATAGTGTGCATTCAATTTTCTGCAAGATATTTTATAACTAATAATAATATAATAATATCTCTACTCCTCATTTTAATCACAAGGATTAGTCCGAAAGTCTGAGACTTATGTGAGAGAGGGGGCGGCATATTATTGTTTCGCGGGCCGCATTTGCGCCTCAGGAACGACATACGTTGGTAGGCCCTAACCACCATTCACTGCTGGAATGGGGGAAACCTGGAAAACCTCATTAGTTAGGGGGACAAGTCAAACATCAACTGATTTTAATCTCTCACATTAACACCAAGTTGACATTCTTCCCATCCTAGGCCATCGCCAGTATGGATTTTATAACTAAGATTTTTACCATGGGGAAATATATTCGTCACATATAGATAAAGCGGCCTACTGAATAGATAATAATATACCGCCCCTCCCACACATGTCTCAGACTTTCGTGCTAATTCTTGCGATTAGAATGAGGGAGATATTATTATTATAATAGATTCATGATCATTATGTCAGGTCAAGATCGGATCATTATAATAAGGTAGTAAGAAATGCACCCTATAAAAAAATAAAATAGATTTTATCTCATCTTGTATCTGATCATATTTTTAGCCTAAAGTAAATCCAATGTATCTGGATCCAATTTTAAATAAATTTCTAAATCTAGCAGATTGATTATTGGTTTATAGGTAGAACAAGATAGGTAGAAGAACTATTAGTTTTGGTTTTTTACATAATAATTAACGTATTTTACTTTTGGAAAAAGTGATAACGTGTCTATATATCTATTAAAAACGAAGTCCCTGTTTTACGGTTTATTATATTTTTGTGAATTTATATGCACATAAACACATTACCCTCTTCCCCTGTCCCTCTGTACTTTCTGTCACTCTCTAACCTTTTCAATGACTACACCCTCAGCCAAAATTCTGAATTCGCTTAGATTTGCAGGTATCGTGTTGCTATTTTAAATCTTAAAGTTTTCTCAAGTCGGCACTATGTATTTTTTTAGATAATACCAAAATAACGAATTTCTAAAAATCTAGTGAATTTTATAGATCTATGGATCAGAACAAGAAAACTGTACTGGCTCAGTCTAATTGTGAATTAAGCTGCACTCTATTTTAAATTAGGAGTGATTTGAATTTTGCGCGTCTAAACAATAGCTTGCTATAGGTTATTTTACAGTCAAATTAGGACATCACATATTTTCTTAATGTACCTATATTGGTCGCTTAAGTTACTATTTATATATGATTTCACTTATTATAAAAGACTAGTTTTAATATGGTTATCACGAAGTTAAAAATATGTTTTGCTTCAGATAATGAACCAAGTCTAAAATTCATACTTAACCCTAAAATGATCTATTGTATTTTCTAGTAACTTTTTGATTTTTGGCAACATATTTTATTATTGGACCCAGCTGATAATCACTGGTTAAAATATAATAACTCGTTAAATATAACAGACAAATAAACCAGTTCGATACAGTTCTTATATCTGGCATTTTCGGTCTTTGTTTCTTTTGTTAACTGCGTCAAATCACAGGTGTAAGAAGAGATGATCTTGTAGGTAATGTTGAATCAGAATAGGCTGAAATAGAATAGAAACAGAGGTCTTTCACTTAAGGCAGGAAAGTAAGAACCGCTACTCTTAAGAAATTAGCTTAAGGACTAGCAGAATAACCGCTCTATGGATTGGAAATGATCCTTAAATTTAAGAAACCAACTACTTCAAAGCAAACATTTTATCAGTAGCTCTATCTGTCCTTGATATGACTTTTTAACCGCGAGAATCCGTTCTGGAGATCCTTTGGAGACCGGAGCCGAAAGATAGGTTTGTTTTTACGGAGCGCGGTGTCTTTCGCTGTAGCGCGATAAAAAACGACGGCGCGATTAAAATTATTTTCTAGCCGGTTTCGAGCTTGTCTAACACAAATCGGCTTTTACTTTTGATGTTCCCACAAATAAATATCGACAGATCAACCTTCGGCTATCCGCGCATTCAGGAAATTTACATACCGACGTGAGAAATTCCTATTTTGTTGCATAAGTTCGATTCTAAGGCCACTAAAATATACTGCAGCTATATATGGCTCATTTCAGAAGTACAGTAGATATAAATACTATAAAATCATTTGAACTATCTTATTATACGCTTGCTTAGATCAGCTGCATCTCAAAATAGTTGGTCTTTCCTAACAACTTCAGTAACCATCTAACTGTCTTCTAGAAATCTCTGTAGCTCCTTATATAAAAAGAGATAAAGCCACACTAGCCTTTGGAAAACCAATTTAACATCACCTGGGGATGTTAGAAAACAGATCACTTTATCTTCAGCTGATTTTAACTCGACTACAGCTTTGCACGTCAAAAAAACTGCGTTGGCGTTTTGCAGAAAGTTCCGTTGGTTGGTTTCCGTTCTTCACATCAGCGATCGACACAATGAATCTTAAACAAAGAGACAAGGAAAATGATGAGGCAAATATACTGACCAAAAAGTGCATGATTGCACTTTTTGTCACTCTACAAATAATGTGGCAGAATGGGTGCACAATAAGTGTGGAATGATGGAGGAATTTTCGATAACACAGTTAAAATATGCATGAAAGAGGATAATAGGATAATACTATGTCTAAATTTAGGTATGTGAGTCTAATGGGTCTGCCAGAGAAAGCCATATGCGTACTCTAAAAGAGGAATTTTAAGTTCATATACATACTGATCTATTTTGAACTCCTGAATACGAGGTGTCAAAAGATTTACAAGACTGAAAGGAAAAACGTGAACTGATAGTTATGCTAAGGAGGCTGACAGATCTAAGAAGTCTAATACAGATGGCAGTTAGAGAGAATTATTATTGAGAGTATTATATCTTTTTAGGTCGCCTAAGCGAGTTTTTAGGTTAGGTTCTAGACCAAGGCTCCCATATCTGAGTCTAATTTATAGCTTTGATTTAAACTCGGGAACGAGAACACTTTCACTTGTAGCTGTTGAATTTCCTGTAGCTCTGAGATGGACTATACCTGTTGTATAAATTTTAGGTAATTAAAATACATTGCAGTGGGATATGTTTTGACATATCTCAAGGTGACAACAGGTACTGAAGTAATGTCAGATCTTTGCCGCAGATTCAGATCAGTGAATTTGGTTTGGTTTACACACTAGCGCATTATTAGTTCCAATTCATTAAAATTCTAATGCTTGAAAAATCCGGCATGAAACGAGAATCAATTAATTTAAATGAGGTACTTTAAAACTGTTTAAAATGTAATTTGAATAATGCATTGGAAATAATTTGAATATTATGTAGTACGGTATGTCTAATTATTTTAAATTTATATAGAGGGAAATGGAACGTATTGGTTCCACATTTTTTCTACACTTAATCATATAATTTAATTCATAAAGCTTGCATTTTTACATACTTTTATATTTCTATTTCAAAAAAATCATGTTATATAGGATGTTTTTGAAATAGAAATACAAAGTTAACATTTATTGCGTTAACATTTATTAATCAATAAGTTGATTATTAAAAGAATTTTGAGGGGGGTTGGAACCTTTGGTGTGAAGATAACACTGACGTAGTTTCCACATAACACCAAAACGCTATTCTGCACTTGACACGCGTTTCCCCAATCAAGTTGACGAAACGCCCGTCGACAACAGTGTAGCGACAAAGTTACTGCCACTTTTCAGTGGCAACGAATAAGTAAAGTAAGTTGTCCATCCTTAAAAACGGTACTACTGCTTTCATTAAACAGGTAACTTTGGTTTTGTACATCTTTCATTTTACTATTAAATTAAGCTTTTCTTGCATCAGGTAACTTAGTTTGTCGTACCCAGATGTCATTTTAAATCAGTACAAGATTTTACAAAGATTTACTTTGAAAGACGAGCAACCTAATTATGTACAAAATTATGTAGGTATACCTACATATTAACAATATTGAAAAACTATCAAACTAATTTTGTTGCTAAAAGGAAAATAAAAGTGAAGCTACAGAAGTTCATGTTTGGTCGGTGTGACCAAATGAAATTATCTACGATGGTATAGATCTGAAACACAACTCAATTAATTTGCAGAGAGTATAGTATTGCATCATGGTGCATTGACCAACGCCGTATAAGACATCATCGGAGAAGTTCGAAGGTTTATCCATTGCACCACATAGTTTTTCTGTGATTAATTCCATTGATTTCACTAAGGTGAAAAATATCCAGTTGCAAGAAAGTAATGTTTTGGTCCCCTTTGACGTTTGTTCACACTTCATAAAATACATTATACATTTCCAAATTTTCCTATACCACAGACCTTGGACTACCTTAAGGATCTACTCGATTCAAACTTTTCATGAAACAAAATTGCTTTCGATTCAATGATAATTTCTTTGAACAACATGAGGGTACAGCAATGGGTAACTTTCTGTTACCATTCAGTGCCAATCTCTTCATGAACAGATTCGAAACGGAGACAAAAGAAGAATTCGAGTATTTCCCCAAGGTTTGGTTTAAATATGTGGATGATATCCTTGCAGTGTTTGATACAAAAGTCACTGATATTGACCACTTTGTTTCTAAATTAAATAGTCGTTTCGCGTCAATTAAATTTGCATATGAATTAAAACCTCTGGAAAACTACCGTTCTTACATGTATTAATAATTAGAAATAGTGAGAATAAGTTAGAATTTGACATATACAGAAAAGATGCCAGTACTTAAGATATATCCCTAAGGACTTTCACCATTGGGCTCAACACAAACTGGCGAGTTTCAATTTTTTAATTCATCGCCTATTAAGCTTTCCTCTAAATAAGGAGAGGTTTGAAAAAGTAAAGGCATTGATTGGGAATGTAGCTGTGAGTAATGAATATTCTGTAAGTTTAATTGATAAAACGATTAGGAACGTAAATTTAAAGAAACATTTCGAAATTCCTGGACTTTTCAAAATGAAAGAGAAAATCCAAAATTCATATCTCTTCTATACGTTCCTCGTTTCACCCGTGGTTTTGGTAAGGTTTTTAAAGAAATAGGTATGTCCAACAACTTTTTGGCAATCCAAAACACAAAATAGAAACGAATGAAAAGTCGGGGATTTACAAAATTATCTGTAAAGACTGCAATTAAAAGTACACTGATAACAATATTTTGTAAAATTACACAGTGGATTGTTGGTTATTTGTTGCCTAGGTCAGTAGTGTGAAATAATACAATAGAATGTATTACTACTTACCCAATGGAAAATTACTAGTTGATATGTAAAATAGATTACCAGCGGTATGTAAAATTTAGATGTAACTTTCCATTTCTCGTGTATTAATACCATGTACATTTACTAAGTGTACAGTGTATTTTTCATGTAAGATTTAGATGTATTTTTCCGGTTTCATTGTATTATTGCGATGTAATTGTACCTACTTAATCTTAATCTTAAAACTTAATGTTTTTTTTACCACATACCTACGATTGAAATGTAACTATTACCATTTTGAAGAAATGTTCAATGAAAAATCAATAAAAAGTGTTCCATGCCAATGGAGTCTATGGACACACTGTACGTAGATATTCTTTATTAATCATTAATTAAAGGTCGTAAGGAAAATACTTGGTATTTAATTTTAACCAAAAATTAAATACTTCATTAGAAACTGAGAAGGACACTGAAAATAAAAAGAAACTACTACATTTTTATAAACTCCTATATTTAAAGCACATAAGCAAAATATACATTTCTTCTGAGTAAATTAACATAACACACAAGTACTTATTACCAGTACCTACTAACGTTCTTATTAATTAGTGAAATTAGGTAGAGTTACATAGCAATGCGAAAAAAGCTAAAATATAATGATCAAATACACAGCCATTACAAATGTAAATAAAATTCTTTTACTATTGATAGATTTCCTAGGCATTAGTATCTAGTGTTAAAAGAACAAACACTATCGTCTTAAGTAGGTCTAGCTTAAGAAGATGTTTTGTTCATTTCGATGCCACCCTAAGAAAACTATGTGAAAATAAAATGTTTTAAACTCATAAGATTAACTAAATATATATTTTAACTTATTCATTAAACAAATAACTTTTTGATTTTGTTCCACTGTCCGGGTGGATTTTCAAATGGAAGCGTTGTAACATTTCCAGTGTCACTGCTATCTTTAAAATAAAATATAAGGCAAAACAGTATTTCAACGCCTCAGAAAGCGTATTACAAGCCACCACATTGTTTCTTTCTATGTATATATCGAAAGTGTAATTCTCTAAAAAAAATATAGTAATGAGTGAAATGCAATAATTATAAATCTAGTACAAATATCTAATATTGTCGCTATTTTTTGTTTCTTAAAATCTAATTATATAATCTTAAATCATATCTAATTTTTTTTTTTTTTTAAGAAAAAGTAGTTCAAGAGAGAATCAAGCCTTGACTGTTCCTTTTTATAATCTTAATCTTAGCGTCTTAAAAGACAATTAGACAAAAAGACGTTACAAATGTGACACAGTACCATAACTAATATACAAATAAAATAAAACTGTATGTATTTATACATACCTTTAAAAATAAAACAATATATTACTATTGTTTTAACTAACACTAACTTCACTAAAAACGTTCACAAGCTTGCCTCCATTAGAATAAACAGCAGATTCGCACAGTAAAGTGCATCCTCTGGCTTTCAAGATGTCTTGATCACGTGATGCTGTCCAATTATTTCTATTCGGTGGCATTACAGTGTTTATGTGAAATCACATAAACATCTTGTAAATACACATCTTGAGTGTAAGAATACTTGTAAACATGTGTTTTCCCAGAGTAAAATTACATTTTATTCCTCATGAAAGGCAAGTTTACATTAACGTTATGTTTTTTTAGAGAAAATTATGTAATTGATCACGAAATTTGTAATTTTACTGTATTAACGAGGTGTTTTTTGTAGTACATGATGTGTCTGTGTATTTTTTACATAAACGGATGCTGTAAATACCTTGTAAATTTACTATCATTTTTATCAGTGTATGTTGGACAAACTAGAAGGTCAATTAAAACTAGAATCAAGGAACATATGGCTCATCTCAAATATAGTAGAGCAGATAAGTCTAGTGTCGCCCAACATGCGTTTGAGAACAACCATAAAATAGATAGTAGCAATTTAAGACTAATTAAGAATGTAAGAAATTCCAGACAGCTGGATGCTTTTGAGAGTTTGGAAATTGCTAAATGTAAAAATAGTACGAATGGTGACAGAAGGCCAATCCCATATAGCCCGCTTTCTTGGTTAGTAAATCACGGTTAACTAATCCATCACGACGGCGAAATTCAAATTTTAATCAAAAAATTATTACTACTTAACACAGAAGATATATGTGTAACCCGCAAGGCGATAAATCTTAAATTATTTTTAACTTAACGACTGTACTATTTAGTTAGGTAGGTATATATTTAAATGCCACTTGAAGGAAAATATCTCAATTTGTCATAAGTTTCACGAAGTATATATCATTTGCACACCATAATATTGCATCAGACATCTGCTGTAAATAGTAAATTAATACTTAATATTAATTGACGCCATTAAAGTCATATTTTATTGCAAGTAACATTTGCGGTGAAATAGCTCATTTCTCATTTTTTCGTACAATCCTGCCGACCTGGTCTGTTATCAAGTTCCTCATTCAAACAGAATTCCAGTGATGGTGAAACCTTGTGAATAATATGCCAATTATACCGTCATATTCTCTTATAATTGCTCCTTTAATGACCCAACGTATTGATTTACTAATTTTTCAGAATAAATACTCCTCCTAAGAATAAATAAAACATAACACGTATATTTCAGATGCTGCGTTTTATTTATAGCGAAAAGGCTTAGCAATGTAAATGAATTAAAACCTTTTAAGTTACTTCTATTACAGTGCGCCGATATGCCATACGAAATTCCTAAACTGTAATGATACCATTGAAATGTTTCAAGTGTGAAGAAAGCTCCTCTTAGTGAATAATAGCGAGTATATTTGCCGTGTGAAATTTTATTTTTATTTTCTGTGTAATCTGCTTTTCCTGACAGTCATTATCGTTGTTAAGATTCTAACACTTCCGTAGGTCGTCCTGTTAAGAGTAATTTTAAAGCAATAGTGAGGGTTAATTATGTTTTTTTATACAGGGCGCCCTATTTCTTGACCCGTTGCATGGGTAACTTTTTTATTAGTAGAGATACAGAAACGGTTAAATGAGCAAATTAGTGCAGTTTCGTATTAGTAATTCTACGGTAAGGCGAAAAATTATATACGGGGGAAGGTTGAAAAGTTATTGACAAAAAACGAAAAATCCAGCTTTTCTATTATCCCTCGTAGCTCGTTCATTTGAAGAGTTAGAGAAAAATGCTTCACATGTTTTTTGCAGTATTTTTCATGTAAAATGACATGCACTTGCTACTTTTTATATATCTCTTAAAATGGTTGAGAATCACAGTAAAATATATTTTTTTTAAATGTAATGGATAGGTGGCTGTGACATTAACCGAAAGTCCCCTTTTTTCTCTTTCAGATGATATAACATAGTCCATATTTTATCCTTACAAAAGTAATAATAATCGTTGTTTTTAAAGAAAGTTTATTGTCACATCAAGAATGCTATGTATTATGGAACAAAAGAATGTTTTGAGAACAGAAATTATTAATTAATTAATTATATTGAAGTAAATGTTCGAAATGACCACCATCCTGTTGGATACATAGTAAGCAACGTTTCTGGATACTTCTTAAAACATTATTTATTGTATGTCCATGTATGCTTCTAATTGCATCTTGAATCCTGACTTTTAGATCCTCTATATCTAGAGGAGCTGTCACATAAACTTTATCTTTCAATGACCCCCAAAGAAAGAAATCTAAGGGGGTCAAATCAGGTGTTCGCGCTGGCCAGTCGGTATCCATTCTATTTCCTATAACATTATCAAACTGTTCATGTAAATATTGTTTTACCTCGCGGGAATTATGCGCAGGTGCTCCATCGTGTTGGAAGTATTTAAGATTTCTAAAAATATGAAGTGGTAATTCATTTAAATATTCCTCTGTTAGAGTATTCCTTAGAAAATGAAGGTAATTATTCGCATTCAAATTATCTTCGTAAAAATATGGGCCAATAATTTTGCCACAAAAAATTCCACACCACACATTTATCCCAAATTGACGTTGATTTCTTCTTTCAGAAACAAGATGTGGATTTTCTCGGCACCACATTATGTTATTATGGCGGTTAAAAATACCATTGTTGGTAAATCTACTTTCATCACTGAATAAAATCTTTTTCCAGAAGTCTAGATCCTCTTCACATTTTGAAATGTACCATCGACAAAATGTCATCCTTCTTTGATTATCAGCTGGATATAAAGTATTGCATATGGAATAATGATAAGGCTTTAAATTGTTACCTTTTAAAATAGCTCTTACAGTTTCCTTGGAAGTGTTGCAGTGATGTGCAATTTCTGCAGTTGAAGAATCAGGTTTAAAATTTACATAAGCCAAAACATTTATTTCAGTGTCTTCATTGAAGTTTCTTTCATCCTTAGGCTTTGAAAAAGAACCGTATAATCGTATATTATTTTCCAGCTGTCTAAATATTCTATGATGGGGTTGTCTTCGTTCCATGTAAGTTTCAAAATAAAGATTCGCTGCAGCTTGTGCATCTCGATTTTGGTTATAATAACAAAATAGCAAATCATTTTTCTCTTCGTTGGTGTACATATTTGCAACACTATTATTTTGTATGCAGTATTAATAATAAACAATAAACTACTTAACAAAAACTAAAAATGCCACTTATGATCTGTCAATAATTAAATGCCAACTAGACGTTTTGAAAAATATCAGGAATCTTATTTTTTTTTTATTTCCATAGCATTCTTGATGTGACAATAAACTTTCTTTAAAAACAACGATTATTATTACTTTTGTAAGGTTAAAATATGGACTATGTTATATCATCTGAAAGAGAAAAAAGGGGACTTTCGGTTAATGTCACAGCCACCTATCCATTACATTTAAAAAAAATATATTTTACTGTGATTCTCAACCATTTTAAGAGATATATAAAAAGTAGCAAGTGCATGTCATTTTACATGAAAAATACTGCAAAAAACATGTGAAGCATTTTTCTCTAACTCTTCAAATGAACGAGCTACGAGGGATAATAGAAAAGTTGGATTTTTCGTTTTTTGTCAATAACTTTTCAACCTTCCCCCGTATATAATTTTTCGCCTTACCGTAGAATTACTAATACGAAACTGCACTAATTTGCTCATTTAAGCGTTTTTGTATCTCTACTAATAAAAAAGTTACCCATGCAACGGGTCAAGAAATAGGGCGCCCTGTATAATTCACTGATGAATAGTGTCATTGAGGATGGTTTCCTGTGTTATTTAAACATTGATTAAATAGAAAATTAGAAAAACTGGAGGAATGTTTTTATAAAAAATACAATATTATTAACAAATCAAAAAATCACTCCAAAAATACAGACCAATTTGTTTTTATATCGGCATATGTCAATTATAAATGAAGTGAAAGTGAATAGAAAATGAAATAAAAACACATGTCAGAATTATTACTGTAAGAAATAGAACTAGAAAATAGTAATCGATTAATGATTCTAAGAAAAAATAATATAACAAGAAAAACATATAAAATAGCAAACAAACACTTAATAGAAAACATTCAAATATTTTTATAATAGTAGTGATCATACTTGCGACGGTAAATCGTGTCGGGGTCCCAGAGGAAACCAGAACGCAGATATACCTAGAGACGTCGATGTTTCGGAGTTCTGGCTGCTCATCAGTATAATGATAAAACTTTATAAAACTTTTGTTGGCATATAAAGTAGTTTTAAAATATACACATGGTGTTTATTAAACATACGACAAAAATTCAATGGGTGATTTATTTATTTTAAAAATGTTTAATCACTCCTTGAATTTTTGCGTTATAGTTAATAAGCAGCTATATGCTAGGATAGACACATGAAATAACAATATTTAAGATTTCCAAGATGGGAAATTGTTTTCCCGAAGATAAGTTTAACTGATAGAAAATAGTTATCAAGAAACGTAAATTTAAAGAAACACTTCGAAATTCCTTGACTTTTCAAAATGAAAATGAAAATCTAAAATTCATATCTATTCCATACAATCCTCGTTTCACCCGTGGCTTTGGTAAGATTTTTAAAGATATAAGTAGGTATGTCAATGGTTTATTCATCGGGAAATAAACTACAACTTTTAGGCAATCCAAAAAACAAAATAGATACTAAGGAAAAGTCGAGGATTTACGAAAGTAGCTGTAAAGACTGCAGTCAAAAGTATGTTGGGCAAACTAGAAGGTCAATTCAAACTAAATTCAAGGAACATATGGCTCCCTCATTTCCAAAGAACAGATAAATCGATTGTCGCCCAACAAGCGTTTGAGAACAGCCATAAAATCGATAGTAGCAATTTAAGACTAATTAGGAATGTAACAAATTCCAGTCAGCTGGATGCATTTAAGACTGTGTAAATTGCAAAACGTAAAAATACTATTAATAGTGACATAGGGCCAATTCCATACAGCCCTATTTATTGGTTAGTAAATTACGGTTCACCGATCCATCGCGACGGTTCATTGAACCCTAGCAATAGGTTAGGTGTAAATATGACACAGTGTTAGCATAGGATTAATTTTAATCATCTTCAGATAATGTCAACTTAGTTGGCGAAACAAGCGTCGTGTGCAGTATAGTGCTTTGGTGATATGTGGAAAATTACGTCAGTGATTTCCCTAAGATACATAAATATTTTCCATCTAATACAACTCCATTACACAACAAGAACATCCACTTTAACTTCATCTTTCTGATGGAGTTATTAGAGATTTGGTATTCATAATTTGTTCTTATTCCTTTACTATAAACATATACATATAATATGTACTATTATAAATATCAAATACGTTACTGTATAACTATAAATGTAAAATGCATGTCTAACAAACATGTATTATGTTAAAATATATGGCATTTATTTGGATGAATATTTTTGTATTGTATATTATTTCTTATCACTTTAATGAAGGGGAATTTCAGATTGTAGTCACTCACCACAAATTACAAAACCAGCCGCTTTGTCTGTGAAATTATCACGCCATATTATTGTAAAACAATTTTTTCCAGAAATGTATTACGTGTTTAATGACAATTTTAATAAAATTTTTTTAATAATGTGCGTAGTATGTTTAGTGTAAATTTTCCAAAACTCTAAATAAAAAGGATACCCAGAAATTAGCTGTACGTCGTTGAATGAAAAACATGTCTCACTCAACGTTAGATATTCATACTACAAACTAAAAATACTATAAAGTAAAATACCGCAGATATTAATATCAATCTGAATAGAACGTAACGTTAAAAGAAATATAATATTTTGGTGTACTCTTCGCAAAGTTTCTCAAAAAGAATTGGTATCTTCTATTCTTGAAGCAACTTATCTAGTCCTCAGTTTTATGGTTTCACTTTAATTCATTCCACAACTTGTACTAGTTTGCTCTTATACAGAAATTATTAACTCTTAAAAGGAATACTCTTAGGTTACTGCAGCAGAAAATACCGTTCTTTGATTTGATCTCGTTCTGCAAATCCTCGACGAGCTGTACCCAACATTAAGTAAATTAAAGCAGGTGTAGCGGCCAACCTTACGTTTATTGGTAGAGTACTTGGCCTGAACTAACACAAAACAAGTTTAAACGTTTAGCAGACAAGCAGAGGTACGCAGCATCCATCTAAATATCTTTGATTTCTGTGGCCGAGCGCGATTGAACTCCGTGGTAGGACCGGATTATACTTTTTGGTGATCAGGGCCACCTCCTATGCATTATACCTTCTAATATGCGATATTAATAAATTACAGATTACAGATCTCTACATCATCCCTTTTTCAACTTGTGGGGGAGAGGGGATGACTTAGTTGACAAACCTAATCCACCATATAGTGCAGAGTTAAGGTAAACCTAGGAAACCTCATTAGTTAGAGAGAGATAGTAAAATACACCTTTGTTAGTTTTTAAAATTAACACCTGGTTGGTAATTTTCATCCTAGCCCGCCCGCAGAGTTAGTTGCCAATCTCTCTGACAATTTACTGAGCTGAACCAAGCGGTTTTGACCTATCGACTTGATAACATAACTTGCTTATAGGTTGGTATTCAGATAAGTTAAAATAGGTTAGGTTAGAATAGGTTTCTGATCACAGCGAGGAATTAATGCCAGGACAATTTAAAATTTCCCAAGTGTAGCTTGCGCCCTCGTGCGACCGAAATTTGAACGTAAAATTAAATCAGATGTGTTCAAACTCAAAATATTTTTAACGTTTTCAATTTTCCTTACAAATTGTAAAATTTGTGTCATTTTGTTGTAACACAGTGATAGTCTACTTCTAACTCCTAGGTTTAATAATTGTATTTAGGAATGCGTCTGTTATGGAGTTTGAAGGAGAATAAATGTTAAGTAGTACTTAAACTTTTATATTGTAAGTATTTTATGATGCAATTCAAAAACTAACGCAAATTACTCTCTTCAGAAATACTTCCTTATGATCCAAAACCTTTTAACCTGAATGTATATGTATATTAAATTCAGTATTAATTGATAGATAAAGAAAGCGATATTTGTTCATATTCTATGCGATATTTAGATTGTTGTCTAAATAGAAGTCAACTTTTTGCTTTTATATACTACGAGTATCTATAGTTAGTTACGAGTATAGATTTCTGATTATATGCATGTTGGAAATTCAGTTTTCCTTTCATAGTTAAGCAAACTAAAATATATATCTAGATGAAGTAGAAATACGATGTATCTACAAGTTTTATGGATTATTTTGTTATCCCTGTATGTTAAGAAGAATTTGACTTCTTTATTTTATACTGTAGGATAATAAATATAACTGATTTTAAGAACCCCCTCTTTTTTTACTCAACGCTGAGTATTTATTTCTAAATGGACAGTGTCTTGTAAAAGACTGCAAAGATTTTCAGTTTTTAATTATCCATCACCAATAAGACAAGTTTAAGCTTCTGAGATATAGATACCTACCATATAGTATTATTGATATATTTGATATTTATTTATAATAATATAAAAATAAAAGTACTTGAAAAATAGTAATAAATTAGTGATCAAATTAGATGTTCCTGTATTTTAAAAAACAATCTCTTTAGCATACCACTAATTTCTGTCGCACTTGAATTAATGTCAGTTTATTTATCAATATTTCTGAATTCCAGTAGAAGCCTCAACGTCCATAATGCAATTTGAAGTTAAAAAAATCACTTTAGAATATCTGGATATGAGGATGAGGTACTCTCAATAAAAATCACAAAAACTCAAGTTATTTGAACCACGGAAGACATTTATTTGTCATGTGTTCTGGAATGCCTAATTGTTAATAATGAATACCTATACGGTTCAATAGATAATTACATTTTTGTCTGTAAGTACACGTTTCTGTTGAATTAGATGTCTAAAATTCTATGTGCATGTGTATTGGTCTCACTGAAGAGAAGTGGTCTACGTAAACTTTAATAATTGTATTACTATTACAAAAACGTTAATTAAAATGCTTTCCAATCTTCATTATGTTTTATTTCTACTCGTATGGTATATAAGTACATGTTAAAATTAAGATATACTGTAAATTGTAATCTTGAAAGGGGTTGGAACCTTTGGTGTGAAGATAACACTGACGTAGTTTTCCACACAACACCAAAACTCTATACTGAACTCGACGCGCGTTTCGTCAGCCAAGTTGGCATCATCTGGAGATCTGCCAACTTGGTTGTCGAAGCTCGCGTCGAGTGCAGTATAGTGTTTTGGTGTTATGTGGAAAACTAAGTCAGTGCTAGTGTAAATTGTGTTCATTCCAGTCATTACTACTTATGTATATCTAATCATATCAAGTATGGTTTACAATTGTTCTTCAATTAACCAGCACTGGTCTGTCTTAATCTTGATAAAGCTTAATTTATGCAACATTCTTGAAATATACGACTACGAAGGGTTTAAGTCTACTTAAATATCAAAGGATACCTACCCTGAGAATTCCTTTAAACTAAATATTGTTACAACTTCATGAATAATACGTAATTTAGCTGGTTGATTGTTATTGAAGGTTTGCTAAATGACCATAATTCCTGTAGAAACCAACGCAGTACTATCTTCTCCATTAAGCGTTTACAAAATTTCAGGTCCCTCGCTTGTCGGGCCAATTCCGCCCTGTCCTCTGTCGAAGTGGCACGATACGGTCGGCCTTGTCAAAGCATTCCGCGGCGCCGGACAAAACTCTCTTCCCGGACTTCTAATTTCAACAACTGCCTCGTTTTTGTTCCCAGTCTATTCATCACGGCACAGCTGGGCCGGTCCATATTAAAAAACAATCGCCGATCGCGATTATCCGCGCATAAACCATTCGATAGTTCCCGAATGGCCGCATGCTCTCGCTGGAATTTCGCGATGAGGTCAGTCTAAAAGCGCCAGCCGATTTTCCCACATTTCTTTCCTAGATCAGAATTCCTGGTGGACACCAGCTAATGCAAATAGAAGCTGCGTTAGCTGAAGTCATATTGGACGACCTGCTACCTGAATTAGATTAACTATTTTGATTTATATAGAACACCCTGTATATTTTTTATAGATTTCGACAAATTGATATAGATTTTCATTGGTCTATATCTCTAATAGTAAGAGAGATCATAAGCGTTATGTGTTAAAAGAAAGTTATCCGTTTGTTCTGCTACTAACATTTGTCCAACACCATTATTATTATCACTTGAATAATATTGTCAAATAAGCCCATCAGCCTATATATCATTGTGTTGGCGAGAAAACTTTTCTCCAAATTTGCAAAAACACAACTTTGTTTATAAATTAGTTTATAAGCTTCGGATATTTCCAACTTATCATTATTAACTGTAGTTATTAAGGGTCCGTTCGCACTGTAGACTTGACAGACATGAATTCGGGGTCGGGTTGAGAGGTTGGGTAGCCGGTGGGTGAAGACTTACATATTCCCACTACCCAATTATTTAGATTTCGGAGGTGCACGTAAAGGCGAAGTAAAAAGGCATATGGAAATAAAGTTAGCCCTTATTGCAAGGGTACCGGATTTGTCTGATAATTGCAACAAAATTTCTTTTTAATGTTATAAATTATATATCACCGGAAAGATCAAAAGATAGACTAGATCCCTATAGTATCAAATTTTTGTTTAATACATGTATTTTAGAGAAAATAATTTTTGAAAATACGCTATTTTAGTACAAGATTGTTTGCCTGGAATTTTAAAAATAAAAAGAAATACCAAAAATTACTACTATACGGACTTAGATTGAAGTCTTATCTTTCAATACATTTTTACTAAAAGTCGCTGTCTTTTATAGTTTTTTTATAATTAGACACGAGCCGAACGCCGATTTAAGGCTTATTTCGACCTAGTGAATGGACTCTTAAGGGTCCGTTCACTGTAGACTTGACAGACATGAATTCGGGGTCGGGTTGAGAGGTTGGGTAGCCGATGGGTGAAGATTTACATATTCCCACTACCGAATTATTTAGATTTCGGAGGAGCACGTAAAGGCGAAGTAAAAGGGCACATGGAAATAAAGTTAGCCCTTATTGCAACGGTACCGGATTTGTCTTATAATTGCAACAAAATTTCTTTTTAATATTATAAATTATATATCACCGGAAAGATCAAAAGATAGACTAGATCCCTATAGTATCAAATTTTTGTTTAATACATGTATTTTAGAGAAAATAATTTTTGAAAATACGCTATTTTAGTACAAGATTGTTTGCCTGGAATTTTAAAAATAAAAAGAATTACCAAAAATTACTACTACACTGAAAGAAAAGACGCGGTTTATAGTTAACAATTGTTTATTTGGATGTCATTTATTTAAAATAAATAATACATATTTTAGGTTAAACAATATTTTTTACTATAAATATTCTTGTAAATATATTTTACTTATTAAAAACAAATACTTTGTTTGGTGTAAAAATGTTAATAGTTAATGAGAAATGTTTCATCTTAATAAATTCTTTATTTGGTGGTATTCCCAAAAAATATATTTACTATTAATTTGGAGTTTATTAATATGGAATAATCCAGACTAAAAATTAATATATGTTTGTTTCTAATTTACTCTATTTTATTTATTATGAAGTAATCCATTTTTTTGTTAAAAATCCTGAAGTAGTTTTTTAATTAATAGATATTTTATTGTGGCATAAAATTGTGCAGTTGGCAGTGTAGGCTAGGTTGGCATTGTTGACAGTGAGTAGCAGACATGTTTTTCTATTTACCTTGGATTGGGTGACTTTATTTCATTTCGTTATTTTCATTTCATGTACCTATTATTTGGGTGCGGCGCGAGTGCTTCGTTTTCGTTAATGTGAGTGTACGTTACTTTACTTGATACTTGAGATGAGACGATAGACGCTGCACTGTGCTGTACGGTATACCTATATGACCTATATGTGTATGGTGCACAAGGTAGGGACGTCAAAACTTATATACCTTTGAAAACGTAACTTTGGAAAACTGCCGATTGTGTGATTTATTAAAAATGTTTAGAATTATTACCTGTTCAGTGGTGATTGCTGTGACATAAAAAATAGATCTGGACTATAACTATACTAAATAAACGTAAAATAATTACTGGATGTGATAAATAAGACACTATTCATTATAAATAATCTTTATTTTTTAAAATTAAAACAAATATTTATTACAAACATTGTTCTTTATATTCTAATAAAGTCGAAATTTTAATTAGTATGCTTTATTTATAATAAATAACTGAAATATTCATAATAAATAAGTAATGCTACATTTACTCATAATAATATTTATTAAAAACGATCGTTATTAATAGAAAATAAAAGATATATTGATTATCAATAATCCCTTACTTGACGGTAATAAGGTATATTTGAAAAGATTTAATAAATTGTTTTTTTCTCATAAACAAAAATTTATTACGCCATTATCCAATAAAGCCTTTGTTAGGTGTCAATCAATATCATTAATTATTAACAAACTGTTCTTTCAGTGTATAGGGATTTAGATTAAAGTCTTATCTTTCAATACATTTTTACTAAAAGTCGCTATCTTGTATAGTTTTTTATAATTAGACACGAGCCGAACGCCGATTTAGGGCTTATTTCGACCTAGTGAATGGACTCTTAAGTATTTACCGTAATTATTATATCATGATTTCAAAATCAGAGCGTCAAGTTGATGGAGTTTTGAATGGATGAAATGCCCTTTATATTTTTATATTTCCGTGAATACTACACATACCTACTACACAAAATTTGCTAGCGGTATGTCACACTCACAGAAATAAAGACTATAGAATAGAAAAGTCTTGTACAGGTTTTGTTTCTGCGCAGTTCACATTTGATGAAGGTAGCCAGCATGTTTCTTGAAACTTTGGACGACACACCATGAAGTGACAATATTTATGAGAGCTCAATAGTATACATAGTTTCTTCATAACTTCAAACACTCTTTAACTTGTACTTCAAGAAAAGAAAAACAGACAATGCAGTTTGTATGTACCTTTCTTGCAGTTTATATGTAACTTGCTTGCTTTGTATGTAACATGATGTACTATTTGCTCAATGCGCAAACTCCTCACCGGCCCGAGAAATCATATTGTAGTCAAAAAAATCGTATGAAAGGTAATATACTTTCTCCATTCCATAGTCTTTATTTCTATGGCCAAACTCTACATATACTTTATTTCAGGGCAGTCACTTACTGTAACCCGGTTCGTTGATTTGAACATGAAAAACTATAATCTATCAGTATCTTCAATACGCCCAAACTAATGAAGATAATAATTCGAGTAATTATTCTATCTTGACAGTATATTTGCTCATGCCCCTACTAATTCATTTATATTGTGCCGACTGCCGCACGATTGCCGGAGCCGAAAAAATACGTCGAGATATAATGTCAAAAAATGTCTATTAAGACGTCAACGAATTTGATGTATGGTTAGTGTTATCTCGTGAGCATAACAAAAGACCAACCAAGAGCATCTTGTTAACAAGGCGCTGTATTATGAAGAATGCCTGTAAGGTTAAATGTTTGGTATTGTCGCTTAATACCTCCGAAAAATGTTTTCGAGGTAGTCACGGATTACATAATTCAATTAGATAAGCTATTTCCCTTTTAGTAAGTTGATAGCAGTGATGAGTATCTAATTGTTGTCGCCTAGGAATTTAATTTATGTTTATGATTACATATTTTATTAGTTCTTGACTTTGCGGCATTTATATTTTTTATCTGTTATTTCCTACACTTATCAAAACAAAAGCTTTAAAAGTTACACCTACTTTTAATTGGAGTACATAATGTATCAGCCAAAACAAATGAAATGGGTTAAAAATGTGATTTGTTGTAGAAAAAAATATTTATTATACAGTGAGGACATAAAGTCCGCCCCCCTCCCCCTCCCTCTAATTTTTGAACCACTAGGTATATTGTGATGAAATTTGTAATGGTAATATATGACTAAATTCTGCATTTTTTGTCACATCAATGACAGCTCTGAATGTCAAAGTGACAGGTGGGCGTGCAATAGGAATATTTTTTAAATGGAAAAAGGGGTCGAGTAATAACTCATTTTGAAGCTATTTTTATGCTCAAAACATCCCCAAATTTTGAGAACATTTGGTTCAGTAATTTCCAAATAAAAAACAGTTATTGATTTATACGTTATATCATTTTTTTACATACATATTACAAATTATTGTAAATCATTCAAAGCAAAACAAAATTTAAAAGTAAACAAATAACAATAAACCAACCCTAACCTAAAATAACCTAAATTAAAAAATTATGAAATAATTTAAATTAAACGTAGAGGCAGAAACAAATTTAGAAAACAGGTGTTACTTCTACTAAAAAGATGTTGAAAATGACCACTGTGAACTTCCAGACAAATAAATGTTCTATGGGTAAGTTCTATTATAAAGATTATGTGGTAAAAAGATTACGTTATAAACTGATATTACTGGTTTTTATTTGGAAATTACTGAACTATATTTTAAATCTTAAGAGGCGGGAGAATTTAGAGATACTTTGTATATAATTGAAATTAAATTACAAATTTTGATATAGGAAATTATTTCTTTTAATTGGCTGGCAGACGCAGTTTTTCATATTTTGCAAATGTGTAATTTTTTTAAGTAGTCAAGTTAAAAAGAATTTGATCAAGTAGTTAAGGTAGATAACAAATAATTCTTGAGTAGACTGGAATAAGGAATTAGTATTTGAAAAACACGCAACTAACCTGTGGAAAAACATTTTTTATACCATTTACAGATAATATTTTACATGCCAAGTAGGTTGTACGTACAATACTGTAATTAAAAGAAAAAAATTATAATGCAAAATGCTCGTTTGTAATTGTATTTCATTCATACACCACCCTGCCACGTTCATGCCAGCTAATGAATAATTTATCTGCTAACCCTAAAATCAATACTTAATGACACACCGGCCATGTGCGATCGCAAGCATTGAAAATGCCTTTTTCAGAGCGGGTTTGAGGAATCGAGCAAAAACGTCGTTTAAAATTAATACGGGGGAACATAGTTGGAGTCGCATACCGCGTATCTCGGAAGAAAAACTAACAATTGTCACTAGAGTTGATTCCTGGTATCGCACAACCTTAGATCAATACCTGATTACAAAATAAAAAAGTTCTTTCAAGCAACGGCATACAACTACGTTTCAAAGCGGAGAGAGGGTAATAATCCCGTAATTTTTTAAATGTTTTCATTATATCCAAATAAAACTTGTATCTATAAGATCTACTATAAATCCACTTCAGTAGGTATATAACTTTATCAAGTTTCATGCATGTAACTCGGCTGGTTTTTGAGATATTTGAAAAACTCTTACACACTATCCTCCCAATTTTGTATCTTTCTAAGCAACAGTTGCTGTTGTAACCACCCAATATAGACCAATACGAAACTTAATCTTTGAGAAACAACCAATAAGCAGTAGTGGTTAACAAAGCAACCGTTGCTAAGCAGTTACCGAATCGGCCTATATATTAAGTGTTTTCAGGACAACAAAATTGTGTAACCATGTTCTTGATTGCTTCGAATAACCAAGCAGAGCCATTTAAAAATTGTATTATAAATAGATAAGTAAGGTACCTACATACTATAATTTCCAAAAATGACGATTTAAATTGTTTTCAATTAAGATAGAAATGAAAAAGAATTCAATTTTTTTTCTTAGAGGAATATTGATACACATTAAATTCTGCACTACCTTTCCAATTTAAGCTTTCTTGTAACTCTACCTAATAGTTTCCGAGCTCTAGTGGTAATTAATTTAGGTCAGCCTCTAAGAAAGAAACCTGAAGCCTTATTTGCTTTATCTTCAACCTTTCCCACAAATTACGGACGATAATAAATTCCATGTGCAAGATTATCTGTATCTCCAAAAACAAATCAATGAATTCAAATCCGGCCATAGTGGTGGTCAGACTATTAAACTTATGGACTTGATGGTCTGATCAACTTGGTTGAACTATCAATTCGGTTGCTTCATTTCAGCTGTTGTTATAGCAATTTTTTAAGTAAAGTTGTTCCCTTCCAAGATAATCCTTCCAAGATAAACCCTTCCAAGATAAATCGGAATCAAGTTTCCATACCTAATATTGTTTGAAGGAGATGCCAAAAACAACTACTTCAACAATGTGACCCGATTGCCCAAGATAGGACACTACTGTTTGTTTCTCATCACTACTAATTTGTTTCTTTTATTCTTGTATCTGCTTTCACCTCCTACTGTTTTCCATATAACTTATAAATAGTCCTGTATTTTGTAGGTATACAAATTGTTGTGTAGGTATTATTATATATGTTATATTTAGTTTATACTATATTTAATTATAGTAATATTTTTTTGTTACTTTATACCCTGTTTAATATGAATTTCCTCCTGTTCTAGTTCAACGTCCAGCGCCTGCACCAGGACGCCCACTCGCTCTCTCAGCCGGGATCGAGCGGCGCAGTGGCGGGCGCCGGCGTCGGCGGCCTCACGGACTCGCACGTCGTCTCTGGCCACACGCACCCTCTGTACCTGCAGGGCTCGGCGCACAGTAGCGGGGGATCGGTCAGTTCGACGGGGGGCGCCTCTCCTACCAGCCCCCTCAGGCCGGGCAAGGAGGAGGACTGCAGCCTACACGGCCGGAGCAGCACCGAGGGTAATTATATGTTGTGGACATTTTATGCATTTCAATTTTGTATGTAAAAGAGACCGTCAAATGTGGTATTTTACAAGGTTCTGTGTTGGGACCTATATACTAATTTAAAGGTTTTGAACGATATTCCTATTTCAGTTACCAACAATGAATTTGCACTTTTTATAGATAATATCTGCTTAAAATGAAGTACTTACCTAATGTATAATTTACCTCTTAGGTTGGATTATGGGATAGGTTTCTTATGCATCAATGCCTCTCTTCAATTAATTAAGACTCCAAACTTTTGCACTGATGCCTCAGATTAATTTTTAGTATACCTACATTTTATTTTCGTAAGGCTAATTAGGTAAGGTTAAGTTCTTAAGGGTTCCCTTATTAAGAAGCATATAATATGCACATGCTTAAATGTCAAAAAAGAGAAATCTAAATACTGCTAGCGACATGTACATCTTGTATACAGGGTGATTCAACCATTAGTACATTAATTTTAACCAGGTATTTGGAAAGTCTAATAAAGACAGGAAATCGCAAAATAAAATATTTTCCTCGATCTTGTAAAAGTGAAAAAAATTCCTGCATTCAAAAAAGTCCGAATCGAAACCGTCGGCACCTTGACACTCTAATTAAGGGGTTTAAATAACTAGGTATTTGAAAATATTTTGCAGCGTAAATATGTACTTAATTTTTTTTTTAAATCGTATATTCATATTATACTCATTTTTCCTCATCTTCTCTTAAACTGAATGTACTAATGATTGAATCAGCCTGTATATCGCTGAGACTGCTTAACCTCATGGGGCATCTAATAACTTACATTATATTTTGTATTGTACTTTATTAAACCAACATGTATCCTCTATTAATTACCCAACCTCCTGTAATTTATTTTTATATTTAGCGTATTCCCTTAAAAATGTCTTCTTTGTCTATAACAATTGTTAGTATAATTATTATATAAAACAAAATTATTATAATCTTCTATTCTCGAATTTCCTATATGTAAGGCAATTAAAGGAAATATTATAAATTCTTGTTTGATGAATGTCCACTTCCTAAGAATAAATTAAAAATATAACTATTTCATGCATTTCTCAATATTTCCCAGAAATTTATGTAAAACAATACATATACCTAATACACTGAGAAAAGGATTAAATCGAGACAAATAAAATTTCATACCACCGATTAAATTATTTATTTGTATTTGGCGAATTAGAGATATAATTGATATTAATATTGCATTTATTTCAATGGCTATATTAAATATTTAATATTATCTAACAAATTTAATTGCCAATTAGAATATTGAGAAAATATTGAATATGTTGAATTAAATGTTTAGTTTTCGCACACAGATTTATTTGGCACACTTAATTTAGTTTACTATTTTACTATATAACTAATACTAGTTACTATATAACTAATATTTTACTATATAACTTTTAGTTTACTAAAAATAAACTTTAGTTTTCCAAAATGAGTCAAGTAGGTATTTATAGTTACCAAATATATAATATTGAAATGTATATAAGGCTTGATATTAAACAGATTATTACATTAATTTAGAAAAAATCAAATTTTATAGCACATACATTTTATAGCTCAGTTATATTGTTTACTTTTTTAAATATAATAGATAATATTATCTGTAATAATTGTAGAAAATGCGCATAAACCTTTTCATTGTTTCACTGTCTGTTTCAGGTTTTCGAACCTCATAGAGGTTATAAATAACACATAATACCTATTATTTGCGTAATATTGGATATAACACTGTACAAAAACAACATACAATTATTACATACATACATTACACAATAAGTTCGTTATATTATTATACACTGAACAGCTAATTACACTTACTTTACTTGCAAAGAAACACAACACGATACAAAAATGGCTGTCTCATCATAACTGCTGTAATGGCCATTGTCCGAGAAGCTGGAGAAGATAGGGTACGCGCAAGGCGATTTGAATTAAATATTTTATTGTCGGAAATAAATGTATTTCTTAAAAATAATTAGTTGGTTCTATAATTAATCGTTGAATTTAAACCATTGTAGTAGAATTGTTAATATCAAATATTTATTTTCAACAATTAAATACTTTTGTTTAATTTATACAGGGGACTGAGAGTAGTATATTTACCACTAAATATTTTGTAGATATAAATAATTATTTAATTTTAGAAAATAAATATTTTAAAAATTGATGTAACAAACTATATATATACATATACAGTTTTTACAATTATATAAATTCTTGGAATATTCTCTTTACAAAGAAATTTTGAAGAACAATTATTCATATATATAATGAATAATTATATATATGCAAAAACAAATAATTAATAATTTCAAAAAACTATGACTTATTAGCGGTTTTAAGAAAATGTTTCGCTCAGTGTAGAGGAAATGAAATTTGTCGTATAATAACGCACGTCATTAACGTGCGTATAATGATGCACTATTAATGAACATCAGAAGACTACTTAATTCTTTCATAAAGCATAATATCCTATACCGAGAACAGGCCCGAAGGAGCACGGCTACCGTCAAGCGACATTTTAAAAAAGTACCGCCATTGTGTTCTTCTTGTACAGCTCGTCAAGGTTAAGCCTTCCGAGCTACTTTTTTATCAGACATAAATTTCTCTTTAACTAATTAATGATGAGGAATTCGCTCTAAATAACCTGCCGAAAATTAGTCTACATTGAAGTAGTATTCGTTAGCTAATCATTCTCTGCAAACGGTATATATAAATATACGACTGATGCAATTTATGATAAAATACCTAATAGACTTATTTGGCCTAACCTGTTCAGTATAGCACTTTTATTATTTACAAAAGTAATAATGATTGTATTCTGGATTTAGAAAGTAACTAGGTACAGTCAATAATATTTTAGTCACTGTTATAAAAAAAGTCGATCTTCACAAAGGACTGTTTCGTTTAATGATCTTTCCTTACAGAAAGAAGAAAGTATAATTTTAAATATAACAATATTAAATAATTATTTACTTTTTGTTTGGCTATAGGATGAGAGACCCTCGGGCCTTGCCCTAACTGTACCCCAAAGTTCAACTTGTGATTACTTTGTGGTAGAGAGGCAACACAATTTATTTAAACACGGATTTTGCTCAATAAATTTGAAATTTAATTGATATCTCGAAGACGACTTGACAGGTAATATTAACAAAAGTTACTCAGAAACTGATGTAGAATACGAAAATGAAAAGATTTACAGGGTTTTCCATTTAAATTAACGAAGATGTTGCCAGTTTTAAGTACAACTGGCAACACCGCACTAAAGCCTAAAAACCACAGTTTAAAAATATTTTAGCTGATAGAGCATTTCTGGTTAACTTGGTAAACAAATTTTCAAAACGATTGGTTGACCAGTTCTTCATATACTTCTTATACTCCATCCACTGTGAATCACCCTGTATAAATATGTGTATCAATAAATGTTAATTGGCTTGATCCTTTTCTCAGTGACTTTCTTAGAGCAAGAAGCGGACACTGTTTAGTACCTTTCTGGATATATAACTAAATTAGTGAATAACTAAAAAAAGCTGTTTACTGTTTACTGTTTGTTAGTTAACAAAATGTTCAGCCACTGTAAAAATGTATAATTATTTGTTGATATAATTGTCTATATTTAGATAAAATTAATTCATTTAAAGTTCATTTGCTCTACAACAAAGCCACAACAGGTTTGCGAGATGTAATGATGAGATAGTAACACCGCTCGGGGCACTGTATATTATTTATTTATTCATTGCTGAGTATAGATTTCAGTTGTTTCTATAGCTAACAGCTACAAAAAAAGACGTAACAAATATATTATTTAGAAAAAAATCGCAGACATGAAGGTATGAAATAGTTCGTGTATGATAATTATTTTTGTATGTATTATAGGGTTTACATCCAGTCGACAAAACAGACAAAACCATAACTCAATGATATTCAACAATTTGGGAACAAACATTATGAAACTTTTATGTTTTAATTTTGGTTAGTCAATATTTTCTAGACTCTTCTTTTTGCTAGCACAAATTTTCTTTTTACGGTGTTGCCAGATTTCTCGCAGGATCTACAATTAAATTATTTTTAGTTATACAGGGTATTCTACTTTTTCTGGTCAGATACCAACTTATAGTCTTTTTCACGTTGTGTTGGCAACTACGGAACTCTAATTTAAGGCGGAACTCGCATATCATAGGTTCGCCAACACTGCGTTAGAGGAATAAGACAATTCCTTATCGGCAGCTCACATTTACAAAGTAAATAATCCAAAGTTGCAAGGATTTCCTCTTAGTGATTTTTATCAAAAATTAATGGACATGTTTTAGAAAACACCATCGTAAAAAGAAAAATCCATATATCTCTGGTTTTCGACTAAGGACTTCCGCACTATAGAGGGACATCCTATAATTATTTTCATAAGTTTACTCATGTTGGAAACTCGATTATAAAATGATGTTAATGATGCACTCAGTTTCACTGACTCTGCTTCTATGGAATAAAATTTATTGCTCTAGGAACTTTATGCTCTATATCTATATCAGTAAGCTTATCAATATTTGTAATTATTCCTACTTGAACTGGAACCAATTTAGACGATTGCACAAAGATAATCTGTAATCAAATTAGTAGGTATTGTTATTTATTAAGTATTTTTTAAAATGTTTTATCTTTATTAAGTATTGCCGGTACATAAGTGTAAATCTCGATACTAATTGATGAAAAACTGATTAATTATCTGTAGCATGCTGGTAGTTTGCATTCAAGCAGTGACTATAACGAGAATGAAATAAACATAATAGAACCTTAACATTTTAATCACCTGTTTTTGTTGTACGGTAAATCACACAGGCTTACTGTATCTACACATTTAGTATTTAGTACAAATCAGCGCGCTCACTAATGAACGGCCTTTTCTACTGTTTTGCCAGTTTACCAACACCGACCGCAGCATTTCTTGGAACGAGTAGCATGAAAGAAAGGAGCGAAGAGAAAAATAGCCATTTCCGTTCTCATGTTTTGAAAATGCATGTCTGCAAATGAAAGTATTTTTGTATTGAATATAAATTTTCTAAAAGTCGTTATAGTTTTCGTTTATTTCTAATTTTGTCACCATTTAACTCAGGCTTGTTACTTTTAACAATATAGTTCTAAACAAAACCTCGAAGACCGTGTGAAAACTAAGCACCAAACAAAACACAAACGCACAGTTATTTAAGATACTGTGTTATACTACAGGGTTCCCCATAATAGACTACCCCTTTTAATAGCTCAATAAAATTGTTGATACTTAAAAAAACAAACATTTTATTACACTTAATTACAATTTACTCTTTGGGATTTACTGTAACATACGACTTATCCTAACTTTTAAAAATTACGTCTTCTAAGTGACCGCCATCAACTTCAATGCACTTTTCAAGATTGGACAAGAAATGATTCATGACACGATGAAGCAAAACCTGATGTATTCACCGGACCTCTTCAGCAATTCGAACTTTGAGCTCTTGGATGTTTTGTAGACGAGTCGCAAAAACCTTTGCCTTTAAATAGCCTCACAGAAAAAAGTCTGGTGCAGTTAAGTCCGGGGACCTCGCAGGCCAATTTCAATCCCCAAATCGTGAAATGAGTCACCCATTAAACACTTCTCGTAGAACTTTCATAGAGTTTCTAGCGGTCTGTGGTGTTGCTCCATCTTGCTGGAATAATAACGCATTAGTCATCACCTTCATTCTAATTCAGGCATAAAAACGTCTCTAGGGCCTACTTGATTGATTAAAAATGTTGATTAAAATCCCAAAGCCCATAGAAAATAATGGTATAAAGAAAAACGTACCTACTGACTTATCTTATATAGAATTTATTTCAATATCAAAATAAGTAGTCTATTATGGGGAACCCTGTACTTACTTATAGATATAATAACAGATACAATATGGTAAATATGGTAGATATGGATAATTATAATAGACTCAACCCAATTTAGTAATATAGCCTAGTTAATATTTTGTTTTAAATAGTATTCGATTCAGCGATCCATCCAGTAACAAAAACATACCGCGCAAATCTAATTTCTACGTCTGCTAACTTTTTAGCTAATTTTATTAAGAGTTTCGACATATTGACATATACAGAATTAATTACAGCAGAAACTATTGTGCAGATGCAGGTGCAGCAGATGATAACTGACCTCATGAAAAAGATATTTCAATTCGCCACAATCTTATTTTATAAAAAGAAAAGTCTAGCTTTGCTTTTTCGCATTACGGTACTTTCTTGAATAAATTCAGCTAATTCGAACATTTTCATAAAGAAGAACAAATTTTTGGTAATAATTAGGTAATCATGATTTTGTAGAAAATATCCATCTTTTAAATCTTTTCTCCATTTTACATGGCTACTTCGAATAGATGCTCATGTTTTGGAGGAATTTTTATAGAAATCTCCAAGAGGCTCGGATACGGTGGGCGAACAGGTCATTCAAGGAATTCTCACGGTATCCTATCCGACCGTTAAGCAGAAGAGTGATGGATCTCACAAAACATTTTATTTACATAATCTAGGACGTCCAAAGTTGACATACCGATTTAATTTAATAATAAAACATACAAAACACTTTAAATTTTATAATTTAATAATTTTATTTTGAAGAATAAATATTCCCTCTGCTTCTTTGGCATGTTAACATACTATTCTCAAAAGTTTCAATAACAGTTTCGCAAACATTCGGCCCAATTTCTTCACTTACTTGAGAACTGTTAACTCGAAGCTGTTCAGTTGTTTGAGGAATGTTAGCGTCAACTCTTTTCTTCAAAAAATCCTTAGAAAATAATCCAGTGGTGTTAGGTTGCCCATCTAGGCGGCCAATTAACCTTAGTTCTTCGAGGAATTATTGGACAGCCAAATCTCTCCCTTAAAAGATTCAGTGTTTCATCCGCTGTATGGCAAGTGACACCGTCCTGTTGAAACCACACGTTCTGGACACATGCCTTTCAATTAAAACCACAAATGATCTGTTTTCATTGCCATACATCGAGCTCCATTCACAGTTATCGCATCACCAGTTTCATTCTGGAAGAAATAAGGACCAATCACGCCTATATCCTCCAAAAACCACACCACGAGTCACATGTTTTAATACAGTCGTTTCTCCTGTATTTCTCTTGGATTTTCCCATATTCTGCAATTGTGCTTATTTACGTATCCACCAATTTTGAAATGACCTTGGTCAGTAAAGATTATTTAAAAAAAAATCGGGATGGTTTTGCTTTCCTTTAAGGCTTTAAGCCCCCCCCCTCTTTACAGTTCTGACGTAATTCAACTGCAGATTTATATATTTTATCTCCAACAACGAGTGCAATGAATACCGATTAATTCTACTATTTCCGACAGAACTCAGATATGCTTTTATTGTTAAGAAGTATTATTGAGTTATCAGGCGAAAGGGGAAAGTAGCACAATAAATTTTTTCCTATTTTCAACATAGGCATTAAATTTGAAAAATCCCTACATGATAGGTAACTTTTTACCGGAAACTAGACGAGATGACAAATTGTGCATTCGAGAAAAAAGGGTTTAATTTTTCGTAATAAAGAATAGGTATATTCCAGGTATAAGAATTATGTGCAGTGTATGTAGATATTTCAGGTATTTTTATTTAATTGACTTGATATAATAGTTCTCTTGGACTCTGCCGCAGACATTACTAAACAACATATTTATATTAAGTCCATTATCTTAAAATTAGGTACTTTCCCAATGTCTAATGTAATTGCTTCCGAGGAATTTAAATTATTATTTAGTTGTAACTTTAATCGCACAATTTTTGTGACTCCTTGGATACCTATACCAAAGTCTACCTTAGAATATACGTAGACTTTGCCTATACAAACAAAATGTTCGCTTATGGGTGCCGTACCAAAATAAAGCCAAATTACTTATTCTTCAAAAAAAGGTAATCAAAATATGAACTATTTTATTATTAATAAAGTTAACACACGTGGTAAACATCCTTACTACAAAAAAATTATACTGTCGCAGAAAATCGATAAAATAACTGCTTCAAGAAACCACAGTGTCTTTATACAAATAGACGAATGTAGACAAATATTTTAAACATATGAATATTTCATAGTCATACCTAATTTTCTATAATCGTAGGTAAGTACTTTCAGAAGACCTATTTCTTTCAAACTGACCTTTAAAAATATCATACTTGTGGATAAACCTGAAATTCATATTTTATCGTTGAAAATCTCACAACATCTCACTCTTGTTTGTATATTAAAATGACATTTTATGGAAATTTAAATATTCAAAACATCTAACTCAAATTTATTTATTTGGAGATGCCGAAAACAACTACTCCACGGGCAATATGCCCAGACTGGCGTTGCATTACATCAACATCTCCATGGATGTTGCCACGTCCTTCATCAAGACCAAACACCAGACAATGACCGGTTTTGATCTTGTTATGATCTGATCAGATTGCCATAGGTATCGGAATCGATGAATGATCTGGCGACGTGATTGCCTAAGGGGCATAGTGAATATTTGTAGTGGCGAGATATAGTGCAATACACATCTCCAAATAAATAATTAAGTAGGATTGTCTTCCTCAAAGACAATAGAGCTCGCTGTAATGGCATCTGCAGATCTGCAGAAAAACAGATCGTTATCTGTCTGTCAATTAGACAATAATTGTCAGACAGGTAGTAGCAAAGACCGAAAGAGAGCACTACGGTGTATTTCACTGTATCTCGCCACTACAAACATCTAACTCAAATTTTAGACTTTTGTATTATAGTATTGCTTTTAGGTTAAACCAAAAGTTTAGGATATTATTTGAGCACCGAAATGACGGTCTGAAATGAGAAGTTTGAGGCGCGGGAACGGCCACCTCATAATAGTTCCTCTAATTCTATTAAAAACCAATAAAAACCGTAATTTGTATCCTCACCTGTCTGGTTATATACTGAAAACAGTTGGAACAACGAAATATTAATCGCGGAGAATTCGAAACTGACAGTTGCCGTTAAAAGGAATACCGTAGGACGTAAAGATTCAAACGAAAGAGTAGAGGACTGTTTCCTGCTTCTGATTATTATGTTGTTATTTATTTCGACGTTTTAAAGCCCCAATAAATAATACACAACGTTGAGTTTGTCACAGCAAAGTGACTTGGCAACTCCAAGATTAGAATTATTATAAATTCAAATATAGAAAATATTTATGACCGAGGTGGGATGATTACCATTTTTTTAAATACCAGTTTTATGGCTCTTCCACTTGATCTTGATTAATTAAAAAAGCGTCACGGGTGTATTTTCGAGATAATAAAATGGCATAAGTTACGATCGACCTGAAGTGAGGTCCCGATTTCATAAGTGACAACCGTAAAATTTAGATGTTAACGACTGCCAGCTCAATGGATGGCCTTAAGGCCCATATGTACGGCAAATATACCGACAAATTTTAAATGGAATCGTAAAAAGTTTTACGGCTTTGGTGGCTTTTTCGTTTTTTAAATTATTATGTTTTAGTATCTGCCACTGCCACGACGTTAGTTCTTTGTATAATAATTATATTATATATATTCTACAGGGTGAGCTTTTCGTACGGATTTCTTCCATAACTTTGTTGTGTGCGTGAAACTGTTAAAAGATCTTTGATATTGTGAATATTCCTGCAAGGGGTTATTTACTTATATATCATAAATAGGCATCGCGAGTTGACCGTACATTCCAGGGTCGTATTTTGTTTGTCATAGCTGGATGATGATAAATTACGTATACATATACGACGTTTTTTCAGTGACCAGTAAAAATACAAGGTTAAACATATACATGCCACGACTTCGCAACCTCCCCGTAACCTTCACAGTCGTATAGTTGGATTAAATATTTTTCTTCTTAGCAATTAAATTTATTATATAATATTAAATATTTAATATTGCCATTGAAATAAATGCCACGTTAGTACCAGTTAGATCTTTAATTCGTCAAATACAAATAAATAATTGAATCATTGGTTAGAAAGTTTATTATAACTATAACAAAATATTTTACGAAGTCTGCTAAAATAGGTCTCTTGCCACATACAAACCAACCCAAATTAAATAATGGAGGCCCCTATACAGTTAAATTTGGTAATAATTTTTAGGTCGGTAAATGGCATTTTTTACATAAAATTTTGAATATCAAAAATGGTCAGACTTAGGTATAGGACATTATACATGAAATGTGTTTAGAATTTCGCGTAAAATCTAAAAATGAAGTAATATATAGGGTGTCCTATTTAAAATAAACAATTTGATATCTACTTCCGGTATAACCGGAAGTTCCATCGTCTGCTACCAAATTTTCGTATCTGTCATAATTATAGTTTTCCTATGATCGATGAAGTTGCCGGTGGGACATCCTATATAGTACGCACATTATGTGGTAGCTGTCTGCGACATATTATATTTTATAAAATAATGAGGTTATTCTTTTGCATGCATATAGGTTAAAAATAAAAAGTTAAAATTAAAACCTCGTTGATTCATAATATTTGAACAATGCCTTTGATAATTGATCGCTTTAGTTTGTTTTTTTTCTGAATAACTGTAAATAAATTTGCAAACATTATAAATATTAATTTACGTAGTGTAAGATACTAACTAAGTAATTAAGTAGATTGTAATATTTAATAAAACTTATTGTATGTTAATACAGTAAATTAATTGATAATATGATAATGCATTTTATTCAATATATTAATTGAAACGGTCTTGGTATGGAGGCTTTAATTAATTTTCTGTGCTTTTAAGTTTTAGAACGTAAAAGTTTATTCATATTGTATTTGACCCTAGAAAATTTAAATGATGCACTTTATTTTTCAAGTTTCTGTTACAATAGTTCATTTTTTTATTCTCTTCTGAAAAAATATAAAGTTATAAAGCTATTTAATTTACAAAATCATTCACTAAGAAAAATGTTTCCGATTATAATGCTGTTTTAAATAAAATAGGAAAGAAATTACCAACTTTTTCCCATAAAAGGCTTTAACATTAATGTATGTTTCTACTGAACCAATGATTCACCCTCTCTATGATCATTTTTATATACTTTTTTTTATTTCATCCTGTACCATGTACAATTCAGTGTTTTTTGTTTACGAGTTTATGTTAGTTATTTGGTAGAATAGCTAATCGGCGCTAAATATTCAAAACTGAGTCCGTCTCGTAGCAGAAAGGTTACATGAGGTATATATTCTGCCTATTCTACTCGTACATCATCTAAATCAAAACAGTACAAAGATATAAGGTTTTGCAATAATTCCTTGTAGTATTTTTTGGGATTACACCTCTTGTAAAATAATAAAAAACAGGAAAACTGAAGTATTCAAATTAAATTTGCAGTATCAAAGGAAATAGGGTGACCCTAGCTTGGGTATCTGGGCACGAGGGGCACAAGGGTATTGAGGAGGCGGACGCACTAGCACGAGAAGGCGCATCAAAAGACCTCATAGGACCATAACCCTATGGTTTTTTACTGTTGGATAGCCGTAACCTAAATAAATAAATAAATAAATAAATAAATTACCCTTCTGCGACATAGCCAAGTCATGCATTAACATCCATGGAAGAGGACGAGAAACATATCTCGAAAATGGTGGAGATTAACTGAGACAGGCAAAGCTATTCATTAAAGAACGGACGCCTAAATTCACAGCAGATCTGTTAGGCCAGAATAAAAAGGCCATCAGAATAATAGTGGGTCTACTGACAGGACACTGTAGGCTAAACAGGCACATGAATGTTATGTGACTGTCAGAAGAAGCAACTTGCAGATTCTGTCAAGAAGAAGAGGAAACCTCAGTGCACGTAATGTGTCAGTGCGAGGGCTTGACAAGACTGAGACTTCAAATAATTGGGGAAGGAAGACCAAGAGCCAATAGCTACATGAAGAAGCCTCTATCAAAGCTGTGGAGTCTAATCCAAAGAATAAAGCTAGACAGGGTGCTCTAAATAGATTTGGGAGTACCACAATAGATCTTCTAGGTCGCGGTGGATTAGGTCAGGGGGTCGACTCCTATATAAATCTAATCTAATCTAATCAAGGGAAGCTTCTAAAGTTTGCCGCAATATTAAATGAATATTTAATTTGAATACTTCTGTTTTCCTGTATTTTATTTTTTCACAGGTTGTGTATTCCCAAAAGAGACTACAATGAACCACGAAATGCACCACAAGTAAGTTACAGACATTATACGGTTTTGCGTTCGAGAAATATAATGCGAGACCGAAGTGACACAATTTTTTCTTTCATGTCACCAAGTGGTTAACTTTAAAATTATAATCTATCTATCGAATGTCTTAATTTACTTATTAAAGCTGACTCAGTTCCAAAAGAACTGATTATTACCACCCATTATTTGTTTTATTAACTTTTATTATTTATTAACTTCCTAAAGCAAAAACCATCAGCAGTGTTTTAGATACCTACTCTTCGCATATAATTAACACAATATTTAAAGACACTTACACCTTGGTAATGAAAAAATTTACAGATTTCCCAATCCTTGCAGCCATCGGACACATTGGAAATGATAACACCATATACGAAACATAATTACATTACAAGCGGGCTGATCGTCCTATCAAATGAGACGCTACTCCCTTAAGCGAGTACGGTATTATAACTGAACACTATCCACCAATCTTCACGCCGCGTCGCTCGCCGGTCGAGCTCTGCGCTATCTATATTAGTGGAGTAAAATCGCCGGTCTACTCGCTTCTTTCTAGGGGGAGACATCTATAGAAGCGCCAGTATTCGCGCTATAAGCCTGAGCACGCCGTAATACTTCACTCTGATAAACGGCAGCACTTTTTAAAAATTCGATAATTCTAAAACGGTTACAGATATCAACCATAACTTTTTTTTTAAACATTTTCAATACCTAGGCTACATTTCATTCGCTGCATATATATACAAATTTTGAATATTTCATATCGAATTTTGTCATGCATAATTTTAAAAGTTTTAACTTTGTTATTTTTTCGGTAATATGTATATAGGTGTATTATCAAAAAAAAAGGTTTATACCATTCGAAGCGTTTATGTTTTAAGCATAAGCGGTTAAAATTTCAGGGCGGTAAGTCTAGCCACTTTTTTAATAGGGATGTATGTACTCAGAAACATATGTTTTGTTTTCGAATTGTACAGATAACGCACTCTAAGGCCATTTAAAAAAATTGCCCCACTAAAAAAAATTATTGATCACACCACATATGCCCCAAAACATTATCTACAAGATGATATAGGCAAAGTCTACATAATTAGAATATATGTAGACTTTGGTATAGGTTTCATCTGTTCCACTACTTATATATATTGCGTCACTCAATCGCGACACTGCTGTCTTTTGGCCTTGAAATTCCTGACTTGGTCCCCATATTTCCAATGTTAAAATGGCGAACTAATAAAAACATGAAAAAAGTATCTATATTACCACTTAGTTTACATTTTGTGTTATCTAATTTTCAGATCATCAACAAGGGGTGGACGATGACGACTCTCAGGACGCGGGCAGCTCGCGGGCTCAGTACGTGTCGGCCAACTGCGTAGTCTTTACACATTACCAGGGCGATGCAGCCTCCGTCGTAGACGAACACTTCTCTAGGGCTTTAGATAAGACGTCGACGCATTCGAAAGGTAAGAAACGTACGAAGGTTCTGGCTAAGTGTACAGAATAAATATAGGTATTCTGTAAACTTTGGTTCTAGTGCGAAACTAATTATGTATGATGTTACCTAAATGAAAATGTCGGAAGCAACTACTCTGCGGGCAATAGCCTCAACCAGCATAGAATTTCAAGCAAATGTTGAGACACAAATGTAGACACTAGTCACATAATTTGCCCTTGCCAATCATCAAAGAGAAAAAAACCAATATTTTCAATAACCAAATAAATCAACTGAAATAAAACTTTTACAGAATCATATTGATAATATTTGGGTGAACAATAAATAAATCGTTTTAAGGATGTATTTACACAGACTTCTCCTTAGTTCCTATTTTGTTTTCTGGAATGTTTAAAAGTTTTTGTATTTTATTTCCCGAAGAAAAAACCACTTACATACCTATACCTTTAAAAACCTTACCAAAATCACGGATGAAACGAGGCTCGTATGAAATAGATATGAATTTCATATCTATTCCATACGATCCATAGGTTTAGCTTTAATCATCTCCAGATGATGCCAACTTGGTTGGCGAAACGAACGTCGAGTGCAGTATAGTGTTTTGGTGTTATGTGGAAAACTACGTCAGTGTTGTACAGCATGTGTCATTTAATATAATCCCAGAGAAATATCGGGATCAACCCTTCTTATCGGGACAATATTTCTAACGCCAGGATTGTCCTGTGTAATAATAATATAATTTTTGTAGTAACATTAACTAATATTGGCCAATCATTTGGTTAGGCGCTTGCTTACACTACATTATTTGTCCTTGTTACGTTTATTATCATTCGTTTCATCGCCGTCAATCCTAACTGTAAAATTTAATTAACATATATTGTGAGAGTGAAAGCTATTGAAATATTTACTATCTCGGTTACCAGTTAGGAACTGATTTATGGTAAAACAATTTAATGAATTTCAAGCATTAAAACAAAGGCACCGACGGACGTAAACATTGCTCATAATTATAATCAGTATTGTTATTACAAAATTAACTGCATACTTCAATTAATAACACTGTACTCAGTAAGTAATGAAATTGCCTTTGATATTAGAGAAACCATTTATCAGTTGCAATCTGATAATGTGAGTGTAGAAATGCAAATTTCTACACTTCACTATTTATGCGAAAACACACGGAATCCGGATGGATTTTGTTTAATTACGGAGGAATTGAAAAACTCTTTCTGTATTTCCATGTCACAATATAGATTTGGTGATTTTATTGGTTTTATTGGTAATTATTTCACGACCTATAAGGCCCTTAGCTTTCGACACGGGGACAGGCAATATCCATTTAGAGTATATTATAGTCTATAGGTATGTAAATTATATTTTCAAAACTTCTATCAAATGATATAATAAAAAGAGAAAATTTAATAATAAATCCTACTAATGAATATAATAATTATTACACCATGATGGTAATAATAATTCAGTGACTAGTTTTTACTAGTAGGTAACTCAATAAGTCCTCACCATATTCTTATGTGTTGTACGGGATTTAGTAACTAGTATTTTATGCATCAAGCAAAGCAAGTATATCTCAGATCAGTACAGCTGAAATACACTTCTTTTGCTTGGTTACTTGGTATGCTTGCTTAAATGTGGTTGTTTCTCATTTTGGTGATTCTATGGGTAATTTTAAGAATTTGGAGCTTGTTACACTTAATTTATTTCGTCGTGTGCTTGTATCACTTAGAATTAACGATATATCGATTTGAAATTATGTCTGTTCAGCCTTCTAGTACCAAGCCTAAGTTGATCATTTCACACTATTTTCATGTACTATATCACCTTTTTTAAGATACTCTTCTGAATTTTTTAATATGCCTATTTTAATATGCCTATTATATATGCCTAAATAAAAAGGTATTTTATGAAATAGTCGTGATATTTTCTGATATTTGCAATATATTACATTGACATATTTCTTAAAAACTCAGCGCCTTTAACAATACAGGGTTTAGCTCTTCTCAGGGATCTTCTTGCGTATAGCTATATTGCTCTTAGAAATCGTTTTAAATTAAAGAAAGAAATTAAATTTTTACTTGGATGGTTTTGGAACTACATATATGTAATATTCAAGACCATTTCCATGGCTATTTTCATTTCTCATAGTAGGTATATGCAGATTTGTATGACTATATTATAATGCAGCATTTCACTTACTAGCGTAAGTTAGAGATGGAAAATTTAGGCCAACAAATCAAAAACTCTTTCGGCATAATAAGGACATTAATAACCATATATAATCAGCCAATAGCTTCACTAAAAGTTATCAGGATGTGGAAAAATGAAAATATTTTTATAGAAAGTAAGTATTCTTAGTTACAACTACATTTTGTGAAACAAGTACTTATTTGTGCAACTGGTGAAAAGTTAACAGTTAAATTAGCTACATAAAATAAAACTTGAAAATTTGCTTTATGTAAATGCTATTGGAAACGAAATACTTTTAGCTGAACCGAACACAACCAACATCTTAGGATGATTCAGAGGTGACAATTCGATACATTCCGCATCTAAAGATCGAAGATTTTGGCGAAGGAAGGGTAAAGTTCCATTCCGGCCAACCATTAATAGCGAAACCGTCGAGCTATTCCATCAGCAAGGACATTCATCACCAGAAGTTGCTCGTAGTGTGGGAATCGGGAGCCCTGCCGGCGAACTCAAAGGATAATCGACAATATAAAACTGAAGTTAACATTCAGAAATAAAAAATAATCGGAGACCATTTCGTATAAATCACCGGAGAGAGGCGACATTCTGGGCTCTCTCTTCTCCTTGTTTCGCCGTATACACGCCGACGGCAAACGAGTTTCTGTCATTTGCTCACCTACGGCTCGATCAACGAATAATGTCCTCGAGATAAGATTCCTTTATCGATGCCTTACCGCCTCGCAGGAATCCACGATGCCTTTAATTGGGCCAAATTTGTTGCTTTTTGGGAATTTTATTGAACGTCACGACTTACCTCGATGTTCATCTATTGTAAAAAGGAACTATATGTTCATAGTTTGTTTCTTTTGGGATTACACCACCTGTAAAATAACAAAAAGCAGAAAACCAGAAGTATACAAATTAAATATTCAAAGTGTAGTAACAAGGCAAACTTCTAAAGTTTGCCCCAAAAAACCACTGTATAACGTGTGATAAAATAATATTTGATATATTGACTACATTTTATCAGTGGTTTTTCAGTTTTATACAAAATTCTATAATATTACATGTCATATTCTAAAATGTGTCCAAATAAATAGTAAACATTAAAAGAAATTAAACACTTAACTAGCTTTCTTCTAGACGTTTCGAGTTGATCCTCAACTCTTCTTCTGTAGACTATTTTTATGTTGAGAACTCTTTATATGAACGAGAAGTAGTTTTTGTGTAGCAAGAACCAGTTCTAAATTGTACTGAGTGAGTATGCGCAGTTTCAATAAAGCCTTCAAATTTTTAAACTGCGCGTGATTTGTACAATTCAGAACCGCTTCGAGTGACGACCGAAACAAGCCTAGTCTCTTTGATATGATTAGATACTAAGAACATAAGAAACATCATAATATATAGTTTATAATCTATATACTATTACCTGTAACATATTTGTAACACATTTCTATGGTCTACCAAACATACTCTTGAAGAAGTGTTATTCTCGTGTAGTTCGAGTGAGAACCAAAACAAGCCTAGTCTCTTTGCTTTCAGTATTTTTGATAAATATATTTTTTTTTTTGAAAAGGGTTGGAACCTTTGGTGTGAAGATAGGTTAGGTTAGGTTCAAAAGTGAGTAGGCCGAAAACCAGACCCTCCACTGCGACCATGTGGTCTATTGTGGCTCACACCTACTTATATTTCACCCAACAGGTCCAGCTTCTTAATGTAGCTGATCACCTTATTGGGTGAGAACTTATTCAGATCCTCTGGTAGAAGTTGTCCTTTGCTAAATAATTTGAGTATTTGATCCTTTTCCCAGCGGGGCAGGTGCACAATATGTGTTCTGGCGTTTCATCATCTTCTAAGCACAAGCGGCACTCAGCATCTTCTGGTAGGCCGAATTTGCACAGATGATATTTTAAACGGCAGTGACCAGTATATAGGCCAATTAGAGTTCGTAGGTGGAACCTGCTTAACTCTAAAAGTTTTTTAGTTCTTGTTCGCTTCGCGAACGCCTTCGAATGATCTAATCGTGGTAGTTCCTGCCAGTACTGGAGGATTGCCCCTCAGTCCAGGTCAAGAGCGTTGCTTTGGCAGTACTCGAGGAGGTGTGAAGATAGGTAACACTGACGTAATGTTTCACATAACACCAAAACACTGTACTGCACTAGACGCGCGTTTGGCCATCCTTTTGGTGTCAGATGATGCCAACTTGGTTGGCGAAACGCGGGTCGAGTGCAGTATAGTGTTTTGGATACGTAATACGTGGTAAATTACGTCAGTGTTAAATATATTTTTATTATCGGGATTGGGCCTTTTGATATACCATTACCTTGGAAAATATTTTCTATAAAAATGTTGTTTGACCAGAATCATTTTCATTCATGAAATATAATCACACTGATGGTATTTCACTTAGTGAAATGCAGTATTTACAAATATGATCATTGTAAAGTACATTTTCAAGTTGTGTTGCAAGTATCATCAATACCTATCTATTTAAACCAGACCTATTTTTTCTATTTAACTTATTTCGTTTGTCTTTTGATCTTCGAGATTTTAATGATCAATTCATCCACTGTCTTCAGTTCACTGATTAATAATATGTGCTGCTATACTACATCGTTGGATGAGGAGATGTAAAAGTGAGATACGAATTTAATAGAATCACCAACGTCACTATCTGACCAGTTGTCATTGCTGCCATGAAACAAGAAACGCTTATTTTTACACCACATTATACATTTTGATCACTTCTTTCTTTATAATATATTATTGACAACCTAATCTGCAACAATAGGGTCACTTTTAAGTTCAATCATTAGCCTTTAGAAACAGCCCTCAACACATTCCAAAAGATATGCATTCTGTTTTTTCATGTAACTTTTCAAATTTGTAAAATCTACACTATGATTTATTCAAATGTATAGCAAGATCATTTATCAAGATCAGTACTGATTACCGTGGATTTTTAAGGATTTATTGTCCCCATTTTTATATAATATTTCCAGATATTCTAATTTTGCTTTGGATAAATGAATTAAAAGCAATATAAAGTGTTTGCTCCGCGGATACCTATATATAATGTAATAAGCTGCGCTTCTTCGTAAAATAGAACATAAAGCACTTCTCTTTCAAATCTAAATTTGTAATCACATTTTATTGACACTATTTCGGTATGTTGAACTGTGGAGGCTATTAAGTTAATAGCGAAACATAAAAAGACACTACCGAACACACAGGTATTAAAATTAGTGCCCGCATTAAAGTAATCGGTGAACACAGAGAAACCATTTAGTGGTGATGAGTTTTCACAAGTCGCTGATACAATAATTCCAGGGTTGGATGAAAATTCTTGGAATCGATAATTTATTCTTAGATGGGCGGATATATGAAAAATCGTGGATCTTCTCACATGATTTTTGGCGAGAAGGTTACAGATTGATTTTTTTAATACTGACTTGATTATTAATAAGTATATTCTGCCTTATCTGTACATTTTTCTAGACTTATTTTATCTTTCAATGGTCTATTTCCATGACAAAAATTAAACACCAACGTCAGGAGACAAGTAGCGAGTCCGAAGCTCTTAAATTTTTCCAAACCCTTATCTTGCCGCTTGTTCATATTATGCTTGCTCTCTTATTACCACATAGGCAACAGACCTTAGGTTTCATCCTACATCCTATTCGAGGAATGGCACGTCTTCTTCTTCATAACCGTCTCCGGGAAAACTGATCTTTCTTCTATAGTCACTCATCTAAGTACTAACTGCAATAAATGCTATTTAACTATTATGTTAATAATATGATTGTCAAGTATTTTAAAGTCTTTGGGCTATGCTCCAGCATACCGTATTCCGCTCTGAACGAAATAATGTAAACATCTAAACATGATGGATTAGTCTGATTATCTCCAGCGTATTCAAAGTAAATCTTATCTTGATAAGTTATTCTGAAGCGCAAGTCCGTTCGTTTGTCCATATTTATTAAGATATTGGTTGAAAAGGTGTTGTCGACATTATTATTTATGAGTAAATACACAAAAGGTTTACTTTTCACCTGATAAAATTAGTTTTGGACGACAGAGTGGACAAAAAAATGAAATTCGGCAATAAAAAAACAATATGATCAAGGTACAAAGACATCCTCGAGTGTATTTTAAATCACCAGTTTGAATATATGTATCTTAATTCACATTATTCACTGTGATCCATATCTATGACACTATTTATTAAAATAGCAATTAAGTGTCGGTAAGCAGCGTCTATTTTTGGCTAGATTGTATTTTGCTGAGAATTGTATGTTGCTCTTCAGCGTACACCAAATTCACTATTTTAATTGATAGATTTTTAAGGGTCTCTTATTATAAAAAATAAATTATCTCTGCTATAAACCCTTGACGTGAAAATACCGTGCCATCTCAGATATTTTAATATAAAAGTAATTAACACTGCTTTCACATTAAGGAACAGTTTCTGTGGGATTTGGAAGATGGGGTATTGCGGTTACTTCGGATTGTGTACCATCAATCTTGACAGACATGTGACTTTAGACCTTCCTGGCATGGGCTTAGGAAATATAGTGCTTGGTTTGTGAAATAATAGTTCCAATTTTGGGATACATCATCAGTTTTGGAAATTGTTAATATTATTACTAATTCTTTTTGAAGAAGTTAATCTATCAAGCTGGTGTACTTAACTGGTAAAAAGCAACGGATGGTATGTGTAATTTATTTAATTGCAGACTCCGCAAACGTAATGTTCACGATCGATGACATTTAAATTAATGCAAAATGTGAAATAAACTCTTTGTCGACTAGCCTAACGGATATTATATAAATATAAATATTATTAAAAATATCCAAAAATTAACCCTTGTATCAAAAGTATTAGTCAGGTGTTATTTTAAAACACATTTCCACCTAATTAATTATAAAATTTTAACATTTTAAAAAGCCTGTAAAGCATGTTTTCCAAAACAAATATAAGCTTTCTGTAGATGTTTCTGAAACTATCCATTTCCATAAGCACTTGACAAAGATAACTATATGTACATTTTTATAAAACCAAATTCGTAAAATCTATTAAAATTGAATCATTTGTCCCTATAAATCCAACACAATTATAAAATACTAAATTAATAGTATGATTTATTATCAACCCATTGTTTTGGCTTTTTAGTTATAATAAGTATCGAATAAAATTACAAATATCTTAAAAGATTGCAATCTGTCTTTACAACGCATATGATGAAAGTAGTTGTTTATTCAACGAGGAGAGAATGGTGAGCCGAAGTAGTAGACCAGGAATTAGTGACAGATTTTTGGTTGATCTTACTCGGTATGACTTTCAGAGGGTATTATATTGCATATATTCTCAAGACGAAAATTACTGAATCAAAGATCCTGGGTTTTTCATTTAGAAAAGAAGTTTTCATTTGTCCGGTATGTCATCTTGATTTTCAGCAGTTTTATAACAAAATGTTACATACTTATCTTTGGCAGCCTGTTCGGAAAAGAGGAATAATTCAGTATTCGAATACAAGTTCCCGTGACCATAACAGCCCTTTGGACCTACGCTAACGGTATGGCGGTGGTTTTCCGATGAATTTTTTGTGTTGGACTTTGCGAAACTCATAATTTGCGAACGAAAAATGAAAACTCACTTTTCTATATGAAGAACACGGCGGGATGGCTCTTTGAGTGTTGGTTGATGTTTGATTGTTCCTTTTACTAATGAGGTTTTCTAGGTTTCCTTTATTTCAGCACCGAATGGGTTTACCAACGTAAGTCGTTCCTGACGAGTGCATGCGGCCTACGGAATAATAATATACCACACCACCTCCCACACAAGTTTCAGTCCTCCAGGCTAATCCTTGTGATTAGAATGAGGGGTAGAATATGATTATTATTGTTAATATAATTATCAGGGAATCGTGTGCCCTGAGTAGCCGTATAGTGAACCCAGAATGATCGCCTTCGCATTCTTCCGTCTAGAAGATCTGCCGAATTTCGGTATGCCGGTATGATCTTCAGTTCTGAAAGCAGCGTATCTCTTGCGCCACCGAAGGTTTCTATAATCAGTACCAGTTTCACAGGAGGACTCTGGATGGAGTTGGCAGAGTTCGAAGAGAAGGTCTCGATATTTCCCCCATTTCTCCTCCTCTTTCAAGACAATGTTGGTCTCGGCAGAAGTCGAGAACTCGATGACAAACATTATTATCATTATTATTATTATTATTATTATTATTATTATTATTATTATTATTATTATTATTATTATTATTATTATTATTATTATTATTATTATTATTATTATTATTATTATTATTTATTTTTTAAATTATTCGCCGTTTTATATTAAAACCCCATTTAAAAACAATTACCTATGACCGATCGCACGACACACATTTAATTTTATAAAATTGTTGTTTGTTTCGAATTATCTGATTGTGATTACCCTGCGCAGTTCCAACATGTTTTTTAATATTGTTCATAGGCAGCATTATTGGACAAAAAGTGCAATCGACGATTCTAGCATCTATCCGCCCCTCTAATCGGTTAATTTATTATTGAGAAGCGCAGCCAGGACAACACGGCACAAGAAGTAGTGTCGCCAGCGGACCAAAAGGACCGAACAGGCCGCGGCATTGTACAGGGCCATCGCCGGCCGCCGCCGCGATAGCCATCTCGGGGCAGCGACCAAATATTTTTCAATTCTGATGGATTTATGAAAGTAATTACGGTAGTGAAATGACATAAATAACGGATGATTTATCTGGAAAGAGGCCCGGACATGTGGCTGCTCTCGGGGACCTTAAACTTTTTTAATTAATGATCGCTTTAAAATGTCTCAAATGTTGACACAACATAAATATTTAGTATAATAAATAGATTCTCAGTTTTTAGAGATGAAATTGATATGGGCTCTTTAGGGGACTTAATATACCTTCACAAGTTATACTGTCATGTTTATTTTTTAATGCAGCAGACATAACTTTGTATACGCTATTACTCTTAATTACTTATTATGCATAATTTTACCTTGCAATATTCTATTTGTTAATACAGTGTGTAGCAAATTTACATCGTCAGTTAAGTGATAGAATTATTTTTTAAGCCCTTGAGTGTCATTGAAAGTGTTTTAATTTTTATTCCTAAATTTATTTTATTTTCCAAAATTCTGAAAGTTATACAATCATGTTCTATATATTTATATGCTTATACATACGAACACAAAATGATATGATCTTTAAACTGAAGAAGAAATATGTCGAAGTAATATATGATACACAATAAATGGTTTGATTAAACCATTTATTATATGGGAATATATACCAACCAATAACCAGTGGCGTAACTAGAATTTCTGGGCCCTTGTGCAGAAATCTTCTCAAACCCCCTCCTCCTCAATTAATTATTGGTTTAAAAATATCGAAACATTCCTGTCTGTCGGGCGAATTATCGAAATAAAATAAAAGACAACTGAATTTAATATGTTTCAGATTTATCTTGTAACCTCAAACTCAAACAAACTAGTATAGGTACAACTAATAACATTTCTCTAAAAAAAATCAACAAAAAAAAAAACTATAAATACACGCAATCCACGCAACGCGAACTCGGGATTCGCCAACACCCGACCGAGTTGCAATCGTTAACTTCTTTATTTCGCATTCCGACTGGGCCCCTCCGGGCCTCCTGAAGCTCTTGGGCCTTTGTGCGTCGCACACTGCCGCCCCAGCGTAGTTACGCCACTGCCAATAACTAACTTTCTACAAGCGCAGTTTTTTTGCGAAATTTCTACAGTCTTCCAATAAGTAGGTACTTACAAGGTTGTGGAAAAGTAAAGTTTGTGATAAACTTAAAATATTTGAAGACCACTGTACAAAATATAAGAAAATCGATTGTTTAAAATAGTTTAATAGGTAATGGTAATGATTTAGACTAAAACAGATTAAGCCAAAACAGCTAATGTCCTGGCTGTATGCCACGTCGAGCGCAGAATTACAAAGCAAAAATTTGTCGTATTTTGTCCAACACAGAATCAAAATACAAGGATTCGGATTGCAACGAAAACTACGAGGTAATACTTAGACCACACATCGTAGAATGTCACTAATTCCAGACCGGTTTGCGAAAGATGCGAAGACCCAAGTACTTGACACAGTAGGTACGTTTTGCGTACGCAAACCCTATACCATAAGCTCCAAACCCTATACAATCCATCTGTCAAGTAGTAGAACATGTATCTACACGTTACAAATGCAATTTCAGACTACGGCAGATCAGACATAGGGAGGCAATAGTAAAACCTGACCATAAAATAAAATTTAATAATATTTTTAATTGCTTAGAGAAGGTTTCTAGGACAAAAATAAATAATTTTAAGAAGGAAGATTTACTTAATTCATAAGCGAAAATACACCAACTTACCCTTTTCACCGTATCTTCTTGTCTCTTAGTCTAGTCAGTGAAGGATTCGATTTTCTATTATGGTGGACTAGCTTAGGATTGCTTGATCGCTCAATTTTGTCAAATTTTGTTAGACAAGGACTGCTGTCTGTCTAACTCATTACATAATAGGTTTGTTCTAGCACGAAATTTCGGACGGTTTGAAGCCAGTTATTGGATTGACCAACTGCGCATGTTCGTCCTAAAACTTGGTTACAAACGATTTGGGATTTCTAATTTGCTAGAACGCTTTGAAGCTAATTCCGTGACTCTTGCGATGTTCTGTGGTGAACAGGTGAACTTAAATGCGTCAAATGTCAAAAATCGATATAAATGTATAGGTTATAATTTTTGATGTTCGATATAAATGTATTGTTCGTTTTTTTAAATATTACAGGTGAATCCAGAAATTAACGTTATACTCAGAATTACACTGTAGTGCGGTGATAAAGCCTTTTACACAATAAAAATCCTTGTAAAGATCCTTGTTTAATCCAGTGATGTAATTTCCGACGAGATTACAAACTTGCATGTATGTTTTGACTGCCCCATATGTTGACAGTAATGGTTTGTTCTAGCACGAAATTTCGGACGGTTTGAAGCCAGTTATTGGATTTACCAACTGCGCATGTTCGTCCTAAAACTTGGTTACAAACGATTTGGGATTTCTAATTTGCTAGAACGCTTTGAAGCTAATTCCGTGACTCTTGCGATGTTCTGTGGTGAACAGGTGAACTTAAATGCGTCAAATGTCAAAAATCGATATAAATGTATAGGTTATAATTTTTGATGTTCGATATAAATGTATTGTTCGTTTTTTTAAATATTACAGGTGAATCCAGAAATTAACAAGAGAACAAAAAAATTAAAAATATAGGTTAACTGAATAACATAAATTTATCGTCACGTGGCGGCAGACTTCTGCGCATGTCACAAACTGAAAATCCAAAGGAATTTCTGTGAACTACTTTGACTGTTTTCAACTGGTTTGTAAACGGGGTGTTGCTGTCGCTAGAACATCTGACTAATAGTCGAAAATCCGAGATTTGTTTGCTAGAACGCGTGGATTACTATGCGCAAACTCCGTACGATTGGGAACCGTTTGAGATTGCTGCTAGAACAAACTTAATGTCGGTTAGGGTGATAATCGGTAACGTTATACTCAGAATTACACTGTAGTGCGGTGATAAAGCCTTTTACACAATAAAAATCCTTGTAAAGATCCTTGTTTAATCCAGTGATGTAATTTCCGACGAGATTACAAACTTGCATGTATGTTTTGACTGCCCCATATGTTGACAGTAATGAATGTATTTAAATGTTGAAAAACTGATCTTTTTATCACGTACTATATACAGGTAAATAACATTCAGGCAAATAAAGTGTACGCAATATTTTACCATCACTGCGAATGAAATGCTTCAAGTTTAATCTGAAAATGTAATCTAATGCTACTAGGTGCGAGCATTGCTACTATAACTGCCTTTCAGATTTGAGATTACCTACTTCTTAATAAAATTCCACAAATAAGACCAAAGATGGATGTATTAGTTAACGTATTTTTGAGAATGATAAAAAATCTAAGATTTTTTATTCTTGTCCACAAAGATCCAGCGCGGTGGAATAAATAACAAAATTCCTAGAATAAGATCAATTGAAAAGTTATACAGATTTGTGTTTTGTATCTACCCATACGGATAAAGCAAAGCTGACTCTAAAATATCGCGCACATCATACCTGGTCAAGTGTGTGAAGTTGAGAAGGTGGCAGGCCCGCTCGTGCCGGTAAAACAACTTTTAGTGCAGGTTCCGTGTGTGGCAGACGTCTTGAAGTTTTAAATTAGTAAAGAGTGTGCAATGGGGATGTGTAGCTCGGATGAAAAAGTCTTTATTTCAACGATTTTGTGTGAAAAGAAGAAGGAGGATGAAGAATCCAGGAGAAAAAGGACGTTTTATGTTGACCCTATCAATAAATATATGAAGTAATATGGTGAATTCATGATTTAATTTCTGAACTGAAGAAAGATCAATAAAAAATCCAATATTTTCGGATGTCACAACAGAAGTTATATTTATGGGTCTGTGCAGGTGCCGGTGCGTTAGGAATATAAATTTCAGATCAGAATTGTACTCCGAACGACACGACCTCCTCTGACGGTCTTTGCTGATGAAGGTACGAGCTGGAGCTGGTCCACCATAACGTGTCTCCCTTCACTAGCAGGCTTTTCTGGTCTTCGTGTCGTGCTGGTCCGTGCAGGTATGGTGTGCGATACTGATATTTCCTATTTGGTATATCAGTTGGTGCAGAATTTTATTTCTAATTTATCTGTTTGAAATCTAGTGTATCCTACAGTTGACAATTTTGAATTAAAAATAAACAGACTGACTGTTCTTAATAGAACAGTCATTATATATAATTTTTCTTGTTTTATTGTTTGTGAGACACACATCTTAAGGTGTGACTAGACACTTACTAACTAGACACAAGGACAGACAAACGTTATTTGGACCGTTATTCAGGGATTTTCAGACTAGAATGGTTCGTTAATCAAATTGCAAACATTGTAAAATATAAATATTACAATATTTGTAAACTGCTAGTATAATTTATACAGGCTATTTCATTAGGTACCCTCTTTAGACTGATCATTTAATTGGCTAATCACAGTTTTTCTGATTTGCCTGGTGCAAAATAATAACCTACAATTACTAGATTTTATTAGTTACATAATCCACTTTGTATATGTACCTACCTACTATATGTAAAATGTACTAAATAATGTACTGATAAAATAAACATGAGTCTTGTCTTATCCACGAAATAACTCTAATATTTGTTAAATAATTGATAATTGTATCATAAATTTCTATTTTTACAATACTTTATTTGACGTTTGATCGTTATTATTAAAATCTTCAACCTGCGCTCACAATTGTAGGATTGGTACCAAAAACAGGTGCGTAGCACAGAAAAAAATCAATATGGAGCGAAACTGTCAATCATCCTGAGTTTCACTGTATATGAAGATATGACATGCTATTTTTGCTTAATTTACTCCAATGACAAGATTCTAAAGTTCAGAACCGGTTTTATACTATAACTGCTTAACCGGTGTGAAGTTAGCAGACAAAATATAGCAGTCCATTTGACGGAAAAGCCCGAATGCACATTGGCGTGCGTTAATTAGCGAAATAATTCTGAAATAAAAAATATTCAGCAGGAGCAGCATATATGTAATTTTTTATGTTCTTATCTGATCAGAATTAAGATTAGGACAATCAAAGGAATGTAGCCATCACTATTAAAACCAATTCTTTTGCCTTTTCTTCTAGAAGTAACACAAGCGTCACTTTGAAAACCACAGAGAAAAGGAAAGAATAGGGTAGCTTTTCACCTGACGAAAGGACGATCCCTTAGCGGCTGTCGAAAGGGATGAAGTCGCCCTTAGATTAAAAATACGAAAATTATAATAAATTATCTGATTTCTCTAATTAACGTACGCCAATATGCATTCGCTCTTTTCCGTCGAATTGAATTTCCCACTGGTAACTGTTTATGCCAAGAGTGCATTTTCTATATTTCTTACATACCTTTCAGTTGCCTTAAGTAGGTATTGATGTTTTGCAAATATTAGTAAAGCTCCATATTTAAATGAAAGCTTATTTTGAAATTTGACAAGCGTGACAGTTACTAATAGTAGATAACATGATACAACTGTAGATAATAGACAATACTTGTTTGAAAAATTGAAGAGAAATCTGTGACAATCTGAAATGATGCTGAAATGCAACCTGAAATATGGTCGCCAGTATTTTGATAAATAAAATAGACAGTTCCTAAATATCAACTGTAAAAGTGACCTATTTCTTGTTTGGCAACATTTGTTTACATTTTCAAACATAGCATATTATATTTGGTTAGGCAAATCTAATACTAAACTATTTTTTAAATTATTTCAGAATTAAAGTCGTAAAGTAGATCCCAAAACAAGTTTACCCTCAAGTAAACAGATTCATATAATAGGAGTAGACTACAAGTATAATTAATTTATTTATATGGTGTTTCTATGTAAAATCATTCATATTTTGCCCATAGTTTCAAAGTAATCTACTAATTTAATATTTTGGATTTTAAAGTGAATAAAACATTCCAAAGAATCATTTCCGTGTAGGTGTAGGTACTAAATATGTTAATCCGTAATAAAATAACCTGCCATAATTTTTCATGAGCTGCAATACTAATCAAAGCTTACGTAAACATATACCTTTAAATTGTAAATATTTTCGTTCTGTCTCTACAATTAATTTATAAAAACGTAAACATGATTGTCTACAATGACCAATCTATCGTTTTCTATTTAAAATCACATGTATTTTTATCTTTGTCTGTTCCCGATAACACGTTGTTTAAAATTCTTTAAATAACTGGCATGCGATAACTGCAGTTAGGTATTTATTTAGATGACAAATGTCCGAGGTATTTGATAACGTGCCAGGATTTTTTCAAATTATAACTTCATTGTGCAACTGTAGTTCTTTTTAATCTGTGGTAATGGTCATTTCTACGATAATGATTTAAAACACAATAAGTGAAAATTGTAGTAATTAGTATATATTTATTTAGATAATTTACATAATTTAGGCTCAATTAAAATAACTATATTAGATACTTTTTGTTTGATACCTATTACAGAAACACAAATAGATTGGGTGTCTTCGTACTCTAAATTTTATTTCATACTGTCCAGGAAATCTACTTACCCTGCACTGATTTGCGACCGGTAAATGGAACATTACAGTATCCTGTAGTGTTGTTTTCTAACAACACTTTAGCAGACTGTTTTAGGGAGCTATGTTTTTGAGTTTAAATCTATGGTTGACATTTATCCGTTTTAGGACCGGTCTTTCCATCTCCTTATAAACATCATTTTAAATTTATCTTCCTTGTATGAAATTTATATTCCTTGACAAAATGGGTATTTTCACTGTGTTTTAAAATTAAATCCTGTCTTTAAAGTTCTCTATCTGCTCTTTAACTTATCGGTCACTTTTACTGGCCTATAAGTTGTTACAAAGATATTTCTAACCTCAGAAATTTTACAATTTGAGTGTTAGTAAACAATTTGATTAATAAAACGTCAAAAAATATATTTTTATAATGAAAAACATTATTGATTTTGAAGAAGGAATATTATTAGATCATGAAATTATAAACATGGTAAATATTGCAAATCCCGAACGAAAAATATACTACAGTGAGGACATAAAGTCCGTCCCCCCCTCTAATTTTTGAACCACTGGGTAGATTGTGATGAAATTTGGAACGATAATATATGACTAAATTCTGGATTTTTTGACACATCAATGACAGCTCTGAATGTCAAAGTGACAGTTGGCGCGCAACAGTAACATTTTTTAAAATGGAAATGGGGGTCGAGTAATAACTCATTTTGAAGCTATTTTTATGCTCAAAACATCCCCCAATTTTGAGAACATTTGGTTCAGTAATTTCCAAATAAAAACCAGTAATATTGATTTCTGTTATATCATTTTTTTGCATACATATTACAAATTATTGTAAAATATTCAAAGCAAAACAAAAATTAAAAGTAAACAAATAACAATAAACCATCCCTAAAATAACCTAAATTAAAAAATTATGAAATAATTTAAATTAAACGTAGAGGCAGAAACAAATTTAGAAAACACGTGTTACTTCAAAAGATGTTGAAAATGACCTCCATGAATCTCCTGACAAGTAAATGTTCCATGGGTAAGTTCTATTATAAAGATTATGTGGTAAAAAGATTATGTTATAAACGGATATTACTTGTTTTAATTTGGAAATTACTGAACCAAATGTTCTCAAATTTGGGGGATGTTTTGAGCATAAAAATAGCTTTAAAATGAGTCCCCACTCGACCTCCATTTCCATTTAAAAAAAAATTCCTATTGCGCGCCCAGCTGTCATTTTGACATTCAGAGCTGTCATTGATGTGTCAAAAAATGCAGAATTTAGTCATATATTATCGTTCCAAATTTCATCACAATCTACCCTGTGGTTCAAAAATTAGAGGGGGGGGACGGACTTTATGTCCTCACTGTATACTGTATGGCCTCACATAGACAATTTAAACATCTGGGATGATAAAGAATTTATGAGGAGATTTCGTGTATCAAAAATAACGGTGTTAAATGGTCTAGAAAAAATCGAGCAACATTTACGCCATCACATTGACATATTAATAAGAAAAAAGAAATGATATCTATGTATTTGTTGGATTTTATGACATGTTTTATTGAATCATATTTTGAAATGAGGACTGAATTGCTACGATTTGTACTAGTAATGGCCTGAAATTCTTGGACAATTTGGTTCCAAGTTTTTTTACTGTATCATCCTAAGAAGACATTTTTACACTTCTGAATATTATATTTAAACTAGAGAACCCAGAAATGACTAGAACTTAAAAAAAGTTATAGTTGGTTATAGCCACAGTATGTTATAGCTAGGTAATGTTGTCAAAATTGACATATTTTGTTGATTATGGATGACCCATTTCATCTGTCTCACTTTATTATATAGACTTTCTTATTTAATTAGTATTGCCAATATCATTAAACAGCCTTTTTACAAAAGAGCAGTTAAATTGTGTTGAAAAGACGCAATTTTTTAATTGCCAGACAAATTCACGTGTTAACTTAAGTTTCTTTTAGTTAAAAGCAACTTTATAAAGATATGGAAAGACCGGCCCTTAATTTACTAAAACTAAAAGTCAGGCAAATATAAATAATGCTTTCTTTTCCTCTGAGCACTCCATTATTATACAACCAAAGAAAAATATGATACTTCAAAAAAAGAAGGAATGTCTGTTAATGTCACCTTGCATGTCAATACTGTTAAGATAGTGATGCTATTGTGAGATTTTAAAATTTGCAATAATTCATTTTTATTTTAAAACGACAGTATGAAGTAAAATATATGATACACGTCTGGTAGGCGTTTACAGTACTCGTTTACACTTTCCAGACTGGGCTCCTACGTAAAAAAATCGTACTGCAATATCTCACTTAACAGATTTGTAATGTAAAATACTACTACATATTCACTATGTTTTCCAATGGATGTTAATTTTTGCACAAATTATTCGAATCCCCATCTAGTGATTGATAAGTATTTACCTTCTTTAGAGGCATGCCCAGGGGGGTGCCAGGCACAAGCTTCCTTAGCTCTTCTCAGTTCCTGCTCCTAGCCATCCAAACACTTCCTGAAAATTTCTTACGAGTAAATATTTCATGTTTCAAGATTTATTATTTAATGTTTTATTATTTCAAATTTAAATAAAAGCAAGAGGTTTCCGGTATTTATTAGAATAATATCTGATCTCTGTAATCCCCACTTTCTACTCCTACTAGAAGTTTTTTTTTTGCAATATTTGTAGATTACGTATTTTTCTGTGTTTGTAGGTTAGGTAGGAAGGTTTATTTTAGTAGGTAGTATGTTTTTATTACATCAGTATTAAAGAATATTAAAGTTAAGATAATGTAGCATTTGGATATAGGTACCCCGTTCCTATAAAGGTGAAGGATATCCACTATTATGGATAGGTAATACCATAGAGTAGGTTTGTCTATGATAATACGTTTTTATAAAAACATAGAGTCTATGTTTAAAAACATAGACTAAATAATTTATTTAGCCTCATAAGTGGAACAAGTATAGTTTTCCTATGACTATGGTTACTAGCAGCTTCAAACTCCAATGACAATAAAAATCTATTTTATGATGTTTGACTAACGGATCGTTAGATGTAAAATGTACTATTGCCTATTATTTTAAAAGGTTTTCTCTATATATGACCACCAATAACTTTAATATTATAGATCTCCAAGTCAAACTCTGCATTTACCTTTTCTAACGACATTCTGGTTTCCGTTGTGTTTACCATTTCTTTGGTGTTAAGGGTGAAGGATATTAAGTTAACGTTAACATCACAAATTGAAGATTCTGGAAACTTAAAGCTAGCTATCATTATAAGAATTAGAGTTAGCAGCACTTATCACCGGATTTAGTGATGACGAAAACATTTACTGATAGCACCATAAACCACCAAAACCTACTTTTAACCAAAAGATAAATGTATTGGGCCTGACATTATTTAAATTATATCTAACTCGGTAACTTCAAATTTCCTAACAATATTTTTTGCTTCCAGAGAGTTCGCCGATGTCAGCCCGGAACTTCCCTCCCTCCTTCTGGAATAGTCAGCACTACAGCGGCGCCACAGGCGCCGGTCACCACGGCGCCTCTGCTGCCGACCTCTACTCCGAGCACTACCACCCCGGCGATGCCTGGTACCAGTACAGCCAGCACCACCGGGCGGTGCACGACTACCACCACCACAACATGGCGGCTCAGTATGGGGGACTGCTGCTTCCGGGATCCAGGTTACACATGGGTTCCCACGCGCCCTGCAAAGCCATGGACTGGCAGCATCCCTCAATTGAGTCGCCGTACTCGTCGTACCCCACCATGTCAGGTAAATATTTGAATAACAAAACTAAAGTGCATTTAACATTTCATAATGATGTAGGCCATATTAATTAAGTAAAATATACAATAAGTATAAATCATTTGTAATTAAAATGAGAAAATGATTTTTGTCAAAGATCATTTATTGAAATATTGACGAAAAAATACCATGATCTCATGATCAGGCTACAAGGATCTTCACTCACCTCAGGTCAGCAACAGGAAATTTAAATATAAAAAGTATTGAACCATCTATATAAATATGAATAAATAGACTCTTCAACTGTAATATTAAAAAAATTTGAAGATATGTTATGGAAATAACTTGAAAATTTTGATAAAATTGGAATTCCAAACAGCTAGTAATTCTAGAACAGCACCAGAAAACCGAAACAATTTGTCTAACATACCATGTAGTTTGGTTCTGCTTTATTGTGAAAGATTAAAACAACACATAGATTAGACAACCCCCAAAGGCTCTCCTTCCTAAAGTGGGTGGATACGGGGTGTTATAGAAAGAACACCCCATCCCATATCCACCGACATTGCCAGTCTCGAAGCTGGATGGAGATCGAACGCAGACCATAATACGCAGTGTAACCTAGAAATGCTGCCACAACACGCTCTAGTCTACTACACTACCGTGGAGATGATACTGTTACTGATACTGATACTACGTGAGATGATAATTAAAGTATTAACTTGATAGCTTCTGATTGGATGTAGAACTAATACAAATTAAATAAATAGTCACAAATTAGTTTCACATTACCTTAATAACTAAACCAAGTAGCTTCTGATAGCATATAGAACTAATATAAATTAAATAAATAGTTACAAAACTAGTTTCACATTCTCATAATCCTTTTCTTTGTTCAAAATGGTTTACGACTCCTTGGTGATTATTTTTGAAATATTCTTCTGGATCATAAGTCATCTGAAGTTTCTGTTCTGTCGACCTGTCTATAATCCAGCTTTATGTTTTGTATGGCAAAGTAAAAGTGGATTCATCTCCATGCAGCCATTAATTAATCGTTCATTCATGCGTGTACTTTATACAAAACTGAGCAGTAAACACATCTTTGGACTATTTTCTTCTTGTAGTTAACCGGTTTTATCACACCAAAATGAATCAAGCCTTTCTATGTCTTCTGTCTTGCTGTCCGTTTTCCTCAGTGTCCCTATAGATATACATATCTATAAACTTTTAAATTGAGATCAACTAAAAATATAATGGTGACACTTACTTCTATAGTCTGTTTTTATCTACAGTCCCCATTTTTTGATAGTCCTGTTGTAATATTTTTACAAAGAGTTTGATTTTGTATGTGTCCTGGTAATCTAACTTGATGGTGTACAGACCTTAGAGAAAATATTATTAACCACTGAAACCCTACTTCATAGCAAATGTTATGTAATAATATCCTGGGTATATTCCGCGACAGTCGAAGGTAATATTTGCTATACTATGCCATAACATTGTTAATGTGAAGCACGAAGAAATATTAGAACCTCTCACTTATAATGTCACGAACTTCTGACTAATTTTGATCTTATTTCATCTCATCAGAATACCATAAGTGATCCTATCCTATCCTATCCTGCCGATACCTATCGATAAAAGGACACAATAGCCCCGTATCAAATATTATGTATATTATGATTGTCTTCTAATGGCAATTGAAGTTATACTGAAAGGGTCGAAATTAATAATCCATGAACGTGAATGTCCAATGAGTTCCAAAGTTGTTTTACATACCCGCCAGCAATGGTGAGAATAAATGGTATTAACAATTTATGGGAACTTGAATATTTCTTATATACCTGTTGAGGTGATTCTTGAATTGGATTGTTTTGCAGTGACGGTTGTCCAAAAGTAAAAATGCCTGTTACTCTCCCGTGAGACATCTAAGTGTCATGACAATGCAACAAACTGCTATAAAGTATTATATGCATTTTTAATTTAAATTGACTAGTAAGACAATGATATATTGCTTTTTGTTGGATAAATAATTAACAATTTACACCTGAGAATATATTGGAATTGTACCTATATGTTAAGGTCATATTATCTATATTACAGTTTGCATGTTTAAGTACGTTTATACAAGTAGGAATGTGGTTATTCAAAGCAGTTGAGGTGCTTCCGTGTGTAAATAGTTCTATTTTATCACTAAGATATTTAAAAAATGTTTGGTTCAACATATTTGGTGTAGTAACATAACTGGAAAGTAATTTAGAAATACACGATTATAGACCAAAATCAGTAAAAATTGACCCATAAACCATTTTTATTCAGAGATACCTACAGAGTGTTAATAATAATAATAATATAATAATAATAATAATAATAATATAATAATAATAATATAATAATAATAATGATAATAATATCTCTACCCCTCATTCTAATCACATCACAAGGATTAGTCCGAAAGTCTGAGACTTGTGTGTGAGAAGGGGTGGCATCTTATTGTTATGCTAGTAGGTAGTAGATAGGTAAATATTTAAACTCTCGGAACTATATTGTAACTGTATAAAATACAAAATATATCAGACAGCAATGTGTTTTTTCCGACTAAAATTCTATTATCAGCAAGTTAGTAAAGCTAATAAATATAAAATAAGTAATAATCAATAAGCTGTAGATCTACATACAATAATTATGTATTCAACACGAAAACAGTTGACAATACTAGAAAGATCCCTATGGCCAAGATACACAACAACAAAGGTCTCAGTATACCTACTACCCTGTAGCACACTCACGGTCATAACAACGAATGCAAAAAATACTTAATCGATAATGGCTTATGGTTGAAAGTCAATATGTACTATATTACATGCACATCTAATAGAATTAGATAAGGTTAGAATGGCGAATTGTAAGTATCTGAAGACTTACTGTTTTGTAACACGCACAGTGATTTTCCTTGTGGTCGCGTATATCAATTAATTTATGGGTCAGGATAGGGCAGCAGTTTAAATGGAAGAAGATATACAGTTGAAGTTATAACAGCGGATATATAAAATGAGCTATATCAGACAGTTGGAGTTTTTCTAGGCAAACAAGGAAGATTATAGTGACCTTCTGTCATGCTGTAAAGCAGCATACTTGAAGGTATATTAATTACATGAGGAGATAATTGACTACCTATATAAGGCGAACACACTGCCAGTAAAGATACACAGAGTATATTTAAATTTGCTAATAATATTCAGTACTGTTTGTACATATTACTGAATATTCCATTACCTGTAATAAAACTATTATCAATACTAACTGATGGTAACTTGTTTACCCAAACAAAAATCATGGGAACAATTAAAATTGGCAAAGTATGGGGAGTAATTGTGCCGCGCTGTCGTGAATATTAATTTTCACGTCTTCTGAAAGATAACGACTAATGTAGATGCTTGCTTGTGTTTCCGATAACTTTTCAGTTTATCCGTTCTCCTACCTCTTCACCAGCAATTCCAATCAAACATAGACCATCACGCGAGCCGTAATTACACCCCATGGCGATTTCCTCGAACCGTCCTTATCGAATTACTCTATCTGTACGCGGGCCGCTGCCATATTGAGGCGGCGACGTGGAGGATGGCAATTAGAGGCGTCGGCGGAAGCCGGGGGGCGAGGCGCGGGCCCGGTCAGACCGCCGCTCTCCATTGGCCACCTTCGGTCAAACGGGTTATTGATTTCTCGGTGCCCGCGAACGGCCACGGTGGGATTCCACCCGAGACCGGAGATAATTGCGAGGGTCCGAACTGGCAATACACCGGCAGAGAATGTGCCGGGCTGCCTTGAGTTAGAAGGAATGCTGATGGGGTTGGAATCTGGGTCGTTTTCAAACAAAAATCTTAATTGCAGAACATATAGTTACGTTAGTAGTGTGTTAAAATAGAAATATAATCCCCATTTCTACAATTTCCCAGTTTATTTACTGGATGTAAAAAATGGGGTAGAACATTAATTCAAAAGTCATCATCAATTGTGATTATTTCTTCTCATGTTCTTTTGTAAAATATTGATATTTAGGAGTAGGTGACAGGAATCTAGAGCTATTTCAAAAACATCATCAATATGGATTTGTTGCTACTAATTGTAAATGTATGGAATCTTGAATATTGAGTTCTATGAATGTCATCAATATTAATTATGATTTTATTTCTTAATAAAGTATGTTGATGACTTGCATGATGAGATTTAAAGATAGTGCACGGATACGTTATGCTGATAAGTTTATAAACAAGTCTTATTTCTAATTTGGTCCGGGTTCTACTTGTAATCTTTAAACAAACTAAACAAACATTAGGGAATCTCATATCAGTATCGGCTAAATCACGCTAGCCGTAGAAATCCTTGTCTGTTCAATTGCCTTGTTTCAGTGCTTGATCGCAATTAAGTAAGTATACCTACCCTATACTTACCTACTTCACGTGTCAATTAATCAAGTGTTCGTTTTTGAGGGTAAATAGGGTAAATCCACTATTATGAGAACAATGACATTTAAATGTGAATTTGTATGGGAACAGCACTTAGCAGCAACAAGGTAAACAATTGCAGACCTCTGTATGCAAATTAGCTCGGTTCGAACTAGTAGATATCAGACAGGCAACGGGATTGTGATCTAGCTGTTAATTCCATCATATGTTTTAAAACTACTAGAAGTTTCTTCCATATTGAAGCCAAATCTTTCAATATGGATTATTTCATTTGTCAAAGTCAAGTACTTGTCAAATATCACATTTTGTTTCCTGGTGCTACAAAAGAAAAACAAACAAAGAAAGTTTAGGGTTTTTATAAACTGATTATGGTTAAGTTAGAATAATTGAAGACTAAGGATTTTTTATACCAACTCAGCATTTATGAAAAAGAAAATAAGGGGAAAATGAGTCCTGGATTTGTTAGATAGGCAAACATTTTGATTTAATAACATGTAAGCTGTAGATTAACTATAATTTATACACTCATGGACAAAATTATCGAATATTTTTAATTTTTGCACTTTTTTTTTTGTATTTAAATTTTAATGAAAGAGCAACATTAGACAAGAAAAACTGTTTTATTTTACACAATTTAAGTGAACGATACTAAGTTTTCATTGGCAGAAAGTCATAAAAAAAAGAACGAATACTAAATGCTATGAAATTTGGAAAATTATTTTAACCTTAGATACTACTGGAATAATCAAATCTTAAGTCTATTGGTCGAAATAAGAACATAGTTAATAACGAGTATTCCCACATCGAGCTCTAATTACTGCTTGCATTCTTCTCAACATGCTACTAATTAGACTTTGAATATATTCTTGAGGAATTGCTTCCATTCGTGAAGTGCTGCAAATCGAAGTTCTTCTCTAGTAGTTGGAACAGGATTTCTTTGTCGTATGCGGCGTTTTAGTTGATCCCACATGTGCTCAATGGGATTCAAGTCTGGGCTATACGGTGGCCAATCTAATCTTTGAATATGGGCTGCATCAAGGTAATTAGTCACTGTGTGAGCAACGTGTGGACGAGCGTTGTCGTGCATAAACACAAATCTGTCGTGTCCAATACGGTCTACATATGGCAAAACATGTTCTTGGAGGATATTTTCGATATACCAGTCACTAGTCATACGTCCAATGATTTCCACAAGTTCGGTACGTCCTTCCCAACTAATGCCTCCCCAAAGCATTATTCCACCACCTCCAAAACTAACAGTCTGTATGAGATTACAGTTCGAGTATCGTTCCTTAACTCTCCTATAGACATAATTTCGTCCATCTGGCTTCCATAGTTGAATTCTAGTCTCATCGGTGAATAGAATATTTTTCCAATTGTTGATATTCCACTGAGCATGTGTTCTGGCAAATTCTAATCGACGAGTTTTGTGATTTTGGAGAAGACGTGGAACTTTGGCAGGCCGTCTTGGCCTTAAACCTACTTCTTTTAATCTACGTCTAACCGTTTTCGAGCTAACATTAACCTGTCTTACATTTAGCAACTCAATTTTTAAATGTGTGGATGTCAATGCGCGATTTCGCCTAGAGTTTAATACCAAAAAATGGTCATCAATTGCTGTCGTACATCTTTTGCGCCCTTGACCAGGTCTTCTTATTAAACTTCCATTGTCTTGATACCCTTTTATAATCTTAGACACTGTAGATTGTCCCCGTCTGACATGTTGTGCGATCTCTTTTTGTTTATACCCAGCATCATACAGAGTTACAATTCGTGACGCTTCAGCTTCACTACAGTGTCTAACTGGTGGCATGATATGTATTCTTAAGAAGAAACAAGAAATGAAAATCACTAGCACTTACTTACTTTCACTATAAATAATTTAATTCGCTATAACTTTTAAATTAATGAGGGATTTTTAAACACGCAAAAAACGCGCGATAGACAATAATCGCCCTTGAAATGAATTAAACGCATTAAACGTCAAAATTTTAAAACAAATGAATATATTCACCTACTAGACAAATAACATCATCATATACATAACTTTACGGCGATAATATAAAATTATGTTTGAGAGTAATGGTGATAAAAAAAATATTCGATAATTTTGTCCATGGGTGTATTATCTCATAAGTCTCATATACAATTCGTCAAAACTTTAGAACTTCTCAATTGATTACAATACAAGGACTTTTTGCACGATATTTCAAAATTTTCTTGCTTCAGCCTTGTACACACTGAAAATCTTTGTTAAATAAGTAAATCTTTTACAAACGGCAAATAATTTCAAGGCAAAATCCATCTTTTTATTGTTAATACAAGGTGGAAGACTTAACACAAATACCTAACAGACCGAACGCGTTTTCAAATGTACATATTGGTACGAATAAGAAAAAGGGCGAGATGCATTGAAATAGATCAAGGTGTTATAACAAGGAAAAAAAGGACGGAGTTTCGCACGTCTTTCTGTTATTGACAGATTTGTATTGAGAGATAAATCAATTTAGTCCGCATTTTTGTAAAAATTAAAGACCATGGAATAAGTGAAGATGCAAAAGGTTTTCCTTGAAAACTATTTGCGAATTATTTGTTAGAGCTGTAAAATCATTAACAGTTAATATTTTTATTTTGACTGGTTGCTTTTGGCACTCAGAGTTCAACTTAACTACAAAATACAGTAATAGCAATGTATGTGCGCTGGTGGTTGTAATATCCGTACATGGCAGCCATACAGATAGAGTAATGTGATAAGACCTGAGTGTAAGTACTTCGCGTGCAAGCTGGTGTATGAATAAAAACCTCAAAATCGATGTCCGATGGCTGATGATGAATGCCCATGTTTCGTGATGGCGTGCCCGCGGTAGCGTTGACAAGGCGGAGTTCTGTCATAATGTAATGAAAATGTTAATGTAATACGCTATACACATCACATGAATAAGCATGCTGTTTGGTCTATTTTAATTTCTCCTATTGATTTTTTCTTGCATTATTTTGATTAGGAGGACCAGTAATGTTCGCGTAGTCTCTGACTCAGGAGGGGTGGGTAACAAACCCAAAAACTTTTAAGTCAATTAATAAAAAATATATTAAATTCTTATGGTACTTACACTGAAAAAAAATTATAGTAAAAATACATGACAATTTATTTACCCTTAATGAAATAATGAATGAATGAATGAATGAATAATGAAAAAATAGTCATATCAGATATAATAATAAATACCTAAGATTTTAAGATATAGCGACTGTAAAAATATGCAAAAGATAGGGAAAAATATATATGGAGAATGTGGTTATATAAAAAAGATATAAAAGAAAACTAATGAAGAAAGACAGAAGATGTTGTCAGCAAAAATTTTAGTTTAAATAACGTGTCATAAAATTACAGATTATATGTAGACAATTTACTATTCCATGACATATCTGGATTCCGAACACATTACTTCATCAAAATTCACTATTAAGCTAGTCACAATTCAGTGAAAAATGTTTGTAAACGATTTTGGAGCTCTTCAGGCTCTTTTGCATTAGTAACAATTGTAACATAATCAAAATGTTAGTAGTGGTGAGAAACACACCGTAGTACCCTCTTTGGGTCTTTGCTACTATCCGTCTGACAATTATTGTCAAATTGACAGACAGATAACGATATGCTTTTTATAGCAGTGACCTCTGTTGTCTTTGAGGAAGGCAATCCTACTTATTTATTTGAAGAAGATGCCGAAAATAACTACTCTATGGGAAATATTCCCCGACTGACATTGCATTACAGATATAGCGACCCTATGGAGATGCCGAAGTAATTCACTGCAGTCGGGGCACATTGGCCGTGGAGTAGTTGTTTTCGGCATCTTCTTCAAATAATCAAAATGTGTAACACTGTAACTGTTAACGCAAGCTATCGTTAATAAAGATTAAACACGTTAATGGGCTAAGTATTGTACCCTGAGGCATTCCTAAATATGTATCCTGAAGTGATATTTCTGTTACAACATCTTACATATCTTACATAGGTATATATATATTTTTTTCCAACCATACGAATAAGACACTATAACATTAAATTATTTTGTACAAAAAGAGGGCCATTTCGGGACTGTTTAAGATCGCCGCATAGCAAATGTTTCAAAAAGAGATTATTGTACAGGGTGGCCCACATAAGATGACCCTATACCTTATCTCGGAAACTGTTAGAGATAGAAAAAAAAGTTTTATACAAAACTTGTTTGCAGTAAAGTAAATTTTTTATTTTTCATACTTTTACATATACAAAGTGATTCAAAAGTAGTGAATCAAACCTAACTTATGGTTTTTTTAATGGAACGCCCTATATTTTCTTAGGCCATTATATGTGTCTCTAGGAGAGCAGTCAAATGGTTTTTTGACTGGCGGCGTTGCCAAGTTATCGTAATTAAAGTGAAAATGCAGATGTTGGAAGAACCATCTGTTTTTCTATAGCCGATTAAACTTTTCGAAAATGTTTATTATGTGACTATTACCAATGGTCCCTCATGTAATACTGACCACACAAAATTAACTTAACTTATATAGGGTGTTCAAATTTGACCTTTGAACTTTTGGATTTTGAAAAAGCTCTATCTCAGTTTTTTTAACAACCGTTTCCCTCGCCCCGAAAACGTGTATTTTTTGTACTAGTTAAACAAATAACTATTCTATACTTGTTTGATATAAAATAAGCTAGTATAGCATATGCTCTCCATGAATAGAGAAACTGGAATATCATACTCCTTCTGAATGTTTATAAATAAACAGATCAACTCTTTCCGCATGATATATCTCTCGATTATTCTACTGTAAACACCGAGATCGTTACTCCTCACTTGAAATGTTCAATTTTTAAGTGTATTGCAGCATTTATTTAAATATTTTTATATACAAACAAAATAAAACCAACCCATACAATAAAATTAAAATTAGAAATTGATATTTAGCTATTAGGCAACTTTGATAAAGTCCGAAAGCTCGGACGAAACGTAGGATATTTGTCCATGTATCTGGCTGAAACTTTCCTTTTTTTGATTTTCTATCGCAGAAATAAAATCATTATTACTAGAAGGTATCACCGTATCACATTTAAATAAAATCAATGCAATTTTTGTGGTGTATGCCTATGCATTTTAAAAATATATGGTTTAAAACAAACATTTCAAATTATGCCAGATATAGACGGTTCTAATATCATGATCGTGGCATACAGGTGAAATTGTTTCAATCGATGGAGGTTAAGAATGATGACTTAATAAAGATCAAATAACTATGCCGACAAGAAGTGGCTCTAATGATTACTTAACATAATTTGCTGGCAGATACTAATACTTCATTAATAAGCGAAATCGTTAAAGGTTATCAATAACGACACTAATAAGAATTTTTGTTTCAGGTTTGGAAGCACAAGTCCAGGACTCTTCCAAGGACCTGTACTGGTTTTAAACAAATAGACTTTGTATAGTTTTTGTTAATAAAATAAAAGTGAGACGTGATTTTAAGTGTAATATAAAAAGTACAAACTTTATTATTTAATAATAAGTTTCCCAAACAGACTCTTAAACGTTTATTTTAAATAAATGTTCCTTACTGCGTATCAGATGGTTGTATAAATAATGAAATCTGATGTTAAGTATTAAAAATATTCAATATTAGTTGGCCGTGTTTTATTTAATCCTAGAAATACTGGTGGTGCTGTAGTTTTACATGACATATTGCAATCAGACTTACGTGATTGCATGCACTTCTACTTTCAGTAAGTATATATAATTTCTATTTAACATAGATTGGTACGACATGAAGTAGCTATTAATATTATTTATTACATAAGTACCTGATCATGTCTGATAAATTTACACTATAAAATTACCTATGATGGATAATTATGATTAGTATTATTCAATGTAATTGTATTAATACAACATAGAAATTCTGAAGTTTTCTAAATTTCTTAATAAATGATTACCTGTATTACCTAATTAGTAATAAGATACCAATATGATAGATACTAATATGATAATATATAATATAATATACTTAGATGAAATACATATGTTTGTAAAATAATTGAGAGAAAGGTTTGATAATTATCCCTGGTATTTACTTCAGTAAACTCTGCCTAGTATTTTCCAAATGGTAAATTTAAATATAGAGAAATAAATATCTGGCTGAATCAGCTATATGCTTTATTATATGATTTAATATTATATATTTAGCTATTGTAATACTCAATTTTTTTAAGTAATTTCAATAATTTGGTAATTATGACCAAACCAATAATTGGTTTAAAATTTTTTCATATTTTGTAATGAACAATTTTTACAAAGAGCAAAATTGAAACTAGTTCACCTATTTTGATATTTGATATCATGTTACTGCTGCTTATATGTACATGAAATGTTGATTTGTAATTATTATGGTATATCAAAGTTGCTTCTTATTTATATAATAGGAAATTCTTAATTATTATTATGCTATAAAGCATGTAGACACTGTGGGTGACCTAATCTTATAGGTATTTAGCATCTACTAATAAATACTCGTATTAAACATATCTATGAATCCAAATTTCTCATGGGATTATAGTTAAAATCAATATGCGGCATCAAGAAAAACGAAAATGCGAAAGAAGTTTTAAAAAAATCACAAAATAATGTTTTCTTATCCCAATAGTCCATTCATAGTTGTAACATCTCAGACTTCCGGATGAAGGCTTCTGATTGGTTAAAATTTTTTCATTAAATTAAGATATTTTGTTGCTTTTACTTACTACTTCGTAAGCTTTTGTCACAAGATTATGTTTATATCTATAAGATATGTATTTTATTAGCTATTGGTTATTTAAAACAACTATGGCTGTTTGTTTAAGCAAATTGATTGTAGCTACAAATGTTTTTCCTAAGTGAATTTTCGCAACCCCTAGTTTTAAAACATTTTACTTTTAATATCAAATATTTAAAATATATGTAAAAATGTGCTTCCTTCACACTATTAGAAAAGTTAAATGCAACAGAGTTGCGCGCCTGCTTGAATGGTGTTTTACTATTTTCTTGGCCAGCTCCATCTCCTGACTTAAAATCGGTTGATTTTCTTTTATGGGGCCATTTCAAATTAATTGTTCATGAAACCCCACTAGGAAATGAAGAGAATTTAAAGTAGCGAATCATAAATAATGTTACTAACAATTTAGACAAACTCTAGGAATTTTGCTCGCCGCATGTGTGATTGTCAATGGTTAGACATTTTCAGCACCTTTTACAAATATTAGCCACTATAAATAATAAAATAATAGAAGTGTAAATAAATATAAAAACCGGCTGGTTTGATTCAAGTTGATAATTGGCATAGATAATAAATCATAACCAGTAAAAAATCATACCAATTCCCAACTTATAGAAATTAATTATTGGTATATTACGTTAACCTAGTTACGTAGTTACGTTACGTTAACCATTTAAAAACCAGTTTTGAACTAGCTTTCCTTATTCCACACCCTGTAAATTCCCTTGTTTCGCGTATAGGTAGGTATATACCTAATAAATAAGAAAATAAGTATAGTTATAGAAATACTGTATAACAGAACCTAGAGGTTTCTAGGTGGTTTGCATCTTGTTCGTATACATTTTTTCATGAAGCAGCCGAGATCATGAGCAGGCAATGATAGGGATATGATATTTCTAGTTTCTACGAAATTTCTAATCAGCTATAAGAAATACGATCAACTTTAAGTTAAAAAATTACTTTAGGAAAAGTCAATTAAAGTTACGTTATATAAGTTGATTCATAAACAATATATTTCCATTATTAGTAAGTAAATTACGAAGTAGCCAAGATAAATATTTGAAAAGACAGAGGACATTTATGCTTAACGGTTATGGTTATGGTTATGGTATGGAGTATAGTCTGGTTGATAATTTTATTTTTATTTGGAGTTACATTAAAATATACTCACTCCATTTAAATCGATCTCTTGGGAGTGTTTTCAATTGTTTTTCATAAAAATCTCATCAAATTTGTCATGGAATGAATACTATTCTACTAATTCGATTGATTCCATACCTTCATTAATAGAATTGTTAGCATTAACGCTTATGTTGATAACCAGGTGGTAACGAGTTATTGCTAAACACGACTTATCTGCAATATAGACCATAACCCGTCAGAACATACAGAGTAAGTCAACGAAGAGTCATCTTCCATAGTTCCATAAGCTTAATGAGTTAAAAAAAGAATATTTTTCTATTCGTTGCTAAGCTACAAACACTACAGAGTCTTTCTCCAACCCATGGCTCTTATGGTAACAATTTATGGTCATACCTTCCTCACGATTAGAGCTATCTCCATCAAATCCTATATCAATGTATTCTAAAAAGGACGTTCTATCCAAATCTGTAAAAATCTATCGTTCTATCAAATCGGACATATCTCTCGTTTTTGGGATGTTAATAATAAAAAAATGTGTTCCCCTGCAAATAAAAATTGACCTGTCCGAGAATTTTCCATGAAAACCAATCATTCGACAGATAATTGAGGATGAAACTTTTCGTTGACACTCTGTATAATAGAAAAATCAAGACTTTTTCACGTAACTGATGTCCAATCCTCCTATATAGCACGGCAACTGGTTGGCCGGTCGAGCCCTCTGCTAGAAGTGGAAAAGAAGACTGTGACTCAAGTAAACATATTTATTTGTTTCCATGTTCATATAATCGTCAGCTCCTCGTAAATAGTCGATCTTAGCAAGTTTGAAAACCAGTTATCATTTTTGCTGTGCTATGTTGTTGGGTTTGACGATATGGTGATACTTTAAATTGGACATTTGGCTTGGTGATTACAATGCAAGTATGGATATCAGAATTCCACTCTTGGATTTGTATTTCTGTGAATATGATAGAAATCACAACAGACCAAGAACACCTCCAGTACCAAATATTAGGTACTCTCTCTCAATGGAGTCTGCTTATAAGTTTTAGTTGTTACTATAAATGCTTTCATGTTTCTACCGTCGTATATAGACGTCTATACAGAAGGTTTATAAAATATTTTTCGTTACAGATCGTTCAATTTATGTAACTTTGTTGTAACACAATGATAGTCTACTTCCATCAATAATGGATTCCATTATTATGGAGTTTGAAGGGATAGTGCTAAGTAATATTTAAACTTTTATTGTGGTTTATGATGCAATTCTCGAAACTAAAAAAAGGCAAACAAAGGCGCAACTTGCGATCTAGGGGCGCATTCGCATCCGGCTTTAGTAACGACTACTGAAAACCTGATGTTAGCTGTACCTATGTTGATAAACTTTGTTGAACTATTATTATTAATTCATAGTTTCTTTTGGGATTGCACCACCTGTAAAATAACAAAAAGCATTTGATATTAATTTATATTTTGTTGAACAATTTTTACATAAAACACCAGATATTTGGCTTCATATTTCTATTTCTGTTCATATTCAAAATCGAGTTTTTATTTCAGTAAACTAATAAAGCTATGCATGACAGAAGTCATGCATAGCAAAATCAAAGCAAAATCAAAACGAAAAGCAACAAAGTTAAATTAATTTTTACAAATTTAGAAGTTAAAAATATGTTTTTGCTTAGCTCTAATTATTGTTATTTAAGAATTTGTTGTTTGTATGTTAGTTATATGAAAACAATTTACTGTTTTTTTTATTAATAAATATAATAAGCACGGCGATAGCTCAGTCTGTTAGGTGCTGGGTGGTAGCTTGTGACTAACAGAATGATATATTCATAGTTTGTTTCTTTTGGGATTACACCACCTGTAAAATAACAAAAAGCAGAAAACCAGAAGCATACAAATTAAATATTCAAAGTGCAGTAACAAGGCAAACTTCTAAAGTTTGCCCCAAAAAAACATGATATATTGTAGCGCGAGTTCGAATCTCACACAAGTCTCCCTCTACATAAGCCTGAGGCTTGGAGAGGGAAGTTGTCATTTCTGTGGTGTGTATTACGTTTTCTTTATGATTAATAATTATTTGTTGCTAAGAATTCTGAGTCCGCAGAGATTGCTAATTTCTCAAAGTCGTGAGGCTAAGTTATTTAGTCAAGGATCCTCAAAACAAGTTTATCTAAATTTGTTTTGAGGCTACAAGATTGAAAGTCTTAATTAAATCCTATTTTCTTTCTGTAAGGCGTAAAGTCCAAATTGATTATTTTTTGTTAGTAAGAAAGATACAGTAGCGCAAACCTTAAAATGACTTGAATTGGAACACATACCTTAATTTAAGTACCAATCTAGTGGATCCGAAAATAATGTTAAAAGACTCTGTACCGTTTGTGAATCGGTTGATCAGTTTCTGTTTCTATGCACAGCAGACTTAATATTTTCTTCCTCAACCATATGTGGTTCAGGGAATATAAGAAAAAGAGGCGAAAGGCTTAATATAGTACCGGATCGGCACCACACCTTGTATTGTAGATCAGATAATGGCCGTTAATTTTTCTCGGTAATCACCTACCGTTAGTGGTTTAAAAATCAATCGGTATCAATTAGTAATTGTAGCAGCGCGGGACATTATCGACTGGAAAAAGTCGTCTGTTAATAAGACTCTTAAAATTCAGCTGGTGTCGGTGTTCGTTTTATCTTTATTAGTTCGTTCAAGTTGCCGCCTTATTTAATCTTCTGTCAATTATTCCACACTAATGTGCATGCTGTTCGTTACTTATCAAAACTTTTACAAATCGATCCCTCGGTTCTTGTATGTATGCGGTAAATCGATCTATAGACATCTATTTTAATTTGCTTTTACCCACGTATTAGATATTCCGACATAAAAGGTGCCCATATTACAATTAGAGTATGATACATTAATAATTCAACAACCTGTCTATGCCTCATATAGATTTTTAAAGCAAAAATGCTTCGAATGAACAAAATTATTTATAAAACTATCTAAAGTGTTAGTACGTTACATGCATGAATTTGAATATTGTTTAATCAGAGTCAAAATAATTTCAACAAACCGAATAATGATAGTGACAAAGAAGAAGACACGATAGCTTTTATACTCACCACCCAAATCCAAAATTACTGTTGTATGTACCTACTTATTAGTATTATTACAATAGTTGTTCTAGATTATGATATAATTTTGTGTATGTAAGTTGGTTGTTTCCCGTTTTTCCGTCAAATGCAAAAATGTTTTCTTTTCTGACTAATTTTTATATCCCTTCACTTCTCGAACTCAACGAGTTTTCTTAAAAAAATGTCAACGCCGCCCATCGGGAGAACGTGTGTCTCTGGTCAACTCACTGAAAATGCTGTCTACCCCTTACTGATCTCATCCACCTCAGAGTTCAGGTACGTAGCACAGTTTTAGCACTTAGTGCACATTTTTTATTCATGTTTCTGGGTTTTCTACAGTTTACTTATAGCTTGAAATGAAGTTTTATGTGATTGTAATATTAATATAATATTCTACATTGCTTCAGTGTAATTAATTGTAAGTAGTAGTGTAATTTAGAAGTGTAAATGCACGCACCCATGGTCGGAACCGACCTTGCTACTATTTCTGGTCGTTGCATTATCAAAACATTTTATACCGACATATTTTTAAACTTTAAAGATTCTTCTCATACTGGATGACACCTTTAAAAAATTGTTTCAAAACGTATGGAAACGAACAACTTTTAGGCACAGGGGATACAGGTGTTTCGACAAAAAATAGATTTGACGGATAATATAGAAAATTAGATCTTAATTTGGCGAACGAATATATTTTCAAAAAATCCTAAAAATAGATCAATTTGGTTATAAACGGGACACATTTCAAAATTACTAAAATGTATATAGGGTGTTTCAATTAAGAAAGGCATTTGTAATTTCTTTAATGGTTACCACCATGCCATATAACCATAGTATCTAGTTGTAGCAGATACAGTACAAAGAAATACATTTATCAAGATGTTGACAAATGAAAAAAATGATTTAAATTTATTATATTTCTTTTAAAACTGGAATATGTTGCAGGTAATGTGTCACATGTCATAGTAAAAAGCAACAATGTATAGGTATATTTAAAATTGAGTTTCTTAAAACTTTTTTGCAAAACAAAATAACTAAACGTAAGCTCCTCTTATTTTATTTCCAGATGTCTTTCCAGTTATCTTTCCGAGAGAAAATTACGCAGAAAATTTTAAAACTTGATAGTTAAGTATTATTAAACTTGAGATAAAAAGTACTTAACTTACCATTTTTTTTTGCAAATAGCATTCGTTGGTACATGCAAAAATATATAAAATTTTTAAACAGCAATTTGTATATAAATTCTTGCATTTTTTATATATTATTGCACATGAGCAACACATATACAAAATATTATCTATGTAATTGTCTTGAAGTCTTTTAATTATCAAAAATAGCTCAACTAACTGTAAAGCACTGTATAAAACAATAAATATTAGCCTCTTAATGGCCGGCCTAACCAGGAACCAATGAGTTAAGAAGGTGATAACCAATGAGAGTTAATGAAGGTGGTAACAGTCAAAATCTTATATTGTTTATTCGTGGAAATGCATAAAGTTGGTAACATATGTCACAACTATGGAATAATTAGACACTGTAAAATTACTTGTGGTGGCTGATGATACTTCGTCAAGCTTTAGGTAAGTGCTTCCTTTTGTGTAGATATACATTAATATTTTTAAAATTATTCCAAAGCGTGAAAAGTAACCAAGTTTGTAAGTCGAAATTGCCAGACAAAAATACATTTTTAATAAAAATATACATACCTATTATAGTATTTTACAAGTCCAGTAGGTATAGTTTTACAGTACGAGTTTTATTACTGGAAAATGTAAACAAGTACATTTTCTCAAACGAGTACAGAATTGTTCTCAAAATGAAACTCACGTAAAAGTAAATTGAAATGTCCTTCAAGATCGCCTGATCTTAGCCCAGCGGATTACTGGCTGTGGGGTTATTTAAAAAATTTGGTGTTTAGAACACGACCAACAACGCTGGAAGAATTAAAAGAGACTCTATTAGGGAGCAAATTGCTGCACTTCAACTAGAAATGCTGAATAATGCTGTGTACAATTTGGAAGAACGGTTGGTGATTGTACAGCAGCAAAATGGACGACATATCGAAAAATTCCATTATTTAAGCAATCAAATTTCTTTCACGTTCTGTAACTAACTTATTTGTTAAAAATACATAATAAGCTAAAATATATCCCCTACTTTATGATATCCTTGTATATTTAAATAAAAAGCTAAGGAATGTACCTATAGTTTATTTACATAACTAAGTCCATGTTCAACTGAAAGTAGTAAACTTTTACCAAATATTTCGGTAAAGAAAAGAGCATAGCGTGGGTTGTTGTTGACCACTTAATTTTATTACTTCTTAGTAAAATTAATAGCCTTAATACTCGTCTAATTAGGTGCATTAAAAGTTGTGGTGAATGATATCTTTATTAGAAACAACTATTAATAAATATTTCTACATCGCGTTAAATTTGAGGATGCTCATGTCTGATCACATAAGTTTCTAAAGTGATTAACTAACATGCCTGCAGTGTGGTCTAATTTAAATTAACATGTAAATTTCAATATGTGTTATAGTGATAAAACTAAATGAGAAATTGCACAGGAAAATTCATTGATTAAAGATGTGGGGGAAGGACAGATCTATAATATGAAGTAATTAAGATACTAGTTTTTAAATTTCGTTGTAATCTGAAATGTAATAGGAAAGTTATTAGCGAATGAAGAAAGCACTCTAAAATAAAAGTCAAGAAATACATAAGAACACAAACTCATCCAATCAATATATTATCTAGAAGAGAAGAAAATGGTAACAGTGAGAAGAATTAAGAAGTAAAAGATAATTAGAAAGTTTCATAGTTATCTACGACTCATCTCTTGTTGATCTGGTTAAATAATCTAGTGACCAAGTGATATATCTATCTCCTTTCCTCACAGCGAAAGACGATTTCCTATATCTCGCACTAACGCTCACAACTACAGAGAGCTCATTCGTTAGTACCATATCGCAAACTAGAAAATTGAATTTAGGTACTTACAATTTTGAATGTTACTTTAAATATTTGTAACAATTATCAGCTCACTTTAACGTTTTTCAACCAATTTAAAATTGATTGATACAGGTCCCGTTTTCATTTTTATACTTACAATATAAATTTGTTTTATATTTAATGCCAACATTGTAAAAACTCGTGCTCGCAGAATTCAAATGTTTTCGGATAAAGTGGGGTGACTCAAAATTAATAAATTAACGGAAACACAATTATTGATTAACATAAATCTACACCTACTGATTTTGTGATAAAATGACGTACCTACCTGGGAGCTCTCGGCTCTTGCGTATAAACATAGTGTGTTTGTGATTGACACCACAGAAGTATTCATATAATAATCGATTAAATTTTAATAAAGAATCTAACAAATTTACAATAATTTTAATAATCTTCCTTGTCCATTATTTTCAGATATTTTCCAATTTTATATACCCGGAATGGGACGGTGGAAGACGACTAAAACAGTTCTTTCGCTAACGTTTCGCTTTTTTAATTTACCAACTCTTCATCAGAGCTCAGAACTATGAATTATTCTAAACTACGTGCGTTAGGGGTCAAACTGGTAAATAATAACAATAGCACTGAATAGTCAGTTATTTCACACAACTATTGAAACTGCACTCAACAAAGTGAATAAATTGTATTCAATATAACTTTTTGAAGTAGTGATAGTCCATAGAAAGCGAGGGGTGAATCACTGGAGTATTTTACTGTACAAGCAGGTGGAATTTCTTGAAAAATTGAGGAATTTAGGGCACTTTCAAGGAATTGCAGGGAATTTCGGGGTATTTTGGGGAATTTCATGGTATTTTATATATATTTTGTTATACATGGGGCCTGACCTGAGGACCTAATCCTCGACACTTTTTAGTAATATTTTACGTTATATTTCTGCTAGATTTCATTATACTTTTTAAATTACGAAAACATTTTTTGTTGGCAGGATTATAGGGTATGTCTTAAAAATGTTTAGTGATGGGTTCTATATTTTATATTATAGGTATTTTTGAGACAGTTTTTGTATGAATGAATATATTTACTATATAACTACCTTAGTTTAGTTTTTTTTTTTAGCAAAGAACGTTTTATGTTTTGTTGTTGGTATATGAATATAGTATAAATAAATATACTATGGTATATGTGAGTTTTACTTGTTTTTAATATGGCATAAATAAATGTTACAAAAACTTAATTTGTGTCTGTCTTTCAGTAGCACATAATAATGGGTACCTATTTTGTTGGGAATTTCAAATCGTTATTGGGAATTGCGGGGTATTTTGGAGAATTTCGGGGAATTGCGAATTTCAAACGTTTGGGGGTATTCCAGGGAATTTTGGGGATTTTTCACTTCAAGGGGAATTTCAGTGTAAATTTTTTTTTAGTGATTCACCCCTCGATGGAAGGTAATGCTTAAGGAATTTATTTTACTTCAAGTTAAATGTAAACATTGACCTTTACTAAATACCTACAATCAGATTTTAAGTAAATTTTCCATAGTTATAACTGACAAATAAAAGAAATTCCAAACACTAGACAGTGTTTATGAGCAACACTTTTGTAGCAGAAATGATTTAACGGTCATATTTAGCATACCCAATTTATGTTGTGCAATAAAGTCATCACCTCGTCACACCATATAAAATTTTCGACATAAAACTGTCTCATAAAACAGACCCCAAGAGGTTCGCATATATACCATCGGACGTATAACCAGGTCATAATAATATCGGAAGGGAGTTCCCAACAAATCGCTTTCTGAAGCTTTCTCATGCACTCATTAGTCCACATATGGCATCACGTGTTAATTAGATCTCCAACTTCCCTGGTCCATCCTGTCCTGACACTCTAGATTTACCTATGCGCCGCATGTGGCTCACACTTGCCTCTATAGAGGGCGTTTTCTTGAAGCATTAATCAAATGGTTCCTACCTAGAATCAAAGGGCGCTTCGGAGATTTGATGGATGATGAATATTATTGCTACATGCGTACAGTTAGCAGGAACAGGAGTAATAGGAACCCTGGTATCGGATGCATGTTTTGCTTCAATGATTTCAATAATTAATAAACAATTCCCATATGATAAGGATCCGACACATGATAATTATTAATAATATGACTATAATCTAATTAATTTTGTGTACTGTAACAGTTTTTAAAAGTATATTTTACTAGTATTTATTGGCTTAATCAACTGTTTATATCTTTCTTTATATAGGAATGAAACCAAGAAGTTAACTAAGAGATACATTATTAAATATAATTTTCGTCGTTACCTATAATCCTATGGACGCAAAGGAATAACCTTATTATTTTTAAAATAGGTATGTCGAAAACAACCACTTTGCGTGAAATATGCACCCCCCCCAACATTGAATTACAACGCCATGTCTTCATATAACCTATGTATATAAATATTTTATTGAACCATAATATTTGATAATTTCATTTGATAATATTGAATAATTTTATATGCATTTAATTCATGACAACAGTAGGGTAATAGTAAAAGCACAGTAGTTGTGCTTATTGACAGATCTGAGATTAACATCGGTTGATGTTTGACTATCAATTAATGAAATTTTCTAGGTTTTCCTCCTGAGGCGCAAATATCCTTGTCCTTATCTAATGTTCAATAGTCCTTGTGATTAGAATGAGGGGGTTATCAAGTAGCTACTCCCCACGTCCGTAGGGTGAATAACTACTGAGTCCGGGAATCGTGTGCCCTGAGTAGACGTAATGAGTTCAGAATGACCGCATTCTGCCGGCTAGAAGATGTGCCGAATTTCAGCATACCGGTATGATCTTCAGTTCCGAAAGCAGTGTATCTCTTGCTCCACCGAGGGCTCTTATTATCTGTACTACAAGCTTCACCGTATGTTCTGGATGGAGTCTGCTAAGTTCGAAGAGAAGGTCTCGATATTTCGTCTGTGTGTCCTCCTCCTTCAAGACAATGTTGATCTCGGTAGGAACCGAGATCTCAATGACAAACATTGTCATGAGCTGGTGGTCGAGGAGGACCACCATCAGGCTTATTGGCTCGAATCTGCCTGAGCATGGGAAATGAGTAGTTCCTATAAATTCGGCACCTCCCATTCCTCACAACGGACTCAATATCCTCCGGAGCGTATGGCAGTACTGGTGTTTCGTCTATCTCGTACGAGTGTCGATGAATTATTATTATATTATTATTACTGTTCTTTTTGTACCTTAGTTTATAATGATCAACGATTGGGTTTAATTTATGTGAGCGAGAAAATCACACAGCACCATATGCACTATCTACTGTTATAATCTTTGACAGAATATAATATACCTATTAAATCCGAAAATTTCGTCGAGTTTGAAAATAATAAAATCGGCTACAACAGGCTCTTACAGAAGCCAAGCAAGTTTACTTTTTTCCGATTGAAGTAAAATTAAGGTAGTTAGAAGATAAACGGTAAAAGTAGTACATATAAGATAAAAAAAATAACAATTTTCTTTTTGTCTAAATAAAATCTAAACTAAACATGATTCAGTTGCGTTGTAAACCATACGTTGAAATATAATACTCGTACAATAAATTCTATAGATACATTTCACTGGTAATTTTGTCACAGTGTACAGGGTGACCCATTCGTCTGGGATTCCTTTATTTCTCCACTATTATCAACTTTAGAAAAAAATATCTAATACAAAAGTTTTCAGAAATAATAAGGGCTACAATTTAAAATTAGTTACAGACACACAGGGTGTTCACATCCTTCCAAACCTATAAAAATTTTCTTATTTTAAATGGAACACCATATATATTATTAGCTCATTGGATTCCTCATCGCAAGTGCTTTCAATCCATATAACATTTGTTATAGCTAAACCTTATAGTTTCGAAGATATTTAATATTTTGTGTAAAAAATGACAAATAGCAGACTTTGGTGAAAATAACAGTATCTTCCTTAGTTTTTACATTTCGATAATAAATATTGGTATTCGTTTAGTATAAGCCATGGCGAATATTTTGCTGTATATAAATATTTTATAAATTATACAGGGTGTTAATAATCTCGTAGCAAAATTGGAAAACTGTAAGGGCCAATATCTCGTTTATTTTAAATGGAACACCCTGTATATTTTTAATGGATCAGATTCAGAATTGAAAACTCTATCGATCCATATTAGTATGTTATATACCCAAAGATAATAGTTTACGAGTTATTTTGAAATTTAAAATATTTTACTCTTTGGTTACAAGTAAACATAAATTATGAGCCTAGATGGCTTGGAAAACAAAATTTATCAAGTAAATTTAAATCATAATTAAAATCATGATTTAAATCAAACTCTTGTAATATTTTTTTTATTCAAATAAATAACTAACGTAACATGATATTTTTAAAAGTTATCAGTACCATGTAATAAAAATAAATTTTTGATTTTTTTAATATAAATGAGATTTTGCTCAACCCTTATAAAGATTAACAACCTACGCTTAGACAATAACAGTTTCGTTAAATTTTATTTTATTTCATTTCAAACAGTCCACCCTGTTGCTGAATGCACAGTTCAAGTCTTGTTCGAAATGAAACTTGCACATTTCTTAGGATATCTGGTGTAATGTTTCGGAAGCAATGTCTAATTCTTTCTTTCATATGGTCCGCCGTCGGAGACATGCTGTATACTCTATCTTTGAAGTATCCCCATAGAAAAAATCCAGACATGTAAGGTCTAGAGAACGCGCAGGCCAATTTACTGGACCCCCTCGACCAATCCATCTATTTGGAAAATGGTCGTTCAAAAAATTTATTACATTAACGCTATAGTGCGCGGGGGCACCATCCTGCTGAAGCCACAGTCTTGGTAAGATATTTAAGGGTATATCATCCAATAGATAGATATTCCAAAAGGTAATTTTGTAAAAAATCTAAATATGTCTCACCTGTAAGTGGATTTTCAAAAAAATATAGACCTATTATGTGCTCTCCTAAAATTGCTCCCCAGCAATTTATAGTCCATTAAATGAAAATTGCAACGATTCACATTTCCATTTTTATGAAACGTTGCTTCGTCGCTGAACATTACAAAATTTAGGAATATTTCTTCATTGTTTATTATTTCCAACATCTGTTCGCAAAATTGTAGTCGTTTTTCAAAGTAATTTGGACGTAGAGCTTGATGTAACTGTCTAGGCTCATAATTTATGTTTACTTGTAACCAAAGAGTAAAATATTTTAAATTTCAAAATAACTCGAAAACTATTATCTTTGGGTATATAACATACTAATATGGATCGATAGAGTTTTCAATTCTGAATCTGATCCATTAAAAATATACAGGGTATTCCGTTTAAAATAAACGAGATATTGACCCTTACAGTTTTCCAATTTTGCTACGAGATTATTAACACCCTGTATAATTTATAAAATATTTATATACAGCAAAATATTCGCCATGGCTTATACTAAACGAATACCAATATTTATTATCGAAATGTAAAAACTAAGGAAGATACTGTTATTTTCACCAAAGTCTGCCATTTGTCATTTTTTTACACAAAATATTAAATATCTTCGAAACTATAAGGTTTAGCTATAACAAATGTTATATGGATTGAAAGCACTTGCGATGAGGAATCCAATGAGCTAATAATATACAGGGTGTTCCATTTAAAATAAGAAAGTTTTTATAGGTTTGGAAGGATGCGAACGCCCTGTAAATCTGTAACTAATTTTAAATTATAGCCCTTATTATTTCTGAAAACTTTTGTATTAGATATTTTTTTCTAAAGTTGATAATGGTGGAGAAATAAAGGAATCCCAGACGAATGGGTCACCCTGTATATGTGTACTGTTACATAAATAATAGTAAAAGAAAAATAATTTCGTCTTTATTCCTATGCTAAGTGCTCTATATCATTCTCATCGAGGTTTAATTTTCCGGCAAAGTAGGCGAAGGAGAATGTAATTGCTTTGTAGGTTTCCGCTGCCTTCCAGAGAACAAAGCCGAGGAGCCTTTCCGACTGCTCCATCGGTATTGATTATTATCGTTCCTATAATGCGTCTTGGAAACACTCACTTAATTTAATTAATCCTCGAGATTCTTGATGAAGCAAATATCTTATGTACTGAAACCGAGTACACTTCATATCGGTTGCTTAGCTTCTGATCTAGAAAGTCGAGTTCGGCTCCGAAATTCGGTTCATTTATCTACGTTAATTACAAAGGAGTTGGAAATCTATAAAGTTACTTAGAATGGAGATAGAGTAGGGTATGGGTAGTAATTGGGTTTTGGATTTGGAGTATTGATGATATCAGAGGTTGGTTTTTACATTAAACGTGGATTTTTTACATACTTTTTAAAATTCGGTTCTACTTCAGGGACCTCAAAAACTATTATAATCAATGTAGAGTAAGTTGCAGTACGCTAGAAAATACTAATTATGTTATTCACAAATATACAGAGTTTAACTTTTCAGTTTTATATTTTTTCCAGTTTCGTTACAGAAGATACTAAAAAACTGAAGTATGATTTTCGGACAATACTTTACCGGATTGTTAGGGAGTTGAATTTTTTAATTTAAATCAATGCTTGACATTTATCCGCTTTAATTGAGTAAAACTAAAAGTCATATATAAATAATGCTTTTCTTTTCCTCTGGGTATCTACTCCAATATTATATTATTAAGGAAAATTATGATACTTCTAAAGAATGTAAATGTTATGTTAATGTCACCTTGCATGCCAACGGTGTTAACATAGTGATGCAATTTGAATATTGTGAGATTTTAAAATTCACAATAATTCATTTTTACATTAAAACATTAATTGTTTTTATAAAATTTTCACTTCGCCACACAGTGGATTCTTCAGATATGAGTATTACAACTAAAGTTTAGGGTACTTAAGTCTATATTTCTAATATTGTAATAATGACTCCTTTCTTCTCGATGTGTAGAAACATGTAATCTTCGTTGAAAACATGGTTTTCCTCTATAAGTGTGTTGTATATGTAGAATCCTGCTTTTTATTACTAAAACTTCTTTTATGTTCTTTTATTCTTTTCTCAAAATTTCTCCCTGTTTGTCCTATATACACCTTAGGGGAACTACCACATGTTGACTCATGCTTACTCATAATTACATACAATTCCTAGGTACTTATGGTTACATATGGGTTTGAAACCTACAGAAATATTCTAAAATACGTTCATTTGTTGAGATATTTGTAAAAACTTTGATGATACATACTATATAAATATTATTATAATTATTAACAGAGGTGAAAATCTTGAAAAATCTCAATTATTTAGAATTTGCACAAACTGTAATATATAGTATCTGATTTTATTGGTGTTTTCTGCTGAAACGTGGCCTTGATAAAAAATCTTAATTACTCATTTCGTCCAACTTACAATTATTAGTCCAATATTTAGGTATGCTGTTATCTTTTATATATATACGAAATTCAAACGACTCTTTTAGCAATATTTTGATAAGGAATATCAAAATAGTATACCTACATCAAATTTTTTATAATAGAAATATCTTAAAAATTGTTTCTAAACCTTTCGAAATTTTTTGTTATCGAATACCAAAAATGCAGGTAAAACTGACTGAAAGCATTTAATATATTTAGTCAAATGAAAACTACTATTTCAACATAACAATATGTGGTATGTTGTAAAAATACAGTCAAAGTAAAAGGACACAAAATTCAACTTAATTTTATGTCTAAAACGTCACTATCGTAGAACCAGGTCCACTTGGTCCATAAAACCTTTAGGTACTCAAGTGTATTTTGATGTAATACCGAGTGAAATAAAAATTATTACACTGTTAGACAATTAATGCATACTTTATGACCTAAACCGTAGGTAGAGCCCGTATTTCGGGTGAAAAACAAAACACGGTTCCAAGGGAACATCAACAAACAATATAAATGACTTTGGATGGTTGTATAGTGGTAACAGTTGTGTTATTCCTAGAGGCCGTAGACGACACAAAAAATATTAACGCTTGGGGTTCTCCGGCCTTCTATTTTCGGCCACAATCCACAATTGTCTTGGCGCTGATTAACAGGGGTGGCTCTAGGCACGTGCGCACAGCTCGTGCCTCAGGAAACGGTCACTTTGTGGCATGATTCCAAATCTGTAAGAACATGGCAGAGATACGTTTTTGTACAGCCGCATATTTATATTAGTTTTTTCTATCCTCTGAAGATGACTTATAGCCGAAACTGGTGGGTTCACTTATATAATTTTATATATCTATGGTATATAAAAGTTAGGGTTTAGGGTAGGGTTTTAATAAATAAAAATTATAATAAAACAGGATTGTCACTAGGATATTACAACAAAATGACTGAAACAATATTGACTAGGATGCCTGGTGCAATATCCAAAGATGAAATACCGAAGATACTGTTTCAAACACTCCATTTTAATTCAGAAATTTGATACACAGGATATGTAACTCATACCCTAAATTTCATTCAACTTTAATTTCTGAATTAAATCACAGTTTTTGAATAAGGTAGTCTAGGTAGGTAGGTAATAAGGTAGTCCATATCCTGGTATTTCATTATGGTAAATTTTCTGTTCACATATGCTTCTAATGCTTTGTTTACGTTATACGTAAGCAAAAGCAAAGTAAAAAAAATAAACACGCCGCGCGTAATTAGTGCAAAATATTTCTCCTAACTCAACAACCAATCAACCGATTAAGGAGGAAGGAAGAATACCTAAAATTAACTCTAATGTGTAATTAAACTCCCCCCCTCGATATCCCTATTGACGTATTTTTTGTAGTTTTAAAATTTCCTCAAATTCAAAAGATATTTAGGGTGATTCGTTTTGAAATGAAAGCACTGTATGTTCCTGTAAATGACGGTTTTCCCAACAAAAGGTGGCTTCATCAATGCTAAACCACGTTTCCATTTGTAGCCTATTGCCGATTGGTACAGGACGATCGGCAGGCCGATCGTTAAAAGTCGATCAGCTTTTTGGCGTTCTCGGTGATGCCGAGAACGCGACATGCAGGGATGTCTTGAATCTTGAGAGGGTTATTCCGTCAATAAAGTCGTCTATTATTTTCTTTGGTCTATTCAGCAACATGTTTGACGATGACGACAATGATGTGATTATTGCTGTTGCCATGTTTCTTATCATCGCATAGAAAAAAGCACGTGGAAATCGTAGAAAGCCACGTTTTTGGGTTAGGCAACCCACAAAATACTACGGGCTTTGTATAGTTCAATCAGAGTAATAACCATTTCTTGCGTCTTGAGTTCAAGAACTTAAAGCCTATCGTGTTTATGTTTCCATTATGGCGATCGGTTCGGCTTCTCTTTGATGTTACCGACTTTTCATGAATCCCGCTCGGCTTGGCCGATCGGCATTTAAAGCCGATCGGTCTGTACCGACTGCCGCGTTTCCATTACTCGTCTTTGCATATTAGCCTATACCGATCGGCAAAGCCGACAAATGAAAACGCGGCTTTAGCTTTCATGCACTTTCATAGAACTATTCGCAGTCACTTTAACAAAACTTGTCGTTTTTCAAACTAAATAACTAAGTCTCTTAATATTGGCGTGTGGCTCCTAACAATTTCAGCCGGCCCTGTTCTCTAGTGTTCTATTTTCGGTCACAATCCACAATTGTCTTAACGCTGATTAGACATCGTGATTTATCCCTGCGTGTCGACGTAATTACAACGTCTCATTCTTCAAACGTGAAATATTAATGTCATAAGTGATAGCATCTCGAAGGCATGTTCGCTGGGTATGTATGCTATTTTTAATAAGGGCTATTTTTACGTGTCAATCTAATTGATTCTAGAATGAAATGTTTATTACTTCAACTTTATAAATACGTTTTTTATGTGAGCCCTCTAATTGAAACAGAGGCGTGACCAATATAATTCATTAAAGCTACAAAGTAATTTTCTACTCGCGTCTAAAATAGGGCTTTCATATAAGCCTATAAAATTACTTTTTGTTAATGTGTTATAATGTAGGTATTTAGTTTTTAATTGATAATGATTACGTTATAGTGCATTCCGCATTCGAAGGAAAACCAGCATATTTGTGCTAGATAAGGAGCATCCTCATTTTGCACTTTGTGAATTTCATCATTTTAGTGGTATATGGTAAAATAAACTAAATACTAGGTATAATTTTCCTAGGTGTAACCGTAATTTTATCTGTTAGTTTGAGTTACAATATTCCCTATAAATTAAAAAAAAAAAAAAAATTGAAAACATGTATCCGTGGTGGAATTTTAGTATTGGTTTGCCGGGTTGACCACATAAGAAAAATGGTTAATAGTTGTGAATGATATTAGCTGGAATTTTAACAGACGTATACGAAATGGTTTCATATCGAATCAAAGTAATTTATTCCGCAGTAACAAGGTAATATATATACTGGGTGTTGATTTCAAAACGTCCCACCCTCATTTTCTCGATATCTGTATATTTATTTGAAAAATCTTGAAACACGTAATCAATTTTATCGATGGGGACAACTTTTCATTCAAAAATTGACACACCCCCTTTTACCTCCTGCTAACGGGAGCTACCACATTAAAAATCTTAAATGGGAAAGGGTATTAGAAGGGGATTAAAGTGATTAAAATGACCTTTAAAATGACCTTTAAAATGAGGTATTATTCGATGAGTAATACCTCATTTTAAAGGTAATTTTTAATTTCTACATGTCGATGTTTTTTTTTCTTTGAATTGATCCATCTGTTTTCGAGATATTTAGGAAAACCCTTTTACTTCTTCATACCTTTTAAATAAAACATTGCAACTGTTTTTTCAAAAAAAAAAACAAGCATTCTAGTTCCCCTAAAACACATGCAAATTGTGTTCTTTCCTAAAGTCATATGATAAAGCACTGAATAAGTGCAACCCATTATTGAATAAAGTTTTCAATAAAGCAATTTACAAATTCATTCTCATATTTATATCTTATCAGTATATATTTTAAGTACGGAGGTAGAGTAATTTTGAGGTAAAGATATTTAGATCAATATTATAAATTAAGTATCTATTCTAATTTATTTATTATCTACTGTAATTTGAAATAATTCGCATTTATTTTGTAGCACTTCAATTTTTTTTCCTTCTTATCTAAAAACTAAATTAAAATATCGATGAATAATAAAGTCAAAAATATATGATAAAAAAAACAACGTATAATAAATATGATAACAAATTTTTGATTTAATGCTTTCTAAATTATCCAAATTTTAAAAAGGGCTAAACGTTAAAGGGAACTTGATGTAAATCCCCAAAGATGTACCTGGCACTTATATTATGCAATAAAAACTGTAATTATCCATTTAAAAGAGGGAAGTTGACGATAAATTTCGGCACAACCTGAAATCAACTTGGAATATAAACGGCAATGAAACCATTTTTATTGAAAAGGTAATAAACGGCTTCCTTCGTCTCCAAACTTTCAAGAAAAAATTATGCTGATTGTCAATTTTTCTAACATATCAGTTAGATCCTACCTAAATGAATATCACATAACCCTGTACATAAGACACTATAATCTTGTTGTTATTATACCACTATGTCTTGTGGTTTTCTATTTGGTTAAGGTCGAGTTTTATTAAAATACTTGCTTAAGTCTTTAATATATTTTTGAATTACTGTTATTATTTTATTATTTTTTGTTTTATTTTATTTTTATTATTAATTTCGAATTATTCCAAAATTATTACAAAGCCTTTTAACCTTTCATTAAGTACATTATAATTATATCTAAATATTCCTCTAAAATCTGAAATGCTTTAATTTTTCGTTGCCCTAACCACAAGCGGTTGTAAATATCTGTCAACGAAAACGATACTGCTCAGCTCACAGTTTCTCAGTTCTTTGACTGAAAGGTAAAGCGACACCCTTTTTGCTTTATTTCAAATGGCTGGGATAAAAATACACAACAAAACGCATTCTCTTTGTCACGTCTAGTAAACTTATAAAAGATCTAAAAATAACTGCGCCTCTTGTAAAAAGTAAACTGCACGCAATACCATCAATTATAGTGATTTAACACCTTAATTGATACACTTTTACTTCAAGAACTTATTTATTATCTGACAAAATATAAATGAGCTACAAAATACGGGAAACGTAAGTACGTACAACTAATAAAAAAGCTTTAAAGGCTTTGATAAATATGCGCTCTTTATCGAAGAAAGTAACTATAAATTTACCTTGAGGGCTTGTGCTGTGGATTCCACAAATTCTCATATTCGTTTTGCATAGATATATACGCCATATGCATGGTAATTGTAGCCTGATTACTTTTATGAAAATAATTTGCAAAATTACCTAGAAAAGTTGATTGCAGGACCTTTAACATAAATTCTTGCAATTTTTCCATGAAATGAAAAAGTTTTATAATAATACAGTGCCATGCACTGGTCTATGTTTATTAGACAACTACTTCTGTTAGATACACTAATTGATAATATTTCTAAAATTGCATTTGTATATACCTTGCTACTGTGTATTTTGAGTTAGATGGTCCTTTCCTTTCGATAATGTCGACTTTAGATCAGTCTAGATTAGTTTTAGATCATAATTGGAATCTATGTCCAAGATTTAAGACGATGTGGTCTAGTTTATATCAGCACGATGGATTATTAAGGTATCAGATAGATATACACCTAGATCTTTATTTGACTAATTATGCACCAAATACATTTTGTAGCAAGTCTAGAATGTATATGAAACTCTATATGTATAACAGAAATTATATAAAACGATCAAGTATATAAAATACACATAATAGGTATAAGAATTTTATGTTAGTATTAAAAATAAAACCATTAGCAATTAGTAATTCATATTAAAAGTGCAATAAGTAATGATTTTTATTTCACAATATACAGAGTGTTAATTATAAGTTTGTTCAAATAAAAATAATAGGTTTGCTCATAGATATAAAAATGATTAATTCCACCCTTCCCTAGGGAATTACAGGATGTAATTTACATAGAGTTACAGTTTTTAATTTGACTTTCAAAGAACACTGTTTTGCCCCTAATTGCCCCTAATTTGCTTGTGATAGGAAACGCCTAAAAACACCTTCAATCTAAAAAACAGTGGTGTACCTTCTTTTCATCTAAAAACAAAGAATTGAAATATCGTAAAAACGTACAGGATTCCATTTAAAAAAAATAAATAAATTGGAATTTTTGTACACTATGTATACCAAATTCTGTTTCCGTATCTCTAGTAGTTTTTGAGTTATTTGACCCATGCGCTATTTCTTACTAACCCTGTATCTGTCCTCAGCTTAGTGTACATATTATATAACATGAGTAATAATTATCTATATATATAAACAAGGGTAATATTCATAATGGTATCTTGCCATAAATGGATTATTTTATCAAACGTGGATTATAGCAATGGAAATTTGAAAATTCATTTTGTACGGGTGAGATTACAGAAAAAATGTCAAATTTTTAATTGCTAATATCAAAATGCCTAGTTAAAGGGTTTTCTTAAACCCTTAAGCGGTAAATATTTTTTTTTATTTTGTTATTGCTTTTCATTCAAATAAATTGAAAAATACTAGGTACTAACTTTATAATATTAAATTATTTTCTGTGACAAAAAGACTAAAAAATACCGACAGATTTTACCTGATTACTTGATTAATTTATTTCATTAGGTAGGTACATTTTGTGGACTAACTTTTGGGTCAAAAGTTTCAGTGCGTTGACTTGCTACATTTATTGTAGATAATATTTCTTTTGGATATGTCTGTTTTTCATTTTTTATTGTTTTACTGGTGGCGGATTTCCCATATAATTTGTAATAACTTTTAGAACTCAATACTTTATATAATATTATTCAGCGTATGTACATCATTAATTTTTAGAAACTTTGAAGATTATCTTTTTAAAATAGTCCACAAAAAAATATTGTATACAGACACACCCCATAAACTATTTCCCTATCGCTAAAGTGAGAATTTATACGGATACACGCAAAAAATAACCTTTGACACCATTCTCGAACGCGCCTTTTGGGCGCAATGAAATAAAAATGGTACGAGTCCGAGAAACAATAGAAATCGATCTCGGTAACAATAAATAGTGGTAAGAGTTGTAGAGCGGCATGTAAGGACCAATTTACAGACATTCCCCGAGATGTCGGTAAATTTCAAGGCAGAGGCGATGGGAGGATCAGATAAGTCCTCAATCGGCGGACTAAAGCCCCGACGTACGTTCTTTCTAACTCGCACTGCTTGCCATGCACATTCCTCGCAGTCCTGGCATGCGTGGCCATAACCGAAATGCCGGCAAAAATTATGGAATCCGCGGCCTATGCAGAGAGGATACCATTATTGCTGCACGGCGCAAATTGACCGAATTAGGGGAAGTAAGTCTTGGAAGTATCTCATAGTTTGTGATTTATACGCAGTTGTTCGCTTATACATATTATTAACACGTGCGTTACATTGCCCACATTGCATCAAATTCCTTCAGTTTTCACTGAAATGCTAAATATGTTCATTCCACATTGTGCCCATAAACGAAGTAATGATTAAATAATCTCTTAATCTGAAATATCTGTATTAAAAATGCCAGCATTGCTCACACGGACATCCAGTTAACAAGAAATAAAGTGGTAAATATGTTCAAATAAATTTGAGTTCACTCATACAGCACCGTGATCAAGTAAAAGATAAATTTGATAACTTTAAAACAAAACAATCGAATTTTCCAAAGAAATCGATTATTTCCAGAGTCTCTTTTATTCCCATTGCATTGGTCAAGATATCATAGATATTAGATCTATAATACCGACGCCAATTTTTTAAAGTGAAACCTCCTTTCATACCTATATTATAGATTAAAGAGCACTTTCTCACACATCTCCAATACCGGGATATCAAAAATTATCTTGGTCAAGGGTAGTTGTGGAATGTAAAACGTGTGTCTTACTTTAAATTTTTGAATATGTTTTGTTGTGTCAGAATCTGTCAAGTCATTGTGCTGAAATTTTCTAATCCAGTTTTTGAATCATGCCTCTTACCACACAGCACAAAATTTCCATGATTGAAGCCTAATTTCGAGCGGGTGCGCTAGTTAATGGAAATTGGCAGTACAGTCAACGTTTGTGTTTGGACAATTTTCGAGAGCACTTCCCAAACGTGGCAATATTACAGAACAATTTTTATGCGTGCCTTACAAATTGTGTTGAAGTGTTTCGCAAAACTGGTTGTGCGACTCATAAAAAAGGTGCTGGTAGACCAAGAGTTCGTACAGAAGAAGTTGTCAATGACGTTCGTCAACGTATATGGAAGAGGAGCCTGCAAAACCTTTGAAACGTCTTTCTCAGGAAATTGGACTTTCTTATGGAACATGTCATAAGATTTTAAAGAAAGACTTGAACATGCATCCATATAAGATGCAAGCACATCAAGCTCTTCTGCCTGCAGACCACCCCAGACGCCTCGTTTACTGCCATTGGTTTGTCAATAATTTAATGAATGACGATCTTCTGGACTTAACTTTTTTTTCTGACGAAGCGTGGTTCCACCTTTCGGAATACATCAATTCTCAAAATATGCGAATGTGGAGCAATGATAACCCTCATGTTTTTACTGAATCGCCATTACATGCTCAAAAAATTGGTGTTTGGATGGCAGTTTCTCGCAGAAGAATAATTGGGCCAATTTTTTTAGATTTCACCGTCAACGCAGAAAGGTACAGACACAACATTTTGGCTGAATTTGTGCAACAGTTAAACGATGATGAACTCGGTACGGTTATTTCCAGCATGACGGTCACATACTACACAAGAAAATATTGCTTTCCTCCGCGAGTTTTTTTATGACCGGCTGATAAGTTTGCATACAGAAGTGAGTTTCCTCCGAGATCACCTTGTTTGACAATTATGGACTATTTTATATTTCCTTACTTAAAAAACAAGATTTTCGTAACTCCGGTAAATAATTTGCAAGAACTGCAACAAAGAATTGTTCAGCAATGTGCAACCATAACGCCAGAAATGCTGCAAAACGCTTTTCACAGCATGAGGAGGCGCGTCTGCTTACGCATCGAACAAAACGGGGGAGATTTCCAACAATTACTGTAATTTAGTTTTTCTTGTTACTAAAACCGTTATTTCATAATTTGTAGTTCATTATTGTTTTACAACTGAAATAAATAGGTATGAAATTTGTAGGTTATTGATGATGTCAGTGTGACAGTGACATAATTATTTCAAATTTAAAGTAATACACACGTTTTACATTCCTCAACCACCCTTGACCAAGATAATTTTTGATATCCCGGTAATATGTTTAATATGCCCAAAAAGATGTAACATAAGTATGTGTTAGGTAAAGACTACAGCTAATACTGATAGACTTACTATCATTGTGTTGTGAGAAAATGTGTCTAAATCTTTAAACAGGTGTAAACAGGTTAAGAAAGTTGTCGATAATGTTCCTACCAATAATGGAATCAAAGACATCAAAAACAATTCAATATCATTCTTCAGGCGTTTTTGGTATTATTGTTAGTACATCCATTACATTTCAAAACCTCCTTTACTTTAGGAGTTCGCTTTAACTGTTTCTGTAATATGCTTAATAATATTAAACATTTCAAATTCAAGTTTAGAGCATCTGATGTACTTATAACAAGTTAATTTGAATTGAATCCACATGGTTTAGAAGTCAGGTTAACTGAGAAGAGGGGTAGATTTAAATTTGATCAAATAACTTGATTACATATATAAACTGCGTGTAACATGTTAAAGCCCGTATTTAAGAAAATTAAGATGGAATTGGTGATGATGGATGACCTGATTAAATATATTATAGGAAGTGACAGTAAGAGAGTGTTAATTCGTTCTTAGTAGTTATATACTTAACTTAATTATTGTTAAAATAAAATAAAAATTCCTTTGTGAAAGAAGAAATCCAGACTTCTTAAAAGGACTTTGAAAAGTTAAAAGATTTTCGATTGTTATAATATTATATACCTACTTAATATATTTTCCACATAATCCACGCCCTTGTTCGATAGAAATTTGAACTGAAAATTAAATCAGATCTGTCAAAATTACAAATCTAGAAAACATTATATACGTCTTCAATTTTCAGTGTTAAATTGGTGTAATTTTGTAACACAATGAATGATAGTCTACTTCCAACAATAATAATAAATACAGTAATTTTATTTAGGAATGCGTCCATTATGGAGTTTGAACGAATAGTGCTAAGTAATACTTAAAATTTCTTGTGTTTTCTGATGCAGTTCTAAAAATTAAAAGTATAGCTGGTCTAAAGATAGGACTTGTAACGCCAATTCACAAGAATGAAAATTGTTTACGACTTGACAATTACAGACCTATAACCGTGCAAACTGTAATATGTAAAATTATTGAAAAATGTATTTACAAAAAGATGCTATCGTTTCTAGAAAAATATAATGTAATAACAGAACATCAACATGGTTTTTTGCAGGGAAGATCGACAGAGAGTGGGTCCATTGCTCTCCTGAATTTCATCCATAGTTCGTTGGATTCAGGGAGGTATGTGGGTGCGCTCTTTTTTGATCTGTCAAAGGCCTTTGACTCTGTGAATCTGAATATAATGGTAAATAAATTAAACAACTTGGGATTTCGTGGCAGTTTTCTTTCATGGCTGACTTCCTATTTACAATTCAGAAAAATTATAGTTAAAATGGGGGAACATAGGTCTATTCCTCAACAAATGGAACTCGGGGTACCGCAGGGAGCAATCCTTGCTCCTTTAATCTTTTTATTATATATAAACGATCTTCCGCGTCATGTGCGTACAAATCATCTCGTTCTATATGCCGATGACACAACCCTGGCAACGGATGCAAAATCTCCCGAAGAGTTAATTATAAATATGAACCTCCTATCTAGAGATTTCACCACTTGGTGTGAAAGGAACGCTTTAATGGTTAATGCGAGCAAAACTGTGTGTATGCAGTTTTTCAACAGGACAGCAATTTCATGTGATAAATCTGTACTGGTTAAAGATACCAACATTCAATTTTCAAATACAACCAAATTTTTAGGAGTCTACCTGGACAGTAATATTAGGTGGTCTAACCACATAAATTATGTTTGTAAAAAGTTAAATAGTAGTTTTTATGCGATACTTCAACTAAAAAATATCTTCACCGCTGAACAACTAATTAATGTATATTATGCTATAGTATACACCCATATTTCATATAACATTGTCTTATGGGGAAGTGCGACCGATGCCTCCAGGGTCCTCATCTCTCAGAAAAAAATAATTCGCCTAATATTTAACCTCGATAGTAGAGAAACATGTAAAGAACATTTTAAACAAAATAATATACTAACTTCTTATTCTATTTATATCTATAAATCCATATTGTATGCGAAGAATAATTACAAAACACTTAGGCCTAATTGCGAATATCATAATTATTCCACAAGAGGTGCAGAATGCTTACGAACTCCTAAACACGTCACCTCGCTGTACGAGAAAAGCCCAGTCTTTAAAGGAATACAGTTCCTGAATCATCTGCCCGTTTGTATTAGGCAGGAAAAAAATTTTAATGAATTTAATAGAAAATTAAAAAATCTTCTTGTGCGAGAATGTATATATAACATACCAGATTTCCTGAACACTCGTTTTTAATGTGTAAATTTAATATTTAATGTGTAATATGTAAATGACAGGCTTTAGGGTCTTTGATTGTGAGGTTTTTTGATTGTATGACAGCCTTTTGTTGTATTGCTCTTATTGTGTTTTCTGTATACCTGATTGTTTTTTGTTTTTTTTGTAACTAAACTGTGACTTGTCCAATATCATGTTATTATGATCAAAGGGATCAATAATATATATCTATCTATATATATCTATATCTATAGGACGCAAGTAGTAGTAATACTACTTAATAGTGATGGGCATTCCAATTCACTTTGGTGAATAGTTCGGACCGAAACAGTTCACCTAAGTGAATAGTTCTTTTTTACAGTTCAAAATGAACTACAGTTCGTCTCGTATTTGATTTCCTTGCGGGCCGAATATAATTAAAGTAGTAGGTAGTAGGTACACTCTTCATGACAACCAAATAATGGTATATAAAATATTAGAAATTGTCGCAAGTAATATTTTTAAACTATAATCTATAAATTTTTTATCTATATAAAAGTATGTACAGTACCTACTATAATTTTACTGATATATGTTGAACTTTCTTTTTTTTTGTTCGTATTATTTTTTTTTATTATCAGCTTTTGAAGTGAATTATTTTATTAGTTCATAAAATATACATAAATGGTTCAGAATTTCAAATAACAAAAATGCTAAATGTATCCATTCAGTGCAATAATTCATTTAAATTACTAAACTGAAAAGTTTTCTTTTTCGGTTTTAAGTTTCATGTGTCATGTCCGACATGTTGAATCACGAAGTACTGAGAACTAAACTGACTCGAACGAGGGAACGAAAACGAGAATGAACGGTACAATTTTACACACAGTTCAAAATGAACTATTCAGTGGCAACTATATGAAACAGTTCGTTCAGTTCACCTCAAGTGAATAGTTCATGCGAACTATTCGGTCATGAACTGCACATCACTACTACTTAATTTAAATTTTCACCAAGTTTGCAGGACCTAAGGTATCAAACAATCTATTGTCTATTCTCTATTCTCTTTATTTCTGAAACATCAAATAATAATAATAATATAATAATAATATAATAATAATAATAATAATAATAATAATAATAATAATAATAATAATAATAATAATAATAATAATAATAATAATAATAATAATATAATAATAATAATATCTCTACCCCTCATTCTAATCACAATGATTAGACCGAAAGTCTGGACTTGTGTGGGAGAGGGGGCGGCATTTTATTATTTCGTGGTCCGCATTTGCGCCTCAGGAACGACTTACGTTGGTAGACCCCAACCACCATTCAGCACTGGAATGAGGGAAACCTGGAAAACCTCATTAGTTAGGGGGACAAGTCAAACATCAACTGATTTTAATCTCTCACATTAACACCAAGTTGACATTCTTCCCATCCTAGGCCATCGCCAGGATGATTGCCAAGCCATCCCTGCGAACAACCCTTGATCTACGAGTAAACAATTCAATGAAAAACTGTTTGGTGGAATGGGAATTAGAACCCACGACCTCTGGGTTGAGCGATCGGGACGCAAAGCCCTGAGCCACCTGCTCGTCTCGAGACAATTGTAATATTATTGGAGTTGATTAAACTCCAAAAAGGTTTAACCAACGTATTCTCTACCACACTGACAAGGTGCACCCTAAATGCAGTTTTTTAAATCCTCTAAATGTTTTCAGTTTGTCAGAGAGATTCTGATTATGTGATTAGTGAAAAATAATTTCAGCTCTATTACACTTACTGCCTGATTCGACCGTTTCCATCAGTTGGACTGGCCAGTGATTTGTCTTAGATGGCCGGTGTGGCAGTGACACTGAAGGACAGGACAGTACCGTCGGTTGACGCGTGAGGTAGCGTGAGACAGGAATTCTTCGGCAGAGACATAGGCAACCCGCTCTTATCTATTCATTGTTAATCATCATTTATTATTCCCGTAATCATTTCTTTCTTTTGGAAATGCGACCGGAGTCGACATCTGCTTCGGAACGGACATGTGTCATTCAAGCGGCACGATTAATAAAAAGAGAGTTGAAAGTCGGAGCGATAAACATAATTTGTAATAGTTGTAGGGGTAATTAAGATGGTACCTTTAAAGATATAAGCCAGCGTTTCGGAGATCGAAGAATTTTTATGACAACAGTGAGAAATGTTTAGTTTTTTCAAATTCTTAACCAGAAAAGTGCGATTACAATCAATTCATATAACCATTCATAATAGTTATATACGGGTGAGTCAGTTTATACTAGCAGGACTCTGGCATTTGATAGAGCACCTTATTTTAAGTGAAGTTTGTCATATAAACATATGTCGGGAATCGCTTCGTTTTTGGGATACAGGGTGTCAAAGTTTTGGTTTTTTTTTAGTATTTTCCACACAGCTCCTATAGTTTTTAAGATAGTTTATTCAAATTTTTACCATAGATTACTTATGATGGTTCACAAGTTTTGACATATGTAAACAATTTGAAAACGTACAGGGTGATATTTTTTCGGGGGTCAGGCCCCCTTTTATCGTCCAGAACACTTTTGTGGTACGCTACTGACTGCTAATTTGCCAAAATTTGGATTCCATGTTCAATTTAAAAACTTTTTCGTCTCTTGCATTTTTATCGTAGCTGTAACAGTTGTCGAGTAATTTGAAAAAGTCTATGAAAGAATATTTTATTAAAAAAAATATATTTTCATCAAAATTTTCACTAAAATCAAATATTGTCCAACGAAAGTTCATTAATCTAAATTGTCAAAGGTTACATACTTACAGTACAAATTTTGCCACTAATTATTTATTTTTTTGTAGCATTTTAGCTATATAGCAAGACTTTTAATAACTAAGTAAAATAATTAAGAATTAATAATAAACCAAGGTCTACGTCCTGGCGACGAACAACGCAGAGTGAAGTTTTGTCGTTGGATCCTTAACATATTAGAAAATAATAGAACTTTCTTATCCAACGTATTATGGACTGATGAATCTTGCTTTACCCGACGTGGGATAGTAAATTTCAAAAATCAACATATTTGGGCAGAGCAAAATCCACGTGCTATTAGGCCAAAAAAAATCCAAAGTTTAGCATTAACGTATGGGTAGGAATTTTTGAAAATCGTTTATTTGGACCATATTTTTTGCCAGAAAGGGTCAGTTCGCAAAACTTCTTAGAGTTTCTAGAAACCGAGCATCCTAATATGTGGGAAGATGTCCCTCTAAATTTAAGACAGCAAGCTTGGTTCCAGTTGGATTGCTGCCCAGCTCATTTTGGAAGAAATGTATGAGCTTGGTTAGACGACAATTATCCAGAGAGGTGGATTGGACGTGGAGGTCCAATCGCACGGCTCCCAGGTTCCCCAGATATAACACCAATGGATTTTTTTGTGTGGGGCTTTCTTAAAGAAAAAGTGTATGCACCTACTGTTCAAGATGTTGACGATCTTAGAGGGTGTATAAGACATGCTTGCGAAGACATATGAGTTCATCACTTAGTTTCAACAAGAAGGTCTATTGAAACGCGATGCCGATTATGTATCCACAAAATGGATCACATTTTGAAAATTTTAATTTGAAAATAAAATTATTTCGGGTTATTTGTAAAGTTATTTGTATTTGCCTTGGTTTATTATTAGTTCTTAATGATTTTACTTAGTTATTAAGTCTCTGAAATGCTACAAAAAAATAAATAATTAGTGGCAAAAGTTGTACTGTAAGTATGTAACCTTTGACAATTTAGATTAATGAACTTTCGTGTGACAATAATTATTGTTTTTAGCGAAAATTTTTATAAAACTATTTTTTTTTATAACATATTCTTTCAGAGATTTCTTCAATTTACTCGACAACTGTTACAGCTACGATAAAAATGCAAGACACAAAAATTTTTCTAAATTGAACGTGGAATCCAAATTTTGGCAAATAAGCAGTCAGTGGCGTACCACAAAAAAGTTCTAGACGGAAAAAGGGAGCCAGACCTCCGAAAAAATATCACCCTGTACGTTTTCAAATTGTTTACATATGTCAAAACTTGTGAACCATCATAAGTAATATATGGTAAAAATTTGAATAAATTATCTTAAAAACTATAGGAGCTGTGTGGAAAATACTAAAAAAAAAAAAAAACTTTGACACCCTGTATCTCAAAAACGAAGCGATTCCCGACATATGTTTATATGACAAACTTAACTTAAAATCAGGTGTTCTATCGAATGCCAGAGTCCTGCTAGTATAAACTGACTCACCCTGTATAATAAAATTGTAATAAATTTAAAATTTGAATAATCTGTAGTTACCTGAGGAAGGATGAAGGTAACTAATGTATGTACTCATTTCAAATACCACATTTGATTACAGAAAGCAGCGAATTATTATAAAATATTTCGGTTGAACCAAAAAACTGACAAGAAATCTTTGAGATAAAACAGACTAGCGATTCACTTTAGTGTAAAAGTTGGTCTTCCTGGTATAAGTCTCAGCATCGACACTTCTGCTATTTGTGAAAAGTCGTATTAAATATCTTCGACCATCACAGTAATTCCTAACAATAATAAAACACATATTATCATGTTTCACTTCCTATATCCACATTTATTTGCTATGTATCTTGCTCTTAATAGATTTCTGTTAACAGGAGACCCAAGGGCACAAGAAAATAAATGGGAACAAAGACATGTTGTATATTAACTAATCTTTATAAATAGTTGGAATAATTTATACGCAGATACATAGATGTATTGGAAGGAGATTCCGAAAAGAACTACTCCACGGGCAAAGTGCCCCGACTGGCATTGCATTACTTCGGCATTTCCATGGAAGTCAATGCGATGTAAGTTCAGTCCAGTCCAATGTATTGCTCCAGACAATGGAGTAGTTGTTTTCGGGATCTCCTTCCAGTAAATAAGTACGATTGTTTTCCTCAAAGACAATAGAAATGACTGCTGTAATGATGCCTGCAGAAAAGCAGGTTGCGAAATCTGTCTGTCAATTTCACAAAATTGTCAGACGGATAGTAGCAAAGACCCAAAGAGGGCACTACGGGGTGTTTCTCACCACTACTAACATTCACGATGTCCCTTAGGCAATCATGTCGCAACATATCGTTCATCAATTACACTACCTATGGCACTCTGACGAACGCATAACAAGCGTGAAACCGGTCAGTGTCTGGTGGTTGGTCTCCATGAAAGATATGGCGACTTCCATGGAAATGCCGAAGCAATGCAATGCCAGTGGGGCACATTGTTCGTGGAGTAGTTGTCTTCGGCATCTCCTTCCAATAAATAATGAGGATTGTCTTCCTCAAAGACTATAGGGGTCACTGCTGTAATGGCGTCTGCGCAAAAGCAGGTCGCTATCTGTCTGTCAATTTGACAATAATTGTCAGACGGATAGTAGAAAAGACCCAAAGACAGCACTACGGTGTGTTTCTCACCACTACTAAAGGTACGCGTCCATTGGAGACGGGCCGGGTCGCGTCGGAGCGAGTCGCATTTTATACAACTGTGTTTATTAGCAACGCATCGAGAAGGACGGACGTGGACGGATTTGTTATCCATCGCAGTTTGCTCAGTTTGCTGTAATGGACAAAGAAACAAAATCTACAGGTTGAGTAGAGCACGCCGGGTAAGTGAGAATGTTTTTAGGATTTTGACGAGAAGATTCCGGATTTATGAGAGGCGATTATCATTGTCCCCTGAGGTAGTGAATATTGTAGTAATAGCATATGTATGTATAATTTTCTAATAAATAGCTCAATATACTGGCCTCATGAAGAATCAGTGGAAGGGAATCGTAACAGACAGAGGGATTAAGAAATGTATCTCCAATACGTCCAATGCAACTCAAATTGCACTAATAACTCGCGAAAAATTCAAAACATATTTCCTATCAGATATAGGTTTGGTTTATTGCTGTGGCAATGGAATGTTGTTTGGAGAGGCTTTCATCGCATTGAATAATAATTATTATTCATTATTAAAATTTACATTATTTTAGTGAGCTATACAATATTTATTTGATTGAATCGTATATGAAATATACTATATACCTAGCACTTACGAGATTGTTTGATATGTACTCATTTATATTAAGATTAATAAATTTTTTTGTTGATATTAGTACATAGTATTGAAGACATAGACATTGACTAATATGTTTTCACTTGTAAACTAAATAGAAAAAAAGTTGTAGTTGCAGTATTGTATTTTATTTTTATTATTTAAGATTTGCGATATTTTACCAATATCTGAAAGTATTATTTTTTATTAATAACACCTGGTAGTTAGAAATCGTCCAATATCTACTTATATAAAATTGTTTTGTACCTACTTATTTACACTTTCCACATAACGAAAAACTGTATTTATAGCTAAAAAATATTTTACAGTTATTTGAAAGAGGGGAAAATAAAAGTACATAACAAAAGCTGCATTTTGTTTATTCTAATCATATAATCTCATTTATTGGACAATAAAATATCTATTTATTGTTGATTAGCGTTATTAATTTAAGTGTTTCCCAACTTTTGAAGAAAAACTACTATATCGCAACTTGAAAAACATTACCGTCTCAAATATACCTACTCGTAAATCTACATTATCTTCTAATTTCCCGTCAAACTTCGTCCTATAAGGTCTGTTAAATGGATTATTTAGCTACAAAGCGAATTTATAGTATTGCCCAATTTACGAAGTCCCTGGTAATCCAACGAAAACAAAGCCCTGCTCACATGCACCGCTCCGCAATGTGACACGTCGTCCCTGTGACGACCTGGGGATGCAAGAAGCCCAAGCGGCACATGTGCCGGCCCCATTCGGCACTAAATCATGCAAACGGAAGCAGCCCGCCAGTCTGGTCTGTGACTCTTCCTCCACGGCTCGAGCAGCTGCCTCTTCGACGTCCTCGTCAAGACGTGCTGATAACGGCCTGAGGTTCACACGTCCACTCTCCGACAGTCGTAAGGGGAGTACAGGGTGACCATCCAACATGAAATAATTCATGCATGCAGAAGAAATTTTCGAATTTGTTTGATGTAATTCAGTGCTACTAAGAATTCTATTATACTTGAAATTTCTGGGTATCTTAATACCCTGAAAGAGCTGAAAATGGACGCATTTTGAAATATCTGATGTAGTAATAACGCAAGTATGGAAAATATTTTATTAGTTTCATGTGATATATTACATGCATATACAGAGTTATTCAGAACTTATCTCTAAAACTTGAGGATATGTGCATCCTTAAATAAGAAATCGATATCACCAAAAAAATTTATAATAAAAGTCTTAGGATTTCCCGTAAACAATCTTTAAAGTTATACCATTATAAAGGACTACGTAGATGGGAAACTGTACTTCAACGACAATCTGATATACCATATTCCTAAGTATGTGGTAAAAAAAAGTAAACACGTTTTTGAACCTAGAACGCCTGAGCGAATAGAGTTGGAGTGGGGATAATATCTCTATTGTCTATTCAGTCATCAGTCTATGTGTGTCTCACACTCACTCTCTGTGTGCCGGTGTTTTATTTATCGTAGGAGTGTTAAACTGTAAACTTTTCAAAATGGCTCATGTGTACAATAATGCTGAGTTAATGGACTGTTACCAGTGGATTATCAATTACGAGTTAGGTTTTGTGAGTGGTTATTGCAGCAAAATGCTAAAAATCCCCAATTTACTTAATAACTTGCGTTTACAAGATCAGCAACCAGGGGGAACATTCGGTTTAGTGCGGCAAAATTTGATAAGGCGTGGCCAAAAATTGTGTACAAGTCGAGGAATATTATTTCGAACAGCTTTTGTAACAAGGTATGTGCAAATTTTTTATAAATTTCATGTTTCTAATACCTAGTAATCAAGTAGCGCAATTCCTCAAAATTAGTGTAACAAAATTTTATTCATTTTAAAGACACGTCACTTTGGTCACATCTATCTATCTTTAAGTTTCTTTTAAAGTAAAAACGCTGCAAATCTTTTTTGCGCCGGGTGTCGGTATACTCTCAGAACTTCCGAAGTTTTTTTCGTGCTAGCCAGTTTGCATTGTCAGTCCCAAGGTCACTCTATTACAGTGGACCAGTATCCAGCGGCGTGCAATGAAATATTTTTAAATAGTTTTCAGACCCCGCCAAAAATTTTTTTTTGCACTACCACATTTCTACATGTATGTTGTCATCCCCAAATTTTATTATGGATAAATTCTGAATAACACTGTATATAAATATTATAGTGTCTGTATCAATATGACCATTTCTACAAAATAGTAGAAATTGTTTACTATCCTTAATATATTTCTTTTTATATTTCCAAAAATCAGGTAGATTTAGAGAAAACTAATTGGTAAAAATTGAAAGTTTCTGGTCGGAAAGAGCGACATCCTCAAGGCAATAATCATGTATTACTATAAATGTTAAGTGAAACTGAGAACATATTACGCTGACTAGCTCTAAGTGGCAATTTGTTTCTCTCAAACCAACTGCTAATAATGACTAAATTTTGTTGTAAAATTACAGTCTGTCTAATTAGTGATTTTATAAAAAAATTTTGGATCCACAATATCGCTTATAAATATGTTGAAAATCAGGGGACCTAAGTTCGAACTTTGAGGGACACCAGAAGTGAGTAGCATATCGTTATAGCCAAACTCACAAAATGCCACATTTGTATTCTGTTACTGAGATTTGATTTAAAGAATGTTAAAAGGTATTTGGAAAACCAGAGGTTAATAATTCTTGTAGAAGAATTAAAAATGAATGTTTATAACAATATATCCATTGTAGTTAAAAAGGATAACATACATTTTTTCTTTGATATAGCCAACTCTGTAAAGAAGAAATAGAATAATGGAACTGAGTGTATAATTACTTCCACTTAACTTCAACACCCTGTACTATTTTTGCAAGGCCTCTTCGTAATTCCATTTACTGCATATAATGCATATTTCCAGCGTACTTTATTTGATTCATTGCCCGACATATGATCAGCACTTAGCGCATGAGATACCGGAGAAAAAATTCGGAATGCATGTTTGCTGTATGATGTGCGGATGTGTCATTTGTAATAAATCAAAGTATAATGCCATGCTCGATTTTATTCCATGCTTTATAATGTTATATTAAGAAGTATGGAATGCAAAAATAGTTTGTAATCATTGAAATTTCAAATAAAACATTTGGTTACCGACTGGTGCGAAATAATTATCCTTTACTGATTATTTAATTAATTGAAAAAAATGATTATCAAGTGTTCTTTTATATGGTATACACGGTGTTACATTTAATTTTGACCATCACTGCGGGATCTCGGAAACGTGTCTATTATTTAAAAAAAAACAGTTGTATCGAACTGATTTGATTTCGAGTTCAAAGTCGGAATTATAAAAAATTTCTTGTGCAGTGTCAAATTATATAAGAAAATAAAACATTATTAGCTCATTAGGTGTTTAAGTAAAATACATATCACAATTGGGGATCTTTTTAAATAGGTACCTTTATTACAAAAAAACAGTACAATACTCACCAGCTTAAACCCACCACCGCCGAAAGTGCTCCCTTTCTACACTAATCATTAGCTGTGAAACTACTGGATGTCTTCATAGTTTGCTTCTTTTGAGATTACACCACCTGTAAATAACAAAAAGCAAAAAACCAGAAGTATACAAATTAAATATTCAAAGTGTAGTAACAAGGGAAACTTCTAAACTTTGCCCCAAAAATTAAGTTATATTATATATATTATATTATATATTTTATTAAGTTATAGACATTAACTACTGGATGTATTTTGTAAATAAAAAAAAATAAAAAATAAGGATATTCCTAATTCCACTGCACTCTTACCTTTGTATAAAGCCCAAGTTTATTAAGTACAGTTATTGGGAATATTCACAACTTACACATCACAATTTTGTTTTTAAACTAACACATTCATTTTACTAATGTAGTAGGTGGGGCAAGGAATGTCCCCCGATCATCTAATCATCTTTTTCGTTTTTTTAAAATATGTCAAATAAATATAGGTTTATGGAAATATAAGTTGTATTAAAAAATATTGCAAGTTTGAACGAAAGTGTTAACTTTTGAAAGTTATATATGAATTGTTCTATCACGAAGGTACGAGGGGTGTCACGAAGATATTATTACTATTATTATTAATATTACTAGTAGATATATTATAAAGGTAGGGTGATCCTATGCTTTATCTTATTGAAGTTGTAACATGGCTATAGATGTCTTTAAATATTTTCAAAAGATTGACAAAATTGGCAATAAAATTAAGATTATGACAGACAATAGTAATATATATGTATAGAAGAAGAGGAGTTACAACTCTCTGTAGTAACAATGCAGTTACAAACATTGATGTTTCGGAATTTTGGCTCCTCATCAATGCAGAGCTACAAAGGAACCGAAAAATATAGTATGATGTAGATTTGGAATAATGAAACTCAATGAAAATGTGACGATTATTTACATCTTCATCCACAACATACATACTCCTCGGATTACCATAGTTGTGTATTAAAGTGCAAAATGGTGTACCGTTGGACCTATGCAACCATAGATTTTTTCTTTTGCTACGCTATACTGTTGGAGGAGCAAAAACTCCGAAACATCGATATATGCTGTTGGTTTCTATTGGGGGGGACTGTCGCGTAAATCCTTTTCTTCTTTTTATATTGTTTCCCCCATTATATATAGGTATCCCATATTCTAATCGCAATTAATAATTAAAAAATTAAATACGTCTTTGTAACTAAAAGGAAGTTGCCTCGAAATTTTATTCGTTGTTACATACAGTTGCTACGAAACTGTACCTGTACCTGTACTATCAACAGCCCTCCTGAGACTTGTGACACAACGGCTTCAGCTTTATTATGCAGATATTTCGAATACAAAATGATACGGGTGCCTTTCTAAATATATGGACGCGTTCTGTTCCGCAAACCTTGCATATCCCATATGTTAATATATGTTAACTCTGCGTATTTTTCTGAATTTTAATAAAAATTAACTGACGTTCGCTTTAAATATTGCCAATTGTAGGTTTATTTGATCATAGGTGCAGGTGGAACCAACTGTTATGCATTCCGATGATATGCAATGATGGTTGTTATTAAGGAAAGTTAATAAATGAATATATGGATGCTTTCTATGCTAGGGGTGCTATTAATTCACCACCATGGTACAACATAATTAGTTTCTTCATGATTGTTTAACACCAGCAGGTTAAGGTATTTTTTTTTCTATAAAAAATCAGATAGAACATAGTAGCCTGCTTTTATTCAATCAGCAGGGACCAGAATAACTCTTTGACTTTCTTGATATTTTAAATCGAGGCTATGAAATCTGGCAATCTAGGTAATATCTATTTTCTATATTAAAATTAGATACTTTTAAAAATAATGACTGAGGTAGAACCATATTAAAGATAGTAACTATTTTAGGTCTTCGCAAAATGGGTGTTTCTTCAGTTTTGTTCAGTATGTTCTTCAATATTGTATATAGAGTTTGATATCCAACTCTCCTGTTTTGGTAAATACCACAGTTTTGGGCATTTTCAATTTTAAATGTAGATAATAAGACCCCTAATTGATAGGTACCTCTAAATATTAATGGTGATATTTGCACTAAATTTTGAACGTTCAATAATATCAACCTGTGCCAATTCAGTATTACCAACCAGTTAGTATATTTTCTTATAATACACTCAACTATAGCTCGGTGAGAGTGTAGGTACTCGTTCATTTTATGCTCCTTTAAGAAAAAATAATGACATTCCAGCTTACTTTAACGTTAATTATAAAAATAAATGGTTGCTACCGATAACTCTTGTTCTTGCCTATATTTTTTTAATATTTTGAGGCTAAGTAACAGTATTTACATGAAAAATATATTGGCCACTACCTACTGAATTATAAAAATTTTGAATTTATCAAGTGGAATTTATTATTATCCATGTAAATTTAGTTTATTTTGTATAGTGTCGTACAAATCGTATCCAGAATAATAATAGCTACAGAGCAAATCTGATATATCTAGTCATTCAGAGTCAAGTTCAGAGTCGTTTTCGGTCCTATATAAATAAGATTGATGGGAAGTGTATCCTTCTATCTCTTATGGTGCTCGAGATACATTTACAAGTATCTGCCCATTTTTAAGAAAATAATAGGAAGGCCCATATAAAAAACATATTGGGCAATCACAAAAATGGAAAATAAATTAAAAATAATGTTTTTAACGAATTTAAAAAAGTTCTTCTAGAATGTGCCTGTGAATATAGTCTGAAAAGCAAGAAGTATATGCTTTCTGTCTTGGAAAGATAATAAACAAGAAATTAAATTGGCATATCAACTACGACGAGAACTGGTTTGTCAGATTAAAAATGGCTAGTTGAAAAAATGAAATTACATATACCTTAGATGAAATTATTAGGAAAGAAAATTCAACCGCATGTGAAAAAAATACACATGGGTGCATGTTTTGGGTCAGCTCATGTGATGCCTGGAATAAATAAATATGAATCTGAAAAGTTTTCGTATTCTTTTATTGTACTATCTATAGTTTATTGTTTAAATTTTACTCTATCGTAATCGTAACAGGGTATGTTATTAACATCGAAATAATTGTATTTTAAATATTATTGTAGATCTGGAGATCTATTGTGGGACAAAATATGTCTCATAGTCATATATCAACCCATCAAGACGTGACGAATGATAGCAGCGTCACTCTGATCAGAAGAAATAAACCCTTATTTATAAGATTTTTGAGATTTTCGAGATTTTCAATATTTTGAATGACAACAGATAATTTTTGAGACGTTCCTACAGATGGATAAAATGTAACAACCAAATACCAATATCTAGTTGTTATCAAACTGAAATTCTGTTTACTAATTCCTGTTAAGATTCTTTGTCTCCAATCTTAATCACACCTCTTATTAATATACAAAATGAACATTCTTGCCAAAGAAGGATCATGTCAAATATAGTTTTTCTAATTTAAGTATTTGGAAAAATGTTATTTTATCTTTACTTTTTTTAACAGTCCTAAGAAATCCTTTCTTACTAAGTATAACAAACAAACCTTTAAAGTTAAAGTTTGAGGTTCATGATTGCTGGTGCAGGTTCATGAATGAGTTACAATATTTAAAAAAGATGGATATTTCTCTTTTGTGCATTTTGTTTTGCTATCATTTTTATTATTTATGGTCCTACTTAATATTTTCTTTATCTTATTAATTTCTTATTATCTCATTAATTATTTTCTTGTTTCACATTCTTGCATTCCTTTTCTTCTTTTCGAGTTAAAGGTCGCTTTATAAATATTAGCTTGGAAAATATTACCTTTTTTTCGTATAGTTGCTTATTTGCCTTATGCATTTCATCTACCATTACGGTTTAGTTTATTGGCTCTTTCTGTTTCTTTTTTACAATATTTCTTTTGACATCACAGCTATATAATTAGTGTTGGTGTGAGATGTCAACCTGCATGTTATCCTGTGTCAAGAAGTTGTAATATTTAATTAAATGTGATTTTGTAGTACATATGGGTATCTGATGATTGCTCTCCCAGGCTGAAAATACAAAATATCCTTAATTAAAAGGGCGATTATTGCTAATAGAGGGTGAAAGTTAATAAACGGCTCTATTTCAAGTTATATGTACCATAAAATTCATTTCGAAGCGGTTATTTTACGCCGTCCTCGCTGCGCATACCACATCGATCAAGTAGACGTGGAATAAAATAAATTTCCGTAACATTGTAATTCTTTGTATATGTAATTAAAGTTGTCTGTAATAATTTCCATGAAAGAATAGCAACACAAACTGGTTCATTGGATTTATATATAAACCGATAAAATAAAACTTTATCCCTTAAGAAAATTGCATCTTTCAATTTTTGTTTTAGATATTTTTAGAAAAGAAATACCAAAAGCGAATTGTTGTAATTAAAGATAATCTATAGTTTTTTGATGTTATAAAACATGGAAATAATATAATAATAGCAATATCTCTACCTCTCATTATAATCACGAAGGTTATCCCGGGAGTCTTAGACTTGTGTGGGAGAGGGGGTGACGTATTATTATTCAGTAGCTCGCAATTGCACCATAGGAACGCCCTACGCCCTACGTATTGGTACGCCCTAACCATCATTCAATGCTGGAATAAAGAAAACCTGGAAAAACTCATTAGTTAGGGGGCAGTCAAACATCAACCGATGTTAATCTCTTACATTAACACCAAGCCGACATTCTTTAAATCCTAGGCGGCACACCAGGATGGTTGCCAACCCATCCCTGCGAATAAGCCTTAATCTAGGAGTAGACAATTTAATTAAAAATTGTTTGGTGGAATGGGGAATCGAACCCACGACCTCTGTGTTGAGAGATTGAAATAATAAACTCTGAGCCGTCGACCCGATGTACTTATATTTGTATAATAATAGTATACAAATAGAAATAGTGTGATAATGTAATGTAGTAGATATAGACATAGATAGATATAAGAATGAGTGACACAATATAGTCCTCTTGCGCTCTATTTGTCCAGCACAGACCAATAGAGGGCACTTCTGTGCCTCCCACCACTGTTATCGTAACCGGAACTAGTTTAGACAATAATTGTTAGCATTGAAAATGCTTATAGGATCGCCAAGGTTATATGGGTCTTGGGTATGTTTCGATGAAAAATGTAACGCGATGAGTATGTCACACCGACATGGTTAGGTAGTGGGGGACCGAATAGAGCGGGCGGCGTGGGCACATAGTTTGGCTATACGAATACGAATATTCGTATTCGTATATTGCAAATTGCAAGTCTGAGAATCTGAACTTTCATGTGAATGTGATATACAAGGTGGCAAAGTCAGTAAGTCGCAAATGGTAAGTTCTCATATTAGAAGGTAACTAAATCATAAAAGTTTGGCATTCGTATTCGTATATTGCAAATTATAAGTCTGAGAATCTGAGCTCTCATGTGAATGTGATATACAAGATGGCAAAGTCAGTTAGTCGCAAATGGTAAGTTCTCAAATTAGAAGGTAACTTTTGCAAGCTTTCTATAGTTCCAAATTTCCTTAATTCATTTTCAATTCTCTCCGATTGTTGCAAGAATTGCGAAATCTGTGAATTTTTTCCATATCATTCATCGGTTCTTCCATCCATGCTATACTGACGAGTTCGTTTATGTGCAGTGGTGGTACTTGCAAATGATTCCACTCAGTGAGTGTCTTATTAAATTCTTAGTCAATTGTACTGTAAGAAAAGCATCAAATTGCACAAATTTACCTTTACTTAAGAGCCGTTTGTTACAATAGTGATGTCAGTTTTTGTGATTGCAAAGTAATAGATCTCCCTTACAAATTGATGATTGATAATATGAAATAATTTGTGATTCCTATTACCTACCTATAAGGAGATACGCTAACGCTCATCACTATAAACAAATATGGAGATAGTGCATCCATCAACATTTTTAAATAAAGTTTTGTGTAAAAATGACAAACTGTTACTTTCTGTATTAAATATAGCAAATATAAGTATATAGTATTACGAATCAAGTAGTATAAAATATTTATTAGCAGCTATTGTTTGTTGTGGTAGGAATAGTAGCAAGTACCAGAATCATACTTAATAAAACAATAGAAGTTACTAAATCCCTGGCTACATCTGTGGTTAAGTTTTGTAACAATAAATTTACAATTTTATAAAAATTAAATTTTTCAAAAATATTTTGCTTCAAAGATTTTTTAAATCGCCAATATACGGAACATGTTTGAAAGCAATTTTTAAACGTTCGGAGATTTGTGTCATTTTACTCTAATTATGGATGAATAGAAGAATAATAGTGATTAGAAAGCTTATAGAGTTAGTTTTCCTAAATTCGCAAATACTATACAAAACCAAATTATGTATTAGATATAAATCCGAATAGTATTAAGATAGGTACCATTCCAAATCTAAATTTATTTAAAACTTAGACGAAAACCACAAATTGAACTAAAACTTTGAAAATACATATATATGCTCTTAAAAATCTAAATAAAAATTTAATTTTTCAAATTGGTCCAATGAATCCGCATATAAAAATTATATTTTGCACTTTTATTAATAAGTAAACACAGTGTATGGGTATTCTGCAATGAAGATTTTTCTGATTTCCTAATACTAATTGGTTTCTAAAACCAAAGAAGATTTGAAAGAACTGCAATTGCATATTATGAGAAAAATACCAGAATACATGAAACTAGTGGTGAGGACAGTCATAGTGTCCGAGTCATTGTAGTATCAGTAATTAAAGACCCTACTGCAAGTGTTAGAAAAATGATTGAAGATATTGGGATGTCTAAAAGCGTGATATAGTAGATTGTTCAAAAAAAAACAAGTTTCACCGTGACCATGCCCAGTAGGTACTATTAGTCACTGTCGGAACAAGATTTCCAAAATCGATTACAAGTTTGTCACTAGGCCCAAGCAACACACTTCTGGTGGGTCCCAATTTTTTCCAAAGTCTTATTCTAAGCATATAGTATATTCTATATAAGTCTTATAAAGACTTTTCGATACTACTTCCTCGCACTATAAGGCTAGAAAATGGCGCATTTCACCACTAAAATAATAAATACAAGAAAATAAAAGTCAACAAACGTTGGAATATTAATTCAATAATTAGGTACTTAATGGTAATAGTAGTGACATTATTAATTTACTTGACTTGGTAATAATAAATGTTTAAAAACTCCATGCAATACCTATTCCCACACTGTTTCACGATTTTTTGTTATGTCAAACCAAACTGGAAAGAAACAATACCGTCCAATAAATAGACGTTAACGAAATGTTTACCACGTGAGATGAAATGTAAAAATAAATTTTGTGGAACAGGCACCCGCCGGGACATCCAACAGCTGAATCCGTGGTATTGTTTTTGCCCATCGCCGCTTATCGCCATACGGATCACGAACCCTTTACAGAAGTATAAATTGTATCAGATAATCGCCAGCGTTTTGATTGTGCTCGAAAAAAATCGAGATTTCCTCGAAAATGCACCGATAACAGGCACTTCAGAAATCTGTTCACAGAAATCAAAAACGGTAGGTTGACTTCTCGGCGTCCGAATAAATTTTAATTAAAGTCTACAGCTGTCAGAAAAAGGCTGGTAAATAAAAATATACATATAAGTTTAAGTGTAACACTATTTTACAAGTAGCAATTCGCGAGTATTAACAAGTAATTAACATTAGTAACAAGTAATAAATGGATTAAACATTTTAAAACTTTATTAGTGTTACAAATAGTGTAAAAAATGTCTAAAACTTTTCAGGAAAATTTGCAGGTGTATTTTCCAGAAACAGTGAAGGGGAAGTTTCATTTGACAATATTCATTCAGTTTTTTGGAAAAATCGTTTTTATGGGAAAATTTTCAAAAAGCTAAGTTTCTCTTTTTATTCCATCCTCAGGTTGACAAAAGAGATCCTTAGTTTGTGAAAGACCAACATATAAGTAGAGAAAGATGAAAAGAAGAGATACATCTATAAAAATGGTTTAGTGATATTGTGTGTTCATACATAAACTAGTGCCATAAATAATATACAGTGCTTTCGAAAAGTAACGAATAAATTCATTATTTTAGAAATTGAGAAGTTTTCGAAAAAATCCCCTGACACGTCGATTTTGTTTTTAAAAAAGGCACTTTTTGACATACGACCCATATTTGTGACGTCATCGTTGTTCGAAATATGACGTCATCGACAATTTTTTTAAATAGCAACCCCCAATTTTGACCACGCCACTTGAAAGAGCGTAACGCATCGTTAAAAATCATGGTGTTACATAACAAAAATTTCAAGAAAATAATGTTTGAAGATCTTAAAATTTAATTTTCACAATACTGACAATGATAATGATTATGTAAAAAATCGACTAAATTAAATGTTCAAATTGTGCACCGTTGGCTGCCTGACAGTAGCCAAGACGATTAATAAATTCTTTTTTGACATTATCTATAACTGCAGGAGGTATACGATGTATCTCGTGACGAATTCTTGCTTTTAAATCTTTTAAATTAACCGGTCTAGTAACGTATACTTTGCTTTTTAAGTATCCCCATAAGAAATAATCTAGGGGTGTCAAATCAGGCGATCTGGCTGGCCACTCAATCGGCCCCCTTCTCCCTATCCAACAATTCGGGAACAGTTCATCTAAATAAACACGGACAGGTGCTGCATAATGGGGAGGTGCACCATCTTGTTGAAAGAACATGTTATTTCTTTGAAGATCACGTCCCTCTATATCTGGATATAAAGTTATTAGTGCAGGAATGAGGTCGTCTCGAAGAAAATCCAAATATCTTGCACCAGTTAGGTTGACGTCAAAGAAATAGGGACCCAGAATTCTTCCGTCGACTATGCCGCATCACACATTTACTTTCTGGGGACTTTGAGTGTGATACTCCATCATCCATCGGGGATTCTCGGTAGCCCAATAACGGCAGTTTTGCCTATTGACATGGCCGTTCAAAACAAACGTAGCCTCGTCAGAAAAAAATACGTTTTTTACAAAATTATTATCATTATTGCATAGCTCTTGCATTTGCTCGCAGAATTGATTTCGCCGATCAAAGTCGTCTTCAGATAGCTCATGAACAAGGCATACCTTATAAGGATGATACTTTGCTTTTTTCATAATTTTGTGAACTGTGGACGCTGCCATATTGAAATCAGAAGCCAATTGGTTAAGTGTTGAGTGATGATTTTCTTGTATTGCCAACAAAACATTAACCTCATCATCTATTGATTTTGATGGTCGACCAGATTTAGGAAGATCACGAACATGTCCAAAGTTAGGTACGGTATTTAGACTCAATATTGCTTACCATGCTTTGGCTAATGGGATGTCGATCAGGACGAGTTTCATTGAACAATTCAACTACTTCTCTTTGGGTGCGCATCCTGTCTCCAAATCCGATCATGCAAAGAATTTCAATTCGTTCTCGTTCAGTTAATTTCACATTTTTTTTTTTTATAAAATGACAGTTACTACTCAATAAACACTTCAAACGCATAGCTTTTGCCAAACAAAAGATAAGAACTAAAGAAATAACTCAAAAAACAGAAAAAACTATTTAATAAAGTACGATTTCAAGTTTTTATCTGAAAGCAATAAAAAACATTCTCGGTCGCTAAGGCTACTGTCAGGCAACCATGATTTTTGACGATGCGTATGTAGAATGAAAAACGCTCTTTCAAATGGCGTGGTCAAAATTGGGGGTTGCTATTTAAAAAAATTGTCGATGACGTCATATCTCGAACCACGATGACGTCACAAATATGGGTCGTATGTCAAAAAGTGTCTTTTTTAAAAACAAAATCGACGTGTCAGGGGATTTTTTCGAAACCTTCTCAATTTCTAAAATAATGAATTTATTCGTTACTTTTCGAAAGCACTGTATGATCTATTACTATATGTTCGATACAAAGTAGAAGTACTATACAAATAATTTAAACCAATTTATTTCTATTTTCCTAACCAAAATTAAGCTTATACCTACCTGCCTTATTTAATGTTTGGGATTCAACCAGACCCAAACTGCAGTTGGAATACCTTGCACACTGAATATATTATGCTTACAGCTTTGCTAATTATAACAATTTAAAGCAAAACAGCCGTGTAATAAACATCAGTCGTGACTGAAATGAATGTTCGGTATGGTATCTGCAATATAAATGATGTTTATGTGAGAAATTTGTGTACTGAATCCGGAACTTACAAATTAGTTTACTATATGGAAGTCAGGCAGGAGTCGTTTATATTTAGTTGTACCATTTTGTGCAAGGGTTGAACCCCAGCAAAATGTTTGGATAAATATATACATGCGTGTGATCTTGAACAGTCAAGTTTATTGTCAACTTCATCATAAACAGATATCTGAAGTTTGTAATAGCGCCAAATTTCGGTGTATCCCCTAAAACCAGTGAGGACATATCCGTCATGCCCCTCTAATTTTTGAACCACTGGCTATATTGTGATGAAATTTGGAACGATGATATATGACTAAATTCTGCATTTTTTGACACATCAATGACAGCTCTGAATGTTAAAGTGACAGCTGGGCACGCAATAGGAACATTTTTTTAAATGGAAATGTGGAAATTTTTTTAAATAACTCATTTTGAAGCTATTTTTATCCTCAAAACATCCCCCAATTTTGATAACATTTGGTTCAGTAATTTCCAAATGAAAACCAGTAATATCTATTACTGTTATATCATTTTTTTTTACATACATACTACAAATCATTGTAAATTATTCAAAGCAAAACAAGAATTAAAAGTAAACAAATAACAATAAACCATCCCTAACCTAAAATAACCTAAATAAAAAAATTATGACATAATTTAAATTAAACTAAGAGGGAGAAATAAATTTAGAAAACGTGTTACTTCAAAAGATGTTGAAAATGACCACCACGAACCTCCTGACCAATAAATATTCCATGGGTAAGTTCTATTATAAAGATTATGTTATAACTGATATTACTGGTGTTTATGTGGAAATTACTGAACCAAATGTTCTCAAAATTTGGGAATGTTTTAAGCATAAAAATAGCTTCAAAATCAGTTATTACTCGACCCCCATTTCCATTTAAAAAAAAATTTGTATTGCGCGCCCAGCTGTCACTTTGACATTCAGAACTGTCGTTGAAGTGTCAAAAAATGCAGAATTTAGTCATATATCATCGTTTCATCACAATCTACCCAGTGGTTCAAAAATTAGAAGGGGGGACGTACTTTATGTCTTCACTGCATATAGGCATTGTCTTGATTCTGAGACCTGTCCGGTACTGAGGAGACCCTAATAGGTCTAAACAGCCATTTGGCATTTAAAAGTGATTTACACTCAGATTGTGAGAGTTCAGATACTTCTGTCTATATACGTAGTATATACATGAGTGAAATCTTTAGGAAACTGAATTCTGTTTTATTCAACTTGAGAATTATGCTTTACTAGACTCAAAGTTTACAGAATAAATATTTATTCTGTAAATATTGGCTGAAATAAGCAAATCGCACACATTTTCCCTCGTTACACGTTTGTTGCAAAACTAATTTAAAATATAATTCCCTATTTTTAGTGTCTAAATATCTATGAGAATTGGTTTAATAATGGACTAAATAAGTAATAGACTAAATATGTAATGAATACATCTTTATTGAGTAACCATCAACCTCCAAATTTTGCCGAACCGTTTTCATTTCCTCACTTTTACTTGCCTACCATCTCATAGACAAGGGACCTCTGGCTTTATATCCTATCCGAGGAATGGTAGGTCTTCTACACAAATTTCGCATAAATTTGTATACTTTTGTGTATACACCATCAACGTACAGGCAACTAGAAGGTGCAGGCGACCATCGCGACACTTTGTGCTGATCAGTACCTAGTGTTCTTCCTCTTCATTATAAAATCTACTGGTGGTACATAAATGCATTCTCAATACAGTAAATAATCCTATAATCTACATTATCTTATTCCTGCTTAGTTACAGGATAGTACCTAAAATATACGTTATGTTATTATTTAGAAATACTGTGCCAATCACACTATAGTGTTCTATTTCAGTTGTTTTGTTAAGTAACCAAAAGTGACAGAATCCGAATACATCCTGATGGAATGAATTCAGATTACCAAAAACCTAAATAGGTGCATGCCATGCAGGACTGAATGGGGAGTTCTCAAATGGAGAGGGTCTGCAAATGAATATAAACAATCAGAATGATTCTGATTATGTATATTTATGCAGATCTTTTCTGACTAAGCTCTTTTCATTCAGTACTGGAACTATGTACTTATGTGTCATCTAATGATTTTTCGCCAGCACTAGACAATACAGACAATTTTTGTTGGCTGACTTACAAAAGATAATGTAATTACGCAGGTTGTGTCAATTTTCTTAAAACTGTAGCTTTTATATTTTAATAAACTAAAATAATTCAAAATTAGATCGATTATATTGTAAATTATTTTCGCTGCAGCATAAGAAACTGACTTTATAGCGAATGGGTATGTTAATTGACCCGTACTTGTATTAAAATAGTAAATTTTTAGATCGATTTACGTGCATACATACAATTAAATTTCCCCGTTGGTCATGATGCCCTTAATTTTTGACATTCCTTAAGCCATCATAATGAAAATTCATACCTATATTAATGGCGGTCCAATTGGAATATTCAAAATAACCCTTATTGTATATCATTAAAAACTAAATAAGTAATAGCAAAAATTTTGTAATAATTGATATGTAAATTTAATAGTCAACATAGTTGCATTATTTTTCATATGTATTACATATATTTGTTAACGGAATAACTGCCAATTATAGTCACATGGAAGAACCGTAGAGAATTCTTCATTAGCTCACGCAGCTTGTTACTGGGTAATTGAAAATATGCCTTCTATATTATTCAATATTTTGGTATAAAGGGATTCGTTCTTGACTGGAAAGACGGTTCATCTTCTATTTTCAAAACTTTTTTGTCTATATCTTCAGTTACGAAATAAATATTATCATGGAGTTTTCACCATTATTTTCCTTTTCTTTTTGCCTATTTAATTTGGCTAAAATAGCTCATAAAACATACGCTTGTATTAGAAATTTTGAAAAAAATTGGGAAAATACGTCAGTTTTCCGTTTTGTTTAAAAAGCAGTTGATGACGTCATAACGCAAGCAGCGATGACGTCATTGCTAAAAAAAACAAAGTCAAAAGATGCGCAATTGAAATTAAAAATCGACCTGTCAGGGAATTTCCGAAAATATTTGTGAATTCCGAAATAACAATTGTGTTCCAGACTTTTTATCCGCACTGTATATATGTATATATAAAAGAATATGTGAATAATATATAAATTATCCCTTATATTATTTTATTTAATCAGTTGATAATATGTCAATTAAGTGCTAACCTTTTTCAGTATAACAGTATATTCCTATTATTAAGTTAGATTCCACAAACTGAAACTTTTACTTATGTATACAAATACATGAGAAGAAAGATTTATAAGATATATAAGAAAATACATTTCCTAATATTCAGTGTCGGCATTTCACGTTTGAATGATATTTGTGGTTACTCTCCGGCTTTGCATTGATAATAATATCCTTAAAGTACCCACTTAAGTATTCCCCATATCTGAATCTTTAACTGTGTGATTTATAAGTCCATAAAATTGTCAGCACCTCGGTCAGGATTTCAGTTGTACGTTTAATAAGTGTAATAATTCAGGTCAAGATACAAAGTAGCATAAGGTAAGGCAATATATTAACGTTTCAATTCGATACGAGGTAGCAACACTCAGTGGCGTACAAACAATTTTTATATTTGTATCATTTTTAAAGAGATTTCACCCATCTCAATGAAATATTAAGAGTAAATGAGGGAGGGCTACTGTTAGGGCTACAAAAACTGCATGCCTTAAAAAGCTGCCTTAATTACAAATTACTGCCCCCTCTTAAGTGAAAGATAAACGAGAGATACTTGCAAGATCTAAAGTGGAAATTAAAAATTTAAGTCACCCTTAAACCATGGGAGGATTCTTTCTAGCCAAACAAAAAAACTGATAAGTCTTATGTGTCTAATTCTGTAAAAATATGTTGGATAATTTATTAAAAAATGTATCACTACCCGAACATCGATAACTTAACATAAACATAAGCATAAACATAACATAAAGCCAAACACTATGAACTATATAATTCGCATTTAATTATTGCCTGTACATAAAAGATTCTACCACTACTACCACCTTTTTGATCAAGTAGGAGCTTGTAAAAAATTAGATAATAAAAGAATATCACTGATTAACTTTCTTGATCCTGATCCTTACGATTTATATTGTAAATGTTTTCAGTATTAAGAACAAGATTGATGACTGCTTACAGACCACACTTTTTCTTTTTTAAAAAATACAGCAAACATACGTGCTTTCTCTTCAAAAATATACTTGGGTTGTCTTCAATTTGAGACCTCTGCTGAGCATATTTAATAGGTTTTTATATAACTTTATTAAAAAAAACAGATTCCTGATGTTTCGTATTAATAGAGTTTGACATGCATCCATACGGTGGTAGAGCACAGGTGAGTTTACCAGCCATGTGGTGATAGAGGATAGACTTTAGTGCAAAATAATACAGTAAGGACCATTTTGATGATGCATGTATTGGTATCTTTGAAACTATAAAAGATAGGAAAATGGTTAAATGGGGAAAGTTTTAGACAGTTCTGTTGCTAATTTAATGGCGTTTTGTGAGAAAATTTGAAAAAAAAATGTCGAGTTTTCGAAAATCATCTGTAACTTTTTTATTTAGAGGAATTTTTAAAATCTGAATACACATAATCAATTTTCTTTTTTCTTATGGGCTTTTCTTATTGAATTTTAAGCTGAGCAAATACCCCTTTGCTACTAATGGGGTTTTTCTTGGTAAATACGTGGCCATAACTACGCCATGACATCAATGATAAGCTTATAAAAATTTGAGACTATTCTCTAATAGTTTCAAAAAATTATGCGATTAAAATATTGATTTCTGAGGTTGGTTCTAAAATTTTACCCATTTGACCATGTTCTTATCTCTTATAGTTTCCAAGATACCAATACATGCATCACCAAAATGGTCCACACTGTATAGTGATACTATTGTGGTGGTATACATCTTAGGCCCACATGCCTCCCTGAGGAATGCCACTGGCCACGATACCTGTCAGCAGGTCTAGACGCTGCGGTGACATTTCGAGGAGATCTTTCGCTCATCTATCGCAAGGTACATCTCATCTCGGTCTAAATTGGGCCGAGATATTCTGTAAGACAGTTGTCCTGTCAAGAGGACCTAACGAGGGTGCGACCCCTGCGGGGCACTACCGACCACAAAATTATTATTATTGATTACCGATCATGAAACCATATTTCTCGGCATCCATTTTCCCATGCGCCTGAGAAAGAGTTGGAACTATTCGAGCAATGCTTAAAATGCAGGTTTAGCCTAATGAATTGTCGTCAAGCTACCAACTATCACATTCCTTTTTGTCGATCGACTCTAAAATTATTTTTGTTTGTGCACTGGAAACACTGAAGAATTAGTTTATTATTGGTTCAGGTGATTTGTTACTGTTTGTCTCATTCGGTTGAATAATGACTAATTGATTGACGTCCTTAGGTCATATATCCGGAATTTACTAAAAATAAAGCCACTTAATATACAGAGTGAAACAATTAGTAAAACTTCCAGGTCCGTATTAAAAAAATAAGTTGATGATGAACCAGGAGAAACCAAATATTTTATGAATGATATCAGATATCCCCATGCATATACCCGAATTTAAAACACCCTGTATAAACGATAAGTTGAAGTTATAATTTCATATACAGTTGAAATTCGATATACTTATGCAAATATGGCGACTTCAATGCTTATAGTAGTCTTATGAGAAGTCAACATTTTATTTAAAATTAGCTTCTATAATAAAACAAAAAAGTCACAGAAAATATCTATCTTGAAAAGGTTTGGAACCTTTGGTGTAAAGATAACACTGACATAGTTTTCCACATAACATCAAAACACTATACTGCACTCGACTCGAGTTTCACCAACCAAGTGGGCATCATCTGGAGATGGCTAAAACTTCAGTTCAAGTTTTCTGTTCAGTTCAGTTTCAAGTTCAGTTTTAATCATCTTCAGATGATGCCAACTTGGTTGGCGAGACACGCGTCGAGTGCAGTATAGTGTTTTAATGTTATGTGGAAAACTAACACGTTTAGTGTTTATCTTCAGTGTTAGAAAATATATAGGTAATTTAAGAGACAGGCTACAATACTGATTTAAGTCGCCATCTTTGGAGGCTTGTAGCTCCTTGAGGAAGCATTTTCGGACGTTCCCTTAAATAAACTTTTTTCTTATTTTGAGAGCCTTAATTCAAATTTTCATTTTGGCGATACCTCATAGGCACACTCTATATAATTTTATATATAGAATGACCGACAGTTTTGACAATATTAATCAAGTTTAAATCTGTTTTGTTAGAGGAGTCAAAGTCAAATCCATTAAGGTGGGTGTAGGCTTTGGGGTAAGAACGGTGTAAGCTTTGAGCTCTCCCTCGAAGTATTTGACGTAGCTATATAATAAAATATGATGAGTCGTGAATTATGACTATAAGTTCAATTGAATTGTCAAATAACATAGACTATCCACGTGATATCTCATTCAGTGATCTACGTAAGACTTAGGATATGAAGATGTCGCCGAAGGTAAAATTGTAGTGTTTATCTGTAGATGTAGAAATTGTAAAATTGTGAATGGGAACAATCTATCACTGTAGACATCGTATTTGAGGGCATCCAACCAAATAAGAACATGATGAAAGTATTTAATTGCAATATAGTAAAGTTAGTATAAAACCTTTGATAACTATTTAAAATTGAATTATATGCATTGGTAATATTGAATCACAATTATTGAGTCACCAAAATGTGTTATAATATTAATGAATATACCTAATGATGTACGTTCTTTAATTTAATTTTAGCGAAAATGCAAAACCCGCCAATTTAAAATCTTTATCAAGTACAGGTTCATCCAGAAAACAAAAAATGAAATCATATTTACTTGAAAGCTAGAGATTATATTTGCTTGCAAACTTCACAACACAATCTTCAAATTCTACTGTTCCTTTTTGTGAAGTGGTTAGGTTAAAGAGCAGCATGTTAAATCCTCGATATTTCTGCCAATTATCGCTTTTTCATATTTATTTGGAACAAAAATAAATATACTTTATTATTATTATTTATATTATTATTATTATTATTACTAGATAAATAATAATTATTAAAAATAGTTTTCTAATTTTGGGTTAATTTTCCACCAAAATGTTAACACACTGTGTTAGCTATTCAAAAATATACTAATTTAAAAATGAAATTATCAAATATTTTTATTATTGTATCTATAAAATATTTTATATATTATGCAGCCAAATATTTCATGTTTATACCAATTTCTAGGCAATGTATGTTTTACTGCTCATAGAAATAGGTGTAGCATAGGAGTAATTTTTGTGAAATTTCAGTTCAAGAGTTGTATTTATTTGTGGGTTTCTACTGGAGTTCCTGTTTAAGCATGCTACTACAAATTTTATTTTGACTAACCTAAATTTAAGAGCATGGGATTTGAAATAGAAGACAGTGAAGTAATTATAGATGTAGGGTACTTAAAATTCGTGTGTTTCTGTCAGTTTTAGGCTCGTGGTTATTTGACATTTCACCTCTTAGCTTTAGAAATTCCTTCTCCCGTGACATTGTGTTCAGATAATTAGTCTAAGAGAAATGTGGTAACAGCTTAAAGAATCAATTTGTAAATGGATATTCGAAGTGCTTAATGACAACTAAGTGAGAGCGAGAGAGGCAGCAAAAGAAAGAGAAATAAGTAGCTAGCAACGAATAACGATAAACGGGTTACATTTTTTTTTATATTTAATGTTCACTGATAAGAGCTGATTAAATCACAATATTTTTATCACTCTAGATTTTTAATTTTCTCGTTTGTTTTTATGATGATTTCCTTCAATATTGAATTATTTATTTATTTAGAATCCACCACCCGACAGCAATGCCAATTAATGGGTGGAAATAGCGTAAAAATTATAAAAAGATAGAACAAAAAGATACAATATTAATAAAAAATATGCATGAATACATAGAGAACAAATAAAATGAACATAAACAGTTATTACAGTAAACAATATATCAGAGTACAACATTTAACAATAAAATTATTATAAAGTCCTAAAGTTGTAGAATCAGATATTAATAGAAATGTTCCTTCTAATAAACGGAATAGCGTCATGTCAATATCAGTCAAATTCTGCGACTTCCAATAATCCATTCTGTACAGCGGAAAGAACTTTAATGGGTTGGTGTTGGGTGTTGGAAGACAAAATAATGATGAAGACAGAGTGGCAAGGCGGGGAACATGAAGACATAGGTAGTATAACAGATTCTGACAGTTAATTTTATTAGTTACTATAGTTACTCCTAGTATAGGTACTATAGCTCTTAATTTTGTAGATAGCCACCAACGAATTACACATACAGCGAGTGTGCAGATCAATGAATTTAAATCCTTGAAGCAAATTTTCTTGAAGAATTCCCTGGGGTGGATAACTATTATGTTTTGAACCGTATTTAAAATATTTCATATGTATATTTTCCAATTTACATTTAAGGAGACATGTAAGGAGATCGTTTTAATATCTGCAAATTATCTTGAGTTCCTCAAGATGAAACCAAGATTTCTAAAAGCTTCCCATTTGAATTTATTGATGTACTCCACAAAACTTAACTTACTATCAAGTGTTACTCCAAGATCTTTAATGCTGGTGAATTTCTTATTAGATTAGTAGTTGAGTAAATTTATTGCTAAACAGTTGAACACTATTGTCTATTATTGAACAATATTGGACAGAGAGGTGCAGCTTAAGATCATTTTCAAGATGACCCTGAATTTCTCCTGACCAATTCTTGCTCCTGAATTGTTCCTGTGGTTCAGAGACAAGATGATATAATTTAAAAAAAATTAAAAATAATAAGAGATGCATGAAAAAGTGAATAAATGAAGTGGCTAATCCTATCTTATATACTTTTTATAGGATAACATGGTCCAGTCGATCGAAACCTTTAGAAAAGTCTGTAAAAACGACTACAACCTGTCCGTTGTCTGAATGAGTTATAACATCTTGAGCTAAACACATTAGATTTGTGACTATTAACGAACCTAGATAAAAAGAGAAAGAGTCTCATATGAAAGAATTTCGAACACTTTAGAGGGATTGCAGATAATTGTAATGGGGCGATAGTTTTTGATTTCACTCTAGTTACCCTTTTTAAATATTCTACGATTCCACCTGAATTTGCCTAGCTTAAATAAGAAGTTATACAGAAAGGATAATGGTTTTGCAAGTATTGCTCCTCGAGAAAAGGAGCAGGTAAACCATCGAGACCAGCTATTGAGCAAAAAAATGTATAAGTTGAGGTTATATAAAGATATGCTGTAAACATTTACTGTTAGGGGGTGCATATTGCACGCAAAGTAGTTGTTTTCGACATATCTTAAAAATAATAAAGTTATTTCTTTGAGTACCTAGAAGGTAATGATGAAAATTAAATCTTTTGGCTCAATTCCTATACAAAGAAAGATAAACACAAAAAGTAGTCTCTTATTATAAATTTGTTGTACTATAAAGTCGGCTAGTGCCTTTTATCTTCAGACAATGTGCCTGTTAACATCCTTATTGCACAGACGGCGCCAGCTATTACCCTTTTTATTTAAATATAAAGCAAATGTGAGTAGTAGAGGAAATACCTCAAAGTATTATTGAAGCCAAAATGTATCCCGGACGATTTATGAGCTCCGTCACGAATACTGCTGTTTTGGCATGGTAAGATAATAAGTTGCCAAGTCCATCACGCTCTAGCGACATATAGATAGGTAACAAAAATAACCGTGCATTAATAAATCTCCTTTAAAATTTATGGCCATTCTAGAATGCACTTCAAGCGCGCTATTTTTACTACCGAGAAAATGACAATAAATTTGTTTACCTTGTTAATGAATTAGAATGACCTGCTCGAAAAAAGTATCGCGCGCTGCTCTAAATGGGATTGAATTTGTTTGTTTCAGGTTTCAGGATACTAAATACTAGAGAGCGATTTTAGCAGGGACCCATTCTGCATATCAACTAAATGCCTCGCGTCTTTCTCAGTACTGAAACGTTCCGTGCGGTTTTACTTTACTGAAAAGTATGTATTAATTAGCGAAGAAGTGTTAAACATCCTTATTAACTGGCACGTGCTAGGAGGAACATTAATTAAATTGACTCTTTACGTTCCACCGTAATCTTATGGGACATTCTGAGAAAATCATAACAGACAGATTTTTCTGCTGGCATTATAGAAAAACCAATAAACTTGATACGTATGTCGTGAAGTAATTTTAAAAATTCACAATTTTATTTAGCAATATCAATGTGGTAGTATCTCTATATCTCTATAAATAAATAGTTTCAAAATACTTACACGTGCATCTACAATGCCGATTTCAATAGATATTAATTACAACAGAACTACTGTATTTTCAAATAGGTGACTTATTTAAATATAAATCAACCCCCCCCCCCAATAATACTTATGAGACTCTTAAGACTTTGTCATAACAGAGCAAGTGGTTTTACCTACAATTTCTTTAGTTAAAATGAATCGGTTATCAAGTATTAGCTTGATCAGCCTAGGTACAGCTTCTTCAGGGGTGCTACAAGGACGGGTTCTTGGACCTCTTTGTGCTCTTGCCCATTTAGGTGCTCTTACTATCTTGCTCTTGTCGTCGCAATTTTAATGATAGCCTAGTTTTAATGATGTATTCGTGAGGCGAGAAAATATTCCATTAGTTTTCTTCTATCCTTGGGACAGATCTATCTTATCAGTTTAGGTATTTTATCTTTAACTCAACCGTTAATAGAGTAGGTATGCATAACAAATTATAAAATAAATCCGAGAGCGTTTTTTGATTTTTATTTAATTTCAAAAAGACAATATAGGTTCAAGGTATGATAAGACTATTAAGTATCTACTAGGTATACCAAATCGTATGTCTATATTGCCGGTATTGCTTAGTTTGGATATACCATAATAAAGATTATCTGCTTGTTGAAAATGTCTACAACACGAGGTCAATGGCTAACCAAAACATTGTTTTATACCTATACCTGAGCGCATCTGCAGAGATTTGTCAACTATCGAGCATCTCAACTTTACAATATCATTCCTATGCATCTAAAAAATTTAATTAACAAAAATAAATATAAAAAAGAATTAAAATTATACTTACTTCAAAATCCTGTGGTATTTTATCAGTTCCTCTCACTTCTGGTTTATGAAAATTTTTCCATTTTATTGTGTTATTGTCTTTTTTCTAATGTGCCCATCCTGCTACTTCTAGTTGTATTATTGTTAATTGAAATTGTGTTAAATTGTTTTTGTATTGGATGTATTCTTTGCTATTTGGCTTTAGTCTGTGGCACGGACACAACAGGCAGCTATGTCTAGGTGTTGTGCAGCAGGCGAAGGGTTAGTTTGAATCTTAGTGTATCCATTATTGTTACTATACATCTGATATACTTATACTTACTATTTTAGAATGTATTGTATATTTTGATGATGACTGAATAAACTGAAACTGAAACTGATATCTGTGATTGACAATAAATGGTTGCAAAATCAGTTTCCATTATATTTTAAGGAATGTTGTTAAAACATTTTCTTTAGCCGGTTAAAATTTGAACACTTAAATTCCTACAGCTCTCTGTCACTGTTTTTTCATATCATAAATAAAAAATCAAGTAACATATTATAGGCGGAGATTAATTAATAAAAAAATCACATGTCGAAACGTGATATGGAACAAAAACCAGATTTATACAGTGCGCACTGGTAATGCTAGGGGACGCTCTGAGCGTCATTTATTAATCCTATTTCATTAATCCCCTCCTTTATACGGTCGTTATCCACACATAATTAAATATCAAATAAAGCAGGTGTCCTGCAAATACAGCGACCGATGGGATGTGCAAGCCCTTAGCACCCAGTTTCATGCAGGGAAGCAGAACATATTAGAATTAGAAGTGCCTCTTATGAGCATCCATAAATGAAATTTCTCTCTTTGTTGTGCATTTGTAATGATAAATTTCGTACACAACGAGAGAAACAGCGTATCTTCCTGATAGGCATAGAACATTTAAAAACTGTCGTGTGCGACAGCAAGATGTGTGTGTGTTTGATATATTTTTTATGTAAAGATTTCGTACATGTGTTTACTGCCAGATTTTATATCAGTAATTGATTAATCATTACATAACAAGAAAATATTAGAGTTTCTTGTGTCCTGCATCCAGTTTTTTTAGTATTATCCTGTATATATTTCCATAGAACATTCTGAATATTTTTACATATAAGAGTACATTTCGTGTACACTTATACAGGGTGTCCACCTAGTGCGCGTAAGTCCAATATCTGGGTTAATAAAAGAGATAACTTAATTTTTTTTTCTACAGGGTTGTCTAATATCCCGAGCTGCACAAAATGAAAATATATTTACATATTCAGGGTGTTCAGTTTTTCCTGGACAGGTACCAACTTCGTTTTTCTAAATGGAAATATATATTTTTTATTGCTTTTTCGAACTAAACCCTTGATTTTAGTAGGACTTTCATCAGCCTTCCCTATACCTAACTTAAACTGTTTTTGAAATATTGACGGGTGAATATTGACATTTTTGCAACTTTGACACCCTGTAAAATCTAAACGGTTTGAGATCAAGCAAAACGGTTTGCACATTCCTATCTTAACTTTTCATAAGCTATCGTTTGGTACTAATTTCAAATTTATCCAGGAATTAAAAATTTTCAAAATTTTCAGAAAATTTTAAATTTTTGGATAATTCTGAAATTAGTACCAAACGATAGCTTATGAAAAGTTAAGATAGGAATGTGCAAACCGTTTTGCTTGATCTCAAACCGTTTAGATTTTACAGGGTGTCAAAGTTGCAAAAATGTCAATATTCACCCGTCAATATTTCAAAAACAGTTTAAGTTAGGTATAGGGAAGGCTGATGAAAGTCCTACTAAAATCAAGGGTTTAGTTCGAAAAAGCAATAAAAAATATATATTTCCATTTAGAAAAACGAAGTTGGTACCTGTCCAGGAAAAACTGAACACCCTGAATATGTAAATATATTTTCATTTTGTGCAGCTCGGGATATTAGACAACCCTGTAGAAAAAAAATTAAGTTATCTCTTTTATTAACCCAGATATTGGACTTACGCGCACTAGGTGGACACCCTGTATATATATATAGACCTAATAGGCCCATCTCTGAAATGTCAATCTGGGAAATATCCAGTACTTTTAGAAGTCTTAAAAATAGGGTTTGCACAGACGCATATGATTTAAGGATGAAAATTTTGAAATATGCAATGAATTATGCTGATTTCCGTTACAGAATTAATTCCACCTATTCATTAAAGGTGCTTAATTTATTTCTGGACTGCTTACAAAAGTTCAAAGTGTTTTATACAGATAGAAAAGGTATCTCTATCTTAATTCATGTAATTGTTAATTTCTGTAATAACAAACTAAAATATAAAATATTTGACAAACTTAACACGTAAAAGCTTCAAAACTTTTATTCAAACATAGATAGGTAGATATATGACATTGTAATAAAATATGTGTATGCAGCGCTATCCATTACCTACTAAACTACTTATGTAGTTTTTCAATACTTGGTTTTAAGAAAATCATTCGACTACGTATCATATGATGATGAAATTATTCAAAAATAGTTTGAAATCAATGGCATGGTATGCCTCAGGAATCATTAATCAACCCGATGCTCTTTCTAGTATGTTGATAATTTACTTGATTCTCTAAGAAATCATTATTTTAGGTAAATTGTTTCTCTGCAGATTCTATTCTATCAACAAAGAATGACATGGAAATGAAACAGTCAACTCCTGAAAATATTTTTTAATGATTTTATTAATAATTTGTCAACAGTGACTTAAAAGATATTTCATTTTACGTTCATCATTATTTTTCTAGCTTTATATTTGTAATTTTATATTTGAAATTTTATATTATAATTATTTAATTCGTACTCAGCAGTTTTTTGCTTTTGTACTTAATATTATTTATACAAGTAGGTACTGTTGTATTTCTTACTGATTACACTGTGTTGTAAACATAGCTTTTAATGTTTTTGACCAATGTAAACACTTGTACTTAATACATAAGTACCTAATTTAAATAACTTTCTAGATAATCATATAATAAATATATTTATACAAGTATTACAGACTCATACATGAATATATAATATTGATTATATTGATTATGAGTCAAATAATAACAAGGAAGGTTTCTGCAAAAGTTTTTTGAGTTATTTAGATGAAACCTGCATCAACTTATAATTTTATACCATACTTTTGAAAAAAAAATCACTGCATAACAATTTTAATGCGTGTATAATAAATAATTAACTGTTTTCGATTCTGGGGAACCGGAACACCCTGTATATTCGTTCTCGTGAAAGATGCCATTTCCTTGTAACATTAAAGATATATAGGTAACTAAAATACTTCTGGTATGATTGTATACTTTATAAAACCCATGAAATATTTTATTGAAAACTAAAGTTGAAATATTTACAAGATAGCCGAAAGAATATTCAAATTTATTATAAGCACCATATATACCTGAATTTATGCTGCTATTATTAGCTTCCAAAATGTTTAAGGAAGTGAATTTTTATTATCCTTTACAGGTTATAATTTTGAATTACTTATTCATCTTAGGTAATTTATTTATTTATAAATCCAGGACATTAATATGTAGCAAATTACGAGATTAAAAAAATTTAGACCTAATTCATGAATAAAATGGCCATAATAGAATCATAATAGTTTGCTTATAAGTAATAAAGTTGATTAGAATATATGCAATTAATGTCAAATATATTTTCATAAAAGCTGGACGTAATAGTAATTTTTATAATAGAAATACCTCTAATCCGCTTTTAGTTTGTATTTCCTTAAACAAATTTGTATTCACCTACTTATATAATCTCGTCAATAATCAACAATTTATGTTGTTTGTTTTAACAGTATTGTAGAAATATATCTGTATATTATATTAACTAAATAGAATAACTATGGAGTATAAGTATCGTAAGATAAGAATATATAATAATATTCTCATCTTACTGATGAGCCCGGAAGTCAGAGACTTGTGTGGGAGAGGGAGCGGCATATTATTATTTTGCGGGCCGAGAGTGCGCCCAGGAACGACTTACGATGTTATAACTTTAACTACCATTTAGTACGAGAATAAGGGAAACCTGGAAAACCTTATTAATTAAAGTGTACAGTAGGTTGTTAGCCATTTATACAGTGACATTCCAGTACTAGTTGCATATTAAGAACGCAACCAGCCTTATACACACAGATTTAATATTGGAGCAATTAGAAAAAGTTGACCATGGTAAGAATCGAACCGTCGTCAACCGCCGAGAACGATTAAAAACCAGACGTCTTAACCGCTCAGCCGCCGAGCTCCTTAAATATAACCATTTATTATTTTAAAATTATTATATTTGAAATTTTTATCATTTAGAAAGTTCGGGAACATCAGACAAATTAATAAAAAATTATGGAACACCATAATCGGAACACCATTTAAGTCGGGCTGTTTCCGCGACTAAGGCCAAATTATGGGAGAAGGTTCTAAGGCTATTCTGGAAAATAATTCATTATGGATTCTCGATTTTGAAGCAAAAGATTGCGTAAGTACGTCAAATTCTGTAGTTTCCATTTCTGTTCACAAACCACAAACTATATTTACAGTCAGTTCATAAAGTCCGGTATTATTTTGAAAAACTTTAATATTTTAAAAGGAACACCCAGAACTGTTTTACATATTTGGAAAGAACTTTTCTTTACGAATACGGACATATAAGGTTTTATGTGTCTATTTCTAACTTATGGGTCTATCTCTAACAATAAGGGGGATATGTCCAAAAAAGTGTATCATAAGAGTGATGTCCTAGAAAGAAAATATCGATTCTTTGCTAGGCACAGTCTTTCTTTAACACATATCACTCTTATGACACACTTTTTTGGGAATATCTCCCTTATTATTAGAGATAGACCCATAAAACATTATATAACCATATTCATAACAAAGAGTTCTTTCAAAATATGTAAAACAGTACTGGGTGTTCCATTGAAAATATTAAAGTTTTAAAAAGTTTAATATATGTAAAACAATTATAAAAAGAAAAAAAAATCGCCGGATTTTTCAAAAACTTTACCATTTTTGAAATAATGAATTTCTGCGGGACTTTATGAAGTCACAGTTTAAGTATCTCCATATAATGTGTTGATAAGGATAGATGGCTAAAGCTAAGACAGATCATATAATACGAGAAACATCATATACATATACCTACTGTTAATATACCTAATACTGTGTAATCTGTAAGATTTATATTTTTATTAAATAATTCTATAATTAATAAATATTTCTATTAGTTCCACTTATATTCCGTATTTTACATCAACAACAGCTTGTAAGATGTATTACTATTGAACTAAACTATACCCTCGTTCAGTTTAGTATTATTAAAAGATCTCGTCATATATAACAGCATCTAAAATTATCTTTGTCAATATACCAGAACCGCATGTCACTACCATTATATACAGCCATTTTGAATGAATTAAAATTATCGCTGTATAGGTACACAGTCGCCTGGATACTTGCAACTTTTCATAAAGAACAATTACGGGCCCCGGAAGCATTATAAGGATATAATAACCCTAATCTAAATGAGTAAAAACGGGGGCCGGTAGATAAATAATAATAAACGACTTGGACAGGTAAGAGGTATTGGCTACAGGGCCGTAGTCGTACATTTATGACAGGCTTAAGGAATAGAGAAACCATAACACCAAAACACTATACCGCACTGTTGAGTGCAGTATAGTGTTTTGATGTGTCAGTGTTATCTTCACACCAAAGGTTCCAACCCTTTTCAAGAAGAGATAATATATGTATGATACTTAAAATCCTTGAAACAAACCCAGTGTAATTAGGCGAATGATGCATATTTTAGATTTGGCAAATAGTTCATGTTTTTATTATTATTATACCTACAAGTTTGGCAATGTCAATATAATTTTAATAATAATTTAATCTTTATTATTATTAAATCATTACATATAACCTTAAAATGTTTACACAAAATCAAATATAATAATAATAATAAACAGGGTGTCAGAGAGTAATCTCTCAGACTAGAGACATGACCCATTTAGGTTCAATAAAGAACCTGTCTATGGGTATACAACTTTACACCATTTATTTTAAAAATCAGAAATGAGATTGCATAAGTAGGTATAGATAATTAATTTTACAAATTATATGTAGCACATACTATTAAAACACATAATAAGTCTGTAGTACATATTTAAACTAAAATAAAAATAAAAAAGAAAACAACAAACTTCAACAAATAATAATTACACAATGTAGAAATATAGATATTAATCAGAAAAAAAAACAATTATACTATAATAGAATGTATTTTACTTTTTTCTTCAGAAATCAGCCATTGTTTCAACTTTTTTTTAAATAGATTCAAAGAATTCAGTTTTATCAGAAAGTTTGGCAATTTGTTTCGCATTCTAGGCCCTAAATAGGTAAAACATCGTTGACCTATTGATTTATTTGATCTTGGTAAGAAAACCTTAGCATCCAATCTGCTTCTGGTGCCATATTCGTGATTAATTACTTCTAAGTAGCGTGGGTTAGACTATAAAAATACAACTGTAATCTTAAAGAAAAGCTGACGCAGATCTAGTAATTTAGATTCTGAGTACAATTGATTTGATGGATATCTTGATGGTTTATTAAGAATTATTTTCAGAAATCTTTTTTGTAGTATCTCCAAAGGCAATAAAAAATTTTCTCTTATGCCTCCCCAGCCAATAATCCTGTACTGTAGTACAGATTCAACAAGAGCATAATAAATTGTTTTGAGCTGACATATGGACAAAAACTTGGAAAATTAACCGAATTAACGTGAACATCCCATCTCAGGAAGGAGTCGAAATGTATACCGAGGTATTTTACAGTAGACGTAAAGTTTATGATTATATTTTCATCAACCTTAATAAGATTTACATCAGGCAAGTATTTCTTATATGACGTAAAAGGTACTATTTTTGTTTTAGCTACATTAACTGTTAATACATTAACTTTAAAATAGTTAAAAATATTTATTAGGTCTGTCTTAGCGGTAGTGATAACTTCATTCCAAGATTTAGCCATATATACAACTACGGTATCATCTGCAAACGAGAGAATTTTACCAGATGAATTTAAACTGAGTAGGGAGTTATAAATAGAACAGGCCCTAAAACTGTACCTTGTGGGACTCCATAAGATATCGGCTCTTCGTTACTCAGCACTCCATCAACTTCTACTCGTTGTTTCCTGTTTTTAAGAAACGATTCTATTAAATTATATACTTTTCCTCGTATACCAAGATGTTCTAATTTATCCATCAAAATCCCATGACACACAGTGTCAAAGGCTTCTGCCAGATCAATAAAAACCCCCAAGCATGGCATTTTTTTATCTATAGCGTCATACACAATGGATGTTAAGTGAGCAATTGCATGTTGTGCCGACATTTTTTCACGGAAACCGAACTGCATTCTATTTATTATTTTATTTCTTTCCAAGTATGACAATAGTCGGGTTTTTATTACTTTTTCAAAAATTTTTGATAGAGCAGAAGTAAGAGATATCGGTCGATAATTCGTTATTTGAAATCTATTAGGTACCACCCTTGAATATTGGTTTGACAGTAGCACATTTTAACTCATTTGGAAATATACCCTTCTCCAACGCAAGGTTTACTAGATAACTAATAGGCTGTGCTATGTAATTAAAAACTACTTTTAGAGCTTGATTCGTTATTTTGTCTGGGCCAGGAGCCTTTTTATCTTTTAAATCTGAAATTATTGATATAATTTCGGTAGGGTTAGTAGATTCTAGGAACATTGATTTAGTTTTGCGAGTGTCATTCGTCTTAAGATAAATATTACTGCCATCAATTTTCTTAGCCAATTTTAGACCAACAGTACAGAAAAATTTGTTACATTCATTAGCTATCATTTCTTTGTCGGTTATCTCGACTCCGTTATCAAGAATTAATTTGTTAATGCATTTATGTTTATTTACATCCTTATTTGTGTATTCCTTAACCACATTCCATAATTTTTTTGAGCAATTTTCATTTTCCCGTATTTTGTTTCTGAAATAATTATATTTAGTTTTCTTTATAAGTGCGGTTAGCTTATTTCTATAAGCTAAGTAAGAATCTTTTATATTTTGATCTGTAGGATGTTTTATATAACGCTGAAATAATGCATCTCTTTTTTTAATAGACGTAATTAAACCACTAGTAATCCACGGAGTCTTTTTTCTTGTGTGCTTGCATTTAATAATTTCAGTTGCCTGATTCATATACTGTCTAAACTTTGATATGAAAGTGTCAAATGCTTTGTTCGCATCTGTGAAAGAATAAATATCATACCAGTTCTCATTATGTACTAAATGTAAAAATTTTGTCTTATTAAATTTTTCATATTGATTTTTAACTTCTGCTTTGGGAGGAGGGAATATAGGGAGCTACTAATTAATTTTTATGAAAAAGTGTATGATTATTTTAATCATGTTGACAATCTGAATTGAAAAATAAAGAAGTAAGTAATTGGTTCCTCGTATACCTATACCCCTACACCAAGAGACTTTCAAGCAACTAGTTCTCTAGCGATATGTAAAGTAGAGGTGATAATTTCTTTCAGAACATTTTGTTATCTAGATCGTAGATCTAGATAGATCTAGATAACAAATCTAGATTTGTTATCTTTGTTTTAATATAAATAATTTTGAGATTTAACTTCGAAATTTTTGATCGAATGATAGATTCCACAAGGATTTTCTATACCTAAATGTAACCTTTATCCAGATATTTTGATTTTTATGGAAAATACATTTTTAGCAGTCGGTTCCTAAGGAATTAGAAGTTTAAGGGATGAATTTTAGAAGACGACTATTCGAATCATTGCATCGAATTGCTATTCATGCCAAGCATACATAAAAAATTACGTATTTTCATAGAGGGTGCTAAGAATATAGTGGGTGCCAAGTTTGGTGAATATTAGACTCCAAAAGTGTTTTTTTTTTCAAATGGAATCCCAGTATTATTTGTATGGTATCTCATGTATTTCGTATCTATTCTCGTATTATCTACGTATTATCTCTTGTACGTATCTATATTGGTATTCTCTAGTATCTATTATTGATACTAGGATTCCCTATAGATATCCACTTATTTTTTTAGTGTTTTTGTTATTAATCATTTTATCTCTTCTAGTTTCAGGTATATAAATAGTGACACGCGCGATTTGGAGTAGCCGGTATATAATGATTTAAATAGTTTAATAGTTGAGCCATTTAATATACTTAACTAGACTTAAATGTGTTAAATATGGTTATAAATTCGGCTCATACTATTATTATCAAATTAACTATCAGGCAATCTATCACACTAACAGGAAAGGTCACGTATTGTTTGTTGTCTTTTGTGCATCTTCATTTACTTATTCTTTTTCGAAATATACATCCTACATCAGATCAGAAGTCAGTTGCTAAGAAAAGACGTAAAAGTGGCAGAATAGTTGACATTTTATTGACGTCATTTATACTCGCTGTATTATATAGGTACCTAATTTCTTTAATGCAACTTATTGTATATATTGTATAAAAGTATATTGCAAAGTTGAAGCAGAAACTACTCTTTACAAATATATGAAGTATGTATCTATACACAGAAGGGAAAAAAGTAATGAAAAATTGGAAAATATTACAGAAAATATACTGTTTGTGGCAGCCATGAAGAAGTTTATTTCGAAGGTTTGGAACCATTTAATGATTGTGAGGACAAGCACACCATATAATACCTACCTACAATATCTAGATGATCTTAATACTCTAAACGGTTGCTAAAAATTGACGTTAGTTTTGTGCATGTTTCAGTAATAGACATGTTAAAAAGTTGTTAATGATAATGGTGTTTGTTATGTATGTTTCTCGACATACATTATCGAACGTTAAAAAGAAATAAATAAAAGCTGTTTAACATAATGTGTAAACTATAGGAATTTATTGTGGTGCTCAGTTTTATTTTTTGAAATATGCTTCGTTCTAATATAGGCACACAATTTTCTATAGAGGTATAAGCTTCCATTGCCATATTCCCCAGGTTACGGACCTGCTTATCCGTGTATACCTCATTTGCGTAAAAGCCCGTAGCGAAAGATTAATATCCTTAGGGCTATATTAAAAGTTAATGAATGTAGTTCAGCACAAGAACACCTATATTAAAATTTTAGAATGTAATGAACTGTCGGGATATAAGGAGACTCTGCTTAAAAATTGCCTGTAAAATTTTAATTTTGTACCATAATATAGTCTTAAGGCGGTACAGTTCATAGATATTTCCACAGATTAAATAAAATTTATTTTTACAACAGTTTTGACAATTTCAATCATTTTCATGTTCGGATGAAAGTCAATTAAGTTAACGGTATTTTAAGATTTTGAAAAATTAGTGAGGTAAGTGCCTTATCGTCATGTTTATGAGATTAATAAAAAAAGGTTTTAATTATTTTTTCATTTTGATTTAAAATGGTTTTAAATTTCCTTCTAATGGTTTTCTTCTTTTCCTTCTTCCTGTGGGTCGCAGTTTCTCTAAAGTGAGTCCCAAAGCACTGAGGCAACATCTGGTCCTATTGTGCATCCCGCCGATCTTCTATTCAACGAGCATCTTTGTTCTTTGAATAAATTCCAAAAGTTTACTCTAATGGTGTTAGATAATGGTGGTAGTAAAGGAAAATGGTAAGATCTTCTACAATTCGGTTAAATGAAATATTAGTACAAAGGCAAGTCACACGTATATTTCGAAATTTCTTATTCTGATTTACTTTTTAAACTGTAATTGGCTTGATATTTCAATTCCAAAGCTAGAAATATTTACTGATTGAGTTTTTTATTTTTCACAACACATCAACCAATCATTCGTATGAGATGGAAAACCTCAGCCAAAGACATCATATAAGATGGAGATGGTTAGAGTGTCAGAGTTATATCTTCATTGGAATTAACGATAAGGTAGTTCAAAACAATAACACCTAGGACTCTCCTTATAAAGGAGACTAATATATTATCCGGCAAGAGATGAATTGACATCTGTATCTTTTAATAACCATACAGATCATATGCCCCTACAAGTACTCTTTTTTTTTTATAAAACCGTTATTGTTATGCTGCTAGACTAGAGACTCTTCATCTTAAGCATTACTTATGTATAAAACAAGTCCTATGTCGTTCTTTCTAATTTCAAGTTAATATCAAATCTTACTATTGCATGATTTAAACCACCATGAACCAATCAATAATAATATTAACTCCATCCCACCTCAGTCTAATCACAAGGATTAGCTCGGAAGACTGAAACTTATGTGTGACAGTAGGCGATATTTGCGCCTCAATTACTTATATTGGTCAGTCCTAACCACCATTCAGTGCTGGAATGAGGAAAACCTGGAAAATATGGGTTATACATATAGTTAGGGCGATAGTCAAATATCCATATTAACACCAAGCTGACACTCTTCCCGTTCTAGGCACGCACGCCAGGATGGTTGGCAATCCATCTCTGCGTAGAGGCCTTAATATTAAATATTCGAAAGACAGTGCTACTTAAATTAGACAATCGCCAAATCCAAAACCATAGGCTGTCTGCAAGGGGGTTACACATTGAAAAACCCAGGCAAACACCACATATACCCATTGAAATTGCCAGATTCGGAGCTGAGGATCGAACCCAAACCATAAGGAGTAGTGTGACCGAGAAATGCTGGCACAACACGCTCTAGTCCAATGCGTTACCATTGCGATATTCACGAATAGACAATTAAGTGCTGTTTCACATGAAACGGATGATCAGGACGGATCGTAAGGACGTATAACCATAAGCACCATCTGTTTAAATTAGTTCAAACTAATCACTTGAAACGCGTCCATGTGACTTGGTGCGATGGGCGTACGTCGAGCCCGTGCGTCGCCATATTATCACGACGCGCACGAGTCATTGTGTAGTAGTGCCGTTTCACATAGGACCGATGATCGGTGCTGACAATCGGTCGCAACTGATCATCAGTTCTATACAAGTGGTTTCACATGAGGTCGTATGGTCAGTCATCAACATGTATCTGGAAAGTGCAGAGCATCGCATTGTTGTCGCTTTGTGCGTAAAAAAAAGGTTGATAGAGAGGCGAAAAAAAAATCGAAATCTTGGAAGAGTTTGGATGCATTCCCTATGCCTTGAAAGGCCTATAAAATGTGCTTTTATCACCCTCTATTCTGATTTGCGAGAACATCCTCGCAAATTCTTTATGTATTTCCTAATGTCGATTACTTCATTTGATGAGCTACATTATAAATTGGAGGAGGATCTAAAACGTTCAGACTTCATAAGAGCGTCAATTTCTTCAGTAGAAAGACTCTGTGTGGCTCTAAGGTGAGTTTTAGGAAAATTGGAATACATTTTTTCATAACATTTTAATATCCTAGCTTTAACTTTCAAATCACGATTTTTGTAATTTTCCGACCATGTATCCTAGATATCTGGTTTTTGTTCGACTACACTTATTAGTATTTCAGTATCAAAACGATAATTTTCCTTGCTCATTGCCATTTTATATCATTAATGTGCTTGCAAAATCGCAAATTTGACAACACAGTTATTTCAAACGTAATCGATGATTTGGCCGAGGACCTGCCTGCATGTGAACAGCTCCCTTTGTTGAATAGCCCTGATCACAAACCGACGATCGATAAGCCACGGGCTAACCGATGGCTCGAGCGTTTTTAATCGGTCGACCGACGGTACGCACTCATGTGATAGCTACGTTTGAAACAATGAACCCTCCCGATCGTCAGCGCCGATCATCGGTCCCATGTGAAACGGCACTTATGAGCTTCACATGAGAACTGATGGTCAGTTGCGTACCATCACGCCTGTTGTCGGATTATGTCGATACATCTAATTAAAAGAACATCCGATCAGCAAAAATGGCAACCTCGACTATTCAGTTTCTCACCACACGATATGTAGGTATTGGAAAGACGTACGTGGCGTATGCAAAATCGGTACGCATACGCATGGTCAGGTCTGACGATCCGTTCTGATCATACGCTCCATGTGAAAGGACACTAAATAAATGCCGAATGGGGATTCGAACCCACAACCTGTGGGTTGAGCGATCGAGACACTAAACCCTGAGCCACCGACTCGATAACACTTAGGTGGGTACTCTTACACGTTTAATGGCATTCTAAAATTAGGTCTAATATAAAAGCTCCGTTAATTACCGAGGCAGCACATACTTCTACGTGTTCATCAATTACGATTCCGGGCCAGCGTAGATAAAACACAAATAAATCAGCATTCAAGGACTGTGTTCATTATTAGATGTGACATAAATCTGTCAAAGACGATCGGCATGCAATCACCGGGGTACTTTAATTCCGTACGCAAATAAACAATTGTTAACATTTAACTAGAACATTTCGCATGCTTCAGTACTCATTGCCAGTACCGGAAGTCTCTAAGGCGAATAAGCAGCAGCTGTATTTTTAGCTTATCAGTGATTAATAATAGTTTTATAGTTCTTGACAAAAGCTATACTAATGGCGAAAATGTGTTTGTAAAAGTACCATAGTTTTAACAGGCTTCTGAAGAAAGACAAATTCCATAGTTCGGACTACAGTTGGGGGATCATTTTCAAAGATATTGCCACCTATTCAAGGTTATAGGTAAATTATATAGGGTGTTAGTTAAACATGCGGCAAAAATTCAAGAGGTTATTCCTTGGACTATTCTAAGGATATTTTATCCTTTGATGATTTTTGAATAAGCGCTTTCTTGCGAAGATATAGGGCGAAAAAAATTTTCAACAAATCCAATTTTGGTATTTTTCACATTATTAATGTAGGTGCTCCGATCAAATATGTATAGATAAGTAATTGCCTATTTGTCAGTATATAAAATAATGTGACCTAGAATAACAAAAAGCATAACCTCAACTTCATGAAATTACCTGTCACAGTGCCCAACGGCATGGGCGGCGATGTTTTAAGGGGTGAAAATAATTATTATAAAACTAAAATTACAAATTAGAATATTTTATTTTAGTAAATAAAAAGTTTAAGATTTACAAATTCAAGAACAAAAATTTATACACATATGTGTATAATATTTACTACACTATTTATAATAGTATTTAATATTTACTATTAAAAAACAATTGTAAAATCATTGACGATCCCTGTCGCAATCGCCGATTCTACGTTTATGCATGGCTACTTATCTGTGTAAACCACGCCCACTGGTGACAGTCACAAAATCCCTAACAATTTAGGCGGTAAATTAAAATGGTATTTTTTGATTGGACCAAATGCTTGGGCACTAATGTAAACAAAATTCTATTGTTTTACATATTGTTGGTCACAAAAATGTGTTGCTATTATTTGTCTATATAATATTTGGTCGGATTGTAGGTGAAATAAAAGTATGGCGTACTACACTGGATGTATCAAGTAAAAGACATGTAAGAAAAAAGAGTTGTTTTTTCTTACCAACATCCCGTGATACTTCGGAGTGATTATTTTGTATGTTTTTGTATGTTGTGTTTTTGTAGTTTGTATGTGTCGCATTTGTTAAAATTGATTGACGTTTGGCTAGTTGACGTGTAAACAGTTGTTAGTGAAGTCCTCTACCATGGCTAGCTATATGAATGCAGAGATGGCTTACATGCATTTTATTTATGGACTTGCTGATGGCAATGCATTAGAAGCTAGGCGACTGTACATTGAACAATTTCCTAACCACATTGCTCCCGATAGAAAAATCTTTCAAAGTATTCATCAACGTCTTCGAGAAACGGGAACATTGAAGCGAAGTGGAGGACTAGGAAGGCCAAGGACTGTAAGAACGGTAGACGTAGAAGAGAATGTGGTGGACATGATAGAAGAAGATCCAGGTACTTCTACGCGAAGAATTGCAAATACTTTGAATGTAAGTAATTGGACTGTTTGGAAAATTCTGAGAAATAATTTGACTAGATAATAATTTGAGACCACATTCAACGCGTTCAGGCACTTCTTCCTGCGGATTTTACTCCACGTATTGCATTTTGTCAATGGCTTTTGCATACATTGGTTGAAATCCCTCAACTACTTACGCTGATTCTTTTTATCGATGAAGCCAGTTTCTCGCGAAATGCAATAAGGAATTTTCACAACCATGGAAACCATGTATGGGCTGACGAAAATCCACATGAGATTTGTGAAGATCGGTTTCAACATCAGTTCTCGTTGAACGTTTGGGTTGGAATTGTGGGTGACTGGCTAATTGGACCGGTATTTCTACCAGGAAGACTTACCGGCGAAGTATACCGCAACTTTTTCGAACAAACGCTACCACAGTTTTTGGAGGATGTACCATTGGCTACAAGACAGACAATGTGGTTTATGCATGATGGTGCACCACCTCATTTTAGTGTAGTTGCTCGAGAGTTTTTAACAGCAACATACGGAGATCGCTGGATTGGTCGAGGTATGGACCTCACGTATGGCCTGCTCGATCCCCGGACTTAAACCCCCTGGATTATTTCCTATAGGGCCATCTAAAGTAATTAGTTTATACTAGGCCAGTGGAAGATGTGGATGATTTAAGAGATCGGATAATTGCTGGGTGTAACTCAATAAGAAACGACCCTGCACAGTAAAAAAATCCGACTGATTTTAACACTGAATCCACACTCATCAAGTGTGTATATAGTCCACACTTGGCAGTGTTAGACATATCGGTGTATTATTACATTACATAAAAGTAATTTAACACAGTAAATTTTACAAGGTAATGTGTAATAGTTCACCGTGTAAATATTCCGTATTTATTGCGGATTGATTCATTTTAACACAGGGTTTTGTAAATTTTACTACAATTTATGAGTACTTCTACAAACTTGGCGGGTATATCGTTCGTGTAATATGAGTTCTAAAGGTTTAGTTATTATACTACCCAGTTCGTGTTAAAAATAACACTGCAGCAAATTACGATTACCATTTAGTAATTTTACCATTTGTCTTTTTTTACTGTGTGGTGTTTTTGAAAGAGTTCGGGAGTCTATGAGGAGAAGATTGGATGGTTGCATCCGAGCTGGGCGTAGCCATTTTGAACAATTCTTGTTGGTTCAGAAATGTTACATGTAATTTTAGTAATAAATTGTTATTTGTTGAAAATTTTTTTCGCCCTAATCTTCGCAACAAAACGCTTTTTCAAAAATCATCAAAGGATAAAATATCCTTAGAATAGTCCAAGGAATAACCTCTTGAATTTTTGCTGCATGTTTAACTAACACCCTGTATATTATACCTATTTAATAACGAAAAAATTTTGCAATCATAGAAAGGATTAGTAATTATGATTAAAACCATTTGGTTGTGCACAGTTTGCTTAATATAAAAGAACCATAGATCTTATAACATTTTTTGCTGGACAATAACTATAGATACATATTTGAGATATTAATAAATGATTTGGCAGTCATTTATTTATTTTTGTCCTATACCTTTACTAAACCTTGATTAATGCAGGACGTCCTATGAAATTCAGGACGATAGGCAACCGTATATAATATGTACTTATTATAGGTATATCAATGTTGGACCTAAAATATCTTTACATTAAAATGTACCCATTCCCACTCCCACTACTCATGTCTTGAAGGGATATACCTAATAATTTAGGAAATTTAGTGAATTAGGTAGATGTTCCACATATTGATTTCGGCGTCGTCTGCCGGTCGGCCTGACACGGAGACATCGATAAATGGCATTACGCCGCCTGACTGTACCTCGTACTTGCTCATAATATTCCCCGTTCCATAGGTTGGAGCCGAGTGTACAGCCGCAGTCCGTATAATATAATGTCGGAGAAATAAAGGGGCGTTGCCATGGAAACTGAATTCCACCAATCAGCGGTTTCATTATTTCATAGCACACTACTGACACTACGGAGCAGGGAATGAAAATATGAGTTTTACAAAGGCGGCACTATTTCAGAAGCACGGCGCTCAAATTGAGCTCTCTATTCATAAATGTGAATAAAGTAGGGTTATGCGGCCATCCAGATAATTATTTAAGTTTATGCCTTTGTTGTCTCTATAATTTAGAATGGAAATGTAGAAGTGGCCGATGCAGAATGCTCGAATTGTGCTCGAATGGAAATTTCGAATTTAATTGCATATTTTTGATAATTTCTGATATATTTATGGAGCTCCCATTTGTACTTAACAGATGGTTTTCCAGTCACGGAATAGGAAATGAGGAAAGTTTTTAAATTTTTTCTAAAGTAATACTGGCTTCTTAATATCTAATGGCTGTATGAACTATTTTTATTGCATACTTCTGATGCTAGGCATGCACATAACAATAAATCAGTCAAGGCGAAACAACAAATAATCTAAATTAGTCGGTGCGAGACATGCATGAGTAAAAGAAATTCTCGTGAAAATTTGTTTCCTAATTTACTACAACTAAAAGTAACATGCGTTTATCATATATTACTTTGGAAATATAGGCGACCTAAATAGGTAGGTAGGTATAAAAAGGAACTGGAAAATATTCCAATGAAGATTGTCCAATAAAATTATACCTATCCTATAAATTATGCAAACATGTAGATATTCTAAATTTATGAAAGTTCGAGGTAGGTAAATGAAATATCTTAACTAAGCCTACTAAGGTAACCTGATAATGTTAAGAGAAATAAAATTCCTTTCCACCAATTAAATTATTTGTTTTTATTGGGCAAATTAAAGATTTAATTGTTGCTAATGTGACATTTATTTCAAAGGTAATAGCATTTACCTTTGAAATATTTGCAAGTACCTATTAGCAAATAGTAGGAAGATAGATTTATTTGATAATGAGAAAAATATTTATTCTACCAAATTGAATAATTAGTTTCAGCAAATGGATTTATTTATTTAAGTACCTAGTTAATCTAGTTTTTTATAGAAAAATTAACTTTAGGTCTTCAAAATGAAATAAATCTGAAATGAATGAAATAAAAAATCTATTTACCAGATTTACCTATAGATATATAAGTAGGTACTTACCAAATAATTTAATACTTAATGTCCAGCTTTACATTGAACAGTTTTTTAAATACCTAATTCATTTTGTATAATATACCTCCTAATTCATAATTATTTAGGTATTTATTATAGGTATTTAAAAAATTCTTGCCATATTTTACAGAAATACACATTATTTCACTATTCCTTAAAAAGAGCTATTAAATTATTTCATTGTATAAGGTAATACTTCGAAATTCTAAAATACTCTTGAGTTTGGGCTTCACCAAATGAAAAGCCTGATATCCCTCAAACTATTAAGTTTTTGAAAAATAGTCGTTTGGCAAAAATTGTTTAGAATTCAACAAAGTATCGGATAAGCCTTGTTACAAAGTTCCTGCCAACGAAAAATTTCTTTCGACTTCAGCGCTATCTCCAATTTGCTCTGAAAAAAATCAGGTTGAACTCCGTGACGAAGCCATAGATGAACTCTATCATATGTTTTTTTCAAAATCAAAACATATATTTCCGTTGCCGAGATACGAGGCTGAGGACTTTTATGTGGAACACCGGTATACAAATTTAAATTTAATTATAAAGGGCCTACTTATACAAAAATTTTTCTAAGTAAATAATTATTTAATTTTAGAAAAGAAACGTTTTATAAATATTTGCAATAAACTAGGTACATAGTTTTTACGATTATATAATAATTTATCAATTTACCAATCTAATGATTGGTAGGAGCGTATCAATTCTTTGATGTTCCCTTTATATAAAGAAATTTTGAAAAACCATTATTTATCTGTAATATAATATGCAACAATAAATTAATTATTTACCTAATAAAGCTACACCTAATATCGCTTTTGGTGGATTTATCTGGATATCTGCCATTAAATATATGACCCGCTGCATGGATATTTTTTTGACTTTGATAAAAAACTTTAAAGGAAGAAACACATTCTTTAACGGTTCGCATCATACTTATTATTCGGAAAGTAGAAATTTTCAACACACTTTCTCGGACCTTCTTGACATTTCGGTCAGCTTATACCTGCGATATAGAAACAAAACAAATTTTCAGCAAATTAAGATTCTATCTGTAAGAAGCCCTTATGCAAGTACCTTATGTCCCCAAATTAACAAACTTCTCTAAGGGAATAAAAACTCAATTTCAACCCTGACCTCACGGGGGTTAGGTATAACTCGGTAGGGGGGATTAGTACATAAGTTTATTTAGAAAACCAAGCCAAGGAATCGCCTCCTGAAATGTTTCATATAAATTCCCAAGACATACCAATTTTTGAATGAAGGGGGACACATTTTAAAATCACAAAAATTTATCTTTTTTATAAAAAGTGTCCCAAAACAAAAAGACGGATTAAACATATATTTTTATAAGTGCCCTATATATTTAAAATATCCTATATATTTTTACATATTTGGATATATCTAGTGTTTAATAATGAAGATACTGATATGGTATTTAATGGGATTACCTCTGACAATAATGGACATATTTCCAAAAATAGTGTGTCATGAATGATATACCTAAAGCAATTTGGAACCCGTAAATGGTAACTTACTTAAAAGACTTTTAAATCGATATTTGACATTACCAGTCAAAGCACTCTAACTTGTCCGTTGTATGCTAATTTTTTTCCCTTGAATTGCAGAAAATAAACCTTGCACTCATGCGAGTGTAGGTAGGTAGGTAGGTACTCTTTTTGGATATAACTCCCTACCTATTACAGATGGATGCAGCAAATGCACATTAATATAGTAATTATTGGACAGTTTCTCCAAATATGTACAAATATATGAGGTGTTCAATTTAAAATAATATATTTGATCACTGTTTCTATTTTGGGACACCCTATATAAATTTCAAAAATCTTAGTTTGAGTTTTTCTAAGTTAATTTTGGACCCTATTTAAATTTTATTAGGTAATTTTAAAAGGCCCCCTTCAAATAAAAATCGACGTGTTAAATATATATAGAAATATTTATCTTAAATTGAGTTCTTCAAGTAAATGTTACTTTAGCTTGTAAAATCTATAAGTACATTTTTTTAGGCCATTCTATTGCCTATATATTTAATTACAAGTGTGTCTGTTGTCGAATACCCAAATTGGTATATATTTTGTTTAATTGCCACATAGATTCCAAGAATAATATGAGACGGGCCTTTATCTTAAACAAGAATTAGTAATGCGTCCGTGTAATAGCAATTACACCTTATTAGAACCTCGGCCATATGCACATGGTGTCGGCTCTTTTTTGAGTGGACACTGCATTAAATATATCCTTGGAATGCGCATATGGTTGTGTCTCACCTGTACGCACTCTAGCTAACAATCATCGTCCATCAACGTGGATAGATTTTTATAGGGTTTGCGAGGACAGAACTTGGAAAGTATTTTAAGTATGCCGTTTTATTTGTATTTGTGCGTAATCTCTATTGATAATTATAAATAATAAATATTTGGAAACGTTTACGTGATAACGAATATTCCAGATAAATATAGAGAGTGTGTCCTAAAATTCTTATGGTTCATCGTAATTTGCTTTGGAATTACCACCTGTATACTGTATATCAGAAATAGGTAACCAGAAGTATTCAAAATAAAGATTCAGAATGTAGTAAGTATCAAGGCAAATAATAAAAACGTACCTATATATAGATTAAAGTAAATAAAATATAAAAGATGTTAAATACTTAATTAGTATTTATCTTATTTTATATTTTATTATATTTTTTTTGTTTGAACATAGTTGGAAATATCATTTTTAATATTATATGATTTTGTATCAACACATGAAAAACCATGCATATAGATGAAATTTAGTTAATTTGTGGTATATTTATTTTTATTACACATTAGGTACACAATGTTTTAAGCTTTGAAATTTGAACTTTGAATGTTTGACTTGGCCTACATTCAGAATATTTATGTTAAATACTTCTGGTTTCCTTTTCTGTTATTTTACAGGTGTTGTAATCTCAAAGGAAATTACGATGAACTGTAAAAACAGGTAATATACTTTTAAGTTTGTAATACTAATATAATATTTATTATTATAAGTTATTAAAGGTAAAATATTTACAATTATCTACAGAATCCTGATTCTATTTTTGGGAAATATTTTAGCCGAAATCGTTTGGTTGAAAAACGGAAGTTATACGTATATAGAAACTCATTTTCGCCTCAGGAAAGGTGTTTTAATTTCTTTGTTATTATTACATTTACATAACTGCGGCCATTGGATATACAAGAAACGTTATGTTATTTTGAAAATTCATAAAATAATTAAAAAATTTTTCAATGCAAATGCACAGTAAAAAAAGACAAATCAAATGGTAAAATTACTAAATAGTAATCGTAATTTGCTGCAGTGTTATTTTTAACACGAACTGGGTAGTATAATAACTAAACCTTTAGAAATCATATTACACGAACGATATACCCGCCAAGTTTGTAGAAGTACTCATAAATTGTAGTAAAATTTACAAAACCCTGTGTTAAAAATGAATCAATCCGCCATAAAAACGGAATAATTACACGGTGAATAATTAACTATTACACATTACCTTGTAAAAACTACTGTGTTAAATTACTTTTATGTAATGTAATAATATACACCGATATGTCTAACACTGCCAAGTGTGGACTATATACACACTGATGAGTGTTGATTCAGTGTTAAAATCAGTCGGATTTTTTTACTGTGTAGATATAAGTAGGTACCTACCCATCATTGCATTTTTTATACAATTACTTATGTAAACAGGTGCTTAAAATTAGGGTACCTACCGGTTTTTATACCATTGTTAAACATATATTACCCTATATATTTGCAGGAGATGCCGAAGACGACTACTCCACGGGCAATATACCCCGACTGGCATTGCATTATATATCAGACGGCTATTAGCAAAGACCCAAAGAGGGCACTACGGTGTGTTTCTCAGTGCTACTAAAATATTATAATATAGTTTTAATACCTTAATTTTCAATATTAGGAAAGCAATAGAAGAAAAAATAAACTGTAATAATAGCTATATTTATTGTTAATTATTTACATTATAGTTCACCATAAATTAACAATATTTAACTCTTGTGAATGAATTTTAATATTTCAGTTTATTTTTAAATTTAGAGGTAGAGTTTTTAATATTTTGATAAAAGATACGGAAAAATGTACTATTTCGCATCAATATTTCGCGTGAATATTTCGCCCATATATTTGTATGTCTAAAACAATTTAATACAAGAGACCAATGAACTTAAATAATATAAGGTAATCTCACTCTTATAGTAGGTATACGAAATTATGTAGTATTCGTAATAGAACACTCTACGCGGGTATATACAATATACAATGACATATACATACTTAATTAATAATGTCTGAATGAAATTACATTTATGCGCCTGATAGGCCAAAACTTTATAACTACCATAACGAATATTATTATTTTTGACGGTCATGGATGTGTTACCCGCGCCTTCGCCATAACTAAGTATAGTACATCCAAAAACAAATCGTTGATATTAACTTTACACTGAACGATAAATTTTCTTGTATAAGCGTAAATTGCGTAATTTTCTATATAGGTAGGTACTTTCCAAAAATATAGCGAAATGTTAAGTAAACAGAGACAATGTTTTAAACGTACCTATAAATAAATAAATAGTTTAATATTTTATGGCTATACTTTTATTCTTAATGATCTGGATAGGTACCTCTTAACATAGCTATAGTAGCATATTCACCATAAGTTTACATTTTATATATTTTTGGAGAGAATTACAAATCAAAATGTACAATGACATTAAAATTATAAAGATTCTTAAAAAATTCAAGTTTTGAGGATAAATATCGTAATTCAAAAAACGTAAGGAACAAAGAGCAATCAGATAGAGTAAAATTCACACTTTCCTTTGAAAAGAAAAGAAATTTCTGTGAAATTTTTTAAGGTATATTGTTCCTTTGACAATATTTATCTGCTTTTCTCTGTATACAAATAATTTTTTTATAAATCAAATATTAAATAACTAATATCTAACCTGCGATAACTATATTTAACGCATTGGTTTACTTTCTATTTTGGTAATATTTTAAGAATTATGGTAAACTGTTCAATATGAGGATAAAATCAATAAGCCAAGTAACTGCCAGAGCATTATATTTTTAACTTATTTTGCTGAATTATAATTGCAATAATTATCTAAGGGAATAAGTTGAACTGTCCGGCGGGATTGTCTGGTGGGATTTGAACCTGCAAAATTTTGCGCTTCAGTTTGAAAGCCTGCCGCTGATCCAGTTAGTCCACCAGACGATTTAAAATTGTGAGCGCTAACACAATTATGTAAACTACATCTATTAACCTAAAACGGATTTTTTTTATGTTTTAATTGAAAAAGCATTTTGCTTTAGTATTTTGGTAATCAGAAGTGTTTGACAGTCAGTACTATCGATTCCATTAACAATATTTCTCACAGTGTGCGTTGAAAATAGAAAATTTAATGAAATGTAATAGCCCATGTTAATTGACATAAGTCAAATGAGATGGGACACCCGGTATATGTTCTCGAAATATTCCATTTTCACTGGAATACCTTATATTTATAGGATCGTTAACACTTCCAAATTGAACATGGGTACCCAAAAAAGTCTGAAACGATTGTTTATGGTGTACGAGTATATTCACGCCAGCAACGGAAAAAAGCACTAAAAGACGCAGAAAGGATCGCATTGTGTATTCGCGAAACGGGCGTTTGGCGACAGCCCGGCTTACCCTGCGCTGCTGAAACTGAATTTTAAGCAGTGAATATCTCACAGATGGCTGATAGCCTGTCACTAGACATTGGCTACAATTTGACAACATGATTGCAAACGCCGAGCATTCATAAAACTTCGTACGCTCTCGATCCAAGGAATTTAGAATGACTGGAAAATTGGATTCGGGAAAAATAAATTGGATAATTGTTTTCTATCTTTATACCAACAATGTGTTGGTTTGGAAAGTATTTACGGGTTTTAATGAAAACGCTCCCAAACAGATTTACTTTTACTTTTAACATTAGATTTTCGAAAAATATTTCATCCATCCGCGTGATGGTTAAAATAGTCTGTAAGATTGATAATATTTAAGCCATTTTTTCATATCTACTTGATAGATAAATATATAAATGGACCTCCCAAGGTATAGACGTACTAAAATTAACACATTTAAATTTGAAATACCATTCCAATATTCCGATGCCGCTATATGCATAATATTATTTATTTATTTATTTATTTATTTATTTATTTTAGAGTACAATGTCCAACGGGACGAATCCCAGTTACAGAACAGAATTGAAAAACAACATTGAAAATACATAATATAAAATCATAAAATAGACAACATGAGTAAAAATACAAAAACAACAAATAAGAAATACAAAGATATATCATCAATAAAATATACAGACGACTATGCAAATAAATTTTTAATATATTCAGTTGAATGAAAAAATATATCAAGTCGATCTTCATACATTTGATAGTTAACACTAATTTGATAAAGAGGGGAGGCTATGAGAATGTTTGTACGGGGTGTTGGCAATTGCAGCACTGAATTAGATCTGGAATTGAGTCGAGGAACACGATATAAAATTCGAGACAGCAGAGAAGGTGCATTCAGAGAATTATTGATAATTTTATGCAAAAAGATTAGAGAGTACATAATGTGCCGACGTTGTAAGCTAATTAAGTTGAATGTGGATAACAAAATGTCTTGCGGAATACCACGAACCGGATAGATGCCAAAGTTGATGAAATGTAATGTCTTTATAAATATCTCTGCTGCACCTTTTCTACTTGTGTGATATGAATGTCATAAATTGGACTCCAGACAATAGAGGCGTATTCCAGTTTGCAGCGAACAAAACAATTAAAGAGCGTATTAAATGTGGTTGCATTTCGAAAACCCTAGAATTGTGCAAGACAAAGTCCAGACTTTTAAATGCAGATTCGATTACTGAATGAATATGTGTGTCAAATGATAAATTATCACAAAATGTAACACCTAGATCTTTGAATTGCGTGACTCTATTTAAAATAGTGTTGTGCATAATGTAATCAAGACGTTGAACATTTTTCCGACGACTATAAGACATGATATTACATTTACTGATGTTCAACGGTAGGTAGTTATCTTCACACCAACGATCTAATACAGATAAGTTGTTCTGTAATTTAGAGTAATCAGATGCCGTGTTTATCTCAATAAATAACTTAAGATCATCAGCATACATTAAATAATTAACATCGAACAAATCAGTCAAATCATTGATAAATATAATGAAAAATAAAGGTCCCAGAATCGATCCCTGTGGAACACCTGACAATTGCGAAAAATTGTTGCATATTGTATATTTGTTATTGTAATATTGCAATATTGTATTATTGCATATTGTATATTTGTTATTGTAATATTGCAATATTGTATTATTGCATATTGTATATTTGTAAGTTTTATTGAATTATAATTTTAATTATTAATAGAGTAATTCATATAACTATTACAATTGATGAGATGATTTAAGAAAAAGTTATTAAAATCGCTTAAAGTAGGGTCGGTGGGTCAACGTTTAATGTGTCGTTTAACCCAGAGGTCCTAAGTTCGAATTCCCATTCCGCTGGACAAATTAATTATATTTCTACCCATATGAGGGCCTGTTCGCAGGAATGGGTCGACAACTATCTTGGCGTGAGTGCCTAGGATGAGTAGAACGTTAATTCGGTGTTAATGTGAGAGATTAACAATCGTTGATTACCCTCCTAACCAGTGAGGTTTCCCAGGTTTACTCCCCATCTGCCATACAAAAGTCAGACTTCCGGGCTAATACTTGTGATTAGAATATTAGAATAGAAGGTAAAGATATTATAAGTATTCTTGTTTTTCCACATTATGAATTTCTCAGTAGCAGGATGAATAGCTACTGCGTCCGGGAATCGTGTGCCCTGCATGAGTAGACGTAATGAGCCCAAAATAACCGCCTTCTGGGTTCTTCCGGCCAGGAGATCTGCTGAATTTCGACATGCCGGTATGATCTTCAGTTCCGAAAACAGTGTAACTCTTGCACCACCGAGGGCTCCTATTATCAGTACCACAAGCTTCACCGTATGTTCTAAATTGAGTCTGCGGAGTTCGAAGAGAAGGTCGATGATAAACATTGTCTTGAGCTGGTGGTCGAAGAAGACTACATCAGGCTTATTGGCGCGAATCCACTTGAACGTGGGAAATGAGTTGTTGCAATAAATTCGGCACTTCTCATTCCCCACCACAGCCATTATGAATCCCTCGGTTTCCGACTTAAGCCCCGCTGACCCTAAAAAGCAAAGGTCAGCCTTTCGGATAAGCCATGATCTTCAAGGCTCTTATAGAAGACACCATGTAATGGCTTATCCTTATGCAGTTGCAGAAGATTACAGCCTGCTGCCTCTGTAACTTGAGCTTTCAACTGAAAGGGTCCGAACTCCGAACAAAATTTGGATTTCTCCGTTCAGCGTCGAATTCGTACCGAATTCATCAGCTGCTCTTCGTGCTGCTTTAAATAAAAAAGCTCCGACCCCTGCATTTTCATGGTCTTGGACCATGCAGAGGAGGGGATTCGAACTTCTGATTACCTTGCAGGCTCTTATCTATCTAATACCATTCTGCTATGCAGACACTCTAAACTCAAGACTCCACGATCTCCCCGATGTCTTGGGAAGTACAACCGTGGAACGGACGACTAGAATGCAACTCCTATTGAGATGCATCATTTTGCGAGTTCCTATGTCGAGTTGTTGCAGCGCCTCTTGTGTCCATTTCACTACTCCCAAGGAGTAGAGGAGGATCGGCACGGCAAACATATTCGTAGCACTCACCTTATTCTTACCCGACAGTTCGGAAGACCAGATGTGCCGGAGGTGGTACAATAAAATCATCATAAAATGTCGTTAATAATATTTTGTTTCCAAGGCCAACTATGAAGTGTACATTATTTGTACACTTCATTTCTCCTCATTTTCAAAATTTTAGTATGTCTTATAATACATCGTTGCAAAGAGAACAAAACGCTTCATCTGTTGACATAAAAATTCAATATGGCGTCCATATGAAATAAAAAAGTTGATTATCGCATTTTAAAATCCAGAGTGCTTAAAGAAAATCTAACTGAATTTCTGGAATCACCGTTATCAATAATGTATAAGTTTCAAATTTGAAGTTTCTATATTTCTTTATAGTGGAGATATTTAGCTTTTCGTAAATCATTTTCCGCGATAACTCACGGACGGGTAAATATATGGCAGTCCAACTTTTTTCTAATTTAGGCCACCCTGTATCTATTACCGTTTCCGACATCTTAATGGTGGCCAAAATAAATATAACACTGCGTATAGTTTCACAAAAATGGTACCAATGTTTTCGGAGATGGAAAGATGTATAGTACATAATATGTATAAAAGAATAGCATATTTTAATGTTGATGCAATTTACCAATTGATGAAGTTGCAAGAAAAATGTCTTGCACAGTAATAACAGCCGTAATAACAGCAGTTGGTAGATGTAACATTTTCCTTTTTATAATTACCCATTCCTATTTAATTTCCAATTTAATAATTATGTTTAACAAATCCTAGATAATTAATTTTAATGTAGATAGATTAAATCACATAGAAACTGTTTTAAAAATTATATTTTTACTAAAACAAAATAAACCTACAAGTTTAAAGTGACGTATTTTGAAGGTAGAACCGCCTTTAGAGAAAATATATGATCACTGTAAGTAAATACTTCTTGGTATGCACAAATTATCTTCAAAAAACGTACGGTTGCATGGCGTCTATAAAATTATAGAAGATTCGAATTTTATGATCTACAGAAAATTTCCGAGCGATGTAGAATTCTCATTTTTATTTATGTAGTAAGATAAAAGCCTATAAGTATAGTTATATTTATTTCATAGTTAGGTGTATACGCACATACTTTTATGACCAATTAACCTCGCATGGTCAATTTCTTACGAAGAATCTTGCTCACAGACTATATATATTAATATTTAAACAGTAACAAGCATGAAGTTGGCATAATTGGGAAAGACATAAAGTTTTGATAAGCATCGTTTTGCTAATTGAAAATCACAGAAAGCATAAAAAACATAAAAGCATAAAAAATAGCACTGTTTAACAGTGCTATTTTTTTTGAGCTTTGGAAGAGATTATTAAATAGAAAACTACAAATACTTAAAACTTGGTATTCTATTTTCTATTCCATTGATTCCTTAAATTTATTTACAGCTGTTAAAATTATTTGCAAACAGCTGTTATAGATACAATTTAACTATTTGTCACTATTTAATTTGGCATCTTGGGCTGCTTTCTGAATCAAATATGATCGTCCATATTAAAATTTATCAAAATTTTATAATAAAGAAATTTCTCATTACATATAAACATACGTACTTTAAGGTGGAATTTCCTAGCTGCGACTGCGATTGCGATTGACGCGACGCGATTTTGACTAGATACATTGGAACAGCTTTATTAAGTGTTTATGAATGCGTTGGATTTCCAACAACTGCGATCAGACGCAACGAGATGCGGCGAACGTATGCGATTCTCAGTTGCCTGCTTCCAGACCAGTCTAGACGTTCGTCTCATACAGTCCCGATACAGGGAATGCATTAAAAAATATACCAATTAATACCGTGACTAAGAAATGAAGTTTTAACATACACGGTAGAAAATGAAAAACTCATTGAATGTGTTGGAAACTGTCCTTTGCAAATCGTTACTGCGTCGTTCTTTATATAAATTTCTTTACCTACACATTTTTCTTTTTTCTTGACATTAATAATAACAAAATATCATCATCATCCTGCTATAAGAATGACAACATACTCATTTCGGATAGGTACCTATTCCCCATGAATCGCAATGTATAAACTGATGTGATGTGTGACGAAAATGTTCGCCTCATGTTGGAAAACATCTGCAATTTACAATCGTGGCGTTCAGACGCATGCGTCAATCGCAATCGCAGACGCAACTAGGAAATTCCACCTTTATGCTGGTCATTGCGAATAACCAGGAAGTAGTATATTCTTCATCTTCTACATAGAGCAAATAGTAATAACTATATAAAAAAATATATATTTTCTCTAGAAACTATCGAACGAATTGAAAAAAGTCATACCTCAAGTATCAAGTTAGTATCAATATCATTATTTATAGGCATAAGCACAAAGGTTAGGTACTATTTAAGAACTATTTGAGATAAAAAACATTTTGCATTATTGGTGATTCAAATTACTGATGAGGGCGCTGCAAATTGTAAAGAAATATGGAGGAAGACGAGTAAAAATTTTGCATTTCATATCCCATCATCTAGCAATTTAGCATTCAAGCATTCAACTGCCATAAATATAGTGACTTCATGTGCTATTTAGGGTGTTAGGGTGAAATAAAGGATAAAAAGAGTGGTAAAAGCAGTCAAACGTCCCATAAGTGCTTCATTGCTAATTATATAAATTTTTTGGGTTGAACCAGGTACCCTAGTTTTTGTTTACTTACATTTTGGACTAAAATAAGTGTGATAAACTGTATGGTGATACCATATTAGTGCTTGTTTTTTGTTAAATAATATTTAAATTAAAATATATTCTGCTTTTATAAGACTAACAATAGAAAAATATGTAGACAAACTGCAACAAAGTGGTTATGATGTGTAAATAAACGTGTTACCTGTTATTAAATTGTTACATGCCTTTTGCAAATATGAATGAGAAACAGTTTCTTATACTAGGGCCAAACTTCTACCTATCTTCAATCTTAAACACTTCTATTGACACATTTTGTGGAATAACATCTATAAACACGGCAGTTTGTGTTGTGCTGATTTCTTTTGAATGCCATTTTAAAATGTGAAAATAAAGATGTACAAATACTAACCACGTCGTTTTTAACTTTGTAATACCAAAAAATCACAAGCACCACTAAATTATTACGTTAAAAACAAACCCAAATACGTGTTATTTATCATTATATCAGCAATAAGCTTCCAAAAATTACCTTTTAAGTAGGTTAAAATATTTTCATGCAGAGGGCGCATTCATTTTTGGAATCGCCAATTATATCATTTAATTTATGAATTTATGGGAAATATTAAACATTAAAAATTGGGGAGTGCTCTACGGTTCATAAAACGCAGTATAAAGTATATTATAGTATAGTACGAAGGCAACCTTCCAAAGTTTGCACCAAAAAACTACTGCGAAAAACAATTATTAAAGAATGTAATACACCTAAAAGGGTAACGTCAATTATAACCACTTTGTTTTGAACCACTCGGATTAGTTGTTGCAGACCTGTCGACCTGACAATATGCCACTGCATGAAATGAAATACAACTACCTATCTGGCGGCGTTGCACTTGTGTTGGGGAATGGATACCCTCCAGTACACTCATTTTCAATTAAAACCATGTAGACCAGCGCTCGCAGTATATATGAAAATGAATCGCCTTATCTCTCACGTCCGCATTGGAGCAGCTCGCACAAAAAGGGTGATACATCAAGAAGATGATTAAAGCTGTTTCAGCACAAATATTCGAGTAGGTAAATAGGAACATTCCTGGAGTTTTTAAAATTTGCGTTTGTCAGATCTCACCTTATAAATTATTCAGTATTGTATAGCTGCACTGGCAATAAATATCTGTAATTTACGTGTAGCGAAAGGAAAATAAAGGAGCATCGGCTACGGACGGGGTCCTTTGTACACGACGACGGAGGCACATACACGCGGCGTATTAACGCATATTAATATCCTGTTCATCCTGACGGGTAGAGGCTCCCACTGTTTGTGACTTATGGCTGGCTGGTACGTAAATGACCTCCATGTATTTGATCGAGTTACCGCTGGTGCTGGTTGAAATGAAAGCACTGTTGGTCTATTTGGAAATAATTTGCACTTATTACTCGGTTAAGTGGATTTTATTCAGATCGTTGAGTGAGCAAATTATATGCTCACTCAACGTTCTGATATAATGCCAAGCCATCGCAGAGATTTTTACTTTCCGACGGACTACGACGGAGTTGGAATTTACGGGCTGCAGTTGCGTAACAATATTAAATTTACCACAAGTTAGTGACAAACTGTTTACATTTCTTTATGTTTTTTGATACTTATAGTTTCTCGAGTTATATAATTATTTAGGAGCAATATATACTGCACCTAAATACCTACAGCCATTTATATACAGTCTGTCCATAAAGTAACCCCCCCCTGCTAACTTTTGAACGAATCGAGTTAGAGAGTTCTAACAAAATACAGGGGAATCACGTAAAATGAAGTTGATTCTGACGATAAATTCGATTCTTCAAATTCAAAGATGGCGCGTTAAATGGCAAAGTGTGCCGTGTTGCATCTCATTTAAAAGATAATTCAATTCTCTACTTTCTCGTTTTTGAAAAATGACAATCGAGTTAGCCGTTCTCTAGTTACAAGCGTTTCTGTTTTCAATCTGATCCATGAATAAAATGTTAATTAATATTTTAATACAATAAATTTTTAACAAATATTTATTAAAACAAAAAATAAAAGAATTAAATAAGTTATTCAAAATGTTGTCCATTGACTTCTTGGCACATAAAAAGTCTACTTTGAAATTCTGGTCTGATATTTCCTAAAATTTCTGCAGGAATATTTATACACATATGTGTTAGATGTTGCTGCAGTTCGTCGACATTTACTGGAGGAGTTCTGTAGACTTTTGACTTCAAATATCCCCATAAGAAAAAATCAAAAGGAGTTAAGTCCGGGGAACGAGCCGACCATTCTATCGGGTCCCTTCTGCTAATCCATCTGCATGGGAAATGGTTATTTAAAAAATCGGTAACAGGTCCATAGAAATGAGGTGGGGTCCCCCCCCCCCATCTTGTTGAAATACAATACTTTGAATGTTATTGGCTGCTATTCTTTCTATCTTTGGAAAAATTTCCACCCGCATGATTCTTAAGTACCGCTCTCCTCTTAAATTTTCTCTTAAATTTATCAAATCAAATAACTTAAAAAATTAAGAAAAAAGCCTGTAGACACTTTCAAACACTCTTAAATTAAACGCTAAACTACTTTCTCGAACCTTATTGACGTTTCACTGACAGTGGCAAGCAAGGCAAGGAGACTTGATAAAAGCTAAATTCTTAAATTTCGTTAATACAAACGCTTGTAACTAGAGAATGAATAACTAGATTGTCATTTTTCAAAAACGAGAATGTAGAGAATTGCCTTTTCAATGAGGTGAAACACGGCACACTTTGCCATTTAAAAAATTGAGTTGACAGCGCCCGTGGCGCCATCTTTGAATTTGAAGAATTGAATTTATTGTCAAAATCAACTTCATTTTACGTGAATCACCCTGTATTTTGTTAGAACTCTCTAACTCGATTCGTTCAAAAGTTAGCAGGGGGGGGGTTACTTTATGGACAGACTGTATATTAAGATTAGTACCTTATAATCATATATACATATGGCCAGCCAAAAATATTAATTACCCCTACATTTAAGATAATATTTATTAAAACTCTTTTATATAGAGATATCCAAATGAAAACTCTTTTACATACTAATTTTGCTTTATATTTGTATAAATGCAATTGTATACAGGGTTGGGCAAAAGTTCCGGAACGGTTCGATTACAGCCGAACGGAACGTTTTATAAAATTCAAGTTTTCGGCACTTTAATCAATGAAAAGTTTTAGAACTTTATGACGTGTTTTTTATTTCCTATTTGCAATTTCCTAATTGAATGTTAAAAATATACTAGGTAGCTTGTATACTATCACATTAACTTTTTTAAATCCTTTTTCATTTGAAAAAAAATATAACTTCTTTATTTTCAATTTCATTTTCATTTTTCAATTGGTTTTCAATACCTATCATTCAAATTTCATTATATTTACATGTTTATTTGTTAAAGCGTCAAAATAATTGTTAGTTGTCAATGTTAGTTTATTGATAATTCTGTAGTTTTCTGCTTCTAAAAACTTATCATCAAAATGGCGCAACTGATGAAAGAAAGGGAATGGATAACTTGACTCAAGATGATTGGATACGAATATATGCGTCGATCTTTTCAGGAAGCAAGTGAACTTTTCAGCGATACCTTTCCTGATCGAAACCCGATTTACAAGTCTACGGCATATCGGAACAATTTTGAGATTATGGGAATCGTCAAAAATTTACCAAAAGTTGGTCGTCCAAAAACAGCGACAAATGAAGACCAATCTTTAGATATATCTACTTCTAGCAATTGAAGATGAACCTTAAACGTCAATTCCGAGACTTGCATTACAAACTGTTGATATATAGAGATCCGTCCAACGGATATTAAAGACAAGTAATATCCATCTTTCAAAGTTAGGTTTCTTCAGGAACTTTTGGAAGATGACTAGGTACGTCGTCCAATGCACTTTTGCCAGGACAAATGAATCGCTTAGAATAGGTACCTAATTTTGCATATCGCATGTTATCTACATTTTGTTTAAATGGAATTGTCAACCATGCCTATTGACTCTACTGGGCTGATGAAAATCCACATTGATAGGAAGAGACACACAACATCCACAAAAGTAAAATGTTTGGGCGGGTATAAATGGATCATATGTAATAGGTTATTTTTTCTAAAGGTTACTGCAGATATCTGCCATTTAAATTTATTTTTTATAAGATCCTCAGTTGCTCTAAAATGATGTGCACTTCCAATAGAATGAAGGTTAGCCACACATTACCAAAACTGTTAGAAACTTTCTTTACGTTTTGTGTTCCATTTAAAAAGTATAAGTTGTGGTAAACCTTTTTTTCTGACACCCTGTATAAATCTCAAAAACAATAATCTGTGCCCCGTTGAAATAAGAATCGACATGTCTCTGGATTTTGGTTTAAAAACTTTTATATAGGTTCAAAGTTATTCAAGGTGAACTTTTTTCGGTGCACCACATTGTATGTATATTTATTTATACACATACATATTTTTGTTCATTTAAATATGTAATCCAAATGTTGATAAATTTTGTAAACTATTATGATGTGTTGCAACCGATATTTATTTTTCAAAAAAATGTCAAAAGATCAAAAGATACTGCAGCTACAAGTGTTAGAAGGAGTTGATTGATTATAAAATCCTTATACAATACATAACTTTTTATGAAATATTATTTTAGTCACAATAATTCTGTTACTATAACATATATAATCCCTATATCCGCCAGAGAATACTATACCAAAATTTGTATTACAGTGGGTTTCATTGACATTTATATCTGGACACCTAGAATACAACAAAGCTGCGATAAACCTCAGCCTCAATTCCCTCAATAAAGGATCAGCCTTCCTATATTTTGAACTCTCTATTATCACGTACCTACGTATTTTAACATAAAGTGAAATATTTTATAGCAAGAGCAAGAACTAATTAATGAACCTATTTATAATTTTGTGTCGGCTTAATTTCATATTTTCGTCTGTGCTGTAACAAATATAAGTTTCCTCCACTACAAAAAAGAAAAATGCACAGTACTCAGAATAGAGAAAGACTCTATTTCGGTGTATATTTGGATGAGAAGCTTCGAAAGACTCGCGAATTATCGAATGTACACAATTTCGGTCCCATACTCTCGCTATAACGCTAAAATCGTCTATGATTGAAATCAAATTCTTACAGTAGTCAAAAAATGCGGGGCACTCGAGGAATGCTTGCCGCTAGCCGGCAAACTCGACCTTACGAAGACGGCCTTTAGACAGCAAGGCTACTGCAGAGACACCGTACAGCAGCCGACAAAGCCGCATCTTGTTTTAAAGACACAGATTTAGTATTAACCGAGAGTCAAAATAAAACCAATAAATTTATAGCTTTTAAAAGTGTTTATAAAACATTGGCCGCCTCAACATGCTGATGACCATTTATTTCAGAACCGGAGGCCGTACTGTTTCTTTTTCTATGCGCAAGAATTTTATAATACCAGTTCTGTTTTCTCGTCGTTTTTATTTACTATATCATATATCCTTACTCATTACTGGCTTTATCAAGGCATCTGGTATGGTGGAAGTTTGGATCTTTGATCGGCTGTGCCTTTTTATCTCCCAGTGGGTTTTATTACTGGTATCTTAAAAAATATACCATATAATTGTCCTATGAGACACAGATACTATTCTTAATTGTCCTATAATACAGGGCATTCTATGCTAATTATGCCAGTTAATAGTTTTGAACATTTACCAAATTTTTACGCCTATTTTATGTATCAACATATTTATAATACCTGAGTAATTATGAACAAGATAAATAACACTCCAACTTTCAATACTGAGCAGAGGTTAAATAAACGAATAAAAAATATAAGTCCATAATATAGATTCTTGCTTCTTATAGTGTCTGAGAGTAAACGTTCTGCCTGATAAGATGATAATTTCAAGTAACTCCTTTCGAAGGACATAGATTGGGTATTATAATATTGTCAAGTATGTACCTATCATTCTCCAGTCATTCTCGACGACCCCATGTGTGAGATCTTCTATGATATGTCGCGTGTAGAACCTAAAGGTAATTTACTTCCCCTTAGTAGCGTAAAGTAGTATTTGAAAATGGCAAAATGGATAGCCAAGCCATTTTTTTGAGGATGAGTAAAGTTCAGGCCCAAATTCCATACTGCCAGGTCATCTTGAAAACGGTGGCTTTAGATATCTTGGCTGATTTTGTCGATCTTTATAATTTTTTTACTTTTATAAATAAAAATATTTGCTACATCTTCTGTCAACAGAAAAGTTGTACAATCAAAAAAGTAACGAGAATTACGGTTTGTAAAATATTATTGACCATTGCTTTGTTCCCTGTTGATTTTATCGAAAAAATGTCTTGGATAGAGCAAGTAATTTTTTAATATTTATTAGTGTGGAGGTACTTAAAAATTACCGAATGTGAATTTTAGAAAGTACATTTTTTTCAAGGTGTCTGCGTTGCCTTCATATACGTTGAAGAAAGCGCCTTTCGTTCTATGACAGTGTCCTAACAATTTGGGCAACTCATTTTATCTCGATTTCCTTTGGTGACAACTTCCTAACTTTCCTAATTTTCCTAATTTTAATAATACCTTCGTAGAAGTCAACGACTCCAATATTCAGTCATATTATGCAAATATTGCAACGACAAATCATGCACAAACATTGTACAGTTGCAGAAAGGTACTCGAACACCACGACTGCAACAAATTTCGCCCGATTGATTTTAACGAAGGTTCTTAACCGACGATTCCAAAATTCAGGAAGTCACCAACGAAGAGCGTTGAGATAAAAAGATTTGCATATATCTACTGTTATCCCAATGTTACAGAACAAAAAGTACTTTCTCGGGCTCGTGTATTTTTCCTGCTGCGGGACACCGTAAAAAAATCGTCTGAAATTCTACCTCAGTGGCAATGCGGAAAAGAGGTTTATAATGTATATACGACATTCACAATAAAACTGCGAATTTGCCCTACGAAAAAAAAATCATTTACTTGACACAGTCAAATTTGGCGCCCTCTATCTTCCCTTCAATATTTTTATCTATTTAATGGATATACAAAAATTGTAGAGAATTACGTCCTCTACCCCTAAGTTTTATTTCAACATTATTTCAATAAAACAAATAAAACCATAGTCAATAATAATTTCCAACCCCTAATTATTGACGACACTTTTTTGGTTATAACTTTTCCCCTTGACAGAAATTAAAAAAGAAATTCAAACAAAACTCATAGAATATATTTTTCATTACAAAACTAAACAAAACAGAAAAAATTCACTAATAGGAGCCGAGATATCCCAACTTACTCCTATTTTCGAGATGGCTGCCGACGTATACGGAAATTTTGTTGCAACTTCGGGCATCTCCTATGACCTCCTACAAACTCTATAAAAAAAATTGACTATCCGATGTTTTTGATACGATTTTATTGGACCACATATACTAGAGAAGAGATAAAGAATCTATAAGGGATATAGAGCATATCTAGATTAAGATGCCGCGATCAAGGATCAAGACTAAGGAAGCATCGATCGGCCAGCAAAATAACCAGGTGTTAGTCCTCTAGATTCTAGATGGGATCATTTGCTTTATATCCAATTAACTAACCTACAAATAGAAACTGCTAAAGAATACTTTATTATTATTGAATTGGCTAGCCTAACTCTCCTCAAAGGTGTTGGAAGGTTAAACCTTGTACGTTTGAAAGGAACATATTACTTTAACGTAATGTGTATCGTAACGTAAAAAAAATTATGCATGCTATACCATTTTTGAATATCTAACTATATAGAAAGAAATGTGCCTTTTATGTTCTTTCTAAATAGATGAGGGCTGGAATTATATCTTCGGTAACCAAAGAGAGAGTGGATGTCCTATATGCTTCTCTCATGTATTTGTGCCTTCTGTATTCAGGATTAAGTCATAAACCTACTTTAATCTCAGGACTCGAATACCGACATATAACCTGGAACTTTACTTCCGAGTTTAGACTCAGAATTTCCAGTTTAAAATCGGAATTCCAAGATTAATGTGGGAATTCCAAGTTTAAAGTCAAAATTTAAAAATTAAGGTAGGAATTTTTCCTGGAAAGTTATAACTTCGACTTCAAAGTTGGAATTTGAAAAGGCATAATAGGTTGCCGTTTCTACGCCTTTTATTCATTCTTTTAGAAAAGCATGATGTACTTTGACCATTACCGTATATTATGCTTTTTTTAGAAGTGGGATAACCATAGAAACCTGAGGTACTCCAGCTTGACCTCACTCGAATAGAGAAAAGGAATACCATTTTTTGTTTATTTTATTTTGTAGGTGGAATAGATATTCCCAAAACAATTACAAATGAGTGGCTATTAGGAATTCGTACGAAAAAATATACTACACCATATTGAATATTACTGTGGAAGACAGTCATATTTACGGAAAAATAGTCTAAACATTGTTAGACTCCCCAACGTTTTTAAAACTCTTCTTATAATAAAAATAAAGTATCTTCAAGTATCAATCTATAATAAACATTCAAAGCAATCTGTAATTACCTTACCTACAACAATACAACCAGATCCGACGAGAAAATAAATTTCTGTCCGGACGTCAACGTATCTGTATAAAAAACATACACATTTGGGGAAAACCATTACTTTTATGGCTAATTTATATATTTTCAGTTCTACCGAAATAATTGACACGGAATATCAATAGCAATAAATAAAATGTGATTAGTGGCCGGTGGCTACGGCAGGTGAACGTCGCAGGGCAGCGTCACATAGCTGAGGTCACCGGGCAGAGCTGGAGTCGCCTGCCCGGACCAGTAAACTGCCTCTCTTAATTACCCATTACACAAACGGGCCGACTTTCTTTGATATAAACCGATAACGGCCGAGAGCCCTCCTCTATCACACGGTCTAGGGCTGTATTCCCAAGATCCCAGCGGGTACAAAACCACTTTTTGAGATACGGGAAAGAAGTTGACTGAAAATCTCTTTTTTTTTAATAATGTTCAATTTTAGGCAACATATGTTTAGTACGTTAAGTTTGAAAACATTATTGTAAATGTAGGATACACCGGTAGGATATCTACGAGATAAGAAATTCTAAATCAATTCAGAACTGAAGTAAATTCAATAAGTTTACATTGTTAGAGGTACTTACACAGGAAGGGCAATTTTTCGCACCTCAACGAATGATATAAGCAACTTTCATCCTGATCTTCCTTAATTTTCAAGAAAACTGATTTTCTCCTAAGGGCTCGGCAATTGTATGAACTAGCGTGTCAGAACTTATACAGTAAGCTAAGAATTTTACAGTGTCCAAACAACCAGCACTATTAGTCCCTGAAACGTAGCGATTACTATACAAGAACTTTTAAGGGTTTTGTTACTAGCCATAGGCATATAATGGTAACTGCAACATTCCACCAAAGTCTCTAGAAATTACCCGGCTACGTTCCACTGATATAGTTATTACATGACAGCTACTTAGGTACATTGAGCCAAAAAAATACTAAAATACTGACTTTTCGTTTGTTATACTTCATAAATTGGATATGGATTGATCTATATCCAATTTGTCAATCATTCCCATGCTACTGTAATTTGTCTTTTAAACTTAATTTTATAAAAGCTTAGAGAATAACTTTTCTACTTTGGTAAACAGCATAATATTAATCTGAAAGGAAAACACAATATCATCAGACTTTACCACGTACCTACTGCAGTCAGTTATATATTTTGAGTAAGTACTGCAACCGAGAATAAAGCACATAACCTAACAATTCATTTTACTGCGATATAAGTAAACATTGGGATATACAGTAACCATGGTTGGTAAGGATCATTTCTGGAGGTAGTGAAAACCTTATCTGTAATTAACATTACTTAGAAATTTTACAACTTTGAGTATAAACAAGCAGTTCCTAGAACATCGCAACAACTATTAAATCCACTTGGAGGTGATTGTTACCTTGAACCTTGAAGTCGTTATATTCACTATTACCTTTGGACATCACCTTCAAGTTTCAAAAACTTTAATGTTGTCCTACACATACTTCCACGTTGCCAATTCTAAGAAAGGTCATATAACTATAAATTACGGCTACTTTGGTTGGTTAGAGTATCAAATTTACTGACAAACAGAAATATTTAATATATGATCTATATGTCGCACAAAATGTCTTGCAATCGAGCCTGATCACAGATGTGCACTCAAAAATTAACAACAGGAATAATTTAAAATGCATTTTTGTCAATTAAAAGGCGAAATATAAAATTATCAAAATATGCCATCATACTTAGCATTCCTCAAGAATCGATAGTTATCAACGTAGAATTGAAATAAAGAAAAAAGCTTTCACGTGGAAAAGAAATCGTAAGGAATAAAAAAAATCATAGAAATCTAGATAGAAGAAAGAAACAATAGACGAGAAATAGAGACAAATGGAATAACATAACATTCGCCCAACATCCGACTGAGATTCGACCTTCACTTTGGCGACATCAACTGCACTGATTTGATCAAACATGTCCAAATAGCTGCAGAGAGGTGCATGAAATTCATGTGGTAGTGAAAATTCATAGACTTATTTATAGAAAGTTTAAGACTTGTAAAAGTCCTTCCGTGTTAGAATTAAGGTATATCCCGGATTGGAAGAAAAGTATGGTGTGAATTTCGAAAATTGAAAGGAATTCTTATAAAAGTCATTAACAGTTTACTTACACTGAGAAAAGGATTTAATTAAGATAAATAAAATTTCTTACCGCCGATTAAATTATTTATTTGTATTAGGCAAACATTTATTATTGAAATTTAGATAATGTTTGATTATACAGATTATTACAATAATTTATAGAAAACCAAATTTCATAGGAAATGGGAAAAATTATTTACTTTTTAAATATAATAATTATTCATATGACTTGTACTAATTGTAGAAAATGCTTATACTCACTCAGTTTTAGCATCAATAGAATATTCTACATGCGGTATCTCTTATATAAATATCTCTTAAGACATTTGACTGGGTTAATTAACATAAATTTATTGATATGTACAGGGTATTCGTGTATATTTTGACCCATACCTACAGGAGTTATTAAGAAAGTTAGAAAAAAAGTTTAAATACAAAAGTTGTTTGGTTTTCACGTATTATATTTTGGTAAAAAAAAATTGCATGCCGTAAATTTGAGAAAACCAATTGAACATAATAATTTTAAATGGGACACCCTGTATAATTTTAGACGCTTGGGAAAAAATAATTCTCTGATTTCAAAAATATATATTTTTTTGACATTTGCACTGACAGTTTTCGAAATAATTAATATTTAACGTTTACAATAAATCATACAAAAAAATATTAAAAAATTAAAATATTAGAAAATGTTTAAATAACTAAGGAGGTTACATCGAAAATTGTTAAATATTTTTTATTACTGTTGGTTTCTACTGTTAAATATTTTTAGTTCTTTGTATTTTTTGTATTTTTTTATGGTACTCGCTGTCGAATATTTCGAAAACTATCAGTGCAAATATGTAAACAAAATATATATTTTTGAAATCAGGAAGAAAATATTTCCCCAAGGATGTAAAATTATACAGGGTGTCCCATTTAAAAATATTATGTTCAATTGGTAGTCCCAAGTTTACAACATGCAATTTGTTTTCGACCTATCTAAAAGATAATACATGAAAAACCAAACAACTTTTGTATTTAATTTTTTTTTTCTAACTTTCTTAATAACCCCTGTAGGTAGGGGTCAAAATATACGTGAATACCTTCTACATACTTATATATTTTGAATTAAATAACAGCATCTGATGAAGCCACCTCCGTTGTCTTCCGAAGCCAGCTTCGGGGACAATTAGTTCATTATATTCTTATTCACTGAACGGTTACCGCGACCATGTGGTCTATTGTGGCTCACACCTACTTATATTTCACCCAACAGGTCCAGCCTTTTAATGAAGCTGATCACCTTATTGGGTGAGAACTTATTCAGATCCTCTGGCAGAAGTTGTTCTTTGCCAAATAACGAGTATCTGATCCTTTCCCCAGCGGGACAGGTGCATAAATATGTGGTCTGCCGCTTCATCATCTTCTAAGCACAAGAGGCACTCAGCATCTTCTGCTAGACCGTATTTGTACAAATAATATTTTAAACGGCAGTGACCAGTATATGTATAGGCCAATTAAAGTTAGTGCAACTTGCTTTACTACAAGTTTTTTAGGTCTTGTTTTTGAAGGGTTTATTATGAACGCCTTCGAATGAACTAATCTTGGTAGTTCATGCCATTACTGGAGGATTTGCCCCTCAGTCCAGGTCAAGAGGGTTGCTTTGGCAGTACTGGAGGATATGCCAAGCACCGGTTCTGGTCCGACAAATTCAGAAGCAGCACCATCCCTGGCTAGAGAGTCGGCTGCTTCATTCTCTTCATGGCCGGAATAGGCTGGGACCCAGACCAGAATTACTCTATTTTTTGTGTTCAAATGAGGGAGCGCCTGCTGACAACTCCATACTGTTTTTGAGTTACAACGGTAGGATCCAAGAGCTTTAAATGCTTCTTGGCTGTCTCAGAAGATTTTTATCGATTAACGTATATGTTGCGTTTGTTCCAGCCTCTGTACACACAATTCGATGGCATAGATTTCTACCTGAAATATATTTGCATAACTACCAAGGCACGAGGACAATTCTTGGTATATTCTCTTTACAAAGAAATTTTGAAAAATAATTATTTATCTATAACAAATAAATGCAAAAATAAATAACTAATAATTTAAAAAAACTGTGGCTTATTAGCGGTTTCAAACAAGACCTTTCCCTGAGTGTAATTAATGAAATATTGAGATTTATTTAACTTGTATATTCATAAACATCTTTAACTGATTCCATTATATAATAATATAAAATATTTTCAGTTCCATAAAAGACTATCTCTCGGCTCATCGGTTTAAGCATAATTCATGCAATGTTTCAGAATATATAGTTCTTGCTTACGTGTATACTACATACTTATAGTACGTATTTACATAGGTAAATATTAATGAAGCATTAACAGGCAATAACTTGAATTCTTGTCTCTATTTTGTTTTACTATCGTTTATTAAACTTTTAACCATATTTATGATAATGGTTAGTTCACTGTCTGTGGCTAAAACATAAAAGATTTTTTCAAAAACCAGGTTTGATTTCTAAAAATCCCTTTCTAAATGAATTAGTAATATCATTATACGAAAAATATTTTGTTCTCACCGCGTAAAGATACTTAAGTAGGTATTATCTTTTTTTTTCCTGCCAGTCTTCAATTGTAATATATTATTATTAAGTACTGTGTTAGATAAATAGTCTCATATATTTAATGTATTCTTGAATACCTTGAATATTATTACCTATCTCAAGCAGTTTTTCAGTACTGCAAAATATGGTGGTAATTTTCCATGGTTCAGTTAGCCTCGTAAAATTCTAATTATCTTTAATTAGTTATAGTAACAATATATTTTTATGTTCAGTATAATATAATATTAATATCTTCTGTAGACAGATGACCCTCATAGCATATATTAGCATACATCACTTCAATGCTCTTACTTACTAAAATTATTAATATAACTTATAGTTATTCAAATACAGTGTAGATATAATGTGCATATATTCAAATGTATTACGTGTTAGAAAGTATTAAACGCGTTTGAATAACACAACATTTAGTAATTTTAAAATTAGTAAGTACAGTATAAATAATAATTTTATTTACAACTAATAATAATAATAGTAATAATAATAATAATAATAATAATAATAATGATATGCACAATGCCATCACACACCAGTTTTATATGGATGATCTCAAACTCTACTCTAGAGGACCAAACCAACTTAACAGCCTGCTGGAAACAGTTATTACATTTAGCAGAGACATACATATGGAACTGGGAATAGAGAAGTGTGCTTTGCTACATGTGACGAGAGGAAGAACTCGTGAAGGTGACAGTATGACCCTTGCTGACGGAACCACATTAAACTCTGTTGATGACGACGCCTATAAGTACCTAGGCATTGAGCAGGTTTTAAACATTGACGAAAGCCTAAATAAGAACAAAATTAAACAAAAATTCTTTCAGAGATTAAATAAAATCTTAAGTGCTCACCTTTATGCCAAAAATAAGATTCAAGCCATTAACACATGGGCAACTCCAGTACTAACATATACTTTTGGTGTATTGAGATGGACCACCATGGAACTGCAGAGCCTGGACAGGAAAATAAGAACAACCCTCACGTCACACAGAATCTACCATCCTAAAGCTGCCCTTGAAAGGGGGTCCGTGAAGTTAGCCCCCAACTCCTGGAGTTGGACGGTACTAATCCACAGTCGGTTAGTACGTCGTTAGTAAGTATTTGTAAGCCCATTGGTAACATTTGTAAGTAAAGGGTAACCGATTTATTTGTTATTAATTTTTAGCGGCTAACTTCTTAGCAGCCCCCAAGTTGTTTATAATTGTAGTTTTTATGTTATCAGCTATTAGTAAATCATTTGTAAGTATTTGTAAGTTGACTGTCGACATTTGTAAGTCCCTAAGAAAAAAGTTATAACCAGTTAATAAATGGCGGCTAACTTCTTAGCAGCCCCCAAGTTCATTCAGAATAATTTTTTTACCTTACCAGTTGTTAGTAAATCGTTTGTAAGTATTTGTAAGCCATCTTGCAACATTTGTAAGTCACTAATAAAAAAGTTACAACCAATAAATTAAATGAAGGCTAATTTCTTGGCAGCCCCCAAGTTCTTTCAGAATGTTTTTTTCATCTTACCAGTTCTTAGTAAATCGTTTGTAAGTATTTGTAAGCGGTCTTGCAACATTTGTAAGTCGCTAATAAAAAAGTTATAACCAAGCAATTAAATGAGGGCTCACTTCTTAGCAACCCTCAAAATCTTTCAGAATATTTTTTTAAGGATAGAACCTTGCCAGTTGTTATTAAGTCGTTTGCAAATATTTGCAAGGTGACTTTCAATATCTGAATGCCACTAATAAAGAAATTATAACCAATTAATTAAACGGTGGCTAACTTCTTCGCAGCTCCCAAGCTTTCTCTAAATGTTTTGTTTACCTCACAACTGATCATTTACAAGTCCCTAATATAACAGTTACTTATCAATTAATTCTGCCGGGGAAACTTGTTTGTCTTGTTTGTTTTATTTACTGTTGTTGTCGAAAATAAATAAAAATATTTATTTTGAAAAAAGTTTTATTTTGCAAGCTAAAGATTTTACTAACGTAAGATACAGATCTTGCGAGATATACCTAACATAAATGATAAAATATGACAAAATCAAAATCTTGTTAAAAAGTATCTAGTTTAGTCCTAACCTAATTTCCTAACCTAATCCTAGCTATTTATCAAGTATAATTCAATATATATTGTAGTGTAACATACCCGGGTCCGTTCAACAAAGTTGAATGAAGTAAATTAATTATGGCCAGTAATCGAAGAATTATAACCTACGTTGTGTTTATTGTGGTGATTTAGAATAAATATTATTAACTTACCTCGGATGCACTAATTAGTCACTGAATAGGGAGGCTTAAGGAAGGTGAAAATCTTAAATAATAATAATAACAACACCAATTCGTAAATACACCTACTTTATTGAATTACTGAAATCTACCAGTGCCGTACTCAGCCTTGAATTCACGGAGGGAAAGAGCACGGCAGAGAAACCTCCGATCTCAATTCAAACGAATCTCTGTTATACTGTTGCAAGGTGATAAAGGAAATAATACATACAAAACCTTATGAAATATTGAAGTACTCGAATTTACAGTATCACACATACATTCTCAATACAAAACTGAAGAGGGTAATTGTTAGTTAGCCGACAGTCGTCGGAAGGTACTGAGGTCCCATACGGGAGGCTACTCAGCTAATAGTTGAAATTGAGCTAAAATCTCGATATTTTATCATATTTTATTCTTTGTTATACTCGGATGTTCGCTCAAGCACGGGAGAAAATATTAATAAATTCATCAAGGCTCTTTCATAGTATCTAACAGAATAGTACTGTAAATTCCAGTAATAAGCAGTAAAACCCTGTGTTTTAATAAGAAAACAATATCAATCTCAACAGTAGAACTTCGATTCCAACTAAACATACAATACAAGAAATGTATTGCTCAATTGAGATAATTAAATTATCTTACCTCGAATACAAGCACAGTAAATTAAATGAGTGTACAAACAGATTAGGTATATTATATTATTTGAATAATAATAGAAATTATTGAGGTGAGTTCATGAAGGCGAATATAACTAATTAAGAAATTGTGTTATTTAATAATTAATAATAATAAAAAAAATGACATTAAACAAAAATTATATATCGTAAAAGCAACATAACCTAAACATCAACAAGTACTTTACTAACCTGTAAATTAGATAATTTCTCCAAATCCAATAATACACAATTCACAAAAACTAAAGAACTAGCTCAAGACTAGAGGTAATTAATATGACTTGTTCGAGGCACTCCTAAAACCACACTCCCCTGAACCGCGTTCCCGTGTCCCTCTCATTACCGTCCTCGTCAACCTCCCCTTCTCACCCCGTACAGCAAACGCGTTGACTCTTATCAAGTGTTCTTTATTCGGGTTACAAAAACAAATAATAATCTTCAAGTTACCAAAACAAAATAAAATTCAAAGAGGTGGTTCCTCTCAATATTTTTTTAACTATTTCACAAAGGTTACTCAAATATTACTGCGCTGCAGTTGTTCAAAATAGATAGGTATGTAATAAATAATGGACCATGAATCCACGCTTATTTAAAAAAGGCGGGGACTTAATAAATTTAGATCTTATAGTATTTAAGTATATTGTCTGTTTTCTAATGTGTGTAGTGTTTTCTAAAAAATTCGGTATACACAGCAGTAGAGCAAAGTTAAGTGTGAGCCTAACTCACACGTACCTACATTGCATTCTTAAACAATAAAAAAGATGAAAAACAGAATAAAACCAACCCATACAATAAAATTAAAACAGGAAATTGATGTATTAGGTAAGAAAACAGTTTTTGGATATTTATTGTCACTAATCTAATTTAATACGTATGTTAAATCATTATTTTTAGCTATTAAGTAACCTTGGAAAAGTCTGAAAACTCGTACGAAACGTAGGATATTTGTCGTAAGTTGTTAGTAAATCGTTTGTACATATTTGTAAGCTGACTTTCAATATCATTTGCAAGACTCTAAGAAGTTACTACCAGTTAATCCAGTGAAGTAAACTTCATTCTTTTGTTTACCTTAACTATTGCTAATGGTATTTATTATAACATCATTTATTAGTATATTTGTATGCTGACTTTTTTCATTTGTAAGTTGTTAATGAAAATGTTATTACTAAATAAATTCATATCAATTCCACAGAGGCTTACCTCTTATTAGTTCTAACTAAAAGTAAAATGTCATATGTATAAGTCATATACTTAACGTATCTACAAGGCACTAAAATCAGTTAGAAATCGCCGACATATTCATTTTAGTTGGGGATTCTTCCTATATTTGTAACTTTCAGTTACCTCACTCAGACATTATAAGATAATCTCTACTTCACTCAAAACACTTTAAGGTTCATATATAGTGGGGTAGGTTATCTACCAAATATAATATTAATATAAATATAAATCTATAAACATAATATTAATATCTACCAAACCAATACCAATATTAAATTAATTGTTGGTTGGGTACAATAATAGTTGTTTAAAATAAATATTTTAAAATTTTAGTATTCAAGGGAAATCTTTATATTAAATATCAAAAAAAAAAAAATTGTTAATTTGATGAAATCAGTCCTACATTTCTAAGCTAAAGCTTTAGCCGCAAAGATGAAAAAGGCCGACTTAAAAATGTTCCGAATCGGACTCATCTCGGTAAATAGTATAGTTTTAAAAGAATCTTTATTTAGTTAATGGCATTGGTTCTTCCATTGACCAGTTACTCTTAGTTAGTTAATTTTCTTAGTTACTTGAAAGCAGACACTTACCGATTTCGCGCTAATTATGCGCTCATCAGAGTGCCCTAGCGCATGATAACGCGAAGATGGTCAGTGTCTGGTAGGTGGTCTCGATGAATGATATGTGGCGACTCCTGCAGAGATGCCGATTATTAATGCATTGCCAGTCGGGGCACATTGACCGTGGAGTAGTTGTTTTCGGCATCTCCTTCAAATAAATTTAGTTTTCGTTAAATACTATTCACAATGAAATATTAATATATTTTCGTTTCATTATGAAAAAGTTGTCACATAAATGACTGTAATTGTATAAATTTTTTATATATACCGTTCTCAAATCAAATCAAGTCTGTAACGGTACCTATTGCTGTCTGTGATCAGTATTACAATCACTAATATTCTGAAATTTATTTGTTGAATAAATATCCTACGTTTCGTCCAAGTTTTCGGACTTTTTCAAGGTTACCTAATAGCTAAAAATATTGGTTTAACAAGTAGTAAATTAGATTAGTGACACAATAAATATCCAAAAAAGTTTTTTCTTAGGAACCTAATATCAATTTTCTATTTCAGTTTTATTGTATGGGTTGGTTTTATTTTGTTTTTCATGTTTTTTATTGTTTAATAATGCAATGTACGTGTGAGTTAGGCAGAGAATAATCCGTATTTGGTGTCCCTGTGATTCTCTGCTTAACTTAACTTTCGTATTGCTGTAAGTATATACCGAATTTTTTAGAAAACACTACACGCATTAGAAAACAGACAATATACTTAACTATATAAGATATAAATGTATTAAGTCCTCATTTTTTTTAAATAAGCGTGGATTCATGGTCCATTATTTATTACATACCTATCTATTATGAACAACTGCAGCGCAGTAATATTTGAGTAACCTTTGTCAAATAGTTAAAAAATATATATTGAATTATACTTGATAAATATGTACTTACTAAACTAGATACTTTTTAAAGAGATTTTGATTTTGTCATATGTTAATCTGTTAGGTATATCTCGCAAGATCTGTATCTTACGTTAGTAAAATCTTTAGCTTCTAAAATAAAACATTTTTTTTTATTTTCGACAACCACAGTAAATAAAACAAACAGGACAAACAAGTTTCCTCGACAGAATTAATTGATAAGTAACTGTTGTATTAGGGACTTGAAAATGATTAGTGGTAATGTAAACAAAACATTTAGAGAAAACTTGGAAGTTGCTAAGAAGTTAGCCTCCGTTTAATTAATTGGTTATAATTTCGTTATTAGTGACATACAAATATTGAAAGTCACCTTGCAAATATTTACAAACGACTTACTAACAGCTGGCAAGGTAAACAAAATATTTTGAATGACTTTGAGGGTTTGCTAAGAAGTGAGCCCTGATTTAATTGATTGGTTATAACTTTTTTATTAGCGACTTGCAAATGTTGCAAGACAGCTTACAAATACTTACAAACGATTTAACAACTGGTAAGGTAAGTAAAACCTTCTGAAAGAATTTGGCGGCTTGGTGTGAAGTTAGCCCTCATTTAATTGATTGGTTATAACTTTTTTATTAGCGACTTACAAATGTTGCAAGACGGCTTACAAATACTTACAAACGATTTACTAACAACTGGTAAGGTAAACAAAACATTCTGGACGAACTTGGGGGCTGCTAAGAAGTTAGCCTCCATTTATTAATTGGTTATAACTTTTTTATTAGAGACTTACAAATGTCGACAGTCAACTTACAAATACTTACAAATGACTTACTAATAGCTGATAACATAAAAACTACAATTATAAACAACTTGGGAGCTGCTAAGAAGTTAGCCGCTAAAAATTAATAACAAATAAATCGGTTACCCTTTACTTACAAATGTTACCAATGGGCTTACAAATACTTACTAACGACTTACTAACCGACTGTGGATTAGTGCCGTCCAACTCCAGGAGTTGGGGGCTAACTTCACGGACCCCTTGAAAGGCTATATTTACCGAGAATCCAAGGAGGCAGAGGACTTCTTAATCTGGAAAGTGCACATCAATCCCAATGTTAGAACATGAGAAGATATTTCTTGAATAATAACTCACCCGTCCATCAAGCATTAAGGCACGTAGACATTAAATTATCTCCCTTGAATTTAGCTACAGACCAACACGAACAGCAAATAAATATCAATGAAAAGCTAGAGCAGGACTGGTGTCAAAAATCCATTCATGGCAGATATCCGAACCACCTAAAAAACAAGGATATAGATAAGCAGCACTCTCTTACCTACCTGCAACAAGGATATCTATTCCCGGAAACTGAGGGAGCTCTTTGTGCAATTCAGGACCAAGTAGTACCCACAAGAATGTACAGCAAACATATACTTAAAGAACACATCGATGTTACGACCTGTAGATTGTGCAAAGCCTCCCAGGGATCCATTCAGCATTTAATATCTGGATGCACCGCACTGGCATCCACTGCCTACCAGTCAAGACATGACAGTATGGGTAGGATTGTACACCAAGCCTTGTGCCTGAAAGAAAAACTCATTACAGTCAAACAAGAAAACTATAAATACTTACCTACATCAGTAACTGAAAATCAAAAAGTTAAAATTTACTGGGATATGGAGATTGTCACAGATAGGCCTGTAGCGCATAACCGTCCAGATATTGTTATGCTCGATAAAGAAAAACGAATTGCAATTTTCATTGATTTTACAGTTCCGCTAGATGAAAACATTGAAAGAGCACATAACGGTAAGATAACCAAATATGATGAGTTAGCCCAAGAAGTCAAGCAAATTTGGCAACTAAATAAAGTTATCATCTTGCCGATAGTCATCTCGGCAAATGGTTTGGTCCACAGAAAACTGGCTTCTTATCTGGAACAACTGCAACTGAGCCTACAGTTAATAGGACCAATGCAAAAAGCATTTTAGCCACAACAGCAATAGTTCGAAGAGTCTTCTCTAATTAGTAGCCATCTCTTACGTCCTTGGATATCCCGGATGTACGAGCTACACCCAGAGTAGAGTAATCTGTGAAATTAAAAAAAAAATAATAATAATAATAATAATAATAATAATAATAATAATAAGTACCAGTCCTACCATACACTCCAGGAGATATTGAGTCCGTTGTGGGGAATGAGAGGCGCCGAATTTATTGAAACTACTCATTTCCCACGCTCAGGCAGATTTGAGCCAATAAGTCTGATGTAGTCCTCCTCGACCACCAGCTCAAGACAATGTTTGTCATCGAGTTCTCGGCTTCTACCGAGACCAATATTGTCTTGAAAGAGGAGGAGAGACGGATGAAATATCGAGACCTTCTCTTCGAACTCCGCAGACTCAATCCAGAACATACGGTGAAGCTTGTGGTACTGATAATAGAAGCCCTCGGTGGAGCAAGAGATACACGGAGCACTGCTTTCGGAACTAAAGATTATACCGGTATGCCGAAATTCGGCACATCTTCTAGCCGGAAGAATGCAGAACGCGGTCATTCTTGGGCTCATTACATCTACTGGGGGCACATGATTAATGCACATATACATGATGGTACTGTTAACCACCAGCGGCCGACCCTGAGAATCGGAGCCAAGGAACCGGTTCTGAATTGGATTGGACTGGATTTAAAAAAAAAAAAATAATAATAATAATAATAATAATAATAATAAAAAATTAATTGAGGAAGCCGTTACTATGTGGTAATTTAACATCTTGTAGAACAATGAAAACACGCTATATATAGTGGTAAAATACATAGAAGCGTGTTTTCATTGTTCTACAAGATAATAATAATACATAATTATTTTCAACAGTAGGTAAATAACCGAACTACAGGTAACATACAAAAACAAATTAGACAAAATATTTGGAAAAACCAAAAACTGCTGATCCTTCTTCAATAACACAGTAGGCGTTCATTTAACAAGTTTTAGACTTGGACATTATGAAGATACTTTTTTACAGAGAGACTTTTGTGGTCAATATCAACCCTCGATCGTCTTTCCCTGTATCAATTTCTGTTTTTCTTATGGCGATCATCTTGGATTTTTATTTTGTGTGATAGCCCTTGAAATAACCTTTCCAACTATATGTGACATGTGTGATTTATCTTTTATTTAAAGGACGCTATTTGAGAAAAGCTGTAATTTAAATAAAAAAGTAGGCTGTGAATAATTTTATTCTAATGAAAAGAAACGAAAGGAGGTATAAAGTTATTTGTATAATATGGTACAAATTAAGCTAACTTTAAGCAATGGTAGCTGTAAACGATGTGAACAATAGAATAACATATTTAGAAAATTTTCCGGAAAGACGTCAACCAGATACGAGAATATTTCAAAGATTAGTTTTGAATTTCCTGAATAATGGTAGTTTTACTGCAAATAAGACCTGCAACAATGATTCAGAATGAAGAAAGCGTGAACAATATTATACAAGTATCAAACCAGAATATAAAAAAAGACAAAACAAAAAATCGAAAATAAAACCAAAAACTTAATATTAAGCGGTTCAATGTGGCCACCGTCTTGGTCAATGCATTTGACAAACATATAGACAAACTCGAATTCCTATGTCCAGAATGTTTCTTATTTATCTATCTATCTATAAAAATATGGAAAAATTTGAGTTTGTAAGGTGTCACAAGAAAATAAATTAGTCTATCCCTATCCAGTACATAGATTATCACAAATAGAGAATGGCCATATTATATGTGCATAAAATTGTATAATAAGTTACCAAATTGTATAAGTCAATAAATAGGATAGGTAGTTTTAAGAAAGCAATTATAAAAATCATAGTCTCTGCTCTACTCTATACCTACTCAATACATTACTCTAAATTTGGTTAACTAGACGTGTCATTTTATCTGTTCTTTGAACTTTCTATGAAAGATGATTTGAAATAGAACAGCTCTATTATTATTATTGTTGTAATTATCATTCTAAATGTAGTCAGCTCTCATCTCGGACGTTGACTGATAGATTTAATGAGACTCGCAACTGACTGGAACCGAGAACATCCTAGTGGATGAGTAAATCAATTTTCTATTCAATATTTAAAAATATACAACGTATTGTTCCTTAAGGAAATATTTAATGATAGATACAAGCTTGATTCAACGGTCAAGAACCAATTAAGGATTAATTAAAGAGGATTGTTCCTCTTGGCAGTGCGTGGTTACAAGAACATAAATAAAATTTGAAATGTAATATGATTCGTTAGACATGGAACAGCTTCATAATCCCATACTTATTCAGGTATTCAGCCAAAAAAAAATGTATAATGTGAAATTATTAATATAATATATTAATAATAATTATTTACTACAACAATTAATAATTATTTATTACAACAAGAAGTGCAATTGAAACAAAAAATGTTGAACGAAATGCAGCGGTGTATGATTTAAATTATTTTATTGGTTATCCATTATCTTCTTAAATGAATTGGTGAAATATTACTAAGTGGAAGTGGATATCACCCGGCCTTAATCTGCTGGATTTTTTAATAGCCTTTTTTATATAATTTGAAATGGACATTGGACGTAGACCAATTTTTTAAAATAAGCATATTAGTTGCTTCCTAGATCACTCTATTTACATGTCCATGTTGTTATGTATTGCAAGAAGTAAATACCTACGATTGCTAACCACATTGTTCTTTTTGTATCTTGTTTTTATTTTGCAGTAATATGTTGTAATATGTCAATTTTATTCTTAAGTTGTAGTTATATAATCTAGGTATGCCAATTATCTGAATAGAATTTGAAAAATAAATAAAACATGATAATCCATGGAAACATCCACAAATATTTGCAGGTAGTGGGTAGGCACGATCATATCAACCCTTAATCGACAGTCCTAGATTAAATATCTCGTTAGTATTTCCCAAACGATGTCGATTTGTGTCCCAGTCGTAAAAGTTAAAGGAACCGGCGACCGGCTGCAGAAGCGACCAAATTAAAACCCAAAGAGTACCCAGTATATTAAATTTATCGGTTTTAGAAGGTTCCGTACGAGCAATAAAGATAAAGAGCGGATGACAGAGGCGATCCAACTCGCTGGGTGGCCTTGTTGAAACAATTCTTAAAATGCCTAATACTACTAATTTTATAGAATAATCTAGCGTTCTCTTTGCTCTTCGGTTTCGGTTATAACGCATGTATGCGGTATCCGAAGTGCCACAAAGTTATTTGCATATAAACTGCGAAGGAGATAATAGGTCGTTCGCGAAGCACACTTGGCTTTTAGTGTTACTGGTAGTGCTACCACTTTATGGGTATCTATAAACGATTCATTTCATGGAATCTACGAAAAGTGGAGACCTATCTGATATATCACTTGCAGTATATTCTACTTCTTGAGTATTCACTATTACTTTTATTTTAATAAAATCGAATAGAGTTTTCATTTCGCTCATTTTTATAATTTACTATATTCAAAGTTGTATAAAAGTAAATACACTGAGAGTGTGGAACTAATTCGATAAAAAAAATGTTGAATTTGTAAAAGAATCCTGGGACCCTTCAACTTTTGTTTTTGAAAGTGTATATCTTTTAATAATTGGCGCTTGCTTATTTTCTTCATCGTGTGACATCATTTTAGATTTTTTTTTTAATTATTACCCATATTTTTGACATCGTAGTTAAATATATTTATGGTATCATCAAGATAGTGCTCCCGCAAACTTTCAGTGACGATCCGCAATTATTACTTAGACCAAATTATTTCCAACAGATGGATTGGTAGGAGAGGAGCTATTGAGTGGCTTGCACGATCCGCCGATCTTACCCCACTTATTTTTTTCCTGTGGGGCTATCTAAAAAGTAACATTTATTTTAAGAGGCCAAATACGATAGATGAGTTAAAGCAGAGAATCCACAATGAAATTAGAGCCATTAGAGCAGACACTAACCGCCATGTTCTCCAGGAATTCTTATTTCGACTAGGATATTGTCAAGAAGTGTTTGTGTGGCAATTTGAACATCAACTTTAATTATAGTTAATTGCTATTTTATTAAATTTACCAACCCATTAAATGATTACTAATCTATAATACGTTTCATTTGAGTTTTCTTTTTACTTTAAACTCGGTTATTTCGAAAAATATCAACGTGAATATAATAGTGTGCCATATTGCTGGAATCGAAATTTCAACGGCTAAACTACGATGTCGATATGTGTTATCATTAAAAATATTGACGATGACATGACGTCACAGGATGAAAACAAAAGACAATAAGCAAGCGACAATTATCAAAAAAGATGCACTTTCAAAAACAAAAGTTGACGGATCCCAGGATGTTTTACAAATTCGACATTATTTTTCATCGAATTGAACATAGTACGATACATTATTTTCTTAGAATAAAAGTTAGAAATAGATGAATTCGTTGGGGTACGGTTAGTGAATAGAGAAACAAAGAAATTATTGTTCTTACTATAGTTCCTAAAGAAAAACAAGGATGATGACGTATATTGAATTGAAAAGCAAGTATTTGCTCTTGGCTGTGTTCCACGAATGGTCAGACCAGTCGAAATTGTTCAGACAACAAATATTTTAGTGGTAAGCTCAATCAGCTGACTGGTAAAATTGGATAGAGTTTAAAATGCTATATTACAAACACAAGAAAGGGCGACAGATATTCTCGTTCAGCCAGTAGTTCTACATACTTTGAATGTTTGCTGAACACAACCTTAATTAGAAATATTAGGCAAGAAATTGAAATTGTGGCTGTAAAGACGCCAGTTAGAATTTGTGACAGTAAACTAAACAATCATGGAATATTGGTATACGATTTGTGCCTGCACATTATCACTTAGGAACAGTGTTATTCAAAAGCAGTTGAGTTTTGTCTTTGATTTTTATATAATCCCAATGATGAGTAGCTAAATTATTTTCATTACGGACGAAACTAGCTTTTTACTTTAATGGACAAATTAATTTTCTGAATATGTAAATTTTGAGAAGCCAGAACTTTATGTTAGAATTTAAGGTCTCCTTGGCCCATAAAAAATATTAGTCTGGGTGGGTTTGAGTCATAGTAGGTCAGTTGGACCAAAATTGTTCGAAAAAACGTCAATGTAAGGTACAGTATATAATTATTATTATTTCAACAAACTGAAATTTAAAATAAAATGTCAAGAAGACATTTACACCACGAAAATGTTTCCGTTGTCTATACCTCGCATAAAGCCAAATCAACTTTATCCTAGGTGAAACAAATTCCTTAGACATTAATTTGGTGATATTGTGTACAAAAATGTGTTCTTTTGAAATCCAGTGCCAAAAATAGGGTTTTGCTATTTACAAAATATGATGTTTTTACATCAGTTGTATGATACCTCTACGTAAAATTCAACCCAACGCGGTTAAAATGTTTTAAATTGAAAATGAAAAGTGGATATTATGGAAAACTTAAAAATGTAAAATATGAAGTGTATCAACATTTTCTCCACTTAATCGCTGAATGTCCCGAAAAAAGAGAACGTTTAGGACAATTTTCTTATCAAATAAGAATTTTTCATGTCTTAAGAATAGGTATGTGTGTACCTATCTTCCTATGATTTGACAAAAGTCAAGGAATTGAGACCCACCCCACCTATTTTGTAATATTTACTCAAAAGGTTACCTACGAGCACTTGTTCAAAAGCGAATGATCCGTTTTATTAGACGACCAACCAAGCGTATCTGAAGGACCATGGGGGGGTCGAAGAACTAATAACACACATCTATTTGTCAAATATATTAGTATCGGGGTGATGGCAGCGTCGAGGGCTTCTGTATTATCTAGTGCTTCACCCTAATCTGATATAAATTGCAGTGATAACCCTCGCGGCGTCAGCTAGCAACTAACGCTTTGAATATCTCGCCCCATGGGCGTTCACCAAAATATGAAGGAAAAATAAAGGACGCAAAATGTTTTTGTAGACTTTATTCTTACGAAAGTAGGAATTAATAGCAATGGGGAAGTGAATTGTGTGAATTCCACTGAAAAAGTAAAAAATGTTTTAACCATAAAGTAGATTTATTTTCTCATGTATATTCCAAACTGAGCATCAGCTGTTATTGAAAAAGTATATAAGTAAATATTGCCAACAAAGGTGTATTATTATTATTATTATTACTATTATATATTCCTTTGGGACAAATTTATAGAATTGTTATGTAGGTACTACACTTGCACTAAAATTTTATTGTCTGTTTTGAAAGTTTATTAGCTTGGAAGTTTTTAGATGCTGAAAACCATAGAATATTTTGATAAACCTTGTAAGTATTTGAACTCCCAATATCTAAAAGTAGTAAATAAAGAACGCAATGTTATAAATTGAAATAAACATTAAATAAATATTTGCTGTTTTATTTATAGATGCAATTTCATAATCACTATAATGAAAGAACAATTATTGTCAAATCCAATTTTCCTAATAAAATAAACGTTAATGGGTTTCGCAAAACCCTGTTGTATGTATACTAAGTTGAATATCATTATCGTTAATTGATTTAAACAGATAAACCTAAAAGCTGACTAAATATTCATAAACTAGCTATATTATTCATGTTTATTACCAATAAAAACAGTTTCATTGTCCATAAATTTTCGAAGTTGATATACGGAACCGTATAACAGGAGCAGAAGCTTTTACAGTAAAGTGTAAATCATACTAGGTGTTCAAATGGCCACACATATTAGAGTTTATTATTTGCTGCACCTTATTTCCTTCAACAAAGTAGGTATGTCGTACAACTATACCTTGGGCTATACTTATTATGTATTAAAAAAAATCTAAATAAAATAACCAATACCGTTATTGGTTAGAATATCTAACTATATAATAACAGGGCAGATTTTATTTATGCACTTACATTATCACTTATTACATACAAGGTACAAGATTAATGTCCATAAAGTGTATTTCATATTATCAGTGAAATAACCTGTAGGCCAATAAGAAACGAATTAAAGTTAGCCTAGAAATATTTTAGCCGAACAATATCTTTTTATTCCTTTGTTGTTCTTTTCTTCTTTTTCGGCAGAAAATAATTATACTCTTTTGATACTCAGTAAATTCAATGTCTCCTTCAGCCGAGGCTACATCCAATATGTGTATATTAGCATACACGTCGATTTTTTTTTCACTCGAAGTCACAATTTAACAAAGATACCTACATGGTGACTATTTACCGATGATTATATCGGAGGCAATAACTTCAACAACTCTATAAATTTTGAGCTACTTCAAATTAAAGAAATACATATTTTTTCCAATAGCGCACGCCATCGTTGTCATCAGATGAATCATGTCGTTATATCAATACCCTAACAACCACTTACCCTTTCATTTAATGTATGATACGCTAATGACTATTCCTGCCTTTTATATGGAGCATATTGAATATCAAGTGTGCGTGTAATTTAACAGCCACTTATTGGACGATGCTCTATTGTCACTGCTTGAATGGAAACGGATGTCTGAAAATCAGATTTGCCATGTATATTTTTCATTATACCTGATACTATCTGCTAACGGATTGATTTTAACTGAAAAAATGAAGACAGGAATAATAAAAGGTGAATCATTATTATATGAGTATATCAATTAGATGAACTTTGCTGTTGACAGAAATTATATTATGAAATGTAAATATCAGTTTCATTAGTAGTGGTGAGAAACACACCGTAGTGGCCTCTTTGGGTCTTTGCTACTATCGGTCTGACAATTATTGTCAAATTGACAGACAGATAGCGACCTGCTTTTCCGTAGGCGCCATTACAGCAGTGACCTCTATTGTCTTTGAGGAAGACAATCCTACTTATTTATTTGAAGGAGATGCCTAAAATAACTACTCCACGGCCAATGTGCTCCGACTGGCATTACATTATTCCGGTATGTCCATAGAAGTCGCCATATCCTTCATCGAGAACAACCACCTGATATAGACCGGTTTCGCGCTTATTATGCACTCGTCAGAGTGCCCTAGGTTACATTGACATTGCGAATATAAATATTCAGCACGTTTTAAATTTGTTTTTTTCAATTGTAAGGATATTACGTCTCCTTTTGCATTTAATTATCTATAGTTTTCATTTATTGTCAAAGCCTTCTGCACGTTTAAGCTGAAATCATGATTTCTTAACTTTTGAAACGAAACTTGAAAATTCCATAGAAAAGTTATTATATTCGAGAATTTCACCTAATTTTCACCTAACTCGGGATATTTGAGTTTTAGAGGGCGCTGAATAATGCTAATGTTGTCAGATTTTCCGTAAAGAAATCGTTAATATGATTTCTCGAAAAATCACGTCGAAAAAAATCATAGCAGGCCGTGGAATGGTAACCTCGCCCTCCTACTAGGTTGTAGAAGTGCATCTTAGGCATACCTATTGGTAAAAAATAAGCATCCAAATCGTGTCGTGCAGCTCAGTAAAATTTTACAGGGAGGTGAAGGTGAGAAGTGAAACACACTGTTATAACAAACTGCCACTAAAAAAATTTTATATGATTGTAATCTTTTGGTCTGTTATTGTTTGATATAAAATTAAGATTGTAATTTAAACTTTCGTATTGGAAATTTTGTGCAGGCAGTAAAATACCTAGGCAAGTAAAATTGTAGGTAGGTATCTACCATTCTAGGTATAAATAGAAACCCTGTACATAAAATGAAGCGAAAAACTGACAAAAATGTTAAGTGGGCTCTTAGTTTAATGTGCACGTCACCAGTGAAGCGCAACTGCTTGAAATGAAAATCGAGGTTTATTATATAGGTCTCTGGAAAACATTAATTATGAATGACATGTATTAAAATTCCGATCTCGGTTCTGGTTTAATCATAGGCAAGTGGTCACCCCTGGGCCGCACTAATAAATGTTCAAACAGTGTAATATGCAGCGAGGGAGCCGAAGAAAACGCAATAAAACCGGGGTCGGGTCGTCGCCGTCTTTTATGCGAACGCCGATGACTTTTAATATCCCCAAAGCGACTCCCTCTCGACCCCACACACCTATATACACGCTTGAATTATTACATGTTATTCACTTATTACGGGCCTTTGTTAATGGATATTCATATCCCCTGCAATTATTAAGTCTATTAATTTTATCCTCTATCTTACGGGGTCGCGCGTGTGTTCTATTTTGGCATAGAGATATTCACTCAATTTATTGTTACTTTGTTGCCTTAAGGTACGTTCAGTACGGAACTTGGATGATAGGATATAGATGATAGATGAATGATGATAAAATAATATTGAAAAATATAAGCGCTGATAGGCGTTCACAACGGAGATGTGCATAAACGCTTTTAGCTGCTAGTACATTTCAAAATGTCTAGCGAAGAAGATTACTTTTGTTCGGCAGGAACGAAATATTACATTTTCACCAAAAGGAAACAAAAATTAAGAAAGTATCATGTGCATCCCATAAACAGGGAAAGGCATCGACTGGGAGAATTTCACCATTTATATCCTCAACTACGGAAATATTCTCAGGGGTTTTACGCATATTTCAGATACAGCAAAATTTGTTAGATACATTTAAAAGTTATGTTTGTAGAAATCGCTTACAATATTGTTAGAATGATAAAAATAAGTTAAAATGAATACTATAGCAACTCATCATAGATCCGATGAACGGAAACCACTAGTTGAAGTGAACGCCCGGTTTTCCTAATACTAAGTATTTTACCTTTGCCAAAGTCTCTAATGTATTTTACGTTAATATACTCAATATTGGATTAATTCGTTTGTTATTCGAGACCTACACACATCTCTTTCACAATATATAATAAATTGTATTTTATTTAAAAATAAAATATTACTCTTACTTGTAGCATTCATATTTTTTCCTATTATCCCACTGTTTCTCCAAAATAAATCTATTGTGGTGATCAGAGTAGGCCTGATTCCACAACGATTCTCTAATAAACATTTTTCTAATTATTTTTTCTGCATCCGTACTCCTACTTCAGCTCGCAGAAGAATTGAACTGACTATTCCCCAAAATATAATTGAGTATAAACCACTCGTGTATCATGTATTCTTTGCTAGTATCACATCTCCGTACTGAACGGCTCCATTGAAATACATTGTACATTGTATCAGGGCTTGTAAAAGTTACCCTGCCATCCAGTCTATGATCTATCATCCAAGCTCCGTACTGAACGTACCTTTTAGACAGATAATATTTCATAATCAATTAAATGTAGTACAAGGAAAAACTGGAAACACTAGATACTGAAATTTTGTATGTGTAACGTAATTTAGTTAGTTAGTATGGGTATTATAATAAAAATACATACACACGGCCAAGTACTGATAAGGCATGGGCGTCGCCAGGGAAGGGCAGGGGGGCGACCGCCCCCTGGCTTTCAAGTCGTACTCTAAGTACAACGTCACATAATTTGAAAAATAGCTTAATATTCACAAATAAAATTTACTGAAATTTTTTAGTTATCTATATTATACAAAACAAAATATTGAGTCCCATTCTCTTTTTTGTAACAAGAGTTGCCTCTACCAGTAAAAAAATATGCTGATTAGTTCCTTGTGCAGTTTGAATGAGACCACACTATCAATAATTGGCCATACCTTCCTGCCCCTCCGAAGTGATGACCAATAATATACTCGTATGTCGTATGTGTGTAAATGTCATACCAAATGGAAACGTTGTACATCTGTGTAATATCCCAATAGGTTTTCTGGTTACGTTTTCGCTTGACTATATACTTACTTACTCATACTTACTAACTGCTATAATATAGTTCCGTTATTTTGTTATTTTTTTTAAGAAAATGCCTTTTTGTTAATAGGATATTTTTCAACAAGAGATGAAAATACAGTTTTTTTCGTGAGATTAGAAGTTGCCCACGAAGAAGTGAGTGGGGCAATCTCATCGAACGAAAAAAACTGTATTTCATCTCGAATTTGAAATGTAATTTTTTCTACTGACATAAAGTATTAGATTAAGGGCCTGTACTTTGTGTCTCGATTAAGCGCTTTAATTTTAAGTTTTATTTGTTTGTGTAGTCGTTGCTATGGTACTGGCAACATGAATATGCAGATGAAAATATTTTCATCTCTAGAGAGCGAAAGTGGCACTTTCACATAGAGTAGACTGTGGAAAAAGTGTTTCATATATGTCAGTAGAAAAATTATATTTTGTTGTTTGAAGACAAATTCTAAAAAAAAATTGTTTCGTCCCCACTAGAGATTTTGGAGGCGACGCCCTTGATGTAAGGTGTTTAGTAATGTTATATTTGCTAATAAAATAAATATTTTGTAATTAACAATGCATCGAGGTAGATGCTGTTTGACCATAGGTAGCTCTACACCAAGTTCTGCATCACATTGTGACCAAGTGACTGTCAAACAGCATTTGTGTATTTAACTCTATGGTAATTAGTACCTATATAATTCTTAAATCTATTTTAACAATTATACTGTTTTAAAAAGTATCTGTTGTAGTTTTTTGATATATTAATATATTTTACTTTTAAATAAAAATATTACACACCTAAGTATACCAGTACGACAAATAGGAGTAACCTAATGATTATATGTACAGTGTGTCTACTTTTAAGTGCATACAAATCGATAAAAAGTTTATTTTGTGAGATATTTTCAAAAACCTTTTTTTGTTCGAAATATTTTCAAAAAACGCTCCTTTTGACGTTATTACTTTTGTCAAAATACAAATCCAGGGACGGCTACGATTTTTTATACCGATTTTCACAAAAACTGCAATTCGCAAAATTGCAAGAAGAAATATACAGGATGTTTTTCTCTACAGCGTCTGAAATTTTTGACATTTTTCGATTTTTATGATCATGAAGTTTGCCTAGGATTTTTGAAACTGTATTATCTACTAAATGTAAAATAAATCTATTTTACATTTAGTAACATTGTTTAAAAAATCCGAGGCAAACTTGACTTAATTTACATTAACTAACATTGTTTCAAAAATCCAAGGCAAAATTGACCATCATAAAAATCGAAAAAAATAAAAAATTTCAGACGTTGTAGATCTCCCTCTACCCTATATTTTTTTGTTCAAATTTGGTAAATGGGGGTTTTTACGGATCCTGTTTAGCGCTGTTGTATTATAAAAAAAAAAATCGCTAAATGGTTTTTGTGAAAATCAGGAGTATAAAAAAATCGTAGCCGTCCCTGGATTTGTATTTTGACAAAAGTAATAACGTCAACAGGACCGTTTTTGAAAATATCTCATAAAATAAACATTTTATCGATTTGTATACACTTAAAAGTAAACACTCTGTATATTGGAAATGAAGTAGGTAGGTACCTCCGATCAAATATGTATAGATAAGTAATTGCCTATTTGTCAGTATATAAAATAATGTGACCAAGAATAACAAAAAACACAACCTCAATTTAAAGAAATTTCCTGTCACAGTGCCCAACGGCATGGGCGGCTATGTTTTAAGGGGTGAAAATAATAATTATAAAACTAAAAGTACAAATTAGAATATTTTATTTTAGTAAATATAAAGCTTAAGATTTACATATTCAAGAACAACAATTTATGCACATATGTGTATAATATTTACTACACTATTTATAATAGTATTTAATATTTACTATTAAAAAACAATTGTAAAATCATTGACGATCCCTCTCGCGATCGCCGATTCTACGTTTATGTATGGCTACTTACCTGTATAAACCACGCCCATTGGTGACAGTCACAAAATCCCTAACAATTTAGGCGGCAAATTCAAATGGCATTTTTTGATTGGACCAAATGCTTGGGCACTAATGTAAACAAAAAGCTTTTGTTTTAAATATTGTTGGTCACAAAACTGTGTTGCTATTATTTGTCTATATAATATTTGGTCGGATGTAGGTAGGTACCTATTGATTTTATGTTCGATATGCATTTGTCTGTATAGTTAAATAATATAGGTGTTTTTCTTTAATACTCGTGGATATTTAGACCATAATATTCCTTATGAAACAAGACATTTTTCTCCAAAAATTATTCTTGAAGTAATGTAGGAATGATTATCCCTCTGATGTCACTATATTAATGTGATAACTTCAGACGTTCAAAAAATCAAGTGTTTGGAACTGAACGATGCAAGATTAAAGGTGGTGCTATTAGCAGTTGTAATAGGAGTTTCGCAAACCACCATTATCAGAATTTAGAGGAGCTTCAACGTCAGTCTTTTACCAAACTGACCACAGGATGCCTGTAGTCAGTGTTCTAATAAAGACAATGTAAACAATTCGAGGCATATTGTGAAGATGGACAAGATTTAATAATTATCAACCGGCTTGTCACTGGAAATGAAATCATTATGATCCTGATCGAAGCAAAGGTCGACACAATGGAACGTTAAGGAGTCCTAAGATCTCCTCTGCGGGAAAAATGATGTCAACCATTTTTTGGGATTACTAGGGAATTTTATTGATTGATTATCTGAATAAGGGTAGTACGGTAACCGGAGAGTATTATACAAGGTTAATGCATCGTCTAAGATATTCTAAGAGGTGAAAAACCGATGCAAGGTTTCTGTTAATCCACGGCAGTGCGCACCAGTGCACAAGTCAATATTTTCAGAAGCCACTGTTACTGAATGTGGTTTAGAATAAATTAATTATCAGCCTTATACTCCGGATTTAGCTCTGTGTGACTATTTTTGGTTTCGGAATATCAAAACCTTTTAAGAGGACCAAATTTAGGAACAATGATGAACTTAAAGCAGCTGCTGAGGGTTGTTTTGTGGACCAACCAAAAGCATGGGAACTGTATTGAAAAATAAATTTGTATTGCTGCTTTGGTCTTTTAGTTTCACGCCTAGTTAGGGAATATAAAAACGACCCCCGTAAAATGTGTTTGTAACTTGCCCCGAGTTCCAGTTATTCTCCATTTCTGATATTTATTTGTATTTATACGCTGGAAAAAGTAAAAGATAACCTAGAAGGACAATATTTTCTGATAAAGCTAAAGTCGACGACTATACATTTTGTTCGATCTTTTATTAATTATTACTACTAATACTATTTAATACGTATATTTTCTATTGTTGCAATTTCCCCTACACAGCAACATTAACTTCAAAATTCTCTAAAACAAGAGAGAGACTGATAATCTGATAATAGCGATTTTTTAAACATTGAGTAGTAGATGTATTGGTTTCAATAATTTTTAAGTATCCTCTAAATGGCTTTATTGTCAAATAAAGAGTCTTCACAATTCAGTGTAGACAACTAAAAATATATAAAAGTGTATCATTAAATTATTTAAAAACATTAATGTTGAAATGCTGATTATTGGATTGATTCATTGTATCTGTTTGAATAATTTCTATTCCCTAAATTCAGTTTATAGAAACGCCACTGTCAAACAAAGTTGATAGCGTTCAAGGTAGGCAACTGTATATACTCCTATATAATTTAGCTGTGTAATTCAGTAATAACTGGATTTAGAAATCTTTCTCCAGAATAAACAGCAGTGTAGTTTTCTGTATCAAACACAGCACCTCCTAGATTGACTCTGTGTTAACTCCGTTATTATCGAGGCAGCGCTGATCAAACAAAACCTAAAACCTGATTATAACTTCTACTCGTTAGAGGGCGCCCCTATTAGAATTGAAAGCTGAAATATGTATTTGAAATATTCACCAGATATTTACCAGGAATGCATATGTTTTCAATTAATTAATACCATTTTTAAATGATAATTTAAGCATTGGGTAATGGCACTAGAAATAGAAAAGATTTGGAAATTTTAGACTATTCAACAAAGCGCGCAATAAATATTTAAATCCTTCACCTTTTATAAAAGGTGAATCTATAGATTCGGATTTTTGACTTATTAAATAAAAATATACAGGGTATTCTATTGAAAGTAGTGTAGGTACCTTATTATGAACTTCTTGCTGTTTCAGGTGTAAAGAAGGCATAGATTAATTATTCCTTCTACATAGTCAGGTATAACTAAATGATATACTTAGGTTTTGTTCAGGGGCAAAATTGATAAAAATATGGTGGAACTTGCGCTGTCCTTAAATGGATCTGGTCAACTGATTCAAGTTATATTTAAATTTTCCATCAACATAGAATTGCGAGTAAAATACTTATCTTATAAATCATAGGTGGTATGATAAATTGTAACCATATAAAAGTCATAAATTATATATTTAACTGCCTTGTAAGTAATTATGTACTTAGATTTTAAAGGCTTGTCGAGAAAGAATACCAAAGTTGTGACAAAGGTGATCTAGTTATTATTTTGCGACTTATATCAGATTAATGTTTTTTCTTTTTCCAGTAACTAATAAACTGTAATAAAAATTGATTGCTTACGACAATTTTGTAGTTACATGTTTAACTTGTATCTATGTGTATGATTTTCACTTCTGAATAACAATTAAAATATTGGTTTGGTAGATTTTTAATAGATTTGGCGGCTCTAAATAAGATTGGTACCCTAGCTTATCTTCTTGTTTATCTAAAGTAGGTCGAATGTATTTTTTAGCAAAATAGTTTATTTGGACGGTTTTTCTTAGTGTAGAAAAAGTCTAGTTTGTATACAGGGTGTCCCAGTGTGGGCGTACAAAAATTTGCCAGTGGGTAGGCCAGACCAAAATAAGAAAAAAATTCTTATAAAAAAAATTTCTCCGATGCACGCCTAACGAATTACAGTGTGTTATTTTGTAAAAAGAAACAACAATTTTCTGCAAAAACTTAGGTAATTTAATTGGGTAATTTTTGGGTGACGTGCACATCTATTAAAGGTCGTTAAAACTACATGGTGTGTGTTTAACTCTAAACTTTGCTTTACACTCAATTTACTCGAAAATGGTTGATTTTAGAGCTGTGTAACAAGAGCACATTTTTTATTCAGAATAGGTAGCCGATTAAGAAAAACTTGGTTAATTTACGAAAAAGTAGGATATGCAAGAGTTATGAAAACCAAATCATAAGGAAGAGTAGTCCTAGGCCACCACAGGTGTCAGAGTTAAACAAACTCCATATAGTTTTAATGACCTTTAATAGATGTACACGTCACCCAAAAATTACCTAAATCTACGAAACGGTTTTTAAGTTATTACGGAAAATTGTTATTTTTACAAAATAACACCCTGTAACTCGTTAGGCGTGCATCAGAGAATTATTTTTATGAGAATTTTATTCTTATTTTGGTCTGGCCTACCCACTGGTAAATTTTTGTACGCTCACACTGGGACATCCTGTATACATTAAGCAACCGGCATTTTTTATATTATTATGACTAAGGCCAATCCCAACGGCCCACGCCAGAAGGCGAGCAACCCCCAATCTGGAAATTTTGACAAACCACAATTTTATAGCAGGGTATGAACCTTTAACTAGACTACCATTCCATAGACAAGGGATGTCCGGTTTCACGTCCTATCCAAGGGTTCGTACGTCTTTCAACTACATAAATTGCGCCTAATTTTGTGAATTCACCATTAGAAGATGTGAGCAGGCACCGCGGGTCTTCCCTGCATGGTCATTCATCCAAACTAGCAACGGGCCACGTTGCTTGACGTTCAATCGATAAGTTGCTACCATGATTTGTCCTGTTATTATTTCTCGTACTCGTATATTTGTTATACAAATATTGACACCAGAAAAAAGCGTAGCAGAGAAAACATACTTTCTCTGTTTTTTGCACAGTTATGCAGAAGTTATTTGAACGATGGGCCGATGTTTTGTCCTCACTATTATAGTTGTCCTCCAACACATTTATAGTTTTGGTTGCAATAGTTTCACTAAGTAAAATCTGTAGCTGTATATTTTTAATATCTGATCTTTTACCTTTAAATACCTGCCAAGTTGATTAGATCTATTCAACTTGGCTGTACTAATTTTTAACCTATTTCACTTAACACATAGTATTTCTTTAAGTATGTATTACTACTAATCAACCCCTTTAAATGGCATTTTATCTCAAATACAAATATATTATTTTACTACGCTGTTACCAACTACTTATAGGTATTATGAAAAATTCAATAGCATTAAGTCATAGTATCGAAAAAATCATTACGCAATCTTTTCATTGGTGATTTGAATTTTCATTAATCGTTAATTAGGTATTCAGTAATTTAAATTTATGTGTTTGTTATAGAAAATAGATAGATAATGATCTATAAATAGCATATTTTTAATACTATAGAAGCAAATATCTTGTCGCTCGTGTGGTCGGTAGTGTCGTAGCCTGGTTTCACTTTATTGAATTCGCAAAGTACAGAGTATCTTTTTAATTTCAACATTTGACGGGTCACGTTTGATTAGAAATTGTTGTTTATACCACGACATATAGAAGTTCTTGTTAGAGCTGCATATAAGAGTTTTGGTGTTGTAAGAAATATGAGAGTTTTCAAAAATATTGACACACTCGTCATTATTCATCACATTTGTCAGATCCAAACTTGAGTATGCCTCAAACACATATTATGGCTATACGACACATATTATGGCCATTGAAAAGGCACAAAGACGTTATCCTAAAAGGATACCTGAGGATTATCTTTTCCAAAAATTTAGTATGAGAAGCTATTGGATATAGACAAAATAAATAGGTTGACCACTCTGTAATTAAAACTATGTGCTCTTGTTTATGTTTATAAAAGACCTAAGGATTGAAGTTGATGTTATGTTAAGAACGCTGACTCAAATAGTAATATAAAAGGCACACTATTATGTGTGGATGTATGTAGTCGATAGTCGATCTTGTTATGAAAGACATCTAAAATATAATTAAAGTTAAAGTTAACAAATCACTCCGTTGTTGTCAGTTCATTGTCTTCCCTAAAACCCAAAAGAAGCCTTGTCGGAGGGAGAAATATGTTATCTGTTATTTTTCTTCACATAGTGCTCATAGTCAACTGTGATTCTATATTAGCTCTTTCATGTATCTAGACTAAACGCTACAAAGATTGATTTGCACTAAGTAAGTATATAGAACTAACATATATAAATAGTTTAACTATATATCAAACGGTTCATAATTCTTCTAAAGTAGAATTGGAGATTGATTTCTTATTTTGTAATATTTACGATATAAAAAAAAATCTTGTTTGTAGTTTTCAGATTGTAGTAGTTTTGTTAGTTTTAATATGACTTTGTATTATTAATGTAACTTTATGCTTAAAATTTGTTCTATTTTGTTTTCTGTATTCTGTGATGTTGACGTATTTTAATATAACTAAAAGTATTGTAACCATTACAACGGAAACTTATCCTGTAATTGAGTTTGTTGCTCGTTGGATATTTTAACGAACTAAATAAATAAATAAATCAGCGTTACACGCCCTATATTTTAAGTATACGGTCAAGGAAAGAATCCAAGCAAGTCATCAGTTATAAAATTATTTACATGACGTTAAAAGAGTCAAAAACATTTGTTTCCTTGTAATTTTGTAATCACAGTAAATCACACTATAGTGTAAGATGTTAAGCTACATCAAAGTTAGAAAAATATACAGGGTACAGTGGAGTAGATCCGGACATGGAGCACCTCGGGACATTTTAAATTCGTCGCCTTTCAAAATGTTTAGAGCGCCACCGTCAGAGGTGGTAGTAACAGTCGTGATTTAGTTGCCACTTCGTGCAGATCTTATTACATGTTTGTAAGTTACTTACCAAAAAGTGAAAGTAATCTATCAAAATAAGTATGTTTGTAATCAATACAGGGTGTCCCAAGATAATGTGACACATTTATTTTAATGGCTTATAACTTCAAGGTAAAATGAGACAGCGACGAACGGTTTTCACTGGTGCTCTTAATTTTACAAAAAGTTTTCTTTTGTCATTGGTACTAGTTGGTTTTACTTCTACAGCTGCTTAAAAAAATTGCCACTTTCTAATTAAAAATTGTGATCATTTTTTAAATGGAACACCCTGCAGATTTTATTACTATTCAATAGAGACACGTTTCCTCTTTTCAAAACTGTATAGTTTGATAGAGTTATATCAAAAATATAAAGGAGTTATTTCAATTTACACACCAGCCCTTTTCAATAGACCATAATTTTTTTCTAAGATCGGATTTTTTTTTTACATTGTCAGTACAGAATAACGGTATGCATCAACTAAAGCTTCAGCTAAAGCTAAAGCTTCTATTATTAACAAAAGAACTAATTTAATACAAATGTATACAAATTACATTACAGCATAAATTACAAAGTTATTGAAACAAAAACACCAATTAAGAAGAATTCAGTTTTAATAAACACACATATGTATTTTCGTAGTGGCGAGATACAGTGAAATACTCTGTAGTGCCCTCTTTGGGTCTTTGCTACTACCTGTCTGACAATTATTGTCTAATTGACAGACAGATAACGATCTGCAGAAAAGCAGATGCCATTGCAGCGACCTCTATTGTCTTTGAGGAAGACAATCCTACTTAATTATTGGAAGGAGATGCCGAAAACAAGTACTCCACGGGTAATATGCCCCGACTGGCGTTGCATTACATCAACATATCCATGGATGTCGCCACATCCTTCATCACGACCAAATACCAGACAATGACCGGTTTCGATCTTGTTATGATCTCATCAGATTGCCATAGGTATCGGAATCGATGAATGATCTGGCGACATTGATTGCCTAAGGGGCATAGTGAATGTTTGTAGTGGCGAGATAGAGTGAAATACATTGTAGTGCCCCCCAAAGAGGGCACTACAGTGCCCTACAGTACAGGGCATTTTATTAATAAATGATAAATAAAACAAGGTAAAATGCAGTGTAACTAACAAAACTCGAAAATAATTATGTACATACAAGATGTTTTCTTTTTGAGTTTCTTAAAAACTTACAGGTCTACGTTATTTTCTTCTCCCATTATAGACATGTCGAATTTATTAACACTTATACCGGGTATATTTTAGAACCTAGAATTTAAGAACTAGGAATGTTAGTTTTATTCCCATAAAAAGTGCAACAAATAGAATTATCAATGAGACTTGACTAACTTTTCATCAACATTTTAAATGAATATACAGTTGTAGATAGAGAAAAAATTTGTTGAAATGCTGTTTTCATAGGTTTTATGTCACTCGGTATACTAGATAATATTACCTGCACTCCTATCAATACTGAAGGTTACTACACCACCCACATTAATTACTAGTACCTATTCTTCAAATTCCACATCAATCAAATGTATGTTTATTGATATTACAAATTACTTCCAGACGAGAAAGTTTTGTTTTAACGCGCATGAAAGTATTTCTGTGTTTAATAAACAAAAGCAGTAAAAGATATCCATAAACTTGTTAAAATTAGATTTCCAAACGATACATCTGAGAGTTAAGCAGAAAGCTCCCATTACTTTACCAAGTCTTTAAAATCATTTCGATGATTAATATAATAGACATTTACTATATTTTGAGATCCTGGTTCCTCGAATCGTATTTCCTAAAACTGACATAGTTTATATAGTACTCAAAAAAATGAACGAATGATATGAAGCTTATGCTCCAATATTCGGGAAACCCTGCTCTCATCAACGATAGATTAAATATGAAACACGTAGGCTCAACCAATGTAAAAGTACACTTCTTAATTAGGTATAACAAAAAATAGCTTCCAGTTTAATGAAATTATTTATTTTATTTACATATATTTAAATAATTATTAGAAATATGTATCTCCAAATTTATATCCCTGTAAATTACAGATCCTAGTTTGTAACATTATTGAAAATACAAAAAAGTGCATGTTGAAAAGTGAATTCAAATGATATAAAGTGGGGGAAGTGATGTAGGTGTTCCGGAAAAACTTTTTTTTATACAGAATACATTCGATGCGACACAATATTGCCCGACCCAAATAATTAGCCTCTAGTTGTATTTGTAATAGACGCTGACGGCTTCTATTTTGGAATAAAATGGGCGCAGCCATATTTCCCTCCTAACGTCATTGTTTTGTGTTGCATTGCTAATAGTAACTTTGTCATTTCATGGTGAATTTAAATTGTGTCATATCTGTTTTCGACCGCAGCACACAGTGACCGAAATCTACACTCCCTTAACACAAGTGGAGCGTGCGGAAATATAGGAATAAAATAACCCCTTGCATCTCTCATAGGAGTAGAAATAGCTGTATACGTTTTATACGCACATACTTTTGGGAGACTCTCAACAAGTGATTTTCACCATAAGTAGTAGTAGAATAAGTAGTACCAAAGTTTACAGAATATAACTAACTATCCGTAAACTTTAGTAGTACCCACTATAGTTCATTGTTCGATTGACATTTTCAACTGTAGGATCGCCTGACTTCAAAGATTGATTTCGTTAATAGATATTTTATTTTCTCTGCTGCTGACATGTTCATATCCATAATATGTATCAGATTTCTTGTTTTTGTTTTATATTTGTACGTTTATATTTAAGTTGTGATTAATACTATGTCCTATTCTATGATTGGGCTTTGTCTGTTGAATAGTATATAATAAAAATAAATAAATAAATAAATAATCCTAACAAATTAACTATATATCATAACAATATGACATAACAATGTAACTATACAGGGAGTGTCTATAGTCTCGCCCCTTTGCTAACTTTTAAACTAATTGTGCTAGAGACTTCACGCACAATATAAGATGAACCATATGGAGAATGAATTACCTTTTGATATTAATTGTTTGTTTATAAATCGAAGATGACGCTGCAATTTCTGGAATAAATGACAGTGGGTGTCAATTTGGAAGACAAATCTCTACGACTTTCCATTCACGAGTTTATTGTTTATCGAGAAAACTCACAAATAAAATGTCAATTCGAACACTTTTTTGCTACTAATAAAAAGGAATTTTGTTAAAAATCTTCTACTTTCTGCCGAACAGGTCGATAGTATCAGGATCGATCCGGTCACTGACCTGATCTAAGTCTGTTATCCTTTTTTGCGGGATTACACATCAAATGAAAATGCTCATGTATTTGAGATATCTACTTTATCATCATAAAATTCACGGAAAACTGAATTTTTATTATTTGAAAGCGAATATCTAGAGAATTGAAATACCTCTCAAATTTCTTTATATATATTGGAGTTAAATCATTATCACAGAAATATTATGGTCCAATAAAGTAACAATTTTTCTCGTAACCTATAACCTAGGTACGCAAAGGAATAACCTTATTATATTTAAGATATATCGAAAACAACTACGTTGCGTGCTATATACACCCCCAACATTGAATTTCAACAGTATATCTTTATATAACTTCAACTTATTGTCTTTCATACATTTTTCTTTTTGATAGTGGTATCTATACATCTATATCTATATATATATATGGTATCTATACATCTTTTAAATATTGAAATATTTGACAACGTTAAGATACGTTTATTTACAAAACATTATTTAAACGTACCTACTTGATAAATAACTTTCTCCAAATGCCTAAGAAATATTTGAAAGGTAATTAACTAAAGCTTTATTTATTTGAAGCAGTTACATTAATCGAATTTTGCACTAGCAAAAAATAAGATTTGTATATTTCCAGTAACCTATATTCCAAATTTTGGTAAACGGTTTTTAAACATGTATTATAAATATGTATTCCCCACTGGTTTTTTATATGTATGTATATAAACATCTATTTCAGAAATATATAAAAGTAGCACAGAGAACTTAGAAAATACCTGCCAATACTTAATATAATATGAAAAATATTATATTTTTCATATAATATACCAAATATATACGTTTATTGCGCGGACATTCAAACGTATAAACGCTACTCGTATAGATGAAATCTAAATGTTTATGAAACCATTCTGTGTGTCTTGGGATAAAAGTTACCTATGCGAGACGAAAGGTAGTTATTTTTCGCGTTAACAGTACTTCATTAATGAAAAAATACCTCATTTACTGAGCTTGAAATACATAAAACGTACGTTTGTAGTGGCGAGATACAGTGAAATACACTGCAGTGCCCTCTTTGGGTCTTTGCTACTACCTGTCTGACAATTATTGTCTAATTGACAGACAGATAACGATCTGCAGAAAGCAGATGCCATTACAGCGACCTCTATTGTCTTTGAGGAAGACAATCCTACTTAATTATTGGAAGGAGATGCCGAAAACAACTACTCCACGGGCAATATGCCCCGACTGGCGTTGCATTACATCAACATCTCCATGGATGTCGCCACATCCTTCATCAAGACCAAATACCAGACAATGACCGGTTTCGATCTTGTTATGATCTCGTCAGACTGCCATAGGTATTGGAATCGATGAATGATCTGGCGACGTGATTGCCTAAGGGGCATAGTGAATGTTTGTAGTGGCGAGATACAGTGAAATACACTGCAGTGCCCTCTTTGGGTCTTTGCTACTACCTGTCTGACAATTATTATCTAATTGACAGACAGATAACGATCTGCAGAAAGCAGATGCCATTACAGCGACCTCTATTGTCTTTGAGGAAGACAATCCTACTAGACCAAATACCAGACAATGACCGGTTTCGATCTTGTTATGATCTCTTTAAATAATAAATAAAAGATCATATCAAGATCGAAACCGGTCATTGTCTGGTATTTGGTCTTGATGAAGGATGTGGCGACATCCGTGGAGATGTTGATGTAATGCAACGCCAGTCGGGGCATATTGCCCGTGGAGTAGTTGTTTTCGGCATCTCCTTCCATACATAAAACGTACGTTTAAAATGAGGGAAGTATTTGTTTTCTAAAGGTAGATCAAGTACCTACTCCACAAAATATATTTGTTAAGATCTCAAAAATCTTAATCTTAAGGTGCATTTAAATTAGAGCGAACAGAAGCGAGCGAACGAATTCGTTCGTTCGTCTCTGTTCGCCCTAATATATGCAGAAACACGGAAGAGTTTGTTCGCTCCCGTTTTGTTCTCCATACAAATTACGCAAGCTTAAGCAAACGAATTCGTACGTTCGCTTTTGTTCGCTCTAATTTAAATGCACCTTAATATATACAGAAACACGGAAGAGTTCGTTCGCTCTCGTTTTCTTCTCCATATAAATTACGCTAGCTTAAGCAAACGAATTCGTTCGTTCGCTTCTGTTCGCTCTAATTTAAATGCACCTTATGAATGACACATAACCGAACCGAATGATCTTTTAATATATTCATTATTGAACATAAGTAAAAACATGTTCCATTAAACAAGGAGAGGCGTGTAAAATTAAGACATTATTTTGCCCTAAATTTTCTGAAACTTTACGTTTTCTTTTTTCTCTACTATTTCGAATGGTATTGCTTATAGTAAATAATTAATATAATGAGACTAGTTCAATGCCACTAGATATCGTAAATTTTATCTAGACGTTCTGATCTCTTTCGACATAAAATATACCTACTTTAAAATCACGATGAATACAAGAACCACACAATGCAGTAATTGGACATTAATTGGCATGTTTTTCCTATTAAATCGCTAATTAAAATAATTTCAAGTGCCAACCACATGTTAGTTAATTCACATTTGAAAAAATATGCTGTAAAAATACTAAGTGCAATAAAACTAAAACTGAGAATTAAAGGCCTTGTAAAGGATTATGATTTCATCTTTCATTTAATAGTAATAAAACATATCTAAGTATTTTGCAATATAACTATTAAATTAAAAACAAAGATTCATGAAGTATTTGTATAAATTATGTATAAGCGATACGGTGGTACGTCATACCATGTATTTAAACACCATTGTCAATAAAAGGTGGACATATTAAACTAATATAAGTAAATAAATACTCACATATAATATCGCAAGTGCAAAATTTCCTACAATTAATTTGTGCACTTGGGATATTCGGTAAGAAAAGTTCTCACCGAGGAAAAAGTAATTTAGAATTTGAATGTCATATTATTTTTTTGGCATGAAAATATTAAAGTAACAGTACGAAAGAGGCTAACGTCAATTTATTTGTCGGATTTTGAGAGTTTAACGCAGACAGATCTAACCCTCAAAAAAACTTGTGGTGTTTTCACGTTTAGATTGTGATTATAATTTACAATGTCTCGTTACGGAATAGAGAATCCTTCAGAAATTCGGGATAAAATTCTACATAGGATTCTAGTGGTAAGTTTCTACGTCAAAAAATATTCATTTATAGCCTCCCTACTGATTGAATTATTTTTGGAAATTTTTCTGAGGGCACGAATATTTTGAAAATTATCCCGAGTCGCAGACAAGAGATTTAGTAAATATAAATCAAATGCTTCGTAATGTTATTAAAAACTGACTTAAAAAATGAATAATGTCAATATTGCATAGGAAAACTGACCTAATCCGCGTAACCTAGTAATTATTGGTGTAAACAATAGATTAGGTAATAATAACTAACACTTTTTAATAACAAATTTCGTCTTATCTGACATAAGTTCACGAAGTTGTTGATGCAGCAAAACCTCTCAGTTAGGTGAAGAGGTTTTAACTATTCAGGATTCGTAATCGTCAAGCGTGACATCATGAAGACAAACATTTTAGAATTCTAGATTCGTCGGTATTGGCACATGTTTAATATGGTTTAGTACCAGTACTATTAGTTCATCAACATGTTACTGACACGTATAACACATATTTATGTGTATGTCCACTTATTCCAGCCTAGTATTTTAAATTAGTTCATTCTAATAATGAATAGGGTGTAAAAAGATAGGAACTATAAATAACTAGTGAAAAGATAGAAACATCATATTGTAATTTTTATATAAAAATCAAGGATCCATTGTTTTTTCAACGTTTCGTTTCCCTTAATGCCATTTGCTTCAAGTATTCTCCGATTATTAGTACTTGGTTGTATTTATTATAAATATAAGAGTAGGTCATCCATTTTCGCCACATGGTATTATCAAAACATAATAATAATATATGAATTTTCAGGTAAATAAATAAGAAACAACATTGAATATGACAACATTATTATACCAACATTTTTGATAGTTTACTCCATTCAATTTTACTCTAAGATTATGGTTGATATGAGTAGCAGATTTGGTAACTGTGGTAAATAGTGATTTGGTCATAGTTGTCAAATAAGAAAACTGCAGTATTATATTACCTGCTTTGGCTATTATAGCCAATTAACAATATTGTGACAGTCAAAGTGAATAAATAAATGATACAGGTGATTCAGCCAAATATTTATTACCCTGTATCAAATTCACTTGATAAAATAAACCAAATACTATATGTATAATTACCTAACTGAGTGTGTATAATATTTTTCTCTTAAAGGACAAACCATAACCAAAATAACCATATATAATATAAACAAGGACTATACTCAAAACATAATAGATGACGCTGTTTCTTCATAAGAAATATATGTAATTTTTCTCCTGGAAAAATAGAAACAAAGGTAGCCTCGATATTCTATTGCTAAGAAATGACTAGGTAATAAAACTTTAATTAAGTTGGCTTAATTACATTTTGTGTACTTATTGTTTAATAATAATAAACATCAATTATATCTTGGAGGAAATGTCACCACTTTGGCTACCCACTTTTTTACTTGGGTGGTTATATAACGTTTTAATGAACAGCAAACAATCATTATTATTTTTGGAAACTTAGGTGAAATAAAAAAAATACTTAAGTTTAATATTACCAATTAAATACAAAGTTGGTTAAATTGGGAAAAAGGTGGGTAATTTTAGGCCCAAGAACAATGTAAAGTTACATTTCCAAGAATTCCTTCCCTTGAGTAGATACAGGGTGAAAACAAAAAATGTACATTGTCTATAAACGTCCATATCTCGTTTATTGCAAAAGATACATTAATCAAATTTTCAAAACAGGGATAGCAATCAGTTAGGACTTCAAAATTGGTTTAAAAAAATTTAGACCAATAACTACTACCTACTAAATTTTACGTTCGCAAATTCAACTTTTGTTTTTCTTATGTGCGTTTTCTTATAAATAAAACATAAAATATAGATGCATAGATAATAAATGAACAATAAATAGTATATCTCGAAAACCGTATGTTCATTTATGGTATTTATTGCAGTATTCTGAGAATATACAGGGTGTTCCACATAAAAGTCCTCAGCCTCGTATCCCGGCAACGGAAAGATATATTTTGATTTTGAAAAAAACAGTTCAAAAGAAAGTCGAACAAGTCGAAAGAAATTTTTCGTTACCAGGAACTTTACAACAAGGTTTATCCGATACTTTGTTCAATTCTAAACAATGTTTGTCAAATGACTATTTTTCAAAAACTTAATAGTTTTCAATTTCAATTTTCTCTAAAACTATTGTGCGTCCCAACTTCTCCTTTGGTACACGTAATACACAGCTCATACAGACTACTCAGTATAAAGATCATTGACTTGAAATGGATTCCAGGGAGTGAAAAATAGATAGCACCCAAAACAAACAATCTCAATTTTCTCGAAAATTATTGAGCGTCCCAACTTCTCCTTTGATACACGTAATCCCCATCTCACATAGACTTCTCAGTACAAAAATGAATTACTTGAAATGGGTCCCAGGTGGTGAAAAACAGATAGCACCTAATACATACAATCTCAATTTTCTCGAAAAGTATTGAGCGTCCCAAATTCTCCTTTGGTACACGTAATAAGCATCTCATATAAATACTCAGTATAAAAATCATTGACTTGAAATGGGTCCTAGGGGGTGAAAAATAGATAGCAGCCAAAGCAAACAATCTCAATTTTCTCGAAAATTATTGAGCGTCCCAACTTAGTATTTACAATAGTGAAATAATACGTATTTACCTAATTCTGTTTCCTTCTAATCAAAACCTACTGTGATGAAGTTTCGTTATACATTCAGGATTTATATTAGGACAAACGTACAAATAATTATAAATTACTTATTATACAAAATGAATTAGGTATTCAAAAAACTTTTGCCATATTTTACAGAAATACATATTATTTCACTATTTCTTAAAAAGAGCTATTAAATTGACTTGGATAATTATTGTTTCATTGTATACGGTAATAATTCGAAACATTAAAAAACGCTTGAGTTTGGACCTCACCAAATGAAGAGCCCGATATCTCTGAAACTATCAAGTTTTTGAAAAATAGTCATTTAACAAAAATTGTTTAGAATTGAACAGAGTATCGGATAAATCTTGTTGCAAAGTTCCTGCCAATGAAAAATTTCTTCCGACTTCAGCGCCATCTTCAATTTACTCTGAAAAAAAATCAAGTTGAACTCCGTGACGAAGCCATAGATGAGCTCTATCATCTGTTTATTTCAAAATCAAAATATATCTTTCCTTTGCCGAGATACGAGGTTGAGGACTTTTATGTGGAACACCCGGTATATTAGATAAATAAAGGCCCACATAGTATACGTTACTTACATGAGTGTTTAAATACCAAATTCCAATGAGTAACAAAAGGTTTTCTATTAAAAACAGTGTTATCAGTGAAAACCATATATTAATTAAACAAATTTATTTTGACACATGGAAGTGTTGCCTACGAAAACCAGATGACTTAAATTTAACTAATTAGTGAGTAGATGCCTCTCCATCTGAATATACAATTTGTACCATACTGTGATGAAATATAATCCCAACATATCACAGGATTTTAATTATACAACAAAAAGAACTATTGTTTTTTGTGGTACATGCTAATTAGTGAATTTGGTTAGCTCTAATTAATAGTAAAATATTAGTTTTAACGAAATTAAAAGAAGATAATAAGCACAAGGCAAGAACTAGATCAAATAGTATATTTATTACATTACTTATCTATTTTAAATTACATAAGTTTGAGTGGCATTAATATAAAAAATTGATCGATGATGTGTTTTAAAAATATGTCATTGATTTCATTGATGTCATTGTCATTGAACCGATGTTTACTTCTTTATCAAAAACAATTTTTGTTGATTTGCCTTAAATAGTAACATTTACATAATCAATCACTGGTCTTAAATTTATTACATTCACTTTCCTACAATTAGGTATAAACAATTTAAGAAATAAAATAAATGCCAACATCAAAGTGCAGGCATTGAACAATTAACTAGCTAATGATCTTATATTTAAAACTAACTAAATAATTTAAATTACTTGTAGGTTCACAAAAATCAAAATAAATTTATTTTAAATAAAGATCGTCATAAAATCAATACAAGAAGACAGGGACATGATTTCCATGTGCCTTTTGCCTGATGATATAAAGCGTGTATCAAGTGAACGTTTGTTTAAAATTAAATTGAAACAATATTTAGTAGATAAATGTTACTATTCTGTGTCTGATTATTATTTTTCTGTTTCTGTGACTTAGTTTGTAAGTTTGTAATTTGACTATTCCTATACATTATTGTCTAAAGGGAAAATAAATTATTATTATTATTATTAAATTACAGAGCATATTTTTTAAATACAAGGAAAAAGTAAGGCACCTGAAGGAAATAAATGTGCTTAATAAATTTTAGAGAAAAAATAGAAGTTTCTAAACACACTTGTTATAAATATAGGACGACTTGGACCAAGGATTTTTAAAGTTAAAAATCCGTGGACTACTGAACTACAAATCACTGCAGGCACAGGATCACATTGTATGCTTAAGGGACATCTGCCTCTTTGTCTAACTTATACAGAATATAGAGAGGTTAACGAAACGCTCTTTTACTTTTGGAATAATATGTAGGCTCTCTGAGACAAAGACATGATATATTAGTATAGGTTTTGATGATTTCCAGGAAACAGATTCTCTCACATGAACTCATATCCTGAATTTCATCATAATGTAACTCGATTAAATTCGAGAAATGTCTGGGAAAAAGCACTTCCACGAAAACTCGAACGTTGTCGACATGTAAATGCGTATGCTATGCTTCAGTTTTCGATCTTCATGTTTCGATATTAGCTAACCATGTTGCTTATTTTTTAAAATACACCAATCACATTGCACCTTGTATAGAGTCTACGAAATTATAGTCAAGATCATTATCCGTAGGAAATAATAAGTACATTAGATTTCTGTACCCAATTTTATTGGGTAAAGATTGCGGTGCGGTAAAGATGCGGTGAAAAATAGTTTCAGAGCGCTATTACTAGCGCTCTGATACTATTTTTGAGTCACTCTCTATAATTTTGGCCAAACACTGGTGCAATAATTTTATTTTTATTGGGGGAAATGAAAATATTTCTCTGGTAGTCTTTTTACATTCTGAAACGTTTGGGTTCATAAGATAGAAGATACCGGGATATCAAAAATTATGTTGGTCAAGGGTGGTTGTGGAATGTAAAACGTGTGTCTTACTTTAAATTTTTGAATATGTTTTGTTGTGTCAGAATCTGTCAAGCCATTGTGCTGAAATTTTCTAATCCAGTTTTTGAATCATGCCTATTACCACACAGCACAAAATTTTCATGATTGAAGCCTATTTTCGAACGGGTGCGCTAGTTAATGGAAATTGGCAATACAGTCAACGTTTGTGTTTGGACAATTTTCGAGAGCACTTCCCAAACGTGGCAATATTACCGGACAATTCTTATGCGTGCCTTAAAAATTGTGTTGAAGTGTTTCGCGAAACTGGTTGTGTGACTCATAAAAAAGGTGTTGGTAGACCAAGAGTTCGTACAGAAGAAGTTGTCAATGACGTTCGTCAACGTATGGAAGAGGAGCCTGTAAAACCTTTGAAACGTCTTTCTCAGGAAATTGGACTTTCTTATGGAACATGTCATAAGATTTTAAAGAAAGACTTGAACATGCATCCATATAAGATGCAAGCACATCAAGCTCTTCTGCCCGCAGACCACCCCAGACGTCTTGCTTACTGCCATTGGTTTGTCAATAATTTAATGAATGACGATTTTCTGGACTTAACTTTTTTTCTGACGAAGCGTGGTTCCACCTTTCGGGATACATCAATTCTCAAAATATGCGAATGTGGAGCAATGATAACCCTCATGTTTTTACTGAATTGCCACTACATGCTCAAAAAATTGGTGTTTGGATGGCAGTTTCTCGCAGAAGAATAATTGGGCCAATTTTTTTCGATTTCACCGTCAACGCAGAAAGGTACAGACACAACTTTTTGGCTGAATTTGTGCAACAGTTAAACGATGATGAACTTCGGGACGGTTATTTTCAGCATGACGGTGCAACAGCACATACTACACGAGAAAATATTGCTTTCCTCCGCGAGTTTTTTGATGACCGGCTGATAAGTTTGCATACAGAAGTTGAGTTTCCTCCGAGATCACCTGGTTTGACAATTATGGACTATTTTATATTTCCTTACTTAAAAAACAAGATTTTCGCAACTCCGGTAAATAATTTGCAAGAACTGCAACAAAGAATTGTTCAGCAACGTGCAACCATAACGCCAGAAATGCTGCAAAACGCTTTTCACAGCATGAGGAGGTGCCTCAACTTGTGCATCGAACAAAACGGGGGACATTTCCAACAATTACTGTAATTTAGTTTTTCTTGTTACTAAAACCGTTATTTCATAATTTGTAGTTTATTATTGTTTTACAACTGAAATAAATAGGTATGAAATTTGTAGGTTATTGATGATGTTCAGTGTGACAGTAACATAATTATTTCAAATTTAAAGTGACACGTTTTACATTCCACAACCACCTTTGACCAAGATAATTTTTGATATCCCGGTATAATTTCAGTGAATAGAACTATTGTTTTACTTATACTTCATTTATACACTATTTCATTATCTGGAACATCACTGGCCACAGTTTAAATAACATAGCGACATTTCATGATCATGAGTTAAGAGTTATAATTTAAATGGGGTTTAAACAGACATGATGCCCTTCACTACTGTCTCCAGCTAACGGAAGTGGTAAACATTTTAGTATCACTTATATTAATAACCCTGTAAAATTTTGGTATTTCTATGATTGATGCTACATATTCATATATTTATTTACTAACAATTACCAAATTATATTACAAGTCGAAATATCTAAGAAAAAATAACTATTAATTATATCATATTTATATTTATCATATCAAAATCTTTATATTATATTGACGTAACCGAAATCTACCATTGATTTGTATTCAGTCTATCTTCTGCATGTCATGTATTAAGTTAGAGAACCATAGACACGTTACGTAAAGGTCAAATTCAGTAGTACTTACATCAGATTTGTTGAAAATATTTTTAGGAGGTAGTATGTTCTTAAATTCGATATTACCCATACCAAAGTCTAGGTCTACAAGTCCAGGTCTACAAGGTCTAGGTTGTCCATACACATTCAAATAGATTACACATATACTAATATGGTGTAATATGATCTAGGAATGACCTAAATAGTTCTTCAAAGGCATGTTAGGAGACAAATATGTAATGTCAAGTTTATATTTACTAATTATTAATTATAAAAAATATAGCTTGATATTTAGTAATTCATTTCAATTTAACTGTGATGAATTTTAACTTATTAATAAAACCTTCAGGCGTTTTTATTTTATGATATGAACTGATAGTGACATTTCTTCTGAGCTAACTTTTAAGTAATTATAACTGTCATAACGGGAATGAGAATGTATCTGAATAGAAAACATTTATAAGAGTGTAAATTTGCTTTTTTGTAATTTTTTTCTCTTTTAATTTGAGAATATGTATTTACATACAGTGACTCCCAGAAGTAATGTCTAAATTCACTTAAAATACAGCGGTGTGTTTTTGGGAAAAACGCTCGGACCCGTCGATTTTTATTTTTTAATGCGGTTTTCTTTATGCTAAATTGATGTAAACAGAACAGCACAAAAATAAGTTACGACCATCAACTTTATTTTTCCAAATGAACACACCTATCTTTTATTTCATTTTTGAATTCTGCATCGAATTCTGAGTCTGTTTCATGTACCATGTCCTATACCTATCTTCAACTGTTTTTGAAATATTGGCAAGTCAACTTTGACACCCTGTAAAATCTAACCGGTTTGAGATGAAGCAAAACTGATTGCACATTCCTATCTTAACTTCTCATAAGCTAAATGTTGACACTAATGTCAGATTTAACCAAGAGATTAAATTTAATCGAAAATTTTTAATTTCTGGCTAAATCTGAAATAGTGTCAAACGATAGCTTATGAAAAGTTAAGATAGGAATGTTTACCCAAAAAACACACCGCTGAAGTTTAAATGAATCTAGACATTACTTTTGGGACTCTGTATGTTTGCATCAAAATTATAGTTGCTCTCCTTATATTTCCGTGTATTTTAAGTGTTGTTTTCACAGCAATTATGTAAAGTAGTAGGTTTTTAATACGTAGAAAGTAAAACAAATTTTCGCATTAATAGTCTTTCAGTGTGATGTGGTGTTTCGAAACATTAAACGTAGTCCAGTGGTAATGAACCACCCGGTGTACAACCAAAGTTCAATACCACTGCGATTTGGCCATTCTCATGTAAATTTATGTAATAGGTGATCTCTTGGATCTCACCTCAGACAACAAAATGTACTTGATTGGCACTTTGTAGCTCTACAGTAATATTTCGTTGGAAAATAATATTTGTAAACAAGACATATATAAGATTAATGATGATTGTAAGTTGAATGAATTCTAACTATTTTCTTGGACATAAACATATGAACCAGGAGTATAGTAGATATATATTAATATAGAACTTAATATAAGAATAATAATCAAAATATCGGTAATCAATCACGTGTATTTTTCAACATCGCTCTCAACTCTTTACTTCTGGACTCGCTTCTGGTAATATACATTGAACGATAAAGGTTCGTAAATATAGAGTTTATTCAAGTTACACTGCAAATTAACGAAAAGTTAGTTAATATTTAGGCAATGCAAAGTTCTGTTAATACTGCCAAAAGTTGCTTATTAACTAATGTACCAATAAATATATGCAAATTGGGGTAAAAATATCTCATTTTGAATTTATGATCACTGTAGAGGGTGATTCACTATATTTTACCCCCCTGTTAACTTTTTTGTTTACAGAAAAATGTGAAATATAAAACGAACGATTTTATAGAGTTTTGGAAAATGATAGTAGAAAAACAAATGAAGTTCAAAGAAAACACATTACCCTTATGGTACACTATTTTATATCTGCCTTTATCAGTCATAAGAATCTATTTAGCAAACCTGCCTAATGCAACTTGTTTTCTCAGTGTATTTTTTAAATTTCCTCACTATTTCCTAAGTCATAAACTCTTGTATTTTCTGCTTCCAGATTCTTAGCTACTACCATGTCTTTACCACAATAAGTGTATGTAGCATTTTTAAAAGTAAAAGTAATATGACAGGCAATTGACATAACAAAGAGATAACATAAATAAAAATAACAAAGTACAATTATTTTAACCGTAATAATAAACACTCATAATTTTTCTCTGGTAGAATTTTTGGACATCCAAATGTTATTATATTAGTGTGGTTAGCCTTAGGAAAACAATTTTCACAAAGCGTATGTGCTTTGATAATTTATTAAAACCATCTCAGTAGGCTTCGAAGAAAATATTATACTACTAAGAATCAACAGCGGCTAGTCTAAGAAAATGTTATCACTTTATAGCAAGCAAATTTCCAGTAAATATTTATCTGCCTGATCTCTTTATGAAAGGGGAATTTGATGACTACTTTGTGCTTAGATTACTCAAGGGAAATTCTCTAAATAGGAACATTATACATATTTCTTTCGAACGATTATCAGATTACAGAAAAGTAAGCAACAGGTAAATGTATAAAACGATATTATATACAGGATGTCCCACGACGAACTGCGGCGATAGATCCCTCGAAAAGTAACCGTTGGAAAGTTTTGAAAATTTGATAGTATACTAATGTCGATGTAAATACACCGCTGAATTTTAAATGAATTTAGACATTACTTCTTGGACTCACTGTATAATCATTTTCCTTCTGAATATTTTCAAATTGTAATAAATGGCACAATAGCATTAGTGGATTCAATGTTTTTCTTCCGTATAGTCAATGGTATTAAGTCATCTATCTACTTATATACAGAGGATGAACATAATGGCTGGAAATATCATGGCTAACTTGATTGATTTTTTAAATACTCGAAAAAAGTTGAAATTTTGGAAATTGGTTTGTATTTTATTCCAACTTTATTTGAGTAGATATTGAAAAAAGAACAACACTCCTTCGCAGCTACTTTTTGTGTTCTATCGAATGGCATAATCATATATTTCACAAAACGTTTTGTCTTTCCGGGGCCAACTTAATTACTTTTTTTTAAATACGGGCCTGGAAATTTTATTACATTTTTTGTAATCCCTGTGTCTCCTGACACTATGCTGCCATCGCCCTCAGCAAATTCAGAAGTTTTGTCCAGAAAAATCCACCTTCAATATTTCCATTTCAATAGGTACATCAATTTTTTTTATTCAGACTCGTTTTTCGGGATTTTCTTTCGTTCAATGTGTCGCACTGCCCAGAAAAGTCTAAAAGATTATCAAAAACACAAAAAACACAAAAACACAATAATTTCTATGCTGCATTTTTATACCAATAAATTAAAAATGTATTCAACAACATTTAATTAAAGTAAATAACAATAAAAACACTTATAATGGATGTTCAAATTGGTGCCCCCCCCTTCGACAAATTTGTTAATTAGATTAGGTTAGCCCTCTATTAATTATTAATAGGGCTCAAGGTCCATCTGCCTAACCGGAGCTAGCCTCTCTGAGCGTAATAGAATATGGCCCCAACATGAGACAGCACAAAGGAGGTATCTGAATACTTAAATGTAAAATTTTCGAGGCGATGGATCGGAAATAAAGGTCCTGTAAGGTGGCCACCAAAGGCTCCTGATCTCACAGTATAAAATTATTTCTTATGAGGTGTCATAAAAAAATTATGGATAGAGAAGCTTCGGTAATGCGGAATTTCCGATCCATCACCTTGGAAAATCTGCATTTAAGTATTCAGATACTTCCTTTGTGCTCTGTCATATTGGAGGAATATTCTATTACGCCCCGCTAAGGGGGTATATCGTCCAAGTATTCTTCCAGAGTATTTCTCAAAAACTTACACAATGCTTTTTCTCAAAGCTATAGCTCCGGTTTGGCAGAAGAATATTGAGCGCTCTTTTAATATTGATGAAAATTAACAATGTATCGAACAAGGAGGGGGACCAATTTGAACTATAATAAGTTTTTTGTTATTGTCTTTATTGTTATTTATTAAATTAAATTTTGTTGAATTTAAAATGCATTTTTAATTTGCTACGCGCAACTTTGCCGCCATTGTAACTGTAACTCTCTTCATATGTATATCTTACCATTTCCGAGATCTCCATGCATAGACCTGAATTTGAATCAGCTTGTATATCTACTAATGGATAAAGTTTTATGAGAGAGAACAGCAGCAGGCTACAGAGAGGGAGGTAGAGAAGAAATTGAGTGAAAAGTTGATAAAAATTATAAGGTAGTGTACACTGAGATTTACTTAAGCAGTTATCCTGACATACGTTAAGTATTAAAACAGTCAATATACTTAATTTGGCATAACTAAATATAAGAGCGCACCAGATTTAACAGGCGGAATATCTGTGTTCGTAGTACCGCTCGTTTATGGGATTCTTAATATTAATTAATTACAGAGACACAGACTATTTCTAATGGTCATTAAAGCAGTTTATTAATATACATGGAACGACCTAAATTATTTAATTGGAATGTAGAGAAGATACGTAGGAGCATAAAAGTTAAAATTATATAATTGCCATTGACACAAAATGGTTATAATCATGATGTTACGAATCGTATAATTATTTAATTTTAGTTTTATTAAATAATCAAGCTTTGAACTATTTTAGAGTTTTATTTTTAGTAATAAAATGTTCCGATACTGAATTCAGTAAAGATATAGATAACTGTAAAGAATCTATTATAGGTCAAAACTATAACTTTAGCATTATAAAATATTGATATTTTATGGAGAATCTATTCTATAAACTATAATTGAATTCAAAATATTATAGAAATTAGTTTTGAAGCAGAGATTTTCAAGTTGTTTTTTTTTTAGTATTTAGTAGATTTGTTCCTACCCAGCACTTTATAATAGTTTGCAGCACTGGTTTATGAAAATTTTTTTTTAGATTTCATGGATTTGCAATAATTTTTATTTCTCAGTTCCACACTCCGTACCAGCAGTGTTGGAACTACAGCAAATGCTCATGCAAGTCGGATAACCGCTGGTGCGGAGAGAACACCTCTTGTGCGGAGACAAATGAGGCACAGGGGACACATAATGTCACACTTTTATTAGTAGATTTATATAAGAAATACTAGAATAAAGTTGAAAATCAGCAAATTCCAAATCTGAAAAAAATGTGGCAATTAATTTCGGAAGATATTGAGAGATTACTTTCGCTTTCACTTAAAATATCACCAGGTGAAATGAAAATATAATAAAAATAAAATTATAACACTTCAAACAATATTTAAAAAATCGCTTTTCTCTAAAAATTTAAGTTAATTTAATTAAGAGTTGCCTGTTTCATTTTCTATGATTTTATCCATTATCCACTACCTATGCGTCTAACTAGTAGTTTCTTAATAATATTCAAATCGATTTGGCAGTGACCAAACCGTTTGAAACCCAGTCACTCTTTTGTTGTGACGGTAAAATACTATTGCTACTTTGAGAATCATTACGTTGTATCGAGTAAATATGGTCAGAGCAGACTCCTGACAGTTTGCTGATAATTTGGCGCTGAGTAGGAACAAACCTATATATCTGGAAATATATGCATAAATAAGCGCAGTAGAACAGATGGAATACTTTTCTTAAGAATGCTTATATTTAAGATAACTGTATTACAATATTTAATTTATAGTATAAATAAAAATGCATAAATAACGCTATTAGTAACATTATTATAATTGTCATTTAACTAACACCAAGTGTGTCAGAGGAATTTCTTGTGCGATGGAGATAAATTATAAAATTGTAAATATTTATGATTGCTTTTATACACATTCCGGACGTTATTAAAATATCTATGGGTAAATGTCCACTTACGTCACAATTGAAAAAGAATATATGGCATTATGTACATTTCTTTTTCTATGAAATATAAAAATTTACAAAGTTTAAATATCACAATTTGAGTTTGGAGAATGAGCACTCGCATTACGTTTTACAGTAACAACCAATAAACAACTAACAATAGTAATTGAGTAAAATACCAACAGTAAATTATAATTCCAAGCTTGGAATCATTCCTATGAGTGAAGGTTCTGTTGTATTTAGATGCTTTGAACATTTAAATTATCCTGAAACTTATAAATACTTTATATATAAAATGAGACAATTTGTCTAAAAAGAAGCTATACATTAAATGAAGCACTCAAAAACTAAACATATACACTAACACTAAAGCTAAAGCATTAAAAATATACAGTACGAGCGCTTCATTTAATGAATACAAGTCTCCTTCCTTTTTAAGCTCATATCATTTAATTATCGTTCAATAATCTTTAAATAGTCTAAGAATTCTTTGATTTAATAAAAATATTTACTTCTTTCATACATCACAAAAGTAACTCCCACACGTTACCCCTTTATATGTATATGACTCATGTAAGGTGATTACTCAAGATCTCTAATTGGATAACTGGTTTTACGATTGTGTTTTATACTATATAATATTAAACCTTAAACATCTTAAATTTCTAGGTTTTTCAATGCTTCTTTTTCTTTACTCAGTTTTCTGATAATATCGTATACCTAGTGTCGTGTCGTAAACCGTTCCTGAAAAATTGTCTTAAAGATACATAGAAGTTACATACGCAGTTAAAGATTCCTAGACACAATTAGGTATATACAGAGATAGTTTGCCTTTGTCTAATGCAGTTAAAAGCGTTGAACATTTTGACAAATTTTCTATTATAAATTGTTTGGCTTTATTAACTGTTCAATTGCTTATAACTTCAATATCAAAGGTCATCAGTGACCAAGCGTTTTTATAAATGAATTGGATTGAAATGTAACCGTCTCATGATGGCTGGTGAGACAACCAATTACTATTTTAAATAAGATGTCACTTATTCTCCTCTTAAGTTATAATCTTCAGATTTATTCGTCAGTACCACTTTAATTTTCCACAGACTTATTAACACTTCTAGCAACGGCCAAGTACCTAGGTACTACGAGAAGGGGTGAAGAGTGAGGGTGACGACGAAGAATATGTGTGAGGATTCTACGATATTCCAGGACATTGTTGAACTTTCTTTTAAATTCTGGAACATTTTAGAAAAAACTGGAACATTGTTATTGAAAATTCGATAATGACACACATGTTCGAAGTCGACCACTTTCAACCCCTATATCTCCCACACCACCAGAGCTACCGACGTGCAACCACCATAGTACTCGATGGAAGACTTCGGGCTACAACCACATACAAGCACCACTAGTCTGCGCTTGAAGTTAAGGTTGAGGATTTTAGAAGCAGTTTTGATGGAGTTAGTATTAATTTCCATGGGTCAATAGTCAATAATTTTTAAATTTTTACTAATACAGTAGTAATATTAATAAGTAGTTTTTTAATTTATTTAATTTTTTTTTTATTTATTAATCCCTCTTGAATTCAAAATTATTTAGATTTTATTATTACTACATAATGCCTCTTCTAAATACTATGTCTCCATGCTATTGATTTGATTTCCAGGTAGGTATTGTTTTGTGTCAATTTTACATACTACTACTTTTTGTCTTTTTATGAAAATTATATATTTTCGCACACAACTATTGTAGTCGGTAGCAAATATGTTTGAAATTTATAATTATGTGGATATTTTATCTGAGAATACTTACGAGAATACTAAGTTATCCTGAAAATTTGGATATGTTAATAATAATAAAAAATATATTAGAAAAAGGCATCTTTAACTTAACAAGCCTTGAAAATTTTCATCGAATACAATACATGGTGTGAAATTTTCGATATCTGAATGAAGCTAGTAACAGTATGCATACATTTCCATAAGTGTTAATAATTAGCTAGATAACACAGAAATAATAGCATATTCTATGTAATTAAGATTTTAATAACGTTTAACATTATCTGCTAAAGTAAGACATCGACACCATTAACATTAATTATCGAATTATCATCGCAAGTTATAGCGACCTTTGAAAACAGTTGTCACATTTCCAACAATAAGTATACCATATTATAGTAAAAGTAACTTTGTGATGAAGTATGTAGAAACACTTTTCATAAACTTTTTTGTTTTTGAAAGGACTAAGCTTTTCTCTTCTTGGGAAAGTTTACGTTTTTGGAATATATAAGGTGAGACAAAATGAGCTATACATTTTAAATCAAGTCATATTGATCAGTAACGGTATCTTAAGATTAAAAATCATACAACAAAATGTTCTGAGGAAGGTTGGCAATTTAATATTTTGAAAATCTAATTCTCGGGATTTCCCCGTTTACTAAATATATCTACTTTAGATTTCAGGATTATCCCCACCAAAATAACTGAGAAGCTGACCAATCTGGCTTGGGAAAAGACGCTCCGTTCTCGAAAAAAAAATTTTTGGAGTATCACGAAATCGGACCAGCATAGTTTGATTCTATAAGTTATTGGCCATACGGAATGGCCAATTATATTATTTTATTGTTCACATTATCTGCAAAACTGCTATAGATTCAGATAGCAATATGGGGCGAGGGCTAATCCTTCTGAAATCACAAAATGCAAATCCATTTCAGGACTATAAATTTGTTGATATAAATTTCACTAAGACAAAACAACTATAGATAATCGTAACACAAGCTATTATATTATATGTAGCGATATTTGATGTAACGGCAGTGGATTTTCTTCGCAGCAATATCTAAAATTATGCTTGTTGTACGCAAGAGGAAAATGACCCGTCAGATATCAGCATATTTTGATATCACAGCTTGTGGACGAGTTCAATTTTGTAACAATGCAACCTCAAATCCTTCAATATTGAGAAAGTATTTAGTGCCAGTGATTGTCGTTTGGCAGATCGTTGGGATATTGCAATAAATTTGCTTTGCTTTTCAATGTTTTCAGCTGTACGCATAGAAGGATTTTTTTATCGTTATTTCTCTAAGGGCAGAAGCAGTAGTGTGAAATTTTTGTATCCATTTTTCGAGTAGTTAGATAGAGATAGTTTTTCAAGGAGGACTGGATCTCGTCTACTTAAATTAGTAAGAAATTAAGGGAATGTTGGGTTGTAATAATAATAATAAAAACAACTACTTCCACGTGCAATGTGCCCCGACTGGCATTGCATTAATTCAGCATCTCCATAGGAATCGTCACATCATTCATCGAGACCAGTGTCTGAACTACCAGACACTGACCGACTGACCGGTTACGCGCTTATTATGCGTTCATCAGTGCCATAGATAGTGGACTGGATGAACGATGTTGCGACGTGATTGTCTAATGGACATCGTGAATGTTAGTAGTGGTGAAGAACACACCGCAGTGCCCTCTTTGGGTCTTTGCTACTATCTGTCTGCAATAAGTAATGCAATACCAGTAGGGACACATTGGCCGTGGGCTAGTTGTTTTCGACATCTCCTTCAAATAAATAAGTAGGATTGTCTTCCTCAAAGACAATAGGATCACTGTTGTAATGGCACCTGCGAAAAAGCAGGTCGGTATCTGCCTGTCAAATTGACAATAATTGTCAGACAGATAGTTGCAAAGACCCAAAGAGAGCACTACGGTGTGTTTCTCACCACTTCTAACGTTATTGTTATTGGTTGTTGTTAACGGGTTGTTGTTATTATTTTTCGCAGCTTCAAATACACTTCAACAGCTAGAGTGGTGAATATTTGATCAATGTTCCATGTTCTCAACTGCATATACATATGTTTATCAATGAAGTACATAAGATATTGATATACTTATTGGTACCTAATTATTCTGTCCCACTTTGCATTTGAAGTACTTACCTAATAATTTTTAATAATTCTACTCAAAATTTCAGAATAATTTTGCTACATGAATCACATATACCGATACATTTATTTTATTGGGTTATAAATTAGTCCAGCTTTATTAATGCATATAGAATATAAAATAATTTTCCTAGTTTCAACAAATTTTATTGCAACCATGTTAAGCAGTGACGTAAAGAAGTTCTAAAATTGGTATGCTATTAAAATTTCACATTAAAATTTATAATTTTATGTATTACTGCATTTTTTTACCCAAATGCAGTAATTGAGCTATAACCACCATACTATTACTGTTTTATTATATAATTGCAAAAATACAAAGGAAATTTTATTTTATATGAAATTAAACATTTCACCACGTGTCGGGATGGCTTTATATAAAATAATATTGCTTTATTCTTAGCTATTAGGCAGTGCGTATTATATTTAATGAAGAGACTGCATCTGTTAAATATTCTGGTTTCTATTTCTTTTTTAGAAATTTCCGCCAAGGCAATTTTTTCAGATATGACTAGTTTTAAAGTTATAAACCAACAGTAAAAAATAATTTCATGTCATGTCCCAATACATTTATATTCCACGATTGATTCTTTATCACAAATCGGATCAGATTGAAAATAGAATTTGCATAGTCGGAAGCACAGGCATTTTAAATTCTCACACCACTTTAGACTTTCAAATAGACTTTTAGGTGGCAATTTTATCTTTTCAAAAATATCTACATTTTCTAAGAACACTATATTTGAATAGGTAGTAAATATGTGAATCTTTACCAGGGCCAATTTGATTTACATAAATAATTCTTGTAGTCTGTTAAATGACCATGAAACATATATTTTATAAAATATGCCGAAACGTGTTTTTATTTCTTGAAAATTAAACTACCTACTAGTTTATAGAAAAAAGATAACTAAATTGTTTATCATATATCTGAATATATATATATATATATATAGGACAAAAGCATGATAATTATAGTAATTTTCACAATCATATTCGAAATGCGTTGAGGTCTTGAAATTATTTGTATTATAAGACGTGTATCCAGATCTACATTTACAATATAATGAAAGAGTGTGTCATCAAGAAGATAAATTGCCTATCATCAATTTTTCCAACACTTTGTGCTTGTAGATTACTTGAGTTCGGAATATTTATCACATGTATCAGGCGTTGTATTGAAAAATAACATGATGTGCCTAAAATTCAGTTTGAAGTCGACAGAACGAAAAATTGTTGACGGGTGTTTTTAAAACAAACGTTCTCTGGAAATTGTAACAAAAAGTAGTCCTTTGATCTGATAAGATGTAGATGATTTTTGTTTTTTCAACGAAACTAAAGATGTTTTTTACTATTCACTGCGAAGTGAATAGAAAAATATTTTGTTGTTTGTGGGCAAATTCTAAAAAAAAAATTTCGCCCCTCTCTAGCGATTTTGGAGGTGACGCCCATGACCTCATACCAATTTTTTCTTATTCATTATACACATACCTCCTTATTGAATTCACTAATATATTTAGTTTTTCTTTATTATATACCATATTAATAATAAATGAAAATAATATCTATCAATTAACTGCTGACTCATATGTAGAAAATCTGTCCATCATTGCTTAAGTAATGCTAAATGACATGTTTAAGTAAAAATAATTACTGTTAATTACTAAGGGTATGCTTAGTTGACCTAATCGCAGATATGAGTAGAAAGTACAAAATCTGGTTATTAATATGTGTTGTATTTCATATAGGTACGTAGGTAGCCTTCCTATTTTATATTAATTATTTGTTTTTCTTTATTTTTACAGTGGTGTGGCTGTTAATTTAAACTTTTATAGGTGAAGAGGAAAAACGGCTTTGCCGAATTCTTACGTTTTGTGTTTTTTCTTTTTTATCACAATAAAGATTTGCTATTATTATTATTATTAAATGATATGTTATTCCTCAATTCTAAATCAGTTTTTAAGAATCTAATTGATACTATTAATTGTCTATGAAGACAAGACAAGATGTATTTAAGTCTTTATCGAATAATTACATTAAAACAGAGTTTCACTAGAATATTTTCTAGAACAGTTGTATATTGGATTGGCCAAAATTTGGGTTAATATATTAAAGTTCCTAGTTTCTTTTGGGATTACACCACCTTATCAAATATTTATATTATTGCATATTATTCAGTGGTTTTTTGGGGCAAACTTTAGAAGTTTGCCTTGATACTGCACTTTGAATATTTAATTTGTATGCTTCTGGTTTTCAGCTTGTTGTTATTTTGCAGATGGTGTAATCCCAAAAGAAACTATGAATCATGAAAACGCACCACAAATAAGTTACAGACATTAATATATTAAAGTGTTTAGTTAACAACATAAACTAAAAAAAATATATTAAATTAATTAAATTCAATTATATTATATACATTTAATATAGTTTTTCCAATTTCCCTTTTGGGACACTAAAACCAAGTCAAACGATTCTTATTCCAACTTTTCGATTTTAGTTGAATAGATACTAATATTTAGTATTTCTCATATCAGTAGAGCATTTAGAAAATATAAATCAGAACTTTGGACCTATACCTAGATAATAGTTCTTATAGATATACGTCTGGTTAATTGAAGAAAAAATGTTCGTGTACCAACCTAAAATATTAGGGCAAAATCAAGAAATACGAACTAACAATCGGACTATTATAGAAAATTGGTATTCTTAAAATCCAAATCTTTAATTAATATAATAGTATATCTTTGTATATCTCACCTCACAGGAAAGTTTCTGTTTAATACTACTAAAATAAATGAACCTTACAATAGCACGTTTGAAGTCCGTATAAAATACTCCAATTTTCTATTCCGCATTGTTCACTTCATGGTATGCATGTTTGAGGTGTGAATAGTATTAAATGATACCATTAACATTCTGCATATCCACCCATAAAAGTTAAACCACATCTAGCGCGCATACTAAAGCTTCCTTATTGGAGGTACCATAAATTATTCAGTTATTCCAGTACCAACGAAACAATCGGTTCCTTTTGAATTTGAGACCAATTTATGTAAATATTGAGAAAATACTTTATTATCCTAAGAAAACGATTAAATTTAATTAATTTATCATAATTTTCGATATTGAACGTAAGTATTATATATAATATTTACAAATCTTCTGGAATTATGGTGGAATAATTGTAATTTTTTTTAAGAAGCAGGTCCTGGATGTTCTTGGTATATACCGGATCATTTGCATAACTCGTTCATTAGAAGAAGACCGCGCGTTCTATCATTCTGAAATATTTACTTCCCTGTAGGTATTACTTATGATTATACCGGAAGTGAGGCACAACTACCTTATTTAAATAAATAAATAAATAAACTTTATTAATAGCATATAGCTAACACAAATACAAATATAAAAGTTTAACTTTATAAATCAAATTCAGTAATACAGCAAAATTATAATTAGACTCACAATAAAATACCACAACTACACAAATTATCAAACACTAACATTATTCTTAATATGATTTTTACAGGCATATTTAAATTTATCTACTCTAGTTAGCTGCTTTATGAATGCAGGCAAATCATTATACATTTTTAAACCTTTATGAAATAAACTGTTTTGGCTATAATTATGTCAAACTGTGTGTGTATAAAAATGTTCCCTATTTCTTGTATGATACTCATGTATGTCTCTTACAAATATACAATTCTGAAGTAAATGCGTAGGAACCATTTCATGCAAAATCTTGTATATAAATATCATAGTATTTAATGTAACAATTTGCGTTACACTAAGAATATTCAATGTTTGCAACATATACTTTGTGGTTGACCTGTTGTTACATTTTAGTATCTGTCGCATGGCTCTATTCTGCCTTTTTTGAAGAATACTTAATTCACAGTTATTTAATAAAAGCAATATTGTTGAACAGAAGTTGAAGTGGGGTAAAATTATAGATTTATAAATGGACAATTTAGACCAAACACTAAGATCTTTCCCAACCCTTCCCAGTAAATTTGCTTTTTTGCTATTTTGTTCATTATATATGTAGCGTGTTTGTTAAAGAGGAGATGTTGGTCTATGTAAACTCCTAGATATTTAATATCTTCTACTCGTTCAATTTTTACGTTGTCCATTAGTACGTCAGGATAATTAACAGTATCTATTCTACTTAATTTACTCTTAATTAACATAAATTTTGTTTTGTTTGTATTAATATGAAGACTATTTTTCTTTAACCAATCTGAGACACAATGTAACTCTGAATTTATAGTATTTATAATACTGTTAACATCATTTCCGACCACATAAATTATTGTATCATCAGCAAACATTTGTATATTTCCCTTTGTAACGTACAACACTAAATCATTTATGTAAATTATGAACAGGTTAGGGCCTAGGACTGTGCCTTGCGGCACACCATAAGTTGATAAAGACTCTGATGGCATGCGACCATTATATTTCACCACTTGTCTGCGATCTTGCAAATAACTTTCAAACCATTTAATAATCGTTGGACCTAGACCGTATTGTTTTAACTTTAACAGCAGCAGATCTCTGTTAATAGTTTCAAAAGCACGTCTGAAATCCAGGAACACTACCCCAATTATCATCTTCTGCTCTAACGCATCTTTCCATTGATATAGCACTGACTGAGTAGCACTCTCACATGAGTTGTTGTTACGAAAACCTGCTTGATACTTTGTTAGTATCAAAGAAGTATCAAGCTTCTAGTAGTAGAATTTTATTAGTTTCTATATAATTTATAAGTTGTTCATTCACTGCCATTTCTAGTAGTTTTTCATAATAAGGAACCATATTGATTGGACGATGTTCTTCACATTTATTTGTATTATAAATTTTTTCAATTGGAATTACAGTTGATAACTTTCAATGTGCAGGAAATGAACCGGACTGCAAGCTTGTATTTATAACATGTAGGAACCGATCACCGATTATCTCAAATGCACTCTTTAACAACTTTGTAGTTATTCCATCCACACTGCTTTCTTTATTTTTCATTTTTTTACTATGCCTCTTAACTCCTTCATTTCTAAACTTTTAAAATTAATAAGCCTACATCCTACATTTATTTTATCCAGAATTTCATTGTACTAGTTAGGTTCATGTTTGAGTTAGGAATAATCACACATATTTCCTCAATGCTATCCAGAAAATATTTATTGAATTTTTCTGCTATTATTTGGTTATCTAATGTAAGTTGGTTGTCGATAATAATACCTCTATCTTTATTACTATTTGTAGTTCCATTTACAATTAGTTTCAACTCCTTCCACATTTGTTTTGGATCATGCTTCATCTCATCAATTTTTTCATCAAAATATTTTTGTCTTTGTTTTCTAATATTTGTAACTATACTATTTCTTTTCTGTTTGTAAAGTTCCCAGTCAATCACTTGCTTTGTTATAACAGCTTTTCGGTATAGCCCTTTCCTTAATTTCCTGTTCAATTTCAAGTGGAATTCTGTATTTTTTATTGCATTTTTGAATTATACGCGTGATTTCTGATAAGGCCCTACCAGATTTTCCTATATGTAGGTATACCTCTAAAATTGTCCGTTTTGGCTAATTCTTTTTTATTTTAAAAATTTTTAAATAATACAGAAATATTCAATATTGTGTATCTTATATATACAATTTATAAAAAAGCAAATGAAAACATTTGAAAGTGGTGTATAAGCAAGTAGGTAGTGGATTATATGGAAAACGTGTTCCTAATTCTCCATCAATATCAATATTAACTTTAATTTGAAATAATTAAGTTACATTTTGTTTGATTAGTTTGTTGTTCTTTCTACCGTAGTTTGATATATCGCAGAAAACTTTTGACATTCCGTTAAGTTTGTATTGCTGTTTCAGTTTCCATGACGAATTTATGTCCCAAGGGAATAAACGTCCATTTTACTCCCTGTTTTGAGGCCGTAAAATAGTATTTTATTCCCATTGGTGCAAAAAATTTAATTTTCTCTCTCGACTCATTTTCCACAATGGTAGAAAACCTAGTGATGGTTTCTGTCAATAGTAATCATAATAATAATATTTAATTTCTGAATGGAGGAACTTCCAACAAACGCTATTGATTTCAATAATTATGACACTAATATATTGTACGGAAACAAGAATGTTACAGTTTATTGCATCCTGTGTATGTATATTGAAATTTTATCTGATATATTACAGTCATACCATTTTAGTGATGAATTCATTCAGTTGAATAGATATATTGTACCCTGATAAAAAACAACTATAAATTTACAAAATGAAAACATGAATGTTATTATATTTATAATTCGTAAACAAACTTGAATAATTATAATTATTAAATACTAATTACATGGTCATTTATCAGTTGATTTAGCAACAAAAATTTTATGTGTTTTATAAAAAAGGGTAAGGAACTGACTGAATAGCAATAATTTATGAATATCGTAGTAAACACATTGACTTGAGATAAAATAAGCTGTAATCAATGGTGAGTTCATATTTTTTCAATATATAATTAAATTATTAATTGTTTTTTGTACTGGTACTTTACTCTTTTCTATTAATTTATTTTACATTATCTTAAATATTGTACATGTAATTCGTCTATGTAAAGTGCGTAGTAAAATATTGCAATTGGTTGGTAGAATAGTAATTATGACAAAAGTAAAGCAGATATGTCGAACCAGTACTGGGGCTTCCGCCTAGTTATGTAACAAGGTCTATTGGAAACCGGATCAAGAAAAGATCAAAGGAAGAATGGTCGAACGGGACCGGGCTTCGACAAGCCAGGCTCGCTTGGTCGAACGAACTCGATCAATACTTGCGCTAAGTCGTAACAGCATAAGGATTGTCACAGGATTGCTAACAGGTCACGGACATCTCAATAAACACCTTAACACTATTGGCCTTAGTGACACCACAAGGTGTAGGTTTTGGGGACACGATGATGGAGACTCCATTCACATCCTCTGTCGCTATGCCTGCCTCATGGTCAAGAGACACAAACATCTGGGCGCGGGATTTCTCCTGCCCCAGGACATTAGAGAGCTTCCTCTAGAACGGGTGTTGGCCTATGCGCATAGTGAGGGTCTCTTCCAATAGCTCTCGACTAGCGCCAGGCACAATGAGTCGAAAAACTTGAGTGCTGCGGGTAACCGCGCCGCCTAACAACAACAACAAAACAGATATGTTGAAGGTAAACATGGCATTAAATATGCCATGTTGACCATGGGACCACAAGTGCGGCATTGCACCGCGCGATTTCTGACATATCTTCAGCGGTATTTTATAGTATTTAAGAAATTTATCTCTGACACATTTCCTAAATACTACAAAATACCGCTGAAGGTATGTCAGAAATCGCGCGGTGCAATGTCGCACTTGTGGTCCTGTGGAATGTTTACTATTGACCTCGATCTTAACCTACCAATTTAGTTACTGTCCAACATTCATATCACGCGAATGGATGAAGATTTATTATGGCATATTACTTCATATACCTCAGTTAAATTGACAATTACTGTCATGACCAAAATTTGGCCTTAAATATATTTCATAAATAGACCCTACGTAAAGTATAAAAAAGCCGTTAACTACCATTAGTTGGTTTAAAGGGAATTAAAGAGGTAGAATGTTTATTTTGAAGAAATTAAAACAAACCTACTAACTATTTTAGGAGGTATTTAAAATCTAAAAATAAACAATTGAACGATACAGGCTATTCATAAAATTAATGAATAAAACAATTTTCAAAGGTGTTACCATTTCTATAATGCTTTGTAATACATTAACGTGGTTATACACAATATAAGCCCAACCGAAATAAAATATACAAGTATTTATTACATATCTTTCTGCGTAGTAGTAAATGTTGTAACGGTTGTAACAGGGTTTTGTATGTTTCAGAGGCTATGGTCTGTATATAATAATACTGCGGCGATGAAAGATAAAGTTTTCTTCGAAAATCATACAGTCTTTAAATGTCTTTACTTTATTTAAAATATGCCCATTGATATTTTAATTAAACTGAATATCTGTTTCTTTGGTACTAAAATTTAGTACCAACTACCACAAAACTACCACCAAAGTGCCAAAAGTATCAAAAGTGCCAAAAGTATCAACCGTGTAATGACATTTAATGTCATTACACAGTTTTTTTGAACATTTAAGGTTAATCTTGAAGGAGGTTGGAACCTTTGGAGTGAAGACTACATTGACGTAGTTTTCTACATAACACCAAAACACTATACTTCACTCGACGCGTGTTTCTCCAATCAAGTTGGCATCATCTGGATATGATTAAAGCAACAACAACAACAAAACAGATATGTTGAAGGTAAACATGGCATTAAATATGCCATGTTGACCATGGGACCACAAGTGCGGCATTGCACCGCGCGATTTCTGACATATCTTCAGCGGTATTTTATAGTATTTAAGAAATTTATCTCTGACACATTTCCTAAATACTACAAAATACCGCTGAAGGTATGTCAGAAATCGCGCGGTGCAATGTCGCACTTGTGGTCCTGTGGAATGTTTACTATTGACCTCGATCTTAACCTACCAATTTAGTTACTGTCCAACATTCATATCACGCGAATGGATGAAGATTTATTATGGCATATTACTTCATATACCTCAGTTAAATTGACAATTACTGTCATGACCAAAATTTGGCCTTAAATATATTTCATAAATAGACCCTACGTAAAGTATAAAAAAGCCGTTAACTACCATTAGTTGGTTTAAAGGGAATTAAAGAGGTAGAATGTTTATTTTGAAGAAATTAAAACAAACCTACTAACTATTTTAGGAGGTATTTAAAATCTAAAAATAAACAATTGAACGATACAGGCTATTCATAAAATTAATGAATAAAACAATTTTCAAAGGTGTTACCATTTCTATAATGCTTTGTAATACATTAACGTGGTTATACACAATATAAGCCCAACCGAAATAAAATATACAAGTATTTATTACATATCTTTCTGCGTAGTAGTAAATGTTGTAACGGTTGTAACAGGGTTTTGTATGTTTCAGAGGCTATGGTCTGTATATAATAATACTGCGGCGATGAAAGATAAAGTTTTCTTCGAAAATCATACAGTCTTTAAATGTCTTTACTTTATTTAAAATATGCCCATTGATATTTTAATTAAACTGAATATCTGTTTCTTTGGTACTAAAATTTAGTACCAACTACCACAAAACTACCACCAAAGTGCCAAAAGTATCAAAAGTGCCAAAAGTATCAACCGTGTAATGACATTTAATGTCATTACACAGTTTTTTTGAACATTTAAGGTTAATCTTGAAGGAGGTTGGAACCTTTGGAGTGAAGACTACATTGACGTAGTTTTCTACATAACACCAAAACACTATACTTCACTCGACGCGTGTTTCTCCAATCAAGTTGGCATCATCTGGATATGATTAAAGCTGACAGAGATTATTAAAACAGTTTTAATCATCTCCAGATGATACCAACTTGGTTGGCGAAACGTGCGTCGAGTGCAGTATAGTGTATAGTGTTTTTGTATTATGTAGAAAAGTACGTCAGTGTTATTTAAGGTTAATCCATTTTCAACGGATTAATTATTGTATATTTTGTTAAATTTGACTGCGGCAAATGTCAATCCCTGATACTGCAATTCTGGAATCGATCTTAAGATCATTTGCATACATCAAACAATCTATATCCAACTCTTCAACTGTATCATTGACAAAAATATTGAAAAATAAGGGCTCAAAATTGAATCCTGATGATCCAGTGTATTCGACAGACTTATGACTACGTAGAAAATATAATTATATGCCTGTTAGTGAGGTAAGATTTAAAAAATGTAATTAAGTTATCAGAAATGCCATATTGATTGAGTTTGAATAAAAGTTTATCGTGATTAAGGCTGTCTAATGCCTTGGAAATGTCCGTATATAACTTCAGTTTGAAGGCATATTGATGTTGCAATGTACTGTTCTTCATAAAACCATGTTATAGGGGAGAGATGATATTTTGTACCTGACTGTAAAGCGGATCATATAAAAATGCAAGATCTTTTAAACAATTATATATAATTGTAATTAAATAACTTTATTTTTATTTTATGAATATTGAACAGGCTGCACTGTTTCCAGCAAGTTGGATATGTGTTAATTTCAATAAGGTGATCAAACAGTATACAAAGAGGAAACGCACTTGTGTTTCCTCTTGCACAGCACAATTGTACAGGATGTGCACTAGTATAATCTCTTACAAAAATACCTCAAGACTAACAAGAACGCTATGGGGATCCGTAGTAGACTGAACTTTAATTTTCTTCAATGTTTGTAATACTACTCGCCTACGGCTCATGTTTGAATTTTCAACCTCAAGAATAATAGCCACCATTATACGTTCGTTGAAGAATATACTATTAAAACAGTATTGACTCTAAGGGCACATACATAATCTGAAATAACTACTTCAATTACTGGTATCTGAATAAGATTTAATAAAGAAATCGGCAGAATCATTAGCTACAGTGACAGAACCATGTATCAGAGCGCCATTATATTCCATATCATCTCTCCTACACAAATCCTGATTTCCCGGGCTCAACATCACCATGAAAATGAGGGATAGAGATATTGTTATATCAAATAAACCTGTTTACTATTGATATAGGACCAGCATTTATTTTGATTATAATTGATAGAATTTTCTATACTTTTAGTATAATTTATTAAAGATACATTTGTATCAGATACACTCCTACGAAGTTCATGGGATTTTTTAGGTACGAGTATAAGTAACAGCAGATTGAATCAGATATAGTACTTGATAGAAGATTATTCGAAAAACAACATAAATATTTATTTCAATTGTCAGACGGATAGTAGCAGACCCAAAGAGGGCACTACGGGGTGCTTCTCACCACCACTAACAACATAGATATATTTAGGCGAGTACAAGAATTAAGATTTTTCTTGAGGGATTTATGAACGTATTGAACTACAGAAGGTATTCTCTGTTGACCTTTGCCAGTAGATACTATGACGAAAATTAATGAGTACCTACTTCAAATAAAAATCTGTAGATAAGCGCTTTAGTTCCCAGATAGGAGTTGTAAGTTGAAGGAAAAAAAATTAAATTTATCTACATCTTCGCAACTAATTAAGCACAATATAGATGAATGTCCACGGGATATTGTCCTTTAAGTTTTTGCTTTTCGACTTCCTCAACATAAATATGTTGAGAAATAATAATAATAATAATAATAATAATAATAATAATAATAATAATAATAATAATAATAATAATAATAATAATAATAATAATAATAATATCTCTACTCCTCATTCTAATCACAAGGATTAGCCCGAAAGTCTGAGACTTGTGTCTCATTCAGACTTTCAGAAGAGGAAATGTTTTCCTCTTCTCATCATCAGTACCCATACAAACATAAGGGAACTTTTTATTACATAGAGTTTATGATTAAAAAACAAATACCACGTATCATACACAATTCATTGTACGGCGATATGTCCTGCTTAATTAAAACCAAATATCTCACCGCTTCGCAAATACCGACATAGGCATATAATTGAACTTTAAAAATAACACGTTACTAGTTGCGCGTACCAGTTCATAAGCTCAGAGCATGCCGTGAAGCCTCGGTGTCTAGTTGCGCTCAGATAATCGCCGCCAGAATGCTGTTTACTAAACGGACGCATCTCATATTTCTTACCGAGTGTTCTCTTGCGATAGTACAGTAACAGATCTCCATTTAAAATCGCGGTCTCTGCTCTAACTCCTCGTATACTGGTGCTAATAAAAAGAGCATGGTTTTCAGCGACTGATTTCGATGATTCTGTTTATTTGAGTTTGCCATTGACTGGATCAGCAGATATATGCAGCATGGTTCAGTAGATTTTGGTTGCCGTGTAGTTGACAATGTGCAGCACAGTGAGGTAGAATAGTGGATATTCGTGAAATTTGGAATTAATAGTTAAGTGAAATGTTTTTGTGTGTCGTGTTTCTCCTTCTAATATCAGGTAAAATAATCAAAGTGTTTGCACTCAATTCAGATTAGAAAAAATTAAATGATTGTCATTTTCTCACTTATTATAATTTTAATATAATCAGCAGTGCACTTACTACTATCTTACTAGTTTCTAGCTGCACTTACTCTCTAACCATTTCATTATTTAACAGTATCGTAATAATGACTCGAAAATGATACGTTTTGTTCGTAACATCATTATGATTACATTATTTATTCATCTTCCTTTATATAGGAAGTAAACCAAAAAGTTAACTAAGAAATAAATTATTAATAAAATTATCAAATATTGTGGTTCAATAAAGTTTTATATTTCCACGTTACCTATTATCCTAGGTACCTATATAAAGGAATAACCTTATTATTTTTAAGATATGTCGCAAACAACTACTTTGCGTGAAATAAATATTATTATAATACTTATTTTAAATAATAAGGTTATTCCTTTGCATACCTAGGATAATAGGTAGCGAATAAGCATAAATCTTTATTGAACCATAATATTTGATAATTTTATTAATAATTTATCTCTTGGTTAACTTTTTGGCCCTATTCCTACATAAAGATAGATGTAAACAGTTAAATCAGCCAATAAATAATATTATAAATATATTATTACCTGTTTATTCACTTTTACAAAACAAATTGTTACACCTTACAAATTTATTTAGTACTTAGAACATTTTTCGCAATACGGGGTGTTTCAGAAATTTTGTTGAAAACTTTTCTAGCTGATAAGAGTTATAAAAACTATAAGAAAAGTTCATATGAGCAGGGGTACGGAATTTTTTAGATACTGTTCTGAAAAGATTTACAAAAAATATGTTTTTTTCGAATATAGGTATATGAGAGTTATAAACAATAAATCTGAAATTGTGTAGCTCGTATTGGATATCACATTTTGGGATGATTTTCATCTCGAGAAAATATATCAAGGACTGACAACCTGACTACACTTAGGTATTTTCACACTTCTTCATACGCCAATTTGATTTTTTTTTTGTAATACATATAATATCGACAAATGAATACTTTTAACCAACCACCTTTCAGTTTCCTCAAAAACTGCATGGTCTTTGGAAATAACAGAATTATAGTGAAGGTCAGATATGTATTGTTCCCTACTATTCAAAATCATCCAACATGAATATGAACAAGAACATGAAGATCATCTACCTATCTTTATGTCATCGAAATCTACGGTTAGATTGGTTTGCTATTTGCTATTGAATTGATTTATCATGATTGGAATCTCTTTTCCTTCCCGTCAATGACATTATCTTCTGTAGATTGAACACATGCGGGTCAGTCATTTTTACATGAAATACATCATGTTTCAAATCGTAATACACTTACTTAATTTGATCAAATTGACAGAATATTGACAGATTGTGTGAAACAGATATTTATGATAAATGAAACTCATATTATAATATGATAAAATATTATACAATATTATAATAGCATCATTAATCAAACTATATGTCTCAATAAATTCCGTGAATGCAAAGCATTTGATCTCTGTTCCTTATTTCTTTATTATATTACGTCTTTTCGCTCCGTTTAAATAGTTCAAGTTAAAAACTTGGATAAATAAAAATTTAAGCAACTGACCTACATTCTTGATTAGTTAATTTAAACAGTAGAAGTGTTATTTCTTGTTTATTTAATTTTAGTTGGCTTTGGGAATAAACAAATCTTAAAAAATGATTTCATTTATTTTAAGATTAAATGTATATTTTTCCTTTATTACTCTAATGTTAAATTTACTAAAATAAAAAATAACATAAAATGAGAACTTAGTATCTACATGGTGGTAGCTATATATCTTCTCAGATATAGCCTCGTACTCTTTATATACAGGCTGATTGGCTACCTTTTTAGAAACTTTGGAAATAGCAAATATAAGAAAATCCTAAAAAAATGCATGAAATCGCTACCTATAACGTAGATAAACACAAGAATATCCGGCTTTTCGCGGTTTTAAGAAACGAACCAAACTCTGAATTATTAAAGAAAGGTTAATTTTAGGATATATATGAATGATCAAGAAAACAAGAATAGGAAAATTGTTATTCCTTGTTTGGTTTTCTTGAATATGTAATTATTTCTCTCCGTGTAATATTCATTGAATTTTGATCACAAATAATGTAATCAAGAAACTTTAATCACTGCTCCTAACTATAATTGTCAAATTATTTTCTTATTTGCAAAAAAAGGCAGACAAACATGTACACAAACAATGTTAGTATAATATTTAAAAATATTATTATTTATTAGAATTATAGTGTACGTCACAGAACAAAGCTAAATTTCAGGTTAACTTTTCAACTGAACAACACAAATTGGTTTCAGGAAAAATAATAAATTAGTTTGACTCAATATTAAAAAATAACATCGATTATTTTAGATTGTATTCTGATTTATATATATGCATATTACTGATAATTAATATTTGACTTACGTGCTTGTAGATTAGAAATGTATATAAAATTCTAATAATTTTATAACAAATACTATCTTCATTTCTATTATTTTACTTCTTTGAATATAATTGCCATACTTTATTACAATTTTTTATAATTTTGTTATAAATAAACAGTATTATATAAGTACAAGAGTGCAAAACAGTCCAGTGACCCTTATTTAATAATTTATTAAGCTAAAAATAAGTTTCAAAATGATTAAGTTATTTTGGAAAATTACTTTTCTATACAAGATTGAATACTTAACCGGCATTAAACATAAAAAACTGTAGAAAAATTAGTTACTAGTAATTACTCTACAACTCAGGGAATTCCACTATTAAATGTGCGAAACGAAATGAGTACCTATATAGTATCTAATATTTCAGAGAAAAAACGCTGGCAATGCATTCATCTAGATATGAACATAAATATGTCACTTTTGGTTGAAATCACTGATTGGTAACTTGGAAAAGTTAATTTTTGTTTTTTTTTTTCGTGGGATACCATGTATTTTTCTAAATATTTAGAGACAGATCCACCAAGCTCTGTCTATGTCACCTTTGTTATCCTTTAACCAACTATATTAAAGAGGATTAATTCAAAAGTTTACGTGTATAGGTGTAGGGTAATTGATCTACAATACACTCCCACCTTCTATTCTGTAAAAACTAGAGATATCAACTTTAGGAAAAAATGACAATAATCTCTTCCTAATTTTAATTTTAATGTCATTATTTATACAGGTTTAGAAGCGGAGGATTGGTTATTATAAGTGTAGATATAATACAAATTATTTTTTATTAATATTTTAAATAGTATCTACAATTGTAAACTTTTTTAAAAACATAATGATCTAGTTTGTTTTTTAAAAACCTAAAGTTGTAGCTGCTCCTGATCCTCCACTTCTAAACGGCTTCCCTCCTCCGTATAATGAATGATCCATTTAAAAAATTAAGAACAAATGCATCATCACTCGAATTTTTAATCAGATCTTATCTCCAGATATTATATGATCGATCTCAACTGCAAAAAAGTAAAGCATGGTACATAAATAAAAGTGATTCACCTCCTTATTATCTTCTGAACATATTTTTGTTTAATTCCTATTTTAAATTTACTTAAAAAAATATGTTTTTTAATGGAAACCTATATATTTTACAAAAACTAAAATTTCCTTTTTTTTAAATCCAACGATAATATAAGACTTGGGGTTATCTTCAAAACTTTTGGAGAAATTTTCACTTTATTTATTCTTGAAAGGGATTGGAACCTTTGGTGTGAAGACAACACTGACGTAGTTCTCCACAGAACACCAATCCACTATACTGCACTCGACGTGCGTTCCGCCAACCTCATCATCATCATTATCAGTGTTTAGGTGTTCTGTGGAAAACTACTTCATTTATTGTACTTTCGTTATTGCAATTTTACAGTATTTTGCTATTATTGTTGATCTACGGTGGTAAGATATATTACAAGTAACAAAAAGTTTATTACAGAACTTCATTATCAGAGTAAGGAGAATAATAAAAAGTTTCGTTGATATTAACAATAATTAAACGTAAAAGTTACGAAATTAACACGTTAAAAAAACAAGAAAACACATTTTCTATTACTACCCCATTATGTGATATAACAATAGTGTTTGCCATACACACCCTTTAGAAAGATTACGACGAACTCTTGCAACAATAGTTTTATCGTTGTTCAACTACCTACCTGGTAGGTGAATAATTTTCTATAATTTTTTTTAATTTATAATTTTTCGGTTTTGAAGTTGTTTTCCCCAAGTGTTACATGTCGTTGAATAAAAAAAACAAGAGATAATTTTTAGATTAATTTTTCAAAACATATAGGGTGTTCCATAAAAAAGTTTGTTTTTGGAACACCCCGTATATTTGTATTAGATATTGTACCAAATGTGTTGGTAAAAATATACCCTTTTTACCAACTCATTCGAATAGACACCAGTATAATACCAGGCATGCTGAGGACCTCATTCAACCATTTTCTAGGATAAATATAACAAGAAACAATAAATTGGCAATCGACCTCTTCAATAAATTTGATAATTATAGTAAGCATAAGAATTTTAAACGTATGTCATATAAAGCCTTCAGCTTATACACTAGAGATTTTTTATTATTACATTGTTTTTTCTCAGTTAGTGAATTTGTGTCCTTTATTAGTTAGTAAAACCACTATCCACCTTGTTAAATATTAAAATTATGTAAATTTTTTCTATCCATAGTTAAGTTATGACAAAAAAATGTACATCTGTGTATATATATATGAGTCAATAAACACTTACTTACTTACAAATCACATAGATCTGGGTTTTGAAACAAAAAAATATGTTGAGAATTAAACACTAAGGAGTCAAGTCAATTTTATGAGAGCCAGACTACGTAAATAAATAAATCTGTGTCTATATATAATTAAAATTCATGTCAAACTAATGCTATATATTCCAGACCAATCTAATTTTAAACTTTTAATATTTCCTTCTTCCGATACATATCTTAAAATAAATTCTTTGTGCCTAGTTGTAGATGAAGTATGAAGTCAATTCTTATATAGAACAAGGTTGACTTATTGATTAATTGTTTAACAAAAAAATGCTCTTAACACGAAAAATACCATTTCCTTGACAAAATATTAATACCTTTAGCCAATAGCTAAATCAAGAAGTTAGAAAAAGTTCATATGGCATTGAAATGCGTAAAATAATTCGTTCGATATTAATTATTTTATGATGTTGACAGGCGCCGAAGCTGAATATATTTTGGCAATGTTTCAGTTATGCGCTTCGTTAACAATAGGCATTTATACAAGTAGTAACAATAAATGGCAGAGACAGTTTAATCTTTAAAACTATGCGGAAATTCCACACAAATATATTACAGAGTTTTTAAAAAATCACCGGTAAGTTTCTGTTTTCTTTTTGACTTATAAGTAGGGTGACTATAATAATATGGACTTATTTTGGTAGGACAGTACTTTCTTTTCGAACAACGTCCTACATTGCTTAAAAGCTTCATGAAGTACACCTAAATGTACTTCGTTTTTATTAAATCCGAAAGTTTTTATTGTTATATTTTATAAAAAAATATTTAGTTATTATCATAATATTCATCAGTTTGTCTTTTTATATCTACTACTAATAAAACTAGTGGATTTTTCACTTTTTGTCATCTTTTGTTATTGTATTTTTTTTTCTGAAGATCACCCTACTTAGAAGCTATGTATGAGAACAAAATACTGTCATTACTTCAAAGTAAATATCGGAAACAACTATATTACGATTATCATTGTTGAATTAAATTGAATAACATTATGATATTTTAGAAAAGTTTTCACATCATTCGCCAGCAACAACCACAAAACAAATACCAGTTTCGAACTTGCTACTTCTCCTGAATCGAGCTATTGATTTCGATAGGGGATCACCACTTGTACGAGTAAATGTTATGATTGTATCGTCAGTCTAGAATCGCGGCTAGAAGCCTGATTTGAGTGACTTGGTAATACAATTTGGATTAACTGTTTATTCAGTTAGTAACGGCCAATTAGTTCATGTTCATATTTCGGAAATCATATTTTCCCAAGCGTTCCTTTGGTACATGCGATGTCAAATATGTTGAACAGGTAGATTAAACGCGATGAATAAATTAATTATATACTTATTTTATTTTAATTATATATATACTATTTCTCCTGGCGTATTATATGTAAAAATATCAAAATAACCAGCTATCTCCAGCATATTTCGTTTACTGAATATTTGAATTACTGCCAATTATAAAACAAAATTATTTTTACCGAACTCGACGGTTCACTGACTGTTATTACTTATTTTTATTTATAGATAAGCGTTGCTAAAGAGAGTGAATTAATGGACAAGATAAATGATGTACCTAATTACTTTTTATTATAATAATACATTAATTATATGGCTGAACAAGGAGCCATGTCACGAACATACATTAGGTTACATATGCGGACTTATGTAACTTAGGTATATGGTAGCTGATTTTGGAAACTTCGCTTCAAGTCTTCTTTCGCTTAAATAATTATGCACGTTTATGTATCACTTTAATGACTTTTTTAATTTGACATTTTCTTTTCGACTGTTCAAATTTCAAAGTGTTCAAAGAGTTCTTTACAAATACTTTTTCTGGCAAGATAATTTTGTTTTATTTAGATTAATTTCATTTTATTTTTCTCCTTTTTGATTATTTTTCCTATATCCAATAAACTCTGTGTCTATACATATTGTGTAATAGACTTGGTAATTTTTAACATAATTTTTGCGGTCATTGAATCTTATTGAAAATGGTCTGGATGCCTCGCCAATATTAATGTGTTTTGTTTGCATCAGTATTGATATTAAAATATGTAGGTCCCATGTTAAAATTATTACCAAGGTTTTATCATTACATTCATGAACTGTTTCTAAGTATGGTGTTGGCTATTCGAATGTTCCTATTCATTCTTTCATTTCGTACTATCCTAAAAGGTCTTTCAACATAATTCAGTAATTTTATCTTATGGAATATTTTATGGACCATATTATTTTATAGAAATTAATTCTTCTTTCTATCTTTCTCTTATAAAACATTTAATCAAACTTCTTCTTCCTCTTTCTCCTGCGGGTCGGTTCCTCTATAGCAAGTCCCAAAGCACTGTGGCCACATCTAGGTCTATTGTGCATCCCGCCGATCTTCTATTCAGCGAGCAACTTTATTCTTTGCATAAAGTCCAAAAGTCTACTCACTAAAATTTCTCTTAGCTCGCAAGATTCCAAAAATGGTTTACCCAGGAGCTTTAGCCTCATACGAGCGTAGCCTTCATATTCACTTAGAATATGAAGTGCAGTCTCGTTTGCATCGATACGGCCTCGGTATACCGGGCTTTCTACTACTGCTAATCTTAAATTATAGAGACGCTTCTTGAGAGCGCAGTGCCCTGTTATGAGCCCGGTCATGCTCCTGAGCCGAGATTTATTCGAGATGTCCAGCATCTCTACAGTTTTTCTCTGCAAAGGATCTTCCATGAGTGCCTTCGCATGCTATTTTCCCAGAGCCATTCTGATAGGACTATAAGCGACCCCGAGAGCTGGCTCCGGTTCTATGAAAGCTATTTCAGATTAATTTCTATCAAATTCATCTGCCCGTTCATTTCCTTCAATGTCTTTATGATCTGGCATCCAACACAGTCTCATCGCATTTGTATTTGCCAGTTCCACCAGCAATTGCAAGCAGTCCCAAACAAGCCTCAAACTGATCTTGTTTGAGTTTCAGAGTCTTTATTGCGGCCTGACTATCAGAGAATATGTAGATGAGTTTACAAGTGTACTCTCTCCTCACATTCTCCACCAAACATGCCATTATTGCAAAAATTTCTGCTTGGAATACCCTAGGATAAGTCCCCAGACTATAGCTTTTACGTCATCTAGGTCTTAGCACAAATACTCCAGCCCCTGTTTCTCTGTCTGTTTTGGAGCCTTCTGTGAAACATACAAGGCTCCAAGCCTCCAGAGAATTGATCTTCAACTCCTAGTCACTGAGATCCTATATCTGAACCTCGAATGGCTTACGGAAGTTAAACCTTGCATTCATTCTGTCAGATATCATCTCTAGGATAAACTCTGACATCAATCTGTTTCTTCTTTGGGAGTGTTCCTTGGGAACTACCTATCCAATCCTACATTATTGTATTATACCTACACACTACACAGGCCAACCTCTGACTCTTATTCAGTTTTTTCCATTACGGTGGCCCGCGTGGCGTTATGGCACCACACCAGAGTGCTATAAAGTATCCTATGTCTCACTATTGAGGTGTACATCCAATGTAACATCCTTGATTTCAGTCCCGACGTTTTCCCTATCAAGCGTCGACATACACTAAGTGCCCTTCTCGTCTTCTCGATAGTTCTCTCCAGGTGCGGGTTCCACGCAAAGTTCATATCCAGTATTACCCCTAGATACGCCACCTCCCCCCTAAAATCGGATAGTCCTCCCACCTAAGATAGCTTCTTCACGTCTGTACGTCCGTAATTAAACTTCATCTGATACATTAATTTGTGTTAGTTTATTTCCTGTATAAATTATATTAAAACTTAAAGTATGATTTAATACTAACAGTGGGAAATACATTTTCTGTTCCATTGATGCTTCTCAAAACAAATGATTTTCTTCAAGAACCAAAATTCTCCAAAAGTATTTAAATATTTTCAAAGCACTGCTTCAAAACTTTGTGCCTAATGTAATCATTTGCTATATTTTATTTCCCGCAGTGTAAATACTTACCAAATCGGTATCTATAAACTTAATTTGTCTTTTGTTGGTTTAACTATGAGAAAAGTATTTTTTGTTGGAAAAAGTCAGAACGTCGCATGTAACTGCATTGAATTTGGTTTGCTTAACCGACCGTTGAATTTGATTGCCTCTAAACAGTTCTGCTGACAGCCAACCCAAATTAAATTAAAATATATTACCCAATAGTCGGCTTTTTATTATCTTCACAAACCGCGAGGCCGCACAGACTAAAATAGGTTGAAGGGCAATCAAAGCGAATCAATTGGTCTGCGAGGTATTAATAGATGTTAAAAAACATAAATGTTATGTATTCAGTGGAATTATAATGTTATTAAGCTTAATCAAAATTGAAAAATAAAGAAAAGAATCGTTATAAAGTATGTTGTTTTAATGTTTATTATATCTAGTATCATAGCTTTTCAGACAACCATTATTTTTATGCCGTCTTATAAAACGCTTTGGCAGAAAATTTAAATATTTACATTAAGCTCTTCAAACTTAAAATAAACATTATAATAATGAAGTGTGAATCCTCTTAAAAATGTGTTACATATACTGTGTGTATTAACCTGAAGCAATCTAGGTAGATAGATGCTATAAGTACTTTCGAACGTTTATCTCAAAGCTGAAAAGGAATTGTTTTGTTATACAGGGTACGTTTTTAGTGCGTACCTATTTTTTATTAACCTAATAGTTTGTATTCTGTAGAACATGTGCCTGATAAGAGTTGTTTTTGAGATTTTCTGGATTTTAAAAAATATCGACGAGTATAAACCTTGGTCAGATATTTTTGAGTCGCAAAAATCTATATCCGAGACATTTGGTTAACGTATAAAGTACTTATTTATTTGGAGGAGATGCTGAGAACAACTACTCCACGGCAAATGTGCCCCGACTGGCATTGCATTACTTCGGCATCTCCATAAGGTCACCACGCCACGCTTTCATTGAGACCAACCAGCAGACACTGACATCAGAGTGCAATAGGTAGTGGACACTTATTGCCTAATGAGCATGGTGAATATTAGTATAGTGGTGAGAAACACACCGTAGTCTTTGCTACTGTCTACACACATTTGAGTCTTTGCTACTGTCTGTCTGACAATTATTGTCAAATTGACAGACAAATAGCAGCAAAGACCCAAAGAGAACACTACGGTGTGTCTCTCAGCACTGCTAATATAAAGTACTTGTTCATATTTTCCACCATTTTTTTTTTATTTTCTTTAACTGCAAAAACTTGGATGCCCCACTCAAAATAATGAATTAATTTTCATTTAAAGTTAAAATACATAATCTACTTCTGTCATATACTACTCTTTCTATCCCAAAGAATAATAGTAATACTGTAGAAGAAAGACGAATTAAAAAGATGCCCTGTGTAAATGTACAGAAAATATTTTGTTTGAAGGAAATTTCTAATCGTATATTATTTGTTGGATACTTATTCTAGATGTTCTTATTCAGTTGGTTAACTTTATTTTGTCAAAACTAAAATCCTAGCATCTCGAAGAAATGTACCTTATAAACTCTTACAGATAAAAAATGTCTATAACGCCACTAGTAAGGTTGAAAAATTATCTCGGATTTCGTTATCAAACTTATTTGTCAGTAAAGTCAAATATGAGAATTTATGTAGCTTAAGCAATTTCTGTTTAAATTCTTTATTACTCGGGCTTTGGAATAATATAATACTTACTATCTTACACCACACCTCGTTTGTAAGAAGGGACAATAAAAATATTAAAATTTTAAATATAATCTGAGATGTGTTTGTCACATTTAACAAAATTATAGCTGTCATAAGTCATTTAATGATTATATTATTAGCATTTTCGGAAATTTGTTTAGAATATATTTTAGAAGTAATTTGTTTAAAGGATCCCTCAAACCAGAGCGGTACGACGGGAGCGGGATCGGGAGCGACTGCAACGCGGGACCAAAGTATGTGGCGGGATATCTGGGCGGAACGTCGTCGGTTTCATGTAGGCGCTTAGATATCCCGCCACATACTTTGGTCCCGCGTTGCAGTCGCTCCCGATCCCGCTCCCGCCGTACGCTCTGGTTTGGTGGAGCCTTAAGTCAATAAAAAATACTTCATTGGCCTAATATTTTAACTACACATTTTTGAAAAATATTTCATATAGACCAACAATATTTCTAGAAGATTAGTGATAGGTAATAATAGTATATTATGTTACTAGGAGTAGAAGGCGAACATTATTTGTTGAGCCCAGAGACTTACACAGCCGAGGCGTTAACCAAAGCTGTGTAAACCGGGCGAAACACATAAAGATCTTTATACTCCAAGTGACATATACTATTTGTTCTAAGCGTCAAAATTAAAACTGTATTCAGACAGCATATATGCTTATATAAAAAGCAATTTGACTTAACGTTTAATTTCAAAATGACAGTTCTGAGAAATCATGACTATATGACTCACTTTTTTAATCCGTTGTTATGATTACACTTTTATTTTTGTACTATAAAAAAAATGAGAATATTTCTTTACTAGTAAAATAATAGGCCTTTTTTATAATGCGCCTTACATAATATAATGTAAGTATATCATACGCTTGAAGAAAAAATAAATAATTATAAAACCATAAATCCTTATTTAAACAATTAGTTGGGTATATATAAAATTATCCTTAAATTATATAAACACAGGAATCCTTGAATAGGGATATAAAATGAAATTTAATCAAGGACAATTAGTAGCTTATAAATTTAATTTGAAAGAAATGTATCTAATAAACAGTTTCAAAATATGCTAAACATCATAATACATTTTTAGGAACTGTCCTTGAGAATTTACTTACGTATTAAAGGAAAAATATCGCAAGGCTCATAAATCAAGAATTCGGTACCTTGAGTTTGCATTATTTATTATTTAATATTGTTCGAAGTCAGACTAATGTCTAAAGAGGTAATAACGTTAAAACTACCCAGGAAAGTTTGAGAGGCATGCAATTTGTTCTACTGATATTGCACAATATTCTATAGCGACCAATGCAGGAATTTTAGAAGCGTAGAAATGCCTCTAGTCTATATCTGTTTTCACACTTCTCACCAATGATTCTAACAATTCGTTCAGTGTCAATCAGTACACTATTGTAAAAAATCTAAGTATGGCTAAAAAAATTAAATATACCTATGATCCTCTGGATCGAATTGACGAATTGAATTAATTGACATTGAATTGATTAGTAGACTGATCGAATTGAATAACAGTGTTTGCATATGGGATAAAACTTCAGACTATTACAAATATCCAGTTAAACGGAGGTTTATAATTTTCTGATGGAAAACTATGAGAATTTGGAGAAAAATGAGAAATTAAAGACTTTGAATTTTATTTATGTATGTAGGTAATTTTGGATGTAAATACTTTATATTTGCCATTTGCCAAGATAAAGATCCTGTCGGACTCAAGTAATTTGCAAATTCATCTCTTACATTATTGCATGTATTTCACCCTTTATGCCTCCATACCTTGGGTATATTTCAGAGTCCGTTAGTGTGTGTACATACTTGAGTATGAAAAGTTGTAAGTGAGAAATGGAAACATATCAGTGAGGCATTTAAAAAAAATATATTCGATCAGCTACAATTTCCAATGAATATTACAAAAAGATAAAACAGTATCGGAAAATCAAAAAGTGAAGATGAACAGACAACACAAGGAAGCACTCTGATCTTGCGGAAAGACCAACATCATCTCGTATGAGACAACGAACAAACACGTCGACGGTTGATGTAACAGGCATGGTCATTTTGAAAACTTTGGGACCAACTGTTCAACCGCCAGCAGATATAGATGGAAACGCAGGTTTTGTTGCTTATATAACACATTTCATGAAGTTATTCACTGAAGATAAAACATTTACCTTTCGCATGGGTGTTTCGACTTTCAATCTACAAATTAAAAATCAAACAATCCAAGAGTGTCCGTCGGGTCCAGAAATATCAGTATTCAGAGTATTCGATTGAGCCTCGATTCGAGAACCTATGACTTGTATACTTTTCATGCATAAATTTAACACTGTATTTTCGTTTTGCAAATAAATATATTATCTATTTGAAATTTTCTATGAAAAAAGTTAAAATGACTATTTATATTTAAATAAACTTACCTCAATATAAATGTCTTAACTTAGTCTTAACATAACTTAACATTTCTGTCGGAAGACTTAATCTGAGAGTTGTGTCTGCTTTTCTAATACAATTCGCCAGAAAATTTAAAGTTATTGGATTTATTCGAAAATGATTTAAATTTTTGTTTTCATGTTCAAATAAAAAATGAGCATTTGAAATGTACCATCAACATATCATGTTGAACCAATATTGCCGATTTTGTATAAGTATATTAACTCTTTTCTTCTGCTTTTTCTTCTTCTATTCAGAGCCCAGCATTAAAACTCAACGTCTTCTCTCCATCATGGTTCTACATTGACTATGGCAGTCGGCAGTGTACCATTTATTGCAATAATCATATCCCGTGTAAACATTATTTACCATAAATCGCGTGCTATATATGGTATCGCTATATCACCATCTCGATCAATAACTCCAACCGTTGAAACTTGGATGGAACACCCTGTATATTTTCATATATTTTGGAGTGGGTGTGATTCATTTCATATATTTGTATTTTATTTTTGACAGAAAAATGAGATTTTCAATTTTTTTATTTGAATCTAGAATGCTATCTGTAATTAATTAAAATAACTTCTTGGCAAACAACCTTAGACATGGTAAAATAATGAAAACCCATCATCTTTTTCAAAATAACTTTTATTAAGATATAGGAACTGTTACAGCTCACTCGGTATAATAAAAAAGAAGTTTTTCTGTCAAATTCTGTGCAAGGAATAAGAAGTAATTTTCATAGAATCATCATAAAATTTAGAAAATACAAAATTTTGACTATGTAAAAAACTGAAAATGATAGTACCTACATACTAGTCGTAAACAATCACAGGGTATTCCTTGATATTTCAAACGTTGGAATCAATTCCGGTGAAACTGGAAGTAGATGTGAATCTTTTTGGTGCATTTTGGTGACCAGTTGTCTCATACGTTCCAAATTTAGTTAATGTACATTGGAAATAATAAAAATACAATGGCGAGCCATATACTTATTCCAACCGTTATATGCTATTTTATCAGAGGCTGATTGATCAGTCTGTATGTCAAAATAAAGGCAAAAGAATGTTATATAAAAATATGTAGACAACCAAATTGATGCACAATTATTGTTAATTACTCATTATTGAATATTCCAGAACAAAGTGTAAAAAATCATTTAAATAAAACTATAAACTATTCTATTTGTAGTGTGAATACTCCTTTTTTCATTTACAGTCCAAGTTAGTGTAGCTTCCCTTAGAAAGTATTTATTTCCTATTCTACAATCATAGCAATCTTTCTTATAACCACCTTCAAAACAAAATATACATATATATATACCACCTGTACCTGTTCTGGAAGCTTGGGCTTGTTACTTTGTTACTTACTACTGTTCTCGTTTATTTATCTTAGCCATTATTAGCCAACAGGTGATCCGAGATAAATATTAACATTATAAAACGAAACATTTACATATTTCTATTTTACAGTCTCTGTATACTTATTTAAATTAAAAATATATTCATATTTATAGTGGCTTACTCAAATATTTACAATACCAGGCACTCGCATCGCATATGATATGACTTTTGTAAAACACGTTTGATGTATTAGTTGGGTTCTATGTAAGGCAAGGTATAATGATAATGAATAATGAATCATACGAGGGGCAAATTAAAGCATTTCTATTTATATATTATGCTTCTTTCTGTGTACCACCACTGCGCCCTTAGGATGATGTCTCCCGGATTATGAACGTATATATACAGACTGTCCAAAATTCGAGTCTCTACATAGGGATCTCAGTTATTATAAAAGATAGGAAAACGCTCAAATGGGGAAAGTTTTAGAGAATTTTATGCTGATTTCAAATCTGCATTGAAAGTTATCGTGAGTCAATTGTTTTTCGAGATATTTGAAAAAAACGAAAAACCGAAGAATTTGTTTTTGACCAATAACTCGCTAATGGTTACACTGACACTTCTAAAAATTTTACATTATTAGTACACTTTTTAAAGACGAACATTTTGGCATAACCAAAAATTACAAGGCACTCTTTGTTTTTCTGTTATGAACCACAACTTTGCTATTTCTTATGGTCGCCATATTGGATTTTTATATCATATCTTAAAGCCAAAAATTTCTTTCCAACGATGTATCATAAGCCTATAAAAGAATTTTTAAAATTTGTGAAATATTGAAAAAATCATTTTTTTACAAGTTTACTTTAGAAGTTGGCTGTGCCATGAAATGTTTTCTGTCACAAGTGTCCAATAAAAATGCTTAGAAAGAGTTAACGTGTCAGTGTTTTTATAAAGTGAAAATATGGAGAGTTCACAAATTGTCAAATGAAGAAAAGTTTGATATGCTTACGCTTTATTTACAAGCTCACCGTAATGCGGAAATTGCATCTACCAGATATTTGGAATTATATCCAGAAAGACAGCAGCCGCATAAAACATATTACAGGAGAATTATTACCAATTTATTGAATTATGGTGCATTTGAGAATAAGAGGAACCACTATGAAAAAGATAACCATAATCGTGACGTAAACGTTCTTAATATAATAACTGAAAGTCCGTCAACATCTGTAAGATCTGTTCAGCATCAAAGTAACATCCCGAAGTCTACCGTTCATCAAATTTTGAAAAAACATGGATATCATCCTTACAAGCCTACTATTGTCCAAGGCCTTCGCGAAGGTGATTATGATAGGAGATTGCAATTTTGCCAGTGGTACATAGAAAAATGCAGAGAAGTTCCTGAGTTCCCTAATTTGGTAGTATGGTCCGACGAGACCCGTTTTACTAATTGTGGGGTATTTAACAAACATAACAGACATCATTGGAGTATCCAAAATCCCCATGTGATGGAACAGCGACGATTGCAGTCTAGATTTGGGTTTAACGTTTAGTGTGGTCTTTTAGGTATTTTTATCTTCATTAATGATATTGTAGCTAAATAAGCTAGTCATTAATGTATCATGTTAATGTATAATTATTTTAGGAAATCATTTGGTTGGTCCCTTTCTTTTCGATTACAACCTTAATGGGGAACGATATCTAAACCTATTAAGAGAAGAAATAATTCCAGCAATTAGAAGGCTTGTACCCAATGCAGCTGAATTTCAAAGATTGTGGTTTCAGCAGGATGGTTGTCCGGCACATAATACTGTAGAAGTTAAACCCATATTTAACCCATTGTTTTGGGCAAAATGTTATTGCGAACAATGGACCAGTTATGTGGCCGGCAAGATCCCCAGATCTTACGCTACTCGATTTTTATTTGTTGGGACAAATTAAAAATGAAATTTACGAATTTGAACCACCCGTTAATAGGAATGAATTAGAAGCTAGAATTAGAGAAGCGTTTAACTTGTTAAACGAAAACACATTAGGAAGAGTTATGAGAAAGATTTTAAAGAACTGTGAAATGTGTCGTAATGCAAATGGACGTCACTTTGAGCATTTGCCTAATAATGCTTAATTATGGATGCTTCATTTTTTAGTTCTGGTTGTTTTTAATACTTACTACTATTAGACTACAGATATTCATATTAATATCATGGTTATCTTTTTCATAGTTGTTCCTCTTATTCTCAAATGCAACATAATTCAATAAAGTAGTAATAATTCTCCTGTAATTATGTTTTGTAAGGTTGCTGCCTCTGGATACAATTCCAAATATCTAGTAGATGCAACTTTCGCAATACTGTGAGTTTGTAAATAAAGTGTAAGCATATCAAACTTTTCTTCATTTGAGAAATTGTGATCCCCATATTTTCATTTAACGCAATTAATAAGTCATTTTGTATGACACTTGTGACAGAACGGGAAATATTTACATTTCATGGCACAGCCAACTTCTAAAGTAAACTTGTAAAAAAAATGATTTTTTCAATATTTCACAAATTTTAAAAATTCTTTTATAGGCTTATGATATATCGTTGGAAAGAGAATTTTTGGCTTTAAAATATGATATAAAAATCCAATATGGCGACCATAAGAAATAGCAAAGTTGTGGTTGATAACAGAAAAACAAAGAGTGTAATTTTTGTTTATGCCAAAATGTTCGTCTTTAAAAAGTGTACTAATAATGTAAAATTTTTAGAAGTGTCAGAATAACCATTAGCGAGTTATTGGCCAAAAACAAATTCTTCGGTTTTTCGTTTTTTTCAAATATCTCGAAAAACAATTGATTCACGATAACTTTCAGTGCAGATTTGAAATCAGCATAAAATTCTCTAAAACTTTCCCCATTTGAGAGTTTTCCTATCTTTTATAATAACTTAGATCCCTATGTAGAGACTCGAATTTTGGACAGTCTGTATAATGTTTAATTTATTTCACATTTTCCACTGCAAAATTATTTGATGATGATACTTTATCTTAAGAAAAAATACTTTTCATATACTAAATATTCTAATTGGTTCATTAGTGTCAGTAACGCATGTATTCTTTAGTAGGTACAATTTATTTGGGTCACACTATTTATTTAATTATCACCCTTAGCTATCAATGGTTTTAATGTGGCATAATTTCAACTATAAAACGTGTTTAGATAGCGACGGTGAAACTGCATGTTATCCATAAGATTAAAGTGCACTGTCACGAAGCGAGATCTATATTGGTTAGACCAGAAGTTCTAACACGCGACTTCAAGAACATAAGATTTCAATTTCAGAAAATACAAACCAAATGGACGTTCAGATTATTCTATTAATGAAGTACATAGAGTATCAAGATAATACTGATTCTGTATATATTAGCAACAAAAAAGAATGTTACGAATATGAAGATAATGTGAATAACAAACAGAAATGTTTCAAATGCTGACTTAATTGTACCATACGAAAGTTTTCCATATTAAGAGAAGTTTCATTTAGCCCTATCAAATGAGTAGCTTAAATCAGTACTTATACAGGTATGTTGAAAGACGAAAAGATGAATACAATCATTGTAAAATCTTAACAAGTATTTTATTTAAACTTTATGGATATTTTTAATTACTTTACTAAGCAAGTTAAAATCTAGTAGCTATTAAACATTAATATGGATTAGATATTACTTTTAAATTATTACATATATCTCATTCAGTCAAGCAATACTAGAAATATAGAGAAAAATAAACAATATAAATTATTCAGATATCAGTTACTTATTTACTAATAACAAAATTAATACTGACATTTATGGACGTTTGATAACGATAATTATCCGCATACCTCGTAAGTATCTCTCAATCATTAAAACAAACAAGCTTCAAGCCTTACTATAGTAAGTACTAGGTACCTATGTAGCTACCCGGAAGATTCTAATCGTAGACAATCTTTTATTTATGAGCTTGGTAGAGATATAGCCCAAGAACTTGTTGGATTTTGCAGAAGAACGACTGAATGATGACGATCAGATAATCTGAACCAGGTCTTCTTTTCTGTACAGATTGAAATCATTACTACGCAGATAGTAAAAAACCCGTAAAGTAGTGTCTCTGTATGTATTGGATCATGACTTGAAGAAAGTCTCTTTGAAATCGTTTCGTTGTTATTTAAGTTTAAAGTATTAATAAAATATTACTACTGAAATCAAGTGTGTCTCGATATGGTAGTTGTTGCAACTTAAACTCACATTGTCTGAATAATACTAAACCTTTACGATTATTTACAATCTTGTTTTGCAGCAGTTCAGCCTACGTGATTATTGGAGAGGGATAAAGATAATATTCTATTCAAAAGCTTATTAACAGAAGTTTTACAATACAATATATTAAAACAATGTTACCTGCATTTTACTAAATGAATACACGTGTGGAGTGTGAAGATTGGTTTTGATTCTCTGGACTGGCTGATATTTACAACAAATAATAAATTACTAGATTTCATTTTTTAACAACCATATTTGTTTACCGTGTTTATTGTAATTTTATACACACCTGATTCTAGGTGTATTATTAATACGATATAGAAGGCATGCAGTTTATCTCAACGTAACAATTTTATTATCGCCAGCAGAACAGAAAAATGAATACCTATGTGTTGATAATTACAATAATCTAGTAAATTATGTACAAAAATATGAAAACAATACCACACATGAGTGCATGGAAACATGCACACAGTTTATAGTGTCGGTAAATTTCAATAAACAACTGAAATTAACTTTATAATAATTTATTTGTTCAATAAAAAACAACAAAAGAGGACTTTCAGCCAGATACATGGACAAATATCCTACGTTTCGTCCGAGTTTAAGGAGTTAAGCTGCTTAACTCCTCAAATTACACGTACCTACACGTTGCATTGTTTTAAACAATAAAAAAAAAATGGAAAACAAAATAAAACCAACCCATACAATAAAATTAAATAGGAAATTGATATTAGCTATTAGAAATATTTTTTTAATATATCATAATCATTAATATATCATAATAAATTGTATATATTTAATGTAGAGTTAAGTTTATGTAATTTTAGTAAACACATTGATATGAATTACTACATAATCGAGTTTCATACTTCTATCATATATACAGAAGTACGTATATTAATTTAAGAGTCAGTGTAAGAGATGCCCTTCTAAGTAGTAGTATCACGTGTAGTCATCGTGCCCATTATCATGTCATTCTCATCGACACCATTGTCATCAGTATCACTTACCATCATCAGCATCATTAGGTACCTTCACTTAACCACCTGTATCTTGTAATAAGGATCATAGGCCATATTTCAGAGTGGTTTAAGTTTTAGGCTTTTTACACCCACAATATAAAGTTGCTATTTTTAAACTGTTTTGTATTTTTAAAGATATAAATACATTATATTGTTACAAAATCGCCGACACAGTGTCCGAGTGTGGCATTGTCAAATCTACTTTCCCCTCAACCCTAGGGAAATTGTGCACGATCTGGCAATACTGCCTCTAGGGATGCCAGGGACAACACCACAAGGTCAAAGTCTCAACCCTGTAGGCCTTCAAATAAGGGAGATGCCTTTTGTCCACATTTCCTGGACGTCATCACCGGTACTTATCGAATACCCCTCGTATAACTTAGCTTTCGATTATTTATTGAACTGCCCTAGTATGTGGATTATTCATGAGTAGTTGATGGAAATTTCTACAAGGATCTAGAAGTCTAGTTTGCCTATACAGGGTCCTGCACCACAGCTCCCTTCTTTTGTAGCTCATGAACCGGTACCTTTATAAATTTCGTTCAAATTTGACTGCAAACTATTCGTAGAGAGGCACATTTTGAAAATATTTTCAAATATACAGGGTGCTCTAAAAACATGTACCATACTAAAGTTATGTTTTTTTTAATGGAACACCCTGTATATTTTTTCATTTTTGGATTCTACAGAAAATTCTAAACACATTTCATGTAGGATGTCCTATACCTATCTTCAACATTTTTTTGAAATATTGACAGGTGAATGAATATTGACATTTTTGCAACTTTGACACCCTGTAAAATCTAAGCGGTTTGAGATCAAGCAAAACGGTTTCCACATTCCTATCTTAACTTTTCATAAGCTATCGTTTGGTACTAATTTCAAATTTATACAGGAATAAAAAATTTTAAAAATTTTCAGAAAATTTTAAATTTTTGGATAATTCTGAAATTAGTACCAAACGATAGCTTATGAAAAGTTAAGATAGGAATGTGCAAACCGTTTTGCTTGATCTCAAACCGCTTAGATTTTACAGGATGTCAAAGTTGCAAAAATGTCAATATTCACCTGTCAATATTTCAAAAACAGTTGAAGATAGGTATAGGACATCCTAAATGAAATGTGTTTAGAATTTCAGGTAGAATCAAAAAATGCAAAAATATATAGTGTGTTCCATTTAAAAAAACATAACTTTAGTATGGTACATGTTTTTAGAGCACCCTGTATATTTGAAAATATTTTCAAAATGTGCCTCTCTACGAATAGTTTGCAGTCAAATTTGAACGAAATTTATAAAGGCACCGGTTCATGAGCTACAAAAGAAGGGAGCTGTGGTGCAGGACCCTTAACCTTGCATCTGACTCCTGAATTTTATATGAATATTTTACTTAGAATTATAAATAAACGGTTGTATAAAGGCCGCGGCGTGCCGGCGAAAATGTCAGTCTTAATAGGACAGAGAGCAAGATCGAAGAAACAATAGGTACTTAAGTGAAATAACTGTAATTTTTGAAGTGTTTAATTAGATATTATAGAAGAAGTGTTGTGTTGTGTTTGAAGTGATAAATAAAGATTTTTACTGTTTTATATACTTAAGTCTCGCTTATCTTTAGAACCCCGGAAGGAGTCTTTATTTTTACGTCAGAATTTAATTGGACACCTGTAAGGGTAATGTAGATATTGCAGAAAAACATTAATAACGCACAATAATCACTGTAATATAACACTGAATGACTTTGTATAACAAAGTATCCACCGCGTTCGGACGTATCCGTTAACAGAATGTAACTAATACGACTACAATATAAACATAACTAAGACTACCAAATCAGCGTCTTCTTTTCTTACACACGCAACTGAGTGCAATCGAGATTTTACGCATCTGAATTTTTAGATTTTACGTATTTACAATATCTGATATTTCATTTCTGAAAAAAATTTGGAATCAAGGCACTTCGTCTTTTTTAAATATTGACGATGCTACGTCTTACATACTACATCTCTTTTTGAATAACATTGTCAAGTCCTACCACAGAAAACTAAAGATCAAGATCTTTAAAGCTTTGTAAAGGCTAGTTTCTCCTGGAGTAATCATAATAATGTCAATACAATAGTCAATGTAGATTACATTTGAATGATATCTATGCATCCTGTAAATCATATTACATTTGTATCTTAATCCACTCAAGGTTAGCGCATTTTGCAATAATTGGTGTCATCAAATTGTTATGTTGATTTCAAAATATTCGACATTTAGGTATTTCATCTGTACTTATTTATAATGAATAGGTTTAAATTAATTTATCAATGTAGTCAGTATTATTGAAGTAATCATTATGAGTGCCTATCAAGTATATTTAGTTTACAGTTAAATTATTTATGTTTATTGTAAATAAGCATATATAATTACGCTCAGAATTTACTAAATTCACGCTCAGAATATTTTTATAAAAGTTATCAAAACCTTAACAAAGCATAATGAGATCACGTATATTCCATTTATATTGAATTTTTTTCACAGATAAAACAGTGTAATAGAACTTTGTACTGTAGATATATAAAAGTAATTCATTACTAACCAACTTTTTGGCGTATTTAAGAAAAACACCAAGGCAGACCTACATTAATAAACCGAACTATTATGATACAGTTGGGTAATTTATTACCTAGACACATAATTTATGTAATATTATTTTTAGAATAGTAGTAAACAAACACTTATAGAATCGTGAACTGCAAAGTTCAAGGTCATTTTCGACAAGTGACGAAAACCTTAATTATTGTTGTGCCAGTTTCGCCATCATGATTACAACTTGAATTTGTATAAAGATTAATATTTCCACTGCTTACTAGACAATAGACATACATTTAAACCATCAGAATGTAACATTAAAATACCCTTTAGTAGTGGTGAGAAACACGCCGTAGTGCCCTATTTGGGTCTGTGCCATAGACATATAATGTCTGTGCTAATATCTATCTGACAATTATTGTCAAACTGACAGACAGAGACCTGCCCTGCTCAAGGATTGTTAACTGTTTACAGGATTGCTCGATCGCTCAATTTTGTCATCCGCCTTTCTGACGTCATCGAAGATCTATGTAATCGAATTGTCGAAATATACCTATTTTGTGTTTGTTATATTTCACATTTGCAAAAGAATTTTCGTATTTGAATGATTATTAGTATTATTATTTATTAAAGTTTGTAATAACAGTATAAAGTGTACCTATTTCTACAAGTTCGAGATCTTTGGATCTTTGACGACGTCACAATTATGGATTACATTGTAGTATAGAGATCGAGCAATCCTGTAAACAGTTAACAATCCTTGTGCCCTGCTGACCTGCTTTTCCGCAGGTCACTAGAGTCACTAGATAGACAGAGTAGCTCACTCCGGCGGCCATGTTTAGTCCTTTGCACAACAGGTTTCTGGGTAAAAGGAAGTACAAATATTGCTAGAATTAGTTTATAGCACAAGACAAAAGAAAAATTTATTCAGATAATTAGAAAATTATTTCTTATTATCTGTTTATTGATTAGTGTTATAAATTATACTAAACTATGGCGAATCGGCGGCAAATGCCCGACACAAAGGGAGGCGCTACTCTGTCTATCTAGTGACTCTACAGGTGACATTACAGCAGTGACCTCTATGGTCTTTAAGGAAGACAATCTACTTATTTATTTGAAGAAGATGCCGAAAACAACTACTTCACGGGCAATATGCCCCGACTGGCGTTGCATTACATCGGCATCTCCATAGGAGTCGCCACATCGTTCATCGAGACCAAATTCCAGACACTGATCGGTTTTGCGCTTATTTTGCGCTCATTAGAGTGCCATAGGTAGTGGACTCGATGAACGATGTTGCGACGTGATTGCCTAATGGGCATCGTGAATGTTAGTAGTGGTGAGAAACACACCGTAATGCTTTGGGCATATTGCCCGTGGAGTAGTTGTTTTCAGCATCTCCTTCAAATAAATAAGTAGGATTGTCTTCCTTAAAGACAATAGAGGTCACTGCACTAATGGCACCTGCGGAAAAGCAGGTCGTTATCTGTCTGTCAATTTGACAATAATTGTCAGACAGATATTAACAAAGACCCAAGAGGGCACTACGGTGTGTTTTTACCACTACTAACATTCACTGCCCATTAGGGAATCACGTCGTAACAACGTTCATCGAGTCCACTACCTATGGCACTCTCATGAGCGCAAAATAAGCGCGAAACTGGTCACTGTCTCGTATTTGGTCTCGATGAACGATGTGGCGACTCCTTTGGAGATATCGATGTAATGCAACGCAGTCGGGGCGTATTGCCCGTGGAGTAGTTGTTTTCGGCATCTCCTTCAAATAAATATTAAAATAGCATATTTTTGAAATTATTTATGTGACACAGATTCATGGTTTCTCCGTTTTTTTAGATGTATTTGTCAAACTGTATGTTTTTTATATTTTATATCCAGTCTGGCACTCAGTGTGCCACCATGCACCCCAAAATATTATAATTTAGATTAAATATTTATCCAAACTCACAATTTACTCTCAAATGTTATTTAGAGTTCAACGTTTAAATTTTGATTATGCTAAAAATAATTGCCGAGGGAAACTGGTGATCGATTTGGCTGATAAACAAAAACAACAAAATTATAAGCGTATCTTTCAGCGTCTCCAGTCTGGCAGCATTAATAGAAATATTATGGAAGGTCATTTCATATCACAAAGTTTAACAACTTTTGCATTTAGTTGTGTGTGCAAGTACAGCGTCTATCATTTGAACATTTATTTTCACTATTGTATCAACACTATTTATCAACACTACTGTATGTTGATGCTTGTCTTTAGGGGCAGAATTTTTTACGACAATTATAGACAGACATAAATATTATAGATAATAGCACAGGCAGTAGGGGGTTTTGCCTTGCAAAAGGTGGGGTAGAAGTTATTTTGGAATATGTTAGACCATGATCAAAAATCCAAATTTCCTCAATGTTTGCTGGTTTGGCATCATGTTTGAAGATATACCAAACATATTCATACCCATTTACTGGACTATAAATATAGAAACTTTATCAAATGACAAATGAAATATGTGAAATTAGTTCCAAAATTCAGTCACCATCTCAGTCCGAAGGTGAATTTAGATGTTATGAACATCTCTAAAATGGTATTTTATAATATAATCATTACTAATTAATAAGTGATTAGTAGTAATGGTACCTAGTAGTAATTAGTAGTAGTAATAAAGTAGTAATTAATAATATTTATTATACTAGGTCACAAAATAAATATGTCACAATTAATGCAAGATACAACTTAACACAATAATTAATAAATAAATCAATCAATCAGAGAATATTAACTAGAAATAAGATTCATTGACCCCTGATAAATATTCATTGCTAGTAGACGCTCTTTATGGTATTATGTTCAAGAGGTGTTGATTTGTTAGTTTGATGTATCCAAATTATTTTGAAAACAGAACAAACATAGGATGCATCTGTTGTAGCGATATGATATAAGTACAAGGTGTCCATTGTAAACTAGAGCTTTAATTATTGTACGTTTTTAACCAATTCCCATAAATTTGCAAATATTTCCACATTGCCTTATGAAATTTCAAATAACTAGAAAAAGATGCACACATGTCCATTACACATATTCATAAACATAGGAAAACTGTTTTATTCTAACTAAAAAAAATGTTAAATTTATCCGAAGTAAAGTCAATGATGTAGATATTATATTTAAAAGAAAGCAACGGCACCCCTATATCGCCGCCATTGGATTATATAATGTATCATCCTGTAATTTAGGTTATGAAAAATATCTAGTATAAACTATTGGCCAAATTTGTCAGTCGTTTGAAACATATTTGACACCAATAATTTATTTTTGAAAACTTTACACTGCATTGCATGCCTGTCTCTTTATGGGACCATTTTAGCGGAAAAAGCCAAGTGTTGAAAGTGTCAAGTGCATAAAAGTTACCGGAGTTATAAAAAGGGAACGTTTTCTTCATATGGACATGAGTCGAAAAATGCTTCCTAAGAGGGCTAAGGGGTCCCTTAAAGGGGGAATCCCTGTCCTGATATATCCCTGGGGGGGTAAATATTATCCTAAATTTTTTGTACTTTGGCGTTTTCAACTTTTAATTAGGAAATATGACATTTCATTATTTTTTATCGAAAAAAAGGGACACTTGGTTCATATTGATAGGACGCATCGTTTTCGATCAAAATCACAAAAGTATTTACATGCGATAACACAAGCTTGTATGTAACTTTTCCCTGGTTTTGTCATTAGAATATGAAATTTTGGAGTTTTCTATGTAAAAAAGGTGCTCTATTAAAGGTTTTGTTATAAAATCGATTTTGAAATTTTAAGAAAACATTTTTCGAGAATAAGTCCCCTTTTTAACCAAGAATACACTGGTAAAATATTGCACACTAATTTCGGGACACCCTTAATTTAATAATCCAGTATGTTCGTGATTGTCTATAAAGTTACATGCAAGTCTCATTGTATTAAATATACAGAGTGAGTTTTATGTATGGAACGCCTCAATTATCTCGGAAACGGCTTGCCCGATTTTTATGAATTTTGGTTTATAAGGGTTTTGTAATATGGCCGATATTATTGTGGCATTTACATTGTTGTCAGATCTTTCGTTTTTCCGGAAATATACTGAAATTTGTTATTTCAAATGGATCACCCTATATATTTTTTTGTTTTTGAAATCTCTAAGAAATTTAGAATATTTTTCATGTAATGTTCCCTATACCTAATTGCCATAATTTCGGAGTTACAGCTACATTTGCAATATCTCCGCTGAAGTTAAAATATTACATCAGGGCGGCTATGTCTGCGACAAAAACAATTTTGACGTTTTATTAAACTATTATTGTTGGTGTTTATTGAAAGTTACAATGGACCGTTTATCTGAGAAAGAACGAATTGAGATTTTAATGATATTAGGATATGGTGATGTGCGTAGAAGTCAACAGGAAACGTGTAATATCTTTAATAATTTATATCCTAATAGAAATCCCATAACAAGATCTACTGTGAGTAAGTTGTTAAAAAAGTTTAACCAAACTGGAGCCATAAAAGATTTACCGAAATCAGGGCGTATAAAAACTGCAACAACTGAAGACAAATCTTTAGATGTTTGTGTTATGTTAGAAGAAGATCCACACTTGAGTACTGGACAAATATCCAGGGAAGTTGATATTTCTCAAACATCCATAATGAAAATTTTACATGCCAATAAATTCCATCCTTACAAAGTAAGATTGGTTCAAGAGTTGTCAGATGATGATTTCGATAGACGTGAAGAGTTTGCCGACACAATGATGGAAAAATGTTACGATCAAAATAATCCAAATTTTTTAAATAATGTTATGTTTTCCGATGAGGCCACTTTTTGTATTGATGGAAACGTAAATCGGCATAATTGCAGATACTGGTCACGTAACAATCCTCGTTGGATGAGAGAATACCACACCCAATTTCCACAAAAGATTAATGTATGGGCTGGAATAATAGGCGACAAAATAATTGGTCCTTTTTTCATTGAAGGAAACTTAAATGGTCCGGCGTATTTAAATTTATTACAGAATAATATTATACCTGAGTTGGCTCGGTTATTTCCAAATCTAAGTAAGTATTCTCAATTGCCTGTTAATTTAGAAATTTTATTATTTGAAACTTTCAGACAATAACAATGTCCCAAATAACAATATTTGGGTGCAACAAGATGGAGCTCCACCTCACTATGCGCGTGACGTGAGGCAATACCTAAACGATGTGTTTCCCAGAAGATGGATTGGAAGGCGTGGTTTTATCGAATGGCCCCCGCGATCACGCGACATGAATCCTTTAGACTATTTCCTGTGGGGTCACTTAAAAAATATTGTTTATAAAACCAAACCTGCCAATATTCAAGAATTAAAAGATAGGATTACCACAGAGATAAGAAGAATTGAGCAGTCAGGAATGTTACAAAATGTACTGCAAAGTTTTAAACATCGCATGGCTTCTTGTATGGAAGTAAACGGACAACATTTTGAGCATCAGCTGTAACCGCCTTTACTTTATGTTTTCAAAAGATCCTATGGGATTTCTATTAGGATATAAATTATTAAAGATATTACACGTTTCCTGTTGACTTCTACGCACATCACCATATCCTAATATCATTAAAATCTCAATTCGTTCTTTCTCAGATAAACGATCCATTGTAACTTTCAATAAACACCAACAATAATAGTTTATTAAAACGTCAAAATTATTTTTGTCGCAGACATAGCCGCCCTGATGTAATATTTTAACTTCGGCGGAGATATTGCAAATGTAGCTGTAACTCCGAAATTATGGCAATTAGGTATAGGGAACATTACATGAAAAATATTCTAAATTTCTTAGAGATTTCAAAAACAAAAAAATATATAGGGTGATCCATTTGAAATAACAAATTTCAGTATATTTCCGGAAAAACGAAAGATCTGACAACAATGTAAATGCCACAATAATATCGGCCATATTACAAAACCCTTATAAACCAAAATTCATAAAAATCGGGCAAGCCGTTTCCGAGATAATTGAGGCGTTCCATACATAAAACTCACTCTGTATATATAAATCAGCTCTTCAGGCCTAGCAGGCCCATGGCTTTGTGTATATTATATGTATTAAATAACGTATTAAAAACTTTTTACTTTTTAATAATGTGTTTAAAAATAGTAGGAAAAAACTGAACACTTTGTTTATTGAACAGAAAGCATTCCGCTTGTTACAGATATACGGGACATTCAAGTCTCTAATTTATGAAATTGTTAAGTCGTGTTGCATTATTATTCCAACCACGTAATGGGTATTTTATGTCCGATGGACGTTAAGTAGACCTTAGAGGTAGTCATTCTACAAGAACGTTACATTGGCAATTTCCATCTTTTCAGAATATATTTCCTAAGACGCCAAAATAGAACATTATATTTGTAAGATGAGCATTTCGCTCCCCAAAGAAATAGATAAACATTACCATCATCTGAAAAAAATACACGAACTTTAAAAGTTGAGTCACCTGGGTTATTAAAAGTTTCATCTTAGCTTGTTTAAAAAAGTGTCTCTAATAATGTGCAGTGCTTTAATGTGAAGTGGAAAACTCGATCGGTTTTTCTGTTTTAAAATCTCAAATTCAATTTTTACGTACCTATTTCCTATATTTTTGAATTTATATTTTCGTAACCCTAATTTACAAATTTAGTTTTATAGATCACAGTTGCTAATAGGTCGAAAATAAGTAACTAAACATTCAATTTCTCATTTCAAGAATTTACCGATATGCATCTTACTTATGGTGCAGCAAATTGTAATGGAAGAAAAGCTGCACGCTTGTATGGGCAGAGATATCCGAAACACCAGCAATATCATCATACAACCTTTGCTTCCATCCATCGTCGGCTTGGGAACCTAAAGCATCCTGGTAATGGTGGTCGTCCAAGAACAGCTCGTGCGGTTGAATTTGAAGAAGTTCTACACCGTGTCGAAGAAAATCAATCCACAAGTGCTCGCGCAATTGCACACCAAATAGGACCCTCTAGGTCGACAGTCCCCTACCATTTACAGTGCGTACAAGCTTTAAATCCTGAAGATTATCCACATCGATTAGCTTTTTGCCAATGGTTTTTTGGTTATAACTTAAAACAACCTCTCTTCGGGAGAATAGTATTGTTTTCTGATGAAGATGTTTCACGCGCGATGGTTATTTTAATAGTAGAAATAGCCACATTTGCCATGATGAAAATCCTCACGCTGTGGTCTCAAGAAGACACCAGCAACATTTTTCTGTGAACATGTGGGTTGATATTGTTGTAGAGAATCTAATAGTTTATTTGCTGCCTTCACTTTGAATGCAGATATTTATCTCCATTTTCTGCAAAATGTTTTGCCTTGATTATTATCCCTTTTAGGTATTGGAAATAACATGTGGTTTCAACATGACGGAGCACCTCCACATTTCGATTTGAACGTGCGCCAGTATCTGGACCAGAAATTTCCTTGCCGATGGATTGGAAGAGAAGGTCCCGTGGCCTGGCCCGCGCGTTCTCCCGACCTCAGCCCCGTGAATTTTTTTCTTTTAGGGTCATATGAAATCATTAGTCTATGAAACGCATATTTGTAGTGAGGAAAATCTCTTAGCAAGAATAATCGCCAGTTATACACATGAAGAAGCTATTCAACGAATATTCCATAGGGTCCGCGAGTCAATGAACCGACGGTGCAATCTTTGTATTGAAGCAAATAGAGTAGATAACATTTTCTCCAACATTTTTATCTTTCAATAAGAGATGGTTGGATATTATCCTGTTTTCTGCCATTTCTCTCAGCCTTTCCTTGAAAGTTCCTTTGACACCTCCCTCTAATAGTATTAAAAACTCTAAAGGAAGGGATTAGAGAAACGGTAGAAAACAGCATATTTCTAGGTCAGTATTATCCAAAGATAAAGAATAACGGAGAAAAAATTGGTGAAAACCTTTAAGTAACTTAATTCTTATATCTTGAAGTAGAAGAATAAAAATAATTTGGAACTAAAAATGTCTACACATATAATCGTTATTAAACCATTTCGACATTATACGTCATAATCATTTATTTACTTTTCATTCGATATCATCGGAGATGCTGAAAAAGCATTCTAAAAAATAGTTCTAATATTATAATCACAAAAATATAATTTTCTTATTGCAGACGATCAACAAGCATCCATTTTTGATAGACGTATCTACACTTTTAATACGAATTATGCGCTGACCTCTTTAACACTCTATAAATAAGAAAAACGCATTCTAAATTAAGGCACCAGTGCATTTCTTCGTTCTAAATACTAAATAGATGTGGCATGTAATGAACCCAACTCTGCTAAGTTATTAAATAATTCAAGCGTTTCTGGCACACGATTCATGACCACAAATATATGTTTACTTTATAGTAAAGTACTAATTTTCTGGTACTCTGGTGCTTTATGAGGGCTGATATATGTTTATTGGTTTCAATTTTTTCTTCGTGAACTGTAACTAATTACACGAGTCTATGCGGGTTATACCCCAACAGAATTAATTCATCATAATTATACTTAATCATATTTTACTCTGTTACAAGAGTTTCGAAAAGGTATCCAATTACTTACATATTTATAAGTATCAAAGATATCGTTTACAAATAGAATCTTAAACTCATCTATCTTTGTCGTTGTTATAATCGGTAATACTGACATAGTTTTCAACAAAACACCAAAACACTATACTGTACTCGACGTGCGTTTCACCAATCAAGTTGGCATCATCTGAAGATGATTAAAACTAAACCTATGTCTCCTATTTATACCCACGTCGCGACAGCTTGTGAACCATCGCGACTGATCAGTGAACCGTGATTTACTAATCAATAAAGCGGGTTATATGAGATTGGCCCTCTGTCACCATTCATACTATTTTTACATTTCAACAATTACATTCATACTATTTTTAAATTTTACAATTAGTCTTAAATTGCTACTATTTATTTTATGGTTGCTCTCAAATGCATGTTGGGCGACACTAGACTTATCTGTTCCACGCATAACTTATCATGCTCTACCATTATGGTATGCCAACTTGGTTGGTGGAACGCGCGTCGAGTGCAGTACACTGTTTTGGTGTTCTGTGGAAAACTACGTCAGTATTATCTTCACACCAAAAGTTCCAACCCCCCCCCCCCCACTTTCAAGATTATAATCCGTATGAAAAATATATTCTCTTAGACTTACACCTTAAATTTATCAATCACAAATTTATCTACAAGAGAAAAAGTAAGAACATTTGCGAAATACTAACTTGTATATTTCTGTTTAGTTAGTTAAGGATTTTGCAATCAATTTTGCAAACTGTCTATTGTAAGAACCAATATTTTTATGTATTTATCTTGTATTGCATCCATCATAAGCAGAATTGACCAATAATAGAAACCATTGCAAGACTGACATAATCAGTAATATCCCCACGTCACGTTAATAAAGTAATAGTGTACCTACCTACTTATATATTTTGATTTAATTTTATAAATACTATATACATGAGTATACATATACATTATTCTTTAAATATATTACCCATTATATTTTCTGATAATTTTAAATATAATAATAATCTGATATTAGATGGTCATTTTCTTAACCTTGGGCAAATAAAATTTGCAGAAATATGCCAATAATTTACTGCATATTCGCCTATATGAGAGACCCAAACAAACCATTAGTTGTTTATGGAACTAGGTTTGTACTTATTATAATTTTCAACTACCGCTCTACAATTACTATTGACCTAATGTGACTATCAAGATACTTCTCGGAAACCATAAAATTCTCGCAGTATTTATGAAATATATATCTCTTTGGCAAAACAGATGTTAATAAAATTGGCACATGAAATGCTTGAGAAACTTTTATTCATAAAACTCAACTTTAGATGTCTAAAGTCTTTAGATGATAAATATTATTACTATGCCTACATAGACCATTCGGGGGGTAATGGAACTATCCTTTACCTTCTTGATACTAACCACACCCCTCCTGTATTTAATTTTAAACTTCTCAACTATATTTTTTAAAATATTTAACATTCTTATCTAACCTCTTATTTCGAACCAGGTTTTTGTACAATAAATTATCGTTATCCAGGTACAAAAGTTATATGGAGCCTTGCCAGTTCGACTTGGCTTCTGAACAGTTAGGTAACTGATTCATATACCTTTGATTCAATACTCCCGCCTCACCTAGTAGTTATTTGTGTTGTGTTGTAAATTCAGCGGCGTCGTAAGAAATTTAAAAATAATATAAGTGTTAAATATGTTGAAATTAACTGACAACTTATCATTTACTTACAAGTGAAAAGTGGAATTTTTAAGTGGTAATATCTCTTTCTTGCAAGTAAATATGACATATTGCTTTAGTATTCGTGAGAATTCACACTCAAATATGCCCAATTCTATTGTTTTTCTTATCTGTAGCTTCGTCTACAGGTATTTACAATATATTACTCCCAGTTTTTTCTTTTACGGTATATATGTGATAATACAATCGACGGTTTTGAAGCAATGACCAATTTCTTCCAAAATAATTGTTCTTTGCCGACCACATATATGGGGATACACATTGAACATAAAGGTCATATAAAAATACCCAATACGGCAGCTCTAACCATCTATTTCCTTTATACATTTGACATTCAACGACGATGAGATATTTTCTCTTGAAGGGACTGCCTCCAGTATTGTCCAGTATAATGTCAATTTTAAACTAATCTCTTAAACGATAAAAATATTCGTTATAACTATGCTTTTGCACCTTAAAGTAAAAAAATATCCGCTGAATTTTGTGCATTGGCCTGGAAATGACCTAAGTTTGACACACCTGATTGGCTAAAAAGTTGAGCTGTAAAATTTTCCATAATATAATAAATAGAACATAAATATTCTATAAATTATGGTCATATTACATGCATCAAAGAAATATTTTATAGGATTCGTATTAGGTAATTTTTTAACTACGAGCATCTTTTCTAACCTAACGTCTATAATATCGTAAACTGTAAATATTATGAAGATTTGCATTGTTAATTTCATTTCTGCTACCATAAACTTATTTTACATTCAATCTCAAGCTGTACTTAAATGCCTATAAAATTATTTTATTACAAAATACTGTTTATGCATTTGCAACCAATGTGTGAAATAAGTTTATGTTCAGTGGAATATATCTAATGTTTTTGAAATCCTATATATCCTAGAAATGTTTTAAATTTATATATATATATTTTATAAAATGGTTTCTTGGGTTTATGGTTCCTCTAATTTTGAATTAAATAATTTTATTTGCTTTTATTGCGTAGACGTTTCATTGCTAATTTGCATCTTTTTCAATACGAGCTACAAAGGATGTTTATATTGGTACAATACATAATTGTTATAAGTTTAACATACCCTAAGTGAAAATTTGAGTGGCATGGCGGTGTGTTTGGTGGTTGTTCACTAACACTACACTTTACATTGAACTAATATAGACGGATAAAACAGACTGACTGGGGGAGTTCCCAATTGTTTAATATTTTTTTTTTTTTCATTATTATTTACTGCATTTTTTGGTGAACTTGTTGGTTGTGTGTTTATTGAATGAACACAACTAACAAGTTCTCCAAAAAATGCAGCAAATAATAATGAAAAACAAATTTTGATTATAATACAAATGATAATATAAATGATGATAATGCAAATTTTGCTTTGTAATTTAGCGCTCGGCGTGGCATATATCCAGGAGAATAGCTGTTTTCGCTTGATTTGTTTTAGTCCTTATTTAAATAAGGCGTTTGCCGATGAGGGATCTAAGATGCCCTTACTATTCGTAGTTATTTGAAATGTATAAGTTTTCAATATCGTTTCCTCTTTTCCAGTTAGTAAAGGAGAACTACAATCAATCAAGACGAGGTATGTTTGCCCTCAAGGATTTCATTTAGTTGGAAGAAAATGTTACCATTTCGGCACAAATGAAGTGACGTGGCATGATTCCCATTTCTTCTGCATAACATTGAATAGCACTCTTGCTATAGTGGATTCACATAAAGAGCTAAATTTATTAAGGCATTATTTGAATAAAACAGTGACAGGTAAGAAATATTCAATAGCCTACTAATTATCCTTATATGTCCACAATTTGAGGGCATATTACATATGTATAGTACTTAAAAAAGTGATAAAAATATTCCTGTGAATATGGGTCCAAAAGTGCTTCATTTCCCAGATTCCAGGATATTAAAGGAGCAACTTGAAGAACATAAAATTAATCACGATAGACTTTTATTTCTAACATTCACATCTATTAAAAATTATATAGGTATTCTTTTCACAGAATTTATAACTACATATACGAAGATTGAAATCAGTCTGTTCTGCATTTCTATTGAATGCACCGTTTAATTTTGGTGCACTTTATAACACTAAAGAATTACTCGTTTCATAGGAGCTCTTGATGTCACTTTGATGAGTACTTACCATATTCGCTTTCAAATTGTTTTCAGTACACTGTATTATAAATGTAATCACTTTAATAGCATTGTTCAAATACGTATTATCTACTATTCGTTTCAGATTTAGGAAAGTATGAACGATGGATAGGCGGAATTTACGACTGGAAGCAAATGAGGTGGAAATGGGGGTCATCTGGTCAATCGATTTCGTACAATAAATTTTCAAGAATCCAACGAGGAGACAAATTTAAATGGAACTGTGTAGTATTAAATCCTTCAAAGCAAAACAGGTACCTACGTATTTTTAAAGTGTAATCGTTGACACTTTATTTTGTAATGGCCGCCTCTAAAATATCTTTTCTGAGGCAATTGTCACTAAAAAACAAATATTCATGCAATATTACTACATTTAACACATAAATGTCTCAAAAAGTTAATTGAAAAAGCAGTTACTGTGTGGTAATTTAACATCTTGTAGAATAATGAAACACGTTAGTAGGTAAGCAAAACCACTACCAGGCCACTTGTCTGGTTACCGAGCTCCGGATGGCTGTAGGTCCCCTATACCGCTGATCGCATGCGCAGACGCTGTATCCAAGTTTTCTGTTTCATACCTGTTTGCAAATACCTATTTTCTGTTTCACACCTGTTTGCAAATCCCTATTTTCTGTTCCATACCTGTTTGCAAATACCCGTTTTCTGTTTTCATACCTGTTTTCTGTTTTATACCTGTTTGTAAATACCTGTTTTCATACCTGTTTGCAAATACTTGTTTTCTGTTACATACCTGTTTGCTAATACCTGTTTTCTGTTTTCATACCTGTTTGTAAATACCTATTTCCTGTTTTCATACCTGTTCTGTTCCATATCTGTTTGTAAATATCTGTTTTCTGTTACATACCTGTTGAGCTCGGTGCACTAACAGCGGTATAGGGGACCTACGTCCATCCGGAGCTGGGAGACCAGACAAGTGGCCTGGTAGTGGTTTTGCTTACCTACTCACATTTCTATGTATTTTATCACTATATTTTTTACAAAATTGGTGACTGCAGTTTCGACTTACAAATTCATTTTCAAACAATGATTCAACGTAGAATGAATTACAAACGGCAAATTATCTAAATATATATCTACTACCAGGTAAAAAGATAGAGTAGATAAAGGCATGTTAGATGTGGCGACTCCTATGGAGATGGCGATGTAATGCAATGCCAGTCGGGGCACATTGGCTGTGGAGTAGTTGTTTTCGGCATCGCCTTCAAATAGATAAAGGCATGTTTTACAGTTAAATTAAGACTTTTTTTTTCAAAAATTGTATTTCTATAACCATGAAAATGCTGAGTAAATACATTTTTCGTGTACCCACTCACCTGTTATTCTCTGCTCGTATGGGCATTCTTCGCAAATTTAAAATATCTTCCTCTTTTGTTAACCTGCGGGTTTTTTTAGATGGGGTGCTAGAAAATGTACAGACCAAAAACGCTATATTTGTGAAACAGAGACGAACACATTTATTCAGTTCAAACTGTTCAACAAGAAGGAAAAAAAGAATTTTAACATTGACAAGTGCTCAACGTCCAAGTCACTTACAAAGTATGAGAGGAGGAAATGCTCGAAATTATTAGGACCCGTGGAGAATAATGAACCAGCATATATTGGTAAGGAATTAAACTAAACTGCTGTGCTAAATTCAAGGGACACCTGAAATCTTGGTCACATTTTCATACTGTATATCTTCGGTTAGAATTAACCGATTGGGATAAAATTGGAATAGTTTTGACGGAAAATTAATTGGTAATTTATACAGGGTCTATTAATTACGAAATAATTTGTATCCTATGATGTACAGGGCGTTATTCAACCCCATTACATTTTTACAAAAATTTGAAAAACTGGCAATTCTTTCACAGCTGTTGCGGATTTTATTTTATTACTTACGCCTTACGCCAAATTTACGAGTTTGACGCCGTTCTTTATAAAAATACGAATTTTTTCGGAAAAAGATACGACTATAGAGTTACAGCATAAATTGAATGAGGCTTGGCAGTTTTTATGTTCTGTGTTCATAAGTATCTGTGCCTTTGTCTGTCACCAAAATTTCAGGTGTTCCTTGAATTTTGCACAGCAATTTATTTATTAAACATTATTTATATACAGGGCTATGATAAAATAACGCAGAAAATTCATAACTTTGTTAAAGAGTGTTTAAAAACACCGAGACAGGTCGATTGTGTTTTTGACCAAATAATCTTTGGACGTAACAAACCTTATAGACCTATCAAACCTTATATTAGTATACTCATACGACTACGCTCTATCCAAATCTAAACACATACAGGATGTCCCACTTGAAATAAAAAGTTGGCCCTCCATGTGCCGCCGCCACTGAGTATATTAGGTAAGTATACTTTATTTCAAAGGTTATAAATTTTGTGCGTTATTATCATAATCCTGTATATAGACTACGTGGATAATAATCGCCACCATATTGTAAACAAAATTAGTGAAAATACGATAGGTACTGTATTTTATTTAGAATTATAACATGTTTGTGTGAAATTATACAGGGTTGAATAAAATGCTAGTTTTCTATTGTTAAAAAGACATGGTTGAATAGAAAATAAAATTTTATTTTTAAATGTGAAATAAAAATCCAGATCTGTAGTATTTAAGTAAGTTATCAGTGAAAGTTAAACATTAAACGACATTTAAAAAAAAATTTAACTATTTCGAGCATATTAATAGTTTTCAAGTTATTAAGAAAAATAGTTTTCTGGATTTTCTGGAAAAGGGTAACTTTTCTCTGATTTGACAGCGATTTCGTATTTCTTATAGTTTTGGAGACAGCAATAGTGGGACACGCCTGCTATCTTCGTATGTATCTCATTTTTTTGCATTCCATGAAACAAAATGAAGCTTATGTTTTCCATAAGGGAATCCATCGTGAATATTATTACCACACACTAGTAAATCTACCGACATTTTTACCGATAATTGAATGTATGTATAAAACTATGGAAATACATTAAATTTTAAATATTACCTCAAGGTATCTTAAGAAAACTTGGAAATATAAGATATAAAAACAAATTTTACAAATATTTTTGTCTTCGACAGCCTTGTTCTTGACTATATTGCAAAACAGTTTGAATTCTGTAATTTTATATAACGTACTTCCACTTTAGATAACTGCGTATACAAGCAGGCAAGTAGCATTCATTATGTATTATGCTAATGAATGCTATAAAGATTTCTCAATAAATTGTATATTAAGTGAAAAACATTTTTATTGTCCTATGTTTAACTTAGAATATTAGCTTTCTTTATACTGTAAACTTGATATATTTATACATCAGTAGAGGTCGAATTCTACTAAATGTATGTACATGTAGATAGGTTATATTGTGCGCTACCTTATCGCATTTATTTACAGATATACAGGGTCTCTGATATGTATGGAAACATTCGATAATTTCCTAAAGATACCTAGCAAAAAATGTTAAACACAAAAGTTTGAAAGTTTGAAGGTTTTTTAAGATCTATTATAGAGCACAATTAGGTATACAAAACCAGCCAAAAATCATGGAAAAACAAAGTTGCCTTTTTTTAATAGAACGCCCTGTATATTTTCCAATTTTTAGTTAGAACGTTTATTTACGAATACACTGATATAGGTTTTGATGGATCTAACTATAATAATAAGCAAAATATGACCAAAAGAGTGTGCCATAAGCGTAGTGTGTTGGAAAAGGAACATAAACTGGTTGATAGGGTACCTACATGGGCTACATGTCACACTCTTTTGATCATAATATGTTCCTTATTATTTATTATTATAGATAGGCCCATCAACTACTATATCAGTGCACTCGTAAAGGAACGTCCTAACTAGAAATTTCCATCCTGGAAAACTAGTTTTTCCAGGATGTTTTGACTGGTCCTGTATACCTAAAAAATAAATTTTTAAATAAATAAATTTAATAAATATTTTAAAAAATATTTATTAAACCATTGAACTGATTTTTCACTTCATTTCTACGTAACGCTGAATTTAAATTTATTCGAAACTGAACAGGAAGTCTTTTACCGAAAATCTGAAACTTTTAACAGAAGAGCGATTGACTACTTCCGTGTTGTACAAACGAGGCGAGAGATATAGATAATTTCTTTGGCCTATCGCTTTACGTGAGAATGGTATATATATAATTGATCAGAGGGGTAGGTTGAAATTTTTCTGTGCATTATTTTAAGGATTGTCTTCTGAACAATTCCGCGTTTTTTAATTTTTATTTCAACTGCACTCCCCCAAGCAATAATACCATAACAAATTCTCGATTCTACGAGCGCGTAATATATCATTTCCAAATGAAATTTATGGAGAACTGATCACATTGTTTTAAATCTGTAGTACAAAGTTCTATATTGTACTTACCGTCTGGTTAATATGTTGGTCCCATCTCAGATATTGATCTATATTTGAAATAGGTATATCTATATTTGATAAATTTAGTGGAGTTTATCTAAGATTTTTCTGTATTAACATTTGAATGAGTAAAACTGGATAAACCGGTTTCGTTGCACGAGAACGGTATGTATTTGGTTTTGGACACATTAATTGTTAGTAATTTGTAGTCGAACCACTATCTATCTGCAGACAGATCAGTTTCTACAGCGTATTTTAAAGCTTGCCAAGAATTATTCTGGTATAATAAAACCGTATCATCTGCATAACTTATAATCGATCCATTTAAATTTAATTTAAAGATATTATTGACATACACACTGAAAAACAGCGGACCCAGTACCGTTCCTTGGGGAACTCCGTACTTAATGACCTTTTCATGACTCCTCGTGCCATTTATTTCTACGTACTGAATCCGATTATTCAAATAACTTGTCAGAAGATGGAGACCATGACTTCTAAAACCTCTATTCTATTTCCAACTTCTATTTCCTTGAAAGATTCAAGTAATAGTAAGTATATGACTAACAAAATCGAAAGCTTTCGTTATGTCTAAAAACACAGTTTATAATTAAATCTATATAAGCTAATAAACCTTTGCTTTTCTTATCCTACGAAAAATATCACCATTCCATTAAATAAAATATACTGCGCTGTTTTGAAAAATTATAAAACTGCAATGCACGCATATACACTGTTACTTAAAGTTAATCTAAAATTTGCCTAGAATTGAATTTTGCGATAAAATATAGGTTGTTCAATTTAAAACAAGCAAGTTGCTTACAACATCCGTTATAATCGGAGGTGTCAAAAAGTTTTCAGTATTTCACTTGAAAAGGTCATAAGCGAAAAGTAATGAAGACAAATTCTCCAATCCATCAACGCAGTAGTATGTATATTCGTGTTTTGCGAATACGATGAAAACAATGATGTCAAATGACAATCGTATTGTCATCAGCTAATCGTATAATTATAAAACAAACATTTTCTTACGTAATTTACTTTAAAACTCTAGTGATCTAAACCAGTTTCGAAGGCTCCCCACTTTGAAATGTATGTTTCGTTTGGATAATAATATCTCTACCCCTCATGCTAATCACAAGGATTAGCCCGAAAGTCTGAGACTTGTGTGGGAGAGGGGGTGGCATATTATTATTTTCCGGGCCGCATTTGCGCTTCAGGAACGACTTTGGTAAGCCCTAACCTCCATTCAGTGCTGAAATGGGGGAAACCTGGAAAACGTCATTAGTTAGGGGGGCAGTCAAACATCAACTGATTTTAATCTCTCACATTAACACCAAGTTGACATTATTCCCATCCTAGGCCATCGCCATGATGGTTGCCAACCCATCCCTGCGAACTAGCCTTGATCTACGAGTAAACAATTTAATTGAGAATTGTTTGGTGGAATGGGGAGTCGAAACCACGACCTCTGGGTTGAGTGATCGAGACACTAAACCCTGAGCCACCGGGGATGCTTTTATAATTGCTGAAAATAAAGGGAATATTGTTGAGTAATCTGTTTTATAGCATTCTGTACTTTCCTGAGCACAAGCAAATATAATTATGAGATAAAGACTTGCTCTTAAAGCTTCCAATGGTGAAAAATTTGATAATTTTTATTAATTTATGTATCTAAATATTTGTCTACTTCACAATAATTAAGTAAATGGTTTTAGTTAGAAATCCAAATGGTGTTACAAAAGCTTGTTACTGTATATTTGCAGTTTCTCTTATGCTATTCGTTAAAATATACTAGTTTAACGCCAGTAATTATTGTTTTTCAATCCTTAACGCATTAGCAGCATATTTGCTCATATGTATCATGCATACACGTGGACCAGTGCATCACCTGGTCGTTTTAAATTCCACACATTGCATCTGCATGTTTATGGATAACTCGAAGTGAATAACATTTGAAAAGGCAAATAATAAATCTCTGTCAAGGCATGACATATTTTTTCTTCAATTGTTTACTCTATTAATTTAATTAATCAAGTAATCCATATGCCTGGTTTTTTAAATAATATGTAATTGAGAAAACAATTACATTATAAGTGTTTTTCTTAATTAATTATAATCGATTGTTTTCGCTTACGACATCAAGTAAACTATGCATGGTAATAATAGTAAATAATGTTAAAGATAATGTTAAAAAACTTATAATGTGTTTAACCTCCTCTCAAAGTAAACAAATTTGGGTTTATCATGCGTTTAGCGCCTTGAACTATTTCATAAATCCGTACTAAACACAAAGCATACAAATAAATAATCATTATGAGTGTTGTTGAAATTTTAATTAAAGGTGGTTTTTTGTTGCCTTTAAATATTTGAATATTACAGGCCTTGGAATTTAGGTTTTTCGTGTTTACGAAGAACCGGAATATATTATCAAGAAACTAGAATGCTTTTATTTGTAATTATTAGAAATGAATGCATTTGGAACCTAGCCTATATATTTTTATAAAAATAAATAAATACATTTACATATGTATCTCGCAAGCTATAACACAAAAAAATTACAACTATACAATATGCTTTGTAATTTTTTTTTATTAAAACAGGGTATTTTCTGCTGATTCCCTATTGGTTGTTTAGACCTACCCTTCAACTCTATTTTTCCTTTATAATTCTTTGCGGCGTTGCTAAATTATAATTTCTTCTCTTAGTTCATGTAATTTGCTAATAATAGCTATGTTCCTACATGATTATTTCTGACAGTTTTCTGATTGTTTTAATGCGCATGTGCGGTTCATGCTCAGTTTGAAATTGGTTTGGGATTTATTTTGTTGGAACGGCATTAATTATAAGAGTCGCCGCTAGATGACACTACGGATACCAGTTACTTGTATATTTTTATTTCCCGTGCGGACGATTGATGTGCTGTGGTGTAGACAATAGAAAAATAACAAATATCTAACCTCTCTAAAAAGTCATAATCCTCATCACTGGATATATCACTCATTTTTAATCAAAATCAAAAATAAATTCAACACGAATTTACATTCAATCATCATTTAGAATGTTGTAGGTTAGGTTGTAGGGATGTAGGGTTGTCTCTGGTTGTAGAATAAAAATAGCTAGGTAAAAATACGCATGCGCATCCATAAACTTACTAGTAGTTTTTAGAAAATCCTCAAACCAATCTCACTGTCACCAAACGGTTTGATAACTCTATTTCATACATGTTGGAACAAAAAAAATTACAGATGGTACTCAACTAATTATGTAGGAACGCGATATAGGTACTGCGCAACTGCGCAAACTCCTGGCAGTTTGCTGATGGTTTTTTTGGTTGTAGTTTTAATTGCTTTTTCAAATATTTTTTCATGTAGAGTCCTGAAAACACCATCCAAATATTTTTGTTATACATTTATTTACAGAGTTCTCAAATTTTACTTCCAAATGTTGCTCCAAGTTTAAGCGAGATTCATTCACTTGAGTTTTTCGAATAGTATGTTTTATTGAAAAGTGAAATCAGTAACAGAACCCATGTGAAACATTCCAAATGATCTTTGTTTTTTGTATATTCTTCTGTTGTATTGTAATGGAAGTAGAGAAATTACTTCTCTACTAATAGATATGTTATATGTTCTTATGTTATTTAATTTTTACTTATTTTTTTTCTGTCTTTTAGTTGGACTTGTCCCTCTCAGACAAGTAATGAAAATAAATGAAAGCATAAAGGTCATATGTAAAATAATAAATATAGATGTTCTTCTTTTAACTGGTCCCCGCACTTGTGGACATATAAAAAAATATAGAAAATGGCCCTTAAATCAAAAACCCCTGCTCAAAAAATAATTAAATTCAGAATATCTTTTATAATCGCCAAATCTTACTAAAGTACAAAGTTTTGTCTATTCAGTGGCAATATTACTTTACGGAAAATATTACTTAGCATGTTTTTTGTTATTTCAGTTTATTTACTTAGGTAATTGATTTTATAACCCAAATTTATGGTCAAAGTTAAATGTGATTGTAATTAATTACAGAACGCCAGTAAAATTCCAACTGTCGTAAAAAATGTGCCATCCAGAAAAATCTGCGATGTTCCAAATCCCAATGTAATATTTTGTATAAACATTGTGTCTTAAAATTAGATACAGAAAAAATAAATACTGTAATTAAGAAGAGGAAATTGATTTTTGCAACGGTATGGAGGATTTTAAAATATTCTTATTTATTTTTGTAGAGAATTAAGCGAGTTTTGAAACGTTTGGAGTTTCCTAAATTATGTTGCAATACCTCATTGACTTAAAATATCAAATACGTAGTTTGTAATGAAGGATATTTGGAAAATGGAATATTTTGCAAGCATATTGGAGAAAATTATCTTTTCTTTGTATGTAAAAGTTGCAGGATGTCTTTTCAACCGCAAAAGGTCTTTTTCAAATGAAAAAAAAGGAATATCGTAGAATTACAAAAAAATATAAACTAATGGTTTATGAAATGGAACATTCTGAATGTTTTAATAAATAAAACAATTGTCTTTTTGTAATTTCAGATTTGACATGCTGCAGCTTTATGTTGACTGTGAATTTCGATACAATAAACATTCGCATTTTGACACATAAATAAATTAGTTTCTCACTTGTATTATTTCTAAACATTTATTTACAAAGGTTTCGTTTAATACTGTTAGATTAGATTAGATTTATGTAGGAGTCGGCCCCCTGGCCTGGTCCACCGCGACCTAGAAGATCTATTGTGGCACTCCCAACCTATTTAGAGCACTCTGTCCAGCTTTGTCCTTTGCATTAGACTCCACAGCCTTGATAGAGGCTCTTCCATGTAGCTATTGGCTCTTGGTCTTCCTTCCCCAAGTATTTGAAATCTCAGTCTTGTCAAGCCCTTGCACTGGCACAGTACGTGTACTGAGGTTTCCTCTTCTTCTTGACAGAATCTGCAAGTTGCATCTTCTGACAGTCCCATAAGATTCATGTGCCTATTTAGCCTACAGTGTCCTGTTAGGAGACCTACTATTATTCTGATGGCCTTTTTATTCTGGCCTAACAGATCTGCTGTGAATTTAGGCATCCGTCCTTTAATGAATAGCTTTGCCTGTCTCAGTTGTGGCAGATTCCTCCACCATTCTAGAGATTTGTTTCTCATCCATTCCTCCATGGATGTTTTAATGCATGGCTTCGCTATGCCGCAGAAGGGTTCTGGTCCTATGAGGTCTTTTGATGCGCCTTCTCGGGCTAGTGCGTCTGCCTCCTCATTACCTTTGTGCCCCTTGCCCAGGTACCCAAGCTAGGGTCACTCTATTCTCGTTCCCTAGCTCTTTCAGGGTATTCAGTTTATCTCCCTTACTACTAGAGATAAACCCATTAAACCCATTCTTTATACGATGAAATGACAATATACAACGTTACATTTAAAAATATTTCAATTTATACTTTTTCCTAACTTCGGGCAATGCTCTTTTCCTTGTGTTAACAGCAAATTCTAGCAGTTCAGAAAAAACAATTTAGAATAAATAAGTTTTAAAAATATAGGAATATTGCTTGTAAGATAGTGGCCGGCATATACATAAATATAGATACATCCTATACATATAGATACATAGAAGGAATCCCGGTTTTTCTTAATAGTTAGACATATTATTGTATTTTTATTAATTAGGTATTTATTTTAATTCGTAGTAATCAATGCCTTTCTTTCAGTAGAGAAGCCAAGACCTGCTAAGGCTGCAGTGGATCCTGATGGGTTTGTATGTCCTCCTCATATGGTCAGTTTAGGCAACAGATGTTACAGCTTTAGTAAGAATCCTGCTACTTGGACGGATGCTTACTTCAACTGCAATAAAAACAACAGCAAACTTGCCATCGTCAGTAGCAGGTCCCAGGATCACAACTTGAGAATATTCTTGAACAATTTCATAGGTATGAAAATGAATAATCGAATGTAACGAAAAACCATCTAATATATCCAGGAATAGTTTACACAAGTGGCATTTTAGGCATCTAAACCTAACTTGACCTAACATTAAAATGTAATGAATCTAGGACAGAAATAGAAAGATGACTTGGAGTGCCTAGATTTTTCATGAAATACAGGATTTCACCTGTGTGTTTTCACCAACTTAATCATCCTTTCATCACTATACAATATTCACTGATCATTTTCGCAAAATATAACTGAATACAATTTGAAGTTAAGGTGGAAAACTTTTAATACTGTTATCATTAATAATGTTAACGAAACATATCTCAATTTCCAGAAAAACACGATAGGTGGATTGGAGGAATGTATGATTGGAAAAATAATCAATGGAAGTGGGCAATGACGGGGAAACCTCTAAAATACAAAGGGTTTGCTAAGGATATTTTAAAGAATCGTACCAGTGAAAGTTTAGCTTGGAACACAATTTTTATGGATCCTTCCTTAGGGAATAGGTAAGATAATAGATATGTATATCATCAGAGTTTGAGTACTGTGACATGTAAAATATATATTTTTGATAATATATAAACTGTGTCACGAAGAGCTGAATCGATTGTAGGTATACGAAAAACCGGGAGAGGGAGAATTTTAAAAATTTACATGGGGCTAATTTACTTTTTGACTTCCTGCCATTTCCTATGCCAGAAGTCAATACCAACTTCCTTATTTTCAATGGAATACTACAAATTATTTTATTATATTTTTGAATTGCTAGCATAGGATTGATAGGATTATACCTAAGATATACTACTTTGAAGATATTTTCTTTTTTTAAAAATGTTGACAAAATTTCTTGGCAATAAAATAAGGTAAGTTATGGGAAAATTTCAGAACAACGGCTTAAAGAGCTTCTTAAAAAGTGTCTTCTGTCCATTTCTATCGGAAAGACTTTACCTATACCCTATAACTATACATTTTTTATGTAGAATATAACCCAGCTGTCATATTTTAAGTCACAAATCAAATATACAGAGTATTTATTAGAAGGAGATGCCGAAAACAACTACTCCACGGACAGTGTGACCCGACTGGCGTTTCATTACTCCGGTATCTCCATGAAAGTCGCCATACCCTTCATCGACATCAACCAGCAGACACTGACCGGTTTCGCGCTTATTATGCGCTCGTCAGAGTGCCATCGGTAGTGGAATCGATGAATGATATGGCGACATTGACACGGAAAAGGATGGAACGAGAGACATCATTAAATGGCAGTATGTTCAAAATATGATTTTCGCATCGGGACAGCGTAATTTTCAGAAATATTTCGGTTAAAAAAAGAAAAATAGTGTAATAATACTTAAAAGATTTAAATGAAAAGGAAGTAGTCAATCCGGCCAAATAATATAATCTCTTTTTTTAGATGGAACTCAAATAAGGGGACACAGAGGAAGCATTTTATCTGCCAGGTTAAAGCAAAGGCTGTGAAAAAATTGGGCGGGGTTAATCTGAAACCTCCGCAAGCCACAATTTCAATAGTTACCCAATAACGATAGGAAAACCAAAGTTTTAGAAAACTGCTGGAAACAGAATACTATACATTATGTACTGCATAATGCCTAAAAGTACAGTTTTAATAATAATGACCCATATTGAATCTCTAGTGTGCTTCCATTAGCTATGCTAAAATAAGTACATACTTTATTTTATTTGAATAGCAGTCGACACATAGCCATGCTTTCTTTGCAGATAGTAAGGACCATCGACACAAAATGATTGTTTAAATTATCACAAATTTTGTGTTAACCTTTGCTTAGGACCAATGAAGTATTTTTGAATATTTTTATATTTATTATTACTCAGATAATTTCGCTTAAGCCATTTTTAGCAATTTTTATACTCACCCAGCATGTCATATCTGAAGAATTTTACCCAATTTGTTACGCTTTTTTTAACCACTTAGTGTTCTTTAGAAATGACTGTTAATTATATTTATTGTAATTATTTATTTGTAATAATTTTAATACCTATTTAAAGTTCGTTTTGGCATAAATTAAATCTTTTGGATTTGGATTGGAAGGGATTGGATAGAGAAGCCCTAACTAACCACAAAAATTCAGGAGATTTATTTTACAATTTATACAACTATTATAAGTTTCATGTTATTTGGTTACGCTTGCATTTATATGTGATTCCTTTCATTATTTCATAGACAGCAATAATTTGGATTATAGTGTGATGGTAATTTGTCTAGGAAATGCTCTAGATAAGGAGGAACTATTTCTTTTAATCAGTCAATATAAGAAGTAGCTTTAAACAAATTAGCCAACATTTATATTTCATTTTGTTTACAGTCAAATTACAATTTTTTTTATTGGAAACCTGTATTGTTGAAGAGCATAATTTTGTACAGCAGAAGATAAAAGTGTAAACATTTAAGTTAGTATTAAATTGTAAAAACACTTAAAATTTTAAATGTACATAGATATATAGTTGCTGCTGACATGTAAAAATATTGTAGATTTCTATATATTATTCTTTAATGCATATTTTTAAATTAGTTGTTTAAGAAACTATTTTTTAAGTTAAATAAAACACTGTTATGTATAGCAAGTATTGCTTTTTATTTAAAAAAAAACTTATATATAAATAAAACATTTTGCAAAACCTATCAGAAATTCTGACTGAATAAAATTAGCAACTTAAAAAATTTAAATGTTTACAATATAAGAAATGGTACACTACACGTAAAATAAATAATATGTACAAAACCTTACAAAATCTAATGTTGGTAGTATAAAATTATGCGACATATGGCGGTATAAAGTAACATTATACAGACGATATAAAGTAACAAAATAAGCGTAATAATTTTGTGTCTTTAGGAGATTTAGACAATATACTATCAGTGTTGTAGGGTAAGTCATATTCTTCTAATACTAATTTTTTTCCATGTAGTTCCATGGTAAGTGTAACAACATTATAAAACTAAATTAGCTTAGGTCAACAGGCTATCTTCTTAAAAAAAAAACATTTCAGACCATTTTCAAAACATTCTTCAGTTTATTATTGCAGTGAAAATATCTTTTAATAAAAAACTCAATGATTAAAGCTATGAAGTTTTTAATTCTACAATTAATTTATGAAAAAGAAAAAAAACAGATTTATCATTGTCTAGTCAACAATTTCTAGTGACAATTTATCATTGTCATTGTCATTGTCTAGTCAGTCAATGTATGCATGTGAATTTTTTTATTATAGGTTGCTTTAAAATATACTTAATGTGTATACCTCGGAACACATAGCTAACTGTCAACAAAATTCTCGTATAATAAGGAATACTTATATACTTATAATAAGAATACCTACCTTAGATATGGTAAAATATACCGCAAGAGACATTATTCCTTGCATTGAATACGTAATAAAAAGAATAAAAATGTATTTTTTAAATATGTAAAGCTTTTAGGAGCACCTTTATCCAGGACAAAGAGAGTGACAATAATTGTTATACTGAAAAAAGCACCACACTCACAACTTTTCGTATAAAATGTTTCTGTGTCTTATGATGCCGTTTGATAGCCTTCTCTTCTTTAAAATACTTCACTTCCTCCTCCTCACACTCAGTGCTCCTTAACATAATTGTACTCTTCAACTATTGGTTTAGGATACAGCGGATTGGATTGCTTCAACTCCTTCTTGTAAGTCCTCCACCTAAGGTGGTGAATGGAAGTGGGTTTGCCCCTATCTACCGCCTTGTCCCTGTTCCTCCTTTTTCGTTCTTTATCATTGAAAGTAGTACCGTTCGCGTTTCGTTTCAAGTGCATCAATTCTTTGTATTTCGTCTTCCTCTTCTTTTTCCCATTCTTCGATTTTCGTTCCTGTACCGGAGCCGTATCAGCAAACATGGCCTGATCGTTGAGACTGTGGTTGATTTCAACTTGATAGCTGAAGGGAATATTAGCCTTTAGGGGTACGGTATTATTACCCATGTAGTCTGGGATGGTGGGAACTGGAATCTCGTTCAACTTGTTGTCTTTGTCAACGTTGTATTGCCTACGCAGTTTTTTCTTTCCCTTATTGCTGACTATTTTTAATTTCGTGTGGCATATGAAGTGCTTCTCTTGCAGACAACTGCGAGAGCTCCATCTGGAAATTACATTGAGGACTTTTAGTGGTCATGAATAAGAATTCTATTTAACTATTACTACAATTTAAAAACATTGTTTACAACTTGAAAAGTCTATGCCTAGTGAAAGGATACTTGGAGAACCTAAAATCAGCAACAATTTTGTCAGAACAGATTTCAGTGTAGCTATCTAAATTAGTTAAATAAATGTGATGATGAAGGTGATACAATATTTACACGGCATATAACTGAAATTAGTAAACCAATATTAACTGTATTATTTATCCATTCCATTTTCCTCTCTTAATAGTACCGACATAAAAGTAGGTGGGTAATTGCCCTATATTATGTTACCTTATTATGTCATATTAGCATGGAGAGACACTATTGCTTTGCGTTATGATTATGAAATGTTTCTTTCCATCAGCTAGAGATCCCAAAAATGGCACGCAAAATTATTTCTAATTATGAGTCATATGATTCAATATGGTCATGTCTAAAATAAGAATAATCCCGGCGCCAAGAGCCACTAAAAATCGTCATTATAATCTTTTATTTCTAAATAATTATGCTATTAAATGTTAGAGAAGATATTAGTTTCGCATTTACGAAACGCAATAAATTTCCGTTTGAACAGTTTTGAAAATAACAATTTCTTCAAGCATTAGTAATTTTTTTAATATAGATTTAGATTTCGAATATACAAATTTATTCTTATCAAGTTGAACTAGTCAAAACCGTATTTTAAATGGCTGAATAGAATAATTTCGGACTTTGCAGTATGTCCGCTAAAACTAATCAAGAATCAGTACATTTTATTTGCACGGAAAACCATATTCACTAGTCTACATTAGGGTTACTAATATAGTCTTACTAATTTTTACAGTCAGATTTTCACTCAAAGGTTGCACTAGATCTCAGTCGATTGCCACTCGGTAACCAGCAGATAATCACGTCCTACTGATCCACAATTTACGTATTTCTTAGATATGGATGGTGTTTTATCCGAATAGAAAATGTTACCTGTTTTGTCATTACTTAGATAAATTTAATTTTGACCCAGCAAAACTGAAATTCAGGTAGTAGTCAGATGCTTTTCGTAGTAGCAATATTTCAAACTAAGAACTACTATTTGATGCTATTCTTTCCCATAGACCAAAAAAAATACTATTTGGTACAGTTGATTCCAAAAATTTTGATGCAGAAGGAGTTGCATGTTTCTCAGACTTTATTTCTGACTAACAGAAAGCAAAAGTTACACCAAAAAATATATAATTTCTAGAAATAAATCAGAATTGTCCAGTGTAATACTGTACCTGTATTGCAGAGCTGGATCCATTATGATACAATGCCACCGTAATTTTTCCTTATCCTCCTTCTCCATCCTGTGGAAACCGTTATAAGTTAAGGGCTTTCCAGATGCTGCCCATTTCCACGCCATTTGCTCCCAGTCGTAAACTCCTCCAAGCCACCGCTCTAGTGGGGCTAAAAAACAATTTATGCAAGAATTAAGCACATTATACTCTGTATTTTAACATTATATTTTTACAAAAATTGTGACCGCAGTACCAAAGTCGTTTATAAACCATGGTTCAACAGACAATGAATTATTTAGGATAACTATACTTAGACAACCGTTTTTTGCTCATATACTATCTAAACAAACTGTAAAAATAACTTTAAAGCTACAAAATAAGCTATCACATATTCTAATTAGTGCTTAAAGAGCCAACAAATATAGCAAAGCTGGAGTCCATAAGTTAAAATGTTCAGAATGCAATAATGTATTATGTGAAAGAGTTGTAGGAATTTTAAAACACGCCACCGTCAGCACTTTCGGTCACTTAGACTTCAAAAAACTACTCTTATTTTACAAACCACTGTATAACCATAGTTTTCATGAATTAAATATCATTATAATCCTTCACTCTTTTACAAAATGTGACAAATTAGATATCTTAGAATATTCTGAACTTTACAAACATTATAACAATAATATTTTATCAAAATAACATTAACTTATTAGGTAGAAAACAGGAACTGGAAGTGCAAATCTTTAAACTGGAGAAAATAGTAATTGCAGAATGAACTGGAAATCACTAAAAGTATTGTCTCTATAATGAAAGATATTATTATAAGGATAAAATCGAAGTTATTGAAAAAATTCTATTTGTACGATAATTTTAATTTAAGTCCTGTTTTATTTTATTATTTTATTTAATAATGTGAATGAATTGAGAGCTTGTAAAATTTTTCTAAAAATATAAAGGGGTCGAAAAACGCCCTGTACATTATAGGATACAAATTACCTGGCATTTAATAGCCTCTGTATAAATTATCAATCAATCAATCAATTTCTCCGTTAAGACCAGTACAATTTAGTCTCAATCGGTTAATTCTAACAGAAGATATGAAAGTGTGAGCAAAATTTCAGGTGTTCCTTGAATTTTTCACAAATCGAGCTATAATAATATGTTTGTTTCCTTTTTATTAATCTAGCCATAATTCTGAAGATATTAAAAGTGTCTGAAAATTAAAATATGACTCGAAAAATCAGTCAGGTCTTAGATTAGTTAAACATAGTTTTGTCTAAGCCTAACCAAAAATAAAATCGACACATTTGGGTACATTTAACTAATGTAAATATCTGTATATGTAGAATGGTTCTCATACTGAGCTGATATTGATATGATTATTATAAAATATTTTGCAGACTGTAATTTTTCCTCATGATCTTGATCCTCTTATTTTTCTTGGTGAAAGTACAGGAGAAAGTAATGGTTAGCTGATTAAACAATTTACAAGGTTCTGGAGAAAAAAATGTAATTAATTTTATTATAATGATGTGCCACTTATTATTTCTGGTAAAACTGGTATACAAACATATGACAAAAGCTGCTAAACACTTTTAACAACACATTCTTAACTTTCAGATTTATATCTCTAGATGTATTTCCGTTTGAATAAGGAATGGATATATGAATATTAGTACTATAAGTAATTAATTTTGCAGAAAATCTTCTTTAATGTGATACGTGGAATAATTAATAGATAAATGTAATCGATCTTAGTATTTTTTGTGTATAAATATCACATTTATACATAAAATAAAATGTTAAGTATAATGCTTAATCCATATGTTCGTTTTTATAAAAAACTATAGTATTTCTGTGATCGACACCAAGGATAATGTGAAAGAAAAAGAAATTTCTCCTGAACCCAATATCTAGATAACAATATAGAGAAGACCTCCTGAAAGAATCAATGAAATAGTTGAAAAATTCATGCATGGTAATTTGTAAGATATACTTCCAGATGACAGTGATCCATGGTAACGGGTGACATGCGTAGTCACTCGTGGTAATATTATCATTCTATAAAGTTGCTCAAGGGTTCGAGTATAGTATTTGACACTATGAAGACATTCAATGAAAGATTTAGGTCACATTTATGCTCCCAGGATGCTGCTGACAAATTACATCGCTTCATAAAAGCATAAGCAATCGCACTTAAAACAATAAGCATACAGACAAATGCAAGTATGCATATAGTCGCAATGAAAATATCGATTCGGTCGGTGCTCGGCTGTATCACTGTATGAGAGAAAAATGTAGTCAATAGAATTTAGTTAATATAGGATAGTACAGATACATCAGAAATAAATTTCGTGGTATCCTGTTAAGTATAGTTAAGTAAATTTTTATTTTAAGGACTAAATTATACATGTAAACTGAAATATTCAGAAGTGAAAAAAGATAATAAGTCAGTGGCAGATAATGTTGTTCACAAATATATAAAAATAAAATTAACAAAAACTTCTCAAAGAGAAAAAAGGACTTCTTTTAAGTATAGACTTTAATATACATAATATGTCTATTAACGTATCATCCACCATAGTGGATGTGCCGTACATATAAGCCACAATATTATGGTGGCATATGGTCTGGTTTTCGACCCACTCAATTTTGAACCTAACCTAACCTAAGTATAGACTTTTTAAGTGAGGTTGTCAGGTTTAAGTCAGGTTAAGTGTTGTTGTCCAATATCGCTATAATTCTAGCAAAGCATATGCAAAGACGACAACTTAAGGGGAATGGCACGCAAAAGATAAAATGTAAAATTTACTAGTAATTCTTGGCACAGCAAAAGATAATTTTAACAGACTGAAAGTACTGACATCTGTCTTTAAGACTCACAATCGAGGGTCTTTCTAACAACTCCTGACATGGAAAACCAATATTCGGGTATTCCGATTTTAAAGTAAGAATTTTCTAGAAGAAAAATCTACGTTGGACTGATTCTAATCGATTAATGTGCACGGTATAGACAAGAGATCAAACTGGAGAAGCATACTGAAGTTTAGATCTGACAAAGGAAACGCAAAGCAATTTTATTACTTCTATATATTCGTGAAGTCGCGACAGTTACGAACGGTCAGTTTTTTGATGACTTTCAAAGTTGAAAAATACAAAATAAAGGGACTCATATTTCCCAATTACCCACTTACCCAATGACTTTTTGCTGAGAAAGCTCCTAATCAGCTTATCTTGATTAGAGTTCTTGATGATGGCAATATTGCTGTGCATATCCCGGCACTTGAAGTGGGCATCCTGCCAAGTGGCTGGTTCTTTACTGAAGAAGTAACATCTGTGACCTTGCCTTACGAATTTAGGAGGGCAGACGTAGCTCCTCTTCACAGGCCTTCTTTCTGGCAGCTCTTGAGCACATGACACTGAAAATAGTTCAAAATCTACAACTGCTCCAATAATCGTTCATACAACTACAGAAAATATATATTCACAAGAAAACTTGAAGTCTAAATTATGATTTAGACTTCAACTGCCTACGGGACATCGGGAATGTCCCGTAGGCAGGATTAGATTAAAATTAATTCTAAAGGAGGCACTGAATTCCTCTTGTAATTCTGCCTAATTTTGCTAATTTAACCAATTCTTTATCTCTACTATTATAACAAATTTAGCCATGTCAGGAGATAGATAATGGCCACCCTGTATATCTAAAATAAAAAATTGTTATATCCTCAATCGTACAAGAATAGCATTAGCTCCGGTAATAACCTTGCAAATACATATTTTTGGAGCGATAATTATATCAAATTATTAGACAAACACAAACAGTCCCTCTGCTTATGAAAAAGATACATAAACGAATGCAAACTCACGCTACCTTAAAAAATGTTGCGTCATAACCGAGATATCATTATGCCAAAATTAAGGATTCTTTATATGCAAAAATTGCCGGTCGCTTGATGGAGATGATTATGTAAGTTGACGTGCATGAATGTGATTATGGATCATTTACATAATCGTGCAAAACGAAGAGAATTGTCTGTTCCTCAACCCATTATCACACTATATCCATGATATAATAATGTATTCTGGTTATAAAGATATATTTCATCTCTATGGTCTATTTATAATCAACCGCATTAAGATACCTACAGGTAATATTCTTGATCATTTTGTTTCAAGTTGAGGACAGATACTGCTTAAAAAATCATGTTATTTTCTTAAAAACAGTACTAAATTATAAAGTAAATAAAGTCCAGTTGGTTTGAAATATAAAAAATGTTTTTTTTTATATTTAATAATATAGTTTTTTGATACGATTAAAACTGAAATGATGTTCTATCTAAAACTGATTTAAGTTTTGCATGTAAATGAGCAAATTTAGACTAATTTGTATATAACTACAAAATATTATGCTTATATAGTTATACAGTGAGGTTCAAAACTCTGGAACGCCCCAAATAACTTTCAAAATATTGTTTTTTTGCAAAAACGCTCAGACACGTCAATTTTTTATTCTACTTTTCTGTATTTTTGAGGTATTGATTTATTTGTACAGTAACGTATCACTGAGGTGCAAAAAAAATTTTTTTTTAAATGGCAACCTCAATTTCTAATTCGGAATTCATGAAAAACACATTTTTTTACGTATCTTTGACTAAAACTTTACAGAAAAAAAACCTTTATAGGGTTACAGAAGAAATTCTTCGATATAAATGCAATTTACAGTTAAAAAACCTACATATGTTCTCTAAATTTAAACCGAGTAGGTTCGGGAATTTATTGAAACCAAACAATATCATTGCTACATCTAATGTCAAAATTTTAATTTGCTTAACACGCAGCAAAATTTAAATCCATAATTTTGGTATTTCATTGTTATTATTTTATTGTTTATCTCGTATTATTCATCTAATAATGTCTGTTTCGGAGAAAGAACGGATTGAGATACTTATGATGGTTGGTTACGGGGATAGAAGGAGAACTGCAACAGGAGTGTGTGAGCTGTTTAATAATACTCATCAAGATCGACCACCAATTGTGCGTTCAACAGTGAGTAAAACTATTAGTAAATACAGAGAATATGGTCACGCTCGTGATTTACCAAGAACAGATCGTACCAAGATTGGTGAAAATACTCAACTTGACGTTTTATTATTAGTTCAAGAAAATCCCCATGTTTGTACCCGCCAAGTTGCCGCAACCATGGACATAAGTAAAAGTTCTGTTCGGAGGATTTTACTTAAACATAAATATCATCCGTACAAGGTAACACTGGTTCATGAGCTTTCAGAAGACGATTTTGATCGTAGAGTACAATTTTGAGAAATCATGCAGGAACGTTCCAATAACAATACCATCTCAGTAAAAAATATTATTTTTTCTGATGAGGCCACTTTTTGTCTTAATGGGTCCGTCAACAGACAAAATTGCCGCTATTGGGCAACACAGAACCCACGGTGGATGCAGGAATCCCACACGCAATTCCCTAGAAAAGTTAATGTTTGGGCGGGAATAGTAAAGAACAGAATTTTAGGACCATACTTTTTTGATGGAAATTTAAATGGGGAAAGATATTTGGAATGCCTAAGAATAGAGTTATTCCCGACTTTAATTGGTTTATTTCCAAATGCGAATGATCCAAATTCAATTGATGACCAGATATGATTTCAGGAAGATGGCGCTCCACCTCACTATGATGTTCCTGTTCGTACTTACCTAAATGAAGTTTTTCCTAATAGGTGGATAGGTCGACGTGGTGCAATAGAGTGGCCTGCTCGCTCCCCAGACCTGACCCCACTCGATTATTTTTTATGGGGCTACGTTAGGTCTAGTGTATGAGAGTAGGCCAGAAAATATTGATGAATTAAAAAACAGAATTCAGCAAGTAATAGAAGACATTCCGCCTAATTTTATCAATAATGTTCAAAATGAATTCATCTCTCGTTTAGCTCATTGTCAGGCAGTCAATGGACAACAATTTGAGCATTTGATTTAATTGTAATATTATTGTAAGTAACCTAATTTTTGATATGTTGTTTCAATAAATTGCATTGCATTTATATCGATATAAACATAATTTCTTCTGTAACCCTATAAAGGTTTTTTTTCTGTAAAGTTTTTCAGAAAAGTAGAATAAAAAATTGACGTATCTGAGCGTTTTTGCAAAAAAAAAAACAATATTTTGAAAGTTATTTGGGGCGTTCCAGAGTTTTGAACCTCACTGTATATATTTTAGGCTGATGTTCGTAGACATTTATTTTGCCTAAGTAATAGATATTTACTCTACTGAGAAAGGCCTAACAAGCCGAAATATTACAATATAGAGTGTTTCCTATATATTCCTTGAAACATCTAAATGAGAACTGTGTTTTTTTCAAAACAATTATTTATTTTTTATATATGTGAGTATTTACATATATGAAATTTTTTACCGGGCGACTTAATGAAACTAATTCGATATAAAATTTTAATATTTTAAATGGAACACCCAGTACTGTTTTACATATTTGGAAAAAAATCTTTTTTACGAATACGGTCTTGTAAGGTTGTATGGGTCTATTTCTAATAATAAGGGAGATATACCCAAAAAAGTGTGTCATAAGAGCAATGTGCTAGAAAGAGGACATACCTTTTTGAGTATATCTCCCTTATTGTTAGAGATATACCCATAAAACATTATATGCCCGTATTCATAAAAAAGAGTTATTTCCAAATGTATAAAACAGTACTGGGTGTTCCATTTAAAATATTAAAGTATATATCGACACTGCTTCAATGAGTCGCCCTGTAACAAATTTAATATATGTAAAACAAGTAAAAAAAAGAAAATCGACAGGTCCGAGCGATTTTTCAAAAACACAGTAAAAAAGGACAAATGGTAAAATTACTAAATGGTAATCGTAATTTGCTGCAGTGTTATTTTTAACACGAACTGGGTAGTATAATAACTAAACTTTTAGAACTCATATTACACGAACGATATACTCGCCAAGTTTGTAGAACTACTCATTAATTGTAGTAAAATTTACAAAACCCTGTGTTAAAAATGAATCAATCCGTCATAAAAACGGAATAATTACACGGTGAATAATTAACTATTACACATTACCTTGTAAAATCTACTGTGTTAAATTACTTTTATGTAATGTAATAATACACCGATATGTCTAGCACTGCCAAGTGTGGACTATATACACACTGATGAGTGTGGATTCAGTGTTAAAATTAGTCGGATTTTTTTACTGTGAACTTTACCATTTTTAAAATCCTCTCTATCTCAATTATTTCATCCGTTGGTTTTTCTTGATTACTTTTCCTACGTATATATTTTCTTTGTTTTTTTTTTGTTGTATTCAAAGAGGTTTTTTCTATTTTATGATTTTTATGTAGGTTCCTCGGCAAGAGCAGCTGATTGGTTATATCACAGGTAGTATATCTATCTCGACTATATGTGACATTCATGGTCTCTCGCTTCCCCTCTGTCGCTTCGCTCATAGGGATAATAGCAATCTAGATAAAGATAGACTATTACCTCAAAGTTATATGTATTTATTTATATGATGACTAATTTATGTCACTATAGTCTTAAATAATGTATTTTTAAATATTATCCAATCACATTTTCGGAACAGATACTTTTATTTTATTATTGTACCATCGCTGACTACATTAATAATAATGGCGGATGCGCCAGTGGTGACCTAATTTCATTAAAAGAGGGAATTACAGGCATTGTGCAGTTTTTGTGACCTACACCACCACGTGAAAGTAACATGAATGAAAGGCTGAGTCATCCTCTGAGGCCACCAGACACTTAATTTACTTGGATAGTTATTGCACACACCATTATAATAACTAAGCGGTAAAATGTATGTGGGCTGGTTATAAATATGAATAAGCCTTATCATAAATTTATTGCCCGTCATTCGTATTCGTTTAAGACTACCTAAATAAGATGCAATATTTCGCGCACGTAGGTGGTGCATTAGATGCATTTAAAATATTTACACAGTGAAAAAAGACAAATGGTAAAATTACTAAATGGTAATCGTAATTTGCTCCAGTGTTATTTTTAACACGAATTGGGTAGTATAATAACTAAACCTTTAGAACTCATATTACACGAACGATATACCCGCCAAGTTTGTAGAAGTACTCATAAATTGTAGTAAAATTTACAAAACCCTGTGTTAAAAATGAATCAATCCGCCATAAAAACGGAATAATTAACTATTACAAATTATCTTGTAAAATCTACTGTGTTAAATTACTTTTATGTAATGTAATAATACACCGATATGTCTAACACTGCCAAGTGTGGACTCTATAAACACTGATGAGTGTGGATTCAGTGTTAAAATCAGTCGGATTTTTTTACTGTGTATGGGAGTAAAATGCTTGACAATGTTCTTTTGGGCGTATGCAATTACACCAGGTAACCGTAGGCCGTAGGCAATTACACATATTCAGCTAAATTGATTGATTAATTAACCTGAAGTAAAAGTAATTAATTTCGATAATTTCATACCTAATGGAAGTGTCCACGGACGAAGAGTCAGATTCGACTTTTACGAACTTTTCGAAACGTTTAGAACAATGTTTTCAGTTTAATTTAAAATGTATTTTATTACCATTTATATTTAAAGGTCCATTCTCTATAGATTTGACAGGCATGAATGTTGGGTCGGATTGAGAGGATTGGTGGCCGATGGGGGGAGACTTATATATTCCAACTGTCGAGTTATTAAGATTTCGGAGGTGCACGTAAAGCCGAAGTAAAAAGGCACATGGAAATAATGTTAGCCCTCATTGCAAGGGTACCGGATTTGTCTTATAATTGCAACAAAATTTCTTTTTAATGTTATAAATTATATATCACCGGAAAGATCAAAAAATAAACTAGATCCCTATAGTAGCAAATTTTTGTTTAATACATGTATTTTAGAGAAAATAATTTTTGAAAATACGCTATTTTAGTACAAGATTGTTTGCCTGGAATTTTAAAAATAAAAAGAAATACCAAAAATTACTACTATAGGCACTTAGATTAAAGTCTTATCTTTCAATACTTTTTTACTAAAAGTTGCTATCTTTTATAGTTTTTTTATAATTAAACACGAGCCGAACGCCCATTTAGGGCTTATTTCGACCTAGTGAATGGACTCTTAACATGATTTTAAGTATTGTAATATTAGATTTGTATGATTTCCATTAAACTAAAAAACCACTGATAAAGTTTAATTTGTGAAGTTAATTTATCGTATATATTTATTTTTATTGCATATTACGAGTACCCAGTGGTTTTTGAAGCCAAAAAGTTAAGTTTAAAAATAGTAGGTATATCTGACAAAATGGAAAATAAGTTTAGCGTACCTCAGGGTACGATTCTTGGTTCATTTCTTTTCAATTTATACATAAACGATGTAATAAAATATGTGAAGTATTGTAAAAAGTCTCAGGTGATAATATCCAGCAGATAAATAACTTTTATAGCAACCCATCATACATCCCATGAAAGGATAATATTAAAGGGTCATGCGGGAGGAGAGGACGTGAACTAGTTCCTTGAATCTAGACCTTCGCTGACCTAGTTGAAGTGAAGACTCCGTTATAGACACGCCCGGTTTTTCTAAGAATTACTATTTTTACTTTTGCTAATTTCTCTAATGTACTTTAAGTTGATATACTCGATATTGGATTAATTCGTTTGATATTCGAGACCTACCTACATACATCTCTTTCACACTTTGTAAATTCTGATTTATCGATAATAAGCCAATGGCTCACTAGGAATAGTTTAAGTCTAAATTATTAAACAAAGTTAGATATGTTCATGAATTATACAAATATGATACACGAACTACAAATGATTTTTTTCATTGATACAGCAAAATCTAATATGCAAGCCAAAACTTTGTTCTTTAAAGGTATCACAAACTAAGTGATAATATAAAATATTGTTCAAGTTATTTATTATTTAATAAATTATTAGTGTTATATATTATGGAAAACTGTGAAATATGATGTATATTATTTTGCTTTATATTTTTGTACAATATATTTATTGTAAAATTTCGGATATAGCTAAGGCTAAAACTTATTATTATTATTATTATTAAGCCAAACAAATCAATATTTTTAAAATATCTTGTTCATACTTTCACTCCATCCATCCTTTCCATCCACTAGCACTCATATATGAATTGCTCACCTTAAGTATGGAATAAATTTATTACTTTGCAAATATCCAATTTTTTAGAAAATTGACATTTCCAAGCATAACGTCGATTTTCTGTGTATCCCGTACATTTTCTACATATTTGGACATAACTCTTTACTACGAATACGACCATATAAGATTTTATGGGTCTCTCTAATAATAAGGGCCCAAAAAGGTGTGCCAAGAACAATATGCTAGAAAGATAATATCAAATCGTTGCTATATGCATAGAGTCTTTCTCCAACACACTTTTTTTAATCTATTTTTTTTAAGTATTTGTCTTGTTATTCAGCTGTTTAATACAAATTTGTAAGGTATGCGTGGATCTGAATCCGCTAGACCGCACACCAAAAGATTTGCGGTATTTATAATCTATGTCCAAGTTATTCTTTGATTTCCATATGAATATTAATAGAACATGTTTTCGTACGGAAAGAAAAGGCAACAACATAAAACCTTAATGTTTATTAATCAATTATTAAATATTATTGCAAAAATAGGTAAAAATATTTAAACACATTTATTAAAACATTTTTTTCGCCATTAAAATCAGCTACGAAGCTACGAAGGCGTAGAAGGGCCACGATTTAAAAAAATATTTTTTTCTTTAATTTCTGAGTTTAAACTCGGAATTTTGTTAATTTCCGACTTTAAACTCAGAATTTTGTTAAATTCCGACTTTAAACTCGGAATTTTGTTAAATTCCGACTTTCAACTATAGGAATTTGGTTAAATTCCGACTTTAAATTCGGAATTTATTTTTTAACATTATTAATATTAATTATAATTCCAAGTTTAAAATCGGAATTTAACAAAATTCCGAGTTTAAAGTCGGAAATTAACAAAATTCCGAGTTTAAAGTCGGAAATTAACAAAATTCCGAGTTTAAACTCGGAAATTAAAGAAGAAAATATTTTTTTAGATCGTGGCCCTTCTACGCCTTAGTAAGAAGCTGCTCCCCTTGAAATTTTTACTAGGTATATATTTTTTATATAAAAATAAATACCCCTAAAATTACAACATTATTTAGATATTTTAATTTTCTGTATTTCCGTACATATTTATGGGACTCTTATATAATAAATAAAACAAGCAAGCAATAAAACAAAAATAACTTCAGATGTTATCATTATTTATATATTTGTTGCTATTATTTTATAAAATGAATATTTAAGAAAGGCATTCTCATTGACATAATTAAATACTTAGCTATTATATTTACATACATAGCTATTATTAATGCAATACAAGCTATTAAAATTAACAAAGCTAATGTCTTGGTTAAAGACGAATCAAAATTCAAGTAAGTATAACAAGTATATAACTTAAGTACTTACTATTTATAAAAGCATTCATTCTAAAAACTTATTAGCTTACGAATATAAGTAAATCCTAAAATAGTTTTACGTGTTAAGTTACCATGGATATTTTCTAGGATAGCATATTCTGAATCTTCAAAAGACGCCATTAAATCCGTATTAAAAAAGTTCTTTTGTAAAATGAAAGATCAAGGAGTTGAGAGGCTAGTCCAAATATACGCGAGGAGCCTGTATATAAAAAAATATTTCGAAGCAATTTCATTTGAATCTACAAAATATAACTGTTTCAGCTACGAAATATTAATTACAATGAGTTAATTACCTTATACCTACCATGTTTATTGATTAAAGGTCCGGCATTTTCTTTGTAATTGTTTTCATTTAATTACACCACAGCTATACCTAGGTATATTACTTATTATGTTCCTATTATATTATAACAAAATAACACATTTTTAAAATTGAATTTATATTTTATGTTGTGCAGGTTATACTTATTTAAAGTTAGGTATTTTTCTACGTGAAAAAATGTCTGATTTAATTTTATTCTTCTGTACCGCCGTTTATACCGGCAGAAAACAATCAAAACTTACGTTAAATTAAAAAACATTCCGCAGAGACATTGTTTAGTTTTAAATTTTATTTATAGTCCTGTTCATTTACAGTTATGTTTACGGTAAAAGAAAATAATTGAAAATTTAATTAATGATGCGGGAAACGGATACATTATCCACTCATAAACCACAGTTATTTCTTCGCACTACATAGATTTTATGTCATGTTTAGTCTGTGTCTCCATGCCATAAACTTGCAGAAACTCAGCAAACCAATATTGTTTATTTACTCAAGTACATTATTATAATCGCAACTAAACGAATTATTTATATAATGCGCAAACACAAATAAGTCATTATACTTACGTGCTAAAACTGTGACGATAATAAGTAGTTTCATGTTGCAAGCGGGTCTACTTCTGGTAATATTAACATGAATTCGCTGCTACAAAGTCCATTGTTTTCGCCAGCAGGCACTACTTTGTCATCACGGAAATAGTAGGGTATTATGATACTTGATGCTTGGGGTTCATCATATCCTTTGGAATTCCGTTCTGTAAGAAAAGGGAAATGTTAGTTCAGTTGCATTTTGTTGTAAATATTGAGAGTGAGGCTAAAACTAGAACAGCTTTCTGTACAACTGTACATATAATATATAGCAACACAAATACTGTAATTATTTTGCAACATGTGCTAAATGTGTTATTTCGTCTTTGTTATTATTTCTTTGAACTGTTTTTACAGTTGTCCTGTTACGTATTACAGTTATTTTGAAAATTGCTCGACATTAACAACAAATGTATGTCTCAAATACCAGATATATGTACTCTCATCAATAGTTGGGTATAGGTACAGTTTATGCAGATAAATAACGAAACATGTCAGCTTTTTGAGTCAGCAATAGTATACAGGGCAAATTTCTATTTAAAAAAATTGGTACACTTTGATGTCATTTAAAAGAAGTGACCCTCAGAATTTGCCTAACTATACATCACAGTTTAGCTTGCGACTATTTGGTGGTAGAGAGACAATACAATTTATTTAAAGACATATTTTGCTTAATAAACTTCAAAATTAATAAATATATTGATAACGGCTCAACATAGGCATAAAGACATATTAATAGAAGTTACTCAGAAATAGATGAATAATCCTGAAGATGAAGATGAATAGATGAAATCTACAAACATATAATTAAAATAATTATGGATATCATATATTATATTTTGAAAAATACGAGTTAGAAAAATAGCATATATTGCAAGAGTTTAGTTTCAAACACCCTTGGTGTGACGGTTTTTTAGCTTTTATGATTTTTTTGACATATTTTCATGTTTATAAAGATCGTTTAATGAATTAATTTCCATCGCAGAAATAATTTTATTAACAGCAAGCAGTGGGTTTTATCTGTATCTGTTACTTTGTAGATTTCTAGACATTCTTCCTTCTATTGAATAATTAGCCACCCTTCGGAAAATATAGAAAAGTGTATACCACACCCTCTGTGTGAATGGCTGATTTTCTAAAACTTATTTTTTCCTAATCAATTTAAAATATACTTCATTCAAAGAAAAGAGCATTGCAACTCTCTTAAGGGTCCATTCATTGTAGACTTGACAGACATGAATTCGGGGTCGGGTTGAAAGGTTGGGTAGCCAATGAGTGAAGACTTACATATTCCCACTACCAAATTATTAAGATTTAGGAGGTGCACGTAAAGCCGAAGTAAAAAGGCACATGGAAATAAAATTAGCCCTTATTGCAAGGGTACCGGATTTGTCTTATAATTGCAACAAAATTTCTTTTTAATATTATAAATTATATATCATCGGAAAGATCAAAAGATAAACTAGATCCCTATAGTAGCAAATTTTTGTTTAATACATGTATTTTACGGAAAGTAATTTTTGGAAATACGCTATTTTAGTACAAGATTGTTTGCCTGGAATTTTAAAAATAAAAAGAATTACAAAAAATTACTACTATAGGGATTCAGATTAAAGTCTTATCTTTCAATACTTTTTTACTAAAAGTCGCTATCTTTTATAGTTTTTTTTTATAATTAGACACGAAACGAACGCCGATTTTGGGCTTATTTCGAACTAGTGAATGGACTCTTTAAGTAAAAGCAATAACACTTTGTCGCACATCTTTTCGGAAATGTAAATAAATATTTCCGTTACCAAAACAGTACAATATGTAGTCCACAGGGTGTCCCAATAGACCGTTTAATTTTCATTTGTAAATCATATTATACATTAAATAAATAAATTTGTTCTATAATAACTTTTAATCAATAATGACAGTCTAATTTCGGCAACGATTGATTTCTGTTATAATAACAGTTAACCCAAAAGTCATCTCAAAATATTTAATTCATCTAAATTATTTGCTGAGAGATTTACCATATTTTCGTTATTATTATGACCTAACAGCCAATAAATATATACAGACAACTACCAATATTTGCTTTGTAGCAATAACTACTAAACCTATGACAACAAATCGCGTTTAAAGAAATAATTAAGGCCAAGTTAAGAATATAAGCTGTTGAATTCTTTGGTCCAATACTGAATTATTTCTAGAATATTTCTATTTAACAGAAGTTCTACAGTGAACTTAAATATGCAGTTTTAAATTAGGGTTCAGTGCCAATATTGTCTTTCATATAATTAATTTATATGTTGTGCGTATGTGGCAGCCTCAAATTTAAATAAATAAAGTCCATATGAGCAAGTTGCAGTGAGACATCAATTACTGTCAGCATTTGTTTGTTTATAACTAATATTTAATTCTGAACATGACTGCATTCAAACTTTCTTAATGTACTTATTGTCTGGTCTAAATCGAAAGTCGTAAACGACAATCAAACTCGATAATAGACATTACACAGATGGTGTGTAGATATTTTGCAACAACGTTGCCGTGGGCGAGTTTAAAGCTTTGATCTGTAAAATATAAGTTACATAATTACACCACAGAAATAGTATCCCGCAGAGATGTTCAGAGAAGCCATAATTATTATTGATACAGGTCAATAGACGATAGACAGGTCATTCTTAATCTTGCCTCTATATACTTATGTATGTCAAAGTCACAAATAAGACATTACCTGCTTATGCAGTTGGAAAGTAAAAAAGGTAGTTCAAAAAAGTAGTATAGTTATAATTCCTGAATATAGATAAACATGGAGAAAGAAGTTACTTATGTTAAGTAATGTTCTTTTATACATGGTCAACCAAATTTAGTTTTAACCATTCAGATCCCCTCCATGGGTATGGAGGTCTGCGATGTCAACTGTATGGCCTGCCATAGGGCGCCGGAGACAATTATACATCTGCTCTTCGCTTGTCCGGCATATGCAGTCTCGGCCTATATCCATAGACACAATGCGGCTTTACGAGTGCCTTACTACTTTCTAGGGCACTTGTACGAGATAAACGAAACACCAGTGCTGCCATACGCTCCGAGGGATATTGCGTTCGTTGTGGGGAATGAGAGGTGCCGAATTCATTGGAACTACTCATTTCCCACGCTCAGACAGATTCGAGCCAATAAGTCTGATGAAGTCCTTCTCGGCCACCAGCTCAAGACAATGTTTATCATCGAGTTATCGGCTCCTGTCGAGAACAACGTTGTCTTGAAAGAGGAGGAGAAATGGACGAAATACTGAGACCTTCTCTTCGAACTCCGCAGACTCCATCCAGAACATACTGTGAAGCTTGTGGTACTGATAATAGGAGCCCTCGGTGGAGATACGCTGCTTTCGGAACTGAAGCTCATACTGACGTGCCGAAATTCGGCAGATCTTCTAGCCGGAAGAATGCAGAAGGCGGTCATTCTGGGCTAATTACATCTACTCAGGGCACACGATTCCCGGACTCAGCAGTTACTCACTCCACGGACGTGGGGAGTAGCTACTGTTAACCACAAGCGGTCGTCCCTGAGAATCGGAGCCAGGGAACCGGTCGACTGGATTTCAACAAAAACATAATAATAATAACAATAACAATTATAGGAATCCTCGGTAGAGCAAGAGATACACTGCTTTCGGAACTGATGCTTACACCGGCATGCCGAAATTCGGCAGATCTTCTAGTCAGAAGAATACAGATGGCCGAATTCCGAATGCCGAATACAGGGCACACGATTCCCGGACCTCAGTACGGACGTGGGGAATAGCTATTGGTAACCACCAGCGAGCCAGTGAAGTTGTCGACTGGATTGTAACAATATAATAATAATAATACTTCATTAGTTAATGATTCTCCAACAATTCTATGCTGAAGAATGCTATACAAAATATCTGTAAGTAACTAACTTTGATAGTTTCATGCAAATATTATAAAGGATAAATAAGGTCTCGACATCATTTCTACTAGGTATGGTTCTATAATATATGTACTAAAAAAAGTAGGAGAGGTTTAAAATTCAATATTTTCCTAAATATAGGTACCTACTATGATTTTACAAACCACTTGAACACAAATATGTATACAAAAAAGAAATATTTCAAAAATAACTTTTTGTCGATATCCATTTTAATACGGAAGATAAATAATGAAAATTAAATGTTGAGCATAATTCTTTCATAATTTTTTTGCTTTTTGCTGAATCAGCTTACCACTGTTAATATTTTGTAGAATATAATGGACAGTTTTATTAGATTAACAACAACCGCAGTCTACATACAGCATAAATGTGCTGCAATCCTTCATGACTTTAAATTTTAAAATTGTATCTGAAGATCTGGTTTATATTGCGTTTCGCTATTTGCCTTTAAAAACTAGACAGAAATATACATATGGAAATGATATCATCAAGTTTAATTTTAATAAAGTACAACAGTTCGATGTGCGTAACGAAAAATCTAAGGACGTATATTTTCGCAACACAACTGTTATTTTTTCGTTAATTAATATTACATGTTTACTATTTAGGTATCTGATTGTCCGTGGACTGTAAAACTTGTATATTAAATTAACATTTCATTATATTAATTATTAAAGTTTATATGTGATGATATAAACATGTCACAATTTCTTAACTTGTTGGAAATCTTTTCAGAAAATTCCTAACAACACAAAGGTTCTAGAATATTATAAAAATTTAAACCATCAAACCAGTTGAAGATGATTTTGTTTCTTGCTTCTGTTCAAAAGGAGTCAATATTTGTCAACAAAGTCTTGGTATGGAATTATTGAATTATATGAAATAATTATTAGAAGAAAATATATAATTATTATTTTAGTTGAAATAGGAAATATTTTTAAACTAAGTGTATCTATAAAGACCCATAAATCATTTGTTTAGAACAATCATCTAAATGTGGAGAAGCTCCAGTATTATAAGGGGTATAATTATTCTTTCAGATATTGTTTATTTATAGCTTTAATAAGATTACTTTCGAATCAATTATTGCTTCTATTTTGACCATTCACATATAAACAAAGAACTACTGATATCTATGATGAAAAAGTTGCGATGGGTAAATAACATCCAAATCTTCCTCTTGAATGTCTATGAATAATGATAATGACATAATACCTACTCAACTCAGTGTGCCTAAAAAGTAACAAAATAGGTATATTTTTTCCTGATACGTTTCCGGTAAAAAATTAAAACATTTTTCATCAAATCTTCTTTTAACGTTTTCCTCTTTTTCCGTAAATTTAACAAAGTTACTAGGTATATAAACATTTTTTATTAAAAAATATAGAACACAATATACAGAATTATTGACATGACATGACATTCAATTTCATCTAAGTATATGTTTACTTTTTGTCACAGTTAAATACGGTAAATACAACGGTCTTACGAGATTTTTTTTCATGTTAAGGTATTTAATGAAAAACGTCATCGTGCTAAAAGCTTGGGTTTTTTAACTGGAACGTAGTTTTACATATAAGTAATTTTCTCAACCTTCTAGTTCTTATGGAACCCTTATTTAGACATATCTCCCTTTTTATTACCGATAAGTAATACCTAAAAATAACTAGATTGTATACCAAATTAATTACATCAATAAATAATCTGTTATAAAGATACATATTCTAAAGCACATTTTCCTGAATGTGATAAACATCTAATTTTACTGCAGCATTGTTTAAACATTTTAAATTAGGACATCCAAAATCCTCCAAATTTGGTCAACTTGATGACTTGTTGATTGACTTTTAAATTATTATACAACGCCAATTTTTTTAAACTGCTGCCAGTAGATTATTGTAGAGACAACGCTACGCTATTTTAAAACACTGCCTGCTTGTTGCATGTTCAAATTACAAGAGATGCATCTAAGTACATGTAAATTAGTACTCCATGATTCATCGCATCGCGATAACAGGTAAAAGATGGTAAAGAACAATGGTTTTATTTTGACTACATAATAATCACCTTTGTAGTATGCAAATCTCGTAAATGCTTTAACCGATTATAGCACCACATTAACATAAAACACCTGTAGAATAATTTAATTAAAAGTAACTTTAAACACATACTCTCACTATTGTACATATTTAGCAGAGGCCAGACTCTCATCTCTTTCTTGCACATCATTAAAGAATATGTTTTTTTTCTACAGTGAAACTACACAGATTCATTGCTAATCATGAGTTCATAGTACGGCTTATTGTTTTTTTTATCTTTCTGAACATAAGGTTTGGCGGGTGAATGTCCTTAGAAACCTTGAATTTGAAATAGTTCTTCGGTGGGTATTAACTACCAGTCCTCTGCTTTGATTCCTTCACACTATTAGCCAAATGCAAATAGTAAATTGTATAAAGCTCACGTGGAGGTAGATTATTAAACTGTAGATTGTTGTGCCCATATTGTACCTACAATATTTAAGACAGGGTATAGTAAACTATGGACTAAAATAAATTATGTAAACTTTATATAGGGTAATGAAAGGAGTAATAGTAAAAAAATGTCCTGACAAATGAATCTAGACGTATTAATTTAGAAATTTAGAAAAAGCGGTAGAACCGTGCTCTAACAAATGTATAAGAGATAAAAGGAACTGTTCAATAATCTAATTTTTAATGTCGGTTAATAGTTTTATATGTGTTCTTAGGTTAAAACTTGAATCGAAGTTTGTAGCTCCTATCATAGAAAACGCACCTATTAGATAACAAATTACATTTATGATCGCAAATTTTCAATATAATTTTATTTATTGTCACTTATAATATCCCTTGTGCTTAAATTATTTCCGGAAATATTCATGAACGAGGAAAAATTTCCGGTTTTTAATTTAAGCACGTGGGATATTCGGTAAGAAAATTTCACACCATTACTTTATAAATATTATGCCAAAATTGAACATTTTAATTACGAATGACAAACAGTCATTCCTCATAGTGAGCCATGAGCAACAACAAACATTTTTTACGACTGTCAAGTACGGTACCTTGGTCAAGTTCCACCAGTTGTCATCGTGTCATTGTGTTTGTGCAATTTGCTGATTTATTAGATTGTATTTTTGAAAATGTTCCGCTTTGGAAAGGAAACATTTATTCCTGATAATTATTCTGAAGTACTGCAAATATTTTGCTTAATAAAATGTGAGTTTTCTTAGTGAAATAAAATGTCATTTTCTAACATTAGTTACATACATATTTTACAAATAACTTAAAAACATATTATATTTTGGTTTCTTATTAACTTTGATCTACTAATATTGGTGGAACATCATTTATTTTTGATAATTATTCTTAAGTATCTACTTCAAAATTTATATGTTTAACAAAATGCGAAATCTCTTAGTGAAATAACATACCATTTTCCAAGTTTAGTTACATGAACTTTTTATAAGTAATTTAAATCATATTATATTTTTCCTTGATCTACTAATATTGGTGGAACATAATTTAATTTTGTGAATATTACTTAAATTCGAGCATAGGAAATATATAATTCAACTCCCGCGTCTTTATTTTGACATTTTAAATGACAGAAAAATTTCCACTTATTAATTTGACACAACGTTAAAAACTTCCGGAAATTTTTTGGGTTGGCATGGTAACTGAACAAAAAAGAAGCCTCTGATTGGTTAAAATATGGCGGTGCGAAATTTTCATTTTTATTTTATTTTTTATGAAAAATGAAAATCTCGTAAATAGAACACAAGGCAAGAAGTCAGGATCATTTTAAGGGAGATTTAAAGAATGATTTTTTTCTGGTACCTACTAAACGGATTGCTTTGCTTTTATAGAACACATTGTTTACTTTGCTTTTTGGTTTGGAAATCGTTTGGTTTTATTTCCCAAAATTTATAAAAGGTGTAAGTATAACAGAAATATTAAAATTATTTATCGAATTAGTTGTAACTTGTAGTTGTCGCAAAGTAAACATTTTATATTTTGTTAACAAAGGAGCATTATCAAAATGCTCGGGCGTATGTTATATGTAATTCACCGGGACATATATGAGTAGTTTCTCTATAATATTCGATCTTCTTCTTCTTCATGTGGGTCAGTTTCTTTGAACGAGTCCCAAAGCACTGCGGCCTATTATACATTCCACTGTATTCAGCTAGCATCTTTCTTCTTTACATAAAGTCTAAAAATGTACTCGCTAAAATTTCTCTTAGCTCGCAAGGTTCCAAAAATGGTTTACCCAAGAGAGGTAGCTGCTCATTCACCCAGACTCAGTAAAGTAGTCTCGTCTGCATCATCACATACTCGTCATACGAGGCTTTTTGCTAACCTTAGTTATACAGATGTTTTTTGATATGGCAGTGCCTCGTTATTAGCTCGGTCATACTCTTCGGCCGAGGTTTACTCATGCCCAGCACGCTATGTTCTAGTTCTACCCATTTTCCCAGAGTCATTCTGGCAGTGTTAGAAGCAGCTTTTGCCTTGCACCCAACAGTCTCACTGTACTGGTTTTGGTCGGTTCCATTAGCAATTGGAGGCCATTCCAAACAAGCCTCTAACTAGCCTTGTTTGAAGTTAAAGCCTTTATGGCGGCTTGACTATCGGAGAAAATGTATATGAGATTACGCGTGTAACCCCTCCTCACATTCTCCGCCAAACACGCCATTAATGCGAAAATTTCTGCTTGGAACACCGTTCTACGTCATCTCATCCCAAATACTCCGGGTCATGTTCCTCTTAGTATTTTGGAGCTATCCAATCTATCTAGAGAATTTACTTCCTACTAATATTTTTCTATTTTTAGGGAATCATCCCTCTTTGACCAGTCATCCCCGTCTGACAAATGAAGTGATGGGCTGGGATTGTTTATTTTGTTATTCTTAACAGATCCACATCGGTCCTGTTCTCGGTCAAAATCTAGTTTAGGAAATTTTAATATTTTTCTATTTTTACGGAATCATCCCCCTTTGACCAGTCATCCCCGTCTGACAAATGAAGTCATGGGCTGGGATTGTTTATTTTGTTATTCTTAACAGATCCACATCGGTCCTGTTGTCGGTCAAAATCTAGTTTAAGAAATTTTAATATTTTTCTATTTTTGCGGAATCATCCCTCTCTGACCAGTCATCCCCGTCTGACAAATGAAGTGATGGGCTGGCATTGTTTATTTTGTTATTCTTAACAGATCCACACCAGTCGTGTTGTCGGGCAAAATCTAGTTTAGGAAATTTTAATATTTTTCTATTTTTACGGAATCATGCCTCTTTGACCAGTCATCCCCGTCTGACAAATGAAGTGATGGGCTGGGATTGTTTATTTTGTTATTCTTAACAGATCCACACCAGTCGTGTTGTCGGGCAAAATCTAGTTTAGGAAATTTTAATATTTTTCTATTTTTGCGGAATCACCTTTTTTGACCAGTCATCCCCGTCTGACAAATGAAGTGAGGGGCTGGGCTTGTTTATTTTGTTATTCTTAACAGATCCACACTGGTCCTGTTGTCGGGCAAGATCTAGTTTAGGAAATTTTAATATTTTTCTATTTTTGCGGAATCATCCCTCTTTGACCAGTCATCCACGTCTGACAAATGAAGTGATGGGCTAGCATTGTTTATTTTGTTATTCTTAACAGATCCACACTGGTCCTGTTGTCGGGCAAAATCTAGTCTAGGAAATTTTAATATTTTTCTATTTTTACGTAATCATCCCTCATTGACCAGTCATCCATGTCTGACATATGAAGTGATGGGCTGGGATTGTTCATTTTGTTATTCTTAACAGATCCACACTGGTCCTGTTGTCGGTCAAAATCTAGTTTAGGAAATTTTAATATTTTTCTATTATTACGGAATCATTCCTCTTTGACCAGTCATCCCTGTCTAACAAATGAAGTGAGGGGCTGGGCTTGTTTATTTTGTTATTCTTAACAGATCCACACTGGTCCTGTTGTCGGGCAAAATCTAGTTTAGGAAATTTTAATATTTTTCTATTATTACGGAATCATTCCTCTTTGACCAGTCATCCCTGTCTAACAAATGAAGTGAGGGGCTGGGCTTGTTTATTTTGTTATTCTTAACAGATCCACACTGGTCCTGTTGTCGGGCAAAATCTAGTTTAGGAAATTTTAATATTTTTCTATTTTTGCGGAATCATCCCTCTTTGACCAGTCATCCCCGTCTGACAAATGAAGTGAGGGGCTGGGCTTGTTTATTTTGTTATTCTTAACAGATCCACACCGGTCCTGTTGTCGGGCAAAATCTAGTTTAGGAAATTTTAATATTTTTCTATTTTTACGGAATCATGCCTTTTTGACCAGTCATCCCCGTCTGACAAATGAAGTCATGGGCTGGGATTGTTTATTTTGTTATTCTTAACAGATCCACACCGGTCCTGTTGTCGAGCAAAATCTAGTTTGGGAAATTTTAATATTTTTATATTTTTGCGGAATCATCCCTTGTTGACCAGTCATCCCTGTCTGACAAATGAAGTGATGGGCTGGCATTGTTTATTTTGTTATTCTAAACAGATCTACACCAGTCGCGTTGTCGGGCAAAATCTAGTTTAGGAAATTTTAATATTTCTCTATTTTTGCGGAATCACCCTTTTTGACCAGTCATCCCCGTCTGACAAATGAAGTGAGGGGCTGGGCTTGTTTATTTTGTTATTCTTAACAGATCCACACCGGTCGTGTTGTCGGGCAAAATCTAGTTTAGGAAATTTTAATATTTTTCTATTTTTGCGGAATCATCCCTCTTTGACCAGTCATCCCCGTCTGACAAATGAAGTGATGGGCTGGGATTGTTTATTTTATTATTCTTAACAGATCCACACTGGTTCTGTAGTCGGGCAAAATCTAGTTTAGGAAATTTTAATATTTTTCTATTTTTGAGGAATCATCCCTCTTTGACCAGTCATCCCCGTCTGACAAATGAAGTGATGGGCTAGGATTGTTTATTTTGTTATTCTTAACAGATACACACCGGTTCTGTTGTCGGGCAAAATCTAGTTTAAGAAATTTTAATATTTTTCTATTTTTGAGGAATCATCCCTCTTTGACCAGTCATCCCCGTCTGACAAATGAAGTGATGGGCTAGGATTGTTTATTTTGTTATTCTTAACAGATCCACACCGGTCCTGTTGTCGGGCAAAATCTAGTTTAGGAAATTTTAATATTTTTCTATTTTTGCGGAATCATCCCTCTTTGACCAGTCATCCCCGTCTGACAAATGAAGTGATGGGCTGGGATTGTTTATTTTATTATTCTTAACAGATCCACACCGGTTCTGTTGTCGGGCAAAATCTAGTTTAAGAAATTTTAATATTTTTCTATTTTTGAGGAATCATCCCTCTTTGACCAGTCATCCCCGTCTGACAAATGAAGTGATGGGCTAGGATTGTTTATTTTGTTATTCTTAACAGATCCACACCGGTCCTGTTGTCGGGCAAAATCTAGTTTAGGAAATTTTAATATTTTTCTATTTTTACGGAATCATCCCTCTTTGACCAGTCATCCCCGTCTGACAAATGAAGTGATGGGCTGGCATTGTTTATTTTGTTATTCTTAACAGATCCACACCGGTCCTGTTGTCGGGCAAAATCTAGTTTAGGAAATTTTAATATTTTTATATTTTTGCGGAATCATCCCTCTTTGACCAGTCATCCCCGTCTGACAAATGAAGTGATGGGTTGGGATTGTTTATTTTGTTATTCTTAACAGATCCACACTGGTCCTGTTGTCGGGCAAAATCTAGTTTAGGAAATTTTAATATTTTTCTATTTTTACGGAATCATGCCTCTTTGACCAGTCATCCCCGTCTGACAAATGAAGTGATGGGCTGGCATTGTTTATTTTGTTATTCTTAACAGATCCACACCAGTCGTGTTGTCGGGCAAAATCTAGTTTAGGAAATTTTAATATTTTTCTATTTTTGCGGAATCACCCTTTTTGACCAGTCATCCCCGTCTGACAAATGAAGTGAGGGGCTGGGCTTGTTTATTTTGTTATTCTTAACAGATCCACACCGGTCCTGTTGTCGGGCAAAATCTAGTTTAGGAAATTTTAATATTTTTCTATTTTTACGGAATCATCCCTCTTTGACCAGTCATCCCCGTCTGACAAATGAAGTGATGGGCTGAGATTGTTTATTTTGTTATTCTTAACAGATCCACACCGGTCCTGTTGTCGGACAAAATCTAGTTTAGGAAATTTTAATATTATTCTATTTTTACGGAATCATCCTTCTTTGACCAGTCATCCCGTCTGACAAATGAAGTGATGGGCTGACCATCTACCAGTCACTGAGATTCTGTATTTGAACTTCGAATGGCTTCCGGAAGTTAAACTTTACAATCATTCGATCTCACAAAAACACAAAATTAAATATAAACCAATTTTATTGTAAACAAAAAATTATATGACACATTGTTTTTAAATATTTTAAAAAATGCAGTAAATACATTTTAAACATTAGTAGGGGTGAGAAACACACCGTAGTGCCCTCTTTGGGTATGTGCTACTATCTGTCTAACAATAATTATTGCCAAATATGTCCTTCAAATACATTTTAAACATTGTCTCTTTAAATTATGTCTAAAATGAGTTGTCTTTTTTTATATCTATATTTACCTACCATATTCATGTATCCTGAACTTTTATTTTCTGAACCACCGAGTTTATATTTAGACAATATGCCATCCCGTTCCGTGGTGTGCATTATGCTAATAATACGGCTTATGTTAGAGTATACTTCATGGGCCCATTAATTTTGTCAAACATCTAATGCTTATTGTTATTTAAACTACTAACCACAAATTTTGTAATTATTCAATTAAGAGGAAATAAAAAAGTAATAAAACCCACTTAAGGCAGACGAGCATTTGGGATGTTAAACATCTTGTAATTATGATTTATTACATTTTATTAAATTGGGCAAAAGCGAAGCCTGGTCAGTTATTATTTGATATGATTGAAAGAAGAAATAAATTTTATGCAAATCGATAGTCAAAATCGTCGAAAACATTATTAAAGATGTATTTTATTTTTATTTCTGGATTTTACAACAGAATAACATGATGTTAGTAGTGGTGAGAAACACACCGTAGTGCCCTCTTTAGGTCTTTGCTACTATCTGTCTGACAGTTATTGTCAAATTGACCGACAGATAACATGTTGATGTAATACAACTACTCCACGTGCATATTTCCGTGGAGTAGTTGTTTTCGGCATCTCCTTCAAATAATTAAACATGATGTGTTTGTTTTGGTAGTGCAATTAGTTTTTTCTAGTTTATATGCCTTAGCTCTAAGGTCTCGATCACTAAATTTCAAATTCAGGACAAAAGTAAAATATTTCGTGCCTAGGTACACAAATATTTTTACAAATTAATATTTTTAGTATATATTTATTTCGTTATTATAGATATTTCTATTTTCTGTTATACACAGATTGTTCCAAATTTATTTTCTCCTTCATAAGGGAAAAAATATTAATTTATTTTCAAATTTTATGGAAATACATACACCTAACAGTAAAAGTATTTTAAGATTGGTAATAAAATTATATACCGCTAAGTAGTTGCTAGTTTTATGAATACTATACCTTGCTTTTCATTCAGTTTATGCATTCCATTTTTTATAATCAATTATTTAAGTCTCAGGTGCAAGGTCAACCGCGCAACATTTATCATCTGTTAACATTAATATAACCAGGTGAGGCTAAGCAAACACATTTAGTAAATCAACGAGATAATCAAAAGAAATGATCAATGATTATTAATTTTTTATGGGTAATAATCAAGACAAACGAGTTATATTCACAAAACTCATGTTTTTAGTAGGTATCTGGAAACATAAAAATACCAAATTTAATGTTTATATACTCGTAACCAGAGACGTATAGGTAGATGTATAAGTCTCTGTCGTAACTTAACTATTTCGGTGGCAAGTGAAAGACCAAATTTAAACCATAATTATGATAAAAAAAGTACACTTTATTAACTATTTTACTACCTTCATATAATAAGACAGTTAATGTACATTCTTATTTAAAACTACTTAAGCCATATACACAGCCATGTACACAGAAACCAATTTAATTTTTTTATTAAATATAGGATAAAATAATGATATACCAAAAATATCAACACATTGTGAAAGATTACATAAAACATTCAAACAAACAATTCTAGTAAAAAATCTGGTAATTTTGGTAAATTTAGCCGTTTTGCCAGTACATTTATTCGAAATATTCTTAGCAGTTTCTCAAAATATTAACTAATTACTCTTGTAAATTAACTAAACACTAAAACTAAAATCTAAAATAAAAAACAAAAGATGTTGATAAGACGGTTTGTCAATAAATATGATGAACTGTGGATAAAATACTTAATGCAGGGTATCCCATATTTATTGTTTATGTTCCGATAGCTGAGAAGATAAATAAAAATTGTATTTGCTATAGGACATTAATGGCTCATTTAAAAGAATATGTTTTTTAATAAAAGTTGCTTATTTTGGTAAAAACATAGGTATTCGAGTTTATTTTCACGGGATTAGAATAAAAGTATGGCTCATTATTTCTCAAACGAAGAACAACTTATGGACGTGATACTGGCATACGAGGAATCACATCAAAATTCAGTGGCTGCAGCTCATCTTTATGCCCAAAGGTTTACCCAAAGATATCATCCAAGACGTGAAGCCTTTTTACGTGTGGTTCAGCGGGGTAAAGAAACTGTCAAATTGCGGCCAAAGCCTCGGCAACATGAGGGAATCATTAGATCTAGGCAAACTGTGGATCTCGAGGAAGAGATTTTAAATGTCGTCGAGGAGCAGCCTGGCATACGCACTAGGACAATTGGAGAACAATTTTGGATCACAATCCACAGTTTGTCGAACGGTAAGGCACGACTTACTCTACCCATGTCACGTGCAGCAAGTACAGCTTTACTTCTAAAGGTGGAGAGCCAATTAGGCGGTTGCAGCGGCTAGAGCCGCGCGGCTGGAGACGCGCGGCTCTGGCGACTGCATCGGTCACTGGTTTACGTGTAAATATATGAACGCGTTGTCAATTACGCGACTTCAGCGTGACGACAGAAGCGTCTGCAGCGACTGTGGCGGCGCGTTGTCAATTACGCGACTTCAGCGTGACGACAGAAGCGCCTGCCGCGACTGTGGCGGTGCGTCTGACAACGCGTTCATATATTTACACGTAAACCAGTGACCGATGCAGTCGTCAGAGCTGCGCGGCTCTAGCCGCTGCAGCCGCCTGATTGGCACTCCACCTTTAAGGGATCTTCCGCTTCGAGTAAACTTTGCGAGTGGTTGTTACATCAGCAGCAGTTAAACCCAAACTTTACCATGAACACTTTAGTTACGGATGAGGCAATTTTCACACGTAATGGTATTCACAATTTCCACAACACGCGTTATTGGGCATTGGAAAATCCGCATGTCACTCGGCGAACACATTTTCAACAACGATTTTCAGTAAATGCGAGGTCTAGAATTGTGAACGGAGTACTATTGGCCCTTTCATTCTGGAAAATAGTTTAATTGGTGCTCTTTACTTGCTATTTTTGTGTAATAATTTACCGGTACTCCTTGAAGAAAAGCTCAACGTTAGACAGCATATGTGGTTTCGTCACGATGGTGCTCCACCATATATTGCCGACTAGTGAGACAACATTTTGGAACATGCGTGTTTCCCGAACGATAGATAGGCCGAGGTAGTCTAGTTGAGTGTCCCCCTCTATCGCCCGACCTCAGTCCTCTTCACTTTTATTTTTGGGGTCACATAAAAAGTATGGCGTATGTTATCGAAGTTAATACTAAACAACGGTAGCAAAATCGCATACCATGCTGCAGCTGAGGCAATTCGACTACAGCCTGGTTTGGGTCGTGCGTGTGGAGAATCATGTATTCAGCGAGCTCAACTATGCATTGAAAATCACGGAAATAACTTCGAACAGTTGTGTGGTGTTGATAAACCGCACAACCGATAAATGATAAATTAAATGCATTTTGAATTTTATGAAATTCACGTTCGTTTATTTTTATTTGAAATAAATTTGTATTTCCGAAACTAAAAATGTTTTACTACTTTTTTTTTATTATTAGTCATTACTTGTCATCGGCTATAATTAATTTCCCAAGTTTATGCGTATAGGTTAAGAATCACCCTCTGTATACATTGTTCCCAATTTGAAGGTTAATCATGAAAGTGACAGACTAATAACCACCAGCGCTATTTTCAAAAAAAAAATGTAGGTTTCGCCTCTGCTTCATATGTCGCGCATTCTGTAATACCTGCAAGTCTTACATTTGTACCGATATTTTATATAGTAAATAGTTTTGAAAGATTTACACAATTAATAAATAATAATTGCCTATATAATGTCTGTAACTTATTTGTGGTGTATTTTGACGATTCATAGTTGGTTTCTTTTGGGATTACACCACCTGTAAAATAACAAAAAGCAGAAAACCAGAAGTATACAAATTAATTATTCATAAAAATTAATTTGTATTAATTAATTTTATGAATATGTTAATAATTATAATAATTATAATAATTATTATATGAATAATTAATCAAAGTTACTACACTTTGAATAATTAATTTGTATACTTCTGGTTTTCTGCTTTTTGTTATTTTACAGGTGGTGTAATCCCAAAAGAAACCAACTATAATAATTGCCTACTTATATTTTTCAAATTAATTAAAATTAATCACCATAATATTAAGATATCCGTATAGTTGTTAAGTATGCATTATTCTTAGTAATTATAATCCTGAAATCAATTATTAGAGTCCATATATTTTTGAATGGCTACTCAGCCTTGAGAACTGGTAATCAGATAGTAGTAATCAAATTATAAAAATAGTTTATTTAACCGTTTTTAATAGTGGCGAGTTATACCTTTATTCGTTTTTTTCTACATTAAGTGTAGGTAATATTATTGTTATTTAGTAATTCATGTTTCATTAATCACTATACATCGCTCAAAAATAATAGTTTTGCTTAATTTAAGTTAAGTTAATGTTAAGAAATAAAAACAAAGTTAAGAGTACATTTATAAACAAAGGTAGCGTACATAAATTTTTCTAAATGTACATTTTAAAAACACAAACCATGAATTTTCATGAGTCCAAGTCTACTTATAAGTCTATTAAAATATAGTTATTTTCCTAACAAGTGTGGAAGGTGATACTTTTCCGCACGCGACTGCAGTTGTCCGAACGACGCGAAGCGGAGTTCGGACAAGCAGTGAGTGCGGAAAAGACACCTTCCACATGTGTTAGGAACAACGTTTTTTCTACGGGCGTGAAGAAAATTGACATAAGAAAAATAAATATTTGCACACAATGCTGTCTAATAATTAGAAGTGTCAAGCATTCCTTTTTCTTTATGTCAAAATCTGAACAGTGACAACATGATTTTTTGGAATTAAGATAATATTATGATCACATTGCAAGTAATACATAGGTATTTATTTTCCGCACTAGTGCGGAAAAGTGCAATTTTCTACACTCAAATGCGTGCAGAAAATTGTAACTTTCCACACGCCCGTAGAAAAAATAATTTTCTTTAATTCCAAAGTCACTGGCGCATCCACCATAATATTAAAAATAAGTACTTTTTAGATATAGAAATAGGTATTAAACGATAGATGTTAAACGATAACGTGATTACGCGGTATTTAAAGTAAAGATATAAGATTCTGTTTTGATTCTCATGCGCACACTAAAAATATTTGATGTTCTCTGTGCAAGTAATAAATTTAATAATAATATAAAATGAAACAGCTGTGGATGTATGCCAGTACTGCACTCAAAAACGAATATCGACCCGGTTAATCGCTGTGAGTACATTTCTACACGTCCATAGATTGATTTACATTCAGCATTACTTTACCCAAATGGCTAAAACAAGAAAAAATGCATTCTGGAGTGACAGCATGTTTGTTTAAAAATGGAGTGGCTAATTTTAGAAATTTAGTCATGTGTAAATAGTTCCGAAAACAAAACCTGACTAATGTATTTCCTTACATTTGAATGAAGCCATAAATAAGTGGTATCTGATGTGACATTTAGTTAGTTTGGTTTTCTGTAGTATAAGATCGATGGGTTTTCTGGTCAATCAGTGCTGTAACTTAAATTTTTCAGTAGCAGTGCATGTAAATTATTTCATACATAAGTTATGTTGTTTATAATGTAGAGCTAATCTTTCTTTGGTATCACTAATACCTTCGTAGATATCTCAATAACGAAGTACAAATACTGTGTTGCATATTTTTTATTGCTTGCAGTATTTATCTCTTGTCAGGTTACACAGGGCCGTTTATAATTATTTTGACTTTTGCAACTTTTATAATTTGATAACCATTAATATTATTCAATCTATAGTTAGTAGAAAGTTATATTTTTACAGCTTAATTATGTAGAAAGTATTTAATCAACAAGGGCATTGATTTTTTTTGTAATACTACATTTTTTTACGGTTAAAGAAAATATGTTTATATTGAAGAATATTGACATTATTTTTTAGTCACGGTTTAGTGAAATTAAAAGCATTTGATTTACAGTTACTAAATTTAAATTGAAAGAAAAGAATGTCTTCCAAATCGCTTATTTATATATAAATATGTGTTTAGTTGCCGTTTATGTAAAAATATTGTTAGGGCTATAGCTATTTTACTTTTATTTATTTATTTATTTTAGCATTAACCCAACAGATGCAAGATAAACTTGAAATTTAGTAAATTATATGACTATATAATAAAATTATATTAATAGGATGAACAGGTTTTAGACTAACATATATACAGGGTGGACTAATATATCTATATCCCCCCTATAATTTTTGAACCACTGGGTATATTGTGATGAAATTTGGAACGATAATATATGACTAAATTCTGCATTTTTTGACACATCAATAACAGATCTGAATGTCACACAGCTGGGTGCGCAATAGGAATATTTTTTTAAATGGAAATGGGGGTCGAGTAATAACTCATTTTGAAGCTATTTTTATGCTCAAAACATCCACAATTTTGAGAACATTTGGTTCAGTAATTTCCAAATAAAAAGCAGGAATATCTATTTCTACGTTATATCACTTTTTTACATACATATTACAAGTTATTGTAAATTATTCAAAGCAAAAACAAAATTTAAAAGTAAACAAATAACAATAAACCAACCATAACCTAAAATAACCTAAATTAAAAAAATATGAACTAATTTAAATTAAACGTAGAGGCAGAAACAAATTTAGAAAACACGTGTTACTTCAAAAGATGTTGGAAATGACCAAGGATTGTTAACTGTTTACAGGATTGCTCGATCGCTCAATTTTGTCATCCGCCTTTCTGACGTCATCGAAGATCTATGTAATCGAATTGTCGAAATATACCTATTTTGTGTTTGTTATATTTCACATTTGCAAAAGAATTTTCGTATTTGAATGATTATTAATATTATTATTTATTAAAGTTTGTAATAACAGTATAAATTGTACCTATTTCTACAAGTTCGAGATCTTTGGATCTTTGACGACGTCACAATTATGGATTACATTGTAGTATAGGGATCGAGCAATCCTGTAAACAGTTAACAATCCTTGGGAAATGACCACCATGAACTTTCTGACAAATAAATGTTCCATGGGTAAGTTCTATTATAAAGATTACGTGGTAAAAAGATTATCACCCATATTACTAATAATCACAATAACATCAAGTTTACTAACGGCAACTAACCGCATTCTTAAATCAATCTAAGTAGTTCATATTAATAATTAAATATTTATAGACAAATAACTAACAGCATGCTAAATAAGAAGTTAATGTGACAACATCTCATTCTATACATAGAGCTAATTTCACTGCAATAAATCTAACCTACATTTACAAACATTTACGCAAAGTGACAAGACTGACAAGTGTCTTGTGTCAAGCCTGTTTTGTGTGAATAAGCAATCAAGGGCGGATTTAGCTTTTCAACATGGGGGAGTATCTCAAAGAACCACATTTTTAAAAAATGTTGTGAAATTATTATTTATTTATTTATTTTAGAGTACAATGTCCAACGGGACGAATCCCAGTTACAGAACAAGGTTTGAAAAACAACATTAAAAATACATAATATAAAATCATAATATAGACAACATGAGTAAAAATACAAAACAACAAATAAGAAATACAAAGATATATCATCAATACAATATACAGACGACTATGCAAATAAATTTTTAATATATTCAGTTGAATGAAAAAATATATCAAGTCGATCTTCATACATTTGATAGTTAACAGTAATTTGATAAAGAGGGGAGGCTAGAAATTAGAAATTATCTGTGCATTTAGATAGGTACGTTTTTCTTTGGACTTTGTTTATATAGTCCTACTATATAAACAAAGCTTTGGACAAACATGCAATAGCAAATAGAAGTGTTTAATAAAATATCCTTAAGTGCAAGTACGTTTATATTTTTAAATTTACGTACGTTTAATTACGTTTTTGCTTTTTGCTAATGTAAAATTTGAATTCATGGTAAATCCGCCCTTGATAAGCATTAACTTTGCCTTTTATAATAGGGAGATTTTGAACACCTTAAATTTTTACCTTATCGTTATCACAATCGTTTTACTGAGCACGCGCAGTGCCAAAAATAATACTCTTTTTAGAACTGCATATGCTCAGAATAACGATAACGACGTGCTTAAATTTAAGGGGTTCAAAAACTCCCTAATGAATTCGATAAGTAACCATGCTATAATAAAATTTTATAATAATTATTGAGGTTACTGACATATAAATACGGAAAATTTCGCATTAAATTACTTATTATTTCAGAAAAACGTTCTTGATTTGTTAATTGAGAGGCAAAAGAAAAACTGCTGACATTTTTGTCAAACTTTTAGGTTAACTTTAACTTATTGTAAAACATACCCAAACTGATAACTAGTGATTTAGCATCATTCTAGCGTTAACATGCATTTAAATGGTATTATTAATGCAGTTTTCACTAATTACATTTTAGTCACGTCTTAGTTTCTAAATTCATAGTAAAACATTCTAAGTTTTATTATTAATAAGGCTGTATGTTACAAACTAATATTACTGGTTTTTATTTGGAAATTACTGAACTAAATGTTCTCAAAATTGGGGGATATTTTGAGCATAAATATAGCTTCAAAATGAGTTATTACTCGACCCCCATTTCCATTTAAAAGATATTCCCATTGCGCGCCCAGCTGTCACTTTGACATTCAGAGCTGTCATTGATGTGTCAAAAAATGCAGAATTCAGTCATATATTATCGTTCCAAATTTCATCACAATATACCCAGCGATTCAAAAATTTGGGGGGGAACTTTATGTCCTCACCGTATATACAGGGTGATTCAATAAGAATAAGTAATCTCTAAACTGGAAGATATAGTTTTCTAGATACGTCAAATGAAAGGTTTTGGTATCACACTATGTATAAATTATATAAATATAATGGACTAGAAATGTACAGGGTGGCCAGTTAAGCGAGGTAAGCGGCTGTATCTTGGAAACCGTTCACCGTACAGCTTTTGGGAAAAAAATTCGTTAGTAAATACGGCCAAGAGAAATCGCTGGAAATTATTTTCAAGTTCGTAAGATAGCCGCCAGGGGGCGTAACAGTAGCAGTGTGTTGGGAAACGGCGATTACTCTAAAATTTGCCTTGACAAGGTCTACTGATAATACTTGGAAACAAATCTCGCATCTATTATGAACAACTTTCCTTACATACATTTTTCTCTAACTCTTCAAATAAAGTAGTGGGGGTAAGGTGAACATTTATATAGAAAAAATGCAATATCTCAGGAACACCTTGTCAGATAATATTAAAATTTGTACCATTTAAAAGAGTTTTTCTTGTTCTATCAGCTACGTTACAAGCGATGTCTTTGTTATTTTCACTATGGTCGCTAGGTGGCGCTTTTTTAAAAAATGAGAAATTGTGTGATTTTTCTCGAAAAATTTAAATATAATGGTATAGATATTACACTGATACAAAAAAGAGAACTAAATGCCAAAGCCAATGGTGAAAACCGCAAGTCCCTATCTTTTTTCTAACCGGAGATATTAATGGAAAATTAATATACTCATCTAAAGCTAATTTATCTAGACCCCCGGGCATAATGCTAAAAGACAAGTAGGCACGGACACAAAAGAAATGTTTATTTGACATGTGAAATTACCTATAAAACATTTTTCGAATTGATTATAAGTAATATGTGCTTAAAGTTTAAACAATTTATCACAAGTTCAAAAAATGTAGTTTTTTGTTTTAAAATCTCTCGCACTCTTTCGTGTGATAGAACATTAGATTTCAACTATTAAGAAATTAAGGATTTAATTATAAGTATGCTAGTGCCTCCTTAGATTTTCAAAGTGCCTGCCATCATTTTCCACACATTGGTCGAGTCTTTCTCGGGTAGACAATACAGCAGCCTCTACCTCTGCTACTGGCAGGCTACGAATTGCGTGTTCAATTCTGTTCCTCATATCTTCCCTGGTCGTAGGAACAGTTTGGAAGACCATATCTTTTAATCGTCCCCACAAATAGAAATCTAGGCAGGTTAAATCGGGTGACCTAGCTGGCCAGGGAAACAGGCTTCCTCTTCCTATCCATCGGTCTGGATATGTCTGATCTAAGTGTTCACGCACGTTAATTGAAAAATGTGCTGGACATCCGTCAAGCTGCAGAAACATATTCTGCCTAATTTGAAGGGGTACATCTTCCAATAAAGCCGGCAATTCATTTCTAAGGAACTCGAGAAAAAGATTGCCATTTAATGTCTGGTCAAAGAAGTAGGGTCCAATAACAATATTCCCTAGTATACCACACCACACATTAATACTCCAGCGACCTTGATGCTGAACTTCCCGCATCCAGTGAGGATTTTCAGCTGACCAGTAATGCATATTTTTTAAATTTACTCTACCGTCGCTATGAAAAGTAGCCTCATCTGTCCAAAGTATTTGGGATATGAATTGAGGGTTCTGATTGATCATGCCGGAAAGCCAATGACAATAATCCAGCCTCCGGTCAAAGTCCTCTTCAGTCAAAGCTTGGTGTAAAACTATATGGTAAGGGTGAAATCTAAAAATAAAAAATATATATTTCCCATTAGTATAAAGTTAGGATCTCTTAGAAAAATACTTCAAAATTAATCATACTTCAAAGAGATAATAAACTTGCCTGTGCTCTTTTAAAATTTTTTGAACCGTAGTCCGTGATATTCCCAATTCAAAAGACAATGCTCTGGTGCTAACATGGGGATTGAACTCTATATATGCCAAAACATTGATAATATTTTCCTCGGTTCTAGCATTACGACGCCTTTGAAACATAGGTCTGCGAAAACTTCCAGTGGTACGTAAGCGCTGTACTAACTGCGGAAAATACCTTCTGCTGCAATGTCGGCGATTTGGATACCGCATCCTATACTCTCTTTCAGCTATTGCTGCATTTTGAAAACACTCAAAGTAAACAGCAATCATATCAACATTTTCGTCATTAGTAAAAGGCATTTTAATGCTCAAATTAAATATAAAATAAACACTAAAAAAATAATTTGACATTTCTTCTATTATTACAGACATTCTTTTTTTGTTTCTAAACCTACTATGTTTTATAGTATAATATTCGGTGAATTAATAGTTAATAGTCATAGTGCGGTTTTGCGAATCCCGCGTGACGAGAGCCTTTCGGGGGGATGGTATATTAAGTGTTATCATCACTGTCACATTTGTGCTGCATTTTCTCAGCTATGTGAATCAAAAAAGGAATTCTCGTTAAACGGCTCCCGTGTCGCAGGACCCGCAAAACGGAACAGTATAGCACCGCACATAGTATAGTTGGGCTATGACTGCAATACCATGAATAAAGCAGTTTTAGAAAAAAATTACTTTAAAATTATTTAGTTTTTAAATATTTCACTTTTTAATCTCTAATAGAAAGTATTTAGAAAGAAGAATTTAGAAAACCTGTGACTTTTTTTATTTCATTTGAATACCTGTTTTAATAGTTTTCCATTAATATCTCCGGTTAGAAAAAAGATAGGGACTTGCGGTTTTCACCATTGGCTTTGGCCTTTAGTTCTCTTTTTTGTATCAGTGTAATATCTATACCATTACATTTAAATTTTTCGAGAAAAATCACACAATTTCTCATTTTTTAAAAAAGCGCCACCTAGCGACCATAGTGAAAATAACAAAGACATCGCTTGTAACGTAGCTGATAGAACAAGAAAAACTATTTTAAATGGTACAAATTTTAATATTATCTGACAAGGTGTTCTTGAGATATTGCATTTTTTCTAAATGAATGTTCACCTTACCCCCACCACTTTATTTGAAGAGTTAGAGAAAAATGTATGTAAGGAAAGTTGTTCATAATAGATGCGAGATTTGTTTCCAAGTATTATCAGTAGACCTTGTCAAGGCAAATTTTAGAGTAATCGCCGTTTCCCAACACACTGCTACTGTTACGCCCCCTGGCGGCTATCTTACGAACTTGAAAATAATTTCCAGCGATTTCTCTTGGCCGTATTTACTAACGAATTTTTTTCCCGAAAGCTGTACGGTGAATGGTTTCCAAGATACAGCCGCTTACCTCGCTTAACTGGCCACCCTGTATAAAGTGCGTAACAAAAATGGTTGTCTCTGGTATTTTCAATACGCCTACGATATTTGCGTAAGATGCAAGATCTGTGAATTTTTTAAAGTTGTTGCTGAACAAAATAACTATCTTGTACTGCTTGAACAGAATAGTAGATTTTGAGGTCATCGGCAAACAACAGTTTTTCACAGTCAATTATATCAGTTATATCGTTTATAAATAACAAAAATAACAGAGGCCCTAAGTTTAGCCCTACTTTTAGCAAACTGTGCATGATCAAACAGTTTTTAGTATGGTACAATTAATACTTTCCCTCAGTGCATATTCTTTACAGTTACAGGTTGGACAAATGATTTCTAACTGCAGCCTTGTTCTAATTTATTAACCACAAACCATAGTGAGAATAGATTTATTCCTGTTCGATGATATCATACAATGAATATGCATTTATTTGATTGTAAAACAATGTTTACTATTTGCGGCACTACATTCAGCGTGGTCGTATTCGATTTCAGACGTCCATAAACCGAGGAAGTCCAAACTGTTATTAACTGAAAATTTTAATCGGTGCTTTTAAACGAGTGTACGAGTTTCAGCTTCACGCTTAATGGCGCAATAACATTTAGCCGGTCAATAAACATTTTTGCTTTATTTATCCAATGCATAAAGTATAAACAACTGTATATAAACAGGAGATGTAAAATTATATGTGTTTGTTTATTGCAATCAACATTAATAAACATTTCAGTACTTCAGGATTTATGGATTTAATGGTTAATAATCCCTACCTTCCAACTATTGTAGAGATATGTGAACATTTAAGAGTAAAATAGAAATTAAATTAACGTCTTAAAATTGAAAGTAGTAGCCTGCAGGCACCTTGATGTCTAAATATTTGTCGACGATGTAAAATTGTACATGAATTAATCTTATCTGTGCTTTAAAAAAGCTGCGTTGTGTGTCTTAAAGTATATCTCTAATACAGGATATCAGAAAAATAACGGGTAACAGAAAAATACTGTAGTGAGTGGCGTATCGTAGTGGCGTAAAAAACGAAAATTGACTGAAACGTTGTATACAGGGGTTATCGGATATGTTCTCTTCAATGAAAATAATACCAGTTATACTACCTAGTATTTACTGTTTTACCTAAAAAAGTTGTACATTTTGTGATTTTTTAGAGAACACTTCAATAGAATATTTATTTTTAACCCAGTTTCAGAAATATTTAATATTTCGTAAAAGTGTTGACAGGTAAGGGCTTTGCATTCGTTCGTATAGGAGATGTAATGTTTAATATAGGTTTGATATACAGGATGACCCATTAAGAATGGAAACACTCCCGTACAAAATTTGTTTATGAACCGATTTAAACCGTTTTTTTTAAAGATAGATCTCCAAAAGCTCTATGTTGATGCAAAATTTGAAGACGAAATTTTGATTTTCAAGGCCTACTACGATTTTTTTTAAGAGAAAAATAGCAAAATTTTGTTAGCAATTTTTTTATATAAAATCTGACTACAACCACTGGATTTAGGAGCCCCTCGAATACATTTGTACCAATTTCTGCGAAAAAAAGTTTGTTCCTAAAAAATTTATGACAATATCGGCATCACCAGTTTGCCTTTGTCAGTGAACCTATTCCTTTATAAAAGTCGAATAGAACTCAAAGAGAAACAAAATTAAACAGCTTAAACACTGGTGTAATTATTAATAAGAACCATAAAAACCAGTAGGTATACACAAAATAACCAACAATTACTGTAATATAAACAATATTGATAGGTAAGTTCGTCACATTATTATGTCGTGGTTATTATGCCAAAACTTATAATATTACCTTCTTAGACAAAAAATAACTACTATATTATAAAAAAACATTATAATTTTTTGTTCAAAAAGTGTGAATCAATTTGACAGACTCCTTTTTCATTCTTGAAAATGTAATTTTCTATTCATTACTTTTTTTTATTAATTGTTGTTTATATTAGAGTTATTGTTGGTTATTTTGTGTATACTGGTTTCTATGGTTCTTATTAATAATTACACCAGTGTTTAAGTTGTTTAATTTTGTTTCTCTTTGGGTTCTATTCGATTTTTATAAAAGAATAGGTTCACCGACAAAGGCAAACACTGGTGATGCCGATTTTGTCATAACTTTTTTAGCAACAAACTTTTTTTCGCAGAAATTGGTACAAATGTATTCGAGGATCTCTTAAATCCAGTGGTGTAGTCAGATTTTTTATAAAAAAATCGCTAACAAAATTTTGCTATTTTTCACTTAAAGAAAAATTCGTAGTAGGTAAGCCTTCAAAATCAAAATTTCGTCTTCAAATTTTGCATCAACATACAGATTTTGGAGATCTATCTTTTCAAAAAAATTCGGTTTAAATCGGTCCACAAACAGCTTTTGTACGCGAGTGTTTCCATTCTTAATGGGTCACACTGTATATTTAAAAAGTTGTAGACACTGTTTTCTATTCTGAAAATCTATTATTAAAATTGTTCCTTAGAAATAAATTATTAAAATATATTTAATTCAAATAATTAAATCACCAAATCCAAAGCTAAAGGATATCCTACATCTTGAAAAATCCCAGAAAAACATCCCATACTCACACTCATTTCCAGTGGCAGAGCTGGTGATCTAACTCAAACCATAATAGGCAGTTTAAGAGAGAAATGCTGCCATAAAACAAACCTAATTTTATGTTTTATATGATTTGTTTTATATTCTATGTAATTAGATACTTCCAGAAAGTTCAAAGTATTAAATTTTACACCATAATTAAACATATTATTATGTCACATTTATTTTTAGTGTAATTTATTTTGCAGTAATACGAACAAATGGCAATAAAGCATTTTGACCCCGTTTCGGTTTCTACATATGAACATATATTCCACCGCCCTTTAACCTCAAGGAAGTAAAATTTTACCACAACAATTACCAGGATACCGTAAAATTTCACCATCTGCAACTAGTTACGATATTCTAAAAGAAAATAACTCAATGAATTGAGTTGACTGACACGTGGTGTAACATTTTTGCCGTAACAAAGAAATAAAACATAAATTTATGGCAAAGACACCCATCTTCAAAGGAAGCGCATATGGCACTAATTTCATGTTTTATGACTACACAGTTCAACTAATAAAACGTTAGTTAATAGAGAAAATTGCGGTAGTATACTAAGGTTCAGCCTCCTTATGAATATATGTGTTTCATCATAAAATATTAATAGTTTATTAATAATGAAGATATACATATACGCCTCGAAAAGGTGGTTGATTTATTATGCTGTAAATTAATTCACAATTCAAGTGAGTTTTTATAAAAGTTTCTTTTTGTTTTTATTTAAAGGAAAATATTGGGTGGTGTAAATAAAAACGAAGTACCTGCTACTACTACAAGTATTAGTATATTCTACGTAGTATTTACTTTATAAAACGAAGTAGATACTACATTTCGAAATGCTCCTTCTATTTTTCCGGAAATGCTAAAAATAATTGCATTTTCCTAAACATTATCGTAGCATTGTACTACAACTTAAAGTATCTAATTTTTACTGGTAGATACTTCGATTTCAACAACAACTGAAGTATTTGCTCCGTTATTAGCGAAGTTGATATGATAGCAGCTTCACCGTGCGTGCTAGAAAGTGATTATTTTAAAAATGGCTCAAATAAATAGAAATAAAATTTATACTGCAAGAAGGCACTGCGACGATGATACCCTATACCGTCAAATATTTAGGTAAACAATTAAGTACCATTGATTTAGAATGTTTTATGTTTATATTTTATATTTTTTATCTAGGGAAAACGTTACTTTCTCGTTACTAGTTACTCTTCTATCACACTTCCTTCATCCGAAGACATCTTAAAGGAGTGTTGATGTTATAAATGCATACAAAACTGAAACTGTTTCCCAAAAACTTTTGTTTATCTCTTTAAATGTCTTATCTCGTTAACTAGGGCCCGGCGTATGTGTGACGGAAGTAAGTACAACATATTTCAAAGAATGTACTATACTTGTTAAGTAGATACTTCATAATATGGAGTATATACTTTGTGGTGAAGTATGTTCTATGTCTAAGTAAAGTAGATACTCCGGAAATTAGCAAATACTACGTAGAATATACTAAAATACTAATGGTAGTATCGTTCTTATTCATACCACAAATTGTATACTCTCTACTTTATTGTTGTATACTTCTGAAGGTAAAAGCAAACGAAGCAAAATGTTTTACTTCAAAATGATTGCCGAATTTTGGTTTTCTATAAAAATATATTTGCCTAAACACAGTTGTGAAAGCAGGCAAGGTTGAAATCACTCCATTGGTGTGAACTACAAAAACAAATAAGGTTATTATAATCATTTCGCTAACCAAAGTATAGTTCATTTATATACAGATACAATTAAAACTATGGCATGTACAGTCGGTAATGTATAGTCGTTAAATTGTTTGAAAGGAACTTTTTTTATATTTTTTACTCCTTTACAACAAATTTTTTAAAATGAAAGTACTCGTACGAAGTTCATTCATCATCATTATTTACAGATTACTTCTTCAAACTCTGTTCCCCTAACATTAGGTAAATAGTGGAAAAATTTTAAATCGTGAATGAAAATTATTTTTTACACGTGTTACTGTATTATAGAAACCCTATTGTAACATCTCTCTAGAACGGAAGAATGATTTTCTGTATTAAGAAAGTAGTTATTTCATCTTCAAATCAGATATCAAAATTTATGAGCCCAAGCTGTAAATGTATTTTTGATTTGTTGGAGGTTCTATTACACCTCGTTGAAAACCAAATTGTTATAAAAATTAAAAGCTATCATCTTCCCATTTCTTCACATTTAAAATAATATCAGCTTCCCTCTCATAATCATAGGAAGCTAAATTAGTAGATACCTATAGCAGGCCTTGAATTCAGTATTGGTGATAAACAAGAATAATTGATATTAATTTAGCATTTCAAAAGAATTTTAATCAGTAATTGATCAAAGAACAGGTCATTGGCTTCTCTATTAGAAGGTCGTTTATTAATTTTAAACTTTAATATGTTTGTTTTCCTGAATCTTCAACTGGGTAATTTAAAACCAGTTACAAGCTATTTTTGGGTAAAATATTTTGAAATTAATATTTATATTATTTATATTTATTACTTAGCAATTTCAATTTTCGATTATATTCTTCGTAGTATTCCGAAAATTATTATACACAGCAACAGAGGTTTTTAGATTAAGATAGTAATGCATGATGGTAATCCAATAGAAAGAATCAGATATGTCTCCATCATCAGTATCGAAGATCGTCATATCACACAAAAAAAGACAATAATAATAATAATAATAATAATAATAATAATAATAATAATAATAATGAATGAGAGGTGCCGAATTTATTGGAACTACTCATTTCTCACGCTCAGGCACGTCTTGAAAGAGGAGGAGAGACGGACGAAATATCGAGATCTTCTCTTCGAACTCCGCATACTCCATCCAGAACATACTGTGAAGCTTGTGGTACTGATAATAGGAGCCCTCGGTGGAGAAAAAGACACACTGCTTCCGGAACTGAAGATCATACCGGCATGCCGAAATTCGGCAAATCTTCTAGCCGGAAGACTTTAGAAGACGGTCATTCTGGGCTCATTACGTCTACTCAAGGCACACGATTCCCGGATTCAGTAGTTACTTACCCCACGGACGTGGGGAGTAGCTACTGTTAACCACCAGCGGCCGATCCTAAGAATCGGACCCAGGGAACCGGTCGACTGGATTAAAAAAAAAAAAATAATATCTATAATTATCATTTGACTTTATAATATCATTAGATATAAGGATGTCTCTTGACGGTATAAATCTAACGAACTGTTACAGATGTTTATTTGTTTCATTATTTATTCAGAAATGACAAAATGTCTAAATAAATAAAAGACCGCATAATTTATACTATAAAAAACATATTTCTTGACAATAGTAATATGCTTTCTTCACACTTGCCAACATTCAGTGTTATACAAGATCGAAATTCTACAATTATTCATTAAATATTTCAGAAACTCCTAAAAATTTATTCGAAAACAGTTTTGAATTTCGTTGTCACGGTCAAATTTTATGATGAATTTTTTTGTTGGCGGCCTTGCCAAAACTCATAAAGTGATTCTATACATATATATTTCGTTAAGCTTACAAAAAATGAATGCATAATTTATGTTTATGATACCTAGAAACTTAAATTTTATATATTTTGATGGTTTAGCAGCCAAAATAGATTTAGCGGTTATTGAAACCACACAGTATTATGCATAAGAGTTCTGAAACATAAACCAAAGAGGTTTTTACCAGATAATTGGCTGTTTGCAATTTATGTGCCTCCTAAATCAGTTCCATTAATATTTCCAGTACATACAGTTAAGTACAGACTTATAAAATCCATTGATTTGTAACTCTAATAGGTTTTGAAGCAGTAGAAGATACCACTTATGGCAAGACTAAAAATAAAGCCAACAATAATTAAAGTGCATTATTGCCTTGCTTTGCAATATTATTGATATTTAATTTTTTATTTAAGAGGTGAATTCCATGAATAAATATTCTCTCAGAAGAGCAAATATTAAGACAGTTGTGTTATTTTTCACAAAGTAGGTAGCTTGAAGCAGTTGAAGATGGCACTTAAGGCAAGACTAAAAATAAAGCCAACAATAATTAAAATGCATTATTGCCTTGCTTTGCGATATTATTGATATTTAATTTTTTTTTTAGGAGGTGATGAATAAATATTCTCTCTAGAAAATACCTTGATCTGTAATTTATAGGTTTGTACTGCCAAATAAATACGTTGTATTCATCAAATCATAAAGCAAGGTTTAAAGTGTTCCATTGCGCTAAAATATTTCAGTGTTATTGATCCAAGTTACAAAATTATTTGCTTCTGCCTTTTGGGCCTTTAAAGCTTGATTAATTTACCATATTTAGAAATAAAAATCTATAAACTCAATAAAAAGATCAATTTTCAATACATTTTTTCTACGTTTATCGCACTTCATTTTCTTCCAAAAAATAATAAAAGGTCTACTCTCCGTATATTCCGTAAGTTCTGTAGCCCAAGATAGTTGTAATTAACCATCAAATGTTCCTTATTAACGATTTTACAATGCCTAATGTCTTACAAAGTCAAATCCGATATTCAGGTACAAATTTCAGTGCAAGTTTAAAATTTCAATAATTTAACATCTCAACAAACAAGAGCAATGTTTCTATTTCCTTTTTGTATAAACACTTCCAAGATCTCAGTAGCTGCATCCAGCTTAAATCAGTCTCAATACGTCCTTCTTCTTCTTGTGTGTAGCCATGAAAAAAACCATCATAATGTTGTGGGGAATGAATTGATCATTAATACTGCCCAGATGACGAACTATTGAACTGTCGAAATTATAAAATATGGAGGAAGAGGAAACAAGTCAGAGCATGGGCAATTTTGCATCAACAGATATCACAACATATGTCCACAACTCTGCTGATATTAAACCGTCTAAAGAACATTGTTATTCCAAAAACCTATGTGAAGTTATAAAAACCCTTTGTTTTGAGTATAATGACAAGTAAATACCTAATGGACTTTAATAAATGAACCATTAAGAGAAATCTGACAGAGCGTGGGCGTCTCGTTACCTTCTACACATTTTGTTATGGTGAAAATACAAAAACCGGGCACGCCACTGCGGTTTTAAGCTACGTAATCTTTGATTTATGAATGAAACTATTCTTGTTGTAATTTTCAAGGTCCTTGGATAGCGTGTTGAAGGAATCCAGACACCAGTCAAGGTGGGTGTTGGAACAAACACCAACATAGAAATATCAATAAAAATAACGCATACGCAATTTGTAACAAGATCTACTGGTTATAACTACAAGACAAAAGGTTTTAAAGAACTGTTTCTAGGCATATGCGAAACCTACCATGGAAAGGTGATAACCTAGTGGGACTTCCAAATGAACAGGATTAGAAAAAATATCGCTCGAAAATGCTCTTTTATTAAAAATAAGAACTCAGTAGGTATTCTTCTTACTTTACTTAAATCTTCTACACTATGACACATAGATTTCGTTTTCTAACGTATTTTTCATAGTACTGGAAAACTTAATACGTTCCTAGATTAAATGTTTGGGAAATTTTCTAAAGAAGTCGTTAGTGAAAGTAATCTTATTAGCGTTATTATAGAATAAGTATAATTTATTTGTGCAATGTTTGTTTAATTTTTAAACTCTCAATAATAATTAAACTAACTTATATTTGCAATTTTTAATTTTTACATTTAAGTATTTACAATATCCGTATTCCGTATATGTATTTAACTAAAAAGAAAACTGCGAAAATAGTAAACGATGCTTCTGGAATATTGAATGGTGTACAGAAGATATGGAGAAAACTGAAGTAACAAAAAATAATATGTTGGTAACTTAAAAAAGTGTCTATTTATAACGGGAAATGAAAATACAGAAAGTTAGAGGGGGGGCCTTTATTAACTTTTGTTCTTATTTAACTTGGCGTACGAGCGCCAAGTGGCTAGAAACTTGTTCTAAACATTTTCTTTTGAATAATATGTTAAACCCTCTGGCTTTGACTGAAGTTGTTTTTCTGTTGTTTACTGTTTATCTGTGTATTTTACAAGACACCTATTTATTTTTGGCAATAGAACTAAGTAGAACAAATTATGGGCTATGAGTTTTCCTGTGACTTGTAAAAAATAGCAAATTTAGTAAAAAAATACAAAAGGAGGATAGTTTCTCCAATAATAAAAAAATTACATTTGGCGAAATGGGCCACACAAATCACACAAGATTAATATTCGATAAAAATTAATTCTAATTTAAGCAACTTTTATTTTATATAATATCACTTCAGTCACATCCCTTAATAGATACCTATGCCAAGAACCAAGGACCAAGTACCAAGGTAGTGTAAGTTAGTAAGCAAAAAGAGCTCAATTGGGGTCTATACTTTCTAGTGAATTTGCTAAATTACTTGTGGCGCTATTCCATAATTCATCAATATTTTTTTTAATACAGCTTTTCTATTTTAACAAATATGATAGTGGATTTATAATGTTTATTTTTCCATTTCACTTATTATTATTTTACCTATTATTTTACTGATAAAAAAAACATAAAACACACGACAGAAATGGACAACCTGCCTTCCACAAGCAGGGAATACAAGCATTCCCTGTGAGAGGTGCCATTTCTCTCCTGGCGAGATTCGAACTCGCGCCGCGATATTCCATTCTGTTAGTCACAAGCTACCTTACAGACTTAACTGTCGCTACGACAGTGATGGCTTATTTCTTGAATCAATTCGATACTTTTCTAAAATAATTTATGACAAACCCAAACTAAGTATTTTAAAATTTGATAAATACTGACCTATATATCGAACATGTCTACATATGCCTACATATCTAAACTAATTGCTTTTATCTGTTCATTCCCATGTAAAGATTATTATTTATTTATTTATTCTGAAGCAGTATAAGCACATGACATTTATTTGTTAACTACAATGAAAGTTGCTGATGGTGCTTGCATAACATGATAGTACTTATTAGATAACTGATATATGATGCAGATACTAAAATGCATGTCGAATCATCTTAGTTGCTATAATCTAAGTGATATATTATTCCTTGCTTCCTCTTTAATATTGACTTTTGCTGATATTATTGGATTATACTCATTTATAAAAGAAACCAACAAAATCATATACTTATATGAATATCAATTTAATTCGTTGATACAAAGGAGATGCAAAATGTGTCAGAAATATTTGCAAGGTATTGTGTATAAATTGACAGGATTATCTTCAAACTTCCAAGAAATATACAGGGTGACCCAATAGTGCGTAGACGGGGCATAGCTCCGTTGCTATTAGCAATAAGCATTTATCCTTTGGTATAGTCAGAGGACCCCACTAAGACAAAGTTATTTTTATGTATACATCTCGTACTTGTATGAGTATGTGGATGTACGGTGTATGTTCATACTTAGAGTGACAAAAAAAAAATATATTTTTCAAATGAACATTTTTATTGGCCTTGCTCTAGGTTATTCGCTGATATCATGTTTTTTGCTATTACATACGGCGTTGCTATATGTTATTTACGTTTTTCTCGAAAACTCATAAATTTACGTAACTCTCGCTAAAATTCTTTTAGCGCTGCATATTGTCAAGATTATGGAATTAAATTTTCTACAAGTGTAAACAGGATCTATCTCTATATACAGATACGACCAGAAGTCAGATATTTCATACAGGGTGTTCGCCAAATATTAACAAACCTTATGATTTTTAAGGGGTCAATACTTCATTTTTTTAAATAATACCCAGTATATTTTTGCATTTCTGAATTTTTCTCTCATTTCTATTTAGTTTCCTTTAAGCAAGTTCTATACCTGACTTTTCTGGTTTTCGAGTTATTTGACGTTTTTGCTACTGCATTAAAATAATATTGTCGAGTGTTATTCTTCCTGCTCCCAAAAAAAAACATAATATTGGCGGATTGCCTTGAGCAAGGCAAATGAAAATGTATAAAAATATATAGGGTGTTATATTTAAAATATATAATATTTTTTGCAACATTATAAGTATGAACACCCTGTATATATAAAAATAACTTTAGAAATTGGGTCTTTGCGGGTGCTCTGAATATACCAAAGGATAAAGGCCTATTGCGAATTACCACGGAAACATACTCCACCTACGCACTATTGGATCACCCTGTATATGCCAAACAAAATACCATAAAAATTATATCTTCAGCACAGACAATGCAGCTGAATGGGGATGTGCTCATTCCCATTAAGTCACTTGAAAATATATTTTGTATAAATTTAAATGAACTACACTATAATTTATAACAGGTAGTGAGTGCAACATGCATTAGTCCAACGGATGCATAAATAAAACCACTGATACAAGTCAGCAAAACGTAAGACACAGTTTATCTAGCCGATGTTGTCTGTAACCTGATTTTCAGCTTACACGTCGTAGCTCCGTAAATCTAGATAAAGCCATTAAATCGCTTGAGATTAAAATTAATTTACACATAATACTCGATACTTACAAGTGTAACCCAATTATCCATATAAGGTTTGTAGTTGGTAATATATTAATAAACTCTTTCCAATTCTTGCTAATACTCGTATACATACAGAGTGAGTTTTATGTATGGAACGCCTCAATTATCTCGGAAACGGCTTGCCCGATTTTTATGAGTTTTGGTTTATAAGGTTTTTGTAATATGGCCGATATTATTGTGGCATTTACATTGTTGTCAGATCTTTCGTTTTTCCGGAAATATACTGAAATTTGTTATTTCAAATGGATCACCCTATATATTTTTTTGTTTTTGAAATCTCTAAGAAATTTAGAATATTTTTCATGTAATGTTCCCTATACCTAATTGCCATAATTTCGGAGTTACAGCTACATTTGCAATATCTCCGCCGAAGTTAAAATATTACATCAGGGCGGCTATGTCTGCGACAAAAACAATTTTGACGTTTTAATAAACTATTATTGTTGGTGTTTATTGAAAGTTACAATGGACCGTTTATCTGAGAAAGAACGAATTGAGATTTTAATGATATTAGGATATGGTGATGTGCGTAGAAGTCAACAGGAAACGTGTAATATCTTTAATAATTTATATCCTAATAGAAATCCCATAGGATCTTTTGAAAACATAAAGTAAAGGCGGTTACAGCTGATGCTCAAAATGTTGTCCGTTTACATCCATACAAGAAGCCATGCGATGTTTAAAACTTTGCAGTACATTTTGTAACATTCCTGACTGCTCAATTCTTCTTATCTCTGTGGTAATCCTATCTTTTAATTCCTGAATATTGGCAGGTTTGGTTTTATAAACAATATTTTTTAAGTGACCCCACAGGAAATAGTCTAAAGGATTCATGTCGGGTGATCGCGGGGGTCATTTGATAAAACCACGCCTTCCAATCCATCTTCTGGGAAACACATCGTTTAGGTATTGCCTCACGTCACGCGCATAGTGAGGTGGAGCTCCATCTTGTTGCACCCAAATATTGTTATTTGGGACATTGTTATTGTCTGAAAGTTTCAAATAATAAAATTTCTAAATTAACAGGCAATTGAGAATACTTACTTAGATTTAGAAATAACCGAGCCAACTCAGGTATAATATTATTCTGTAATAAATTTAAATACGCCGGACCATTTAAGTTTCCTTCAATGAAAAAAGGACCAATTATTTTGTCGCCTATTATTCCAGCCCATGCATTAATCTTTTGTGGAAATTGGGTGTGGGATTCTCTCATCCAACGAGGATTGTTACGTGACCAGTATCTGCAATTATGCCGATTTACGTTTCCATCAATACAAAAAGTGGCCTCATCGGAAAACATAACATTATTTAAAAAATTTGGATTATTTTGATCGTAACATTTTTCCATCATTGTGTCGGCAAACTCTTCACGTCTATCGAAATCATCATCTGACAACTCTTGAACCAATCTTACTTTGTAAGGATGGAATTTATTGGCATGTAAAATTTTCATTATGGATGTTTGAGAAATATCAACTTCCCTGGATATTTGTCTAGTACTCAAGTGTGGATCTTCTTCTAACATAACACAAACATCTAAAGATTTGTCTTCAGTTGTTGCAGTTTTTGTACGCCCTGATTTCGGTAAATCTTTTATGGCTCCAGTTTGGTTAAACTTTTTTAACAACTTACTCACAGTAGATCTTGTTATGGGATTTCTATTAGGATATAAATTATTAAAGATATTACACGTTTCCTGTTGACTTCTACGCACATCACCATATCCTAATATCATTAAAATCTCAATTCGTTCTTTCTCAGATAAACGGTCCATTGTAACTTTCAATAAACACCAACAATAATAGTTTATTAAAACGTCAAAATTGTTTTTGTCGCAGACAGAGCCGCCCTGATGTAATATTTTAACTTCGGCGGAGATATTGCAAATGTAGCTGTAACTCCGAAATTATGGCAATTAGGTACCTATAGGGAACATTACATGAAAAATATTCTAAATTTCTTAGAGATTTCAAAAACAAAAAAATATATAGGGTGATCCATTTGAAATAACAAATTTCAGTATATTTCCGGAAAAACGAAAGATCTGACAACAATGTAAATGCCACAATAATATCGGCCATATTACAAAACCCTTATAAAATCGGGCAAGCCGTTTCCGAGATAATTGAGGCGTTCCATACATAAAACTCACTCTGTATAAGGTTGAAGTTAGAAACAGACAATTTTATAATATATTCGTGATTATGGTTACCAAAACTAGTTGCGACAAAATTATACGGTAAATATAAGACATAAAAGTTTTAATTACGAATTAAGTCCCCGCCATTCGAGACGAAAGTAGGTAATCGGACAAGTCGATTTTAATTTTTAATTGCATACCTTTTGCTTTATCTGGGCTTATTAGATCATATTTTTAAACGGTACACTGTGCCCTGTACCCAGAGTACTCCATACCCTGTAATTTCTTACATTTGAATTAATATACTTATTAGAAAGAGGTATATAGGAGGAAAAGACCGTATAAACCTAATGTACATGGTGAACCTTTTAAAAATATTGTCAATGGTGATGATGATGATGATGATGAGAATTGCGCAGAAGATGCGCAATTAAAAATAAAAATCCACATACCCGAAGCCTTTTGGTTTAAATTAGCAAGGAATTTGGCATTATTATTATTATATAGTCTAAGCGTTCACATTGTATACAGTGTAAGACAAAAAGATAAAGACTTTAATGCCTACCGTTTCAGTATTAAGCGGATAGTTGAAATCTACTGGATAGTATTTCAATATAGCTATGTAGTTTAATAATTAAATTACAAGTGTATTCCATCAGAGGCGTGTCGTGTATATCTTAAAACAGCCGGTTTATTAAATAGTGTTCCAACAGGTATATTGGGATAAACTGTTACAAAAATAATTGTAAGAATTATTTTTGTCTAGGTACCACTACACTAGAAAATTTTCTGTTCGGGAGAGCTTTATACACAATTTATTACTATTTTATGTGTTTAGGTTAAACTTCTAATGTTTAAATTTAACATAACATTAAATAAACATATACAAAATAAAACAATTTTATTCTCCAACCTACTAGCTATAAAATTTCTTGAATTTTCTTTTATACTTTTCCTGTCTTCTTTTTTACATATTTAGGAATTTCCGCTGCACTTGATACACACTCACTAGACTAATTGCCATCCATTTACTTCTGTTGTCCACCTTTGACCAGCTTTTATACATTTTTGATATTCAAAATTTGAATTTGAAGTTGTCAGCTTTAATGTTGTGAACATATTCACACCAAAGAAGGATTCGTAGCCTTTCAATGGTACGAGGTAAACAATTAACAATACCCTGTACACAAATTTACTAATACCAGAGACGTAAGTCTCTGCTAATACTATATAGACAATGGGACTGTGATCTGACAGATTATGGTCAACTGATAATATGTAGATATATCATTTTTTCATAATATGAGAATATAAAATGAAGTGACAAAAATCGTAAAAGTAAAATAATTATTCGCCCAACAATTGTTATATTTAAAATCATATTTATCTGGAACAATAATAATTATAACCGAACGTATTATAATAATATATCTACCCTTCATTCCAATCATAAGGATTAGCCCGAAAGTCTGAGTCTTGTGTGGGAGAGTGGGCGGCATTTTATTAATTCACGGGAATCATTAGCGCCTCAGGAACGACTTACGTTAGTAGGCGCTAACCACCATTCAGTGCTAGAATGAAGGAAACCTGGAAATCTCATTAGGGTGACAGTCAAACATCAACCGATATTAATTTCTCACATTAACATCAAGTTGACATTCTTTCACTCCTAGTCCATGGCCAGGACGATTGCCAGCCCATCCCTGTGAACAAGCCTTAATCTACGAGTAGAGAGTTTAATTAAAAATTGTCTGGTTGAATTGGGATTCGAACCCACGTCTGAGTTGAGCGATCGAGACAATAAATCCTGGGCCACCAGCTCGCTATTAGATTGAAGAATTGAACGTATCGGAACAATTAGAGAACTAATCGGATAATATATTTAAAAGAACGCAGTGTCTATGTTAGCATGTCATTTGAAAGTCAAATCGTTTAATAATCTGATTCTAAAAGAATATGATACGATTTTGAAAGTATCTGCAAAGTTCAGAGAATATAATTAGGTATGTTTCGATCAAATCATGAGGTCTGTTGATAACGAAGTAGTGTGTGGAATACTTATCTAATTTTTGGTGAAAAAATATGTGTCTCGTTACAAAATTAGAGGATTGAATTGTCTTAGCCAATCACCCTTTCACATTATTTTGGGAAACAAAGAATCCTCGCAGCACTCCGAAATACTTTTCTATTTAGAGAACTTGTTAATTCTATTCTATGTTAATTCTTAGAACAAGTGATTTATCTAAGGCTACATAGACATTCTACACTTGACATTGTCCGTAACTGTGCATTGCAATGGAAATATATCGCTTTATATATCAGCGCAATTGGAAATCGTAGTTTAGAATGCAGACATCAGAAGTGTACTTGATTGATGGTGTTGTAAAATGCACTAAAAAACTATAAAATAATATCCATTATGTATAAATGATCTCATACCATCATTTTTGATGAACAGGTACATTAAAAACTAATAAAGTTGCTGCCTACTCTGAATATATAATTAAATTATATAATCTATATAAAATGTTTTTATCGTGCAGGCGAACAATGGATTAATAAATGTAACTCGTTATCAACTAGAATATAAAAATTAAAAATAAAACATAATAAAAACATTGTAAAAGAGTACCTAATGGTCAAATTCTTTTGTTATTTATTTGAGTAGAAGTTACTAGTAGTGTTAATATTATACCTCGTCTAAAATTTGAAATCCAATGATGCGATCAAGGTAGCTTCTGACATTCTGTAGGTGTACTTTTTATCTTTGAAATTTAATGAACAACTTATCTGACAAAAAAGACTGTTCTTATAAAGTAATATTTAGTAATATTTTTATACCATCTTTCAGCATCTTCAACTGTTTACATAATTATTTATAGTTATTCAGTAAAAAAGTAAATCAGTGGTCAATGGATTGTAAATAGTAAAACAATGGGCAATGGAGATTTATGGTTAATAAAATAATATTAACATACATACATAACATGATATTTTCTTGAAAAGTGACCGATACGGAATGTCATAGGCTGCACCGTCAATAATACGGAACTCTGTATTATTGCAAAATACATCAGACGTAATGCTTCTGAAACTGTCTACAAAACATTTCGGAAGACCAATTTAAGCTAGTGAAGGGCACATTTTGTGTTTTCTATTCATTTAGTTGAGAAAAGAATAGAGGATCATATTTTTACATGCTTTAGACTCTCATTATTCAAAGTAACATCAACAACGCTCTTGGTAAGAAGTCGTACAAGAATCATCAGCAATAGAAAATGGCAAATCATTCACACAAACACTATAAATAGAATAGGATTCAGGACAGGTCATTAAAGAACACTCAATAGATAGTTATCCTGACTCACTACCATTCAGAATTACCTACATATTGTTTTCTGTTAAATGTGATGAATGCAAAGCAAGAATATGTATTATAAAACAATTAAATAGTCGTGGTAAAAATGTAGCAAGCATAAATTCCAAATGCTTCTTTTTTTCTCTTTCTTGCCAATGTTAGATGTGACCAATTGAAAAGTTTACTTATTATAACAAATTTCGACTTACCAGATTTACCAGTTGATTTTAGTTTACAAAGACTTCTGCAACAAAACATAAATATATATATATAGATATTGACATACAGATAGGTATATACAATAACAATTACTATGAAAATTTCCCACCATTTTTTAGCCAATTAGGTGTTTCAAATTTAGGTCGTTGCCATGCCAACAAAAAATTTTAGCGGATATTTATTCACTTAGGCTACAGAAACAAAATTATAGTGAATTTTCACACCTCCATTTTTTAGCTAATCAGGTGTGTCAAATTTAGATCGTTGACATGCCAACGAAAAAATTTCTGCTGATATTTTTTGACTTTAGCTACAAAAGCAAAATTATAATATATATTTTTTGGTGTTTAAGAGATGAGTTTAAAATTGACATTATAATACAGAAACTTACCACCAGAATCATGTGTTGAATTTTATCACGAATTTCTGAAGGATTCTCTATTCCGTAACGAAAGGTTGTAAATTATAATCACAATTTAAACGTGAAAACGCCAAAAGTTTTAATAAATAAATAGATGTATTAAAAGTTTAGATAACATTTTTAAAATTTTGAAAAAAAGAAGTTTAAATTTTAGAAAATTATTTTAAAATTATTTTCTTTTTATTCGCTACCTGGATAAAATTTCTGCCAATAACTTTTCATCAATTAAATTAAAGAAATTTATTCTCTATTCCCAATAAATTTAGGTTTATTTACATTTTAAGTCCATTAAAACGTCGACGCATCTGGATTTTTATTTCATATGTATCTTAATATAAACACTAGGTGTATATATCCGCATTTCCCAATTGTTATTCAATCATTCAACTAACTAACACCTAACTATACTAACTAATACTAACACCTGATCATTAATCTTTAAATAAAAAAATATGAACAGTAATAAGTTATTGGCACTGTATCCTAAATTAAAAAAAAGGTTAAAGATCAAGGATAATATTTCTTTAGAAACATCCTTTGATACATGTTTCCTTTGATACTTTATTTGTTCCTGATTGCACTCTTTTATTTTTATTGTAGAGTATTGTTAAATTTGTTATTGGAAAATATTTAGTTATTATAATAATATAGGTACCTACACATGTCTTTTATTCATTCTCAATGTTTTACCAATAGTATAGGGTTCAACTAATACAACGAATACTATGGGAGTTGTATATAATTTAAACCTACAATGGGATCTACAAAATTTAGAAAATAATTCTATTGTGAAAATTTATAAAACATATGTCTATAAAATGAGGAACGGTAGTGGCAACTGTAGAAAAATAAATTAACCTCATTACTAGAGCATTTATATAGATCAGAAAAGTTTATATACAAAATAATTTTGCACGCCAAATTTAAGAACACTACATGTTAGTAGTGGTGTGAAATACACCGTAGCGCCCTCTTTGGGTCTTTGCTATTATCCGTCTGACAATTATTGTCATATTGAGAGACAGATAGTAGATATATATTTGAGTAATTGTTTTCGGCATCTTCTTGTACCTTCTATCCTGCTGTCTAATTTTTAGAAACTTTTTAATTGAAATTGTATTTTTTTTCAAAATATATGAAAAATTACACTTGAAAAACAGAAGCAATACAATGTTGATTCATGTATTTCTAATTTGTAGTGATCCATCTAATTTCGTTTGATATAAAAATGTAAACAAAAAAAACAAAACTTGCATGTCAAATTTACTTTTTAAAATGCTAAATTTGCAATACAATTATTGTGAATAATTTCACTAGTACCACTAACCCAATAATATCGCATAATTTTCGTAACTGGTTAAACAATAGTTGCCTACGCCAAAAATGCCTACATTTCATTTTCATAATGTCAAAATTGACAGTTGAACTAAATTAAAAAAACGTTTCTCTAGCCGAGTCTGAATAATATGGATAAAATTAAGAATAACTTTGTTACCAAAATGCCAGTTGACAGAAATGCAGTATTATGATCTTAACGAAAATTTTAAGCGTATATTTTTTGTGTATTTTTGACGTTATATCTCTAAAATCTCTATTCGACAAAGTTTAATATATGAAAGATCAAGAATTTTACGTTTTTTTAAACATTATCGAAGCACTAATAAAAGAATTAGGAAATAGAAGCAACAAACACAAACATAAAAAATTATCGTATTTTTAGTACCAACAATTATAAATTATTCGGACATTCCAGCTTATAATAAAAACCGTCATATCCACAATTAGAAATTTTGATAACTCCAACCGTAAAGAATTGTCGGCAAAATATTCTAAAAATAGATTTTACATAAGGGGTTATTGTTGGGTAGTTTGACCTAGTTTCCTTTGGCAGTTATAAATAGCAGCTGTGTTTACGGAATAAAGTGACACAGAATACTTTCTGCAAGAATTAAATTTATAGCTTTCCGCTCCACAGTCAGGATGATGAGTTTGATGAGCAAATGTGTTTTATGAGCTGAAACAATATATAAACACCATCATGTAATTTGAATAATCAGAGAATAATGTATTCATAAAATACTGTCTTGAAATACAATCATCAACAAATAAAAATTATTGGCTCCGGCACTTGAATTATGCAAGTTGCTACTGTATCTGTGGAAAAATATTCTCACTTATAATTGCACAAGAGTATTTTACCGGATAAATTGGGATTGTTTAATGAGAAATTGTTGCCTAGCAATTAGACGAGAAAAAGTGTCAACTACGTCAACGTTTTTAGGTTGGCAGTTTTTCGATCAAATTGCTAGAACACAAATTTACCCGGTATCAATACATCGAGTGTAATTCGGCAGGACAATTTAATGAAAATTTTCGCCAGATTGATGATTGAGTCGCAACTGTATTAGCAGACACACAAGTATTAACAATTTGATTAATTTCGTTGTTTGTAGACTCACCTAAGCGACTCATTGTTAGTGTTTAATAATTCAATAAGCTGTTGACAAAAATGTCAAACTATTTATTTTGTCAGCGGATACCGCGATAATTGATTAAAAAATGAATAAGTGAAAAAGCCACTAGTGCATTTGTCAACAGTAAAACCACAAGAGCTTTTTTTTTATCGGATAAATTTCTCTTTGTAACGAAATAATTTTGCCAATCAGTTATTTTATGAGAAAAACTGACATGAAAAAATCGCGAGACCGGAGGTCGAGCGATTTTGTCAAATGTCAGTTTTTCGAGCAAAATTACTGAATGGAAAAATTTTGAGTTAAAAAGAAATTTATCCATAAAAATAAAGCTCGAGTGTTTTTTGGCAAGATAAATTAACGACAAAATTTACAAAAAAAGTGACGTGCGACTACTAGATGTACTCTGCTTTTGAGGAACAGGCATTTTTATCGGTGATAAAAAACGATGCACCTTTTTTATCGCTGTCAAAGTGACAAAAATGTCACTGCCAAATAGACTATTTTATATAGGAGTTAATTTATCACTGTAAAAGTTACAGTTAATTTTTGTCGATGTCAAAGTGGCAATTGCACCGTGGCATATGCGATTTTTTATATATATGTTACAGGAAATATCCGTTTTCAGGCTATTTCAGTTTGGCCTAGGACATACTAAAATTTCCTATCGTTGTTAGGAACTTTCCATTTTTCCTAGGACATACTAGTATTGCCTGATACATTTTAGGACAAACTAAAATAGCCTCATTAGTGGTAGGAAATATCCGATTTAAATTATTGAAAAAAAAATGCATTATATTACGAAAATTAATTTCAGGGTAAAAGGATGAAGCAAAGCAAACATTTTCTTTAAAAGCGATTATATTTAAAAGAGATCAAAGTTACCTATAAACCTAAAATGGAACACATTTGTTAAACGTAAATATGATTTAAATAATATAACAAAAAATATAGTTTTTCATTAAACAGTAAATACACAACAAAAGGGTAACTACCTTATTTGTTTCTGCAAGAACTGCTTTTGTGGCATTTTGAATTTCACAGTAATTGGCATTTTCTACATAAACACGCATTTGTACCACAGTGTCTTGTGCATTGACATCTAGTATATCCCTGGATTTTTCCCGAAGAATATAAAATATAAAATGTATAAAAATAACTTAACAGAGTTACCTCATCTATTAAGCCCCTATATTGATCATTTATTAACACATTTAAACGTGTCGAGGATTCAGCTTCGTTTTCTAACATTTTTTGAATAAAACTTTGTTTCCACTTTAATTGTGCCATATTTAAAAATAAACTAGAGGTATAGCGGCACGATTCCGATTAAGAAGCTACAACACCAATATCACCGAGCATCGAAACTCTTGGATGCAAATTTTTATTCGGGTATTTCCTAATAATAATCAGGTCATTTTAGTTTGTCCTAAAAACTATCAGGCAATATTAACATGTCCTAGGAATAATGCAAAGTTCCTAACAACGATAGGAACTTTTAGTATGTCCTAGGCCAAACTGAAATGGCCTGAAATCGGATATTTCCTGTAACATATACATTAAATTGTCACTTATAATTGCACAAGAGGTTTGTATTTTACCGAATAAATTTGGATTGTTTAATGAGAAACTGTTGCCAAGCAATTAGACGAGAAAAACTGTCAACTATTAAAAACGCGACACCGAAGGTGGAGCGCTTTTACTTTGACAGTTTTTCGAGTCAAATTGCTAAAGGAAACAGTTTAGAATTTAAACAATCCAAATTTATCCGGTATCAATACAAACATCGAGTGTAATTCGGCAGGACAATTTAATGAATAAGAAATTTAGAAACATATGAATGCAAACTTTATTTATGAAACACTAATAATAATAAACACATTTTTATTTGAGCATCACCGAATCGATTCATTGTTAGTGTTTAATAATTCATAACTTGTTGACAGAAATGTCAAACTATTTATTTTGGCAACGGACACCGCGATAATTGATTAAAAAATGAATAAGTGAAAAAACCACTAGTGCATTTGTCACTGTAAAAGTTGCAGGTAACTTTCGTCGCTGTCAAAGTGACAATTGCACTGTGGCATATGTGATTTTTTATATATATATTTTTTTTTTGACAGCGAATAAAGGTTTTCTCAACATGTTAGTGATTTATGTAAAAGGGTATTTATTTCATTTAAATAAATAATAGCTCCCTTAAACTGCAATCGAATATAAAGCTGATATTAGTTGAATCTTCAGTTTTGTCTACTTAAATTACTGTGATGGTGTATGGTCCTCGACTTTTAAATAATAATAATAATAATAATAATATCTCTACCCCTCATTCTAATCACAAGGATTGGCCCGAAAGTCTGAGACTTGTGTGGGAGAGGTAATGCTGATAAATATAAGTTACAAAATTCCCCTTACACCCTTATATTAGACAGTTAAATTAAAGCTATGTGAAAGACGATACTTTCATTTTTTGCGTTCTACTTGGTAATGCTTTACGTAACACAATTCCCTAGTATTTGGCCAACCATTCACAGCATATGGACTATGGAGGTGAAGACGCCACTTCACGAAAACTGAGATGTGGTCGACATGTAGGTGCGCATGCTCCCGTTTTCTACCCTTATGTCTCAAAATGAGCCAATCATGTTGCTTGATTTTTAAAATACACCAATCACACTGGTGACTGTTGCTGACATTGTTAGATCACTGTCCGTAGGGAACACCACATTCAATTGCCATACGCAATAATTTTATCGGGTAAAGATGATTTTATACGGTGAACAGTAATATCACTCTTATAAGTTACTCTATAATTTCATAATTTCATAATATAATCAAACCACAGGGTAACGTCAAACATTATAATATCTTTAGGAAAAGTTGGTATGGCGTAATGAAATGCATGATCGTCAATTGCACGACATAAAAAAATCTAGAAATAATTATGCCACTTGTATAGGAGAGGGGGCGGCAGATTATTATGCTGCATGTGCATTAACGCCCAGGAACGACCCCAGATTATTAAACCCTAACCCCTATTTAGTGCATGAATGAGGGATCGTTAGAAAACTTCATTATTTAAAGGTTATTATCATTATCATTTCAGAGATAATATTAACTTCCTACTTACCTACTTGATAATAAATACTACTAATAAGAGTTGCATATGCTTTATAACAAATTTCGAAACCTGAAGATGGTAATTCATATATATACAAAATGTTTTGAAATGAAATGAATATATAAAAATAATTCGACATTCATTTATTTATTTGTATTCCTCCACTGACCTTTGACTTGAATTTGACAATTGACAAATAGTCTTTAAAGGACATGGTGACTAAACATTTCTTAAACAGGCACCCAAATACCTTGTTGGGAAAATCGACATTTACTTTCACAAACATGAAACATAATTAACTAGCCTTCCATCAACGATTTTGTTCGTGCGAGTAAAATTTTTTTAATAATTCGTAGTTGATCCACCTCTTGCAAACTTGTTACTCAAATAATCAGTATATGAAGAAAATATCCAAATCTGTCAGTCACTAATCACCATGAAAAATATATTTTTTGCTAACGGAAAACTTTCTGCTGAGAATATAGTTTATAAAAGATTACTTATGTTATTATGTACCTACAGTAATTTTGATTTAAACACTGTGTGCTTCTGTGTAACTGTTTGTTGCTATTATATGTTCTTATTCTTATTAGAGAGCTTCAAAGGTAACTGATTTTTCATTAGTTTTATCTGTTTGACCTAGACTTGACTTTATCTAGGGAAAACGTGTATTCGAAAGAAATCTAAGTGTCTTGTTGTTTATGTTTATCCATCGACTGTATAAGAAACCTTACTTAATTGAAACCGTTTTTCGTTTTAAAAAACTTAAAAGCAGTGGACCACACCCAGTTTGATAAGAAATAAAATACATTTCAAGACCATTTTTCCATATTAGGTACCTACCAAATCACTCATTCGTGATTATAGAAACACCGTTAGAATTTATAGGAATGACATTGGTTTTATATAGTTTATTTTGGACAGACATAGTAATCAACCACCCCTAAGTTTCACAGACTTAGTTCATTTCCTGAAAGCATCACCACCTTGTCTCTACGTGGTGTTGCTGAAAGCCGATAGTGACAGTAAGTAACAGTAAACAAACAGAACACGTTATTACTGTTGTACTGAATATATGTAGGTATGTGAATACGTGTTTTGCTATTGGTTGAATAATTATGACACTTATAGTCAATCTACACATCATGGACTTGGTTTGTGTCTTACCAATATCGTCTTTCACCAAATAAAGTGTATGTCACTTAAAACAAATAAAAAAGTAAAAAACATAAGTAATGAACAAATTGAGTAAATAAGAGCATTGCACGCTCTTATTTTATTAACATGATTAGTAACTCCTCCCGCGAAACAAAAAATGTTGCGATTAGTGTGTCAAATTTGTCATAAAGCTACATGCCCAAAAAACCATGGACTTTAACAGTCCAAGGCTATTTAGATTTTTAAGGCCTTTGGTAGATGTTACCAGTGAATTAATTGTAACACTTTGAAGATCTCACCATTATTATTATTATTATTGTTTGTTCTGCACACTCATTTTCTCTGGAGTGGTGTTTGGCTAGTTACATCGGTCCAGATGATTCGCCATTAGGATGTATTGAAAATACTATGGTTACCCACCAATAACCCTTCGCACTATACTAAATGTATCCAATATTACTGACTTCTGAAGAGGTATGTACAATTCCCACTCTAGACCTAATATTGATAAACTGGTTTTCAGGCTCTTGGATATTTCACCTGTAACTCCGAGTATGATTGGGACTATTGTGACGTCGTCTAACCTCCACATCTGGAGAATCTCATCCCGCAAAGGTAAGTATTTATTGATCTTCTCTGCGTGGGTCTTAGTAACATTACTAGGAAGCGGCACAGCAAAATCCATGATGATGGCCTTTTTCTGCTTTTTGAAGGTAAGTATCAGATCAGGTATATTGTTGGTGATCATCCTATCTGTTTGTATTCTTCTGTTCCAGTACAGCAGTACATCCTCGTTCTCGCATACCGCCGGGGACTCGTACTGGTAATACGAGACTATGTCTGTGTGTCCCATGTGCCTCACCCGTATCTGCTGATGGATAATTTTTCCAACCCTATTGTGTCTATCCAAGTATGCTTTCGGCGCTAGCGAGCTGCATCCCGCCACGATATGGTCCAGGGTTTCCTCAGTGCTATTGCAAACTCGACACTTCATGTCTGCTATATTCTCCGCCAGGATTATTTATTATTATTATTATTATTATTATTATTATCATTATAATAATTAACTTATATTTACAATAATAATAATAATAACTATTATTAATAATAATAATAGTTATTATTATTATTATTGTAAATATAAGTAGTATGGAAGCTCGTGTAATCTCGTACATGTCTCTGTTTATTATTGACTAACTTATTAATACCTTTATAGATGGTAGGTACTACCTTATATATGTTTATATTCTGAATTTATTTTACAGTATTTATTAATTGAATTGAAATTAAATTATACAATGAAATATACATATATTTCATTACTGAATTTTACTACATCAGTTTTACATTACATATTTTACTAAAACCGTTGAGTGACCACTTGGTCATTCAACGGTTCGGCCTGAAATCTTCGTTTGTAATTAAGCTTTTTCCCGCTGAGATGAATGACTTCAATTTTGCAAAGGATGTGAAGTATTTAAACTGCATTTACTTATGTTTACCACCTCGTTTTGCCATATTTGAGATTTTTTCTTCATTGTCTTCCAAGCATCGAGCTGCTGAACATAATTATTGACTTGAGTTTGGTACTTAAGCGATCTATGATTACTAGCTTGGTGGCTAGTCATTTTGTCGGTATTATTATGTGAAATTATGATGAGCAGTTACAGGAAATCCAAGAATAAATACGTTCCTTGAAAAGTAATAATGTAAACTCTTTGACTTTGAGAATCATTTTTTACTAAAAGACACATTTTGTTTTTCATAGGATATAATCAGAGTGTTGTCTTGAAAATGGTTGTTATTTCACAGTAGGGTAAGAGATTCCATTAGAAAAATCGAATACATAAACAGTTTTCATATAGACGCAAAAGGTCAATTTCTTAACCATATATTATTCAGTTTTGATCTGGAAAGATAGCAATACACGACTTGAATTTTCATGATTGACAACTTAAGACAGTTTCAATGTTTCAACTGACTGATTCAAAAAGTAATTTGACTAATGGAAGACATGAAGTTATTTTTTTTAAGGGTTTGGAACCCTTGGTATGAAGATAACACTGACGTAGTTTTGCAATTAACACTAAAACAATATACTGCACTCGACTCGAAACGACTGTTCAATTTACAAACAAAGTTATCAATATCAGTGACTTTTATATCATCCACATATTATCTAAACCAAACCCTGGAGAAATACTCGAATTCTTCTTTTGCCTCCATTTCAAATCTGTTTATGAAGAGATTGGCAATGAATGGTGACAAAGGGTTACCCATTACTGTACTCTTATGTTGTTCGAAGAAATTGCCATTGAATTGAAAACAATTTTGTTTCATACAAAGTTTAGTGACTCGAACATATTCTTTTACTATATCTTAATTGAGATTGTTTGATTAGAGTAGATCCTTAAGGTAATCCAATGTCTGTGGTATAGGTACATTTGGAAATAGTGAACAAACGTCAAAGGAAATAAAAACTTCACCTTCTGGCTACTGGATATTTTTCATCTTATTAATGAAACCACTGGAATCAATCACAGACAAACTAAATAGTGCAATAGGTAAGCTTTCGAACTTCTCAATCAACCATTTTGTCAGATGGTAAAAGTCGGCGATCCAATTGATGAATTCCAGACAGCTGGATGTATTTTAAAGTTTGAAAATTGAAAAGTATAAAAATAATATGAATAGTAACAGAGAGCCAATCCCACACAGCCCCTTTATTGAATCGAATATTAAAAGAAACTTTTGTTTTATAGCTTAAATTTCAGGAAGTCGATTATTTTTGGATTTTATAAAAAATTCCTGATAAATAGAGACACCTGTGCCATTTCTTCTCAGCTTCATTGGTTTATTCTATTCCAGATATCTTTCTTTAGTCTAATATCTAACAACTGCACATACCACTATATGGACTAATTAGTTCTCAAATGTTTTGATCCACAGATATTTGATGTGCATAGTAGTAGACACAAATAATGCTGAGAACTGATAGTGGGCGGACATTTTAGAATATGCATGTTTCAAGCAATGTAAGTAATTATCTACCTGAAATATTCAACTGGTAATCTGAATGGATAAAATGACAGACACGTGGGGAACCCTAGGGATATAACACCACAAACCTATAATTGAAAACACTTACACTTCATGAACTATTTAACAATTTAATACTCGTCATATTTACATAAAAATATACAATTATAAGTATTCAGATAGTGGTCAAAAACAAAATAAATTGCTTCTATATTAATACAACATATTAGTCTATTTGATTTTCTAGTAATGCTTTTACACATACAATTGTTGTGTATGTCAGACAACACATGATTTTGATATTGATGCCTGTTTGTAAATTCAGCTCAAGAAATAAGGACGGCGAGCTTTAGTGATATTTGAGACATTCCTCTGGTGTCAATTACACCAGTAAAAATAGATCAAGTAAATCTGGCCTCAAATTATAATTCAAAATAAATGCTTTTAGTCACCAGTCCAGAAAAATATGTTTATTTGTTATTATACATCGCCTACCATATGTGTGTCGGGTAAAACTATTTGCTGTTGCTATTTATTTATACTGGTGTTTCTAAAGCAGCGCGTGCTATTTTATAAAATATTTTTACTTAAAGCATTGGCTAAATTATTTATAGGACACTAATAATTTTATCGATGCTTAAATCTTGCTCTAGATACCATAAATATTTTTTACAATAAATAAATGTAAGTAAATTTACTCACAAAAATCACTAGCGTACAAAAAAAATATTTAGTTAATCGGGACAGTTAACTTAGCTACTTGAAAGATTGAGTAGAAAATTTAAACTTGTTATTTTTGGAAAACTATTCCTCTTGTTCAAACACTAAAATTAGAAAAAAACGATAATGGATACATGGCTACCGAGTATGTAGAAGTGCGATGACAGTTTATCTCTTCATATTTTTAATTGTCCAATATTAACTGAATTTGGCAAGATCTATGAGACCAATACATACACTATAACTGGAATATTATGATATAGTAATACATTCAGTGAGTTCATAGAGTCCATCATAAATTCATTATTTCAAAAACGATAAAGTTTTTGAAAAATCGCTGAAAAATGTTCTTTTATTTTTGTACTTGTTTTACATATATTAAATTTTTTACAGAGCAACTCAATGAAGCTACGTCGATATAAACTTTAATATTTGACATGGAACATCCAGTACTTTTTTACATATTTGGAAAGAACTCTTTTTACATCTGGTTTACTTCTGGTAAACATCAATAGAAAAACCAATATCAATACCAGTAGTTTGACCAATAATACTTAAAAAAATATCTGTGAGTCAGTTTGTCTCTTAATTCACATAAATGGGCCGATCCTTTTTGAAATATGTACCAAAAATTCATTACGAATAAAGTATAAAGTATAAATAGGTGACATTTTATATTTATGACATGCTTTCCTATGATCAAAAATCTTTTAGCCTGTCCGTATATACACAGTAGACCATTTCGTTTTGAATCCAGAATATCCCAGTTTATGTCAAGGTTAGGAAAAACCGAAATTCGATATCTACTTTACTTTGCAGGATAATAATATATGCAGGTTTTTGGAATATTCGTCTTGGAATTTCGTTCTTCTACATCTCAGCTATTTGAAAGAAAACAGAAAAAGAGTAAATGTCAGTGTAAATGCTTTTTTGTATTTATATATTTATATATAATGTCATATATACATGGTGCCAGTAAGGTTTAATCATATTCAAGGATTCAAGATTTTTCATCAGCATAAACTTAAGGGTCCATTCACTATAGACTTGACAAGCATGAATTCGGGGTCGGGGTGAGAGGTTGGGTAGCCGATGGGTGTAGACTTACATATTCCGACTACCGAATTATTTAGATTTCGGAGATGCACGTAAAGCCGAAGTGAAAAGGCACATGGAAATAAAGTTAGCCCTTATTGCAACGGTACCGGATTTGTCTTATAATTGCAACAAAATTTCTTTTTAATGTTATAAATTATATATCACCGGAAAGATCAAAAGATAAACTAGATCCCCATAGCAGCAAATGTTTGTTTAATACATGTATTTTAGAGAAAATATTTTTTCTAAAATGCGGCATTTTAGTACAAGATTGTTTGCCTGGAATTTTAAAGATAAAAAGAATTACCCAAAATTACTACTATAGGGATTTAGATTAAAGTCTTATCTTGCAATACTTTTTTACTAAAAGTCGGTATCTTTTATAGTTTTTTTATAATTAGACACGAGACGAACGCCGATTTTGGGCTTATTTCGGACTAGTGAATGGACTCTTAAAACAAAAACGGATTTATTCGGTATTGTTAAAATGATATTAGAAAGGTCATCCCAAATTTATAATAACATACAGGATGTCCTATTCAAAAGTTTAAATTTTGATGTCACGTGACCGGAAACGTGAAATCAATAATAATAAAGTCGATTTATTCAGAAATGGACAACGGTTTCGACTATTTAAATCACCAAATTTTAAAATCGTAGTTCAAGTAGTTTTAGAGATATCGACTGGCCAAAATGTGGGCTACCCTAAATAAAATCAACGTTAAAACTCGAAAACGGTCGAGAGACCGGTGCTACCATTTGTCTCCTAAAGTTGTCAGGAACTGAATATGTCCTTCAGTCCCAAACAAAATGCTCCACTCGGTACATCTTGACACTAAAAAGAAGTCATTAATTTAATTTGTATACTTAGGTGGTATCAATAAATAGCACTTGCTGTTTAATCATTGACTTGTCTCAATTTAAGATGGCAACATGTACTGGTTATTTTAAATAGACTAATTTTTAATATTAACGTCATGATTCATCATTCCACGTACTTCGGACAGTAACAGACAGCCAAATATTGGTACAACGGACCGATTCTTTTGGTTAAATTATGTTTCATTCATCAAACTTTAATCTCATATCTTTTAAATCTTATTCTCATTTCAAAGTTAACAATGTATGACTCACTTTTACTGAACTGTATTCAGCTGAATTTTAAGTGGACTTCAATAATAGTTGTCCGACCATGGCACTCTTGTATTAAGATTAAAAACTTCTCTTGAACACAAAATCACTCCACTACATACAGAGCTTCACGTCGAACAGATTGTAGTTGTTTATTTATTTCAGGTAGTTACTTAATGGCTTAGATGGTTAACAATGATAAATTACCTTGTATTATTTTTCCTGTGATAATTTATAATTGCTAATTAGTAGTTATCTAACCCTGTTTTAGCTTATCAAAATTTATGTTGAGAAATCTACGGTGATTACATCTGCCATCTGCATAATCCTGCAAAAATACGCTTTCAAGGACCAATAAGTATTATTAGACTTACAGACATTTGATTTGATCATTCGATGTTAGTACAGAGTAGAAGTTAAAATTATTTCTATTATTGTACAGTCTATATACAAACCATTTGTATAAAATGCAGAAAAACTGAAATTAGGTGTACATGAAAGAACATACATTTTTTAATATTGGTAAGAAATAATTTTCCCTATACTTTATCTTGTAGTTTGTAGTCTAGAATATGTTTATTTGGTGTGCCAGATTCAGATAAACAGACAACAGAGGTAACTAGTCTACCCTAAAATAACACAACACAAAAACAGAGTGAGCCAAATTATGGCTTTTATGGACTTCTGCTGCAGTTCACTTGATAGAGATAGAGACTAGATTAAATTAAGGCAAAGTTGTGTAATTTGAAGGGGGTTGGAACCATCAACAACTTTTAGGCTATCCAAAAGACAAAATAATAACTAAGGAAAAGTCGGAGATTTAAGAAATTACCTGTAAATATTGTAATCAAAAGTATGTTGGACAAACTAGAAGGTCAATTCAAACTAGATTCAAGGAACATATACCTCATCTCAAATATGGTAGAACAGATAAGTCTAGTGTTGCCCAAGATGCGTTTGAGAACAACCATAAAATAGATAGTAGCAATTTGAGACTACTTAAGAATGTGACAAATTCCAGACAGCTGGATGCTGTTTGAGAGTTTGAAAATCGCTAAAGGTAAAAATAGTATGAATGGTGACAGAGGGCCAATCCCATATAGCCCGCTTTATTGATTAATAACTCACGGTTCACTGATCCGTCGCGGCGGTTCACTGATCAGTCGCGATGGTTCACTGAACCGTAGAAATAGTTTAGGTATAAATAGGACACAATGTTAGCGTAGGTTTTGTTTTAATCATCTTCAGATGATGCCAACTTGGTTGGCGAAACGAGCGTCGAATTCAGTATAGTGTTTTGATGTTATGTGGAAATTTACGTCAGTGATATTGTGTAATTTGGCAAACCATTATATGCCTTAAAAAATCGAGGCTAACATGATTAGGTTTTGAGAAATTCCACGGGCACTACTCTTTATATCTCTAAGGTTTCCAAGATACCAATGGTACTGAAGTTTTATACAGGTATCGTCAAAGTCGAAAACTATTTGATGCTTCAATGATAATACTCAAGATAAAAGTTGATAATGTAAAGTCTACAAAAATAATGTATTATTTAGGAAGAAAATAAAACACAGAGAAGAATAGTGCACAGGACATGGATTAACCTTCATCAACCATTCGAATCTCAAACACCCCTACGACCAAATGACAGGCAGCTGTTTCAACTTATCGGATCTCATCAGTGTTAGTCTGTTAGTCAGTCGAAATAGTTGTTCATCAGTTAATCATAGAGGTGTATATCCTTCATGGTATCCTTGTTTTATTATGTCTTCTACATTTGTCATCATTTGTCGCATTTTACAAATATTAGTAATTCTTAAAGTATGAAATCGCATTCAAATACATCCGCAAAAGAATTAGTACCATAAATCCCAATGGAAAACAACGACGCATTATACTACATTGTTTCAAGAATTTATAGGATCGATTATATCGGCTATCAAATCATCGGTTATCAAATCTTAACATTATGATATGGTTATTATTTACTATATTTCAATGGTCTTGTTTCGGAATAAAACCTTCGAGATCGTTTCATTAGTTATGCTACACCGATCAGCATCAAAATCTAATAAATATCAATGAATTTACAAATGTTTATATTATATATTAAATATTAGAAGACCCATATTAAAATAAAATGAGTAGCAAATTTTATTTAAAGTATTCATATACCAATTCCCTTCATCAAGTAGGTCTCACATCTGATAATAACTAAATACCTTCAATAAATCATCAGTTGCCAAAAATAAAAATTAATCAGTGTTACTAGGTCAAGATAAAAATCAAGAATTCGTGCACCTATCGTATTCTGATGTAATGAATTTAATATATAATATCTACTCTTTTTGGGCAAATTGAATTGAGTGGATTGGTAACTCCTGTATCAGCTACTTCATTAGATATGTATAAATAAATAAATATATACCTACTAATGAGAGAAAGTCTTGATAACAATATTGGTTTTCTGAGTAGATAGTTAATAGACAGGTGTAACTAACACCGATTCTCAACATGTACCGAAAACTTGTTTATTGCAGGAAAGAAGCATTATATTAAATTAAATTCCACGGAAGATGATCACCATTACTAAGTGCGTTGATGAACAATGTTGAGATTCCAACATAACGGACCCTGCCTGTCTGCCTGGAGTATTAAAGACATTACTTGGCCGTAACCATATGGTCAGTTTATGCAATACACTTTCATGTAGACATCTATGTTAAAGGTCAAGAGTATTTGTAATAAAAAGTTTTGTTAAATGGCAGTGCTGAATTCTAATAATAAAACATGAACCCAGTCCTTATTCTTATTACTTTATGAATACCTGTCAGTCCTTATCTCATAAGAACCACATACAATCAATTACACTAAATTATTTTTTATTTAAAGTTAATTATATAACCATGAGAAATTTTTATAATTTGTTCCAGCAAATTTATATAAAAAAACCACAACCACTTAAACAACTAATCAGTAATACGGACTATACTAGATAAATAGGTCATATTTTGCCATTTCCATGTTCTTGAAATATCAAGGTGTTTATTACTCCTAATCGTATTTTCTCCAACATAAATTAATCCACACACATGACGTTTCTATTCTGCAATAAATTAAATTGGGTCTTTTCTATGTGCTCTTTTAATCTAGATATATAAATCTCTTTGCATGTCCCATTTTTGATCAGTCTTCACGCTACCTCATAAATCGCCGATCTTTGATTCACTATAACTTTATCTTATACTGATCCAGAAATTTTGTTATTTTTTTATAATTTATAAACTTAGTGGATACAGTTTTAATGCCTGCAAGTAAAACATCGCTTATTTTCAATAATGAAGATTTTTCTCCCATTTCCTTTGATATACACTCGTGGAAATTGGAAACGACTCACCTAAAACTATAGTCATTTTTGTACGGTTATATTTTCTAAACTCTTCTATCAATTTGACCAAATTTTTTTTTTTTATTTCATTAAGCCAGTCTTGGGCTGTAATGTAGGGTAGGTCAGTTGTCATATAACACGGTTATAGAATATGTACAGGATGATGTGTAGAAACGTGTTTTTTTACTAAGATGTAAGCAAGTATCTGGAATGCACGCAATGTGAGGAAATAATTTTTATTGTGTCAAAAGATAGTTTTATTCGTGCTAAATAAAATGTTTTTTGAAAATCCATTCTACCTAGATTGGTTTCCAAATTATAGCGGTTTTGTAAACCATTGCATTTGTGACTGATCACAGGTACCGATTTTATAAAATAAAATAAGTTGGCTTTGAAATGAAAATCGATCCTGTCACATGTCACCTAACAATAATCTGATTAAGTATAATTAAAAAATCATATACAAAATTTAAGTTCTTATTTATTAATAAAATGAAAAAAACATGAACTATAAATGTTCCAAAAAATAAATAGGGCTAATGTCTGGTGGGGCCTTCACGAACTCTTATAATTTCGTAACATCATTCTGACAGGTGACAGGATCGATTTTCATTTCAAAGCCAACTTGTTTTATTTTAAAAAATCGGCACCTGTGATCAGTCACAAATGCAATGGTTTACAAAAACTGCTATAATTTGAAAACCAATCTAGGTAGAAAGGATTTTTAAAAAACATTTTTTTTTTAGCATAAATAAAACTATCTTTAAACACAATAAAAATTATCTCCCCACTTTGCGTGCATCCCAGATATCTGCTTACATTTTGGTAAAAAAACACGTTTCTACACATCACCTTGTAGATATTCTTTAAGCGTGTTATATGACAATTGACCTACTCTACATAACAGTCCAATAATGGCTTAATAAAATAAAAAAAAAGTTGGTCAAATTGATAAAAGCGTTTAGAAAATATAACCATACAATTGAGGAGAATACGTAAAAATTAAGTAGTATCTCAAGAAAAATTATTAGAACCAATAATATGTTTTTTAATACGAAGAAAATCTTGGATACTTTCCCTTTAATAATAGTTCTTATTCTTCTGCAACTTGCACAAAATTATGCACCATATCATATAAATCAGATCATATTAGATAATTAGTATTTCGAGCTAAATTCAAATTTCCATTTAAGTCGTTCGTTTCACTAGAAATAAGTATTTAATAGTAAGTATATGCACTGGAGGCACTTAGATAAGTATACCCGCTATAAGCCAATTTGTAGTAATTGCCACCATTTTCCATATATGGCTTAGAAAATTTATAGCTACGTTAATTAGAAATTACTTCACAGAAACCGATATCGGATTTTTACCATAATTCTAATTTTTATATAAATGTACGTAACACAGTTACTTAATTGACTACAAAATAAAATACTTCAAACAAGCATTCCTAGATTATTTACTCGTGGGGGTCACTAAGTCAGGGAGGTTAAGTTCAGTACATTGTCTAATGTTATTTATTCTTGAAATTGTTTAGATATTATTAGGATTTACTAAATATCAGTGGCGGCTGGTGAAGTTTGGGAATGGGGGGCACAGAAAGGGGAGAGGGGAGAAAATTTTGCATTTTTCAAGGTCAAACACCTTAAAATTAAAAATTAGAAATTCGTAGAGCAAAAATATTTGCTTGAAGAAATAGGTTTCGTTAGGCAAATATCCCCTTTTTTGATGCGATTGACAGAAATATGGAAAAATTATTTTCCATATTTCACTTCACACGTTCACTTTCGACTGTAGTCATAGGAATTGTGTACAATATAGTTAATAGTTCAACCGATTCCGAAAACGTCGTAAGTAAATTATTTTTATTTAACATTTGTAATAAAGTAACCTCACCACTATGTTGTATGAAATCATCTCTAGAATACATTATATAATAATAATAATAATAATAATAATAATAATAATAATACTAATAATAATAATAATAATAATATCTCTACAGCTATTTATACAGCTCATTTTTTAATTTTGTAATGTGGATCTTTGGAAATAAGGCACACACTGTTTTAATATGTTCCAGAGGAAAAACTATTCTATAGTTGTTAAATTTCTCCTTTTCAAACAAATTGGCTATAGTTAAAAAATCAGTAAATTGAAATCTCTCACGTACGTTCATTAATATGATGTCACATATTTCTTTGCACTGCATTACCTTTGAGTCTCCTACAGTAACTTTTCTCTTTTTTCTTAAATTATCCACAGAATGTTCCTCGGAATGTTCTGTTAAAATGTCAGCATTATTTATTAATTATTCTGTTTTATTTCTTAGACATTGTATAAGCAGCTGTAAACGAGTCTAAATTATTTCTAGCAGTATTATCATCTAGATAATACTGTTAGAGTCTAACTGCCTCCCCTGTAACTGATTGAAAAGTATCTGTACTCTGTACCGTCTGGTCGACGGGGCAGCGCCCATTCAATGACGTTTCAGAACGCATTAGAAAAGACGCGCTCGAAAAATAGAAGATGTGTATCCTTTTCTTGCGCATGTAAATAGAAAAGAAAAAAGAACAGGCACACAGCGGCCGTGCCCAACCCAGTGGACACACGGTGAGGCGTGAAGCGGTCTAGACGCTAGACGGATATGTATGCACCAAATGATTCAATATTCATGATGAAAAATTAATAAAAAAATCCACCAAATTATAATAATTATAAAAGTTTATAAAATATCACAACATTCACAAATCTTATGTGCTTACGCATAGGGCACGTGCCCCTGTGCCCATTATGACTAGCCGCCACTGCTAAATATTATGTCACAATTTGGGGAAATAGACGATTCCATAACAATCGTATGACCTAGTGAAAAGGTTTGTTACTTCTAATGTTTCTGAAATATTTGAAAATGATCCATAATCAAAAAACAAAAATTATAATAAATCAGTCAACTGAGGTCAACTATAATTATTTTTACAAATTTCAAGGGCTCGATGGTTCAGAATTGATGAAGATATAATTCCTTTTTAATAATTCCGGGAGTAATAACCGCCTAACTAGTAGAAACCATCTAGTCCGATTCTATTCGAATAACTAAGAACTATTGAATTACTAGAAACCAACTTGGCACGATACTGTTATGCAGTTAAGATTATATCACAAAATATAAATCCAGAGGCAGGCTTAATAGCGCCTTAATAGCCTTATTATTCATATATACAGTCCAGGATAAAATATGGTATAATTTTTTGGGATGCATCCACCTCTACAAAAATATTTTTATATTGCAAAAATGGTGTGTGAGAAATATTTTCAATATGTCACAAAGAGAATCGTTAAGCAGACTTTTATTACAAATGATATTCTGACTGTAACAAGTTTGTACATATGAGGCTCTGATCTTTATTGCTGAAAACAGTTCTTTATTTGAGAATTATGTAAAGGACTATGCATACACTACTAGAAATAAAAACAACTTAACACCAAATATACCACATTATACGTATGTTCAAAGAAATATATTCCATATTCTATCCTAAAAATGTACAATAAAATACCTGGCATTAACACATTATCCATAAAAAAATATATTAAAAAAAAGCTCAGAACACTCCTAGCTTCAAAAGCATATTATAGTCTGGATGAATATTTTAATGATATTATTGTTTTGTTATTTGTCTCACGGTTTTATTGTATTTATATAGATACCTACTTCATTAATTAATTTTATTCAGTTACTAGTAATCATTTTTTAATGTGTTTTCTTTATTTTATGACTGTTTTGGTTTTAAGATTTAAAATATTTTTTTTTGTTTGTTTTATACTGTTACTTGTAAGATTACGTATTTTTTGTTTTATGACTCATTCTACACTCTCTGAGTATTTTGTATTTTTTTTTTGTTACAAGGAACATAATAAAGATATGTATCTATCTAACTAACAATAGTATGATCTACTATGTTTAAAATTTTAAAAACACGTATTTCAAAAAAGTTATTTTACAAAAACTTTTACACAACTTTTACAAAACAAAAATAGGGTCTAACTTGCAGCTGAAGGTTTGGATTCTATTCAACATTATTATAATATAAAGTGCTGTAATATAATTACAAAATAACCATACAATAAACAGAGAACATCATAGAATATCACATATAACCTTTTTCTGCTATAAATTTACATATATTAGTCAACTTTATTAGGCAAAAGTAAAAATTGCTTCACAATCCATCACCTTAACTAAATATGGTCAAAAATACTTTTAGTAGATACTTATATGCATATCTTTTACTACGCTGAATACACACACAAATACAGAAATATTTATACTTTCCTAGAATTGTACAATAATAATAGTACCTCTGTTACTACTTACTTGTGGCAATAAAATTTATTTAGATAAAAGATAAACAAAATTTACATAACCTACCGTAACGGCTATTTTTGTCGATGAACGGCCTTAACCTAAATACATTAGACGATGCTAAATTACCAATTAATCTTGTGATAAGGTAGATTTACCTGAATTGTTTATTAGGAAATAATGTTAGGAAGTAAAATAAGTAATAGGTTAATTACCTAAATTAATATGATTTAATCCCATGTTCATTCATCAATAATGTAAATAAAAACTATGTTATTAAAATGTAAATGGGACAATCGTCGTCATTACTATCAATTAACGTAAACTTAATTGAATTATTTAAAATAACTGGTGAGACTTTTGTACTTATTCAGAGGACCATTTTGTATTGTGTTTAAATTTCGCTTTAGAAAACTTTTTTTCCTGGAAATTTTAAAATAAATTACACAACATTATGTAACTCTTAGATGTGATAATTTTCAAATACTTTTTACAGACCATATAACCACTATATAATCTATTAGAAATAAACCATTTACCTTTAATAAAAGCCTTTAAAAGATTAAAATCTTGCACTGTCAGTGCATGATTTAGTACAGTAGCGGCAGAAAGCTACATACAGTTGACTTGTCTTGCTTTTAGATTATTTGACAAATTGATGTATTACTATGTAATGAGTGATCATTTAGTAATGTTATTTCATCGTACGTTTCACGAAAATCTCTATTTGTGGCATACCTAAGTATAGTAGTACCTCTTGAAAGGGGTTGGAACCTTTGGTGTGAAGATACACTGACGTAGCTTTCCACATAACACCAAAACACTATACTGCACTCGCACGGAAGGACGCGCAAGGACATTAAAACTAAACTCAGTCAGAGTTTAGTTTAATCATCTCCAGATGATGCCAACTTGGTTGGAGAAAAGTGCGTCGACTTGCAGTATAGTGTTATGTGGAAAACTACGTCAGTGCATATAGTAGTACAGTAAATATATAGAATAGTAGTACACTCGGTAGTACAGTACTATTTGCCAAGTCGATGTATTACAGAATTAGTGATCATTTATTAATGTTTTTTCATCGTATCCTTCACGAAAATCTCAATTTGTAGCATATATAGAGTAAAGTTAATTAGAATATCCTTTTGACGAAGTCTGGAGTGCTTCTGGGTTCCATTCTTGGCCTCTTCTATGTTTAGTGTGTATAAATGAACTGATTGAGTTGGTTTTTCTGATAGCTTACTTTTGCATATGATTTTCAAGTATTCAGATAAATTAGATGTTTAAACTTAAATTTAATATTCGAATGATCACTCAAGAAAAGATATGTTTTACTTCAGATAAGTGCAAAGTTATAAGGTATTAAAACATCCTAATTTTCATTCTTATAAAATGAGTTATGTGTATCTTAATAGATGTTCGCTTATAAAAGACTTAGTTGGTATTAATTTTCAAAATAATTCAAGTTCAAGTTTTGGATACTGATCTTATGATTTCGAAAATACGTTTAATGTTTAATGAACTTTTCTTCTTAGAAAATCCTACTACAAGAAATTGACTCACACTGTATTATTATGTTTTAATTAAACAACCTGTATATTTCTCAATAAATAAATAAATAAATAAATGAAAATAAAAATTTTTTCAACAACCCTATTGTTCACAAATATAATGTTTTTTATATTCGTGAAAACTCGAGGTGTGTGTACCTATATAGGTTTTCTTTATAGTTGTATGTGCGAGTAACGTAAATAAATTCATCTACTGAAATGGGTAGCTTGATATAATGATGACAGGAAACACACATTTTTTCATCAACGCATTAGAATAGTTCTCACGTTATTATTACACTCTGTATTAAAAACCTCTTCACACTAATCTACCACTCCGGTGTTTGCAAATACGATCTATTCTACTATGGTTATTCAGCAATTCATCATTGCCCGATTCGTTTTTTATACACAGCATTTGGGTAGCAAAGAATATTGCCTCTAACAATAATTTCACATAGCTATGAGGTTACTGTCCTCTGCTATATAAAAAAAACTTATTCGCATAATCCGTTTTATAGTGAAGATAAAATCATTTATATCACGCATTCTTGAACTACTATTCGCGGATTTGCACACCCAACCCAGTGAGTTTTCAATTACTAAACAATTACTAAATCAGATACAGGTAGGTACCTCATTTAATATATTACGTTTATATCAGAACGGTTGTTTCTTTTTTTACACAATAAATAGCACATATTTAATTTTTGATAGGTATGCACATAAGTATGTCCATAGATAGTCATTTTTTTTTAAATAGTCAACATTTTTCATGACCAAGGTTATAAGTCAGTGATGTCATTAGTTACTGAAATTTTAAAACATTATCTTCAACATCCTATGTTAAAGTTTACAATTAATTTGTAAACATGTACTATCAATCAAATAAGCGAATAGGAAATAATTTTTAGTCCTAATATAAAATATATATTTTTTTCGTATTAAATTCGATCACATGTCATATAGATTAAATTATTATTTTGGGCGTCAAGGCGTCATTTTTAAAAACAATTTGTTGGTTTTGATTTGCTAAACTCTCCCACAAAAAGTCTCAAGAAATCATCATGTGTGTGTGTGTGTGTGTGTGTGTGTGTGTGTGTGTGTGTGTGTGTGCGTACGTTTTGCATAACTTGTGGGGAAATGTGTGTGAATTAAACCAGACCTGCGGGGACGTACACGCGAAAATCATTATTGTGGGGACATACACCTGTCCCCACAAGAAAAAATCAGTTTCCTCATTTATTTTCTAAGTTATCATGGCCAAATTTTAACATATCATCTACAACTAGTTTTTGTATCAAGAAATTGGGTTTAATATCTATAGAAGATTTGTTATATATATTTAGAGGGCAGTTTTTAAAGTCCCCGTAACTACATAAAAACTACTGGTGTGTCACTTCTTTTATAGATAAAATTCGTTATGGGGACTACAAAATGAACTGTACGGTGGCGCCATCTGCAAAATTAAATAAATCTTGCAATAATGATATATTTATTTCATAGTCGTCTTAGAAGTGTAACGGAAATATACATTGGAAGCTGTTCTGGGGACATGGCCCATACTTTTCAATTATTATGGTTTTAGGATAATGTAGTGAGCCGTGTTTTTGAACTTTTTAACAATAATTATGTATAAACATTCTGTTCTTTTTTTGTTGTTGTGAACTAGAGGGGGAGGTCCTACAGCTTTAATGCCTAGATCAGACATTAAAAATCTATGACAAACTAGAAATGGGAGAAAATACTCTATTCTTGATGGTAAAACATTCAGTTTTAAAATTTAAATACCTAGGTGAAACAATTTTATTCGCAATATGTGTTCGCGATCCATTCTATCTACAATGTTTCTGTTACCAAATATATTGCCGTCATAATTGTTGCAGCAAATTAATATAGTAGATACCTATTTACTTTTATAAGCTTAAATTATGAATTTTTACAGACTGCCAAAATTAACGAATTAATTCCAAACTTTACCTGCAGAAAGAATAAAAACTACGGACAATAAAACAGAATAACTAAACACTATAATTGGAATTAAAAAGTAAAATGAAAAAAAAGTTGCATCGAGCGGGATTTGAACTCCGCACTTCCAAGTTTGAAATCAGACTACTTAAGAATTGCACTATCGACCCTGTCAACTTGTTATTATTTGCGCTGATTGAACACGTGTCTTATAAATCTATGTTTACCGATATTTTAATTGGAAAAGCATTTTGCTTCAGTACTTTGGTATTCAGAAGTGTTTGGCAGTCAGTATACTATCGATTCCGTTGGCAATATTTCTCGTAGGAAAATAACCTCTTGAAGTTTAATTAATTTGATAGTTCTCCTAGGGGAGGGGCTTGCCGTTAGTCCTATCTCACATAGGCAATTAAAAGAAGAAAAAAAGTGAGATGGAAGTCGCTCGAGATTTTCAAAGAGGAAATAGTCATAAAAGGAGCGGTCGTACGGTCCCGAGAAAAAACCCATAGGATTAGAGAAAGGACGGAACTTTCGTCTGAAGCGGTTCTCGAAGCCGTAAAAATTAGAGAAAGGGTCGAGGAGTCCCGCAAAAAGTCGGGATTTCGGCGGGCGTAACGGGACTATTAAGCGGGCGAACAAAGGACTGCGCTATCCGTGTCTCATTTGCCAAACGGCGATCGACGAAAATTTTGCAGAGGTTTACGGAAGAGGCGATTACATTGGGAAAACGTTTAGGAAACGGAACGAAAATACGCCTAAGCAAAGGTTGCCTAAGTATTTTTTCTTTAAATGCTAATATTTTCGAAACTGTAACATTTAGGTATAGGTATAGGGTACCTACACCTATAGGCATAACAATGTCGACCTAAAATTTTAAGGGAAATTAAAAATCATAATTAAACATAGGATGTTCTATCAAAAAAAAAAAAAATTGATATCTGGATCAAAAACACTGAACCACCTGTATATAAGAAACTGCTAAAAGTTAAACTTTTATTTAAAAACAAAAGGCTTTTGTTTTTCATTATTTTCCGTATTTCGTATACTTTTTCAGAAAAATGTATATAGGATATTATTTAAGACGCCCTGTACATATAACAGGTTAGAAACGTCCATATTAATATATTACATTCGGATTAATTTAGGAATAGGTAAGTAGGTAGGTATACCTAATTTTCCATTACTACCTACCTCCTCTTACGACCATTATAATTTTGTGGGGACCTAATACACACACATGACGGTTACCTATTAAATTCAAATTTAAAAAAAATGGTCTATTTTCTCGTATACTGTTTTGATATAGGTATAAATATAGGTAGTTATATGAGTGTTCTGGGAAAAATATTTACATGTTAACACTGTTATGATGATATTTCGTAGGTACTTCTTTAAAAATTTTAATCAGTAAGCAGGTGCCTTGCTATTAGTACACCAATAACCGATTAATATATTAAGATAAAAACCTATCTTTTATCTTTACTTACCTTCGGGACTTCTAACTGCGAGAAAAGTTCCCTTTTTTAAAAAGCTGTCATCATTCATTTTGAATTCCTATAAACTGCATTAGGTACCTACCTACCACTAACTAAATTTTCCAGTTGTGCGACTATACTCTTTTAATTTTGGAATAACACTGACTCATGTCCTTACAACTTCTGGATAGTCAGTTTTTACACATTTTTTTATTCGATGAGAAGTCCCCACAGCTAAAGCAAGCTGTACCTCCTGCTACGTCACGTCAACTATTTAAAAATTGCGGGAGATTTGAATTTATTATATATGATTGAAGCAATTTATAAATTGTGTATTATTATTTAATTACAAAATTTTCAATAGGTACCTACTCATTTAAGAAAAAAATTAGACGTTACCTATTAGCATGTCCAGCAAAATACTCAAAATTAGTAACTGACGGGTACTGAATTAAAACAATTTATAGTATCCACTGTGTCCAATGTATTGCTATCTCAGTTATTATAAGAGATACAGAAACGGTTAAATTAGAGAAGTTTTGTAGAATTTTATGTTGGTTTCAAATACCTATGTTTTTAATTTTACTCTATCTTTTTTAGTTTTCTCGATATTTCGAAAAAACAAAAAACTGGTGATTTCTTTTTTCTTCAATAACACAGCAGGCGTTCATTTGACAAGTTATAGACTTGCACATTATCAAATCACTTTTTAAAGAGAAACTTTTGTGGTCAATATCAATTGTCGATCGTCTTTTATTTTGCAGTTATGTGTGTAACTTTTATTTTTCTTATGGCGGCCATCTCGGATTTTTATTTCGTGTGATCGCCCTTGAAATAAGCTTTCCAACGATATGTCACATGTTTGATTTATATTTTATCTAAGGAACACTATTCGAGAAAAACTGTAATTTGAATAGAAAGGTAGGCTGTGAATAATTTTATTCTAATGAAAGGAATCTGTACTAGAAAAAATGTTACAGTATAGCTTCATATCATTTGCGTATAGTAGATAAGACACTTCCAAAATCATTCAGTGTCATTAATATATAATACAAAAAGAAGGGGTCCAAGAATAGCCCTGGGGGACTCCGGATGTTACCGAAATCATTGACGATTTGTAACCACTACATTCAACGTATTGTATCCTCTCGCTAAAATATGACGTGAAAAGATTCAGCAAAGGTACGGATAAGCCAAATCGCTTAAGTTTACATAGATCTAGACATAGAACTTATGATTTATTTGGTCAAAAGCTTTACTAAAATCTGTATATATCACGTCCACCTAACCATTAAGGTTAGGTGCAAATAGTTGGAAATAAATTGTGTAATACAAAATAGATAGAGACAGTTGATCTATTTTTTAGGAAACCATGCTGATGGCAGCTAATTTGACCCTAGATATGAGGTTGCAGTACCTCATGCAAAACAATTTCGAATACTTTGTTGGCAAACGTACATATTATCGTAATCTGCCCGTAGTTTTCGATAACATCTTTAGTACCTTTTTTATGGACAGGACAAATTCTTGATTTTTTTCAAACTGATGGAAATATGCCTGATTTTAATGACATGTTAAAGATGGTGCAAAGCGGTTCAACAAAAACAGAAGAACAATCACTAACCACAAATGCTGGAATCTCGTCCGGTCCTTTAGTGAATTTAGGTTTTAACCTTTTTAAAGCCATCTGGAGATCGCTAGGAGTAAATTTGTCGATATGTAAGTTACACTGCATGAAATTAACATCTAGTTCACTATCGGAAAAGTTATTATCTATATCAAAATCATCAGCAAACGAGGATTTATATTTAATGTATTTAAATTTTTATCAGCAATTGATACTGACCACAAAAGTTTCTCTGTATAAAAGTGACTTGATAATGAGCAAGCCTAAACCTTGTCAAATGAACGCCTGCAGTGTTATTGAAGAAAAAACAAATTGGCAGTTTTTGGTTTTTTCCAAATATCATGAAAACTAAAAAAGATTAAGAGTAAGTAAGAGTAAAATTAAAAACATATATGAAATCAGCATACCCTAAATTCAACAAAACTTCTCTTTTCTGTATCTCTTATAATAACTGACATAGCAATACATTACCATCGAGTTTTGACCACAATAAGTGTATATATATTATATATATTTGTGAATGTTAGCCAGACTGGCTAAGTTAAGACAAGAAAGTTTTAACGGGGTATAGCAGTGTTGTGGAAAGAAAAAAGTTCACTCTTTTTTTCTATTCAAGCTTTGAAGCTAATATTGCTTCTTCATCAGGAAAAGAGAAGGAAAAGGAATATAGGGTGTGGCGTTTATAATCAGTAAAATTGAAAATCTACGTTCGTGACAGTATATGAATAAAAAATATATAAGGTCCTATAGGCCGATTGTGACATTAAAATTTATAAGCCCAATTTAAAAAAATGGATATGGGCATATCAAACACATTCTCAGTATGTATATACAGTACTCAGTATGTATGTACAACAGTAGCTAGATATATTATATTGTTGTGGGGACGTAATGGAAACTTTACACACCTAAATATATTATGCTACTGTTGTGGGGACCAACCAAACACAGATGGTATTAACATAAGTAAAGGGGACCAATGAACACATTTTAATTCAGATATCTTTATGAGGACCGTCCCCACAACTTAAATGGTGAATATCTGTAGTTAGAGCGAGTGTTTGAATAAGTTACAAGTACCCACAGAATGAGGAAGATGTGACCAATCCTTGTGTGTATGTAACTTCAAAGTCCCCACAACACTCTTAAAATTCAGGTAGCCTCACAACTTAAGGTAAACATGTATGGGTGTGTGTGTGTGTGTGTGTGTGTGTGTGTGTGTGTGTGTGTGTGGGTGGGTGTGTGTGTGTGTGTGTGTGTTATGTTAAATGGCACTGGTTCTGCACCAAATAGCCAGACATTGTATCATGAGAATGAAAAATTGAGAGTTGAGTTAAAACGGAGATGGAATATAAAATTAAGAAACTGCACATTCTAATTTACATCCTGTTAAATCATCATAATATTACAAATATTCTTTTCAATTTGTTCGACATAATCAAAAAAATCTACTGATTGATCTTGTAGAAAGAACCACCTCCCCAAACTATGTTATTTTTAATAATACAAACAAGTATTCCATGTAAAATTTACAGAGTTCGAAATTAATATCTGAAAAAGCATCGAAATTCAAACATAATGGATGCATTTACTAATTTACCTACTTACCTACTTATATATTTTATGTATCTCCTCTATCTTTCTAAATTGGTAAAGTTTTACAGATTTGTCCATTACTTGCTTTAGATGGTAGTTGGAGTTTACCATTCTAAGTCATTGTTGAGTCTGCCCACAGAATAATAATATTCCACCCCCTCTCCCCTACAATAATTTTTTTCGATACCATGATTGTAAATAGAACGGGTTGATTACTATTATTTATTACCTACTCGACTATTAGTAATTAACAAAAATGTTGGTTATTATTTTTTCAAGTTACTTCAAAACGTAAGTATTCTAAATTGGTGAAATTATCGAAATTTGTGATAATACCTACAATATTTTTACGACAAAGCAGTAGGAATATAATGGGTACTTATACAGACGTTGTTATGAAACGTTCCGTAACAATAAGTACGAATATATTTAAAAATGTAATATAAAAACAGAACTAGTTACGGTTGAACGGCAGAAAGAAACTTATTGGAGCATTAGAGTGTCCACAGCTATTAGTATCACCTTTAAATGGGGTTTCCATGCCTCTGCCCTCTACTATTATATACCTACTGAAGTTGCGCTCTAATAATGACAAAATTAATGGTGAATGAACTTTTATTTACGTTTTTTGCATCCTCACGAGTACACGTTAAATGTATTTTTAATGATATTTTATGAAGGGCGCGAGTACAGTGGAAATTATTCTTGCAAAGGCACTAACCGTGAAATAATAATCTTCTGGTTTGCGTGATGGAATGCGGAAGAAATACCCAGAATCAATTAATCTATTAACCATCGAGATCAACAAAAGTTTATCTGCGAATTATACTGTTTTTCAATATATTAAACTATTATTATTAAGCATTTAACAGCACATAATATTGAATGGTCACTATGAGCTTTTATTTATGAAGTGTGGCGTAGTTAGAGTGAAGTTTTTACTGCTCCTTCCTAAATAAAAATGTCATAATAGAGACAAAATTTAATGATGTTGCTATAATGGAATAGTTAGGTTGTGTTCCGATATTATCCGCGACCAACCAGGATTTCGGTTAACCGAAATATTGGTAAACCTGAAAAATGTGTAATTAAGGAACTGGCTGGTTAATCAACATGGATGAATTGTTTTTACTGGGATTCATTCAACCTTAAATACCTTCATATTCCGTGCTTAACTATTACTCTAGTCTTCAGTCAAAAAATAAATGAAACAGCAGATAATTTGGTATATTATAGTAAGATATAAGTAGTTTATAAGTAGATATAAGTGTAGCTTTCAGTTGACTTGGTCAAGTGGACTACAGAATACAATACAGAAAAGTAGAATTTATAAATATTTATTATAACTCTTAACGCAAGAACACCACCCCATCTGCCTTCACCATCTAAACAAAATATAATTAAAATCGTTGAGAGAATTGATTTTTCTTCTCTCAACGCTAAAACCTAACCTGCCAACTCTTCGGTTGACCAATGCACCGCTCCCAGAGCACGGTCAATATTTTGACGTTTGGTTAACCTTTTTCAGGTGACCACAGTTCCAAAATTAAATAATTTTCAGGAATTTTTATTTAATGGAACGCTTAACCGGGATTTTGGTTAACCAAGTTTAATATCGGAACACAACCTTACTGATATTTCTACCGTGACTGGAAATATATTCAGATCAATAACGCAGCACTTAAAACTTTACACGAAATCTACGCCGGATGGTAAGGATAATTTTCACACCCCTTAACTTCGTTTGCACTTAACAGTCTATTTTGTTAGAGAAACCCCTTTTAGACTATGTCAGCCTTATGTCAGGTGTCCTGTTTAAAATGTACCACTCTACTAACTCGTTAAAAAACGCCAAATGCTTTATTTAATGTACAGGGTGATTGAATGAAGGTTTATTAGAAGTATTTAGGCGCTCCGTGGCCGAGCGGTTAAAGACGTCAGGTTTTTAATCAATCTCCGCGGACGACGACGGTTCCAATCTCACCATGGTCATCTTTTTCTAACTGCTCCAATATTAAATCTGTATTCATAAGGATGGTAGTGTTCTTAATATGCAACTATACTGCAATATCACTATATAAATAATGGCTAATAACCTACTGTACACTTTAATTAATAAAGTTTTCTAAGTTTCCCTTATTCTCGTACTAAATGGTAGTTAAAGTTATAAAATCGGAAGTCGTTTCTGGGCGCACTCGTGGCCCACAAAATAATAATATGCCGCTCCCTCTCCCATACAAGTCTCTTACTTCCGGGCTCATCATTAAGATGAGAATGAGTGACACAGATATTATTATTATTATTATTATTATTATTATTATTATTATTAAGTGTTTCGTTCATAGTTTTTCTTCTGTAAATTTCACAATAGAAATAGTCGCCCATGCCCTATTTAATAGGTTTGTTCCAACACCCATCTAAAACCGTACATTGACGGTTCAGTGTATTTGCATTGTGGTTTTGGCATTCCAACTGAAAATGTGTACACTGACTGTTTCAACTGAAATTAGGATCATTTCTGAACGGTTTCTGTACCATAATTTCAATTTAACCTCAAAATACCCTAGTGCAACTTGTGTGGTTGCCTTTTATTTTTATCTATTTTTCTGTTGTGTTAATTAAAACTGATAAAAAATAGAAGCTCCTGTTGGCTTTACTGAATTAAGGTTTTCTTTTTCTTTACAATTGAGTTAAAATGAGTGATACAGATTATGATAACGATGTTTATACCTATTGAACCAAAAGAAATAACAGTTAAAAACAGTACGTAAATATTTACAAATTTAAAAACATTACAAAACTAAATTAAAGAGGTTATGAAATCGCAGGACACAGAACAAAACCACCCGAGCTCTCGATCTTGAAAAGTTAGCAATCCGTTCCAACTGAATCCAGTTTCCAGTCACCAAACAGTGCCAAACTGATGCTTGTGCATTAATGAGTTGGGAATTGATTCATGAACGATACATGACGGCGAGTTGGAGCAAACCTAATGAAAATATTTTTAAAACTTCCTGGCTAAACTTAAAACTGGCTACACTTCCGGTTATACCGGAAACCGATATTAACTTCGATATTTTAAATGAAACTATGAACTTTGAAGATATTGTATATTTGGAGTCTACTAATAATTATTTTAGGTGAACTTTCATCGAAGTCTTTTGGTCTAATTTATATAATGTTTTAATTTATTAATTATTTTTTTTTGATAATTCAATTCTTTAAAAAAAAAAATTATTTTACACTGTAAAACATTGAATTATTTGTTGTGGCCTTTTTGAAAATAGATAAGATGATTATGGAATATGGAGATCCTTAAGCTTTGAAGTGATACTTTCAATATCTATTGCTAATTTATATACAGGGTGTCCAAACTATAATTTTGTTTTAGCGAAAATTTACACTGTTAAAACTCAATACTTAAAATACGATGCCCCGTATGTCTTTTTGAGTCAATCAATCGCTCTGTATTCAGGGGAACATACTTTAACATGAAAGGCTGGGACAGCTACTGACTTTCAAATTTTAAATGGGCAGAGGAGTTTAGTTTTAACACTACATAAATTAGAAATCCTCCAAATCCAAAGCCAGAGGCAAAAACCGCAGACAAATACCCCATACATACCCACATTGCCAGTGCTGGAGCTGGGGATCGAATCCAAATAGGCAGTGTGACCGAGAAATGCTGGCAGAAGATGCTCTAACCCACTGAGCTATCGAGGCGATTATTAATTTAAAGGCATTTCAATTATGAAATTAATATAAATATATTTACAATACAAATAACATTTGTATTATTTTTTATTTTATAATGTAATTCTATAGAATAATTAGAATTAATAGTCAAGATAATAATTCGGTATACCTAATTAGAATGATTTATCTTTAAATTCCGATAAAAAGGACCGATAATACCGCTAACAGATTTGGGGCAAACAAAACAGATAAGCTGGAATATAGGAAAGAAATTAGGAAATGATTCCGACCTAAACGAATTTGATTAAAAACTTTATGAATAACATTTTATAATTAACAAAAAAATGAATTATTTTACTGTTTTTTTTTTACTGTCAACTTTTTTGTCTTCGTGTATATTATTATTTTACAACATTATTATTTTATTGCATATCACCATAAGAATTGTTTGATAAATCAATTTATTATTGACATTGTCTATTATTATTATCATCTGAAAATTTTCCGGAGGTTTTTGAAACTGAAATTCGGAATCTCATTAAAATTACAAAATAGCACCTTCAAAATTCCAGAATATATAAGTATAAAAAATACAAAATTATCAAACCATACCTCATTAATTAGCCTCAAGTTTAACTTTTTTTTTGAAATCTTATTTTCAATTGCAAAAGCTATAAATTTTTAACTGATTTGTTTAATAAGTAATTAAGAGTCCATTCACTAGGTCGAAAAAAGCCCTAAATCGGCGTTCGCCTCGTGTCTAATTATAAAAAAACTATAAACGATAGCGACTTTTAGTAAAAAAGTATTGAAAGATAAGACTTTAATATAAATAGGGACTTATATTAAAGTAGTAATTTTTGGTATTTCTTTTTATTTTTAAAATTCCAGGCAAACAATTTTGTACTAAAATAGCGTTTTTTCAAAAATTATTTTCTCTAAAATACAAGTATTAAGCAAAGATTTGCTACTATAGGGACCTAGTTTATCTTTTGATCTTTCCGGTGATATGTAATTTATAACATTAAAAAGAAATTTTGTTGCAATTATAAGACAAATCCGGTACCCTTGCAATGAGGGCTAACTTTATTTCCATGTGCCTTTTTACTTCGGCTTTACGTGCACCTCCGAAATCTTAATAATTCGATAGTTGGAATATATAAGTTTCCACCCATCGGCCACCCATCCTCTCAATCCGACACAACATTCATGCCTGTCAAATCTACAGAGAATGGACCCTTAAGTATAAAATAAACAGGAGGTAACTTTTCATAGATTTATGTAACCCTTAAGAACACTGACATTCATTAAAATTTCAGATCGAGATCAGTTCCAATTAAATATCTAATCAATTTAACTTCAGTTAATAATTAATAATTCACTATTATCAAAAAAATAATTAGATAACCGAATCATTCAATTTGTTTGTAAAATTCTTATTTTTTTTTCATGAGTTATTTGAAAATTTCAGAAGTACTTAGACATATTTTAACTGGAATTTGAAAATTTAATATATTGCAAATATTATACTGTCCATAAATTTCATAACAATCTCGTAACAACTAAAAAATAAACGTATTTACCTTGGCCAATGCTCAAAACTCTCAATGCACAATGCACCGAGATAACAGCTCCACTGAAAGATTTTCACTACGACAATCACTCCGCTCCGGACGCCAGTGCTGAACGCGGCCGATCTTGATCCGTTACTGAACTGCCACTTTTTATGAACGTCCGCCAGACTGCAAGTCTTCCAAGTCCGACCGCAATTCCTGCTGTCGCAGGACGGCCGGTGAGAGTTGCCGAGCCCTTCGGCTCTCTAGATTACCGGTGCAGATTGGGACATCTGCAATTACTTTCCACTGATAGATACCTAAGCCAGAATGCGCAAACGATCTGCTTCAGATGTACATTGTAGGTTATTAAGCAAAAGCCGGTATTTATCAAGGAAAGATAGCGGCAGCTGATCAAATTGGAAATAACTTTATTTAGTAGAATAAAGAGAAACTAAGAATAATTTCATGTTAGTAGAGTAAAGAGAAAAGTAAGAATAATTTCACGTGAAATTAAAAGGACACGGCAATAATAGAATAATAATAATTCGATCCGATGTATGCCTATTAAGTTTGGTAGTAAATAACTAATTCCTAAATCATTGAACTGATTTTGAAATACTATCTAATAAATCAAACTCGTGTTGGTGCTATGTGCTATACTAGAATTTTTATTCTTAAAATTAAATGTCAAATTCAGTGAGAAACTGACAGTTTAGATGCGTGTAAGTAGGTCAAAATTACTTTTAAAAAATAAAGTGGAGATTCAGTATATACAGGATTATTCAGAACTTATCCATAATAAAATCTGGGGATGTTCAACATACATGTAGAAATGTGGTAGTGCAAAATAAAATTTTTTTGGCGGGGTCTGAAAACTATTTAAAAAGTTTTCATTGCACGCCGCTGGATACTGCTCCACTGTAATGGAGTGACCTTGGGACTGACAATGTAAACTGGCTAGCACGAAAAAAACTTCGGAAGATCTGAGAGTATACCGACACCCGGCGCAAAAAAGATTTGCAGCGTTTTTACTTTAAAATAAACTTAAAGATAGATAGATAGATGTGACCAAAGTGACGTGTCTTTAAAATAAATAAAATTTTGTTACACTAATTTTGAAGAATTGCGCTACTTGATTACTAGGTATTAGAAACTAGGTATTAGAGTACTAGGTATTAGTAAATTTATAAAAAATTTGCACATACCTTGTTACAAAATTTGTTCGAAATTTTGTCTCTCGACTTCTACACACTTTTGGGCACGCCTTATCCAATTTTGCCGCACTACCCCAGACACCTGCCTAATGATCTAACTTGTACTTATTCGCGGATTTTCACGGACCAGATTCAACACTTGTTCTTCAGCTGCTAAAATACGTTGTGGTCGTCCCGGGGCACCATCTCGTCCATGATTTGCATGTAAATTACCAGTATCACAGCCACGTTGTACCACTGCCGTAAAAGTTGCATCATTTGGCGTGTGTCGATTGGAAAATCGTTCCTTATACAAGCGCGAAGCTGCCAATAAATTTTGTCCAACTTCGCCATAAATAAGAATCATGTCCATTAACTCAGCATTACCGTACACACGAGCCATTTTGAAAATTTTACAGTTTAACACTCCTAAGATAAATAAAACACCCGCGAGAGCGACACACATAGACTGACGACTCATAGACAATAGAGATATTATCCCCACTTCAACTTTATTCGATCGGTTTTAATCAGATGTTCCAGACAAAAACGTGTTTACTTTTTTTATCACATTCTTAGGAATGTGGTAGAAAAGTATCAGATGTGTTGAAGTACAGTTACCCAGCTACGTAGTCCTTTATAATGGTATAACTTTAAACATTGTTTACGGGAAATCCTAAGCCTTTTATTATAAATTTTTTTGGTGATATCGATTTCATATTTAAGGATGCACATAGCCTCAAAGTTTTAGAGATAAGTTCTGAATAAGGCTGTATATTAGTTTTTACCTTCCTACCTGCACTTCTAAAGGTGACGTAAGCCTGGGATTCTAATAATCCTAAAAATTGTTAAAAAGTAATATGGTACCATGGTACCATGGTTAATTTTCATCAAGAAATTTTAATTCAGCCCACAGAGTGTTACCGAAGATCGGGCACAAAGTTACCATAAACTTTTTGGGTGAAACTCAATCTTCTCAATCGACTGCAGTCCCTAAATTGCAGTCGACCAGTACGGTTTTTGATTAAAATGCTACAATTTGTTTGGCTACATCTATGTTTGGGTTGCCAAAGTTCACACTGATTACGTTTAATTCATATTTTGACTGTTTTATCGACAAGGTAGTGCAAACGCGCCCTTAATTTTTCTGAAAACCCAGTGGCGTAGATTATCCGAGGTTTCCAATCCCAATACTCCCCCGTATCTTCGCCATTATTTGAAATGTTTATTAGTTAATATACAGAACTAATCAGCTACATAATATTTCAAATCATATAAGTTTCGACAATCAATACCATACAGCTTCAGAGATCATTGAAAAAATGCGTAATTTTTCAAAAACTTTAATGCCCTCTTTGAGGGAAACCAGTAAATCTGAAGTTACTTACTGGTTTCCAAATGCATTAAGAACCAAGGAGTCTGAGCCCTTGGATTCTTAAGGCATTTGGACCTAAAATGGCCCAAGGAATCACTCCTTATTTATGACATTAACTTAAAATACACCATGTATATAAAAGTGCAATTAGTAATTTGAATCAGTATTCATGCCAAGTGGACAAAATGATTAAGTGAACTTTGGCCACAATTAAAAAGTTTGTTATTGTTTTTATACAAAGTAATTAAAAAATTACTGTATTGTTGCATTTTCGTTTTATTAAGGTAATACATAAATATTGTTTATTTTGTACAAATTATGTCGTAAAACAATTTAGTTATTATAATAAATTAAAATAGCATTTGACGACATTTTTCTTCAGAATATCTTTAATAAGAATACACATTTTCCACTGCACTAACATACTATCAACCAACTCATCATATATTACAAGCATTGCCAAAAATGTAAATTAAAAAAGTATGCACAAGAAGAAGAATACAGCAAAGACCTAGATTTAGATCCATACAGCACTACCTACTCAAAAATTGTACGTCCTGGAAAATATTAATATAATAATTTATTCAAAACTTTTAATAAAAACAACCAATTTGCTAAAACACTAACAGGTTTCGTTGAAATTATATTGCTTACATTGTAGTGTGATTTTCTCATATGATATCTAAAATCTGTACTCGGTGTCTCTAAAAGCTATATCTGTTTGAAGAGTGAATAATAAACTCTAAAAAAACTATAAATATGTATAATTGCAAAAATAAGTGTGTATAAAGTGTGTTTCAATAGTGAATAACTGAAATTATTTTTGTTGATTTGTGACTATGACTGTGAGTTTGTAAAAGTGTGTTTCAATAGTGAATAACTGAAATTATTTTTGTTGATTTGTGACTATGACTGTGAGTTTGTGAATCGATGAAATAATTGAATGATTGAACTAATTATTTTTTTAAGGACTAATTTTCTATAATCGCACTCTCGAAGGATCTATTTGTTTTAAACTGATAAAAAAATTTAACACCAGATTTATACCATTGTAGCGGTAGTATTGTTAAACTATGTTAAAACTATGGTATGGTCAAAATAAAACTTTCTGGTTTACAGAGACAAGCATGCCTGGCCATAACTGGAGCAATTAGCTCTACACCGTCAGCAGCTCTCGAAATCCTACTGGATTTCGAGATTCCTCTTCATATATACTTGAAGAGAGAGGTCAGATGGGCAACATACAGACTAAAGCAGGCAGCTATCTGCCATTATGGAACACAATAATAGGTGCTAGATGACATGAAAAGTCACAGCATGCTGGAGATGATTTCAGATATTATGCCTGCAAATTACCTCGATGGCCTACAACGACTAACTATGAACTGCCCTTTAGCATTCTCTTCCCAGGAAAAGATGAATGGGATCGGAATAAAGTTGACCTACTGAAAGCAGATAGTTGTTGGTTTACAGATGGCTCCAAAACACCCGTGGGTGTTGGAGCCAAAGTATATCATTGCAACCCAACGGTAAAAATATCCTCATGCCTTGGTAGTTATGCAGCTAGGTATATTTCAGGCAGAAATCTATGCCATCGAGAATTGTGTGTACAGAGGCTGGAACAAACGCAACTTACAACCAAATCGATAAAAATCTTCTCAGACAGCTAAGCAGCTCTTAAAGCTCTTGGTTCCTACCGTTGTAACTGAAAAACGGCATGAAGTTGTCAGTAGGCGCTCGCTCATTTGAGCCGGAAAAATAGTGTAACTCTGGTCTGGGACCCAGACCATTCCGCCCATGAAGGGAATAAAGCCAGGGAGAGTGCTGCTTCTGAATTAGTCTGACCAGAACCGGTGCTTGACATATTCTCGAGTACTGCCAAAGCAACTCTCTTGACCTGGGCTGAGGAGCAAATCCTCCAGTACTGGGAAGAACTACCAAGATTAGTTCATTCCAAGGTGTTCATTGCAACCTCATTTTATTCATACTCTATAATAATACATAATAAAAGTAAAGTGAGCTATTCGTACATACCTAGAGTAAATACAATCGTAAATATTATTAATAATGTGGATTATTTTCTCTGACTGTTGTAGATACTAAATTATTCCGAAACTGAAGTATTTTCAGCATTTCAAAGGCTTTGGAAATAGAGAATAACAGTAGAGAAATAAATACATTTTTAGAGAATACCCTTAGAACAAATTGGTGTATTAAGTTTGATTAAGATAATTGGTTTTTAATTCCGTACCTATAATTTGTACTGTATAAAAATTACTCTAACGGTTATTATGTCTAATAGTTTATTTATAGAGCGAATATTATAATTAATATCATATATATTAGAATTATAAAAAGATACTCGCCTTGAAAGATCTGCATAACTAAGTAATGATATGCACCTACATACAAAATATTATGATAAACAAATCAAAACAGCGTGGAATTCACTATTTGTTTAATAATTATTTATATGCAATTTATTTTGTAAAAATAGAAATTCTCTATATACTTATATAATTTATTTAAAGAATATCTACAAGCTACACGATGAAATTGTCATCAAAGGAAGGAAAAATTTGAAATTTGATCAGTTAAAGCTGATGACTACACGGCGAATTACACTATGTATATTAGACACATATTTTGGAAGGTAAAAAAACTTAAATACGTGATAAGTATAGTGAATTTTCCATTAAATATGATTGCTATTTATTTTTACCCTTTCCTTCTATATGTACAGGGTGATTCACTATATTTTGACTCCCCTGTAACTTTTTTTGTTTACAGAAGAGACTATCGATTCGTTGCTAGGCATAGTCTTTCTCCAAGACATCGCTCTTATGCCACCCTTTTTTGGTCATATCTCCGTTATTATTAAAGATAGACCCATCAATATCTGTATGACTGTATTCCTGAGACAACGTTCTATCCAAATATGCAAAAATATACAGGGTGTTACCTTACTGGATTGAATTGCCAGTTACATCTATACAGGGTACGACAAAATGCAGCAAAAATGCGAGGTTCTGGACGAACCGAGAAAATTTGGTTACCTTTCATCGCGATTACGATTAGCCTATGAATTTTAATCACTTTGACTTTATCCAGAGGCTTATACGCCCCGACATTTTTGCCAACTTTGGTCTAACGCGGTTCTTTATGGAGATACGAATTTAGTTATACAGGGTGTTGCATTTCGAGAGGGACAAGGCTTAATGGGAGATAGAGGGTATCTAGGGTAACCAGAACCACCTTTAGAAATTGCTCATTGACCATTCGTTATTAAGATACAGGGTGATTTATGATTTTCAGTCAAAACTATTTTTTACCATAACTTTGGTAGGAAACGGAATAATGGGTTAATATTTGGTAGGATTAATGCACTAACGATACTTCATTCGTGCATGTATGACAGGAAAAATCCAGGTCTGGACTTTATAAATTGTTAATTTTTTGTTTACCTCTAGAAAACATCACCCTGTATGTATTTTTTTTTAATTTCTATACGATATTCGGAAAGAGCACAAAAAAGTAATCCAAAAGACCTGTTTCTCTTTTTTTGTTACACTTTGGTGGTTATTTAAATACATTGTTAAATCTACAAGAATACGGCTTCTACAATTAATTTAAGTAAAAGACACATGATAAAAATAGTTTTGCAACTAAAATTAGCGAAAACTTGATTGAGGATAGGTGTTCCAAGTTGAATGTAATACCCACACTTATTTAAAAGATCAATCTTATTAGGAATATATGCCTGAATCTAAAAATTATAGCCATTTGATTTTGTTATAACTAATCACAGAATAAAATACGAATTTTTATAATTAATCATAGTAGGCTAAAGGCTTACTCAAAGTGACAGATAATTGAACAGTGAATTGTTAGACATAAGTGTTTTATTGTTGTTATTGTGTGTTCATTAACTTGCATTTAATTTGTGTACGTACTTTAAGTTTAAAAAATTCTGTGTTTTAAACAACTATGCCGCAATTATTTTCAAACGAGAAATATGCTGACATGATATTCATCTATGGTTTTTGTAATGGAAATAGTAGGGCTGCACAAAGAGAATATCAGCGACGTTTTCCTGGTCGCCGGCACCCTAATTACAAAACTTTCAGTAATGTCTTTCAGTATTCAAGACAACACGGAAGGTTTCCTACTTCTAAAGTTGTGGAGCGTAATTTACATCAAGACATTCAAGAACAGAACAATATTTTAAATATTGTTCAACAAAATCCAAAGATTAGCACAAGGAGAATTGGTTCTGCCATTCATGTCCCTCATTGGAAGGTATGGAGAACATTGAAAAGGGAACGGTATTATCCATACCACATTCAGCAGGTACAGCGTCTTGAACCAGGCGACGGCATTCACCGCTTGACTTTTTCACGTTGGTTATCTAACCACCGCCCGGTCATTTACAGAACCTTATTTACTGATGAGGCGCAATTTACGAAAGATGGAGTAAATAACTCAAGAAACGACCATGAATAGGCACAACAAAACCCCCATGCGAAACGCCAATGTCATTCGCAGCACAGATTTTCTGTAAATGTTTGGATCGGGCTTGTAAATCGACATTTGATAGGGCCACATTTTTTTGAAGACAGGTTAAATGGTAATGTTTACTTAAATTTTTTTCAAACAATCTTACCGAATCTGTTAGAAAATATCCATATTAGAGGCATGTTCTTTCAACATGATGGAGCTCCATCACATTTTAGCAATCAGGTTAGAGAACATTTAAATTATGAATATCCAAACAGATGGATTGGTCGTGGAGGTCCACAAGAATGGCCATCGAGGTCACCGGATTGTAATCCTTGTGATTACTTTTTATGGGGCCACTTAAAAAACGAAGTTTATAAGGTAGAAATCAATAACAGGGAAGAATTAATCCATCGTATCATTACAAGCTGTGACGAAATACGAAATAATCCAGCAATGATACGTCGAGCAATTGGAAACCTAACTAAACGTGCAAGAAAATCTATGGAAGTTGGGGGAGGCCACTTCGAAAATTTGTTGTAAAATTAATTTGCCATTTTAAAATACATTTAGATATTAGTTTGTTTGTGTTGTGTTGTTTTCTTCCTTGTATTAAACAAGTGTAAAAAGTTGTTTTGTAGTTTTGACTGAAAATCATAAATCACCCTGTATCTTAATAACGAATAGTCAATGAGCCATTTCTAAAGGCGATTCGGGTTACCCTGGATCTCCTCTGTCTCCCATTAAGCCATGTCCCTCTCGTGATGCAATTATTTTTATCATGTGTCTTTCACTTAATTTATTTAATTGTAGAAGCTGTACATTTAACAGCGTATTTAAATAACCACCAAAGTGTAACAAAAAAAAGAAACAGGTCTTTTGGATTACTTTTTTGTGTTCTTTCCGAATATCGTATAGAAATTTTAAAAAAATACATACAGGGTGATGTTTTCTAGAGGTAAACAAAAAATTTACAATTTATGAAATCCGGACCTGGATGTTTTCCTATCATACATGCATGAATGAAGTATCGTTAGTGCATTAATCCTACCAAATATGAACCCATTATTTCGTTTCCTACCAAAGTTATGATGAAAAATAGTTTTGACCGAAAATCATAAATCACCCTGTATCTTAATAACGAATGGTCAATGAGCAATTTCTAAAGGTAGTTCTGGTTACCCTAGGTACCCTCTATCTTCCATTAAGCTTTGTCCCTTTCGAAATGCAACACCCTGTATATAATTTAGTTATATAGAATTATTATACATATTCGAAAAATATTTTTCTGAGAATATGCCAGAATATTCACTCAGAACAGCCTTTGCCATTGAATTTGGGGGAGATCTAATTTATATATAGTATTTTTTTATAATTTTATCCCTATTCTTATCAAAAACAAATAATTTCAGCATTAAATCTTGACCAAAGAGATAAGGAAGAAATGCTAGTAAATCTTTGTGTGCTGCCAAATCTGTAAAACAAATTAATTTGCTAGTATTCAAAAACTTCCTAGTAATATACTACGTATGCAAAACTATTAGCTTTATGTTTGCATATTTATGCAAATTTTAGAAAATAATACAACCGCTGCTCAGTAATTCAAATGCATATAGCAGAGGGCAAATCCGCATTTTCATAAATCATATCACTCCTATTGCATATACCTCTAAGTATATCCAATTATTTTCGCCAGCTTTCGCCGAGCCACCGTATATCTGGCTAAGAAAGGATTATTTAAATAATTTCTCGTATTCTAGGGAGAGTCCGATCGCAGACATGCTTACAGATGTATTCTGCCGTTCATTTTTATCCATATAAATTGTTTCAAAGTAAAATTGATTCGATAACGTCAACGGCAACATTAGGAATTGTACGATATTTATCTTCGTCGTTTATCACTTTACACAATGGGGGATTATTGAGAGGAGACGCTAGTTGGCTATGGTTCTTTGTAATTGGTTGTATATGGGATACACGACTGGCATAGATATTAGTTTTAATATAGTTCGGACAGAATTCTTGTGGTGTGACTATAAAACATTAATGAAAATGTCATATAAATAGATATTCATGATTCTAATTATAGAACTGACATGTCAGTTCCATGGAAAATACGCTAAATATTAGAGTTCTTTAATAATTTGCTATTTTAGGAACACTTCTGAAATAACGAATTATTAATTAGTTTAAATATCACAAAAATGGGAAACATTATCTAACAACAATAATTTATCAAAGTATGTAATGACCCAAAGAAAGCAATCAAGTTTCTGAAATTATTTATTAGTAGGTAATTGGATTGCTACATTCTAATTTTAATATTTTATTTTTTGTCTAAGAACTCCATATTTCAAAAACAAATAAATCTGAATAAAATAAATCTATTCTAGTAATTGTAATATTGTCAATTTGAATTTGAAATAAACTAAAGCTAAATGCAAGGAGTACCTAACTTAGTTAACTTATTGAAGGTAAGTATCCTTTTAGCTTTCCATATTACCTTACACCTTAGTTGATTTGGATTTGATAACATAGTAAGAAGGCGTAATTATAGGAGATTATGTTTAATTTACCAGAATCTTTACCAGAATGCATTGTCAATTATATTAGATTGGTGTTGTGTTCTAGTCCACCTTGCCAAATAACATGAGTTTACTAATTTGGGGCATGAGAGAGGAGATTGTATACCGATTGTATGATCATTTTGAGGCCATCCAAATCAAAACCATATTATGGAACGATTCTCACTAATGAATTTCGATTACATTACCTTTCATAGGAAGTTCATAGTTCACGGAACATAAGGCTCATCTCAAATATAGTAGAACAGATAAGTCTAGCGTCGCCCAACATGGGTTTGAGAACAACCATAAAATAGATAAGTAGTTGCAATTTAAGACTAATTAGAAGTGCAACCAATTACAGACAGCTGGATGCTTTTGAGCGTTTGGAAATTGCTAAATGTAAAAATAGTGTGAATGATGACAGAGGGTCAATCCCATATAGCCCGCTTTATTGGTTAGTAAATTACGGTTCACTGATCCATCAAGGCGGTTCACTGATCAGTCGCAGGGGTTTACTGATCCGTCTCGGCTGTTTACTGATCCGTCGCGGCGGTGCACTCTTCAGTCGTGATGGTTCAGTGAGCCGTCGCGATGGTTCACTGAACCATTGAAATAGTTTAGGTATAAATAGGACGCAATGTTAGCATAGGTTTAGTTTTAATCATCTCCAGATTATGTCAACTTAGTTGGCGAAACGCGCGTCGAGTGCAGTATGGTATTATGTTAACTACGTCAGTGTTATCTTCACACCAAAGGTTCCAACCCCTTTCAACATTACCTTTCGATTACCAAATCTTAAATTGTTTTCAAATTTAAATAGCAGAAAACAGATAAATAGTGGTGGAGCAGAGTGGTGTCACCTAGATAAGTGATCCCGGATTGCATTACGTCAGTGTGACAGCTATAAGAATTTTCATTTCTGTCCATACCTTACCTTAAAGTTTGGGCAGCTCAAAGGCATTAGCTAAAAGTGTCACTATTGGATACAGAAATGAAAAATCTATCAGGCCATGGGTTCGTCACTTTACCATTTAAAATTTTCATTTTGATAGCGCTGCCATCGTCATCTTTGCAGATTTGTTCTTATCAGTTGTTCTCTTATGTTTCTATAACTTGACTGATTTAAGAGTTACCACAGGAGGACCTTTAAGTTCGCATTGTATAACTAGTTAGACACAGTTAGGTTAATTCGCACTTACTTATATCATTTCTGTTATTTTTATCTCAGAAGTAAAAGGAAAGTTGTTATTTTAAAACATTAATTGTTTCTGTATCAGAAGAAAATATTCAGAGAATGACAAGCTTACCAGACATTTTTAATCGTAGATTGGTTGAACATTTTGACAATGATGTCAAAACTAAAAGACTAGAGACGGACGTACTAGTTTATTAGTTTACTTTAATATTCACTCATACACCTGTAGCTGCGAAATCAAATAAAAAAAAGCTTCTGTAGCCATACGGCATTCTTCATGTCATAATGTAATCCGCCATCATTGGAAGTATTTTCTCTTATTTTCATATATAATATAGAGGAATAAATATTTTAAAAGGGAATAATATTCCCAATTTAGTTATGTCTATTCAGAATCATAATATCGGAAGTTCCAAAGAAAAACAAACAAATCGTCAACTTACTGTTGAATTAAAAGTTCCGTTGTTATTATATCTACGTTGTCACTTGAAGCTAAAAGTAACATTGTATCACGTTATTTTTACAGACACAACCAATAGCAAAATATAACCTGTAGAAATGTAGTCAAAACAAATGCTGAAAATGTTTGCCTTATTTTTCCAAACATGTTTGAAATCGTCTTCTCATTTCTTCATAAATATTTTGTTACGTATATTTAAGATAGTTATTTTTTTAAGTTTTTCTTCTAAGTCTATTTCATATTTCAGTTCGCTTAAGTCATTAACTGGAATCTTAAATTTGGTGTCCTGAAATAGTGCCATGAAAATTCTCAAAAGCGAGGTGATAAGGCTACATAAAATCTGTATATTTTGTGAATAAAATCCATTAATGTAAAACCAAGCTTCGTCCCTAAAAGAGGAAAAATTTACTTTTTATCATTTACATATTCTATAAATAGTCGACGAAACTGAACTTCCTTTCAACAATCATGTCCTGAAAGTTCCTGAACGTAACCAAATCGGTAAGGATGCAGATGCATATTTTTCCTCGATGATATATACAATTTGTAACATATGTATAAAGTTAAATCATCAACATGCCGAGTATAATAGACAATATTTTATATTATTATAGATAATAGTTTCCTCTTCAATAAACAATATATTAGATAAAGTCTGGCAAAATTTCACAATCTGGCAGATTTGTGAAAAAACTAGCAACTAATCCCACTTAATCACAGTGAATGCTCAGTGAAAACTAATCATAAGCTTACCTACAACATAGATCGTCAAAATGTATTGAGCACCTCAACAGAATCATCTTTGGATCACTATAACTGAGTCGCTGTCTGAAGTTAACAAGTTTCCAGATAATTTCATATAATTTTTTTCCCCTGGAACTTTAAGTTTCTGAGATAAGGCATAGGCCCATATTAAACGGGCCACCTTGTACAATTTTCTTATATTTTTATCATTTTGTGGAAATTAAGATGATTAAATTTATATATAAAATGCAAACATTATATAAACATGACATCACTCGTTAACCAAGATAATAATTTAATTTTAACAGGTTATTATTTTAAGAAATTTCGAGAAAATATTACGTGATATAGTTATCATAACACGGTATCCTGTCTTTTACCTCAACAGTGTAAGCAATCATAAAACAATTAACTGTATTTTCTCCAGCTTTTTCAGAACTGAAACTACTTCAAGATAATTTTATATAATTTGTAATTCCTATATGCCCTTACAATGTATATGTACGAATCATCGGATGCAAATTAGATTATTTTCTTTAAGAAAATCAGTTCCGACACTCCTGTCAGTAGGTCAAATATGAAACAGCTTCAGTATCAATAGATAGTTATCAACTGATGGTTTCGGAACAGTAGTTTTCGAACGTGGAGATTTAAAAAAATTAAATAAAAATCTGAATATAGTACTTAGTAATTAATGTTCTCTATGGAAGATAATTAAGATAAGGTTATCGCAGAGCGCTTAAAAGTTTGGCTCTATCAATAACTTCAGTTCAGTTCTGAACAGTATTGCCCGTACAATTTTGATAGTACTGACGATACTGATCACTCTGATCAGGAATTACGGAACGAAAAATACTTTCAATATATACAAGCACAAGTGTTGTGCCTGATTGTATCTAGACTGTCGCGTAAATAAAAAAATAAAACCGGATCACGTATTTATAATTTAATGAGTTGCCTCCTATAAATACTTACATTACCAATGTTTGCATCACTTTTATTTCAAATATTTTAGACACTATGATGTATTATTCTTGGTAATTAAGGTCGTCGATGTTTTAAATGTTCGGGATTAAATAAATAATAAATGATACTATTTAACATTCCGTTTCCTGTTCCTGTAATAAAAGTATTGCTCTTCCTACTCAAATACCTAATTTACAAAGATGAAAAATACATGTAATTTGATCTTAGAAGGTTAAATAAAAAATACGATATATTTTTACAATATTACATATTAACCGACATGAAAAATACAAGGCTAAGATGATCAAAGTACTTAAATTTAAAAATATTATAAAATTGACATAAATTTAGATCAACAAATCTTTCAATTTTATGAAGATATTTCAGATTAAAAAAAAACTTTAACACACTAATTTAAAATACATTCTGTTTCCTAAATAGAGGTAAAAAATCCATGGGCGTATTGTGTGGCCAAAAATAAGGTTTTTTTTGTTATATAAACCCGGGGTCTTACGGCAGCCGTTGTCGAGCTATAGGGTGGCAAAAATTAAAAATATATCAGTTTTTAATTTTTAATTTCTAAAGCGTTTGAGATCATTTAACCAAATCTGACTGTGTGTACAGGGATCTCGGAAACTAGAAGAGATACAGAAATGATTAAATGGGCAAAGTAGTGCAGAATTTAATGCCCGTCTATAATCCGCTGAGAAAACAATTTTCTCAGCGGAAAACAGTTTTTTTATTATTCTGATGCCTACTTTCATAGGTCGATGATTTTCTTCTTAAAACTAATATTTTGCGTTACTAAGACTACATCGTAGATTAGAAATATGACATGTGCTATATCAAAGTAATCAGAAAAAACCGCTAAATTCAAAAATACAAAAATCCAATATGGCGTCCATTAGAAAAAATAAAGTTGCTAGCATTTTCTCGAAAAGTATGTATCATAGCAAAAATCTAACTACGCTACTAGAATACCCGTAAAAAACTGCCTAAAATGGCCTTTGAATTTTTTCGTTCCGAATGCAAACAAAAGAGTTAGAAGCAAATTTGAAAATTGTCGATTTTCACATTTTTCTAAATAAAATCTAGACGGTGCGAAATTTAATTGTTTTCGCAGCGGATTATTGACGGGCATTAAATTCTGTACTACTTTGCCCATTTAACCATTTCTGTTTCTCTTCTAGTTTCCGAGGTCCCTGTACACACAGTCAGATTTGGTTCACCCTGTATACAGGGTGGGCGAAATTCGAGGCTCACTATTGAGATCTCGGAAACGGTAAGAGATACGAAAACGGTTAAATTGGGGCAAAGTTGCGTAATTTTGTGACCAATAATATGCCGTCAAGAAATCCAGAATATCTACATTCGTTTTTGAGTTATTTAAAAAAAACCAAAATGTTGAGTTTTCGTTTTTAATTTCTTTTAGCTTTATTTGAGACGATATCAAAAAACTGACAAGACTTTTTCATTGCCACTTTTTATGCTCTATAACGTGGCAGTACAAAATTTCCGTTACGGCGTTTCGTCCGATCAGGACCATCTTCAACTTTATTTTTTTAAATAGGGACCCATAATGTTTCTTACGAAAAACGATAGGATTTTTTATTCTGATTCCAATGATGTATGATACTTTATAGTTTTAATTATTTTTTTTGCTCAAATACTAGGAATAACTTTTAAGACGATCGAATCTAGTATGCTTTGGACTGATGGCATTTGTTATAAAACAATTTTAATTGTCACTTCTGCCTTTAGTTATGATGCGTGACAATAATAAATATAGAAGTGAGCATTATAATACGTATAATTTTACGTTCTCTGCTTTTGTGTCTAATTTCATGCACAGTTTGTGAAAGCAGACAATAAAATATTGGCACATTAAGGTAGTCGCTCAAAATAGGATGTATTCTGCATCTGGTTTAGTAATATGCTCACAGAATTATATTCCTCGATTTCAAACCAATAACAAAGACAAAACAGTTCAAAACAAGTTTATAGCTTTTTGGTGATTTACAGTGTAGGTAATGGACATTTTATAGGATCATTTAGATCTGTGTCTGACACAGACATTCTGTGTCTACCAACAGCATGACACTTCCTGTAAAGATTAATATACTCGTGTATATAATAGTCCAGGCTATAAAATGGATCTGCAAAAGGGAATTAGATGTGATGAAAATTGACAGACACATTAATGACCTAATCACACACTTACAAAAACTATACCTGCCTACTAATATGTACTTACCATCTACCGACCATATTATCTTAAAAAATACTTAGGTACCTATGTCTTTGAAAGATGGTGTTTATATATCATCTTGTGTCTAGATATTTTGATATAATAATAATAATAATAATTACTATTATTATTATTATTACTTGTCACTATTATTCTTTATTATTAGTCCTCCTCGACCACCAGCTCAAGACAATGTTTGTCATCGAGTTCTCGGCTCCTGCTGAGAACTACATTATCTTGAAAGAGGAGGAGAAACGGACGAAATATCGAGACCTTCTCTTCAAACTCCTTAGACTCCATTCAGAATATACTGTGAAGCTTGTGGTACTGATAATGGGAGCCCTCGGTGGAGCAAGAGGTACACTGTTTTCGAAACTGAAGATCATACCGGCATACCGAAGTTCGACAGATCTTCTAGCCGGAAGAATGCAGAAGGCGGTCATTCTGGGTTAAGTACGGCTACTCAGGGCACATGATTAGCTGCTGGTAACCACCAACTTTGAGAGTTCCCTCACTCTGAGAATCGGAGTAAGGGAATCGGTCGACTGGATTTCAACAAAAAAAATAATCACCATTCAGTACTAGAATAAGAGGAAATCTGGAAAACCTCATTAGTTAAAGGGACAATCTAACATCAACTGATTTTAGTGTCTCACGTTAACACCAAACTGACATTCTTCCCATCCTAAGCCATCGCCAGGATGGTTGCCCTCCATGGCAATGGATGGATGAGACAATTTAACCTCCTTAACAAGTCGATTGATACCAACAATAAAATGGTGGAGGAAACGCACACCATAAAATTTATTTAACATGTAACTGCGAAAAAATGAAAATATTGATACCAGTGGATGCACAAAATCACGCTGAATATGTAAAAATATATATGGTATTCCATTTAACTTTCAAAAAGTCTCTTTCATATTGTGTTTAAATACATTTTTTGGTCTACTATAAGCACTATTCTATTCCACCCTATCCCGATATTGTGTTGAAGTTAAAAATGTATATTTTTAGATATTTTTAGCATTCTTCGCCAATAAATGGAGTACCTATTGTAAATGTGCAATCATTTGTTGTGCTTGTGCAACTGATGCAATTGCAAATTGTTATTGTTATTATAAGAAAAACATTAAACACAAGGGACACCTTAACACATTTTGGCTATTAGAAATACTGTATTTTCTATGTTTAATTGAAAATATAGAAACATCAATAATTGTTATTGTCCCAATAAATAAAAGCTTTAAAGTTGATTAGTTTTACTTAATATCTGTTAAAGCGTAAAATAGAGAGAAACACCTACAACTTTTGTTGGAGACTATATAATATAACAAATAATTAGAATCCTTAATGAAACTTGTGGTCGCAGAATTGTGCGTAGGTAAAGTGACATTTGCAATAAAGGTAATTGATTATTTGTTTAAATGCACATAAATTTATGTCGTGGGAGGACACTTTTCACACTCAGAGTTGTCCATAGGTACTAATATGATAAAAGAAAATATAGAGAAATATATCGAAATTATTTATTAATGCCTTTTAGATTTCTGTATCAAAAACGCAATTTTAGTTTCAAATGCCCAATTGTTTTTGTCTTAGCATACCTTCTGCATCTTTAAAAGACCCTAAAGACCCTAAAATCCGTATTAACATTTTTTTTTTGTAAAATCGAAGTTCTAGAAGTTAGAGGCTAATTCAAAATATACTGAAGACCATGTACATAATTAATACAAATTACACTAATATTACTAGATCGATCATCGTTTTTCAAAAGAGTAATCTAAACAAATTCTGTATTTTTTTTTAATAAATTAATAGAAATCCGGTATTTTCAGGTAGGTAGACCCTTTCGTCTTTTGACGTTTAGCGGGAAACAGGTCTGTATGTAGGTATTATTTCACCACAATGAGCGTCCTTCACCCATAATACTAACAACAAACAGCTCTTTCGATCTATTTGAACTTTTCGCTGCCATACAGGCATCTAAGTGAAGACAAACTCATTGTGCCAAGAAAATGGTACTTCATATGGTTCGTGCTTTGAATAGCAAGTTATAAGTGATATTACTTAATATAATATAGCAATGTGTATCTCATGGAAAGTTACCTATAAGAGAATAGTTATTATAATACATAATTTTCCATATAAGTAGGTACTCTCTGAAATATTTACTGATTGATCCCTTGGTGTTTTGTGAAGAAACCTTTATATAAAATATAGTCTAAAATGTGTTGTTTCTGAAATGGGAGAATGTTAGAATTTTATTACATTTTCGAATTTTTGGAAATGCATATCTCAAAACTGTTAATCTTAATCTTTCATGTCATTTAACTACATCATCGAATGAAGGTACATTTTGGCCGGTATGTTTTGCACTAGAATTGGATATAGTCATCAATAGGTGCATGTGTATATATTTTTGTAATCTTTCTTCGGTATTTGTCAGAATATGTCTCTTAGCATTTTCTCGTTTGGGGCTCAGTTTAAGAGTGAAACACTATTTCATTAAAAATAATAAATGAAAAAACTGATTCTAGTAGGTACCTACTTACACATTGAAATACTCTACATCGCCATTTGCATTTTCAATGCGCCACAAAAAATAACATGAATAACAAGAACATTTGAACCAATTTATCAAACTCATTTTGATATATTTTGGAAAAATACAATAAAATAAAACATTTTAAATGTTATTTAATAATAATAATAATAGTTAATATATTTGAGAAATAATAAGGCATTTTATGACATATGCAGATTTATTCATAAAAAGATCTTTTACGGTATACGTCACTCTTTACAATCACTTTATATGAACAAATTATAGTAAATGAAAATAGAAATATAGTAGTAATATTAAGGCAGGTCCATTCAACTTTGGAGCTGCCAGACGGAGTGGTTTTCATCAAAACAAAAATTGGGAAAGTATAATTAGAGGATGTTGAAGTGCTGCCAAACATTTTAATAATCCACCAATTTAAAACGTCTGCTTGTTGATGGATGCAAGGCCAAGAGGATTTATTTTCGACACACATTGAACGTATTAACTGTTTTAATGATTTGCAGTTGCACCGCAACTGCCAAAACAAAGTGCATACAAGTGTGGCTTTGTTTATCTCTTATACCAAATTGATTTGTTTTAATACCTATATAGACTATCGGTGTGAAATTTTGTAGTTTCATTGTTAAATGGAAAGTACATTTTTTACTTCAGTAATCATTTTTGGTAGTGATTTCTAGAAAGTATTATTATCGAGTATTTCCCCACGGTTTGGTTTAGATATGTAAATTATATATTTGCGGTGTTTGATACAAAAGTCACTGATATTGACAACTTGGTTTCTAAATGAAACAGACATTCTGTCGTTTCGCGTTGGTTAAATTTACATATGAAATTGAAAGCTCTGGAGAACTACCATTCTTAGATGTATTAATAATTAGAAATAGTGAAAATAAGTTAGAATTCTACATATACAAAAAAGATACCAGTACTTCAAGATATCCCTAAGGACTCTCACCATTGTGCTCAATACAAATTGGCGAGTTTATTTTTTTTAATTCATCGCCTATTAAGGTTCCCCCTAAATAAGGAGAGGTTTGAAAAAGAAAAGGCATTGGGATATAGCTTCGAGTAATGGATATTCTGTAAATTTAAAAAGACACTTCGGAATTCCTCGACTTTTCGAAATGAAAGAGGAAATCCGAAATTCCTTGGAATCTTCGTTTCACCCGTGCTTTTGGTAAGGTTTTTAAATACACTGAACTCCATTTGAAGTGGACCAACGAAATTTAGGGTCAAATTTAAGCTTCGGTAAATTTCTAACCCAGTGGCGTAGAACTATGAATTTTTTTTTATTATACAGGTCTATCGTTCTAGCAACATCATATATGTTGTGTACGTCTCCAGCTTGTTTATTTTAAGAGATACAGCGGATTTCGTGGAACTATGTTTTTTCCGTAAATTTCAAATGCATACACAACCTGTACTAATAGAATGAGAATGATGGGAGTTCTTTCCTTTTGTAGCCTAATTCATGGGCTTCATTTCCGTTTTTGATTTGTTTTTTTAAACCCAGTATTTTAAGAGATATGGAGGTTTTCGTAAACCACTATTTTTGAAGTAAAAAAATCTCTTAAAATTTTGTTGAAAAAATGTATGAAATTTATTAAATTTTTAATAACTGCATGTGCCATATTAGGTTATACATTTTTAAGGATGTGTAACACCTAGTAACTTAAATTAATTCTATAGAAATAAAAAACATAAACCAAAACAGATAAACAGGAAACGAGAATGAAATAACAACATTAACAACTACTATTAATATCTTGTTGCACCTCCTCTTGCCGTTATTACAGCCTGGCAACGCCTCGTCATGCTATTTATGCAATTGTCTATAACATTTTGACTCACCAGGGGCCACTCTTCCATAACGGCGTTAGCCAATTCGTTAAGATTGACGGGCTGTCTACGACGATTCCTTAAACGTCTTCCAAGAACATCCCACACATGTTCAATTGGATTGAGGTCCGGTGATCGGGAAGACCTTATTAATCTATGAATTTCATTTTCTTCAAAAAAATTATTTATAATTCTAGCTCAATGTGGTCTTGCGTTATCATCTACATAACTAAAGTTAGGTCTTCTCTGAATTGCAAAGGGTAACACAGTAGGTCGTAAAACCTGATTTAGATACCTTTCTGCATTCATAGTTTGGTTAATTAAGACGACTAGCTCGGTCCTTCCACCTGTGAATATACCAGCCCATACTGCAACTGACCCCCCTCCATAGGGATCCACTGTGATCATACAGTTTTCTTGGTAACGTTCACCTTTTTCTCGCCATATCCTAGTACGGCCATCAGCTACTTTTAATTTGAACCTCGATTCATCCGTAAATAGACAGTTGCTCCACTGATTTAAATTCCAGTTCAAATGTTCTCTACAAAAATATAGACGATTCCTCTTGTGTTCAATTAATAATGTGGGATGTCTTGGTCGTCTTGCCCTCAAATTTACTTCATGTAATCGCCTCCGAACTGTATTTTGGGATATGTTTACATTATTCACTTCTCGAACATGTTCTACTAATTCTGCGGCCACAACAGTTCTCCTTCTTCTAGTAATGAAACGTATTAATCTATCAGTTCTAGCAGTAGTTTTTCGAACACGACCTCCACCATGGCGAAAATGAACGGAATTTAATTGATGTCTTGCCCATGCACAACTTATAACACTATGACTGACACCAAAAAATGCTGCCACATTTCTTTGAGTGCTTCCACTAAGTAACATACCAACTGCCTGATTTAATTGATCTATTGATAAACGTGCCATTATTTCACTATTTAGTGTGACAATTAGAAAACTAGTCTATTTTGTTAAATTTGACACAGTTTTCAATAAAGCAATTTTTCCAATGCCACCCTACATTTTTTCAACAAAATTTTAAGAGATTTTTTTTCTTTAAAAACAGTGGTTTACGAAAACCTCCATATCTCTTAAAATACTGGCTTTAAGAAAACAAATCAAAAACGGAAATGAAGTCCATGAATTAGGCTACAAAAGGAAAGAACTCCCATCATTCTCGTTCTATTAGTACAGGTTGTGTATGCATTTGAAATTTACGGAAAAAACATAGTTCCACTAAATCCGCTGTATCTCTTAAAATAAACAAGCTGGAGACGTACACAACATATATAATTTTGCTAGAACGATAGACCTTTACAATAAAAAAAAATTCATAGTTCTACGCCACTGGGTTCGAAATTTACCAAAGCTTAAATTTGACCCTAAATTTCGTTGGTCCACTTCAAATGGAGTTCAGTGTATATAGGTAAGTCAGTGGTTTATTCAACAGAAAATAAATTACAACTTTTAGGCAGTCGAAAAGACAAAATAGAAACTAAGGAAATAGAAACAGTGAACGAAATTCTTAGTTTCTTCAGTTATCATGTACCTAATATAGATACTATTACAGATGGTGTATTCCCAAAAGAAATTGCGATTTATATATTTTTTATAAATAATATTTCTTAATATTTTATATGATAATACTTTTAGACCTTCAAATTATCTTATTCTCCAATACTTATCTCTATCAGTCAACTGCTTTTATCCAGTGGACAGTGGATAGCTGAAAAAAATAGACTAATTTATACTATTAATACATTCAACAAGTACTAATCCTGACTAATCTAGGATTATAACTAAATTAATAACATATTTTACACTTCCAACTAATTTATTTGTCAACTATCTAAAGCCTGGTTTCTGGATCAAATATTTTTTTAAGGACCAATCTATTACCTGTCGGATTATTATTGCTGCTCTTGCATAAAAAAGACGAATTGATATTCTGATAAATATAAATTTATCAGCCCTATAAAAGACAATATGATTTTTAGGTCAAGATATTCTTTACGTATTTTTTTAAACAGAAAATGAGGTTCGCATATAATTGGTACTACGTAGTATATTTTCATATGTAATGTTTACAGTACCTGTACCTAGGTACAACGTTCTGTTGCAAACTTTGCTTATTCTGCTCTTTTCTAGCTAGATATATTTTTATGTCAACAATGTACATAAAATAACTATCTACCAAGTATCTACATTAAAATTATCTATATTTAAAAAATTTAACTATTCTAATTATATCAGTTCATTGACTAGAGTTCTATCGTTTTGACATTCGTTTCTTGTTTGTTTGTTTGTTTGTATAATTTGCAAATTACAAATATTTTAATTATTAGGCGAGATACCATCATATTTTAATTTTATATATTTTTAAAACCTTGTAATTCACGATGAAGTTTAAAACTAACTTCAAAAATAGCTCGTTCCATTAAAAAAAAATGATGTTGCTGCCGGTTTATATACCTACACCCTGTATAATGAAATAACAACGAATATATTAATCAAAGCTCTACTGGTAATAATAATGTAGGTACACTGTGTCCAAAAACTTAAAAAATAGAACTGTTATTTTTTTCCTCATATTATATTTCATCTCTAGGTATTACATTATCGGCATTTTTAAAATTACATTTCAATTTCTTAATAAGTTAAATACAAAAGTTGTAGAAAATCAAGTGTAGTTTATTTCAGGATATAAACTCTTTTTACAGGGTGTTTCGAAAACGCGTGATATGCCAAACTTGTATTTTCTTAAATGGAATGCCCTGTATATTATTAAGTTTTACGATTCCATGCAAAATTCTACTACTTTTTAATATACCATAGGTACCCTATATCTAAAATTAACCGTATTTTACATAAATCATGGTTAAAGATATACCTACCATAATTTTTGTAATAATTTAATTGATCTGAGCGACGCATACTTATGCTTAGGTACTATCCCTAGTTGGTCATGAAAACAAAAAAACTGACATCTGTCATATACATTGTCAAACATTTTGGTTTTCCGATTCCGAATTCCGAATTAGTTTATTTATCATTTCCTTTATCTTTATATTTTATATCTTTAACCATCATTTATTAAAAAACGGTGAACTTTAGATATAAGGTATGGTAAGTATATGAAAAAGTCGTAGAATCATGCGTGGAATCGGAAAAGTTAATAATATACAGGGTATTCCATTTAAGAAAATGCAAGCTTGGAATGTCACGCGTTTTCGAAACACCCTGTATACAGATTTTAAATTTTGGGATAAACTACACTTGATTTTCTACAACTTTTGTATTTAACATTTTTTCCTCAGATTAAAGGGAGAACCTCTAGGTGGGTGGCTAAAATATAGCCAATGACCCTGTACTTGGTCTTACCAAGGATTCAAATCTCCTGCTTTAGATTTGCCTTTAGGGTTGGTATAAGAAAGTTTGAAAGTGGAGTTAGTAAAAGTGTTTTCAACGCTCATTATCTAAGCTTGACAAACGAAAGTAGTATACAATATAATATATACTATTAGAGCTAGACTCATCAACCCACATTAGTAAACTCGCGACAGAATGTGGTATCCAAATCCGTAAATATGTACAGGGAGTGAAATTTCCTCGACACCATAGATAGCTGCTCCGTCAAATATATTGTAAAATATTACAGAAAGATGAATGACATGACATTTTTTTATTAACTAATTGACCATTTTGCATTTATAGTCAGAATGATTAGGTACCTTTTAACTTCATTCCTCATTTTTTGGGAGTCAATGTTTATTAAAAACATATTAATTTGGCATTCGTCATGACGTGTACCTATAACACTAAAAATACCTACACCCGGTTTGCAAATTAATTATTACTAATACATTCTTTAAATAGGTTCTGGATACCTACTATTTATGACCTCCAGTCATATATACAACTATCGTATAGTAGGCATGGCAATTAATTTTTACGAGTTCGGAAAAGAATAACGATATCATCATGAGATTCTGTGGGTGTGCAAGGTAATAGGCGCCATAGCATGACGTAATACGTGTTGTTTAGATACTATTAGTTCAGGTCGTCCATAAAATTTACATAGCATGTCCCGAAGTAGACCCCTGTTCGTGTTTTGGTTCCAAATTTAATAAGATCAACTGTCGGCCCTGCCCTGTGCTGCAATGCCTAAAAATAAACTATCGTTTTTAATGCGATTCATCAGCCAATTTCTAGGAATTAAAAAGCTGAATTTAAAACTTTCATATTTTCTAATATCGTACAAGCGAGGTGATTATGGACGACCTAAAGGAAATTCCAATTTTTTCGAAAAACTTGGATCTAAAGATTGGGAAGAAAATATAAAGTTCTTTTGATGAAATACACAGCAGAAGACATTTCCCGGTTATATTGACCCTAATGCATTTACTCCGATGTTCTATTACCTATTATAAAATATTCGTAGTTAATTCTCGAAAATAAAAAGTGCCAGATATTTATGTATAGATTTCCAGTAGGTACATTACAATATGAGTAACCATAAATGGCTAAATTCCTCTTATTAAATGCCCCTTTTTTCAATGACCAATACATTTCTTTAATAATATTTATAAAATTGTGCTAGTGCACTTTCGATGGTCTTATTTACTTAAATTTTTTATAATAGTTCAATTTAATTAAGTTTTACAACTTTTCAGAATGACCGGGCTCTTTTAAAAATTACTTTTGCGATAATTTTGAACATTTGTTATTAAGTACAAGACCAAAACAAATTAAAATGTGTGTAAACTACATATATATTATAGGTAATGTAAAATAATATTATTTTTTTATAAAAGCATTATGTGAGTAAATCTTTTCTTCGAAGTTAAAAGTTCTCGAAGAACATCATCAGTGCAACATGCAGGAGGCAACTAGAAATTGCCTGATTGAAATTCAACCTTATACGCACACTATTAACAGGTAGGTATCTACTTATTAATTACAGACGTCATTTTTAAAAATGTAAAGACATTTTTCCAAGGAAGTGAAATTTTTGTCAAAGAAGTGATCTCATTTGGATAACGTCATTCCGAGGATTGTATTTTTCTATCTCAGTCCAAAAACAAGTTATGTCATATATAACCCCATTTTGCTGCGTTTATAGAGGGTATGGGGTATGTTTATTAAAATATTGAGTCATATGTTTGGTATACCGCCCCTTCAGTTTGTAACATAGGTACTTATGGGCTACCCAGTATATTATTTTCAATGTTAAGAATCATAAAGTTAGTAGGTAGGTACATATGCAACCAGAAATACTCATATACTTATATGCTGCTGAATTCAGTAATAAATAATAATATTGAATCGTCAAGAAGAATAATGTTCACTGTTTATTTCAATAATATAAAATATGTTTAATATGTCTTCATTTGAATATTCCATGAAATGAAATGTTAATGAAATAAGTCATTTGTTCCATCCTATTAGTTTAAATCAAAACCCTTTTTACAAAAATTAATAGATATACATCAAATGTAAATCGAGATATCTCCAACAGTTGTAGTTTCAACCCCTGGAATATATGTATATACTGGGTACTAGGTATATACTGGAAGAGGATTTAATTTTAAATAACATGATCTAAAAAAATACAGGGTGTTCCATTTGACTTAAAAAAGTTTTCGCTACTTGAATTTTCTAAAATGTAACAGGAGGTACAGAACATTTGGCACTATTAAATTTATCTTTCTTTCAAAGTATAGCACAACTTAGGCCCTTTCCTTTTGCCAAGAATCAAATAAACCCGTACTAAATGAAAAAAAGTTATTTTTTTATAATATGTCAAATACAAATATCAATATTTTCGGAAATGCAAAAATATATAGGATGTTTCATTTAAAATAAGCATGTTGATATAGGTACAGGCTGTTACATATTTGCTTCTCACCATTGGGATGTCGGAAACTGTAAAGAGGTACAAAGAAGTTTAAATGGGGGCAAAGTTGCGTAATCAGGGGACCAACAAAATGACCCAAAAAAAGGAAGGTACCTACATATTCTTGGTAGTATTATTCAAAGTAGTGGTATTCAAAAAAGAATATTTAGGTACCTACATAACTATAGGTACCGTTTTAAGGTAGTAAAAGTAGCAGGTACTGACATTTTGTTAGTAAAAATATCTATAGTGTCTTGAAATACATCAATTGGGTAGAGTATATAAATAAACGGATGGTAAGGATAAACCACCATAATAAAGTTACTGATTCCTCTTTCAATTATGTACAATGTACTTTTACACTTCATATTTGAAAAATTTAAGTATATTAAGTCTAGTAAGTATACTATAGCAAATACATAAAAACATGTTGCAGTATATTATTCTCTTAATAATTGTCATCTGAATCCTATTACCTCAGCTTCACATATTATATCTAAAAATACTGTTCATATTTTCGATTTTTAAAAGTTTAAATTAAAAAAATTTAAATAGACAAATTTAAAATAAGGTAGGTATCAAAGTGATGTTTAATGTAACAGTTTAAATACCTATAAAAAACACAACTATAAAATTAATAACAACAAATATAATTTTATTATTAACTGGTTTAAAAAAAATAATAAAAATCTATTCAGATTTTTGCTTAACTTCTACGTTCCAGTAGTACAATATTTGGAACACTAACAAAGCATTAGCTAAGGTGCCCGCTACATAAGTTAATATAACTATAGGATCTCCTGTTTCTTGAATTGATGTAAAAATTCGTGCTGCACTCCCAAAAAATAGCATGAACATTGTAATTGCTGATAACTGTCCTGTATGACCATTTTTTAAGTTGGTCCGAGCTTGAATTAATTTTCCCGCAACAACAATAGGAATGTTGCATGTTTGAAGAGTCCACAGAGCATTTATTGGTATGATGCCTGACATCATGGCATAACAGACACTCAAATATACAGTTAAATAAACTAATGCTTTTGTCACAGCATTTTGATAAATTAACACTAAAACAGCAACGATAACAGTTTGTATTGCTAAAAATGAAGTATCTCCCCATGAACTAAATGGAAATTGTTTAACGAAACTATAAGACATGTATATAGTTATTGCTGTTAGGTCCAAGGTAACACTTAGGATACTAATTCCTTCGCCACTTTTATTCTTTATCAGTTTCATGATTTGTGGAATCTTGACCATCAGAGAACCTAAGATAATTCCCAATCCCAGACATTTGCTTAGAGTGGCACTAAAGCAAGGTCCTAAAAAATATAAAAAGTCATTCACAGTAAGATATTCAAGTTTGTAAACTTACCGTCCAAATAATTAAATTCTATGAAGTATTTATCAAAACAATGCTGAGTAAATACTAATGATGCTGCTTGACGAAACAAGGTAGCAGATGAGGAGTTCATTTTGCGATTTTAAATTAAATTGAGGTAAACATTAATTATTTATCATCTGCATAAGATCTAAATTATCCAAGATTACATTTAATAAAAAATAAACACGTCACCAGAACTGACTATTGGCTAGGCGTATAGTAGAAGTAGATAAAACATGGATAAAACAAAAAGATTGTATACACAAAGAATACATGATACAATAAAGGAAGGTATGATATTGCGCATATCCCTCCCACATCCGTGTCGTCACCGAGAGCGCAAATTTGACATTTTACAGTGTTTACATATGTAAAGGTGTGAAAGTTTCGTGGTTTTTACTACATTTTGTCCTCTAAATTAATTTTTTTGGCAGAATATTTGTATAATTCTAGTGTATACTAATTATAATCATATGTGAGTATAGTTAAAGTTAATTTTATATTAACACGTACCTAAACTAAAAGTGCAATAAAAATGCGTTGTGCTGTGTGCTTGTATAATAGTGATAATCGCAACCAAGAGCCCAATAATTTAAATAATATTAGATAATTATATTGCTATGATATTTAGACAATGTAAACATTGCACTATCTATTATGTTACAAGGTTTTTCACGTTTCCACGGGATGAAGTAATAAAGAAACTGTGGGTGGTAGCTTGCTATCGAGCAGAAAAGTTTAATGTACATACTGCCAGAATATGTTCCAAACACTTCACCGATGATGATTATGAGATAAATTTAAAGCCTGTAATAAATTATATAACCTGTAATAGATATGGTTCTGTAATGTGGTCATTAAATAAAAAAAAAATGAGAAACATTTAAAATTTTCGAATAATTAAAAAAAATGAATATATTTAATAATACAGTCAATTTAGAATCTTAACCGAGCTTAAGGAACAATTTTCACTTTTAGTCGGAGGTGTAAGGCGAACGGCGAAATATATGTATTAAAGTTAACTTGTTGCCCACATCCTATGTTTATGAAGCGTTTACTCTATATTTAAGTACTAATCATTTTACACACGAATCAGAATAACTAATTACTTATAATAAAAATTGCAATAATCACCGATAACAGTTATTATTATTGAAGTAGGTAAGAAATTAAAAGAGCCAATTTTAAACCACCAGGGATTACCAGGGCATTTTGTATATGATAGGTACCTACCATATGGAGTAAATCTAATCTGTGCTTATGATTATTAAAGAACACATTTAAGGACACTGGTTAAATTTCCCAATATTTTCCTATTCGGGGCACTGTTTTGTGCCAATTACATGAAAGTTTTGATAATGTTTCCATTGAAAATTGAAATCGTATATAACATTTGTATTTAGCGATCATTCTGCGCTCTCGGTGACGTAATGCGCACAGCGGACGCATTTTCGTACTCACGAATGTCATACCTTGTACTTATTATATCATGCAAAGAATAATTTATGGGGTTAATGACTTTTGGCATTAGCTGAAGAAAGTATTTTGCGGAAGAAGAAGAAAGTCTACTGGGTCTACTCCAAGGATTGTTAACTGTTTACAGGATTGCTCGATCCCTATACTACAATGTAATCCATAATTGTGACGTCATCAAAGATCCCATAAAGCAATCTGTCAAAGTCAAACTGCAAACGCGAAAGGGGAATTTGAATTTAAAATTATCAAATCATTAGTTAATACCTTTGTTGTTTGTATTTGTGGGTAATAGCAAAGAGGAATTAGTTTATCTTCTTTGATAATAGTTTCTGTGCATACCTATAATAAGTAATTGCATAATATTTTCCTTGGTTTCTTTATGTTCTTTAATTCTGTGTCTACCAACAAATTGAAATTATATGCACATTTTGATACAAACTATCCGAGTATATTATTAAAATAGGTAAGCATATGCATATACTTTTTTAATTATGAACATATTCGGAAGCAGAGATTCTGTAGAGAAATATGAACGGAAAAAGTGTGATGTTGGGTTATGCTGTAAGATGTTCAAGATATATTTTGCGGTTTTAAGTGTATATTTACGTAAATTTGTTAGTGCTTATCTTTACCATCTTCTTAATATTTAAAAGATACTTACATACAAGGATGATTAGTTTTATATATAATTAATAATGTTAACTGCTTTTTTTTACGATAAGCAACATGTATACTGTTCGCAGGTATACTATATAATGCACAGAGGCCAATTTGTGATCTCGTAATTGTAGAAATAGGTACAATTTATACTGTTATTACAAACTTTAATAAATAATAATCATTCAAATACGAAAATTCTCTTTCAAATGTGAAATATAACTACAAACACAAAATATATTTTGACAGTTCGATTACAAGTATCTTCGACGACGTCACAAAGGCGGATGACAAAATTGAGCGATCGAGCAATCCTGTAAACAGTTAACAATCCTTGTCACTAGTCTACTGCCAAGACAAACATTTTATCTATGACTGTGACCACAAAACACAGAATATATACTCAGTGTCAACTGCCACGAGCCATTAATCCATAAACTATATAAAACCTGCAGAAGCGAAAAGCTAAAACTATGACGCCTACATGTATAAAACATATATACACATACTTCTATCCAGTATGTAATAGAAAATATAGACTATATTTTCTATGTATTACACTAAAAGCAGAACAACCATCAACCATTTGTGGTAGTGTGATTGAATTTGTGGGACGTGAAACGGGAGAACGATTCATTTATCAGTACAGTAATTTCAATGAATTATTGCACTGAATCAATTCGAAAGAAAACGTTTAAGAAATCAGATCTATACTCCATAATCTTTATATTTATATGGTTGGTTGTTGGTTTTTTTTTTATTTCACGAAAGCTGAGTGAAATAGTTCGTTCAGTTCACCATAAGCGAATAGTTCACGCGTACTGTTCCGGTGTTCCGTCAGGAACGAGTGGAACGTTGGAACCAAGGATTTTTAACTTATATTAAAAATCCTTGCGGTGGAACGACACATCACTAACAACTAACTTCATGTCATCTGTGAATTTTGACAGTGACACATCTGGGTAATTAATCTATGGCAGTGACAATGACAGTGACAGCATACGTCAAAAGTCAAAGTGATTTTTTAGTTAGTCCGTTAGTGTTAGTCCTTCAAAAGAAATATTTAAGAGAGTTAACTTTACCGTTCATATCCTTATAACAACTAGTTATAAGGTTTGGACACAGAGGATTGCTTGGATTTGTAAATTTGACATATACATTACATTTACTTTACGTATTTATAGTATATAATAGTTTAGAAAACCGTATAAGGGTATAGCAAACATGTCAAGGAAACGTCTGAAAAATATGAACTTTATTTTTTTGTGATTCTCAACTACTGTTTCTATTTATACACACGAGTGCTATTTTTATCTACAAATCATTACTGGGGGTACATACCAAGAATTGCAATGAAAGGTTTTACTAAACTGCCGTGAACATAACCATTAAAATTAAGGATAGATATTTGTTTTAACAATGGCTTCAATTAACAAAAGATCATGGAAATTCCGTAAGTACTGAATGTTTTTGTTTAAAGCATTTTAAAAATCATATTTTATTTCAGAGGATTTTATGGCACACAATGCAAATGTGAACTGCTTAGCTTTGGGGCACAAATCTGGACGAGTAATGGTAACAGGAGGAGATGACAAAAAGGTTAATTTGTGGGCTATAGGTAAACAAAGTTGTTTTATGAGTCTAAGTGGTCATACAACTCCTATAGACTGTGTACAATTCAATCAACTTGAGGAATTAGTCTGTGCGGGATCTAGAGCAGGAGCTCTGAAAGTATGGGACCTGGAAGCTGCAAAGTTAGTACGAACATTAAACGGCCACAAGTATGCTATAAAATGTATAGATTTCCATCCATACGGTGATTTTTTGGTATCTGGCAGTGCTGATAGTTCAATAAAAATATGGGATACAAGGAAAAAAGGTGTTATATATACCTATAATGGTCACAAAGGCACTGTTAATAGTGTTAAATTCAGCCCTGATGGCCAGTGGATTGCAACTGGAGGGGAGGACTCTACAGTGAAAATATGGGACGTGAGAGTTGGACGTGTATTAAAAGAATTTCAGGACCATATAAATCCAGTGACATGCGTAGAGTTTCATCCCCATGAGTTTTTATTAACTAGTGGAAGTGTTGATCGATCAGTACTCTTTTTTGATTTAGAAAACTTTAATCTAGTGTCTAGTGAATCTGATTTGGGTGCAGTGAGATGTTTGTGTTTTAATCCAGATGGTGAGTGTTTATTTACAGGAACCAGGGACTACTTGAAAATTGTTGGATGGGAACCGAACAGGCTGTATGATTCTATTCCTGTTTATTGGGGAAGAGTTAGCGATATATCAACGGCTTCAAACCAGTTGGTAAGTTGCCAAGTAGAGACAGGTGAAGTCTATTAAAAATTATCTTCGCAATTATTTTTTTATATTAAAATTGGTAATTATTGTTAATGATGGTTGTAATCACAAAATATATAGGTACCTGCAAGAGTTGTAACTGAAGAAGTTTAAACGTACATTTAAGCGAGAGTACTTAATTATTTGACTTGAAAATGGAATGAAATTATTTCAAATAACCTTTGCCTTATATTGTTTAACAAAGTAGGCAGTTTTTACATTGGTACAGAACAATTAAAACTAATGTGCCACCTCGTGTGCCACAAAAATGTAGGATAAAATCAATGCATTTACAGGTAGGATCTCTACTCTGATCTCGGGTAGGACTATAGTTGAGAATATAGGTAATAAATATAACACAAATCTTTTCTACAGTCAACGAAAAATCTCAGTTTCAGTAGACTTTCTTTGAGAAAAATCTCAGTAGATCTGTCAGTCCTCAGGATTTTTTGAGATTTATGTAGGAATACATAAATCTCAAAAAATCCTTATTAACAAGTGACTCGTATATAGATATCTGTGTCTCTCTAATAAATAATGTACCTATGTGAATCTTATAAGTAGTAATTTTTATTAATCTTGCAAATCATTTCCGATTTTACAAAATTATATTAATCTTTCTTACTATCCTGTAAAATCTTCATCAATCATTGTCATGATAACATGATTTGATTTTCTGTTATGTTAATAAATCTCAATAATCCTCTTAAATATACGTATCTAACTGAAAATCCATGTGAATCTCGGTGAATCTTGTAAATCCATATTAATTATTTCTATGAATCCTGTAAAGCCTTTATCCCTATTAATAATGGTAAAACACTGTATCTATACTACATTCTCTAAATCTTTATAGTAAACGTATACTAAACTAAATTCAATTCTCTACCCCTTATTATTTATATATTATTATTCAATATTATTATTCAATTTAGATATTATTCATTAATATCTCTACCCCTTATTCTAATCAAATCACAAGAATGAGCCCGAAAGTCTGGGGCTTGTGTGGGAGAGGGGGCGAAATATGATCATTTCGCGAGCCACCATTCAGTGGTGGAATGAGGGAACACTATAAAAACTTAATTAACAAGGTCAAACATCAACTGATTTTAATATCTCACTGTGAGATTGTCACATTAACACCAAGCTGACATTTTTCCCATCCTGGGCATAGGCATATAGGCTCACATATAGGGAAATACTGGGTACCTAGTACTATGAAATTTCGGGTAAAGTAGGTAGGTACCTAATACAGGTAATTCCGGAAAATCCTTGGTATTACCCAGGTAATACTAAGTAATACTCAAATAATGGGTACCTAATAAAATAATACCTATAATAACTGTGCCAGTTTTTTTTCTATGTCGATATATCTATTACTGAGAGTATTATATTAGGGGTGAAATGCGCAAGAAATCATAAATACTTACCTAGTTTTACTTTTCATATATTTGTTACAAGTTACCTTCTAGGTTTAAGTAATAGGTTAGGTAGGCACATAGACATATTTAATCCAGTAGCTAGATTGAAAAAATCGAGGAAAAAATTATCAAGCTGCATCTCACTTGAGATCGCACTGCTCAAAATTATGTACGTACCGAGGTACCTACCTACACTTTATAATCATTTTTAACCTCGTTTTTAACAGTTATATCTTCTTCAGTACTACTTGGTTCTCTGGTTTTAATAATAACAAAGTTTACAGATTAATTCTGTAAACTTTTGCAATGGCTTCTGCTCCATTGGCGTGTCTTGATATCTCATTTATTACAGGCTCCTAATCTCGCTCCTAATTGGTAATGCCAATTAATAATAAGCCTGCCAAAATACTGTGAGGTCTCCTGCCGTTACTTACTGTCTCAAATTAAACTCAATATCTATACCTACTAAGACTAAGTACAATATTCTACCAAATATAGTATGTGTTAATTATGTACTTACTAGGTACTCAGATTGAGAATCGAATATGCAGACCTTGGTGCATGCATATCAAGGATTTATAATCGCCAATATCCATTGACTGTGGTCATGACCTCGGATGGTTTGGGGCCGAGCGGGATTTTCGCTCTTTACCCTCCCCAGTCCCCATCGCTGTAGTCCTGGACTGCCTCGTAGAGGTGGACCCCATCTTTCACCAACCCCGATCACAAAAAGTGATAGGTGTGAGTGATTCGTAGGGTCTCCTCCTGTCCTAGTGCTACCCTGCAGGCTGGGTAGGATCTTCTGGCGCTTTTCTGTCTTGTCTTGGCCGCATCTGGTTCATAGTCCATGGCTTCCCGTATTAGCGGGTTACCGAGCGGGTTACGATTTATACTCAGAATTCTAAATTTAGTTGAAAATAAGGTTATACTTAAAACATTCCTAATAGTAAACATTTTTAAGTTCTTCAATCAATTTATCACATTTTAATAATAATTGCATGTAAGAATCACAGTTTGTATCTAGGTAGGCACCTTCATGGGTATCGAAATTTGTTTAACAAGTACATGCTAATTAATTTCATGTCGAAATCGACCTTCGCCGGAAGAAATTAATAAGAATACATAGGTACATATTATGTGAATTCATGTTAACATTGCTGGGATAACAAATAAAACCAAGGTGTAGGTAATTATCTCGGTAGTTGTATTTGTGAGTATATTTGACTCATATTTGAGCTCGATATCCTACTTGAATTATGTATCGACATCGATAAAGTTATTGGTATGAACCAAAACGGTTCACACCAACCGGTTCTGAGTGGTAGTGAGCACGCGCAGTTTTAAAATTCGAGGGCTTTTTTCAAACAGCGCACGCTCAGTATCAATACAGAATTGGTGTTAGAACCAAAACAAGCCTAATTTATTCTAAGTTTGCTTAAATTGTCAAAATAACAAGGTACGTACCTGATACTCGACCAAATACGAGCTACATATAACGGTCTCAGACTCTCGATAATATGGAGATTTTGAACCCATTAAAATTGAGCGGTTAGTTATCGTAATCGTATACTGAGCATGCGCAGTGCCAAAAAGAGTATTCTTTTTGGCACTACGCATGCTTAATATAACATTACAATAACGACACGCTAAATGTTTAAGGGTCCAAAATCTCCCTATTAGGTGTAGATTTTGAACACTTTAAATTTTACTTTATCGTTATCGTAATCGGTATACTGAGCATGCGCAGTGCCAAAATGGTACTTTTTTGGCACTGCACATGCTCAGAATAACGATAACAATAACGACGTGCTAAAATTTAAGGGGTTCAAAAACTTCCTAATGGTGGAAGGAGTGGTGGAATCATCAGTGGATAACTTGGTAGGTAAGTAGCGAGGCAAGTAGCTAATATCAAAGCCTACATATAGGTATTCTAATTATGTAGACTTTGGTCTATCTTCTATAATATCCTGAGCTCGATTTGAAGTGTCCGAGGAAGTTTCATTCGAGATACAATCAAAAGACCTTCGGTAAATAATTTTTAAAATCGAAGATAGTAGATGGGTGTACATTCACGAAGTTATTACGTAAAAATTCAGTAATTAATTATAATTGATATCGAAATTTAAGTTATCTACCCGGTTGCCTTCTCTATAAAATGTTCGAACTAGAAAAAGTAAGTTTGTGATAAGTACCTATATTGAAAGTTGTCTTATCTGGTTTCTTAAGTGACAAGGCAATTCAAGTCAAAAGGCATGGAAATGTTAAATTTATGATATCTCTAGTTATTCTGGAATTAATTTGCAGGATTTACACTTTAAAAATCTATAATAATCTTTGTAGCTACTTAATTCTTGTTACGGTGCCACATGGTATTTTTTTTAAAATAAGATGGTTAACTTTTTTGTAATACTTAATGACCATTGGACATTTTCTGCAAGTTTAAACGGAAATTGTCGATTTTCAACTCTCAACTAGGCTGACACTAATTTGATTAAAAATATAAATGTGTCCATTTTATTGGCCGTTAAATTGTTTATTATATTACGTTTAGCATGTTGTGGTTTAACGACCAGTTTGCTGTCTTGTGAAGTGACAAAAGCCAAGATTAAAAGCGAGCAGCCAAGTAAAGCATAGACACATCGGTCCAAAGTTTACCGACCTTTCGATTATATTTCTTGCCCCAGACGGATATTTGATGTTATTAATCGAATTCGAGCAGGAATTATTTATTACATTACTATTAGGTGTTATTGATCGCTTGTCCAAGTTGTTCCGGAACCATAATCCGAGTCAAAATCAATTATTTTGACCGAGATTTTGGCTTATTATGCTTCTGGTCAGGCTACTATCTAATAATAATCGCTATAATCGGGACTAGTTATACTTTGGTAATTATTTTATTCATGTAAAATAAATTTAATGTGGTGCTGTAATTTCCACAAAAAATATTAGTTCATGATTGAATTTCTTACGTAATAATAAAATTCTCCATTCGATTTTAATTACCGAATTATCAATTTATTCTATTCGAGCCCAAACTTCATTTAAGAACCTCTACCAAAAAAATATATTTCGATGGTGTTTCAACATAAATCAAAGTTGATGCATAGACTTGGCATAGCTTACTATTTTGTCACAAAAGCCACAAAATCGTCACAAAAGCCACAAAATCGTCACAGAAAATCATTTGCTTTTTAAAAAAATTTCACAGAACCGCAAACTGTATAGGATTGATTTGATAATACAATATAGGGCAACTTTAGACGAGGGGTAAACCGCGACTATAATTTTGTACACCAGATTTCCTTCTCACAAGAGAATTCCTCTGATTTCCCTATGATTTCCTCTGATTTCCCCATGATTTCCTCTGAGTTCCTCCGAATTTCCTTTGAATTCCCCTGAATTCCCTTTGAATTCCCCTGAATTCCCTTTGAATTCCCCTAAGTTCCCCCAGAATTCCCCCAGAGTTCCTGATTCATGTACACCAGAATTCCCCCGCTGTTTACCCCTCGACTTTAGACCAACTTTTTTTATTAAACGTTGGATTTTCATTCTAGAAATTGTCTCAATAATAATACCTACTAGATATTTACAAGAAGTTGGTGGCTGACGACTCTAAATATTATCTTATCCTTATCACCTCATTTCTATCTAGTTAATAGAACTAATTATATGCAACGTACATTGTTCGATACGCTTCATTAAATGGACAAGTTTATTAAGTAAGTACCTACATATAAAGGAGTACAGATATTATAAAATCATATTTTTGAAATATTCAGTATTTGGTAATCAGTGGCGTAACTAGAATTTTTGGGCCCTTGTGCAGAACTCTTCTCGGGCCCCCTCCTCCTTAATTAATTATTGCTTTAAAAATATCGAAACATTCGGAACATTAAGACTCCTGTCTGTCGGGCGAATTATCAAAATAACATAAAACCTAACTGAATTTAATATGTTTCAAATTTATTTTGTAACCTCAAACTCTAACAAACAAGTAGGTATAACTAATAACATTTCTCTAAAAAAATCAACAAAATAAAAAAACGAAAAAAAAACTATAAATATACCTACTAAACGTTTCTCCTCCTAGCCTTTGAGTTGGCTTGCAATAGTTAACTTCTTTATTTCTCACTCGGACTGGGTCCCTCCGGGGCCTTTCAAACTCTTGGGCCCTTGTGCGTGGCACACTGCCGCCCCAACGTAGTTACGCCACTGCTGTTAATATGAAATTTACTTTTAGATTGAATCGGTATAGTACTTTGCATGTATTCATAAGTGCGTGGTTATGTGAAGACGAGACAACTGACTAAAAAAAATACGTTCTGAATGTAATAGTACATGTACTGGACCCTCTGAAACCGATATTTCCACTGTTACCTACTAGTTATCAAAAGACTAACTGAGTTACTCTTAGCAAACGTTAAAAAAATTTGAACTATCAACAAGTCAAATGTCAATATTTGTTACCGATGGTGCCACGATAATGCGTTTGGTTGGGAGTTTGGTCGGCCGTTCTCTTCAAAAACACGGATAACAGTTAGTACCTACATGTTACATGTAAAGTACGTGCTTTACATTTTGTGGCAGTAATTACCAAAAGTAGATAATGAATAGCAAGTATAAAAAAATTTTTCTTAAATCTCCTAAACGTCTCCGCGTATTTCACACCCGGTGTCCAGCTATTCCAGAACCACCGCAACCAATTCTTACACGTTGGGGAACGTGGATGCAGGAAGCTATTTATTATGCTCAATATTTTCAACAAATAAAAGCTGTGATACTACAGTTCAATCTTGAGGAGGATGCAGCTATTAAGGAGTGCCAGAGAACATTCGAAAATAGTGACGTTGAAAGCGATTTACAAAACAGTACGTTGTCGTTCGCGGACTCACTGCAAATAGTGGACGAAATAAATAGCCTGCAAAACACTAGATCACGCAAAAAATGAGCGCGTTAGGGAAAAGTTCGCAAGTGTGTTAGAGAAAGACGCCGGTTTTACCCGATTAAGACAAATTTGTGATGGTACTGTTGGTGAATCTTCAGATCCGTTAAGCAGTTCAAAGACTATTTTAAGTATGCCTGTATTATCTCAATGTGAAACGGTCGTTCTCAAAATATAAGCATATTTTTTCACCACAGCGAACATCACTCGCGGAGACAACCATAGGAACTTACCTGATGCTGCAAAGTTATTACACAGCTTCTCCAGTTTGTGATAAGAGTGACAACCAACCTCTAGATACCTCTACATCCTCTACATCCTCTACAACCTCTACATCGAGCTAGATAATAGGGCTAGTTTTGAATACATTGTATTAAATTGTACTAGTTTATTTGCGTCTGTTCCTACGTAATTTATTTTATTACGCTTATTATGTTGCGTACAGTCCAAGTGATAATACTGATAATTCATTACTCTTGCACTTTATAACTTACACTCGTATATTAGTGATGCACTTACCCGACTTGTATAGTCAATAAATATTGCCATAGAAGAAAGGTTTTAGTCTATCAAAGTACATCTATTACGTACCTAATTTTATCCATCATATAACATTTCTGCATCGAATCCTTATCTGAATTACAGATTACTTACTCGTAGACATTCCAAAGAAGAAAGGCGAAAAAAGTAAATAGTTGAACGCTTTGTCTATTCATGTGTGACATATTCTCGTATAGGTATCTAATAATTTTTTATGGGTTCATATTTAATTAAAACGTAAGTATTAGCAATTAATAGTGTTCCTCGTTTCATCGATTATTTTTATAGAGAGTGACAAAATAAAATTCATAATTTTCAGTAGGAGGATAACGTCGCCCGAGATGTCTCCAATAATAGGTGTGATTCATAATTCGGAGTACCTATTAATTAATTACATAGTATGCTAATCCATTTGCAAATAATTATCTCGATAGAATAATACCAGGAATATTGTGGTACCTCCATAGTAGAGTAGTAATACCGATTGAGCGCCCCTCCGGAGGGAGGGTGATCTTGAGACGCGGGGTGGGGGGCGTGGCCTTGGGACGCGGGGTGGGGATGACCTTGAATGACCTTGACACTTGGGTGGGGATGACCTTGAATGACCTTGACACTTGGGTGGTCTGACCTTGAAACGCGGGGTGGGGGTGACATTGAATGACCTTGACACGTGGGTGGTCTGACCTTGAGACGCGGGGTGGGGATGACATTGAATGACCTTGACACGTGGGTGGTCTGACCTTGAGACGCGGGGTGGGGATGACCTTGAATGTCCTTGACACGTGGGTGGTCTGACCTTGAGACGCGGGGTGGGGATGACCTTGAATGTCCTTGACACGTGGGTGGTCTGACCTTGAGACGCGGGGTGGGGTGGCCTTGACATTGGGGTGTCCTTGGCATTGGAATGCCCTTGACATTGAGATGACCTCGTCACCTTGAACGTCTTGGGTGGCCCAAGGTGACCTTGGGTCACCTTGGGCCACCTGGCCGCGAAGCAGATTGATCTTGAGACGCGGGGTGGGGGGTGACATAGCGGTATGACCTTGAGCGATAGATTTTGTGTGTACTCGATACATGAGCAATTAAAACGACATGTCGTCATTTATTTCTTGACATTGAGATGCCCTTGACATTGGGACGACTTTGTCGCCTTGGGTGGCCCAAGGTGACCTTGGGTCGTCTTGGGTGGCCCAAGGTGACCTTGGGTCACCTTGTGTCACCCGTGTCTTAAGATATTTTGACATTGGGATGCTCTTGACATTGGGACGACTTTATCGCCTTGGGTGGTCCAAGGTGACCCTGTGTCACCTTGGTCCATCTATCAATGATTACGGCATACCTGAGTCACCTTGGGCCGCTTGAGTGTCCTTGGGTGGCCCCGGGTGACCTTTAGTCACCTTGGGCCACTCGGGTGGTCCTGAGTGATGAATAAATGAAAGATGCTCAGTTAAGATTGCATAATATACTTTATTAGAAATCTGGTTACATTTGAAGCAAGTTTACATTTTACAATAATCCAAATAATATAGGTACATACTATAACACCGATGTTGGATATAATACAACCAAAGTAATTACTCTAAGTCTAAAAAAAGTATATATTAAACTATATCATTTTTATTAATCCAAGAATTGTGATCCTTCGAAAAACCCAGCCATTTGACAAATACTTTGTTGCCTCTTTTTCTTAGAATCCTCTCCACTAGATATACATCAGAGTGTTTGGTTTTTAATAGTTCCATTTCATAAAAGCAACCCTTAATTGGGCGAGCAGACATATCTTCAAGCTCATAAGTTGTGGGATTTGTTATGTTAATTTTCACTACTTTAAAAAGCTCCGTTGAAAAGTTGGGTGTAAATCCTTTGTCAAATACGCCCTTATATTTACTTATTCGAACTATGTCTCCAACTCGAAATTTGGGTTTTAATGCAATTTTAATGTGATTATACATATTTAAACGCGATGCGGGTGTGACATCGATGGGCCTCATACCAGTTGTACGATGCACCCTACTATTGTAAACTTTTGTAATGGTAGGCAGAATATCCAACCATTTGTATTTACCTCTAGCCGAAAATTCTTTATATAAAAAACTTTTTAAAGTACGTATTACTCGTTCCACGATTGCTGCCTTCTTTGTACTGTATGTAGAATAATGATTGATGTCGTGTTGTCTAACTAATGCGGAAAAGCTTCGGTTGTAGAACTCCGTACCATTGTCACTTTGTAAATTAACCGGAAAGTAGTTAGCTTCCTCAAAAATGCTCTTCATGGCTTGCATAACTTCGTTGCCTGTTTTATTTTTTACAGGTCTTGTCCACACAAACTTGGAGTAACAGTCAATCGCCACGAGAATATAACGATGTCCTCTATTATCACCAGCATAGGGCTGCATTTCGGCCAAATCAATCTGCCATAAATCTCCATAGCCTTTGATCACTGTTCTTCTCCTACGGAAATTTCTACGTGCCGATCGGTGTAACTCATTAACAACCTGTAATTTCACATTACTAGCCATCATATCTTTACTTATTTTGAAATTTATCTATCGCTAGCGTTTAAAAAATATTACATGCATGCTCCATGTATGCGCTTCTACATTAGTGTGGTTCACTTTACTAATGTTGTAACATTTAAAGCATTATAATTATGTTTTACTCGTGGCTGATAAACATTTTTCATCAACATAATCTTTCAGCTCAGTAAGGGATTCTCTAATATCTTTTATAGCCTTACTAAGTTTAATCAATTCATTCGTTTTCTGATAAAAAATTCCATTAACGCCATCATTATATTTTTTTATATAATTATAGAGGAAATCACGAGATACGGCATCTGCACCACCTGCAGGATCTGCAATATTCTTTAAACGTTTCTTCTGAATATCGATGTCACCACCATTGGTACGTTTGAAGCCTAGAGATGAAAGTTTTTTATCGGTATATTCCTTCAATTCGGCAATCCCAATCATGTTATCTTTCATATTTGCATTAAGTTTACTCATTTCCTCCAGTAAAATATTATTGGAAATAGCGCTAGATTTCTTCACATAATTGTATAAGAAATCACCCGATACAGCATCTCCACCATCTACAGGATTTGCAATATTCTTTAAGCGCCTATTCTCGATATCAAAATGTCCGCCGTCAGTAAGCTTAAAGCCAACACCCGGCGGCCCACGTAGAATTATCGACTTGTTCGCATCATGTCTTCTACGCCCGAACTTGTCAATAACGCCCTTCACCTTAACCATCTCTGATCACATATGATGCAATTTAGGTGCGTCAGAGTATATTATAGTTAGGGGCGCTTTAATGAATGTAGAATTAGTGACATATCTTATTTTCTAGTACACTATTTTTTCTTCCCTCAGTTCTTGAATCAAGCTCATAATCTCGTTATCGACATTATTATTCCCCGCCATTTTTGAACTCCATAAAAGACGTAGGCGGGCCACCAATTCCTGGGGCTTATTCCAGTAGACATAATCCACAGGCCTATCATTGTATAATTTCTGGGTGGGTATATTTGTTCCCCCTAAGCCCTTTTTGGCGGACCTAGTTAGTATTGTTGAAGATACTAGTGGTTTTATAATAAGACGAAATTTTTTTCCTTTGCTAGTGTTCAGACCATTCCTCACGTCGTAATTTAAATAGGGCGCCTTTGTCTTCTTTAGTATATCGCCATATATTTGACCTTCAGCATCTGTGGTATTAACTTCACCACTACCCAGAATCGCAGGATGTTTCAGAAATATTCTATCATACAGCTCGGAACTACCGGGATACTCTCCAACTTTCTTTTTACCCTGCCACAATGTTATATCTCCATTATCTGTAAAGCGTATTTCCGCATCACCAATTCGTAGTTTACCTGTAACAGCATCTATGCGCACGCCATACATTGTATCATATTTAGAATCTCCAGACTTTAGATTTTCTATATGTGTTTTAGCAATATCGCGGATTTCTTTCACACTGTCGGCAAAAGAAATTTCAGAACTTGGCGTGGTAAATATCGACGAATGGGGCGGTGTTTCCATGAAAGATAGGGAAGGCGGTCTATCAGGCACATTCATGAGAGCATCGTCGCCACTATCTTCTTCTGTATATGTCTCCTGGGTAGACATCCTCTTCTGTGCTGGTTGGATGTGTGGCTTTATTTCTACTGCCGAAGATATTGCTTTTAATGGTTTAGTTATTGGCTCATATATCTTCTCGAGTGCGAGCTGATTTTCAACATTCGCATTTTTAATAGAGTTGAATTTCTTACGTACGGCATCGGTTGCGAGAACCAATCGACGTTTTAAATTTATGCTGCTGGTAATCTCCTCAACATCACTGTCATTTTTCATCATTGTCGGCAATATAGCATATGAACGACGATATAAACTCTACGGTGTCTAAAGGACGATTGAAATATTGTTTTAAATATATCATGGATATATGAAACTGTCAAAACCTTTTCGATATCGCCCCTCGTTTACTTCTCTATCTTTGTCAATGACTAAAAATCCATATTTATCTGTCCAGCACTCTGCACACATTTCTTGAAATTGTTTAAATGTTATGTCCGGCGACACATGGTCGGAAAATATGTGGTGTAGATTCATGTCGTCCTGCTTAAACAAAACTATAAAATTGCTATTGTCCCGAATAAGCTGCTTCGGCACGCGGGAGTATGTCTGTGCCAGGTAGAAACAATCCACATTTCGATGACGGCCCATACTAAAATATGATCTTATAACATCCTGCTTTTCACATATTACATCGTCAAATATAAAGATGGAGTTCGGTTTTGCCTCGGAGGGCTCCACTATTTGAGCATTATTGCTAAATGTGTAAAATCCCAATCCTTTAATCGGCGCTAAAACATTATGCAAATACTCATACTTTGGCTGGTTTAGCGACTTTGAATATAGGTATACATTGGCAAAGCGTATTCCAAGCGGATGGGTAAGTAGAGATAGCATTACATTCGTCTTTCCGCAGTTTGAAGGGCCGATTATAATGCCGCGAACGGTTGAGGGCAATAGCGGGCCATGGCGTTTGCTAGCGCCGTCCAGTCCACATCCCACCTTTTCATCTAAATTTTCCACCAGGAAATTTTGTTTCTGCTTTACAATGCGCATCGTACCACGGCTGAGATCTTTATAAGCTAATGCATGTTATATCATCGCTATTTAAATGTCACCCACCATGCGATACACATGTAAAAAACGCGAACGATTAGTAAAGATCGGCGGAGCTGGAATAGTTAATTCTCTTATAAATAAGATCCCATTTGAATTACATCTGCCCGGAGGTTACCAGTATTGTGGGCCGGGAACCAAACTACATAAAAGATTAGCACGGGGTGATCCAGGTATAAACAAACTAGATCTTGCATGCAAGCAGCACGACATTGCCTACGATCAAAACAGAGACGATCTGGCAGCTCGACACAAGGCGGATTATAAGCTTGAACAAGCTGCTTGGGAGAGAGTTAAATCTAAAGACTCGAGCATTGGAGAAAAGGCCGCCGCTTGGCTAGTCACAACAATAATGAAGGGAAAGCAGCATCTTGGCATGGGCTGTACGTCTAAAAAATCCGACAGCACTCAAAAGAGAAAGAATATCATTAAAAAAATAGCTTTCGGCTCCGGAATAGTTCACAAGGTGCGTGATACACTGCGGAAGGCTGGCGGTAAGAAAAGCGCTGTAAAAGACACAAAGAAGGTGGCTAAAATTGCACTGCAGGCAGCTCGACGGCATTTAAAGATGGCTGGAGGGAAGCGCAATATTCGCATGCCTCGTGTAATACCCATCCCCAAAGTTGGTGGAATTCTGCCTTTAATACCTATTTTTGCGGGATTGTCAGCGTTGGGCAGCATAGTTGGATCTGCTGCAGGTATAGCCAAAGCTATAGATAGTGCAAAGGTGAGCAGAGACGAATTAGCGGAGGCAAATCGTCATAATAGAAAAATGGAGGCAATTGCTGTGGGGAAGAGTGGTAAAGGACTATATTTGAAATCATATCGCAATGGATTGGGACTTTATCTGAAGCCACAGAATTCAAAAAACTACTAGACGCCCTACCTCAAAGAGCTCTTACCGACGTCGATCTTACGCATTATGCCAAGAAGATGGCGATACCATATTTTCGAGGCGTTTATATGCGCGATAGTCTGCCTAGCTCCGGACCGCGCTACAACGAATCCTCCATTATAAATTTGGACGGTATAGATGGTCCCGGTACCCACTGGGTGGCATATAAGAAGCGTGGGGCGTTAGTTACTTATTTTGATAGTTTTGGAGATTTGCCGCCACCTATAGAATTAATTGTATACATGCGCAAGAGTTTAAAACCCCCTAATAAGATTTATTATAATTATAACAGACAGCAGAATTTCAATACAGTGTGGTGTGGTCACTTGTGCTTAAAGTATCTAAATTCCCAAAAACCAAATAAACTCAGTAGTGACGACCGCAATGGATCGAGACAGTATTAAGCGAATGGGACACTCACTAATTGCATTCTCTAGAGTGCGTAGTTTGCTCAAGATGACTAAGCAGCAATTATCAGATATGCCTAAGGAGGTGATGATTGGCTGTGCCGCACATGAAATTGCATTAGTGTGGGATAAGTTACCGGAGCATCTCCAGAATGATATTGATATATTGAAATATCAGTACTGTCAAGAACATTACTCCATTTCAAATGATGGCGATGGTAGCAGCAGCAATATTGATGTCAACGATGGCCCCCCACCACGAAAAATATTTTGCTGCTTCTGTAAGATGCGCGACATAAGTGTAGCATCAAATAATAGTGATGCCCCACCTCCACGGAAGAGAAAATTACATCATATTTGTTCTACACAATAAAGTAATACAGCACATACCAAGCACATTAGTTATGTCGCTCACTTTCACCCTATCAGGTCGCTCAAGCGTGCTTAGCGCAGAGTTTTATCCGGCCATCCAATTGGATGCAAATAGCCGCTATGGGCTAGGATTAACTGGATTCTACTCCTATAACTCGATATTCAATGTGGATGAGAGAAATAATGGTTTCCGATATAAAATTGATCCTAAGGGCGGATTCTACAAGGTTCGCATACCTGTGGGCGCCTATGAAATAGATGAAATCTATCTTGCACTGCTAAACATTATGCATATTGATGAAAAAGACGCAGCAAAAGTATTCTCTTTAAAGGCAAACAACAATACGTTAAAATGTGAGATTTGGTCAAAGTATGAAATAGATTTTTCACAGGGAGATTCAATAGGTAGTCTATTGGGGTTTGAAGCGATACATTTACGGCCAAATGCAACTCATAAATCCACCCTTCCCGTTGATATTATGAAAGTACGGATGATACGCATAGATTGCAACATTATTAGTGGGGCTTATCTGAACGCCGAAGAATCACATACCATCTTCGAGTTTGATGTAGATGTTGAACCAGGATATAAGCTTTCCAGGGAGCCTGCTAATATAATATATTTACCTGTTGGACCGGAAAAACGGCAGTTTATCGACAGCATCACTCTGCAGATATTGGACGACAGCGGCGATTTAATCAACTTTCGCGGTGAAAAAATCATTGTTAAGCTAGAATTAAAGAAATTATCATAATACTGATGTTAAACTAAAATGGGTTTCTGCTATAATCGTCATAAGTTATTCCCACTGAACATTAGTAGTAATAAAAACAGAGACCATTGTGGGAATAAATTCATTCGACGTAAGTGTGTTAAACAGTTAAGACATAGACTGTCAGATAAGGACCGAGTCTTTCTCCGATCTATAGGATTAAAGCTACGAAATTAATATTATTAATATGGCAGCCATAGCAACTAGTGAAAAGCTTGAAATTTTTGATGAACCTCTGCTTGATAATTCTCTGATTAGTCTACATGAGCACACATACAAACCGTATGGATCTCCAAATTTTAACAACTCAGATGAAATTCGTATTAGTATAAATTTTCAAGACCTCATTCTCGACATTGCAGACAGTTATATATTCATAGAGGGAAAATTTACGCCTAATGAGGCTGGCAAACAATGCTACTTATCCAATAATGCACTCGCATTTTTATTCGATGAAATACGTCTAGAAATGGGTGGTGAAAAGGTGGCTGAAGTACGTAAGCCTGGCATTACTACTACCATGAAGACGAGGGTCTCATTTGGTCAAACACAGGCACGAGCCCTACTAACAACTGGTTGGGGTCTCACCCAGAACAAGCAGGATATTTTTGACGCTGATAGCCACATATTCAGTGGTAAGCTGCCCCTGAAGGACCTAATGGGCTTTGCGGAAGATTATGCCAGAGGTGTAATGAACGCCAAGTTGGATCTAATTCTAATAATATCCCGCTCATTTAAAGACTCATACATCGGAGAGGTTGATGCAACATTGAAAATAAACAAAATCGAATGGAAGATAAGACATATTGTGCCCGAGGATCGGCAAAAGGTTAAGCTTTTCGATAGAATTAAAAAAAGCCGTAATAATGGTAAGGTTGGGATAGCATACCGTATGTGGGATCTATATGAATTACCTAGTCTACGTAATACATCTTCTGACATATGGGCCATTAAAACAACTACCAGCCTGGAGAGACCTCGATATATCATTATTGGATTCCAAAACGACAGCTACTCCAACAATAGATCAGAGGATGTTACGAAATTTACACATGCAGATATTAATAATATTCGGCTATTTCTAAATTCTGAAGTATATCCATATGAGCGTTGGAATCTAGATTTTAGCAAAAAGTTAGACTCGGCAGCCTATTATGCCTACGAGAACTTCCAGCGTGGCTACTATGACAGAGATATGGGCGAGCCAATGATGGACCTAGGCGAATTTAGAGAAAATCCTTTGTTTGTCCTTGACTGTTCTCGCCAAGCAGATGCATTGAAATCATCTACTGTGGACATCAAAATTGAGTTTGAAACACGAAAGTCAAAATTTCCCGAACAAACTCGAGTTTATGCGCTCATACTACATGATGCATATTTAACCTATGATGTGTTAGGAGGATCTGTTCAAACTGGTGTCATCAGCTCCAAATAAAAACATATTGTATCTCAATAAATTAGTTTTGTATAACTAGATACATATTATATTAATATACCATGTCGGTTTCCGACAGATATTAGAGTTGTAATCAAATAGGTAATAAATAATATGCTATTTCTAATATGAATATTTATTTACATTTTTCTTTTTTTACATACACAAATAATTTACAATAACTTAACATGATCTATTTGCTTGAGGACCCAACCTAAATCTATTATGAATAAAACATTTGGGTTGGTTTACATCTGTGCCAATATAGGATTTTTACTGTTGCTTACATAAAAAAAAAAAATCTAATTTGAGTTAATAAGATGTACAAACATGAATTTTCCAGAACTATAAGCTCTAACAATGAAAAAGGTTGTGACCTTTGGATTATAATTATTCATGGAGCATTTTCTGACTCGTGCTCAGAAAATGCTAAAAGTAGTGCTTCTAAATTCTCATTTCTTTCTACAACGTCATCCCCAACACTGTCTATGGCCGACATTAACCATCGTAAATTTTGTTCGGGCTCGGTTTGGTAAAATGTTATATCCGAATGACCCCAAGGTAAAGTTTTTGTTGTATTAGGAATGACGAAACGCTTATCATCATAGCACGATAATGCCACCTTATTTTTCATTTCTGTATATATATCATGTAGGTAGCTTCGGAATGTATTCATCTTTCTAAATATTAGACCTCCTTCCTCCACGATCTTCCTATAGTCATCTATGGACAGTTCCTTTCTAATTACAGATTTTTTCACGCCTTTTGCCTTTTTAAGCTCATTACCTACAGATTGGACATAGTAGGCCTTTGCGCCTGTGCCGTAGAAACTAACTATCGGATCGGCAGGAAACTCGTCTTTCATGTTACCCAGAATTGATGGACCCTTAGGAATGTTGAAAATATTTCCCTCTTTATAATTTGATGTATCGAATTTTTCTGGATTTTCAATTATAAAGTCATAAAAATTGTTCGTAAAAACTTTTATGATTAGGGAATCCGTGTCAGTGTACAGTAGAGAGGCATTCTCGCCATATTTACGCTTAATAACATCATAGAAAAAGCCATATAGTACTGTCTTGGATAATTCCAAAACAGAAAACCCGACATAAATGGGCTTATTATAAACAGCCCTTAGCCTTCCCATCTGAATCGCAACAAAATCTTCGGAGAAAATCGTACATTTCTTAAAATTCGGCCGAGATATTAGTGCATTCGCACCCATAGATCTTCTAATACTCTCCCAATGAGTTACTAACTTTATATCTTTTCTGTTATCCACATTTTCCATAGTCTTTCCGAAAATAGCATTGTTCATAAGTTTAAATAGATCCTTTTCAAATTTACTTGCTGTATTATTTCTCATCTTGGTATTCAGATCTATATATATTTTTAACCACGACGACTGATTAAATTTGAGGGCTCTGTGTATTTTTGTTACTATTAGACCATTCTCTATAGCTTGTTTTAGGTTTCTATAATGAACAATATATCGTTTTTTGTCATTTAAATTCGGTATCAATTTTGGTAATTTCGTTTTTGCGCCCGGTGGAACAACGCTTTCTACTAAGAAGGGAAGATCCGAATGCAAGTCGTGCAATTCTTGGGGGTAGTGCACATCTACTTCCAGCACCAGCCCCTGGGGGCTTTCGTTTGAAATATTCATAATATCTAGATCTATTATTTCTCTATCAGACAACCACTCAAATCCACCTGTTGGCAATGGTTGAGACATACTATGTCCATATAGGTTTGTAGCATCAAGGTATGCGATAAATGATGATGCCTCATTGGGATCATAGTTCGGCAGAAATTTATTATTGGCGACATGCTTCCTTTCTGAACACTGACTGATTCCACCTCTTATTCCCTTCTTGAAAAAGTGGATCATGTCTATGTCCGTCAGCAGTTCTAATTTAACCTCCGTTAATTTTAGCATCGCATCCCAGGATAATCCGGGAGCCGTATAATATTGGGCGGGGTCCAGTCCATATTTATCTAGGCCAAATTTGCGGAAATTTTCAAATACATCACATAAAAGAAGCACATCTGACTTTAAATAAAGGTCTGAATATTCGCCCAAACTTTGGCAGCCAAACAGGTTCCACACTTTTTTAGCTCTATCATAGTCCTCTTCTGATAGATGCTCATCATTAAGGTTATCATAAAATTGTTCTTTGGAGGGGAGATTTTTGGTATTCAACTTTTCTAAACTGTCCACGAAACTATATGGAAAAACACCCTTCCGTCTCATCAAACTGAATTTCTCATTTTCGGGAAAAAACTTTCTCATTGTAACCATTTGATCATCCGCTAAGTCCTCGCCTAAATTTTGCAATGACGCTGCCATAAATTTAAAACTATCTATAAATCTTAACTTTATGAATCTTCTTTTTAATTCCCCCTTATTATTAGCATAATCGTGCATATATAAATGTTTTGTGAAGGATATATACTTTTCACTGTTTTGCGGTATTACATCAATCCTATCTTTATGGCGGCATAACTCTTTTAGAAAAAGATGGCTGTCGTAGCCCGACATGTTGTGTAGTATAATGGGAATAAAACTCGGTACTTTGTAATTTAAATTACATATAGAATGTGCAGCACCGAATCTTATTTTTCCGGTTAAGTGGCAATGATCTTTCACTTTGATATCACTCTCTGTGAATGGCTTTTTACATATGCCGCAGGTCGTCGCATTTTGAAAGTCTTTCCTTTCTTGTTCAGTAAGTTTCACCATTGGGACTATGTTTTTCATATGTTTATTATAGATTTCCCTTAAATCTGCCTCTATACGTGAAACAAAAACTTTAGCTGCATCTGGCCCTTGGTACATCTCAAATTTGGAAATTGAATCATCAAACGAGCATTTTATAAAATATGCGAAAGAGTAGGGTACATGACTAAACGTTTTATTTGTAAAAGAACGATGAGAGCTTGGTTCGCATGTATCTATTGGTTTCAAAATGGACTCAAAATCGGCATACACCACGAATGGTACCTGCATTTGTTTCTCAAAGCTTTCAAATTTTAATATATTTTCGGGCACCTCTTTCCCATATTTATCAATCCTAAATTGTTTTGAGGGTGTTGTTGTACAAACGTGATTACAATCATTTCTCTGGTGCTCCGCAAGCCGGCATTCATTTGGAAAATATAGCAAACAGCCATCACAAAAGTAATTTTTATGCCCATAAGCCGATATTTGGGATGAGACCAGCCTGGACAAATCTTTTATCCAGCAATAATGTGTATTGGCGCAGTCTATATTGCAATGATGATCCATATCACATTCATGGGAAATTAGGAGCAAATTTATATGTACACGCAGCTTTTTTCCAGAATAACGCAGAGGTCCTACAACTTCATATGTTACCCTATTTTTTTCAAATTTCTTTTCTAGGCCATACGCATTAATTGAAATATTGTTCATTTCTTCAAATTTTGAAATATCCTGCAATTTTACTGGGAAATTCATCCCTGTCAAATTTAAAACTCTAGAATAATGCGGGTATGATGACACTCGATATGGATGGCCATTGATTGCAGGAAACAGGGCCGAAGTAACGGCCCATGCAAAACAGCGATCATCATGATTTTCCACATTTACTACTGCCTTCTTATTTGATATGAACTTGGGCAATTTGATATATGATGAGCCGCGTAGAGGACTGTACTTGTTGATATTAACCTCCACGAAATCTATATGTTCGAGGGCCCATCCTATAAAGAAAGAATTTAATAATAAACTATCATAATGATCTATCATAATAAATTTTACAGACCTGAATTGCGCTCTTGAAACTCTGTAGTTTGTGAAATCATCATATCTACAAACGTATCAAAGGCATCGCTCAAATTAGTCCCCTGGTCCAGTATTTGGTTGGAAGTATTGAACGATTTTATATCTGACACTTCTTTTGTTTGCAATATGTACTTGGCAAACGTCTCCATATTTACCTTCACTGCACTATGAGCTCGCAGTGCTTGTTCCAGTATGTGCAAAATTTCATCCTTAATTTCATTAAAAAAACTAATATAATCTAGGTGATTAGTTCCACTATGAACTCGGTAGCTAGCAATCTTATATTTGAAGGCACTCTGAATAATTTCAACGCCATCTCTTAAAGTAATACATGAATTTGTTCTATGCTGCAGTGTTCTTCTGTGATTTTTCATTTCAGTTGTTGTTAGGGTCACATTGCAGCAATCACAAGTTTGGAGATTCGTTGATGTTGAAGGAGCATTATGGCGGTTGCAAATTGGCACATTTGCAGACGTTGATGGCGCATTTTGACAGTTACACGTTTGATCATTTGTGGACGACGATGAGGGATTTGAATCCAATTTGGACCGCTTTGTTGGAGGTTCCTCTTGCTTTAAGTTCCTGCATGATTGCCTCTGGTGGCGACGCAAATTATCACTACGAGTAAAACTCACACCGCAAGCACTGCACTTGTACATATCTTACGCTTTACTGTAGTATCAGGCCTAACTAGCAATGATTGTGTGTTGCCCTCTAGTCTCTTTTATAAATAGGGGATCGCTATGCTCACCCCCACCCTGCATCCAACCAAGGTCATTCCAATGTCAAGGTCATCCCAATGTCAAGTTCGTTCAAAGTCAAGGGCATCTCAAAGTCAAAGCCACCCAATGTCACCCCCCACCCCGCTTCTCCAGATCGCCCCCACCCCGCGTCTCAAGATCAATCTGCTTCGCGGCCAGGTGGCCCAAGGTCACCTTGGGCCACCCAAGACGTTCAAGGTGACGAGGTCATCTCAATGTCAAGGGCATTCCAATGCCAAGGACACCCCAATGTCAAGGCCACCCCACCCCGCGTCTCAAGGTCAGACCACCCACGTGTCAAGGTCATTCAATGTCACCCCCACCCCGCGTTTCAAGGTCAGACCACCCACGTGTCAAGGTCATTCAAGGTCACCCCAAGGTCAGACCACCCAAGTGTCAAGGTCACCCCCCACCCCAAGGTCAGACCACCCACGTGTCAAGGACATTCAAGGTCATCCCCACCCCGCGTCTCAAGGTCAGACCACCCACGTGTCAAGGTCATTCAATGTCACCCCCACCCCGCGTCTCAAGGTCAGACCACCCACGTGTCAAGGTCATTCAAGGTCATCCCCACCCAAGTGTCAAGGTCATTCAAGGTCATCCCCACCCAAGTGTCAAGGTCATTCAAGGTCATCCCCACCCCGCGTCCCAAGGCCACGCCCCCCACCCCGCGTCTCAAGGTCACCCTCCCTCCGGAGGGGCGCTCAATCGGTATTACTACTCTACTCTCCATCGTATAGATATAAAAAATTGAATAAAAAGTCGATACCGACGTTTCTATCTGTCGGGTGTCGACTTTTAAAGTAGTTATGTTCTGTAATTAATAGTTATTAAATAATTGCCCTTCCAAAACAAGCAACAGGAATTCATAAGTAAATGGCATTTAATTTGTAGGAGGATAACGAAGTTGAAATGACGAAATTCACTATGAGTTTAACGATTTAATATCGTTGGTTTTCTTTCCCTCTCGTCAGTTATTCTCGATAAACTAAAGATTAAATAAAATTGAAGGAAATTAACATTCTAAGGGCCGGTCTTTCCACCTCCTTTTAAGTTCCTGATAACTATTTGGCAGATTAGACTGTGAAAACTGAAATACTGAAAAGTCACATTCTAATCTGCCTAATAGTTATCAGGAACTTAAAAGGAGGTGGAAAGACCGGCCCTAAGTCTTAAAATCTTAGTAGTGGCGAGAAACACACCGTAGTGCCCTCTTTGGGTCTGTGCTACTATGTCTGACAATCTTAAAACCTGTTAAATTGTGTTCTGTGAGGGATTACCTCGAATATTACGAATTTGCTAATTTCAAGAAGTAGTAGGTACATTACAGTTTTGGTCGAGCTTTTGGTTAACTTATTCAAGTTCAAGGACTCTGGTATTCGTTTGGTAATTTTTTTATTAATAAAATCAATAGGCTTATCCAAGAGTTACTTATATTAATTGAACCTTGTATTAATCACAGATTAGTGAATAACCGAGGTTATAATTTTAGTTGTAAAAACCTTTGAACTCAAGTCATAGAACCATTCTCTGATTACGAGGCACCTGTCCAAGCTGGTGCAATTGTTGAGCAATGACCGTTTGGACTACTTGTTACTTGCTACGAAACACTCTAACATAACCCGCTATCGCACTTGTAACACGTTTCTTTTGTTCCAGGTGGGCGCTTCCTTCCACCTCACCAATGTCCAAGTGTACGTCGTAGACCTTAAGAAGTGCAAGCCGTTTGGAAACTCCTCGCTGGAATCAGCGCCTAATCCTTTCACGCCGCATCAGAGCATCCGGAAGAGTTTTTCCAAGGCTGACCGGCCGCCCAGCCTCAAGACGCGCATGTTGGATGTGAAGACAATAGAGGAGAGCACTTCCGGTACGGACCCAGAGGAAGAGTCGACCGCAGACATCACCAACCTCAAGGACTATAAGGAGATATTCAGAGGGCATGGATGTAAGTCTCTTATAGAAGATGTATTTTTTGATGTAAAAGAAATTAGTAGTAGCAGACCAGTTTCAGACTTTCAGACTGCGTATTGTGACAGTACGTGGAGCTGTATGTCAGAACGCAGCATAGATTTCTTCATACAGTCAGCAGTGACCATTGACGATTCATTTGAGTGGTCGAGCTACGGGCTACGGTATGGAAACCATTTATAAGAACAGCGCGTATAAGCAGTATCTGCGTTTGACGGTATGCTATTGATGCTATATGTGCATGCTGCGAACGGCAGCATAAGATTAAATAGATGGGTAATGTTCGCCTTTATATAGAACGAACAAATATTAGTTCGTAGCTATCTGTTCGAGAGAGTGTTATATCCCCGGTTGAATAACTTCTAACACCTCCACTGGCACTAAACAGTATTTCTTCTGTCTATTTCGAAGCGAATTTATATGGCTTCTGGCTCCTACAATCAATTATTTCGGCATGAACTTCACGTGACCACCATAGAATCGTAATAAGGGTAATCCGAAGTAGGGATGCCGACGGGTACCCGGGTACCCGATAACGACTTGCTACCCGGTTCCCATTTTAAGACCCGATAACCCGTTAAAAACCCGATAATCTGTTAAATATCCGATAACCCTCTAAGCACCTGCACTCGGTCGGCCTCTGTGTGACTCATCTCATATTCATATGACAACTCGTTTTTTTTTTGCGGCTTTGCATTGACGACGTTGTTAACAGATTTGGCGATATAAAATATGATCTGAATTGGGAACTATTTGCTATGTTGAATGCTATGGGTTGATATCGCGTAATAGATAAATAGCGGGTAACGGGTAATTAACAGGTATACCGGGTTATTAACGGGTAGCGGGTAATTAACGGGTAGCGGGTAAATACCGGGTATTGAAAACGGGTACCCGGGTAGTAAATTTAACGGGTATCGGTATCCCTAATCCGAAGAGGTAATCACTGGCGGGCAGCACATCTGACCCAGAGAGTTAGTTAGGCACCCTATGTTGGCACTTGGCACTGGTAGTAGCGCCTATCAACGTATAAAGTAAATAAATACACATAGAGGAATCGTAAATAGGAAATTGTGATTGGGGTGCGAAGTTATTGGCCCTATGAACTCACCAAAAATTCAATGAACGAATGTGAGTTCAGTTCTGTTTTACATAGTCTGCGTGTGTCACTCACTCAGAGAAATATAAAAATAAAGCCTCGTAATGGTTAAACTGCAAAAAATATAAATTCAGATCAATAATTTGCCTGCTTATAATTGAACCAACTAGCTCAAAACTTTAGCGTGACTCAACGGATTTAAGTATTTGGAGTTGCAGTCTTTCTTGGCATTGTCACCTATGAAGAAATTAAGTTGTGGATAACTTTATAATATAAATTTTACAGTATCTAAGCACAAATATGTACAATAGCTATACTTGTGTATTAAGAGCTCAAAGTAATACATTGCCGCTCTGAGCGAGAAGTTTGACTTCAACTATCTCACGAGAGCGGAAATGTCACATGATTTTTTCTCGTTTTTTCTACACTTTACTCTCGCCGAGCGACAAATTAACCAAAACGCTCGCTCCTCCAAAAAGTGCTACTTTGTGCTTTCGTTTGGAAGCGCAAATTTATACTTTGCGCTCGGTTGTAGGAAAAAGACATTTTGTGATTAGTTTTGACATCGCAAAGTTGACTTTTCCTAAAAAGCGGCCACAAAAATGTTTACTCTCGTTGCCCTCGTTGCTATTATTGATAACGAATGCAAAGTGCTTTGTCGCTCGCTGCACAAAGCAAAAAATAGTAAGAATTGAAAAAACCGCAATATTTTCAATTTTTATTAGTAAGAGTATTAAAAGTTAATGAACACGATCTTTTCAATTCAAACATAAAAAGAAGTACAGACAATATAAATATATACAAAAGGCTTATAGCGTTATTAAGTGCGTACTACTATTAACTATTAAATTGATTGTATTTATTGTTATTCTATAAAAGCATCGTTTAAATACTTATACTTAGATAAAGAAAAGTTGTTGTAAATTAATAATGTATACGGATTTCTTGCCTCCATCGATTGTGTTGTATGGTCTTCGATTCTATTGTATGTTAAAGATGTCCGGTATAAAACAATGTAGGTAATAAATAAGTAGGAATCTTTTAATGTTAATGATACCGTAAAATACTAAATACTACTTGAAATGATTGCAACTTGAAATTTCAATTTTTAAAGTTTTAATTTAAAAGTTATTTAGTGTCCACTCAAAAATGCTTCATTTGGATATTCTGGAAACGTTTTAAAAACACAATAAGTTGCTTTTAATTTGATATCTGAAAGTTGTTAATGTCTCTTTTCGCATTTTTAGGTATGTAATAATAAAGTGTGTTTCGAGTTGTCTACAGATACCCACGCTTTCCATTATTTCATCTATTAAGTAATTAGTAGTAGCATTAATTGAAACTCAATCATGATAGCAGGTAATTCAGCGAGTATAAAAACAAATTAAATAGGTACCCAAATATCTAAAAATAGGAACAATTTATTATACTTGCATTGCAACCATGCATCTTACAAATTTTATTTCGTTCATTGCCGCTATACCTTGACTTTCACAGCCACAGTCTATGACCTATAATGTTTGTTATTTTAATTTTTTATTAAAGTAGAGATACTTTATTTATCCTACTGCCACTGGTGATTTACCCACGGATTTATCAGCTGAACTGCTTCTGGTTTCTGCCATAGAACTCGTTTCTTACTGGAAAGACGGGTCTTTTTTCTCACGGAAATAGCGGATTCGGTTTCAGAACATTCATTTTTAGGTAAACTCTGATGTTGACATCATTCAACATAATTTTCTGTAGTAGAAATTAAAATTACATGTATGAATTCTGTAAATATAATACATTATATTGTTTAAAATATTGTTAATCAACACTTTTGCTGATCATTTTTATTGGTAATAATTGTTCAACTGAAGACGGACATAATATTTCACAAAATAATTATTGTACAGAATTGTGTGCAATAGGTGATGTGGGTAATTATTATTGTCGGCTACTTAAAAAACCTACGTTCTTGTTTGCTTCATACCTCCTATAACAAATCGATTTTTTTTTAAGTTAAAATAAGGTCTTCTGCAGTAAGTAAGGCAGGGAACGTTTATTATACGTGATTGAAAATAAAAGGTTTTTTATTTCAAGTCATGGTTAGGTGAGGTGTACCAACACATGGGTACTATTCATGAAGGTACCTCTGCTCTCTTTAAGAAAAATTATGTATACATATATCTAAAAATAAAATCTAATTAACATTTATCCTGCTAGAAAAATAATAAAGCAAACATTTTTCAATTGCATGTCAAATAACTCTTTCAGACTTTTATTGTGTAGTAATGAATAAAGTAGATAACGTTTTCATCTAATTGAATAATAAATAATAATTTGTACCTATCGGGTGTATAATTTTAATTTACAATCCGTGCCTACTATACTTTTGTATTATAACCACAGCTTATCATTGTTATGGTAAGCTGTGCTATAATTTTTCAGCTATACAGGGTGTCCCACGGTAACGATTAAACGTATTTCAGAGACTACTTCGATTTTGATTTTGAAAATTTGGGCAATAGTGTTTTCGGGCATGCCCTTCGCACCTAAAATAATGGCGTCCACATAACGCTTCCGGTTACACCGGAAGTTGATATTACCTTCGTTATTTTAAATTAAACACATTGTATATTATTACAATTTTGAAGTCTACGTGAAATCTTAAACACATTTCATGTAGATGTCCTATACCTATATTCAACTGTTTTTGAAATATTGAGAGGTGAATATTGACATTTTGGAACTTTGACACCCTGTAAAATCTAAAGGGTTTGAGATCAAGCAAAACGATTTGCACATTCCTAATCTTAACTTTTCATAAGCTATCGTTTGATACTAATATCAGATTTATCCAGAAATAAAAAAAAACTCGATTAAATTTAATCTCTTGGTTAAATCTGAAATTAGTATCAAACGATAGCTTATGAAAAGTTAAGAAGGAATGTGCAAACCGTTTTGCTTGATCTCAAACCGTTCAGATTTTACTGGATGTCAAAGTTGAAAAATGTCAATATTCCCCTGACAATATTTCAAAAACAGTTGAAGGTACAACCAGAAGCGTTAGGTGGACGCAATTATTTTAGTTGAGAAGGACATGCCCGAAAACACTATTGCCAAATTTCAAAATTAAAATCCAAGTAGTCTCTGAAATATGTCTAATGTCTCGTCGCCGTGGGACACCCTGTATTGTAGATGCATATTCGAAAATGTGAACTTATCAATTTTCTTAAATAATTCAAATTTACTCATATGACTATTGAGAAATTATCAAGTTTGACCCAAATTTTATTTTTTGATGCCTTACTTTAAATTTGAATAGAATAGGTAATCAACGTTAAACTAAAGCGGTAAAAATTTGCATAAATAAATATGGGTCGGCTGTGTATCGTGTTCTTTGGCTGATACATTCAACCGATACTGCTGAAAAATTACTTTCATTTTAAATATGTACTTTATATGGAAGATACAGATCGCAGCGAGTTTCTTTCTTTGGTGTAAAAGTGTCGACATTAACTAGTAAATCTTGTTGACGTCATTGTCGTATTTCGTGTGGCTACTGCTATTATTATTCAAAATGATGTTATTTTACCAAACAGCGAAGCTTGTAATTTGAAATTTAGTAATTATGAGGTACTTACCTACTTACCTATTATTTATAATTTTGTATACTTAGTCCAATGATGCACCATTTTCATCGATTTATGCATCGAGTCGGTGGTTCAGAGTTTAGTGCGGGAGGGGTAGGGATATTATTATTAGATAAGTACTTCCTGTAGAAAAAAAAATTTGTAAGTAGGTATTCTAGAAAGAATAATTTTAATGTTAGATTTTTGAGAATACGAGTTTAAAACATAGCATATTATACTTACAGCAAGCAACTAAAGTTTCAGCCCCTCGGCTAATTGTAAAAAACTACTCTAGGTAAAAGATCGTAATTTGTAATTAATAAAATTTAAAATCAGAAGTTTTTTTGTCAACCGTTATAATCTGGATTACTTAATGATTTTGTTTGGAACTAAAACTGGCATCTTACTGGTACTGGAAGCCTGATTTGAATACGCATATCTCACAATTCTTCCAATCCTAGTAGATACATACAATTTCGTCTTGCAAATGCAGCACTTTACTACTGTTCTACTGAACAATACATAATTTAGAAAACCTTTGAAGGTATTATTAATAATTTGATCTGCAAAAAAATTACAAAGATTCGGATATAATACATATGCTAAGCTAACAACTGCGGGTAGTATGACTACTTTAATCTACCATAATCTACTAGTAAGCCACCAGATTGCCTGGTAAGGGTACAAATAGTACGGAGCTGTGACACTAGACGATAGTGGAGATGATAGATAATAGAGCTGATAGGAAAATAACGTAAAACAACTCGATCTAAGCACAGCTTCGTTATGCACGCGTTCATTTAAGTACACGTTATGTTTCTATCAGCACTGTCTAAACCCCTCTATAATCTCTAATATCATCTAGTATCACAGCTCCCTACTGTTTGTACCCTAAGAACCTCCGAGTGATGCGCCCAAAATCTTAGTTGCAATGGTTCTCATCTAAATCAGGGAATTTTGATATAATGTTGGATTTTATCTTTTTCTATACGTATACATATTTGTATAAATACGAATATTCTGATGAAGTTTGTTTTCAGTTCATGGAGTTTAAAATTTGAAAACCGTTCTTGAAATATTTCAATTTAATTTATTATTTTTTCAATTTGAACAGAAGTATAATTTCAGATTTGAAAAACTTCGTGTTCTGTCGACTTCTATTCCTAGATAGAATATTTTTCTTATTTACTCTGAATTATGAAATCATGAATGATATTGATTGATTATGAAATCATGAAAAATAGCATGTTTGTGAAATGTTGATATTATGTGACTTTCATAGGGGTTAGTCAATAGATAACGAAATATTTATTCAAATTTTTGTTTAGGTCTCATTTCCCATGTGAGATTTCGTTTCCATAAAACCAAGTCCTGAATTTCATTTAGTATTGTAGTAGTTTTTATGCAATGCAATTTTAGAAATTATAAGTTATAAATTTTTGTTTTTCAAATAATGTGTGTTTCCTTGTCATACAAACTACTTAATTATTGGAAAAAATAAATAGTTGTCTGGAGAACCTAGAAAAGTCAGGGAATTTTATCAATTTTGCAATTCTTAATTTATACTTGTATCAACATTTTTAGTGTAAGTATACACGAGTGTATACCTATGCTATCTGAGGCATAATCTATGATTTCCTTTTTACTTTTATACGAAATACGACCCAGCAGGCATTTTCAGTATTGTCTTATCCATATCAATCAGCTAGTAACGGGACGCTATTTGAAAATTAATTAAAAAGACAAAATCCAAATTATATAACAAGTTACTAAAATAATTACTTTGACACAGTTTAATAATAGCAGTAGTAACACTAACACTAGACCATTTTTCATGTACTTAGGTTTCAATGAAGGTTATTTACTTACATAATTGTATGTATATACGTATGTATGTATTCGTAAAAATATATAATTTTGTGGATATCATTGAAGATACTTCTGCATTAATTCGTATTTTTGTAAAAAACGCATCGTTATAAAATAATAGGTTATTGGCTTCATTCCTATATAAAGAAAAATTAAACAATTATTATTATAGAATATGTTACATAGACCATTACACATTTTTATAGGTAATTGTTGCGTAACGTGCCGGATTTTCAGGTGCAATATATTTATTAGAAATTGCTGTACTTCCAGTTTTAGAGATTTACAAATAATTTTGTTATACCAAACAGCTCCTTTGTGCGTTTTTTTGGTCATGTTATCACATCCAACATATCGCTCAAATACTCAAATTAGTCACAGTCACAACAAAATATAGGTACCTTGTATTGAAATACAAGGCGTGTAGCACCACTTATAATAAAATAACGAGAATAATAGTGAACTCACTCACTTATCTACGTGGAATAAAATCAGTTTTTTTAGTTACCAATTAAAGAAACCTTTAAGATTTGAAGTAGTTCACATATTTGTGCACTTAGGGACATTTACGTTACTAAATTTACAACTTTTAATCATAGTTGTATCCGAGGATATTATATCGATAATTCATTTACTTATAGGTTTTCTTTAAGATTTAAAATTGAAAATGAGATATTGGTAAATAACCTTTATTTAGAGTAATCCGGGAGTCATCAGTTTAAAACAATTATTGTTAATTTTATTATGACTTTATAGAACATAAATTTATGTCAGAATTTATATCCTAGTTTGAATGTACCTAGTTATAATAGGTAATGATATAACCACAGATGAAGGATTAATTAACATAAATAAGTTGAATTTGCTGAGTCTGACCCACTTATCGCACCTTTCTACACTTATCTACAAGTGAAAAATATCCTGCGCTAAAAATTGTATGAAAGTACCCAAGTACCTATAATGTAAATATTAAGATTTACACGCATTTTTACACCTTTTTTATTACTAATAACAAAGTTTACAGATATAGTTATATTCTCTAAAGTTTAGTAATAATAAAATAAGTAGGCACAAATTAGAATGTGTAAAGGCTTTATTTATACAAGCTTTTAATTCTGGTTAAATTTATTATTTTCTAACAGCATCATTTTTTAGTTTTTATTTAAGGGGCTTAAGCCTGTACGAGGGCCTGTAGGTACACATTATTCTACCAATTTGAAGTGTTATTTCTTCCTTTACAGTACAAAGAACTCCTCCACCAGAACCAGAGCCATTCCAAGAACCTGAAAGAGACAATTGTGGTAAGTGAATGCTGTTATTTTCGCTTTTACCTTGGCCTTTACTTATTTAGCTGTGGACTTGTAACTTTCTAGGTATCACTAACAGAAATCAGAAGAAATCACTTTTTTCATATCAGATTTGAATCAAGGGCTTTCTGTCAGATAGACAGAAATCATCGGAGATCTAGATACTATAGGTACCATATCGAAATAGAGAAAATTTAACTAAAATTACTTGTATTCAATATATTTAATTTATTGTAAAAGTTGTCTTGGTGTTACCCTAGGGATTATTATTATAATAAACAAATATTTTAATTAAAATAAAACTGAAAAAAAAAATGTTTTATTCAAATTCTCAGACTTGTCTAGTAATTATGTGAATCTAGCAGTTCAGTATGATTTCATGAAATTTATCCAAATTAGGTATGTACAGGGTATTCACGTATATTTTGACCCCTACCTACAGGGGTTATTAATAAAGTTTAAATACAAAAGTTGTTTGGTTTTTTACGTATTATCTTTTGGCTAGGCCAAAAAAAAATTGCATGTCGTAAATTTGAGGAAACCAATTGAACATAATATTTTTAAATGGGACACCCTGTATAATTTTAGACGCTTGGGAAAATATTTTTTCCCTGATCTCAAAAATATATATTTTGTTGACATTTGCACCGACAGTTTTCGAAATATTTAATATTTTACAATAAATCATAAAAAAAATATTAAAAAATAAAAATATTGGAAAATGTTTAAATAACTAAGGAGGTTACTACGAAAATCGTTAAATATTTTTTATTACTATTGGTTTCTACTGTTAAATATTTTTAGTTCTTTGTATTTTTTTATGGTACTCGCTGTCGAATATTTCGAAAACTGTCAGTGCAAATGTCAACAAAATATATATTTTTGAAATCAGGAAAAGAATGTTTTCCCAAGCGTGTAAAATTATACTGGGTGTCCCATTTAAGAATATTATGTTCAATTGGTTTTCCTAAGTTTACGACATGCAATTTTTTTTCGACTTAGCCAAAAGATAATATGTGAAAAACCAAATAACTTTTGTATTTAATTTTTTTTTATAACTTTCTTAATAACTCCTGTAGGTAGGGGTCAAAATATACGCGAATACCCTGTACCTACTTGATTCCATGCTATAAGAAATTGATATCTTGGCATTTGCTTATCTGGTACACTAAATTGGTGAGGTAGAATACTCTACCGTGACATAATTTGCTTTAATATACCTAATATGTATGAAAACACTAGATATTAGTATAAAACATACGAAGTGAAAGAGTTCGATGATCTGGTACAATAAGACAAGACAATAAACTCTTGCGTAAGGCAATTAGACAGAGATATAACATATTCATACACGCCACATTTTAGATGTTATTGGCTGGTGACTCGGGACAGCAGGCAAACAGCATTGTGAAACAATATAAAATATAACTATCTTGTTCTGACTCACCATCTATTTTTACCCATGTATTTTCATACCGTACATGTGCTATATCAAGCATTTTTGTTATATTTCAGATCCCGCCGCACCTCAGATATTAGGCAACATAAATTCTGACAGTTTCGAGGCTCTCTCATTAGATAATACAGTGAACAACTACAGGAACTCGCCTCCTCCTGCCATCAATGCCAATCAGTATTCTCGATCCAAATCGAACCTTGACCAGGTGTACGTAAGTAGACTAGTGAAACAACAGAATCGAGAGAACATCCTGCCGAACATTAACAAGACAAAACCTGTTGGGAAGTTTAACCTTCAAAGGCAGAGCAGTTGCAAGGATGTTCCTGAGGTGGTGCCAAAGACTGGAATTATTAAGCATAGCGTTTCTGAAGCAAATATTAATAACGGTTAGTATTACAGTTTTAGGAATAGAAATTGTAGACCTTAGAAGGTCTACATACTTCTCTCATACTTCTTACAGTTAGTTATTAGTTAAAATCGCAACCAAATTTAAAAATAATAAGTTCCTCCCTAGAGATAGTGTATCAGATTTTTTTTTTTTGTAATACTGTGGCTTATACACTAGTGTTCCGAATCAATTAAAGCTGGAGCAGTGGCGGCGCGTGAATATTAATTGTATGTGTTCTGCTTAGGGTTGCCACATTGGTCGAATTCAATTCGGGGATATTAAGTCTGGCCAGAGGCGCAAAATTTTTAAAATTTTCAAGGTCACGTGTCTTCCTGGCACTTCTTTCTGAACTTCAACCGGGAATTTCAATCGGGACCGTACAGCGAATTCCCGGTACAACAATCACAGAAAATCCCGGCCATGCCCATGTGGCAATCTTATATAATTCTACCAGATGCCGTGAATATATATATAAATAAACATACCACATTGACAAGCTGCAAGGTTCTCATCTCAGAGTTTTTGCAATCATTTGCATTTGCAAAATTTTATGCAATCTATATGATTCTAGATAATACATAACGATTTTTCGTTACCTGTTCATAGTGTTTACTTATATTATCCCAATATGCAGAATCTAACTGACTTCTTTTGTTTATTTTATCTAATAGGGCCAAGTTAACCTCATTTGACAAATGATTTTTAGTTATTTCATGTCTCTTGATGCTCTGACTTAAATCAGTCACGCCGTATATTGTCCATATTTATCCCCACCGAAAAGGAAGCACGGAAAACAAAAGAGTGCATTTTTTATATCACATCCGCACATCCACTCTTGTTTTGTGTATACATTATTGTTAAATTGTCTTTTGTAACTTTTACTTCGGCTTGTTCTACTAACTTCAATATTTAATTGTGGTGCTGGCCTACCTAATTCTTTTATTTTTAGTTTATGCTCATAAGGCAGAGAACCAAATAAAGTTTTTTGTAAAAACGAAACGCTATTCATTTTAGAAACTAAAAAATATCCGTGGACGCCTAAACGAAAATATTTACCCGTGCCACTCACAGAAATAAACGACCACGTACCACATCCTATTACGAAATATTACTGAATTTACTGCAGTGGCTGTTGTTGTTGCAGCCACATAAGGCCGTATATTCGTGTACTGCGTCACGTGCCTGATTAGCCAATAAAAACAAAGGACGCATCTAACTGTTCGCTGTGCACACATTTTGTATATCATGTTGCGTTTGCATATATTAATGCGTAGTTCACGTCGTAATAAATATTAATATAAGTTCCTAGATTTATTTTAGCCCGATAACATTTGGATTCTTTAAATTTTAAATATTTTGTATTTTGTTGATATTTAATATGCTTAAAAGCATAAATACATAAAATTTTATGTGTTCTGCAGCTCCGCAGCTCTTATGGTAAAACCGCCACTGTGCCAGAGTGATACTAATTGTTAAATTATTTAAGCTATCAGTCTTATTTTAATTAAATTGTAATAAATAAATAAAACATTTGATTCACAAGTATATTGTAATAATTATTCAATGGGATAGGTACTTTTACTTTCAAGCAGTAAACTGCTTTCATACTGGTTTTAGTTTTACTATTATTTACTGCCAGAAGCTCCTTTTTCAATAATAAATAAATAAGATTGTTGAAACATCCTCAGATATCCTGCTTACTAGTGCTTACCAAATCATGATAGTAAACTTTTTACATTTTTTAATGTTGTTATAGTAGTTCTTATTAGGATTTTCTATAAATTCAATTTAATTTTGATTAAAAGTTAATATTTTGGTAGTTAATCTTAGAATGTTGCAAATTGTAATGTGTGACATTTCAGAAATAAACTATTTAGCCATTAGTAGTATAAGAATATGAGTAGACTATTGACTGACAAAGGAAATTAGTTAAAACAGTTGAGCACATATCTTTGTTTAATATCAGTTAAAAATACATAAAACAGAAAAGTGTGTGAGCAGTTTATTTAACAAGATTTTTTTACAGGTTCACTGTCCTCGAGGAGTGCATCTAGAAAGAACTCATTTTCCAGACCTAGTCGAAACTCAAGTGTACCTAACGTATCTAAGATACCAAACTTAAACAGTGCCAGATCAGTTGACAGAAATATAGTAAAATCTCTTCCTATGTCCAACCGCCCTGTCGATATTTATGTTAGTTCAAAAATCTCTCCCGAGGAGAGACCCGTAGAAGAAGATGAAGAATTTGTTCCTGTGTCCATCGACAAACCTGTAGGGTTAGATTTAGATGACTTTTTACCTGTAAGTTATAAGTATCATTATCTTCTATTTGTAACAAAGATTAGCTAAAAGCAATAAGTATTTATTATGGGATGGTCTAATTAATCATTTCTTGAAAATATAAATAGACATGAATTAATAATTGTACATTTTTACAAATACTAAAACTATTAACTAAAATACAGTAATACATTACTTTGGTTAGCAACTCCAGTGTATGACTTTATTTCAGAAGAACCATAACACGACGGGTTTCCAGCAGCAGGTAGCCGATATGTCTGAGGCGGAGGTACTAGGTGTCATCATGAGAGGCCATGAGCCCATGATGGGTATCGTCTCCACTCGACAGAGGAGCCTAAAACTAGTCGTAGCTCAATACAGGAGTAAAGATATGAAGTCTGCAATAGAGACAGCCTTAGTGATGGATGATATGGCTGTACTTGTTGATATACTAGGAGTAATTAATAATAAATAGTAAGTCCTTTTTAAGTTAGTCTTATCAGAACCTAACCTTATTGTATATTCATTACCTAAAATATTGAGATGTAGAAGTAATTTTAACCAGTGTACACCCAGTGAATTTTGATTAAAAATTATTAAAAATTAAACATATGATAATCCAACTAAAAATTTATTTCACAAATTTGAAATGAAAAAGTAAATGAATATAAACCTTACCTACGTACCTATTCATCTTTACCAATATTTTGGTGCAGACAGTTTTGAGATTTTTAGAGAAGAAAGATCTATTTAAATGGTCATGTTCTGAGTTTTTTTATCAAAATTATATTTATATTATATTTTTCTGGAAAATTAACAACACTAAATAAAACAAATGATTAAATACATATTTACTCTTAGAACTACAGATTTGAAATGGGCTGTATATAAAAAAAGCCACATAAAACATTTATATTACATTTACTATACAAGTGCATTTTCATAAATTTATATAGACTATTTTGGTTAATATTTTCACCTTATATTCCTATTTCTTCTTCTTTCTTCGCTACCACCTCTACATGATAATCGAAATATTTATAATTTAAATTTATATAACATTCTAGTGTTAAATCTTTAAGGATTTACAAATATATATTTTTTGCAGTACATTATGGAATCTAGATCTGTGTGTTTCAATATTGCCGAAAATACCAGACCTGCTTCAAAGTAAATATGAGACGTAAGTACCATTACATTTCTATCTGTGTTATAATTTTTCCTATAAACTTTTTTATAAATAGTATTTTACTGTATAATGAATGTAGGCAAAACTGATTGCACTGACATTTGAATGCACATCTTTCCATTACAAATATGAATATTTTCACATCAGAAGACATAGAGTGTTAGACAGTCAATGACTTTCATAAATTATCTATTTTGTCAAAATTGTATCGGCAACTTTAAGCTCTGGAACTTTTGTAGAAAAAGAAATATGAAGGTAGTAAAATAGAGGAAATTGTAATGTAAGAAAAGAAGAAATTTATCAATATGAGTTTTATCGTACATAGAAATATTTATTCTACTTGTGATCTCATTTATATGAGAGTATATGTAGAGCAGTCACTGACTAGCTAGTGCTTTTATCCATATCACCGCCCGTAGATAAGAAGTCTGGCAAAGTAACAGAAAAAATTATAAAATGATGTCAACCTGTCATTTAATTTTTTTGTTCTATATTAGAATATCACAATCCAGAACCACAATATTGGAAATAAAAGATCAGATATTTGATGAACACATTTAACCCTGAAATTGGTGTGAAGTTGTTATAAGGTTTGAGAACCTTATAACAACCTCTGAGATTCGAGAAGGTTTTTCAGAGATAATAAATACATTAATAGCAAGTACAAACGAATTTGCAAAATACACAATAAAGAAAGAATATCTAGAAAATGCCATTAGTAAACAATTAAGTACATTACAGAGATAGATTTTTTTACTGATAACACAATTGATAATTTAAGGAGAGAAATCTGTAAAGGAGATTGATCAAAATTACGAAGGTAAGTAGTAAATAGTATATTACATACTGAGGCGGAAAATGTTTCATTACTGTCGAGCGCTGTTTAGATTACCGAGGTAAGCTATAGCGCGAGACAGGAATGAAACCTTTCGCCGAATTCATAACCATCTCTAAAAAAAAAAAAGAGAAAACGGGAATATCTCCATTTATTCATTCATATTTTTTCATACTACTTTTCAATTTAGAAGACAGTGAAAATCCGTTTCTATGACGCTGACATTATTATTTAATAAAGGGGGCATAAATTGTTGACTGTCACACTGACAGCAGTTGATTATTTTTTTAATTTGCTAAAAAACTAAAATCCAAAATTATTGTTATTGTAAACTGATTCTGTATAAATAAATATAAAATATAAGGGTTTTTCTGATAACTGATGCCTTGTCAAAATTAACCACTCAAAATACAAACATCACGTATCTTTCAGATGTTTTACTTTCCACCCTTGGGTGGAAAGTGATCACTTCCCGACCTGGACAGTAGCAACAGTTAGTAATGAGTAATTTTCAAACTTCTAAAAAGTCAGTAATAACCTTATTACATATATGGTTGTGAATAAACAATATTACTGGCTGAATTCGTTGAATTGACTAGTTTACGTATGTGATTATAGAGGACTATGAAGCATTCGTGTATAATGGGTTGCATAAAGTTGTTATACGAACGATCAGTTTCCACTCACACTGCAAGGCTGCAAACAATGAAGAAGGGTATTTACCATAGGCTTAATAAAAATCTATGGTATTTACTATAACCCCGATTCAGAATTAAGCAAAGTGCAATGACCGGAAAAAGAGTAGATCTGTGTTGTCACATTTATTTCTAAAGTATTCTTATTTAAAACAGGAAACGTATTAATTACCTTATTTACCCATTTTTTTACTTGTCTTTAACGTCCCTTATTCCTATTGTACTTTATTAAAGCAAACACAATGTTTAATTTGCTTTTACTTAATAATATCACAAGTATAAAGACATAATATATCTTTATACTTGTGATAATATCAAGGAATTTCGGAATATCTGACAACTATGAAAGCCGTAAAGTTAACGACAAGCTGTTTATCCTTATTTAACATACATATTCTTGCATTTTCCCTTTCTTTTTTCTGAGCCTCAACGACGTTGATTGGTCGAATTAGGAACCAATGGGAACCAACAAGCGACTGCGCTCGAAACAGTGGCGTGATGTTGGGTTATTTCGCGCGCGTTTCTTGACGGTAAAAATTTGTGGTAAAATTATCAGTGTATTTATTCTTTGTGTCAGTGTTTATACTTATTTGTGTTTGTTAAAAAAGTGGAAGTGCATATACTAGAAGTATTCTATAGAATAGTATACGAGTATATATTAACTGAAATGTGCCCAATGGTAAAACAGAATACGCACGCCCATGCTTCACCGCATTTTACCAGATCGGCGAGGTCATTCCACTTTGCTTAATTCTGAATCGGGGTTTAGTGACAGTTTAAATATAACAAATTTGATCCAAATTAGGTATTTCTAAATTTTTTCATCAGTGATGGCATCAGATTGAATATTAAATGTAAAGTATATATAACACTGATGTAGTTTTCCACATATTTCCACATAACACCAAAACACTATACTATTTGAGTGGAGTAGTGTTTTGGTGTTATGTGGAAAACTACATCAGTGTTATCTTTACACCAACCCCTTTCAAGATAAAGTATATATTTTTACATATTTGGATAAAGCATTTTCTTATGTATAACCTATGATGTTTAACAGGTCTAATGTATAACAAAGGGAGGTACCAATGTATTACACCCTAAAAGTGATGTGCCTTAATCACCTCTCTTTAACCAGCCAACCAACCTATTACTTTTCAAGGAGCACAATCAGAAAATGTATACTGTTTAACTTAAAAAAAAAAACAACTTTATCAGCTATATTTAAATATCAGGATTTTTATGAGTTATATATGAAACTACCTCAGGGTAGAAAATAAAGACTTGATGTGTTATTTAAATTAATGATCATTAATAATAAATTTTATTGAAACAAAAATAAAAAATGAAATACTCAAAATCAAAAGAAAAAACATAAAACAACACATCTCGTAACTTTAAATTTTAAATTAGCCATCAGCTTTATTATCAGATTCAATCTTATTTTTTATTTGCCAAATTGATCGAGAACTTCTTCACATGACATATATATTTCCATTAATATATAATATTGTTAGTGAGAACGTTAGTTTTTAATATTTCTATCCAATTATTGTTCTTCTGAAATGTGACTGCATATTTTCGTTTGTGAAATGGAAAATATCTACCAAAATAAAATTATAAGTGCAACTAAAGAACAGAAAATATACTAAAAACTCAAAACTCTACAAAGATTTTGCTTTTACCGTACGAGTATTAATTTAATATATTGTATTAACAGCATTAGGAATTTAAAAATTTTGCTAAAATCTTGCTAATATTTCTGGAGAAGACGTAAACGGACGTTCTCGCAAATTTCGATTCTTTGGAAATATTCTCGGCTCATCTTCTCTATGCATAATAAAATCTTAGAGATGAGCCGAGCCACCTTCCACTCACCATGATGTATAACTAGTGTTGTGGACAAGGAAAGAACGTTTCATGGAACGTTAAATTTTGTTTGGAAATTTACAGTTTCCTGACTGGCTTTAGCTGATTATGGCTACGTCTTTTTTAATCAGTTAATAACTCAAAAATATTTGCACCCCGTTCTTATTACAGACTCTTTATATGTCGTTTTCTCGTTATAAATCACCTCGACTGGCTTATTTATTGCCAATAAATCGCAACATTGATGTCATTTAGAAAAACGTTCCGTCTGGACCAGTGTCTAAAAGCCATATTTAACGATTTACACGGTCATAAAATAATTCTACGACAGCTACAAACGGCCAACGCATTAGATATTCATTGGTGCGGAGGACACGCGACCAGAGGTCGACAGAAATCGAACGTTGGGCCACCGTCGACGATTTGACACGTCCAACCCTTTTTATTTCTGTGAGAAAAACCGCCCCGATCCGATACCTGCACACAGGCCCGTGTTTGCATACACGTCACGGCTGCTCACTCATATTCAAATTTTCGAGTGTCCTTCACGTCATAGATGAAGAGGAGATGTTTTGATGCGAGCAACTCGACACCGCACTCTGTCTCTTTGTCATCGTGTTGATGAGTTTGTCACTTCTGCTCTGGATTGTATTGTATTATTTGGGGATGGTAATGAGAATGAGTTCACTATGGACAGTTATATTTAAATTTAGCATAAACAAATAATTCAAACTGAAATTGTGCCATACAGGGTGTTTTATGACTAGGAATGGACCATAGTATATTTAGGAAACATAAAACCTTCAAATACTTGAGTGAAGCTAGCCCCCAAAGTTAGCCGCCAATATCTGATTAAAAAGAAGTTGTTTTAAACACGTGTATAGGTTCCCACTGTTATTTCATTATTGATTTCCACCACCAATATAATTTGTTACCCATCCAACATAAATTCTGCTGGTACCGGTCATCGTCGATCTTGCACGAGATTAAGGCAAATAGTTGAAATATAAAGAAGAAACAGATCTTTGAGGAATCGACTCCTCAATTTCGTCTTTTAAATTGGAGTTATCTATCAGTCTACCACATGGTTGATAAATTCAATCGCTTATCCATCCATATATATTAAAACGTGTTTTAATTTTTACGGCTTCGAGAAGGGCTTCACGCGAAAGTTCAGTCCTTTCTCTAATCCTTTGAGATTTTTTTTCGAGACCGTACGTCGACTCCATCTACGTCTGTTTCGTCTTCGAAAATCTCGAGTCGCATCCGTCTCAACTTCTTTCTCATTTTATATGCCAATGTGAGATAGCACTAACGCGACAAGCACCTCCCACGAAAACTGTCAAATTAATTAAGCTTATTTTCATTATTTTCCCATGAGAAATATTGCTAACGGAATCGATAGTACTAACTGCCAAACACTTCTGATTACCAAAATACTGAAGTGAAATGCTTTTCTAATTAGAAAATCGGTAAAAATTAATTTTTTAGGATAACACGTATAGTTTACATATTTAAACATTCAAGTTAAATTTCTGACAACAGGCTCGGTAGCGCAATGGAGTAGTTGTAGAATTCCAAAAATCTTAATGCTGATTTCGCGAGTTCGAGTCACGCTGGGGGCTAGCTTTTTTTTCACTTTTTAATCCCAATTATTTATTAGTATTAGCAGAGACTTATACAGCTACAATAAGTCTCTGGTGTTAGTTTGGAATTAATTCCTTCATTTTGGCAGTCTGTAAAATTAATCATTTTAGCTTACAAAAGTAAATATCTACAATATTAATTTGCTGCTACAATTATGACAGCAATATATGTTTGGTCCTATTGATAAAATTGATAAAAATGTTTACTGAAAAATAAATTCTACTTTCAGCACTTGAAAAATTATGATGTTTTACCATCAAGAATAGAGTACCCTTACAATTCATCAAAATATTGAGAAAAGTTTAGTATAATTATTATTAGGTACATCATCATTCCAGATACAAAATTTCTTAATATGTATTTTCTTACATATTAAGAGGCTTACCTATTGTGCCAAATTCTCAGGTCTTTGCATTCGTAGGTATGCTCACTTATATTGCACTGATGAGATCATAAAAAGGTCGAAACTGGTCTGCAACTAGTGACATCCTACGATGTGAGGTCCAGAGTATTTCCTCGTAGTTTTCGTTGCAATCCAAAACATTGTATTTTTTATTCTAACGTTGTTAGATAAAATACGCCAAATTTTGCTTTGTAATCCAGCGCTCGGTGTGGCATTAGCCAGGAGAATAGCTGCTTTGGCCTAATTTGGTTCAGTCGTTATTTTATAAGGCGTGTTTTACAGATGGAGGATATGGGGGTATCCTTACTACACTCGTAATTGTTTGTTTTTGTTAATTACATTAACCATCTGTTAAGCTGTAGAACTCTTTTTCTACACCCCGTTGTTGGACAATATAATGTGATTTTAAAAAATTCTCAGAAAAGAAATCTCATAAATGCAATTCCTAAATAAAGAAACTTCTCGAAAAAGATTTTAAATATACCTACTTACTTTATCTCGTAAGTGAATTAAGGTACACGCAGAGTCTTTGATTCTATAAGTTTCCGCAATATAATATGTTTCGTCAAATTTGGTACGTCCTAGACCTAGACATTGAAAAGTCCTACCGATTAGGACGCTCGTAATTTAAACACGAGACGAAACCAATTTAGGAACAGTTTAAATCTTGCATAACATCAATTGTCCAATACGATCTGAAAAGGACATTATTTAGTGCGTCACGCCCGATCGAAGGGCAATTTGAACCTTCTCCTTCTAACAATGGGCACGGAATTTGAATATGCACGCGCGGAAGGACACTTGCGAGAATGCAATCGTCTCTATTATTGGCGATAATAAGCGACTAACCCGCTGGGCCGGTCTCAGACGGCCGCCCCATAAATTGCCGTATACGCTGAGGAAAATTAGCTGAACGGGTTTCTTTTGTTAGCTGGTGTGAAACTGTGGATGCGATTTTTCTCTTGTATGAAAACTTTATGTTTATTGAAATCTGTTATGGTTCTAAATATAGTATTATAGTAATGTAAAATTTCCGGAAAGTTTCCGGGAAAGTTTCCCGGAAAATTATAAAAAATTCACATTTTCAAGAAAACAATTTCATTTCCTTTCCATCAAAACCAAATATATATTTTTTTCAATTTATAGGTAAAAATTATCAAATTTTACTAAATTTTAAATGATTCCCGATATATCAATGCGTAACATGTAAAAAAATGCAGCAAAGTGTTACTATTTCTTATATCTAACTATCTATGAAAACCACATAAGTATTATGCTACTTCTGTGACATTTAATTCTGATCATTTTAACTTTAGTATTGCATTAAATAATTATTCCATAAAGACTGAGGGGCAAATAGGTATATATAAAAAATAAACTTATATTGAGAAAGGTAACCTCCTATGAGCAATATTTGCATGTAGCAGGTAGGTACTGATCTTTGTATATCTTCAGATATCAAAATTGTAGCACGAAGTATATTGTAAAATTAAATATGATCAAATCTCATTTTTCAAAATGTCTTCTTGTTGTTATTAATACTGATGGAATACCCCTTCTTATGGACTTCTGCACAGCCATAAGTTCTTAATAAAATGTAATACCTTTTCTGTACCTATTTGGTCGCTGTCGAGAAACGTTAGGTAAATAGTCAGTTTCTGCCAACCGTGAAAAGGGGGTGGTGTCCAACCAGCATATAAATAATTGCCTACTAATTAGTAATGACCCCTAACGAAAACATTTAAAACAATTTGTTAGGTAAAAACACCGAAGGGTATTTTTTAAATTACCCTAAACTATGGGAAATGCCAGCTGTTTTTCTTTCGGATATATCAACCGGAAATCGATCATTTGTTAATAAATAGTTCGTCTAAAACACGAAGGTTGTCTTAAACGATTCTATAGTTGTCGCATGACACTATAAACTATCAATACTTATCATTGTAATTATCATATCATATAGGGCTAGATACAGTAGGGGCCGGTGAGTTTGACTTCAGGAGTGGCACAAAAAAAACGTGGATACATATTTAAGACTTACTCCAGGTTATTTGCATGTCTAGAGGAATTTTCCTGTTTTTTAATCTTGCCAGACAAATATATCAGCTCATAAACGCGCGCTTTTATACAGTTTTCTTCGTCTACAAATAACAAACATATGGAACCAAATTTAAAGAAACCTTAAATAAATGTATTCTTTCCGAAATCATATTTTATATTTATTAGGTACTCATAACGTCATAATTGATCCGATTATCATATCCGATATCCATATTTTTTAAATGAACGTCCTGTATAATATCTTGCCTGTTGCCTATAATAACCAATTTATGTTCTATTTTCAACACACTATTTGTGTGTTTGGAGATTTCATGGCGCATTATTTTGAGATATCTTCATTATTGTTAGGTTCTTAGTTTTAAAACGGGTTCTTTAAATTCATATAAATAATAAAGTCACAATTATTGTTTTACAGTCACTATATTTATTACACATCCCCTCAACCCCTATATCAATCTATTTGTGAGAGAACACCAGTAGATATACCTTGTTGGGACAAAAACCTGTATTAAATCTCCATAAGAGCAAATCTGGCAAAAAATTACCATTTTTCCCCCTCCACCTTCCTTTTGGAGGCAAGTCACGCCCCCCAGCCAATCAGAATTAGCTTTCAAACGTCACGCGTGACGTTTTTCAGGATACGCGTGACCATAAAACGTCACGCGTGACCATAAAACGTCACGCGTGACCATAAAAATGTCATGCACGATGTTTGAAAGCTAAATCTGATTGGCTGGGGGGTGTGGCCTGCCTCCAAAAGGAAAGTGGAGGGGGGAAAATGGTCATTTTTTTCAAGATTTGCTCTTACGGAGATTTAACACAGGTTTTTGTCTCGAGAAGCCTATAGTATATCTACTAACACCTGATCCAAAAATGCAAAAATATACTCCCTGTTGCAATTAAAAAAATATCCATAACGTCATAATCGGATCAATAATAATGTCATAACAATAAAAATTTAAGATAACATGCCCAATTGAAAATAAAAATCGACCTGTCAGAATTTTGTGGATATTTTTGGTTTCATAAGTAATTAATTTATTCCTTTTATTTCTTCCACACTGTATTTTGATCGTATTGGCATCAATAAATTGTACTTTAGAAGATATATTAGTAAGAACATAAATTGTATAGCAAGCCACATCTTAATGTGAGACAATAATTATATTTGTTCCTGGTTATTTTTAATTTGATTCTCCTTGTTTCAGGTACATGACAGCGGCGTGTGACACGCTGAAGCTGGTGCTCAAACTCTTCGGTTCCGTGATCCGGAACAATATCCAATCGCCGGTGGGCAGCTTCGGTGTCGACATCCCCCGGGAAGAGCGCTACCAGAAGTGCGTGAAATGCTACGAACACCTCAACAAAATCAGGTCGCTCATCGTTAAAAAACAATCACTGCCCGGCGGCATCGGGTCCTCCTTAAGGGAAGTTTACACCCTAATGCAGAGCCAACTAGACTGACGTCCGCCTAAGATGTCGCTGCTTAAATTTAAAAACGCCAGCATCTGATGACAGGGTTGGTGTCGCGTCGATGAGAATTAGAAGACGAGCGTTACCTAACAAGTATTAACAGTTTTTCTAACGAAATTAAAAAGCGACAATGCAATTCAATTGCTGAAATTTGGCGTTTGGTTTCAGGGGTTATACTCACATATAAATAGCACTGCGACTGAATAAAACATTACACATCTAAATGAAAACAACAAAATTACTAACTCATTACATTGTAGATGGATGGGGTCCACTAACTACACTGAGAATACGTATTAACATGGGTTTAGATAGTATCTATAATTATTATCTACTTTTTGAATAATGGAAGCTTTAAGTAGAACAAGTAATTAAGATTTTAAACAAAAAGATAAACATTAACTTTACTGCGTCGACAAAAAACAGCTAGAAGTGTTTTAAATATATATTTTTTTACATATACCTACATACAGTACAAAAGTAAACAGAACAAATATTACCATTTTGATCTTACTGATTATTTAAAAACCATTCAAAAACATAAACATGTTGACTATTAATATTATTCAAGATCATAATATCTTTTAACTTTCTGCTGTAACTTTTTAGTTTCACTTTCGATATGAACATGAAAATTAAGAACAAATTTTTATTATATTACTTGTGAGGTGACCAGAGTTTTTTACTATATTGAATACCCTTGGAACCTTCATCATTAGAATTGTTGCATATTGAAAAAATTTATTAAATATTTTCATATAAAAAGGAAGATTTTAGAGGTATTTTTTAAACTTCTATGGGAAATGTTATACTTTTTCAAAGATATCTAAAAATTGTAAATTCCAAAACTTATATGGCCTTAAAACAAACCCTTCTTGAATTTTGTCGTTCTGTTATTTTTCCATATACTTGCATGTTTAATATTTTAATTATATTTTTTTGTCATGTATCTACTTAAAATAAACAGTAGCACATTTTAGACTTTCTGTAAAAATTGGTACGTAAAGAATTTGTATTAAATTCTCATTTAACATAAAAATAATTGAAACTTACCACTTTTAGATTTATTTAAAAATTATGATGTGTGTTGGTGAGTGATTTCAGTTTATAAATAGGAAAAACGAGAAGCACCCCTGTTTATTCGCTATAAATAAAAACATGAAATAATCATCAGTTTCTGGTTTTTGACTACTATTTATTTATAGTTTTTTTATATAAATATTTGTTTAATATATAATGATAACTCTCTGCTCAGTCCATAACAAACTATAACTATGTTGTATATCTTCATTCTATTGAAATCTGTAACATTTTTGACAATATTATACTGTCTGTAATTATATATACCAAAATTACCAATACCTGTAGTGACTATCAAATTGAAACATTCATCATAAATTCAAGATAAGCTTTATTAGTATTAATTTTATATAAGAAATCTTGATCAAGGGTCATAGTATATACCTAACAATCTTCCATAGGAAAATAATTATTTCTGATTTCCGGTGATGAATATTAATTACAGTACACTTAACACATTTAAATGTGTCCTTTCCTGGTGCCGGGAGTCATTTCCCTGACAAAATTATGCTCTCGTACAGTATTGCCTTATTCGTAAAATTTTAGAGTTTATTTGCATGACGTTAAAGCCCACTTAGGACGCTGGCTGAATACCAAATATTTATTCCAGTTCTGTTCATATTTAAATTTATTATTTCAATTAAATTGTTACTTGTTAATCACTATTTAACTATATTTAGTTCCAAGCTACCTATAACTAAATAACTTCGGAAAAAAGAAAAGAAGAAAATAGGCAGTTTTATGATTCGAATTTCTCCTCAGCTATGTAAGATATTTGCTGGTCTTTGCAAAACTGTGTATCATTTTTAACCATATATTTTTTTACTATTACTTATTGTAGATAAGTGTTCATATAAAATATCTAGTTTCCATATTTATATTTTGCTCATTCATGGGAAAACATGATATTTTTGTACTTTAAAACCAACTGAAAAATATTTTAGATTTGTATCTGTAAACTGTGTGAATTTTTTTCAATACTTATTTTATTTTTACTCTAAATTAAATGTCATATTTTTTCTTTATAAAATGTCTTTAAAAGATATGTAAGGTAAAGTTCTAATTTTCAGTCTGTCAAATAATTTGTGATTACTAGTTTTGGGCCAGTCGAAATTAGGTATGCTTTCATTACTTATGTAATATTATTCTAACATTTGTACTAGTTTTTATGCTAACAGTTTCTTACTTGGAATAAATTTATTCTTGGTAATGTGTAGCCAACAGCGGTTTAAACTTTGAGTTAAAATGTTCACAGTTAAGGAATTTTTTTGTCCTTACTACTATAGACTTAAATTCGTAAAGATATATGACTCAAGCTTTCTTAGCTTTGATCTAGAAGATACTTAAGTGAAAGGGTTAGGATATTATATTGGAAAGTATAGATTGTCCAAACAGTAGAACCCTTTATGATTCCTATTACTAACATGAACAAAAACATTTCCACTCAATGGAATAAGTCTAGATATCTAATTTAATCTTAAAATCTCACAAAAAAATACATAATCATGTATTAATTAAAATTAAATGAATTCATTGACATGTTAGCATGACTTTTTCAATCTGCAGGTGAATTAATAATGTATAATTTTGCGCAAAAATGTAATATTGCAATATAATATTTTTTTACTCATACTAAATACTAAGCATGTTTTCTAACATTAACACATATTTTAAGACTCTAAAGTCCGTCCATTATGGTAAACATGAAAAGGCAAGTAATTTTGTATTGTACTATATTGTGTAACTGATATAAATAATGGCTGATGATACTTAAACTGTAAAAGTTACTAAGTTTAGTTATTTATTAATAGTTATATTAGTTATTATTATACTAAGGCAATTTACACAAATCTAGGATAATTTCGCGAATGGTTACTGTGAAACCGAAAGTATTTTATCAATTGAGTTTTTCTTTCTTGCCTATTTTATTAAATTGTATTTGTGCCATCAATGATTTTAATTCATATTTTTATCCAAATTCTCTTCGTCAATTTTTGTTAATATTTTGTAATAATGTATTATAACTTGTAAAATATACTACTATTGTAACAATGTTTATACATAAAAATAAAAAAGAGTAACTAACTTAATGTTTTGTTATTTCTCAGACAAATGTTACTTACATACATACCTTGTGGTAGGTACTCAAGAAAATTTTGAACAAGCAGGTCCTAAACGGTGTACTGCTTAGTCTCTATTTGTAATGTCTTTAATCCCTATCCTATGCCAAAGTGCATTTTTTTCACAAAAAGATTGATAATAATATAAAATTGTTTCTTGTTTCTTTTGAAAATTCTTTATATCTATTTTTAAAACCTGAAGTGATAGTTCACCTATCTTAAAATTTAATGTTCAAGATAATTGATGAAAATTACATCTAACAGTTATAAATATCTAAATGATTACAAAAAGCAGAAATTTCCTGGAAATATTTACCTGTTTGCATTTTTGTGCTACTTGGAACCTAAAATTAAGTACTTTCTGCGAAATAGGTCTAAAATTTATTCAAATAAACTCTTGTGATACCTATTTTTATAATCCAAACTAGTTAATTAACAAATTAATTATACTGTAAGTAACATTTTATATGAATGCTACCTCCTAGGGTTTCTGCACAATACCCTTTTAGCAAGTGATTGGCAATTAAAAAGAAACCACTAAAATTAAATTTCCTGTTAATGTATCAGAAGTAGTAAAATTTTATTCAGATCCATTCAAATGCTTGCTTTTGTATTTCTATTCTGGATCGAATCGAATACTTACATGGAAATTAAATGACCTGCGATTCTGCTTTCCTAATAGCTTTCCAATATTTACATTATTATCTATCAACAAATATGAGAAGTAAACATCTTTGAATCTCTTTATGCTTCCATTCTCCTAGTCGTGGTCAATGGAAAAGAGGCATATAGAATTACAGATTCCTAAATATTATTTTTTTTATAGCTAACCTATTTAGTTATTTATATTTCCGTGAAGGAAAGCTCAAAATTGTATACAAATACTCCATACGGCGGGTGGGAAGTGGGGCTATAATTGATAGTCATGGTCTCATAAAATCTACTTTACTTAGCAGTAGGTAAGAGGTTGTAATAAAAATTTTTTTTACAATAATTGGAAAATTCGTAGCATGAACTGGTGTTATAGAACCACAAAATAAAACACTGCATAATTTTCATTTGCAAAACGCCTTTGTGAAGTGTATAGAAGTGAAATTGTATGTAAGATTTTTAGGTACCTAATTGTAGAGTATCCAAGATTGGTGTCTAGATAGAGAATCTACAGATCTTCTAATCTAATTGGTTTTCAAATAGATTCAAATTGCGTTGTTGAGTTTTAAAATGCATGTAGTTGCTTAGACAAGAAAAAGATACACAAGAAATTACTTTAGTAAATTACTATTATTTGTCAGCTCGTCTGAGGAGATGAAATGAGTTGAAGATTAGGTACCTATTTCAAATAATTGTAACAATTTCAAACTGCGCGCTGTCGTTTTTTAAAATACATGTGGATGGATATAAAAGGAAAAAGTATAGTTTTAATATGCACGTGGCTGGATAGAGAACAAAAAGATACATTAGAAAATACTATTAATTTTATTTGTTAGCCCATCTGAGGGAATGAAAAGGAGTGACGAGTATTTTAAAAAATCGTAATAATTTCAAATTGCGTCAAATTTTTTTTAATAATTACCCCTTTTTAGGCCCTCAGACGGGTTGACAAATGAAAGTAATAATCCAATACAATAAAGGGTTGTAGAAACTAGTTCTACTACTATCAGATGGCATGCATATAGCAAATAACTACGAATAGTAAGGGACATCACTAAGTATCCTCCATCTGTAAACGCCTTATTTAAATAAGGCGTTAAATTTGCTATATGCATGCCATCTGATAGTAGTAGAACTAGTTTCTACAACCCTTTATTGTATTGGATTTTTACCCCATTACGATTTGTTTGGATTGTGTTGCGAAAACTACACAGAGGTGGCGCCAATAGGTGTTGCGTAGGTCTTGCGTACGCAAGGTTTACCTATTGTGCCAAATACTCAGATCTTCGCATTCGTCGGTATGCTCACTTATATTGCACTGATGAGATCATAAAAAGGTCGAAACCGGTCTGCAATTAGTGGCATCCTACGATGTGTGGTCTTAGTATTTCCTCGTAGTTTTCGTTGCAATCCGAATCCTTGTATTTTGATTCTAACTGTGTTAGACAAAATACGGCAAATTTTGCTTTGTAATTCAGCGCTCGGCGCGACATATTGCCAGGAGAATAGCTGTTTTAGCTTAATTTGTTTTAGTCCTTATTTAAATAAGGCGTTTACAGATGGAGGATACTTAGTGATGTCCCTTACTATTCGTGAAAGTAATAATATTTTCTGATCCATCTTTTCGTTTTATATCCATTCACATCCATTTTAAGACTCGACAACGCAATTTGAAATTGTTGCGATTTTAAAAATTAATCCTCTCCCCTTTTCATCCCCTCAGACGAACTGACAAATAAAAGTAATACTATTTTCTGATGCGTCTTTTCGTTCTCTATCAATCCACGTGCATTTAAAGATGCGTCTCAACGCAATTTGAAACTGTTACGATTTTTTAAAACTATGGTCACCCTTTTCATTCCCTCAGACGGGCTGAAAATCAAAGTAACATAATTTTGGAAATTTTTTTCGTTGCCATGGTATATTCAAAATGAAACTGTGTAATTGGTTACGAAAAATGGGTGCGAGAAAAAATATATTTAAAAATATACTTTGTATTTTTCTCCCAACTAGATAAATATGCCAAATTTCATGTATTCAAATATCTACGTTTTACAATATAGATCAGATAATCTTAATACCGTGAAATATAGCAACAGGACTAAGATTAGGATATGTTTATACAACGGGGGCTGAGTTATACCCTTTGAGCCTGTCTAATAGCAAGGGTTGTGCGGTATAATTGCTATAAGCACAAACGCAAACATTTTCAATGCCAAAATTTGAATAAGGATATTCGCATAACCCACGTTATTATTTATTCAAAAGCTTTTACTTTTTCTAGATAAGCGCATATAGATGCTATTATTATACAGGGTGATTCAGGTTTAATATTGAAAACTTCAGGAATCGATTTAAATTTATTTCTAAATTCTTATTTCCTAAATCGCATAGTTTGGGCGTTGAAGTAGGAATTTTACATAAAAACAAACACAAAACTTGTGCATTTGGAACTCTTCTATTTAGGAAGCGTGTTCGGTACTCTTGAACTGCCGCGTTGGAATTTCCATCAGAGAAACCATAAACATAGTGTATTTCGGATATTCTGCATTTGTAAACGTTTTTGGCTTTTTTCTTAGCACTAAAAATACTCTTGAAATAATACTTTTGATACATTACATTATACATTACAAGTTACAGACATTATCCAAATAATCTACCATGCCATTATTTTTTGGCAAGTTTGATATTTAATTTGGATTAAAAATGTTTAGTTTTCTCTAGAATCTCTTTTCATATTTTGATTTTTTTTAACCAATACAGCAAAACATTTCTAGACCAAGACAGTTACAAGTTTTTGAAAGTGATTTCCTCTAACTTCTATGCAACGCTTCGATTGGTATACAGATAATCATCTCCATCTTTTAATCGTCTGCAGATGCCAACTTGGTTGGTGGAACGTGCGTCAAGTGCAGTGTAGTGTTTTGGCGTTATGTGGAAAACTACCTCAGTGATATCTTCACACCAAAGGTTCCAACCCCCTTCAAGATACAGATTAAACAATTCCGAGCTCTATGGTTTTAAAGTTTTTATTAGAAAAAAAGTCAAAATCCAAAAACCTAGAAACAAAAGGTGTATTTTAAGCAGCTTAACTAAAACAAAATACCGAACTAACTAAACTAACTAATACCACTAGAATAAATTAGTAAAAAAACTTGATGATTTCAATAAAATCAGAAAAATAAGTTATCCGATATTAATGAAAAAACGGTTTTTTACTTATATAAAAATTACAACATTCTTGAAAACTACATCTTTCCGGACATAATTGAGCAAACATGTGGATCATGTTTTAATAATGAGAGTTGATGGTAACATTTATACCAAAATATACACCTTTTAACGTTTTAACATATGAAGAAATACGGTAAGCAGTCTACTGACAACATTTCACGGATCAACTTCTTGTTTAACCACAAATGAAGACAATATTTTTTTTGGTAAACATATATTTTTTTAGGTTTAGATACAGTTCATATAGTTAGCTGTTCATGATATGAATTTTCAATAATATCGCTATATTACTGAATCTATAGTACATCCCACTGATTCCCTATTCAGCAAGCATATTTATTCTGTATATAAAGTCGAAAACTCTACTCGCTGAAATTTTTTTCGCTACCAGAATTCCAAGAATGATGTACCCAGGAACAGAAGTTAACCTCATACGAGCGTAGCCCTCACATTCACCCAGAATCAGTCAGAGTGCAGTCACGTCTTCATCATCAAGTCTACCGATCCATCTGCCAATCTTAGATTTGAGATGGCAGTGCTGTGTTATGAGCCCTGCTATATTCCTGAGCCGAATTTTACTCATACCCAACATCTTGTGAAGTAGCTACCATCACTGCCTTCGCATGACTCTGTCCTGGTTTAAGACCCAGAAATTCTTTTGTTCTGCTTCTATAAGCGACTTCATAAATTGGCTCCTGTCCTATGGGAGTAATTTCAGATCCCTTTCTAGCAAGTTTATCTGCCCGTTCATTTCCTTCAATGCAATGGCATTGAAGGAAATGATCTGATCTGATGGATTATGATCTGGTGTATCAGATCATAAAGATGATCTGATACACCCAACACAGTGCTAGGTACCATCCCTCTGATAGGATGTAAAACCATAGGTCTCTTGTCTATACGGTGATCGACAAATAAAAGGTCACTGCCATACGATAAAGCGTTTATTCGACAAATTTTCCAGGTTAATTATTAGTCGGTCAGGTCTTAGTCGCAAGAAAAGCCGACTTTAAGGAATTAAATAAAGAGGATCGTAAACGTTCATATCATATACCTAGTCTACTATAGTTTAGTACTTTTTCTATTAATGAATGTTCACTTTCACTTCGTCAGAAAAAGACGAGAAATTTTCAATTTATAAGTACACTAGCTACTGGTTTTTTGCCTATTACCTCTTATTAAAATCAAGGCACGTTTACAGAAATTACGCTTTTTAATAAATGATTTTTTGGTAAATATTGAGTCATTAAATAAGGCAATACACCATTCTTCACATATCTATCTATTAGCAATGCTAAATGTATACATTTCGAGTACCTAGTCATCGCAACACCATCTATAGGGTGGTGTTGGTCATCGTCGGTAGCTTAAGCACTAACCCTAACACTAAGCTACCGACGATGAGTACATAGTACTCGAAATGTATACATTTGGCATTGCTAATGGTAATGGATAGATATGTGAAGGAAGGTGTATTGTCTTATTTAATTATATTCATCTTCACGAACTCACCTCAATCAGTTTTTAAATATTGAGTCAATTAATTGATTGAGTAAGTAATGGTAATTTGAAGGAATAAATTATAAACTTACCCATTTTTCTACAAAGCAGGGACCCAACAAATTCTTTTCACACATAAATAACCTCTTCATCCCCTACAAGTCAAAAACCAGTAATCCGTTATTTATTAAAAAAATGCCAGACAAGGATCTATTTAGCGGCAATGATACATCAATTTTAACGAAAATAAAAAATGATCGATTGGCAACGCGTACTCGATTACCAAAGGATTATCACGTGTTTTAATGACTTTGCTACCCTTCCATGGGGAGGATTTTTGTCATGCTAAACGACAGCTAGCGGGCGCACGCCTACTACCACGTGTTTCTAAAAAAACGACATGCCGATAACAAAAAAGTTTATCTCGCCGTTTTGATGGATAGACTGCTATGGATGAGTTTTAAATCTGTAGGATTTCTCAATTACTTTCCGGATTTATGTCTAAAAAGAAAAATACAAGCTTTGATGATGCGATCGTCGTAACGTTCAATTATTCGAGTAATTTTCTACTTTTAAATTAGGACGAAAATAATGTCCTTTCCAAGGAAAATATCGAAAAATATAAATAGGTATAGAAATATAAAAGGTAAAACTTGAAGTTGAAGAGACAGTGAAATCATTGAAATAATTGAAATCACTGAAATCATTTGGTTCTGAGTATGTAATAAAAAAAACACTGAATAAAGTGTCCTGAGCTGAAAACAGTGAGTTTTTGAAATTCAGTTTTGTGTTTGTTCTCAGACTGAAAAACAAAGACAAATATTGCTAAATATAAACATTTATCTGTGTTTTCCCTATGAAAATTTAGTATTTTCCAAGGTCAAAGTTAAGTTTCCAGTACATAAGGCTTAAAAGTTCTATTTTCTTACTTTTACCATTTTTTTCACAAATGTCGCAGAATCCTTCAACATTGGAGAAATCTACAGCACATAAATCAAAAACCTTATACACATTTCATCCATAAAACTACCTTATGGAATAAGGAAAAACAGAACATTTATATCCACTTCAATATTATGGGCACATCCTTTTTTTTTTAATAAAAGCTAAATATGTATTAAATTGATAATTTATATATAGGTAACAAGGTGTGCACATTAAAGAACGTCCTCATATTCTATGCGAACGAAAAAGAAGTAAAATACGATCTAAAGTATTTTTTTTTTAATTACTTTAGTACCTAATTTAAAACCTCGTAGGCATATATTATGATTTATTATTGATATTCCAATATTTGGATAGAACAAGTGATGGATAAATCCATCAAGACAATATATAGGTACACTCTTTTGATCAATTGGACACTATTTTCAGAATGATGATAGTTCACTAGACCTAAAAACAAATACACTATAAAAAATGTTTTAATTTTGGAAATTAGCTATATGAATTCTTGGTACCGTCTGCCACATTTTATATAATAATGCATAATCTTGAAGAGGGTTGGAACGTTTGGTCTGAAGCTAACACTGACGTAGATTTTCACATAACACCAAAACACTATACTGATCTGAGTTTTAATCATCTCCAGATGATGCCAACTTGGTTGGCGAAAAGCGCGTCGAATGCAGTATAGTGTTTTATTGTTATGTGGAAAACTACGTCAGTATTCAGTTTCCCAGATTGGTTTAATGTATATTCATTTGAAAATAAGATTCCTTTGTGACCCATTATTATACCAAAAGGGAACAAACATATTTCTAAAAGATATTATCTAAATAATAAATGTACCCGATAATGTTAATTGTTAAGCTATTTTATTTCCATTACGAGTTTTCAATTTCACTTTTAGGACTAGTTTTTATATAGGCATATACCTATCAGTGCTCTAAATTCATTGCAGCAGTTACACTTTTCTTACATTTAAATTAAATTGGCTAACATATGCTATTCTCAAACTAGATCACTGTGTCTAAAAATACCTATTATAATAACACATTTTAACAAAAACATAATGTTAATAATGCTGTAAATAGCTTAAAAACGAGGCTTTGTTTTTTAACAAGTAATTGAATTTCAAAAAGCTGTTCCATTCACTGTCGCAACAACATAATTATTTTAAATTTTTTACCAGCCTGTTATAATAAAATGTCCAAATGAAACAACTAGGTAGAATAACAACGCAGAATATGGACGTCAGACGAGCAATTAAACTGTGCCAAGGAAATATAGTTAAGAACGCATGTAAACATATATACGAGGTGGTCCAAAAACGACAAATAAACAATAAAAACGCAAGATGATAAACAGCAGAAAAGGTTTTCTGACTTTTGAAATAGTTGGTGAAGTGAATAACGAATTACACTGACTGTTGGAGATGTGTTTAATTAAATAAAAATGCCTCGCAAATAAGTTGAAATATATGGAATTGTTGAACAGTAGTTTGTTTCTTGTGCGTGAAGAAAATACTGAATAGGTTTAAAATATGACAGTAGGTACATGTAAGATGATATTTGAAGAGAGAAATTTGAATATATCTCGTGAAGAAAATACTCCCAAAAATGGATAAAATAAAATGTTCCAGTCGGACCAAATGCACAACTAAAACAGAAAACCAAACAAATTGGATAAACCAAAATATATTGGCTCTAAATGTGATATTTGTTTGACACCGGCTATCTAACAGCTTTAGCAACTTTTATAGAAACAGAAAAATATATACACTTGCGAAAATACAGTCTGAAACATGACTTTACCTTTACAAACAGTAAAAAGTCTCAAAAATGATTTAGAATTATTGTCGTAAGTTTATCTTGGAACTCTTGAGTTTCCATTTTGTTTTTCCATTGACATGAATCAGCAAGTTTCGAACGAGGAGGGTTCAAATATAAATCGGAAGTTGGTTTTATTTAACTGCAATAAATATATTATTTTTACACTATTTCTCCACGTATTCACCCTCTAAGCTTATGCACTTTTGCCATCGTTTTCGGAGTTCCATAATGCGACTTTTGTAGTTTGTGGTTGTTTGGAATGATTGTGGTTGTGCGCGAAGCTATTCATAGACAAACTGAGCAACATCATCATCGTCTTGAAATTTTGAGCCACCCAATGCCTCTTTCAACGTTCAAAGAGATGGAAATCATATGAAAAGGGGCATTTGAGATGGCACATCGTTTTGTCAAAAAATCGGTCAAGAGACAACCGTCACTGTCTCAAAAGACGGTGGCCAATACTCTACTGGCTGAAGGCCCAACCTTTGTTTTTTTTTTCGGTATTGAAAAGTTTGAGTTGTGGCTCTCTATAAACTTGATCTTTTTTATTTTAACGTAAAATGGTGAACCCAAGTTTCGTTGCAGGTGAGAAAGGAATTTAAAAATGCTTCAGCTTCATCTTGGTATCACCTGAAAAGTTCAATAAAGACGTGGGTACCTATCTTGGGCAAACTTTTCGGTAATGCAGATGGTTATGGATAATTTCCTCGACGCTACCAACACTAATTTGTAATATTTGTAATATTTCAAAGACAGAAATTCTTCTATTGGCAAGAATAAGATCGTTTATCAGATCAATGTTGATTTGTGTTGTATTTCGACCGTTGTATGGCCCTCCTTAAACTTTTTACACCGCATTCAAACACCCGGGTTTTTGATAAGGTGGATTCCCCATATTGTTATAACATAACTTTATTTCGCAGTTTCGCACTCTCATTCACGAGATATCTAACTATTATGCGTTGCCCAACGGAAACATGAACTGCCTGCTTTGTCATTTTGACTATTACTACTTTGTCAATTACTAAATAAAAACAAGTGACTAAGACATTATGCACGCTTTCTAGATACCCCATTGCAAAACAAGAATGTTTAGAAGGAAACTATTCTCTCAATACATATCAGGTTACTTCCCCTAAGTTAAAACAAAATTATATTTCTGATCAATATGAATTCAAATCTGTTTCTGGTGCTTAGAAATAAATGTAGGGTAATCCATTTAAAATTTATTGATCTAATTTATTATGCTGCTAGCTATATTTTAAATAGTTTTGCTGTCGAACTAAAAGTGTTTAAGTTTTTTACGATTAAATTTATGACTAGTATATATTAAAAAAATTTTTGATATATGGGTAATCCTCTCATAATTTTACCTTTGATGTCCTTGAACTATATTTTATTTAACATTTGTGACATCAATAGTTTTTTAGTATGGTTTTATTCATAACAATGCATACTACCGATTACAGAAGAAAAATTGATGTTTACACCAGTTTTGTAGCAGCTTCCAGCAGCCCAAATACATAAAAATATCCCGACCGTCCCATGCTCCTGGTTTGTTTTTGAATATTCCTCTTAACCACAAATCATCTACAATAATAGTGAAGTAGTTGTATAAGGATAAAGAAAATATACTATTTTGTTAATATAATGTCTTCCTACTGGTGTTCTTTTAATCTATAAAACAGGGATATTTTAAAACCATTTAACCCATATAAATCCGCGTAGATGATCCTCCCTGTATCTGAATTATAATAAATAATAGTCTGCTTCGGTCCCACCAAATCATTTTTGAATGGAAAATGACCAACGCTTGAGTGAACATCCTTTGTCTAAAACAAATCAGTCGTGAAGATCTTATTTTACTGTTGTTTTATGAGTAAAGCCATGCCATAACATATTTTATGTTTTTTGCGAACTTTCTACAGCGTGAGGAGAGGCATTATTATTTGAAATTACCACTCGACCACAAATGTATATTGGTCAGAAGAAATTACTCTTATTTTAAAATCCGTACACCACAATCACATTTAAGAGTAGGTAATTCGAGTTCACTTCAGGACGCCTTCCATACAAAATGGTTATAGTTTATTTGACTGATTCTAATTTTATTAAATAAATATTTAATAATTTAATATTTTATTAAATAGTATTAATCACTGACGTCATACACAGTGCGTGTCCCCCCCCTGCTAACTTTTGATTATTCTGATTATTGTTGAACAATTTGTTAATTTATGCTTTTTTTGTTTATTATACTTTTGTTAAAATTATTTTGTGTTCTCCAGTATTTTTACGAATGTTTTTACAACCTTATTTGCACCAAAATGATTTAACTTGATATTTATAACGAGAAATTGGAATAAATAATTATAAAATTTATTTTGCGTACTTCTCAAAAATTAAACTATTTAAGTACTTTTAAACAGCAATTTCCAAGAGCTTTCCAATGAGGTAGATATCACAAAGGGGGTATTGCATTTAAAAAAAATGAGTTGGGGTGGCTACAGCCCCAGGGGTTGCTTAGTGAAGATCATTTTTGTGGTCATACTGATTCCTTCACATACCCTAGAAACGGTTTTGACATATTTTTTTTTATCTTTTTTAGGTCCATACTTAAGAACATTGCTCGTTTTTAAATAGACACCCTGTAGGTACATATCTAATATGTACATTATAAACAGTCAAAGTTGAACCTTTTTAAGTGCAATTTTCCGAAACGTTTTTCATTCTTCTTATTTCTTTTCTACTTTTGTTACTTTTTCATTCGTTATTATTTTATACCTACTATTTCTTTATTCTGTCTCTTTTATTATAAAAATCTCACTTTCCTTAATACTTTCACCCATATTCTATAATTCCTACCAGTTCTGATAGCTGTTACTTGTATAATTTTAATCCCTGTTGAAGTAAGTTTATAGTTGCCCAATTATGGAACAACAAAATTCAAATATGGCACTTATTATTTGTGACCTTCCGCACCCTTTCCAAATAAACAAACTAGGCACTATAGTCACACAGGATAATTACTATTATACTCGCCCTAATTACAAGGGGTATAATTTTGACTATAAGTACCTGTAATTTACCATTGATCTATTGATTTCATTTTGGCTTAATTGCCCCTGTCAGTGCTATGTGGGAGTATAATAGAAGCGCATTCGTTCTTTCCCTTCTGACAAATCGGACTGATTTCCTACTTGCATTATTCCCTTTTAAATTGCATGTCAATAAAATGGATATATAAAGGTACCTCCAGCTGTATGTAGTCATTTCTGAGCCAAAGCGAACTGCCGAATTGGTCTGGTTAACATTTAGAACTTTTCAAAAGTCAAATTCGAATACCAAAAATACTCAAACGAGGTGTTATAGGTAAGTTTACAGAAAGTTTTTAGAATGTTTAGGTTTTATAGATAGTTTATATAGGTACTTTTGTATTCGTACATCATCAAAGCTTGCAGGTGACAAATGGGATCATTGAAGGATGTATGTAAGGATCTTAAAACATATACAAGATATAATTTAGTAATATTTTTCAAAAAATTTATTTCGACTACATTAGTTGTTAAGGTCACACTACCTAAATGTTGTATTTTCAAAATCCAAACCATTTATCTCATCTATAAGTCTGAACAACCATTAGTTATCTCCTTAATTATTTTCCTTAATAATTATTTCCGGGAAAATGTAAATGTTTGCCAAAGATAAGTTTACTTTCCATGGAACACAATCTCATTTAAATTGGTCTTCTCAATTAACCAAAACATATTTACATAAACCTCGGTTTACTTTTATGGTAGGTACTTGTAAACTCTTTATATATACCTACACTTCTAGAGATATATCCTCATAAAACCCTTTATCAATAATGAGGTAAGTCTACACTATACAATCATCTTCATATTAGCAGAGACTTAATTCTCTGATATTAGTCTACGTTACACAAAAATGTAACCAACGGCTCTTCCTGCCAAATCAGAAGTTCAATTGATATGGAAATTCTAATCACTTACTACTAAATACTACAATGGTAATGCTTAATCTACTTTTTACACATACATATTTGCATTTTTCCGGAAGGAAATAGAATGGTTACTGCCTGATTTTTGTCTCAGTTGTGGTATGTAGTATGTTGATATTTATAAACTGTATTACTTATTATTAATTATTACTTTATATAATTAACGTCTTGAAAAAATCTAATTTCTGAATACATGCTGATGTCATGTATGCCATATGTCACTATGTCAATACGAACTTGAGTACGAAACTATTCCGTCAGTCAGATGCATTTTTTTAAGAACCATGTTATTGTAAAAGTAATGGTTAACACATTTAAACAATTCCTAACATGTATTAATTTAAAATTCACTTTGAGGGAGTTACCTGTAAATCATTAGTGTGTATAATATGATTCGTAATTATCAGAGTAAAAAATTTCAGTCGCTGTAGAGAAAAACATCCTGTATATATCTTCTTGCAATTTCGTCCATCAACATTTTGGGCGGTCCTGTTAATTCTTCAACTGTTTTGAAATAAGTCCATGGCACGCTAGACTTACCAGGTGCCTTTGAAGATTTTGCTCAACTTTAACACGGTGTAGAACCGAACGTCCTCTATATTTTTGGTTCAAATTTGGTAAATGAAGGTTTTTACGGGTCCTGATTAGCGCCGTTGTGTCATATTTGAAATAAAAAAGTCGCTAATTGGTTTTTGTGAAAATCGGGGATATAAAAAAAATCGTAACCGTCCCTGGATTTGCATTTTGACAAAAGTAGTAACGTTAAAAGGAGCGTTTTTAAAAACATTTCGAACAAAAACGATTTTTGAAAATATCTCGCAAAATAAACTTTTTATCGATTGGTATACACTTAAAAGTAGACACCGTTGTGTACACGTCTCGATAATTTAATGTATCATAAGTTTGCGTCAATCATCTCATGTCACACAGTATATAGATGTTATAAAATCTTTATCCATAAATTTACTTAATATAATGCCTACACATCAATAAACTTTAATACCCTACTACCTATTCTTGTTACACATGACATTATGTAAAACGGCTTTAAAAATTATGCAAATCGCGTTATCGGCGCATAATTAACACGTCACGCCTTTTTCTATTATCTGGCCTCGGTGACAAGTGTAGTTTAGCGGGCGACACCCCATTGCATACTAAATATATCCTTGTTTAAACAGCCCGATAGAGTTTTGCGACATCACGCGCCGCGACTTTTGGAGCGCGTTTTGCCACTTGTGTTCGTGATATACGACCCCAACAGATGGTTAAACCGAGATTAATAATCGTGGATTGGCGGGGGTTAATTGCATTTTTTAAAGGTCGCTGAATAATGATGCATGCACTAAGAATATCAGTTCTTCGCAAAATATACTTTCTTCCTAAGATTAGTAACAAATCATATTAAGGATTAGCAGCGTCACAGTGGGACAACTCAATGGTCATTGTGTACAACTTCACATTTATCTTGTTAAAATTACACTTGGCAAAGAGATAGTTTGTCTTGAAGAGCATCTATCGTCTAAGACCCATGGACTATTTCCCTAATTTTATAACAGGCGGCAAAGGTTCTTTTATGAATTACCGCATTATCTGTAGTTCCAATTAGATAGAATTTAGCTGTATTGGGATTACCATGACCAGGCTAACTTTAATCAGATCATGGTTAAAGTTAGTTGTTCTAACAAAAACCTCGGTGCAGAGAGCATACTTTTCTATAGCCATCCTTATTAATGCACTGTATATTCAAATCTGCTTTCTTTCAAATCTAATACCTTCACACGGTGTGTGCGATAAATGAGAAACCTTTCACGCCCCCTCCGACATTTCTGCAGACTCACATTTAAATCTTACGTCACAAATTAGTCCAGTCCGCGCTTGATCCAGTTTTAATGTAATGCATCTATTTTCATTACAGCTTCAAATTTACTTCACTTCACCCAGTATGTGTCAAATACAGTTGACGTCCAGGGCCAGGTAGATGTGGTTTATACCGATTTTTCAAAAGCATTTCATAGAATACGTCATGTGATCTTATTGGAGAAATTAACTAAATTTGGCTTTAGTACAAATTTAAGAAAATTTTTTGAATCATACATATCTGACAGATTCCAATATGTTACATTCAATGGCTATAAATCTAGGGTTTATGCAACAACTTCTGGCGTACCACAGGGATCTAATCTGGGTCCCCTGTTTTTCCTTTTATTCATTAACGATCTTGCTGACATCTTGCAGTGTGAAAAGCTTCTTTATGCTGATGATGTTAAATTTTTTTGTGTAGTCAACAACGTAGAGGACTGTGCAAAATTACAGTTAATCAAGGCTAATCAAGTTATCAAGGCTTCAAATCTGGTCAGATAAAAATAAGCTAGACCTAAATGTAACGAAATGTAAAGTAATTACCTTCAGTAGAAAAGTAAATCCTGTAATTTTTGATTATGAGATCAATTCTGAAATATTACAAAGGTGTAAATCTAGCAAAGATTTAGGGGTTATTTTTGATGAAACTCTAAGCTTCAGAAATCATTTTGAATATATTACCTTGGCGGCATCTAGGTCCTTGGGTTTTGTCATTAGAAATAGTAAATCATTCAATAATATAGATACGTTGAAATTACTATAGTGCGCTTTTGTTAGATCTAAGCTGGAGTACTGTTCCTTGATCTGGTTTCCTTATTATAAGACCTACATAAATGATTTGGAGAAGATCTAAAGAAAATTTTTGAAATATGTTGCCTATAGAGTAGATGGTTACTACCCAGAGCGTGGAGTTGATCAGGTAGATTTAATTTTGCATCGTTAGAACGCAGACGGTTTATTTCATCGTTTCGGTTTTTACACAATCTATTGCATGGTAAGGTTGACTGTTCAAATATTTTATCTCAAATAAACTTTTTAGTACCCCGTCAATCTAGTAGAAGTACTATGCCATTTTACTGTCCTCCTAGTAGAACAAACATAATGTTGAAGTCCCTAATGTACAATATGACACACAATTTTAATTTAATATCAGATAGATGTGATATTCATAATTCTAGTTTAAGTCAACTGTTAGCAGCTGCCAATAATTATTATGTTAATTAATTTTTTTTTCTGTTCTTTTATGTCTTTTTCTATTTTATATTATACATGTTACACATACATACACTCTAATGATTATTGTTTTAACTGTTATTGCTACATATTGGTCTTCTCATGATTATTCTAATCTATGATTTTCTATTCCTATGTTTATATTTTTATTTTTCATCTTTGAGTTTTGTATTACTTTTTAAGTTTGATTTTTTGTCACATTATTTACTTATTTACTTTTGAACAATTTTCTATTATAGTCCTGTAAGTGGGTATTCCTGTTGGACTAATAAAGTTATTATTATTATTATTATTATTATTATTATTATTATTATTATTATTATTATTATTATTATTATTATTATTATTATTATTATTATTATATTATTTTCATTTATTCCAAAATTATAAAGGTAAGATGGGAAGACTGTTTATCTCCGAATTGTATAAAATCTTACAAATTGCAATAGAAGTTTAAGACGGTGTTTTAGAAGCTTCAAATTTAGAATATACATTGATACTGGTCGAATCAAGACACCTGATCGCACTAAGAGAACCCGAAACCGCCACATGACTCACACAAGCCTTCTGGGTCAGGTGTGGTCCTGTTCTTCTCCATCACTTCCAGTGGATTAAGTTCTACCCGCGCCGATGACTCGATGCGAGAACCGATCATTGTTTCACGCATAGCTGCCTCCGATTATGAGGGAGTAAACAGTGACTTGTAACGTATAATTACGAAACTCGAACCTGTAAGCCTCTTTCGTTCCGTTCCGTACCGTTTTCAATTACCTTCGGATCGTTATTGATTTCAAATTGCTGTAGCCGTGCATAATGTGGAGAGTAAAAAGCGAACAAAAGGAACGAGAGCTGGAAATGGATAAAGGAAGATGAAAGACATCCATGATCGGTAGCAGTTGCATATTTATATACAGGGTGTCCGTGAAATATTTTCTGGGTCACTTGTATGTGACGATTCAAGCGCGATTGAAATTAAAGCGGCTTGAAACCGAATCTCAATCCTGACTGTTTATCTCGTAGGAATAAAGAAGGGATTGACTCTCCTGTTCAATCCTATACTTGAAGACGTATTCCTGGACTTGCATGCTTTATAACGACCTAACTTCAAAATTAAGTATAGTTTGTTGTATTAATAATATACCAGAAATGTCATCTCTAGCCCTACCGGGAGTCCAAGCTTGCAGCCTGGAGTCACCCTTCGGGTGACAAAACCATCTAGAATAATATTATTTTAAAGAAAATACATATTAAATAAATTTTGTATCTGGAATGATGATTTAATTATACTAAACGATTTTTCTTAATATTTTGATTAATTGTAAGGGTACTCTATTCTTGATGGTAAAACATCATAATTTTTTAAGTGCTGAAAGCAAAATTTATTTTTCAGTAAATATTATTAAAACTTTGCCAAAGACTGCCAAAGTGAACGGATTAATTCCAAACTTTACGTGCAGAAAGAATAAAAGCTACGGATAATGAAACAGAATAACTAAACACTAATAGATACTAATAAATAATTGGAATTAAAAAGTAAAAAAATTATTTGCCTCCAGCGTACTCGAACTCGCGAAACCAACATTATCACGGTTTGAATTCTAAGTACGACTTTTCCATTGCGCTACTGTGCCTATTGTCAAAAGTTTACCCTGAGACGTTTAAGAATGTAAACTGTACGTGTCAACCTGAAAAAATAATTTTTACTGATTTTCTAATTGGAAAAGCATTTCGCTTGGTAATCAGAAGTGTTTGATAGTCAGTACTATTGATTCCGTTTGCAATATTTCTCGTAGGAAAATAACCTATCTGAAGTTTAATTAATTTGACAGTTTTCGTGGGAGGTGCTTGTCTCGTTAGTGCAATCTCACATCGGCAGATAAAATGAGAAAGAAGTGAGACAGACGCGACTCGAGATTTTCGAAGACGAAATAGACGTAGAAGGACTCGACGTACGGTCTCGAAAAAAAAATCTCAAAGGATTAGAGAAAGGACGGAACTTTCGCATGAAGCGGTTCTCGAAGCCGTAAAATTAGAAAAAGAGTCTAGGGAGTCCCCCGAAAAGTCAGAATTTCGGCAGACGTGACGGGGCCATTAGGCGCGAGGACAAACGCCGGTGCTAGCCGTATCTCTCTCGCCGAACGACGATCGACGAAAATTTTGCAGAGGTTTTTTGAAAAGGCGCTTAAATTGGGAAAACGCGTAGGAAACGGGACGAAAATACCCCTACGCATAGGAGTACGCAAAAGTACGCACGGGAATCGCTTCGCGATCGCACCTCGGAGGAGATAGCTTAGAAATTGTTGAGTTGAGTTTACTTTTAGTTTTCACAGGATCACTAAAGAAGTTTTTCATTCATTGCATGTGATTCTTCACTACGTGAAGCATATAAACTTCTGCAGTTAGATCTGATTAAATCCAATCGTGTTTATATCGCAATCTGAAGCAGCTTGAGTCAAGCCATTCCTACAATATTTTAGGATTGACTTGAACATTCTAAGCCGTTTGGAATCTTAATACCAATCGTTTAAGTCATCATTTTCAATTCTTCTTTTCAAGCGCCTTGGCATCAAGCCGACTTGAAATTGACTAAATAAACGTAGTCAGTGTACAGCTTTTTTTTAAAAGCTGTCAAATGAACTGAAATTTAATATAGCAAAAAAAAGATAGTAGCGTTGACGCGGCAGAAATAATTCTTTTATCGATGATAGCTGGTTCTATAAGTGATACTTATTATGTACCAGTACCTATTGATTATTTATAGGTCTAGTCTGCAAAGAAAGACCTAGAGAGAGTATCTACAGATACTCATTATTTGGCAAAGGACAACTTCTGCCAGAGGATCTGAACAAACTCTCACCCAATAAGGTGATCAGCTACATTAAGAAGCTGGACCTGTTGGGTGAAATATAAGTAGGTGTGAGCCACAATAGACCACATGGTCGCGGTGGAGGGTCTGGTTTTCGGCCCACTCACTTTTGAACCTAACCTAAAGTGGAATTTACACTGTATCACTTTTGATGTACATCTAAAGTGAATCATCCAGAGTGAAATCATCCGGAGTGATCATCCTTGTTTACATATTTTCAACCAGTTTTGTGGTTTCACCTCTGTCACTATTCACTGTTCCTAAGAATTTCGTCATTTCGGGTTTGGTGCAACAACTTGTGGTACCAGGCGGCATGATGTCTCGTTCCAGAAAAAATAAAAGTCTTATACGCGATGGCATTGACTTAATTTCAAGTGGACTGATAAATGAAAATTTAAATCTGACAAATTAAAACCAGTGAGCATTGAGGAGTACGCTTTTTTCCGTAATTTTGATTTGCTGTAATCGCTGTTTTTTGTAATTCCACAGGCACTTGTTCTGCTGGTATGTTTCAATAAACAATTCCATGTGCTTATCTTGCCACTTGAATGCCATTGTATAACACGTTTATAATATAATATAATTGATTTAAATATTTATTTATAATAACCACAAACACTAAAACTAAAAAGTGAAGCGGCGAAAATGAACTCATCGTATTTACATTTGTCACTGAGCCTTCACTTTGGATGAATCATCGGTTCAGGGCACATCTCTTTCATCAAAAATAGGTAGAGGGTCGATTTGTTTCATCGTTCATTTTTAATGTACACTTTGGATGCAACACAAATGAAAGGCAATCTACACTTATCACTTTGGATGATTCCTCCAAGATGAACATCTAAAGTGATAAATGTAAATGAGCCTTAACCTAACCTAACCTACAAAGAAAAAATTAAGTGACAAATTTTCATTTTTCTTAAATTCTTTAAAAATCATACAATTTTGCAAAAATGTACTCTCAGAAATCCCCATAAAATAATGCACATTATTTGAGTGGGACTGAATGATCTGTTTCAGAAGTTGTATAGTTCAGAATTCAGGGGTTTATACCTACGTATTGTTTGAAGTCATGAAATAGAAACAAAAATTTCAGACAGGGTTTTCTCATACCGTGTCTGAAATTCAATAAGTATTACTAGCACAATAAACCCATCAACGACTGCGACACATAATTTCAGGATTAGTTTATTCATCAAAGCTGAGTTTTTCGACAACTGCATTGATATGCGACGCCTTTTGTAGAAGGCCTTAATTCGACTCTAATCCCGGATGTTTTCTTCGGGGTTACTAGCCCTTTTCATAAAGGTTAAGACATGTTTTCAAACATATGTGCCTTTACAATGATCTAGCGTTCAATCGTATAATTATGTCATGTATACAAATGCCATATGAGAAGCAGTGGACGCCTGTAAAAGTAAAGAATAATATCAGGTTTTGCTTATAGAAATTATACCTAAAAAAGTATTAATAAGAATAATTTATTAGGTAAACTCATTGGTAAATTAATGTTTGAAAATAGAGCTTTGTAATTTAATATTATACCTAAATATACTTAAATATGATGCATATTCAAAGTGATGCACCATACAGGTATCCATATTAACTTTAAAATAATCATTTTACTTTTAATTAATTATCTGATTCTGTTATTTAAAAAACTGAATTATAAAATATATTGAGTTTGATATATTGAACTTTTTATAATTATTTTACAGGGTGTCTCACGGTGACCAACCATTAGAATATTTCAGAAACTACTTTGGGGATAGGTATCTCAAGAAATTAAATTATTTTAAGTGATAACAAAAAAAGATTAGATAACTTAAAAACTAGAATTTACAGGGATATTTATAGGGAACCATAATACCGTTCGAAATAATAATATTGTGCGTCAGACTATGGAAAAACATACTTGGTGTTCCATTTGGAAAAACCAACTTATGATGGTTTGATGTTAGCTTAACTCGGCATTAAATTTCCACCACCTTGTATGCAATGTACACATTGAAAGTATGGATGAAAAGCTTAGTGGCCTAGCTATCCCTCTTATAAATATTGTCGTTTTATCTTCCTTACTGTAAAGTACATATGGTTTTAAGCTAGTTACTGTCTCTCTTAATTTTTTTGAAAAAATAAAATATCTCGGAAACGGTTAATTTTAGGAAGAGGGAAACTTCATGAAAGTCCACCTGAAATTTTACGTAGAATGCAATAATATATAGGGCGTTCCATTTAAAATAAGCAAGTTGATGGCGAGTTCCGGTATAACCGGAAGTGCTACGTGAGCGCCATTATTTTATTTGAGGAGGACATGCCCGAAAACCGGATCCCTCAATTTTTCAAAATTCAGATCGAAGTACTCTCTGAAATATTCTAATGGGTGGTCATCGTGAGACACCCTGTATATTGTTTTGAGCTTGATTCTTCTTATATTTTTTACATAATCCACCACACTTTAGTTTATCAAAATACTGCGTTGTTCTTGTCCAACTTGTCTCGAAAAAATGAAATCGCTGAAAAAACAGTACCTACCAAATCTTTCTACCAGACAATTTAAAGAACATTGTAGAAGGTCTCTGGAAACATTCAAAGATTTTTGTAGGAAAATACACTCAGTCCTAAATAATAATGTAACTGCTGGTTATCCTGAGATACATCATCGCAAAAAATGACAACTACAACTTTAAAAAATGACAACCGCAACCTCACAAATTCAGATTAATTTTTCTCCTATGCCAAAATGCTTCGAGCAAACAGCTCTCACTCGAGTCGTCTAATTTTAATTTCCGAACGATCAAGATTTACTCCCCTATATCCAGATGTAATTAATGAACGATACGGACTAAAAAGAGCAATATGAGGTACCTAATTACCGACCGCAACTAAGGTACTCTAACATCTAATACTAACAAGATAAATGTCGTTTTATTGAAATAATTATAATTTTATTCAAAAATAATTTCATTCGTCTTAAAATAATTATCTGTTTAACTTGAATGGGGTTGGAACCTTTGGTCTGAAGATATCACTGACGTAGTTTTCCGCATAACACCAAAACACTACACTGAAAGAACAGTTTATTAATAATTAATGATATTGATTGACACCTAACAAAGGCTTTATTGGATAATGGCGTAATAAATTTTTGTTTATGAGAAAAAAACAATATATTAAATATTTTCAAATAAGTATACCTTATTACCGTCAAGTAAGGGTTTATTGATAATCAATATATCTTTTATTTTCTATTAATAACGATCGTTTTTAATAAATATTATTATGAGTAAATGTAGCATTACTTATTTATTATGAATATTTCAGTTATTTATTATAAATAAGGCATACTAATTAAAATTTCGACTTTATTAGAATATAAAGAACAATGTTTATAATAAATATTTGTTTTAATTTTAAAAAATAAAGGTTATTTATAATGAATAGTGTCTTATTTATCACACCCAGTAATTATTTTACGTTTATTTAATATAGTTATAGTCCAGATCTATTTTTTATGTCACAGCAATCACCACTGAACAGGTAATAATTCTAAACATTTTTAATAAATCACACAATCGGCAGTTTTCCAAAGTTACGTTTTCAAAGGTATATAAGTTTTGACATCCCTACCTTGTGCACTATACACATATGGGTCATATAGGTATACCGTACAGCACAGTGCGTCTATCGTCTCATCTCAAGTATTAAGTAAAGTAACGTACACTCACATTAACGAAAACGAAGCACTCGCGCCGCACCCAAATAATAGGTAAATGAAATGAAAATAATGAAATGAAATAAAGTCACCCAATCCAAGGTAAATAGTAAAACATGTCTGCTACTCACTGTCAACAATGCCAACCTAGCCTACACTGCCAACTGCACAATTTTATAATGCCACAATAAAATATCTATTAATTAAAAAACTACTTCAGGATTTTTAACAACAAAATGGATTACTTCATAATAAATAAAATAGAGTAAATTAGAAACAAACATATATTCATTTTTAGTCTGGATTATTCAATATTAATAAAATCCAAATTAACAGTAAATATATTTTTTGGGAATACCACCAAATAAAGAATTTATTAAGATGAAACATTTCTCATTAACTATTAACATTTTTACACCAAACAAAATATTTGTTTTTAATAAGTAAAATATATTTAGAAGAATATTTATAGTAAAAATTATTGTTTAACCTAAAATATGTATTATTTATTTTAAATAAATGACATCCAAATAAACAATTGTTAACTATAAACCGCGTCTTTTCTTTCAGTGTATACTTCCCTCGATGGGCGTTTCGCCAACCAAGTTGGCATCATCTGGAAATGATTAAAACTGAATTTTATCAGTTTTAATCATCTCTGGAAGCCAATCTCATCATCTGGATGCAAAGTTGGCATCGTTGGCATCCAGATGATGCCAACTTGGTTGGCAAAACGCGCGTCGAGTGCAGTAAAGTGTTTTGGTGTTATGTGGAAAACTACGTCAGTGATATCTGTTTAATTATGATTTGAGAAACGATGGCAGACTGCCATTTTAGCAAGAGATATATTTTCAAGCCAATCACCATGCCTCTTTTCTTATCATGCAGATCTCAAGGAAGAACGCGGTAGCATATTTCAAAGGAATCAATCTGATTCTGGTAAAAAGTACGTGATATCTTAAATTAACTCATACAACCGCCTATTTACATCCACGTCTCGCTTTGAGTTGAATTAATGGAGGTTTTTGTTACTGCGTTATTTAAATAGAAGTACCGCAAGGAATTCGACATGGTTTTAATAAAAAAAATCCCGTCGAATATAAATCAATTGGAGCAGGTGCAAAATGAAAAGCATAAATTCAAATTGAGCATATCAGTTAGTTGTGTATGTAATCGTAAGCCGTTAGTCAGATTTAAATAAGCCGTCATAAAGGGGTTGACGTATGCAAATCGCAGTTGAAACACAGCCCGGGGGATATTTGCATTCGGGATCAAAGTTTATCGATGGCAAGATTAGTGTACTCACTAAGGTTCGAAATTAATCTTAACAACTACTGAATATATAACAGTTTTTATGCATCCTCCCGAGCAAATGCCAAACTAAAGTAAAACCGTGGTAAGTAAGTTTTCTATGGTCCGATGGACCATAAGTCACTTGCGCAAGTTACTGAATCAATAATTAAACAACTATAAAAGCTAAAACTATATGGATGATATTGTATGTGTCTCAGATTAACCATGTAAAAGATAAGTAACAGCAATACCCAAAGCATTAATATGCCTGTCCATCTAATAAACAACAATTTACGAAAGGGGGGAGTGTTTATTTAACTGTTTGTAAATAGCTACCAGTGGCGGCCAGTATTTCTCAAAAGAAGAGGGTTTATTAATGTTTTTAAAGGTGTTTCTAACAACGTAAAGCACCTATTGGCTCACGATTTAAAAAAACACCTACCATCTACAAAAACTAATGTGTAGGTAGCTTTATAACATAATACGCAATACATAATTTACTTTATTTAGCTATTTTCCTAAAATTCAGAAAAAACTAATAAAAAAGTAAGAAAATAAACCTCTGCACCGAAGAGTCTGTTAGAGTTTTTTCTTAATTATAGATACATAAATATCATAGAACACAATACATTCTTCTGACAGTGAAGTTTCCGAAATGTTAGTGCTATTTTAACTTAAAGTGTGTACTATGTTTTATGATATTTATACTTGTTTTCGCATGAGAACTGATTAGTTAAATTAAAAAAAAACTTTAATGGGTCTTTTAGCGAGGAGTACGTATTGTTTACTCAAAATTTTATTAATTTGTTCAGAATTGTGGCCAAATACCCAAATATAGTAGCGATATAATATAAAGATATTCATAATACTTTATACCTACTAAAAACCAGAAAGTGAAGTAAGAAAATACATTTTTTTCGGTTCGAAATTCACTTCCCATTCTAAATCAAAACCACATCTAATACTCTTATCTATATTTTAAATTATTCGAGTTTTTTTTTCAAAGAGGGGTAAACATTTGAAATTTTCCTTATTTCATTACTTCACCAGACATAAAATTATCGGAAAAAAAAACGATAAAAATTTCATTGTCTCCAAATAATTTTATGTGGATCAGAAACTATCATCCATAGAAAATATACAATATAAAACTACAATATTATCTATATTACTTGTATTACCCATGAACATTAAACTTAAGTTGAATTCCTAACGAATGATACGTCTATGGTCAGCATTGTTTACTTACCGGTGGAACGATCTCCCATCACCTTTTTTGCCCGATTTATGGAAAACTATGCATTTAATAGTCATTTCACTGTCCACAGAGATTTTCCACAAACTAAAAATCTATAACACAGCCTAGATTATTGACTGATGACCACTTATGTCACATAAAATACTTAAATAAATTTACGTTCACAAAACTTCAAAACAAATATGAAGTCACGAGTCGTTGTGTCGTGTATTTTCGGCATATCTCGGTCCGTCAAAAACTGTAACGAACCAATGGCATGCAGTGGGATTTGTTTATTTAATTATATTTCATTTCGTGGACATTTTTCTCTCGCTGTTATTTATCTTGTATATGGTTAATCTGAGGTATGTGTTTTCAGTCTGTTAAGGTATCAACATAAACATATCTCTTGACGTATTGATAACACTAATAACTGATAGATAAGAAAACAGTGGACGTTTTTATTGTGTTAAATTTGATCAGCGCAGTAAAATTTGACAGATGTTAAACAGTTCTGTTTGTTGTCGTATTCTCTTCTAAATCATGTTTTCGTATTTTCTTGGCATATTTTCTCACATTTTATCATAAAAATGTTCTTTAAGAGCTAAACGAAACAATATCTATTTATTAAACAGTCTCTATGTACAGGGTGATTCTTAACTTAAACGCATAAACTTGGGAAATTACAACTTAGGACAAATAATGTCTAATAATGAATAAAAAAAAATTAGCAAACCTTTTTAGTTTTGAAAATACCAATTTATTTCAAAATAAAAATAAAAGAACGTGAATTTCATAAAATTGAAAATGTATCTAAATTATTATAGTAGGTAACTGTTCGAAGTTATTTCCAGTTATATCCATAAGTTCGTTATTCTAATCGCGTGAAAATACAAACATATCGTCCTGACTTGTTTACTTCTTATTCCTTATAAATAAAAATTTCACCTGATAAATTTTTGTAAGCATTTCTTTCAAATTATTTCCAAAACTAAAAATGTTTTACTACATTTTTTCCATTATTAGTCGTTACTGGTCATCGGCTATAATTTTCCAACAGATGGTGTTGAACCTTTGAGAATATTTTGAAGATGAGAAACAAAGGCATTAATACAATAATAATTGAACATATTTATAAAAATGAATGTGTTTTAAATTTTAAAGAGTAGAGAATAGATAGACGCATTCAGTGTAAAAAGTTGCTCTTGACATATTTTTAAGGATTTTAAAAATTCTCATAAATAAAGAATTTTCAAGGGGTTCTTCAAAATGCTACATTTTCATTTTTTCAAAATATCTGAAACACCTGAATAGTTCCGCTCCGTAAGCGCCATTAAGTTCCTAACAGAATTCTCCAAAACTTTCTAAAAATTCTCTATTATTCATCTATAATTCTCTTATAATTTTCAAGATTTCAATACATTCACCACCTGCTTGGGATACACTGTATGCATGCCTACCACTAAAAGTTATTCTACTGACAAAACAAAGTACAAGTAATCAAAATGCTGTCCATTCTGCATATTTGTTATTTAGGTAGTACAGAAAAAATATATATCTTGGTAAAAATTATTATTATTATTATTATTATTATTATTACAAATTCAGTAAGGGCAGAGGACAAATGTCCTATAATGCCCAAAATAAAATACAATTTGATAACAAGAACATATTATAGTAAATAAAGACCTAGTCTATAGAAAAGAGGTAATTGTCAATTTTATTTTTGAACGAGTTCACCGAGTTCACAAGTTTCTATTACTCAGGAAATGCTCCCTGGCCCGTGTCTTGAAATTTTCTTTCTTGAGTTTCAAGGGGTGTCCTCGAAACCGATGATCAGAATTTAGCGGAAAATCGAACCTAAGTCACCAAAATTGTATTTTATGATGCGAAAAGTTAGAATTAAGTCACCACGAAGACGTCGCTGCTGGAATGTCGTGAGATTAGCCACTGACAGTCTATCCTCATAAGTCGGCCCTACGGGACCAAACGACCAGTCTTGCTGCGCTTCAAAAGATTCAAAATTTAAAAGATGGACCTAACTTAGGTATTAACTATTTTTTACTATTTTAACTATTTTTAACTTATGAAAACACTAAAATAAAATAGTAATACATTGAAAGAGAAATAGGTGCTGTTTCCTGCTGCATTTTTTCTGTAAATTGTTAACCCAAACGAAACTTTTCCCTGCATTTAGGAAGAAGATCGCAAAGGATGATGATTAGTGATTAAAATAGTGGATTTATTTTAATTTTTCCTTTAATAGAGCTCAAGCCTATTGTCAGTTCCGCTAAAATGGATCAATATAATTTGCTATTCATAGTAGTAAGCGAAGTGTGTTATCTTGTCACGTGCCACCCATGGAGCCACGTGCTTATATGGCACTAATCCCAGGTTAATTGGACCCCCATCAGATGATAATCCGCCGCTCTTTGCGACTAAATTAAAACCAGCACGGAAGTATACCCGCTTTTTGAATTTACTAGAATTGGCAGGTTACTTAAGCATTTTGACACTAATACATCATTAAGGGCAAAACATTAGTCAGACCATGATAGATCTTAAAGTTTTTTTGTGACTATGACTCGATACATAAGTTTCTCGTTCTTTTTAAGTAAATATAGAAGCATTGTAGCTTTTGCAATGCTGATTTCGAATTTATTAATGAAAGGAAGACACTTTGTTGTACTCAAAAATCAGAAGTTTTTCAAATTACAAATTGTGCATGAAAAACAAAATTGTGATACACAATTAGAGAATATCTCTCGGAATATGGATGATAATCATTTCCAACTAGCATGAATGTTTGTAGCACGAGTCGAAGGCGAGTTAAAATCCAAAATATATGGTATCAAAAATGCGTTTTCAGTCTCACCTACTGTTTCAATTAACAGCAGAAGAAGATCCAATTTGTAAGTATTCATCGTGTTAAACCGCATATATAATTTGTTTGTATCTATAATGTGATAGTTGGTCATAGAATTTTTATTTATATATTTTCATTTAAAACCAGGTATGGCAATCCACTAAATAATCTTTTTACCGAAACCCAAGAATAATCAAGTAAAGTAAGCCTCATAATATCATCACTTGAAATTCAATATTGTATATGTAGGTATAAATACTAAACAAAACGGTGTTAGATTGCCATAAAAAATACTGTTTTTTTTTTCGGCATGGTAGAAGTCTTCCTTTGTAGTAGTGATGCTACCAATTTGAAGATGAATCTAAAAAATAAATCTTTCTACCTGCATAATCCAACTTGAGGGTGAAAGAAATTGTAAACTGAGAATGCAGATTACAAACTGCTTTGACGGAAAAAAAATCAATTATACAGAGTTGCCCATAATAAACTATACTAATTATGGAATCCATGAAGTATAAACAGAAGAAGCCCGAAATCTATATGTATATTTAATTAAAATGGTTTAAATAAGAGAACAAAAGAACAAATGAATTTAGTACAAATTTAGTCCAAACAGTCGCTCTATTTACTTTAGAATCTCTGTCACAAACTGTCAACGTCATCTGTCATGCCACGAAAATGGTATTTAACGTAAAATTAAGAATTTTTGTGTTCTGAATAAAGTAATTGTCACAAAACAAATACAAAATATGATTGCCACGAAATAGTATATATTATACAGTTGAATTCGTAGAAAAAGTTGCAATGTGGTAAACGACAGGTGTCAAATGCTTAGAAAAGCAAATGTCAATTGTTAAACAGAAACAGCAAGCAATATAAAAGATATGGACGAACGATCATGCTTATAGCACCATGATCATACTTGAACCAGTACTCGGGCTTCCGCCTAGTTATGTAACAAAGTGTATTAGTGAAAACTGGATCAAGAAAAGATCAGAGGAAGAATGGTCGAACGGGACTGGGCTGCGACAAGCTAGGCTCTTAATTGAAGGGCCTTTGTCGAACGCAACCCGATCAATACTTGCGCTAAGTCGTAACAGCATAAGGATTGTCACAGGACTGTTGACAGGTCACGGACATCTCGCAACAAGCACCTTAACACTATCGGCCTTAGTGACATTAGAAGGTGCAGGTTTTGCGGACACGATGACGAGAATTCCATTCACATCCTCTATCGCTGTGCCTGCCTCATGGTCAAGAGACACAAACATCTGGGTGCAGCATTCCTCCTGCCCCAGGACATTAGAGAGCTTCTCCTAGAACAGGTGTTGGCCTATGCGCATAGCACGGATCTCTTCCAATAGCTCTCGACTAGCGGCAGACACAATGAGTCGAAAGACCTGAGTGCAACGGGTAACCGCGCCGCCTTCCAACCACAACACAACATGCCGATAGCAGCGCCATCGAAACAAATGAATAACTCAATACCATGTACTTTTTTCAGTACGTATTTTATCAGGCAAGCCCTATTAAGTTTAAACTTCTTCTCTTTATACTTCATGATGGAATCTATATAAAATAACTCAAAATTTCCGTCATTTTTTGTCGAAAGTGTCCAATTGGTTGATTCTTCAAGAATACTACAGTGTTATTGACGTTTTAATTTAAATTAAGCCTATAAGTAGGTATAACGATGATGAATTTTACTTCGAAGATTCGGAACACCCTGTGTAAATTAAATCCAACGAGAGAATGGACTTGCTTTGCGCATTGGCGATTAAGTACATAATATCTTCCGCTTCTTCAGTATAGTAGGTTAATTAAGTGAAATAAAACATTAAAAAAAATAATAAAAATAAAAACAACATATTGAGAAAAAATTAAGTTATATATCTACGTTATGTTGTGTAAAGTGCTGTTGACGTAAGTGTAAGGTATTAGAAATTTTTTGAACAAAACCTATCATCATTGTCACCCAGTATTCAAATAAAACACAAAATACAATACCTGCCAATTTTAAATCATCACCTTCCAGAATTTGCTTTGTCATCTATCACATCCACACTAGTTATTGAAGGGTGAAAACTAATGATAATCCAGAAATGGCAATCTATACCTAGTTATATGCATGAAATAATGCATATGCCCCACAAACGTATATCTTATGTCCTACCACCTTCTAAAGCTTCAATGATTTTGATTAAAATATTATATTATATAATTATTGTTTTGTAAAAAAACACAGTTCTCATTTAGATGTTTCAATTCATATTTCTTGAAACATGAGAACTGTGTAAATGAGAACTGTGTTTTTTCAAAACGATTATTTTCACGATGTTTTATAAAGAACCATCCGCTTCCAGTATTCACTTTATTATATTATATTTTTAACTAACTTTCAAAGTAGTTATATCTCAAGAAATTTATTAATTTTTATACTAGGTACTGTGGGTTTCACGAAGTTGTATCCCGGATTGGAATGTTCGGATTGTCAGGATTCGCTGGCAAATCCTATGCGAGACTGGCACGCGCGCTTAAATCACACCACCTCAATTTGTAGCGGTCCGTAGCCGAGATGTGCCAATGCATTGAATTTAACTAATAACATGACGACGCTCCATACGTTGGAGATTATACTAACATTCCAATCCGGGATACAACTTCGTGAAACGCACAGTACTATAGGGATTTCTATATATTAAATGCCATCGCTGAATGGTATTCTTAGGTAATGTACGACTGTAATATTCCTTACATTATTATTTGTTTCAATTCATGCTTATTCAAGCTCAAATTTATAATTTCGCAAAGACGTAAATATTAATAATTTACCATCAATATATCGAAGAGGTATTTGTTATTTATTTTCAATATTATCTTACACCTGCCAGATCTCATTAAGTCAATCTGACTGTGTATATACACGTATTCTCATTTATTTGGGAAGGTAACAAATTAGTATACTCCTTACAGAAAATTTTTACATTTTTTCCGTAAGAATTTGTAAAAGTAATTAATTGGGAACACACAATCTACATTCAGAACATATATAAACATTCTTTTCGGATTCTGTTGTGACTTCATAATCTCCAGATGATTGATCGTGCTCTTTACAGAAACAAATGTTGCCTGAAACTATAAAAGAAAAGAGATGTGATGGCGGGGCACACTTTGAAAGCAATTCGTTGACTATTAGTCAATAGGTTTTATTTTTAGTTAATGATCTGAAAGAATTCACAAGTTTTGACACTTTTCTCTTGGGACAAATGTCAGAAATAAATCTCACACTAATGGTTCAGGAACGGATGTTGATAATTCATTAACAGAGCACGTTATCCTCTTCCTATTTCGATAAACAATTTTAAATAGTTGGTTTGGGTGAAGCACTATTCTGATCGAACCAAGATAGTAGTCCGGAAACCTGCGAATTATATTTAAATAGGTCAAGAGCCTTGTTATCTTTAAATAATTAAACACATTTGATTGTATTGCTGGTGTTTGGATAATTTAGATAAAAAAATTAATCTTTGCCCCTAAAATATTAGTCAGGAGTGGTTTTACAAAACTTATTATCACCTGTTAGATTTTTCCGAAATAAAAACCGTATGACTCGTCTAAAATTCAACTTACAAAATTTCCATAATACTTTAGGTATTTGAATACAATACTTCGGTATTTATAGTTTAAAAAAATATAATAAATTATAATCTGAAGCATCAGCTAATAGATAGTCCACCATTTATTCAAGTGATAGAGATTACAGTTTGCCCGTTGCCGTTGAGCTAAGTTATATTCATATCATACGTTTCTACGACTTAGAACTGTTAATAATAAGTAAGATACTGGGATCGTAGAATGTGTAACAATTCGAACGGGTTAGCCCATAGCTTCTATATCAAATCGTCTCATATACGTTCCATATGCTTTATAACTAAAAATTAATCTAAAAGTAATACGAAAACCATTATCCTAATGATTTTGTTGAAGAAACATTTATAATAACTAATATTCCCAGAATAAATAGGGAAAGGACAATAACAACAATTACATTTCCTTATATTACAGAGATATTTGAAAGACTTAAAAAACTTGGTAATAATTTTAACATAACAATGACATTTAATACGAAAAACACTGTAAGATCAATACTTACAAAAACAAAACCAATTAATAATGATAAAAGAATTGTATTTACCAAATTCCTTGTGAATGTGGTAAATATTATATTGGTGAGACATCTAGACCATTACAAATAAGGGTCCGCGAACATAAAAATTAAGTTAAGGATTCCCAAGTTGATAAGTCTACATTAGTAAAACATGAATGAGATAACGGTCACTGGGTTGATTGGACACAGATTAAAATTTTACAAAAGGAAGAAACATCAGTTAAAAGAAAGTGGTTTTATTAAACTTAATGGTGATAACTGTATCTCGTCAGAAACAATATTCTTGGATAAAATCTGGCTTCCTCTACTCCAGAAGGATGTTACCACTGGAAAATTAATAATAACAGTGATCAGTGCATATGAAGCGCCGTTTGGGTCAAAATAAAATGGCATGTGTTATATGTATCTACATTACTGCATAATATATAGAAAATTCTACAATATATATATTTTATAACGCCGATGTATATAATATTCGTTGCAATATATACCTATAAATTTCCGTTAAAATATATTTTGTGTAATTTATACATTATTGTAATATGCGATATATAAAATTGTGGGTTCCATGAAATGCCGCAATATAATGAGGGCGCTTCACTTCTGGACAACAATGGAACAGTGATTTGGGTAGATTTATATTTATATGACAAACTGTGAATATATCATTATTTATGGAATATGCCTTTGCCGTTAGGTTTCACTCGGTACAATAACTCAAATGAAGAGAAGACCCGCTTCAAGCTTCAACTTCGATTCGATGTGGTTATTATAGTAGAGTAGATGTTATTTATTTTCAAAATTAACCTAAAAACCAGCTAGCTTCTATATCCAATATTGCTTAAATCACAGAACATTAAACAGAAATAATACGATAAAACATCCAAATACCATAGATTACAAATAGATGTATGGCACATCACTAAATTAAAGTCTACCCAAATCACTGTTCCATTGTTGTCCACAAGTGAAGCGCCCTCATTATATTGCGGCATTGCATGGAACCCACAATTCTATATATCGCATATTGTATATATCGCACAAAATATATTTTAATGGAAATTTATATATATTGCAACGAATATTATATATATCGGCGTTATAAAATATATATTGTAGAATTTTCTATATATTATGCAGTAATGTATATATATCACATGCCATTTTATTTTGGCCCAAACGGCGCTTCATAAGTGCATGTCATGACATTTTGAATGAAAATGTCAATCTGATAATTTTTTATCATACAAACTTCTCTTCTACTGACGTACTGACGACGAATCCAGGATCGACTTGAAACGTTTGGAACAAAGCTAGTTAAGTGTTTAATATCTTTTAAATTGTATTAGGTATAATAATTATTTTATTCAGACATAATTCAAAATATGACTTGTAATATTACACAATTTTGTAGAAAACTGGAAAACCATTGGTGAAATTTAGTTAATTTATCAAATATTTATTTTATTCCATATTAGGTATACAGTGCTTTTTGGGGCAAACTTTTTTGAAACTTTTCCAAAATACGGAAGGAGAAACTAGGTTCATTTCATAGAAATTATTTTGATAAATTTTAGTTTTAAAAATGGTTAGGCATCATTACTATTATCAGTTTGAATTTTTTTCGAAATTTAAGAATAATGACATGCTGTTTTTTATTTATAGACTTTAATAGCTTTTAGTTAACTAGATTATTTATATAAAGTTTTGGTGTAACATACCAGGATATCATTTTAACAGACAAATACTAATCTACGTTTAGCCATGTTTAAACCTAAAAACATTTACTTTGCTTAAATTAAAATTATTTTCTATTAATTTGTCTGCTACAACGCTTGTAGGTGCATTTTTCCATGATATTTGCTGAGTACACCTTGTGAAAATTGTGTAGTAATCCTTAATGCAAATTTTTAAACTAACCGTTGGCATTGGGAAAGATCTGCAATTATTTTTAAACCGAAATAAGGAAGCGGCGAACGAATAATCAAGAGAAACATTCTCATACCGACACGGTTGAGCATTTCGAAATTAAATTTAACACACCTCAGTACTCTTTATTCTGCTTGAGCAATTTCAAAAACGCCCGTTTAGCGAAAAAGGCAGCAACCCTTTCAGCCTTTGTGCGCGTTCAATGTTTCGGAAAAATCACACCAACTTAATTATGTTGTAACAGACATAATAAAAGAATTGTAAAGTTTAAATGTTACACCAGTGGGTCTCGCAAGAGCCTGATTAAATTTTGCCCAGCATGAATCTCCCATAGAGAACGTTCAATATGAAATACTTAAACTAAAAGCGTTACTTTTTCTTTTATATCTACGGGATTAGCAAACATTGATTTTTGCTTATTAATAATAATACTAATAATAATAATAATAATAATAATAATAATAATAATAATAATAATAATAATAATAATAAGGTCAGCGGTCTGTCGACAAGGCTGACCTTCTACTATCTAAGGTCAGCCGGGCTCACTTCGGAGACTGAGGGATTTATTGCGGCCTGTCAAGATGGCGTTATAATCACATTGGTCTATCGTAGCCGCGTGATGGGTGTACAGGTCCCTGATGTCAACTGCAGGGCCTGCCGTGGGGCGCCGGAGACATTGATGCATTTGTTGTCAGCGTGCCCGGCAAAAGCCACTTCGGCGTACATCCATCGCCACAATGCGGCTTTACGAGTGCTATACTACCACCTTAGGCACTCGTATCAGATAGACCAACAGCCAGTGCCGCCTTACTTGCCAGGAGATATAGAGTCCGTCGTCGGGAACGACATATGCCAGATTTTCTGGAACTACCAGTTCCCGACCGTCAGGCTTATACACGCTAATAAGCCTGACATTGTCCTCCTCGACAAACAAACCAGGACTATGTACGTCATCGAGTTTTCCGCTCCGGCGGAACCAAACATAGTCCTGAAGGAGGAGGAAAAGCGGACCAAATACCAAGATCTCCTGTTCGAGCTTCGCACGCTATACCCTGGCCACAAAGTCATGCTGGTAGTCCTCATTATCGGTGTTTTAGGAGGAGTTCGCACAACGCTGCTATCTGAACTGAAGACCATTCCGGCTTGCAGGAACTCTGCCGAGATCCTAGTAAGTCGGATGCAGAAATCAGTCATCCTGGGGTCACTACGTCTACTGAGGGCACACGATTTGGGAACCTGCAACTACTTACCGACCGGTGGGGAGGAGTAGTTGCAGTCATGACCTGGACTTCTGGCACGGCTGCAGCGATGAGTTGGGGCTCGTTGCAAGCCCTGACCAGTTTCTACCACAAAAAAAAAAAAAATAATAATAATAATAATAATAATAAGCCGGATCATATCGGTGACAGGTATCTCTCCACACTCATACATAAATCATCTCACTAAACTTAACCTGGAAGAAAATCACAAAAAGCAGCCATACTTTTTTTCATTCGTTCATTCCAAAATGACCTTATCATTTTCAAAAACCGTTTCTGTAAGCAAAAAAGGTAAGAGGGGGGTCAAAATATTGTAAATCACCTTGTACAGTATGTCCAATTTCCATAGTGTCCATCCACATTGGTATGCTTCCAAATTTTCAGATTTTATCTAATTATGGTTTTTCTATAATCGATCGATGGAATTACCGGTGAGACACCTTGTATATTTAGATAAATGTAATTATTTCTGTACCTAAATGTTGAAGCGATAATCATCAAACAGTCTATTCCACTTTGGATACATCTGATGATAGCAAACAAAAATGTATTATTCTTCAAAAAAAAAAAAAACAAAAATAGAATGTACTTAACACACAAATTATGAATAGAGATAAATCTTAAATGAAATCTAACATTGATTTGTTGTAATATTTGGTATATCTACTGGAATGAAATAAATTTCAAATAAAACATAGAACACGTGCTACGTGTTTTCCGTAAAGTCAACGGGGAACATTCAATTGTATCTGGAAAGTCATAAATTCAAGGCAAACGCGACACATGTCGGTAATTTCACAGATTTAGGGAAAGGGTGAAAGGAAATTGCATTGTATTCCACTGAGACGCGGTTTTATTTCCTAAAGGGTTGGTTAATATTTCGATAATATCAATACACCGTATATAATTTCTCGTAATTCGTAATTGCCTGGAACAGATTCTCATTAAGATACGTGAAGTTTAAAAAATCAACAGAAAAACTACATAGGGTAACTGGAAATGAGTTAAAAAAGTTTTAAAAAAAATATTTTTATATTTTTAATGGTATATAAAGATGTTATTTTTTATAAAATATTTTTGGCATAATTTTATATAAGGACATTTTTTGTCCTTAGTACTGACGGATAGTACTGATAGGATGTTACAGTACTGACTCATTGCTAGGCGATTTATACCTTATTGTTTACTATATGCACCTATTTTATACAAAATGTATAATTTTTATATTCATTCATATAATGATTTCAGTAGAATTTGAAATAATTGAATAATAACAATATTACAAAATACGTAAGGATTAAAAGAAAACTGCACTTTATAACTGGCATTATTAATAATGATAAAGGACCTTTATAAATAAGAATATTGTATTCAATTTAAAAGATGACGACTAAAAGGGCATACCTAAATCCTGAAATATCTAAATAGGTAATAAGTGCTTTGGTAAAAAAAAAAGTGAAAATTAAATAAATTATTTGGAAATTGTAATACAACACAAACATGAGAGAGTGAATAGCTACTTGGTTTAGTATATATAGTAGAATGTAGAACACTTGTGTGTTTGTCTTATCTTCGTGTTACCGAGCAACTGATTAATTGCCAATGCGCGCGGACAGGTTCAAACATGCAGATTCCATATTCCTGGGCAACAATTGCATCTCCGCCAAATAGGTCAAGTCGTAATTATTTAGTTGCGGCGATTTAATAGTTGCCAGTGCGCGCCATCCAATTTAAGTAAGTGTGTTTTATTGATGTGATTTTTAAGTTGCCGAAAAAAAGTTGCTAGTGCGCGCTATTTACGAATGATATTTACGACAAATGATTTTCCTACTTGGCTTTTGACATTCTATCTACCTAACCTACCTATCTTATTACCCGCAGATTAAATTATGTTATCGTTATCATAAGGTTTAAAAAAACTAGGATCCTAAAAATTATTAACAAGCGTTTATAATATCATGTATGTCGAACCAACATAGAAACTCACATAGGTATTATTAAAAAAGTTAAATTTAATTTGTCCTGCTTAAATTATGCACCAGAGTTACGCACTAAATGGACACACTTACCTACAAGAAGTGAAATTCACTTAAAGAACTATACTTAACCACCTTTCACCTTTAGAGCATTATCAGTTCTTTGTTTTCCTAACAAATATTTAACGTGCACTGTGTTATATAATAATATAACGACAACAGGTTTCAAATAGTTAACCATGTTGCGTCTGAGAGTATGAGCGTAATGAAACTTCGCTTTCGTTTAACGAAACTAACCGAATACATGCCGAAAGGCGCCGATCGCTTAACTACCATAAAGCGATTTTTATAAGTTAAAACTCGAAATATAACCATTATGAACGTGTGTAATACTGTTAATATAACAGTTTTATACAAATCTGTGGTGACTATCTTTATATAACAAATCTTACAAATGAAATATAGTAAATATAAAACAGAATATGTTTAAAATTTATAACTTATAGTCCCCATCTTACCTATGTATAATGTATATTAAACCTGTTTCAGTGAAGCTTATTGAATAATGAGTATGGAAATCACTTAAGAAAATAAATAAAAGTTATATATCTACTTAAGTACTATAATAATTTTAATATTCAATATGTAAGTTATTCTAATGAAACAGTTTAATATTCAGCCGATTTCTTTCAGTGTAGGGTATAGGTGCATATATTTATTTCTTCAGTAACAATTATATTCTATAAAAAAATAATAATTAGTAAAATGTATTTTAAACAAGTATAATAAATGAAGGAAATTATAAACTTAATTAATCAAATATTTAATTATTATTACTATAGTTACCTTCAGCAGCTTAATTAACTAAAGAGAAAATAATATTTTCCATGAAATGATCTATTAATTTTACAAAATAAGTTCATCCTGAAAATTTTATTCCGTGCTGATAGTAACAGACGTAGAGTAGTCATTCACTTTATTGACTTTATTTCTACGAATAAAACGATTACAATTAAGTACTATCTATTAAGTGTTCTTTTTACACAAACCTCTACAGTCATTTTAATATTAATAACAATAAGTTCAATAGCTTTTACATCTTTTACAAAAGCATATCAAGACAACATACAAATATCCCAAATTTTACAGGTGGAACAAATAAAACTTGTAATATAGTAGTAATATAAATAATAATAAATTAATATCACATTAACCTTCAGAACTTCTTTAATAGATTTTCCATTAGGTCATCCTTCTTTCACTCCTGAAAAAATAAAAAATATATATATTTCTGCATTGATATTGCTAGATACAGTGTAGTAACAATAATTAGATAAACACACAACCACTTGAATTTATACTATATTTCAAAAATCTGAATTTAACTTGTCATCAACTGTGGCAACTAAAATAAAATTTTACTTTTATCCGGAAAATGCAATATGTAGGGCAATGCACTGCTTTGGTTTTATAAAATTCTGTTTGATTTTATGTTGCAGACGAAAATTTATAACTCTATCTCAGAACAAGAATTGTTATTTATTTAAATTTTGAAAGTTGCTTTCAAAAGCAACTTGAAAGTTGTGGGTATTTTTCCGAAAGACTTTTACTGAAAAAGGCCAAATGAGAAGAGTATCCGCAAGATGAAATATGACCTCTTGTCTTATGAACATGAAGTAAATATATAGGGAATATGAGGTATCACCAAAACGAGGCTTGTCACTGCCTCACCAGATAATACACCCGAATTTAGTTCAAAACTTTCATGAAGTGGGCAGAGACTGTATAGAATCTGATTCTGGAACTATTCATATACCTATTGCCTACGTTGAAACAATAAGTTGTACTTTATTTGAATTGAATGACAATTATTTATTTATCTAAACTACAGGGTGTTACACGGTGACCACCCATTAGAATATGTCAGAGACTACTTAGACTCAAAGAGTGAAAATTTGGACGCTGGGGTTTTCACCCCAGCAATACCGGTGCAATACCGGAAGTGTTTCCAAATATATACAGGGTCAAAAGAATGATCTTAAAGGTGTCTTGTTTTAGTGGGTCATCCTGTATATTTCAAAATTTTCACTCTACATCTGTTCCGTAAAAGAGTTCTTTCCCCAACGTGCTATTGGGACACTATATAGTATATACCTTATACCCCATTTTACTTATATACAGCTGACCCATCAGAATTCCTATACAGGGTGACCCATTCGTCTGGGATTCCTTTATTTCTCCACTATTATCAACTTTAGAAAAAAATATCCAATACAAAAGTTTTTAGAAATAATAAGGGCTACAATTTAAAATTAGTTACAGATATACAGGGTGTTCGCATCCTTCCAAACCTATAAAAAATTTCTTATTTTAAATGGAACACTCTGTATATTATTAGCTCATTCGATTCCTCATCGCAAGTGCTTTCAGTCCATATAACATTTGTTATAGCTAAACTTTATAGTTTCAAAGATATTTAATATTTTGTGTAAAAAATGACAAATGCAGACTCTGGTGAAAATAACAGTATCTTCCTTAGTTTTTACATTTCGATAATAAATATTGGTATTCGTTTAGTATAAGCCATGGCGAATATTTTGCTGTATATAAATGTTTTATAAATTAGACAGGGTGTTAATAATCTCGTAGCAAAATTGGAAAACTGTAAGGGCCAATATCTCGTTTATTTTAAATGAAACACCCTGTATATTTTTAATGGATCAGATTCAGAATTGAAAACTCTATCGATCCATATTAGTATGTTATATACCCAAAGATATAGTTTTCGAGTTATTTTGAAATTTAAAATATACAAAAATACTCTTTGGTTACAAGTAAACATAAATTATGAGCCTAGACATTAGTCAAACATAAGGTAGTAAGTGTTTAAAGGATAACAAATTTCATCCCTACAAGATTAAGTTACATCAAGCTCTACGTCCAAATTACCTACTTTGAAAAACGACTACAACTTTGCGAACAGATGTTGGAAATAATAAACAATGAAGAAATATTTCTAAATTTTGTAATGTTCAGCGACGAAGCAACGTTTCATAAAAATAGAAATGTGAATCGTTGCAATTTTCATTTTTTTTTCCAACAGAACAACCAAATTTTTTGAGAGTATAAATTGCTGGGGAGCAATTTTAGAAGAGCACATAATAGGTCCATATTTTTTTGAAAATCCACTTACAAGAGAGACATGATTTTTTACAAAATTACCTTTTGAAATGTCTATCTATTGGATGATATTCCCTTAAATATCTTACCAAGACTAGGGCTTCAGCAGGATGGTCCCCCGCGCACTATAGCGTTAATGTAAGGAATTTTTTGAACGGACATTTTCCAAATAGATGGATTGGTCGAGGGGGTCCAGTAAATTGGCCTGCGCGTTCTCTAGACCTTACATATCTGGATTTTTTCTATGGGGATACGTCAAAGATAGAGTATACAGCATGTCTCTGACAGCGGACGATATGAAAGAAAGAATTAGACATTGCTTCCGAAACATTACACCAGATATCCTAAGAAATGTGCAAGTTTCATTTCGAACAAGACTTGAACTGTGCATTCAGCAACAGGGTGGACTGTTTGAAATGAAATAAAATATAATTTAACGAGACTGTTATTGTTTAAGCGTATACGTTAATCTTTAGAAGGATTGAGCAAAATCTCATTTATATTAAAAAAATCAAAAATTTATTTTTATTACATTGTACTGATAACTTTTAAAAATATCATGTTACGTTAGCTATTTATTTGAATAAAAAAAAATATTACAAGAGTTTGATTTAAATCATGATTTTAATTATGATTTAAATTCACTTGATAAATTTTGTTTTCCAAGGCATCTAGGCTCATAATTTATGTTTACTTGTAACCAAAGAGTAAAATATTTTAAATTTCAAAATAACTCGAAAACTATTATCTTTGAGTATATAACATACTAATATGGATCGATAGAGTTTTCAATTCTGAATGTGATCCATTAAAAATATACAGGGTGTTCCATTTAAAATAAACGAGATATTGGCCCTTACAGTTTTCCAATTTTGCTACGAGATTATTATCACTAACATTAACAAATGAGCTAATAATATATAGGGTGTTCCATTTAAAATAAGAAAATTTTTATAGGTTTGGAAGGATGTGAACACCCTGTATATCTGTAACTAATTTTAAATTGTAGACCTTATTATTTCTGAAAACTTTTGTATTAGATATTTTTTTCTAAAGTTGGTAATAGTGGAGAAATAAAGGAAGGGTCACCCTGTACAATATTTCGATTCAGAGTTTCAGAAATACATATAGAGATCCTGAAGTATGTTTGTATAATTAATTAACAACCATGGACTGAAGCAATCGTCTTTATTTCCAATACCTTTAAGAAGTCATATCCTCATCACACTGGCAATGGCAAATATGTGTTGTCCATCACAACTACCTTCAAATTGGCCCGAAGAAAGGTTCGTCTTAAATTCAAAGCTCTAAAAGTGTCAATTTCTGTTTGTAAATTCTTCAGATAATAGCAAATTCGCTTTTGTCGGTCGATAACATCAGACGTCGTAAAATAGTGCCTATTGATAAATTTAGACAACTTTAAACATATCAATTTCAGTTACAAGCCTCCAGACAAATACTGATTCGTACCTTTTCAATATACCTCTTAAACTGTTTGGTCCACTGTAGGGGGCCTTAAAAAAGTGCTTTTGAACATTGTGGAAGTGTCAGTACTTAGAGGGACACAGTAGCGACGGTAAGGAGTGATTACAAAAGGAATCTGTAGTGATTTTACCTGGAGTTTTTGTTGGCAGGGGCTAAATACACCCCTAGATATATGTCACAGTCGTATAAATCCATATCATATAGCCCATTGTATTTTCCTGTTTATAAATATACAACGCATCAGCAACAATTATCACGTCGTATGGAATGTCAAAGTTCAGTTTAGTGAAGATGCAGTTTAAGAACCCTATGGCACTAGCAAAGGGAATACTGAAATGTGATTATTATTAAAAATGTCTTTAAAATGTAACTACTTCACTTTTACAGAGTGAATAGAGATTGTGAAAAAAATATTGTCGTTTTAAAAGTATCTGTTTTTGGAAATAAGCCACCAAAATGTTGTTAATCATTTATATCTATAATACAAACAATAATTATTTATCTAGACATTGACAATTAATGATACATCTATATCAACGAATTCATGTCAGAACGTTTTACTTTGTAAAAAGTACTAAAGTGTAGTTCATTTCCTATAGACTGGAGATAATTAGGTACCCAATAGTACATTAAAAAGTTTAAACAATGTTTACATCTCTATTGAAGTTATGTGTTTTTTCGAGTTTATCATATCATATTTCGCGCCGAGAATAGTTCAGAAGTCCGTCGCTGAAGGGCAAGGGATACATAAAATATAGTCATACGAGAAAATTCTGTTATATCATGGAGTAAGTTATGCACTGCTTCCATAAAGTAGTGTACACTACTTTATGTGTACACTACTTTATGTAGGTAGTAGATATAACATAATTTTCTCGTATATCTTATGTATCCCTTTCCATTTACGAATCTTTCAGCAACGGTCTTCTGAACCATTCTCGGCACTAGGTATTTATTAAAATATGATGATAAAATTGAAAAAACAGTAAGTAGTGTCAGTGACTATTTTCTATAGTCACTGGTAGTGTACACTACTTTATGGAAGCATTATATAATGTACCTACTCAATGATATAACATCATTTTGTCGTATATTTTATGTATCTCTTGCCATTTACGAATTAAGAGCTTACGTTATACGATTCGTTATTTTATAAATACTTTTTTTAATCGCTGGGACCCATCGACTTTCTTTTATAGCCCTTCCTTATGTAAGGGATGTACTAGAAAGACCCTTAAAATAAGAAAGTTTATATCTACGTAGCTTGATACAGTTGTAAGAAATTAAATATATTTAAAATTAGGGATCTTATTTAAGGGCTGTACTATGCCCTTATTGCAGCACTGTACTATACCTAGTAGTTTCTACTACTTTAGAGTTTGCGCAGTTGTGAAATCGACTGTCATTTGTATTGTGGTGTTTGATGTTTTTCATAGTATAATTTTTGTGATATTTTTGTATTATTTCATATTTTAGAAGGTATTTTGATATCCCAGTGTTAGAATAGGTAAAAATTGCCATGTTTATGCACTTGGTATGCTCAATGCGCATGTTCAAAGGTGCATTGTAGAACCTGCTCGGTACTTGTATTTTTAGAATATGAAATTTCCATTCTCCTGTTTCCATTTCTGTGGTAATGACTGTGCAGAAAAACGATGAAGGATCTTGCTGGAACCCAAGATTTTTCTTAGATTTTTAGGTCTTAGATCTTTAGGTTTTCCAATTTTTTTTTTTACATCGGCAATGGAAAGTAGTTTGAAAAAGAAGAGATACGTATTTCTGGAATTTTAATATTGGGTTCATTTAAGTTCATAAATTATTTTTTTATTGTGCGCGATATCTATGTGACGTCACTAAGCGAAAATTCAAAATTTGCGCCATTTTTTATTGATTTATTTTCATTTGTGTGGTTGGTGTCATTGCGTGACAACTTTACTTTTGTTTATGTTTGAATTGTTTGGTTAGTGTAAACATCATTGTAAACATGAGACATTGTTTTTAGTTTATATTTTTACCTGTCAATTGTTGTATCTGCCTGTGACTGATTACAAGTGTATTTATTAGTCGGACTTGGCCTCTACAAAACCTTGCTCCATGTTTAATAAAAGTTTACTTCACAAGAAAACAACAATACAACACGTCAAGTTGTCAAGCCAAACACAAACATGAAATTTCAAATTTCAAATGTCATGCGTTTGTGGCCGTTAAAAACTGAATCTAGCCACATATTATCAGTGTTGCCTCTTTATAAATACATATTCCCTAGTTTTCGCTTAGTGACGTCACGAATATAGAATAAAATTTCAAAATTGAATTAAAAATGTTCTACCGATTATAAATATAAAAAATATATATTTTATAAAAATACAGGTTTTCACTTTCATTTCGATTGAAGGAAAATATCCCATTGATTGTCCCAAAACCTAGTATAGTCAAATAACCGATTTATATTGTTAATTCGTCTTTTTTAGGGTAAAATATACACGAGAGGTTGTATTCTCAATATTTCAGCATAATCTTTTTTTTGATTAGTATTTATGTATTTTTTGTATGCTTTAATTATTTTTTTTACATATCCCGGTTGAATAATGTTCATAATATGCATATTCAATAAAATGTTGGAAATAGTAGACGCTGAGACGCCTGACCATTTACATGACCAGTATGGTTCCAGACCAGTTAAGGCTTAAAATTAAAATTCTAGAGGAAATCATTTTACACATTGTTTGATTTAAATGAAAATTAAATAGAATATCCCTTAGTGTTATTTCTTTGTCATTTGTCACAAAATCAAAGAATGTTAATGTGATGAACACAGTTCCTGAAACAATAGTTATGCTTATTGTTAATAAGATGGATGGATTGATAGTAAACTATAAATTTTTTTAAATCTTTTGATTATTGAAATGATTTTTGCGTTTCAAATAATGTTCCTCCATGAACATTTATTTTAGACTACTAAATTTTTTAAATTAATTAGAGTAGCAACGAAATGAAATAATGGCAGTACATTAGAAGGGGCAAAAGTACAACAATATATACGACATTGTCTCGCAGGTCATTTGAAACAAATGTGCCACTGTCCCTCTAGGAAGGGTAGAGGATAATTTGCATAGGCTTTCGATGCGCTTTTCACCAAACAAAACATTCAGAACTCCTCGGGAACAGCAACATAATATATTAACTTGTAAACAGATGTCACAAATTATTTAAATCTCATGTGCACCCATGCTCAATGAATCAATAATGTGTGATATTAAATTAAGTTCCTGTGTGTTACATTAGTCTGTAGATATATTTGAGAATTTATAATTTAAGCAAATTTTTTCGCTTTCGGATAGGTCAACATCGAGATTGGATTTTTGGGCATATGGGCATAGACAATTTTTGCTCATTTAATCACCCAATTCTAATATGTAGATGTACTTTATTTTATACTGGATTTGACTGAAAATTTGGTGGTTTACTTAGAAGGAATATTGGTTTATAATAAATAATTTCTGTTCCTCACAAACTATTCCTAAAGTGTATCCTAGCATTAGCCTATTGTTAAATGTTAATGATAACTTGCTTTGCGCTTACAATCTATGGATATAGACATAGAGCAAGAATTTATAACACCTATACACCCATAGATCGAGTGTAGATAAATTCTAGAATTTCCAGTTTCTTCAGGTAGACAATAATCTGTCAGATTAAGTTGTTGTAACAACTATGGTGTTCGAGAGATGTGCTCACCGTTGGTTGATGTGACTGTTGGGGTTCCTCAAAGATCTGTATTGGGCCCTGTATTATTTGTTGGATATGTTAATGACATGGAATGTGTCTGCCTTATGGTGTTTCCACTATCTTATATGCTGATCTGATGATACTTCGCTGGTTACCTCTCATTCTGACAATATAATCCTCGAGACTATTTGTAATGATACCCTTGTGAATCTATATGACTGGTTCAGCTGCAATTATCTTTATTTTAATAGCTCTAAAACAAATTTTCTAAAATCCCACACATCCCAAAACCACAGAAACTTAAAATTAAATATTACAACAGGTAACGACGACCTGTAGGAGAGTGAACTAGTCAAGATTTAGGGTTTAACAACTGACAATACTTTGAATTGGAAGCATCACTGCTCCAGTTTGAGTTCAAAGCTGGCCTCTGTTTGCTTTCTCCTTGGTAATCCCAAATTGTTCTTACTTTGTATCAATTGCTGTGTGTCTACCACGCCTAAGTTTATTCTAGATTAAAATAAGGTATTTGTTTCTGGGGTTTATCCACGATGGCATCTGACATGTTTATATGTCAGAAGCAAATTATGTTGGTGTAACTGTTCAGACATCTTATCGAGATATTTTTCGAAAATTTAAGTTATTAACACTTACTGCTCTGTATTTACTGGAAACTTGTAAATACGTATATGAAATTCAAAATCATTTTAGTAAAAATAGCGATCATTATCCTGATTCGACTAGACATAGAAATGATCCTATACCTATGTACCATATAGGAGGCTCAACATTGCTAGAAGGTTGCACAATGTCATAAGTTTAGATATTTATAATAGATCGCTTGAAATTACATCGTGAAGGACTGTGAAAATATTTATTGATTCCCTAAAAAAAAAACTGATCGAGGGGTGTTTCTACAATTTACAAAATTATTGTAACTTGTTATTGTCTATATTTTTTTGTTTGTGATGGATCCTATACAAATGTAATCTGTTATCGAATATTTATTGATCGATTGATTGATCGAAGCAAGTTATTATTATTATTTATTTATTTATTTATTTATTTTTTTTGAGAAAAAGCTTATATCTAGGTACCTATCTCGAAAAATATTTAATAATAAATTTGCAATCAATTTTAAATGTCGTTCAATTTTAAAACATGCGGTATACACTATCTAATACTTGCAGGGCGTGTGTCTGAGTTTACGCTGGACAATTGCTCTTTCACACGTCTTTACTACAGTTGACAAGTGCACAAACTGGCAATAATAAAACCAAATTGCGGTTTAATCTCTCCACAAATATTGACCAATCTTCTTACTGCCGATTTGGTATAAACGCGGGAACAGAACAGTTGTGTCGTACGTCAAATTTGCACGTGTCGGCTCGCTTGATGACGTTTTGATGACAGGTTATTTTAGCGTAATTACGACGAAACTAGTTATTATTAGCAATACTATAGAAGGAAGAATGAATTATAGCGGAAATACTTGCCTTGGTGGTCCGTGGCAACGAGATGAGACGCCGTGGTGACCGTGGTGGCCATGAATGTTGTTCGACATCCTCAGCTGCAATAGAAAATATAATAAATATGATTTAAAAAAGCTTTTCATTCTCATTCATATAAATAAATAAATAAAAATGTTCGGAAGTTTAGGAAAATATTATTTAAGATTTAAAATTATCTTCATTATCTTAAGATTCAAAATTGGATATTAATTATGATTGAGGGACAAAAATATCTGGGTATCTACAGCTAACAATCCTTTCTTCGTCATCAGCGTACCTTTGCATATTGCTAGATATATACAGGATGATTATGGACGACCACCAGTCGTCCTTTTTGTAAAAGGAAAGCAACTACATTTATTAGATATTGATAGTAACAGAATTAAAACAGGCGCATTATTGGAACTCTGTCCGGAGTATAAACTATTATTTCCAGTTATTCAGATTCTGATAATCGAATTTGTACACCCCGAATATATGGAAGGAGAAATATATTACATTTTAGGTTGTAACAGAACAAATCGGTATCAAGGCAGCAACACTAAAAAAGCGGAACAATTCGTAGTGAAACTTATTTATAGTAACGTCATGGTGAATCCTTATAATCCTTCAAAAACACCGCCCGACTGGAAAGCAGTAAAAAAGCAGTAAGCGCCATGCTTGTTTATGTAAAGCCCCTATTAAAATTGTCGTTCGGATCATTCTTTCATTCAAAGAGGGGCTGGTAAAAAACATATAAAGTGCCGACAGTCACATGTTTTCATGTGCCAATAGGATTACCTCATTGATACTGTGACAAGATCAGGATGATAAAAAATTTGAAATTTAATCCTTGTAAAATGTTATCTGGTAGTGTTATACAGCTCTTTCAGATGCTCCTTCATAGTATATGAAGCGTATAACGTGAAAATTAGGGGCCGGAAATATTTCTTTGCGTTTCTACCTGGCTATTTTTAATGTTAAGTGCTCACAAAATGGACTGCTTTTACATAAATTTAGGTTTAATAATAGTCCACTTGATTTTGAAGTTATAGATAGGTACTATAAATATTTTTTACTTCAGAAACCCTCTTTCTTATAATTATAGAGCACAACCCACATGTTTGTTTTATAATGTATAAATTATAATAAACATTTATTTAGAGACTTAGTAGCCAGCTTTAAAAATAAAAACCCTGCCAACTAACATAGATATAAGTTGGTCCCTGAATAATAATAGCAATGGGTAACCATAATTTTTTAGAGTTAAAATATGACGATTGAAAACAACTTACATTACAAGAACGCACCGTTAAGAGCTAGAAGGCAATGAAAAATAAATTGTTTACCTGTTTTATAACACGTGAACTCATATCAAGATAAATAAAAATTGGTGTGTGAATAAGTATTAGACTGATATTTTTTTATAAGATAAATATCTAAAAGTTGTCTCACTTGACTATCCTATAGTTAAAAAATACTCCTCCTACTTTAGTCTTTATCCAATTGATGTCATATTTTCCTTGAGGTAGATATCAGTTTTCTAAAACAGAAGTAACCCTTAATCAAGGAAATTTTAAAATAGTTTCTATAACCAAAAAGTTCCAAAAGTTATTGCTCCAAACCCACGTACGCTGCTAAAACATGCATCTTTGCACAAATCATTTTACTGTTCCTCTTCTTCTTACTGTGAATCAGTTTCTCTATGGGGAGTCCCAAGCACTACGGCTACAGCTAGGTTTATTATGCATCCCGCTGATTCCCTATTCAGTGATTCTTGGCATAAAGTCCAAAAATCTACTCCCTGAAATTTCCCTTAACTCGCAATCCCAGAATGGTTTACCCAAGAGCGTTAACCTTACATTCACTCAGAATATGCAGCGCAGTCTGATCTGCTCACCATACAGTCCCGACATACCAGGCTTTCAGCCAATGTTAATTATAGAGATTCTTGAGATGATAGTGCCCTGTTATCAACCTTGTCATACTCCTGAGCCGAGGTTTACGCTCAATATCTCTACAGTCCTTTTCTGCGATGGATTTTCCAGCGGTACCTTCCCATGACTGTCCTGGGTTTAAAACTCAGTAATTCCTGTGTTGAGTTCCATCTATTTTCCCAGAGCCCTTCTAACAGCGCTATAAGCAACAAAAGCTGTCTCTGGTTCAGATCCATTTCTAGCAAGTTCATCTGCACGTTTATTTACTTCAACACCCCTATTACCTGGCACCCAACACAGCCTTACTTTGTTGTTATTTGTTAGTTCTATTAGCCATTTAAACAAGCCTCGAACTAACCTTATGATGTTCCTATTGGATTATCTATTAGATTTGATTCTCTATTGGAGAATATATAGATTAGTTTACCTGTTTAAACTCTCCTCACATTTTCCACCAAACACGCCATTATTGTAACATTCGAACACCGTGGGGTAAATGCCCAGACGTAGATAGGTTCTACGCCATCTAGGTATCAGCCCAAATACTCCAGCTCCTGTTCCTCCGTCTGTTTTGGAACCATCTGTAAACCACACGAGCCTCCAAGAATTTACCTTCAACTGAGATTCTGTATTTGAACCTAGAATGGTTTGCGGATGTTAAACTTTGCCATCATTTTGTCAGTTATCATCTCTAGCATAGGCTCTGACATCAATATATGTCTTATTTTGGAATGTCCGCTTCCTTGGGAAATACCTGTCCAATCATTATTATTCTTGATTCGGTATACGCTACCTTGAGAACCCTTGAGAACTCTTGGTTCTCTTTCCAACATTAGGTGAAATGGTGGTAGATTTCGCAGGAGTTCTAACACAACTGTTGGAGTCTAGACCTACCTCTGAATCTGGATCAGCTTTTCTATTACAGTGATATTTGGGTGTTCACCATACCAGACCACCATAAAATATTCTGAATTTCACTATTGAGGTGTACATCAAATCTTTTACTGTTAAGTTGTATCACATTTTTTGGAATTATATTTATTTATTATTTACGCTTGCATATAGTACATGTCCACAGTTAGTTATTATAGTTATATAGTATAGTAAGTTTACTATGAAGTAACGCTTTTAGTTGAATGGTACACCTAAATATTACAATTATAATTATTATAGACAGACGTATTTTCAAAATATTGCACGTTGTCTGTCGTCTCATTGATGATGGTCTTGAACTAACAGGATCTATAAACTTTTACTTATTGTGATAAAACGTGATAGATACAAAAGATGCAAGATGTTTCTTTTAAGTTTCGAATGTTGACATCACTTACTCATTATTAGTGGTTTGGTATGTCTATCATATGCACTTTAAAGTTCTTATAAGATAAAGGAGTTAAATGCTTTTAGTGCATTCTTACAATAGTAGCAAAATGTCTGCCCAACATCTTATATTTCAATTTTCAGACGCCTTAAATAAACACTACCCACTACCACTACCCAACACTTATTATTTCTCAAGTAACAATTATTGCTTTGATGTATTTACTTAGGGGAGAGTTACTCTGAATGGGACATTTTTTTTTAAATTAACGTAGTTTTTTATTTTTCTGAGTTTTGTAAAAAACAAGTTAGCCATAATTTATAGGATAGTATTGTTGATGTAAAACCCAAATATAGACCGTTCAATAATATTTTAACACCACAAAAAAAAATATTTTTAAAAACATGGCAAGTGTCCCATTCAAGGTACAGGTTCCTTGAATGGGACCCATATAACCCTTGATTGGGACACGTTCATCTGAATGGGACAAGTCCAACACAATCCATATTTTCACATTCCAAGACGCATTTTATATTTCTAAATGAAACGCTAAAAATACAAATGGAGAGGTATGTATTGTAGCAATATACAAACTAAATAGGCCTATCTACATTTTCTGACAGGTTTATAAACTAAAAATAAAACTCTCAAAATAAAAGAAAACTCTCAAAACAAAACAAAAGAAAATATGTAGGATATAACTTGTGAACAGTGTAACTTAAATAAAAATAAAACATCACAATGGATCACATGATTTTTCCATGTTCAGCTTCTAGTGCAAAGATGTCGTTCCCAAAATATAAATATGATTTTATTCGAGATGTTCCGGGAAGTTCCACAGGAACTAGTCTTTTCAAGATTGCGTCTTTCTTTATGTCACAAATATCTTCAATGTCGGGAAAATGGAATTTGTTATTAAATCGTCTCATAAAAATGACACTAAATGTTTGATCTTCAATTTTTAAAATCTTACCAATGTAGTTCACGTAATTTTTTTTTGGAACTGAAAATTTTACAAGAATAAAGTCATTAATTGCAAACTTCAAGTCAATATTTTCATATTCATTATCAATCCTATTTTCTTCCTTAGATGTAGTCGTAGTGCTTTTGATGTTATTTTTCTTGTCCTCATTCGATCGTGTATTTGGTTCTGATAAAGAGTCACTGTCACTAAAATGATCGGAGCAGTCAAGATCACTGTCACCTTCTGCTGACATTTCGACTTCTGACTCGCTACTGCTTGATTCGACTATTTTTCTTTTTATTTTCTTTATTGCTGGTTGGCTGGGTAAAGATCCCGGTTTAAACTGTGGAACTTCTGATTCATTCTCATTAATCTTCTCTGGTGTTTCTGTTAAAATTTTTGTAGTCTGTTGTTTTCTATGGGTGGTTTTTCTTTCTGCTGCCTTTGGATAGGGACGGATTTGTTCCGGTGTTATGGAGGCAGGCTGAATTACAATGTTGTTGAGAATATTAATTCGGTTGCCGCCATGGTCATTTTCTTTATTTTCTACTTCGGGGTTTGGCCTGTCAGACACAAAAGATGTTAAAAAGTCTTGATCGGAAAAAATATGTCTGTTAAATGGGAAGATTCCGCATTTAGCAAATCCGCTGGTAATGTTCTTAGGAGAGAAACTTTCCACAAATGATTTGTTAGCTTGTTCAGCAATATTGTAGATGGAAATTGTTTTTCCGGGATTTGATACAAGCCAATTGTTTTGTTCTGACTTAAACCTTGCCTTAAATGGTCCGTACACCGAAACATCGAGCGGCTGTAGCCGATGGCTCGTGTGGGGAGGAAATGTCAATAAAGTTATTCCCATTTCTCTTGCAAATTTGATAGTTGTGACATTAACGTGTGATTTATGATTATCAAGGAGCAACAGAACTCTATTCTCTTGTGAACATTTGACAAAGTCAGCAAAATGTTTCAATGACTCGTAAAAATTGTCATCCGTCATCCAACCACTTTTGTGCGTTAAACCTAAACTTCCAGTTGGTGCTCCATGGAGCATATAGTCTTTAAAGTAAACCCTGGGGAATATGAAAACAGGTGGGACTGTATTGCCTATCGCACTGACAAAATTTAGCATGGTCACTAATGTTCCTCTTTCGCCTGATGATATTTGGGCCACTTGTTTAGACCCACATGGTGCAATGATTTTCGGAGCATCCGTAACAGTTAATAAACCAGTTTCGTCACAGTTATAAATATTGCTAGGCGCAAACTTGTACCTGGACAACACTTTCTCTAAATTATTAAAAAACTGTCCGACCGTATGAGCATTAAATGCTGTGGCTCTCGACAAACTGCAGTTTTCTGGCTTGCGAAGAGAGATGTCCCGATGTCGTTTCATAAATTTTTGTAGCCATCTTCTACCAGCTTTTTCATTAACCGTCCAATTTTCTGGAACCATTAAAGTCAATTCCTTCGCAAACTGATAAGCTAAGCTGCGAGCTTGAACTGTTGTCAATCCATAACACATGCGAGATGCAGTCTTGAAATAAGTCACTAAAGAAAGTTCTTGTTCTTCTGAAAATATTTTTCGGTTTCCTATGTTGGGCGAGTGGTTATACGCCTCAATCGTTGTATTTCTGGCAATGTTTACTGCTCTGTGCAGTGAACTTTTGGAAATACCCATACATTGAGCTACTTCTCTTATTGAAGTTCTGTTTAAAATTACTTCCCGCACAGCAGCCTCCATTTCAGATGCAGATATCCGTAACCTCTTTTTTGGTCCCATTCTTTATAGTCTGCAATCAAAAGTATTTATTACATTTTCTTGTTTTTGTAATAACACAGAAAAACACAATAGGTACCCTTGGACCTTGAATGGGACATGTCCCAATCAAGGAACTTAAAACTGTCCCATTCAAGGAATCATGATCCATTTTGAAAATCGGTTATTTATTTCTTAACCTCAAAACCCAAAACACTGATTTCTGCTTAAAATATTGGCTAAAAGTATACAATTTTTATAGGGAAATGTAAACTTACCTCTGACTAAAGTTATTCACAAAACAAACTAAGACAAACTAGTTGTAAAAATACTTTTTGAGGGTAAATTTAAGAAAATCTTCACAACCACAATCATCACGCCATTGCACATATGGGTATCATGTCCAAATGCTCAACCGGTTAAGGGCCACCTACTGGGGAAGTTAGGAAACTATAGCTAAAGGTTTACAGTTTTCTTTAAACGGGTCCCATTCAAGGAGCGTCCCATTCATGGTGACTCTCCCCTACTACACAAAAAAATTGCTTCCTTAAAAAATCCGTCTTGGCGGATATGGTATCTACCTGATCTGGAACGGTCAGTCTGAAATCCTAAATTCTAAGTAACTTTTTGCCTGCGGTTGTGGAACACCTGTGCCCAATATTTGCGCAAAACCTTCAGAAGGTGTCATTAAGAGATTTAAATTTCACGTAAGTCGGCGGTGCTCTAAAACGCTTTTATTGTCCAAGTAAAATGTTTTTCAGCTTTACATGGTCATGGAGTATGATTTTATCGTGGGAATGTATTTGGTTCTTAAGGAAATGAACAAGTAACTGTCCTAATACACGTTTTAGTGCGATAACAAGTGTTGTATACAATTCAATGAGCAACAATAATGGTTCTCACTTTTATATTTATTTTTAGGTTTTATATAACACTTAATAACGCATTTATGTAATATAATAGCCTTTTAATATATAAATGACTATAACAACTTAAAGTACGCCAGACAAAAATGTATCAGGAATAACAAAAGAAAAAGATAAGAGAGGTTAAGACACATTCATAGAATGCAGGATGGACTGCCAATCAAAAGAGTTGCAATGCAGAAACAGAGGATAAGAACACAAAAGTACAAAGTGTGGGAAACGAAGACAACAAAACTAGTATAACGTAGATGGAAATAGGATGTCAGGTTGAAGAAATGAAAAAAATGTACAATAAGAAAATGTACAAATGAAGGAAAAATAATAAAGAAATAATTCAGTTAACTCAGTAGTCACACCTAATGATATATATACTTAGGACTAAGAGGTATAAGTTAAAATTAAAGTTCCGATTCCACACAGTATTCCATAACAGCGTAGCAGCCTGAAGGAACCAATACAAGAGTTAAACTTACTTACTAATAATTAATAATAACTTAAAATAATTACTCATTAATATTTGTTTGGTCGATTAATACAGCTAAATGTCGATGAGTTCAAAGAAATTTTATATTGGTAGTATACACCTCTCTCGCACGGATAAACTCAAATTAAAGTGTTGTTTAGGATATTCATTTTCTTCGGGATGATGTTAGTAAAGTCACTTACTATAAGTTTAAACTGAGTTTAGCGATAGGTATATTGTAATATACCCTTTTTAAATAACCATTTCCCAGGCAGATGGATTAGCAGAAAGGGCCCGGTAGAATGGTCAGCTCGTTCCCCGGACTTAACTCCTCTTGATTTTTTCTTATGGGGATACTTGAAGTCATAAGTCCACAGAACTCCTCCAGTAAATATCGACGAACTACAGCAACGTCTAACACATATGTGTAGAAATATCCCTGCAGAAATTTTAGGAAATATCAGGCCATAATTTCAAAGTAGACTTTTTATGTGCCAAGAAGTCATTGGACAACATTTTGAATAACTTATTTAATTCTTTTATTTTTTGTTTTAATAAATATTTGTTCAAAATTTGTTGTATTAAAATATTAATTAACATTTTATTCATGGATCAGATTAGAAACAGAAACGCTTGTAACTAGAGAACGGCTAACTCGATTGTCATTTTTTAAAAACGAGAAATTAGAGAATTGAATTATCTTTTAAATGAGGTACAACGCGGCACACTTTGCCATTTAAAAAAATTGAGTTGACAGCGCCCGTGGCGCCATCTTTGAATTTGAAGAATCGAATTTATCGTCAGAATCAACTTCATTTTACGTGATTCACCCTGTATTTTGTTAGAACTCTCTAACTCGATTCGTTCAAAAGTTAGCAGGGGGGGGTTACTTTATGGACATACTGTATATACTAATATATCTCTAACGTCACAGTTAACGCTAAACTGGTAGTGTCCATCAAGCAGCCACTAGCCACTATACACCTCACACGGGTTTGTCCATGCTATAATAACACCAATAAAAAATTGGTAGCCACAAGCAGCCTGAATCGATGTACGCACTTATTTCTTTTTATTCAAAAATATAAATGTACCTATTACTTTTTAATAAATTAGGATACTTCTTCATCATATTAGATAATGTACATTTAATTCCATTACATTTGACTAAATGTGAACAAGAACAAGAAACAATAATAAAACTTTTGTAAATGTCATACTCGTGGAGACTCCACCCTATATATCCGAAAATATATTGCATTTATAACAACTAGAGCTTTCTCTAGAGATTAAATATAGATTACTAGAAAGACACTGAACGCATAATTTCATCTAGTCTCCCATTTGCTCCCGCCTGCTCATTCCTTTATACAGGAATGAAATTGAACTGGGGTAAGGCGCGAAGAGGGTGCAAGAGAAACTGGCCGTCCCGCGGCTGCCGCCGGTAGCTTCTAATACTGCGAGAGGTCGCCCTTCGCCCTTTAATTTGCGAGGGTCGCGCCCCCGGAATGCCACCCTCGTCGCTCGTTATAGAAAACAGCGCTCGCCGGTCGAGCACAAAAAAAACTGTCAGGACTCGATATGCATATTGTCATTGTTATCGACGGGATTTCGATATGCATTCTTTTAGCGGGATTTCTAAGCATTCGGCCGGTAATGAATCGGCTTTTTCATTTATTGAGTCTCGTTTTAAAAGAGGATGGGAAAGTTCGTTTGATCAATTGCGAGTACCTAAATAGTGAATTCATTTATGCATTTTTCTCTGTGATTATTTTCATTTATTATTTTTGTAAATATATTAGACACACTAGACTAAAATATTAATGATATATTAATTATGGCTCTGCTTATATGTCTATCGAATCAATTATTGCATTTTTAAAGGTATTTCATTGCATTTATTATTTTTGATAGAATTATGTCGAATTGTTGCTATTTTCTAGTATAGGTAATTGTTTGTACCCCCGTTATAATAAGAAGAATTAGTCCGAAAGTCTGACATTTGTGTGGTGGAGGGGCGGCACGCTATTACTCTTAAGGTCGCATTACAGCCCACTACCGACTGAAGTTGGTAAACCCCAGCAACAGTAAACTAGTAGTTACTGTAGGACTGAGGAGAACCTCATAGTTAGGGGGGAATCAAGCACACATATCCTTGTTAATAGTTAATATCTCGCATTATTGGTTAACCATTATATCTATGCTAGTCAACAATTTTATGATTTTTTTTCTAATTGCAGGGAACCAAGGAGTATCATTATAATACGCACAAGAAAGTCAGTGATTACGTTACATTTTGTCGCTCATAAAGAAGACCCCAAACAAAAAACAAATATTTCTATGTGTACGATGAATCTCAGTTTCAGCTTTTATTACAATGTATGTACAGTGCCTTCACGAGAATATTCCGATCCCACCTCCTTTTTTTATTTTTGGAGATAAAAAAAATATTAGGTAAATACCTACAAAAGTTGCAGGGTTTTTTATGGACTTTCCTATATTTATATAAAAAAATATACAGGATGTGCCATAAACGAAGAACAATAGAAACATACATTTTTTTAATGAAACACCTCGTATATACCTTGTGATAAGGGATACCTTGAAAGAGCTACTTTTTCTGATTTCAACAATATATAATGAGTTATATTTTTTCTTGCAGTTTTGAAATATAAACACTTACATGTAGGACGAAAAAATTATAAAAATATTGATTTCTATTTGATACGTTATGCTGCTTAGGTAGTTGAAATTATAATCTTCCTTACTTCACTGAAATAATCAAAAAAATAAATGTTACGAGGAGCCGAATGAAAGGTCAGATGAAATACAATAGAAAATTACTAATATGGTTAACTATTTAAATGACAAAAATCGTATCTTGGAAAATGTTATGGAAAACCTAGAGAAGAGGTATAGATTTTGTTTCAATAGCGTAGATGGACTTTTTGAGCACCTTTTGTAATTCACTATAAATTAGATTTTCTTGTTTCAACCACCTTTCTTTCTTTTAACCGGCTACTTCGATCGGAAAACAAATTTTTGTCATTTGTCATGTAAAACTACGTATTTTTCAAAAACGACAAGAAAAAATATAACTTATTATACATCGTTCAAATCAGAGAAAGTAGCTCTTTCAAGGTATCACTAAATATACGGGGCGTTCCATATATTTAAAAAAAATGTAGGTATGTTTCTATTGTCCATCTTTTATGAGACGTCCTGTATATTTTCTGTCCTGGATAACTATAGGAAAGTTCATAAAAATCCCTACAGCTTTTGTACTTAATATTTTTTCTATTTCCAAAAGTAAAAAAGTAGGTGGAGTCCGAATGTTCGCGTCGGAAAGACACTAGTTTTATTTTATATTCAGGTCTCTTTTTCTGTTATAAATTCCAACGATTAAAGGTTGGGGCCCATTCTTACTAGCGAGAAAATGTAACATGTTCAATATGTCATACATTGATGATTATATGTTCTAAAATGGAAGACTGGCACATGAATCTACACTTTTCAATTTTAAAATACTTTAACAATGATAATAATAATAATGAGAAAGTAGATACATAAATACTTATTGTGAAAAACTCATAGAGCATCTTTAATCTTATATACAGAGTGAGTTTTATGTACGGAACGCCTCAATTATCTCGAAAACGGCTTGCCCGATTTTTATGAATTTTGGTTTATAAGGGTTTTGTAATATGGCCGATATTATTGTGGCATTTACATTGTTGTCAGATCTTTCGTTTTTCCGGAAATATACTGAAATTTGTTATTTCAAATGGATCAACCTATATATTTTTTTGTTTTTGAAATCTCTAAGAAATTTAGAATATTTTTCATGTAATGTTCCCTATACCTTATTGCCATAATTTCGGAGTTACAGCTACATTTGCAATATCTCCGCCGAAGTTAAAATATTACATGAGGGCGGCTATGTCTGCGACAAAAACAATTTTGACGTTTTAATAGACTATTATTGTTGGTGTTTATTGAAAGTTACAATGGACCGTTTATCTGAGAAAGAACGAATTGAGATTTTAATGATATTAGGATATGGTGATGTGCGTAGAAGTCAACAGGAAACGTGTAATATCTTTAATAATTTATATCCTAATAGAAATCCCATAGGATCTTTTGAAAACATAAAGTAAAGGCGGTTACAGCTGATGCTCAAAATGTTGTCCGTTTACTTCCATACAAGAAGCCATGCGATGTTTAAAACTTTGCAGTACATTTTGTAACATTCCTGACTGCTCAATTCTTCTTATCTCTGTGGTAATCCTATCTTTTAATTCCTGAATATTGGCAGGTTTGGTTTTATAAACAATATTTTTTAAGTGACCCCACAGGAAATAGTCTAAAGGATTCATGTCGGGTGATCGCGGGGGCCATTCGATAAAACCACGCCTTCCAATCCATCTTCTGGGAAACACATCGTTTAGGTATTGCATCACGTCACGCGCATAGTGAGGTGGAGCTCCATCTTGTTGCACCCAAATATTGTTATTTGGGACATTGTTATTGTCTGAAAGTTTCAAATAATAAAATTTCTAAATTAACAGGCAATTGAGAATACTTACTTAGATTTGGAAATAACCGAGCCAACTCAGGTATAATATTATTCTGTAATAAATTTAAATACGCCGGACCATTTAAGTTTCCTTCAATGAAAAAAGCACCAATTATTTTGTCGCCTATTATTCCAGCCCATACATTAATCTTTTGTAGAAATTGGGTGTGGGATTCTCTCATCCAACGAGGATTGTTACGTGACCAGTATCTGCAATTATGCCGATTTACGTTTCCATCAATACAAAAAGTGGCCTCATCGGAAAACATAACATTATTTAAAAAATTTGGATTATTTTGATCGTAACATTTTTCCATCATTGTGTCGGCAAACTCTTCACGTATATCGAAATCATCATCTGACAACTCTTGAACCAATCTTACTTTGTAAGGATGGAATTTATTGGCATGTAAAATTTTCATTATGGATGTTTGAGAAATATCAACTTCCCTGGATATTTGTCTAGTACTCAAGTGTGGATCTTCTTCTAACATAACACAAACATCTAAAGGTTTGTCTTCAGTTGTTGCAGTTTTTATACGCCCTGATTTCGGTAAATCTTTTATGGCTCCAGTTTGGTTAAACTTTTTTAACAACTTACTCACAGTAGATCTTGTTATGGGATTTCTATTAGGATATAAATTATTAAAGATATTACACGTTTCCTGTTGACTTCTACGCACATCACCATATCCTAATATCATTAAAATCTCAATTCGTTCTTTCTCAGATAAACGGTCCATTGTAACTTTCAATAAACACCAACAATAATAGTTTATTAAAACGTCAAAATTGTTTTTGTCGCAGACATAGCCGCCCTGATGTAATATTTTAACTTCGGCGGAGATATTGCAAATGTAGCTGTAACTCCGAAATTATGGCAATTAGGTATAGGGAACATTCCATGAAAAATATTCTAAATTTCTTAGAGATTTCAAAAACAAAAAAATATATAGGGTGATCCATTTGAAATAACAAATTTCAGTATATTTCCGGAAAAACGAAAGATCTGACAACAATGTAAATGCCACAATAATATCGGCCATATTACAAAACCCTTATAAACCAAAATTCATAAAAATCGGGCAAGCCGTTTCCGAGATAATTGAGGCGTTCCATACATAAAACTCACTCTGTATACATTAGAAACCCAAACACATACTTCATGAGGAAGCTCTGCAATCCACTTGAAAAGAAATTAATCCCTTTATTTAAACCATTATAATCCTCCAAGTGTACGGCAACAGCAGTTTTATGAAAAGATCTCAAAATTACCTGTGAAACATACAGAGCAAACAACATTAACGTCAACCTTAGATCCATTGCTGACGCTAAGCTTATTATTCGTGTATCCAGGCCAAGCATATGCTGAGCAGAGTGAAATATTGTAACAAAACGTGGCTAAACTTGAACCGCCCCGGGTGGCATCATAAACACAAATATGGGCCCCCTTTTTTGATTTTTCACTTCGGCACCTTTTCAAACGTCAATAAGGGCCCCCGTCGGGTGCGATATTATTGAGCAGGCTTGGAAGGGGGGTGCCCCCTGCGGGGCCCCCCATGAGGCATTTAATAAGGGCGTAAAATCTGTAACTACTCGTAGGAATTCAATTTGCAACTTGATGTGAGAGCTTTTTATATTATGATGAGTTTGACTCTTTTATTGGGGTATAAGAATTGTTAGTTTTAATGTTACTGTTAGTATGTGAGAAAGTTATTTTTGTATTAGGTACTACCAGTACTTCAATATCATTGGGTTACCTACCTAATATAATGAGAGAGTGTCAATTTGACAGTTTAAATAATCCAATCAAGAAACGGGACGATTATTCTATGAAGCTAACACTACTTGTTATTGCTCAGGAAATTTGGGGCGTATAGTCCAACAATTTTCAAAATACGCGTTTTTGTGCCTTATTATTAAAAATCTAAAGATAGTAGATCGCCATCCTACTAAATTTTTGAAAATTTAAACCAGGAGCGACCTCTTTCGGTCTATACTACTAACTGTTTATGAACTGCTACTAGAATTTTAACAATCGACAGATTGATTACTAATTATTACTTGATGCAATTTAGAATATGCTGCAGAGTAATTCAATGCTGGTCAGGGCGCGAATTATATATACGTATCTCATTCTTGCATCAATAGATCATAAAATTAATGTTTTCCTTCTTAAAATAATTAAATATTAATACTGATTTGTTGGTAATAATTTTAGATTTATGTTATGTTTGTTTTCAATTTTCGAAATGTATTACTAGGTAATGTTGTTTATTGACTGAAAATTTAATAGACTTTAACAATCATAAATCAATGGAATATTTTTTAGTATTCGAATCAGTGATGTTCTTAGTATTATTTCCATTTAGATAGGTATATTTATTCTTCACAGACTTTAACACGTAAAACCTAGCATTTGTGTAACTAAATTATTATGCCAAACCTTTCATTTTATTTCACTCGAGGCAGTTTCTAAAAGAATCCTTTTTATAGTTGCTTTGCTCTGTCCTTTCTAGAAGTATAGCTTTAATTTTGATATAAGTATGGTATATTTTTATATATGAGCATTTTCAATAATTTTATATTGGCTAGAAACTTCTCTAAAACAGATAAATAGAGATATATGCTGATTTAATGCAGGTAAAATAAAGAAAATGCAATCAATTTTACGCCCGAATTGATTTAAATTCTCTCAAGGATTACATTATCAAGCTGAACCATATTTTACTGCCCGATTCTGCAAGGGTTACGCTACCCTTCGTATTTTACTCCTGCCCAAGGGCTGATAATAGCATTCCTAGGGGGTTGATTCAATAAACCAATTTAATTGAAATCAAAATATCTACGAATGCAATAAAACATCCCCCGTAGTTTAAACTTCTTAAATTGTCCATCTTTTGTTGTAGGATTTTAATATTGCAACTAATTTGATTTAGGAATTTCCTAGCTGCCTTAGGGTGGGACTGTACACCTGTGTTCGAACAAAGGATGAAATTATGGGGTTATTTGTTAAACTGATTGTTGTTGGAAAGTAAGCAGACCTTTTACTGTTTGATTTAGGGAAAATTATTCAATTTATGTTCAGAAAACTAATAGACAACTATCTTAAAAAAGGCGAATAGATTCAACAGCGTATAATTAGTAACAATAGTCCAGTTCCGGGGAATGCTCGAAGTCCTGACTTGACACCTATAGACGTTTATACCTGGTGGTTTATAAAGAACGAGGTATATAAATTTGGTGCACCGGAAAATGTCTGTGTGAGAGAAAGTAGAGCTGTATGACAAAATTACTAACGTCATAACTTCAAAAAACCAGAAAACCTTTTCTATTGCATTTGTTTTGAGAATTATAGTAATTATAAATGAAAAATCCAACATGTGACACATCATTGAAAAGTTTATTTCAAAAATAGGGTAATCATATAATTCAAAAATCTAAGATGGCTGCCATATGAAAAACAAAAGTTGACACAGATAACTGACAACCAAAATACTATGGAAAGTTGCTAATGGCCACAAAAGTTTCCTAGTAAGAAAGTGTCAAGTGTTCATAAGTCTAAAACTGTAAATTGAAGAAAATATAAATCGGAAAATTTTGAGAATTTTACAAATATAACAAATTTGCAGCCATATTTCATCTATTCATGAAAATATGACTATTTATATTTTTCTTAAACAGAATCACCAAAACAATATCGATGTAAGGCAATCCACCTTTATCTATATGCCTTCAAGTTTCTTTTTCTGGTTCCAAAACTTCAAAAGCTTATATCATCGATAAAGGAGATATTTCTTCATATATATTTAATCGCATTAAAACTTATTTCTGCACGAGACATTCACATTTTCAAGTATAATTTCATTCTCCTAATTTTGTAGTTTTTAGTATAAGTTACTGATAAATTTGACATTGGTAATAGAAAATATTAAAAAAGTTTCCTCACAATAGCTTAATCTCAAGTGCAAATAGAAGATCTATGTTTATTGATCATATTGTTTTACACTTTTTGGTAGAATACTCGTATTTTGCCACTCCTCTAATAGTACGAAATGTATAATATCGCATAAAAAAATAGGTAGTTCCAAGTTTCCTGACAATCAGTTTTTTATATACCCGTATGCCTTTAGATCAAAATATTAGGTGAAATCTTTAGATATATGTACAGAGACTGATGTTAAAATTTACGAAATTTCTAGCACATTAAAATTATATAGGTACCGTAAAAGAAAATAAGTGCCGGGTGTTTCCTTTAAGATTGAACTCCCCCTTATTTGAGTTACTATTTACTTACTGTACATTTTCAAAAAACGAATCTATGTAGAATTTTAGAATTTAAATTTTCACTATAAAGTTTGTTTGTATAAATGGAACACCCTATATATTTTTACATTTTTGAATTCGTTGCGTCTTTCTGCGTACAACAATGTATAATAATTACATATTTATTTTACAATTAACGAAGATATTGATAAAAGCAGAACTTGGCGACTACCGACCTAAAATACTGATTCAAAATTATTATATCGCATTACCCACTGAAAAATATGAATTAATCGTATAACATATGGCTTGGTAAATTTTTTAATAAAGTGTAAATAAAGATTTTTGTATGTTACTATAAAATGTATACTTTCAAAATAATGGAGACTATTTTGAGAATTTAATGTAAATATTTTTATGGGAGTAGTACCTAAGTAAGTATGGAAGTATATGGAAGTTCGATACTGGATGATTTAACATTTAATTGTAAGAAGATTATAATTAAAATAATATTAATTTTTTTATGATTATGTTAAACTTGCTACATTTCCAAGTAATACTATTCAGATATTTGTTTAAATACAGAAATATCATCGTCTAATTTGAACTTATATTTTTTCTTGCCAAGATTTTAAAAATATTAAAAAAGCCTTCATATTTTTTATTTTTCTATAGAAATATTCCAAATTTGTGGATAAGAGTGGATAACATTTTTTTTTACTTTTACTCGTATTATCCTCGGCTAGGACTGATCGTCCCGATATTTCAGTCACTTGTTCCTTAATAGCACTTAACTTCCTAGTAAAGGCAGTAATGTATAGGGCCTACATCTCTATTGTGAGCCGGCTGACCGGTGCAAAAGGCCCTTTGTGCAGTTGTTTGCCTAAACAGGATGCTGAATCGCTGCAAATAACAGTAATAACATAATGCCAGAGATCGACAGATGATTTATTGAAAGCAGGGCAGACGGGGAGATCACAGAATCACCTATAGAGCCATTCACGGTGAAGAGGCATACTAGATTGCATATAATATTTAGACATCTAGGGGAAATTTATGATTTCCGTAAGCAGTGATGTGTTAATTTACACAAGTGATTGGGAACAGAAATTCGGATTATTGTTGAATAGGTTTTGATAGGTGGCAGGAGCGATCAATCATTTTTTTTAGTTTCGGTGAGAAACTGCTAAAACAGGTATCAAAAAATATCAATATTACTTTTTATATGGGTGTAGGGTGTTCATTTTTCGTATCTACAAAGGTAACTTACTTAATAGTATACAGAGTGTCCTAATACTACGTCAAAATGTCCAATATCGGGAGAGTTTTGCCGAATTAAAGGATGTTTTCAGAGTATAATCGTAAACATTTAGTCGAATAAAGGCTTATATAGACGGTTGCTTTGAGTTATAGACAGTCATTATTCATATAATTAAATAATGTTCAAAACTCTGTCAACAATTAAATAATGTATCCCATATCTGTTTCTTTTGTTTTGTGTTATTTTAAGCGATTCCCAGACACTCATTGAAAACTATTTATCAAAGCTAGAATTTTAGGAGTATAGACTATGAGAATATAGGGTATTGGGGATAGATGGCAATGTGTTAATAAAACAGTAATTAGGTTCAATAGTACGCATGCACCTAAATCAGTCTATAGTCTATAGTTAACCAATGTATGTACACAATAATTCTACCATAATAATAGTTTACTTATAAGAAACTTAAGCTTTACAAGGTAAGTGCTTGACTCATTCTCATTAATAACTTTAATGTATGCAACCACCCGGAGAAATAAGAATTTTATGTGATAACGACTGTTTAAACATATAATTTTGAATTTATTATTGTCAATTGGGAATGGAGGGTTATGTCAAAACCAGGAATTTCCCTCCAAAATGTGGGCGTCTAACTCATGCATTAATTACATTAGGGGGTAGATGCACACGTGCAATGGAGGATAGATGCCAGTTTGTAATCAATGGAAATAGAGCATAAAGTCCGGGATTTTTAAATATAAGTGATAGAACCAAAAGTTAAATTTTTAGATCAAACAATATTTTTACAAGAGGACCATGCCAAACAGGTACATCCGCATATCCAACCGGGTATCTTGGACCGAGGATAATTTAAAAGCAGCTATAAGGCAAATTGACGATAAATCCTTAAGCATCAACAAAGTTGTTAAAACAGTGTTTTTTTTGTTTTATAGTCAAAGTGATACCTAAATAAAGTAAAATCTAATAATTACCCCCATTGTGCATTTATATACCAGTGTATCGACATCTATCCCTAACAATGAGTTCAACTATCCCTAACAATGAGTGCAACTATCCCAACAAATAGTCATCTATCCCAAAAGTGCAATATCTTATATTTTGCTTCAAATTCGTTCAACTATTAATTATATATGTCGTTTTTTGCAAAATTACTATAAATTAATGATACTTTTTTATTTGCCAGGACTGCTGCGAACTTGCTAGTATAATTGCGTCGGAAGTTGTTGGTTTTTCTATAAACCGAGAATTTTAATTTACTTTTATTCGTATTGGTCTGGTTATTTTTTTTAATATACCAAATTAACTGCGTGGATTGTAATGCTGTGTATGTGGGTCAAACCGGCAGAACCAGAAGTATTGAAACTAGAGTAAAAGAACATAAAAAATCCAAACTAAATAACGTAAAAAATTTAGGATTATCAACGCATTGTATTCATTGTAACTTCATTGTATAGGATTATCACTTTCTAGATCTGGAAAATGTAAAGGTACTGCATCGGGAAAAGAAAGGAAAGCGCTTAGATCTGTTAAAACAATTAGAAATTAAAAGATCTTTAATTAGAAACCTTTGTACCTACTACGAATGATCAGATAGATTTTACACTTTGGCCCTTCTTAGAAAAGGTACTTAAAACTCGAGCTTGACCAGATGGGAAGGATCAATCGGGGTAGGTAAATAGATAAATAACTAAAATCGGCTTGGAAATATTTAGTAATAGACATTTATTCTATTGAGAAAGGCGTAACAAGCCGAAATACTAGTATATACAGTGTTTTATATATATTTCTTGAAACATCTAAATGTGAACTGTGTTTTTTTCAAAGCAATTATGATATTTACAACTTCAGAATCTCCGAGGATCCTTAATAAGAACCTATAATTAGATCAGCATTACTTGTGCAATATATAAGAACTTATGAAGAACAAATTATTAATAATTTTGCAATAAAGGAAGCTTCATGTCCAAATAATTACGATAATCCGACCAGTTATATTTAAAATATAAAAATATTACGAAAGCCCTCTATTATAAAGGTTTATCATATAGCACGTTTTAATTATTACGAGATCACGTATCAAAGATTATTCATTAAATCTCTATCGTTGTACGCATCATAATGATCAGCGGATCACCCTCCGTATAGCATAAGTTCACTACTTGATCCATGTTAATGAATAACAAACATGTGAAGAGTCTTGTGCACGATTGTCTAAGCTGTCACGTCGCATATGAGAGTCCTATAGCGTAAATACTGCGATTAGGGCAATACATAGAGAATAAATTAAAATAATAGGGATAAAATTAAATTTTATTTATATATAGGCAGGAGAAGAGGCCACCCGAAATTGTAATGATTTTTTAGAATTAATACATTATCTCTGGATTACCTGTTACTTATTTCATTATTAATAATTATAATTATAAAGGTATTTATAATTTTATTTATCCAAACAGAGGGAAAAATTGAAAAAGAGTTACTTATATTTGAATAAATGATTGTTAACACTGAGGGATGAGTAATACGTAATATGTTAAAAATACTTAATATTTCGTTGTTAATAATTATTTTAGTTTTTATTTCTTCAATAAAAAACAAAAGAGAGGAATTTCAGCCAGATACATGGCCAAATATCGTACGTTTCGTCAGAATTTTCCGACGTTTTCAAGGTTACCCTGAAAACGTCCTAACAGCTAACATCAATTTCCTATTTTAATTTTATTGTATGGGTTGGTTTTATTTTGTTTTTCAACTTTTTATTGTTTAAGACTGCAATGTACGATATTTTCAAACCTGAATGAATTAATTGTACCTACCTATGTACAACATATACTTTAAGTTATATTTCGTTTCATTTCAGAAATTTAAATCCTACTTGAATATTCTGCATCTTTCTTTATTCCCTCTTACTTAATTTTTATATTTCTATATATTCTTATTTATGAGTACTATTGTACTTTTCTTTAAAATGTGATTTTTAAAGGCCAGTTGGGGCACATTGCCCGTGGCGTATCTGTTTTCGGCATCTCCTTCAAATGAAAATAATTTTATTTTATTCCGCTGATGTCAAAACATAGTGTGTAGCATATCTAAGATCTAAGTTTATTCCAAACATTATTTTCTTTAATTGCAAATATGTTCGTAGTTCGAAAAACCTATTTGTTTCAATGAGCATCTCAAAATGATTTAATCAATAGGCCTTTGTCCTAATCAATGCCTTTTTTAATAGGGAAAGATTAACTAGTCTTTATGAGTGAAGGTTTTTAATAAATTTATCTAAAATTCGCAGTAGATTTTTTTAAATATTAATGAGAATTAGATTTAGTGATTGTTAGCCTGATCTAGTAACTACATCTCAAAAATGGTACCTTCAAAAATATCAAAAGCTAGATCATGACCACCTATTAAAAAGAAGCATTAAAACATCTGTATACATAGCTTTAATAAATTGGAATTCGATGTTTTCTCGTGCTAAAAAACACTTTTGACTGTTTGCTTCATTTTTGCTTTACTACGTGTATTTTTCTTCATCCTTCATTCATCTTCATCTTTAATAGCAATTTTAGAAAAATAACAGTTACCTCTTTACCTTTTGAAATAATGATACACCACTGGTAGCTCTAACTGATAAAGAGAACAAGTGGTGATTTGGAAATTAAAGGAAATATTCGAGATGTGGAATAAAGCCCAAAAACTATTTCAATGTGCAGCATAGAACTCAAATCTACTTCAAAAAAATTAAATACCACATCTGATGCCCAGTTCATAGTACGTTTTTTTAGCGTTTCGCAAGGTATCTAACTGTAACCAACAAATACACATTCCGTAAAATTTATAGATTGGCCTTAATATGGGCATCAATGATTTGAGGGAAAAAATCATCGCAATAAACAAAATATGTATTTCGAATAAATATTACTACATTTGTAGCAGTGAAACCAAAAATTTTTTCATAATAAATAGTTATTATATGAAATAAATATAACATAAAGAAATTCCAAACAGAAATAAAATAAATAAGTATTAAAACTGAACACAAGGACATAAATAATCGGATTTGAATATATTCTGATTTCAGGACCAAGACTTTTAATCTAAATCCTCTTTTTAGTATTTAAGAAAATCATTCCAAAACTAAGAATATAAAGGATGTGACCCGTATAAAGTCTCAAATTGTGCCCACAGGTGCATAATGCATTAGTAAATCCGATTAAAAGGCTCATAATACTTCTAATGTCGACTAGAATCGAACTGCAATGTACCCTGAGGGACATCAAAAATCTGCGTGGGAGAGACAAGATGAATAAACAGATTTCGTGCGATTTAATTTCATGCCGAAGGGCTGAAACCGGTGTATTTAATTCTGAAATTCATCGGTCTGACGCTCACAGAACATAAGGATTACAGTGTTTGTACACCGGCGTCAGTAGCCCATAAAAATGCTTTGAAAGAACTAAAAATACATATGCCCACCTTAATGTCTCTTGACATGAATTTGCTTAGATATGCTTTTCCTACTTTTATTATTTATTTATTCATCAAGTTATTTAAGTACGCACTACCAAAGACTAAATTAATTACTGCATAGGATGTTACAGTAGACACAAAAACCAAACATAAGAAAATATAGCACAAGAAAAAAATGTCAAAAAATAAATTATTGTGAAAAAATTAATCATACACAATGGTTTTTAAACAAGTCACACTTAAGTCGAAAATATCCAGGTGGGCTTGAATTTTTTAAGCCTTTTATTAGGTTGCTTGAAAGAAAGTAAGTATATCGATGAGTTAAGTCTAAAATTAGGTCTAATAAGTATTCTAAAACTAATGAGTATTACAATCTATTTAGATAGTGGAACATGAAAATATTTGTTGGTATTATTAGACGTGATTCTTTACTTGAAAATGTAAATCTGTGCCAAGGAAATGCTTTAGGATATGCCTTCGAATACTATCTTACATTTGCTTGATAGCATAAGTGTTATGGTAACTGTAGAATACCCCAATTTGGATCTTAAAAAAGACGACACAATTTAATTGTAAGAATTAATCCAAGAATTAGTATTGGTGCATAATTTATTGGTGATAGATAGCATTTAGATGGAAGCTGAAAACAATTATTCCTTACTGAAATTCACACTTCGGTCGGGTAATGTATTTAGCCTTAAAAAAAAAACGACTAACCTACCCAGTAACCAAATCTAATCCTATTATTATATAAACGAATAACAGCACTATATTTTTTATTTATTTTATGTGTCCTTTGATTTTGCTTTGAGAAATTCCGCAGTCCAGCAGTCGATTATACTATTAATTCTTATATATCTAAGTATATATATTTACACTATCTGCGTATTCATACAGAAATACTTCATATCGTTAATAAATGCATTGGAGTATAACAGTTGAAAAGAGACTCTTGTGGCACTCTTGATCGTGAACCAAAGTGATCATACTGTGACTGACGTGCTGCGGTCTGTTAACAACTTATGAACTAACTAAACAAACACAGTAAATTAGTTCAGGAGCTAGTTGTTATTCAAGTTTTCAAGCGGAAAACTGTATGGTCAAGCCTGTGAATAGAACTAGTTAAATAGGAATTATCGTTTGCACGATTGTTAACGGTTACGCCAAAAACATCAAATAAGGAAGACATAACACCGTATCTTATCTTAAGAGTCCATTCTCTGTAGATTTGACAGGCATGAATGCGGGGTCGAATTGAGAGGATGGGTAGCCGATGGGTGAAGACTTACATATTTCCACTATCGAATTATTAAGATTTCGGAGGTGCACGTAAAGCCGATGTAAAAAGGCACATGGAAATAAAGTTAGCCCTCATTGCAAGGGTACCGGATTTGTCTTATAATTGCAACAAAATTTCTTTCTAGTGTTATAGATTATATATCACCGGAAAGATCAAAAGATAAACTAGATCCCTATAGTAATAAACTTTTGTTTAATACATGTATTTTAGAGAAAATAATTTTTGAAAATACGCTATTTTAGTACAAAATTGTTTGCCTGGAATTTTAGAAATAAAAAGAAATACCAAAAATTACTACTATAGGGACTTAGATTAAAGTCTTATCTTTCAATACTTTTTTACTAAAAGTCGCTCTATTTTATAGTTTTTTTATAATTAGACACGAGCCGAACGCCGATTTAGGGCTTATTTCGACCTAGTGAATGGACTCTTAACATATACCTAAACATACAGAGTTCCCCATAATAGACTACCCATTTTAATAGCTCAAATTGTTGAAACTTTAAACCCAAATATTTTATGTACCCTTAATCTACTTTTTGGGATTTACTGTAACATAAGACTTATCCTAACTTTTAAAAATTACGTCTTTCAAATGACCGCCATCAACTTGAATGCACTTTTCAAGATAGGACAAGAAACGAATCATGACAGGATGAAGCTTTAACCTGATCTATTCGCTGGAGTTCTTCAGCAAATCGGACTTTGAACTCTTGGATGTTTTGTGAACGAGTTGCAAAAACCTTCGCCTTTAAATAGCCCCACAGAAAAAAGTCTGGTGAACATCGAAGACCAATTTAAATCTCCAAATCGTGGTTTTTTTTTTATAATTAGACACGAGACGAACGCCGATTTAGGGCTTATTTCGACCTGGTGAATGGACTCTTAAACCAGCAAAATTTGTGTTAAGCCACCTTATAATCAAATAAGTAAGTAGTCAAGTAACCTTATTAAGGGTTCAGTTAGATGTCAAAATAAGGATCATCAAAATACTACTTTTGGGACATCCAAGTTCTCCAGTGTTCAAGATTTATTTCCATGCAGACAAGCGATAAATATGTATTTTTTTACATATCGATCAATTTCGTTTAAAAAGTTAAATCTAAATCCTTATACCTACTCGTAAAATCAAATATATGCATAGTAAGAGATTAAATACTTAAGAAAATATTTGCTTTAAGATCATCAGAAAAGTAATGACTACTTAGCTAGTTACTAGGTGTTGTTCTACTACTTTTTAAGATGATTGCCTGTTTTATAATTTTAAATATTTTTCGTAAAAATATGATCGAAAATAAACAAAGTATAAATATGAGAGGTATAAACAAATCAAGCCCTCAACGCCTATTTTGTAGTAGAAAGTATCTAAGATAGGCTTTGTTTCTTCACAAAACTGTAAGTCACCGTCACCCTGTAAAGTATAATAAACGAAAAATAACTAAAAATAAAACAAAAATTGCCTTAAAATCGTTTATTTATACGCCTATTTACATTCATATTGCAATTATGTTTTATAACATATAACAAGTCGTTCAAATATTTACATAATAATAAAAACTAAATGACAAAAAACATAAAAATATATACAAAACTCATATAATATAAAAACAAAATAACCTACGCTCAATTAAAACATCTTTGATTTGAAACGGTTTGAAAAATTAAAAATTAAGAGTGAAGAAAGTGCCATAGTTATCGAGTTATTAAAAATGTAAGCTGAAAGGATATTTACGAACACCGATTCATAACTTACAAAGTATTTCATAACATATAAACATATACATAATTCTAATTGTACCAGAGTTGTAAAGTGAAAAAAAAAATCAATAAGCCTCTGCTTACCGAAGAAGAGAAAGAGAGAAGTTTTAATTTCAACTTATTTATTAGTATATGCATGTTTCAATGTCAAATTAAGAGAAATATATAATTTACAGAATATTAAATAAATATTATTTGATACAAGTTTGATACAAGTAGATAAAAAATATTTTCTTTGCAAAAATGTTAACGGTAAAACGCAAGTTTTATACTACTGGAAAAGTGTTCTGTTATTAGAAACGTATTTCTTGAACAGTGCTTTTACAGTTTATTCGACTTTTCATATTGTGCTGATGATACCTAAGCAAAAATAAATTTGGAGAACTTATCTTCTTTGGCCTAGAGGCTGTTTAATTTTATGTCAATACTGAAATACGTATATAGTCGAAGAAACAACAAGACAAACGATATGCTCTACTGAGAATAACTTCAGATATATGACTATGCGGGTAGTGATCTCGGCCAATCGCAAGAAAATCATATGGCTGAAATCGTCAATTATCAATCTTTTACAGGTAATTCCGGGCACATGAAAACGCAGCCACCCAAATCGTTCAGAATAATTTCATATATTGGTGCCTCTGCTGCATTGGTAAGCTCCCGTGACGTACCTCTAAGTCCGGATCTGGTCTTTCCTGTCTGTATACCCTCTGCTTATCCTCGAAGTCCCGTAGACGCTGATTATAGCGTTCGATTTGTTCTCTGAGCAGAGCGTCTTCCTGCGCCGCTCTCTCTTCATTGTATTCTAAACATCCGACGCCGTCGAGACGCTCCATGTCGATCCACCCCCTCCATCTGACGCAGACGCCGTTCATTATAAACGTGGATTTTATGTGGACCTGGAAATAAAAAGGAGGCATTAATTCGGTGTTTACTTTTGGTCGGTGAGGCAGTTTGTTTTTAGATGTAAGTGGGACCTGTTTCGGAAACGGTTCAGTTTTTTATTACTATTATGGAGGAAGGAGTGACTTAATCATTATTATAGATACCTTTCTTATCATGAAGATTTTTAGTCTAAATTACTTATTTTCGGCAGAAAAAATTTGCACCAATCAAAAAAGTAGGTACTTTCTAAGGTGACTTGGAGACGAAGATGAATTTTCAGACATTATTAAATGACAATAATTATAAATTAATAATAATAATAATAAGCAGTCTACAAGAAAAATAAACCAGTGATAAACTAAGAAGTGCATGATGCGCATAAACATCATAATATAATAATAATGATACTCGTAATAATAATAATAGTAAAAGGAAAGGCTGACCTGTGCTTTTTTAAGATCAGCAGGGCTTAAATCTGAAACCGAGAGATTCATAATGGCTTGCCAGGATGGTGTATTTAAGACCCTAGTCTATGGAAGCCGTGTCATGGATATGCAGGTCCCTGATGTCAACTGCATGGCCTACCATAGAGACAATTATTATGCATCTGCTCGCCGCTTTTCCCGCATATACAGTCTCGGCCTATATCCATAGACATAACGCGGCTTTACGAGCGCTTTACTACTTTCTATGGCACTCGTACGAGATAGACGAAACACCAGTGCTGCCATACGCTCCGGGGGATATTGAGTCCATTGTGGGGAATGAGATCTGCCGAATTTATTAGAACTACTCATTTCCCACTATCAGGCAGATTCGAGCCAATAAGCCTAATGTAGTCACCCTCGACAACCAGCTCAAGACAATGTTTGTCATCGATTCTCGGCTTCTGCCGAGATCCCGAGACCAACATTGTCTTGAAAGAGGAGAAACGGACGAAATATCGAGACTTTCTCTTCGAAATCCGCAGACTCCATCCAGAACATACTGTGAAGATTGTGGTACTGATTATAGGAGCCCTCGGTGGAGTAAAAGCAAAAGAACTGCTTTAGTATAGTAGTTATTCACCCCACGGACTTGGGGAGTAGATACTGGTAACCACCATCCCCCGACCCTGAGAATCGGAGCCAGGGAACCACTCGACTGGATTTTAACAAAATAATAATAATAATAATAATAATAATAATAATAATAATAATAATAATAATAATAATAATAATAATAATAGATAGATAGATTTATTGACCATATATACAACAGTACATTTAAGTCACAACAGTATACTATAAAAGAACATAAGACAAAATACTTGTGAGTCAATTGAATAAAAATTATGTGCTCTAAATAATTCATTTAAAAAAACTATTGTATTCTTTGACACTGTAAAACAAATGATCAAAGAGAAAATCCTTTGCCAACCTATAAAATGATCTACAATTCATGGACTTTATGTCAGCATGACTATGATAATTCAAGAATTTATTGTATAAGTTGACATCAAGTTTATTAGAATGTGACATTTTAATTCTTGAAAAACTAGGTATTAAATTCCCCCGGAACCTTGTGTTGTGATCATGTACATCAGAATGGAACCCTAAATTTGACACATTCTTATGTATCAGCAATAATGTCTCAAAGATGTAAATACAAGGCAATGGCAGAATCTTGTGTATATAATATTAATATTCTTGTGAATAATAATAATAATAATAATAACAGTAATAATAATAATCTGCAGTGTCCGTTTGAAATGATAACCGATTAACTGTGGAGACTAAAATGAAGCGCCAGTAGACCTCTTTTAGAAGTAATTTGAAAATAAGCCATCTATACAAGAAAACAGGCCATTATAGCATCTAAATCTATTATAGTGTCAATATAAACAGAAATTTTTATTTTACCGTTACCGTGTTTACAGATAGTTCCAATTTTGCGTTCTAATTTAGTTGAAATGAGAATCAAATTTCCAATTTATCAACCTAGTTATTAAAGGAGTATATCTTATAGCCAAGAGACGAACAACCAACCCGGAAATGTTACTGACTGAACTCCCATTTTTTTTTTTCGTAGAATAGGAATCTTTTACTTAGAAGACTACTTGACACATTTTGTACAGAAGCCTCGCCTATAATAATAATATCTCTATAATATCTCTATCCCTCATTCTCATCTTAGTGATGAGCCCGGAAGTCAGAGACTTGTGTGGGAGAGGGAGCGGCATATTATTATTTTGCGGGCCGCGAGTGCGCCCAGGAACGACTTACGATGTTATAACTTTAATTACCATTTAGTACGAGAATAAGGGAAACCTGGAAAACCTTATTAATTAAAGTGTACAGTAGGTTGTTAGCCATTTATACAGTGATATTGTAGTACTAGTTGCATATTAAGAACGCTACCAGCCTTATACACACAGATTTAATATTGGAGCAATTAGAAAAAGTTGACCACGGTGAGATTCGAACCGCCGTCAACCGCGGAGAACGATTGAAAACCAGACGTCTTAACCGCTCGGACACCGAGCTCCATTGTGTATGTGTATGTTTGTATGGTTTCTGTAAATTCACTGATGTTCAACTCATTAGAAGGTGAGAAGGTATCACGGTTCTTCCCGTTCTTATCCTTTGGAAAGTTAAGAAAATTGTCACTTCAAAATTATTTATTTCTCCCTTTGAGTAAATTATGTAATACATATTCAGATTCGTGGTACATTATAAAACATGAAAATATGATAAACTGTGTTTTAACAATCAAGTATCATTCTATAAACGATGGAGTGGTCATTCTTTAAGTGACTTAAAAATATAAACGAATAGTAAAAGGAAAATACTAAATAAATACTTTTTCCGTGTAAAACTGTGAAAACTATCGGGGAATTCCTCGCGATATGATTGTTATTCACAAAGCTGATTCGCATGCGACCTTGAATCGTTCTTCTCTAGGTCACCTTTTGCTGTTAGTCAACGGTTAAACAATTAATAGTTCGAATACCTAACTAATTTTTATAGATGGTGATGAATCACGGGCCTTTTATGATACATATTGAAATGGTTGGAGAAAGTTATACGGAGTAACATCGAGATGGAGCTATACATAGCTGATAGCAATAAACGAAACACTTATTGCGTGTAAATTTTTACCTTACATAATAAAAATATTTATATAGGTATAATAACTTGAGAAATAAGATTCTGTTACCGTATATGGGTCATGAAATAGATTTTTTAATTAAAATTAATACTAAAGCCTCGACTAAAGCCTATACAATGACCAAAGGCTGTCTTGCAAAAAATATTTACATACTCGTACATATTTGCTTTAGGTTTACCACTCTCACTATATATGCATAGAACGATACAAGTAATTATTTCGAAGTTTAAATTTGTTTGTTATTTATTATTTCATTTGTAAAACTACAGGTAGATAAGAATTTCAAGTGATATACACTGAATAATAAAAAAACTGGCAAGACATTCCTACTCTAAATTTAAATACGGGGGATTTTATTCTTGCCGTATAGCAGTAGTATCGTTGTTTTTTGTAGGGTTAGGAACTCTGTGAATTATTTTGTTTATATTACAATTTCAACACTCAGTCTTTTTCCTAATAGTAACGAAGAATATTAATAACAAACGGGTTCTGGGTCGATCAAGATGTCATCGTCATCAGGGGGTTATTTCCTTATTTCCTAATTATCGACGTTGGTATACTGGAACGCTAGATCTACATCTTGTTCTTTCTGTTGTTTTTAATTTTGACATTTTTGTAGGCGGGATAAGAGGTCTACTCATCATCGCCACTATCGTTGTAATAATTGACGTTAATTACCTTATTTATTTATATACTGGGTAGTGTATTTGCCTTTTTTGTATTTGACTGCAAGACTTTCAAGTATTACACAAGTTTCCATCTCCACTTTAATCAACTGTTTTAGTAACTGTTTCCAGTACTCCTCCAGTACTTGCAAGAACCACCAAGATTAGCTCATTCGAAGGTATTCATAATAAACCCTTCAAAAATAAGAACTAAAGAACTTTTAGAGTTAAGCAGGTTGCACCTACGAACTTTAATTGGCCTATATTACTGGTCACTGCCGTTTAAAATATCATCTGTACAAATTCGGCCTAGCAGAAGATGCTGAGTGCCGCTTGTGCTTAGAAGATGATGAAACACATATTATGCACCTGTCCCGCTGGGGAGAGGTCAGATACCCATTATTTGGAAAAGGACAACTTCTGCCAAAAGATCTGAGTAAGTTCTCGCCCAATAAAGTGATCAGCTTCATTAAGAGGCTGGACCTGTTGGGTGAAATATAGCTAGGATTGAGCCACAATAGACCACATGGTCGTGGTGGAGGGTCTGGTTTTCGGCCAACTCACTTTTGAACTTAATCTGACCTAGCCTAGTTACTGTTTAAGAAAATAAGCAAACTAACGGTTTATGATCCGTGTCTTTTAAGAATTTCTGACCAAATAAATAGGAGCGAAGTTATTTGCATACTCCGACAATGGACAGTAATTATTTCTCTATGATAGAGTAGTTTAGTTCGCCTGAATTTAAGGTGTGACTATAAAAGGCGATAGGTCATCTTGGGAAGTTCAATAAATAATGTTTTCTAAAAAAGTTTTCTAGTTAATATTTAGGTAATATGTATTTCTATAACTCAATTTGGAGGCATAGCAAAATTCAGAATTATATATTTAGTTTTAATGAATACACTGTAGTGCCATATTTTATCCACCGGCAAATTAAAGAAATGATTTAAACTTTTTCAAAATCACGTACCTATACATTACAGTTCCAATAGAAGCATCAGCTCTACATCTGGTGTTTTCTCCTTCTTATGGAGAAAAATTCTGCAGATATTCTTGAAAAACATCGCAATTATCTATTACAATTATATATGTTTCAATGAATTATTATAAATATATAAATCGTTTTTAGTTTCAGTGATATTCTAAACTGCATAAATATTTCATTTCGAATGGTCCACTATGGACAAATTTGTCCCGAAAAAATCCTTTAGAAAGCAGAATCGCCACGCTCGTGAGCACTACGACATAAAAATAACAATGAAATGGTAGCAGCATTGTGCAAATTTAGTTTGCTCAGCTAACGTGGAACAAATGGCCAAATGGTCACTTCCGGTTGTACAATAGACGGGGCGTGTGGACCGTCCACCAACTTATCTAATTGTTATTTGTAGCAAATTACCTTTTCGTATCGATTTCGGGAGGGGTCAGTGAGATTACGCACCCATAGTAAGTTAATTAGTACCTTATAATGTCTAACATACAAATTAGGTGTTACTTTATATCCAGAGATACGTAGGTATACAAACTTTATATTTTTCTCAATTCCTCTTACAAACATTTTTTTTATTTAAAATGTCCTCTTTTTTTAATTTTGTTAAATAAAGATTGGTTGTAATTCTTATTTTAATATCGATTAACAATCGCGTAAACAGGAATCAGAGGGGCAATGTGTAACACAAGCGTTTTTATTCGTATTGAACCTTTGAAGAAGGATAATTTCTATACATGTATAATATATATAAGGAAGTTCCTCTAATACGTAATGATTTATACATATTTTTATATGAATTAAGGCAAGAAATTAACTAAGTGAAATATTATTAATGAAATTATTGAAATATTATTATTTAATGAAAAAAAAAAAAAGGAAGTGACAGAAAATTCAACACGAGCATGGAATCATGTTGATAAAAAGTAGCATCAATATTCATCAAAAGTGAAGTGACATTTTTTGATGTAGTTGATAAGTTAAAAGATGTAGAAGTAGAAATTAATTATGACTTTCCCCTAGAGTAACAAAAGGAGAAAAGAACATTTACAAAATAATATTATGACAGAGAAGAAATTGAAATAAGAAATTTTAGGAAATACTGTTTTTATGGGAGAGAAGGAATAATAATGGGTCAAGAATTGGTAACTAAAAGGCATAACCATTTTTTAACAGTCTATAGCTGCTACATTTTCTACAAAAATAGGTACACTAGGTATATCTACTCTTATGGTTAGATTAGATTAGATTTATGTAGGAGTCGGCCCCCTGGCCTGGTCCACCGCGACTTAGAAGATCTATTGTGGCACTCCCAACCTATTTAGAGCACTCTGTCCAGCTTTGTCCTTTGCATTAGACTCCACAGCCTTGATAGAGGCTCTTCCATGTAGCTATTGGCTCTTGGTCTTCCTTCCCCAAGTATTTGAAATCTCAGTCTTGTCAGGCCCTCGCACTGGCACAGTACGTGTACTGAGGTTTCCTCTTCTTCTTGACAGAATCTGCAAGTTGCATCTTCTGACAGTCCCATAAGATTCATGTGCCTATTTAGCCTACAGTGTCCTGTTAGGAGACCTACTATTATTCTGATGGCCTTTTTATTCTGGCCTAACAGATCTGCTGTGAATTTAGGCATCCGTCCTTTAATGAATAGCTTTGCCTGTCTCAGTTGTGGCAGATTCCTCCACCATTCTAGAGATTTGTTTCTCATCCATTCCTCCATGGATGTTTTAATGCATGGCTTCGCTATGCCGCAGAAGGGTTCTGGTCCTATGAGGTCTTTTGATGCGCCTTCTCGGGCTAGTGCGTCTGCCTCCTCATTACCTTTGTGCCCCTCGTGCCCAGGTACCCAAGCTAGGGTCACTCTATTCTCGTTCCCCAGCTCTTTCAGGGTATTCAGACAGTCCCACACGAGTTTTGACGAAACCTGTGGGGACCCTATTGCCTGTAGGCAATACTCTTATGGTTAAACAAGTTAGAATAATCTTTTGAGAATGATTAAAACTTTAGGGTCAATATCCAGATTCACGACAAGCAATAAAATTTACGCAATGCTAAATTTTAGTTTATAAAATGGCTCAATTTGAAACACGCAACGGCTCTTTTCTGAACAAAACTATCCTATCTATATTATACGAGTATTGAACTCACCAAGAGGTTCTTCCTTTTTAATCCCTCTCCAGCCCTCCTCCCAGATTTTAAATATACCCTTACCCTTTCTGGCACATAGTCAAAATATTAAAGCGAATAATTTTTTTTATAAGTGTATCAAAGTTCTTAAGAAAATCCTAGGTTTGAATCTTAAAAGATATGAGAGGGGACACTTCACTAAATAGAAAATATTTTTGTGATTAAAATGAGCAATAAAAGTAATTACATACTCTTTAAACTATAAATTATTAAAATTGTAATTTCCCAAGTTTCTAAAATATGGAATTTCCCACGACGTAAAAATATATCTAATTGTATTTATTATTAACTAAACTAGAATTAATTAGACATATTATATAACATGTAGGTACCTACCTAATCAATACTAAACATAGCGTTTTCAATTTTTCGTATAATTTTTGTGAAATTAGACAAACTGCATAAACAACGTTGAGCGGTTTATTCAAAAATGTTTAAATTGATACACACATATTCTATTTTTAGTTGTCATCACTTACATAATCTGTAAGTAGTATCTAAAATGTTAAATTAGACATATACAGATATTCCAGAAGATTATCAAATAATACGTAATTGATAATTAATTCAGTTTCAATTTTTTCAAATATAATTATTACGATCTATGAGTGCTTTAGTGTGCAGTGTGATCGAATCTATTAAAATATTCTCATATAACTATTGATTTATTTGGATTATTTAAAAACATCGTTTGTATATTACTTACATAAGTCTTAATGTGAAATTAATCACGTTATAAAACTATTAGCCATCTGCGTTGTTCACAGTAATCTCATTACAGGTCAATATTGAAAGTTAATATAGTGACTTAACATTTTCAACCCTTTACTACAGTTTTCTTTCCATCAGATTTATTTTTTGCTACCTATTTTTATAATTTTTTGAGAGTACCAACGGTACAAGAACAATACGTGATGAACGAAAAATAAATCGTCAGGTGTAACACCTTCTGAGCCCATACCCATTGAAATTATTCCCCAAAGGGTTGCTGGCCGTTGGCTATTCGTCCCTTATGGGCTGTCCGAAATTTCAACACACGGCCTATTAATGCTTTATTATGCAAAACATGTTCTTTGCTCAAACGTAAGAAGGCGTGGTTCTATGTAAATAATCAAAAAACGACACTGTTATTTGTCTGACCATAGAGGCAGATGTGTTTTAAAACAGGTTACAGCAGTTTATCTATTAGCGCAATACCATAAATCAAGGGTAAAATTACGAGATACGTAAATCCAATGTATCCAATGTATAAGTCATATCTTGGCCCTTTTCTATTTCGAATATCATAAAATACTGATGTTGTGTCATCACAAAATCTAATAGGTAATATACCCCTAAATAAGATTCTTTAAATACATATGCAACCACTTACAGAATTTTCAAGTGTACTTTATTTAATTTCTAATTCAAATATCAAAGTCAAGTATTCCATGACAATTTGTGGTATGAATAAAAACGAAGTACCTGCTACGACTACAAGTATTAGCATATTCTACGTAGTATTTACTAATTTCCGGTAATATCTCGTTTACTTGACATAGAACATGCTCCACCACAAAGTATATACTCCATAGTCCATATTATGAAGTATCTACTTAACAAGTGTAGTACATTTTTTGAATGTACTACATGTATCACTACATGTACATTAAATGTCTTCAAATGAAGAAAGTATGATAGAAAAGTAACGAGTAACGAGAAAGTAACGTTTTCCCTACTAAACCGAGATGAAAAATATAAAATATAAACATAAAACATTCTAAATTGATGGTACTTAATTGTTTACCTAAATATTTGACGGTATAGGGTATCATCGTCATAGTGTCTTCTTGCAGTATAAATTTTATTTCTATTTGCGCCATTTTTAAAATAATCACTTTGTAGCACGCACGGTGAACCCAAGGATTGTTAACTGTTTACAGGATTGCTCGATCGCTCAATTTTGTCATCCGCCTTTCTGACGTCATCGAAGATCTATGTAATTGAATTGTCGAAATATTCCTATTTTGTGTTTGTTATATTTCACATTTGCAAAAGAATTTTCGTATTTGAATGATTATTAATATTATTATTTATTAAAGTTTGTAATAACAGTATAAAGTGTACCTATTTCTACAAGTTCGAGATCTTTGGATCTTTGATAACGTCACAATTATGGATTACATTGTAGTATAGGGATCGAGCAATCCTGTAAACAGTTAACAATCCTTGCGGTGAACCTACTATTATATCAACTTCGCTTGTGACGAAGCAAATACTTTAGTTTTTGTTAAAATCGAAGTATCTACTAGTAAAAAGTAGATACTTTAAGTTGTAGTACATGCTACTATAATGTTTAGGAGAATGCTATTATTTTTAGTATTTCCGGAAAAATAGAAGGGAGTACTTCGAAATGTAGTATCTATTTCGTTTTAAAGTAAATACTAGGTAGAGTATACTAATACTTGTAGTAGTAGCAGGTACTTCGTTTTTATTCATACCACCCATTGTTTACGTTAACAATTGATTTTTATATTTGAATAGTTGTGTGTTGGTTTATCTAGCTGTTTTTTTATCACCACAAGATCAATAAAAATTGGTTTCAGATACTCTACTAAGACATACTAAGATACTTAAAACATTATGGACTTTTTTATTTGAAGGAGATGCCGAAAACAACTACTCCAAGGTTTTCGACATCTCGCTCAAATAAATAAGTAGGATTGTCTTCCTTAAAGACAATAAAGGTCACTGCTGTAATGGCACCTGCGGAAAAGCAGGTTGTTATCTGTCTGTCAATTTGACAATAATTGTCAGACAGATAGTAGCAAAGACCCAAGAGGCCACTACGGTGTGTTTCTCACCACTATTATGGACAGTGGTAGGTATACGGGTTTCCGATGTTAAAAATAATATACAAATATACTTAGTAATATGTGCAAGTAAAACGTTTATTTTATTTTTATGGACGACAATATTTAGTTTTAACTTCATATTAAAGTACTAGTAATAAACAAATTTTTACAATGGACTATCTGTACTCACTTTACCGACGCGACGTTTATGGTGTTTGTTATTCGAGAAGAATTTACATCAGTTTTAAAAACACCCGAGTCATTGCTACCTGTTCAACATTGTTGTATTGAGAACTACAAACCGTAAAGTTATAAGTCAAACCTGAATAGAATTATTCCTTTACAACTTTTCAGACGTCATCAACTGTCTCGAACAACTGAGATGTTTTTGCTTGTGAAGAGTCGGAATGGTAACGATCCATGAGAAAACGTATCGCAGCTATCGACAAATAAAGTCGTTTTCTCTCTTCTTGGAAACTAAAGAAAGGATATTTATAGCTGTGGGAGTTACACTTTCTTCAAAATTGGGTGCCTGAATGGATGTCGAAAGATGTGATGGTACGCATCAGCACCTACGGATTCGTTATTGGTTTATAAAAAAATAAATGGTTTCGTTAACACGGTACGCATTTTATATGAAGTGAGGCGTAACTAGCTCAGTATTGATTTGTTTACAGTTTAGAACTGTTGATCTGTTTATATGCGGAAACTGATTTTTTATAATTACAAAATCTTAAAAAAATGTAATTTCTTCCTGGTCTTTTTAATAACCAAGCGTTATTGATGTAAGATTACTTGCTAAAATGAAGAAGAATGCAAGTAATTGCAATTCTCTCCTAGTAAATTACTTTCATTATACTTAATTATGTTTTATTATGATATATAAAGGATCAGAGAAGATCAAAATGAAAGAGAAAATCCAAAATTCATATCTATTTCATACGGTCCTCGTTTCACCCGTGGTTTTGGTAAGGTTTTTAAAGATTTATGTAGGTATGTCAGTAGTTTATTCATCGGGAAATAAACTTCAACAACTTTTAGGCAATCCACAACCCAAAATAGAAACCAAGGAACAGTCGGGGATTTACGAAATTAGCTGTAAGGACTGTGATCAAAAGTATGTTGGGCAGACTAAAAGGTCAATTCAAAGTAGATTCAAGGAACATATGACTCATCTCAAATATGGTAGAACAGATAAGTCTAACGTCGCCAAACATGCGTTTGAGAACAACGATAAAATAGATAGTAGCAATTTAAGATTAATTAGGAACGTAACAAATTCCAGACAGCTGGATGCTTTTGACAGTTTGGAAATTGCTGTAAGAATAATATGAACGGTGACAGAGAGCCAATCCCATATACCCGCAAATCACGGTTCACTGATCCATCGCGGTGGTTCACTGATCAGTCGCGGCGGTTCACTGATCAGTTTAGATGTTTCACTGAGATGTCGCGACGGTTCACTGAACCGTAGAAGTAGTTTAGGTATAAATAGGACACAATGTTACCATAGGTTTAGTTTTAATCAAGTCCAGAGTATGCCAACTTGGTTTGCGAAACGCGTGTCGAGTGTAGTATAGTGTTTTGGTGTTATGCGAAAAACTACGTCAGTGTTAAACTTCACACCAAAGGTTCCAACCCCCTTTCAAAATTAATTAAAGTTTTCTAAATAAATATATCAGAACTTAAGGACATATCATATAGGTATAAAAGCAAGCTCTAAATAAAGTTTTTGGCAGTAGGTTCTAATGATGAAAGTATATTTTTTGGATTCCTTTATATATTTTCAAATAAATCGAGTTAGCCAAAATACCAAAACTTTTTATTTGTGATACGGGGATATGACACCACCTTTAGAAATGAACACTGGATAGTACAATCAAAGTCTACATAATATATTCTAATATGTAGACTTTGGTACAATGCAACGAAAATCAACCAAATTCTAGCATATTTTGTAACGATAAGTGTATCTATTTCTTTAAAGCCCTAGAAAATGGGCCATTCTTGGAATTGGTGACTACTTAAATAAAAGTAGCAGTAAAACGAAGCTGTAACAAACTATTTGTGACTTGCAGTTGGATTGTACAGAATATAGGCCATCAGGTAATTATTTCACATTAATTCGTAGTAACTCTGAGCCCCCAGCAGAAAATTAACAAAGGGGCAACAGTTTGCGTCTGCCTTTAAGAGCGTTTTTAATTTATGTCCTGGGGCCTTGCTTTTGTCGCCAGTTGTAAAGCGAGGGCAGACCAATTTATTTTTAAGGCTGCTGTAAATCTTTTCCGAGCATTGTTCTAAGACAGAGAACGTCAGTTTTCGTTCCTTCGGCCCGTGCTCAGGTTCAAATCCGACAGATTAACTCATATCAATAAAAACCGGATACCAACTCTGACTCTGTAATATACGGGATGTTGGAAATTTAATCGGTAAGTTTCATGGCAGGGACATTTACTAAAATAAATATCATATTTGTAATATTTAATGTGAACTGGTACAACCACTTGTATGCTTTTACATCACTGTGTCTAGAATAGGATCAGATCCGAATAGAATCCGCCTTCATTTCATAATTACGAACTTTGGTTGGTGATGCGATGATGATTGATGCGGGAATCTGTACTAGAGGTAGTTTTTAGGACATACTTAATTATAAGTCGATTACAAGATCAATACTTACTAAAACAAAATAAATTAATAATGTTCTAAATTCAAATAATTGTATTTACCAGATTCCTTGTGCATGTGGTAAATATTATATTGGTGAAACGAAACGTCTAGACCATTACAAATAAGGATCCGCAAACATAAAAATTATGTTAAGGATTACCAAGTTGATAAGTCTACATTAGTAAAACATATATGGGATAACGGTCACCAAGTTGATTGGACGTACGCTAAAGTTTTACAAAAAGAAGAAAAATCGGTTAAAAGAAAATTAAAAGAAAGTGCTTTCATTAAACTTAATGGTGATAATTGTATCTCATCAGAAACAATATTCATAGATCAAACATGGCTTCCTCTACTCCAAAAAGATGTTACCAATGGAAAATTAATAATATCATAGTGATCAATTTAAATTAAAAATGTCAATCTGACAAAAAATACTTCTTTTTTATATAAAGAGTTCTTATCGTACAAACAATCTACAGAAGAAGAGTTGAGGATCAACTCGAAACGTATATCTAGAAGAAAGCTAGTTAAGTGTTTAATTTCTTTTAAATTTTGTTATAACTATTTTATTTAGACATATTTTAGAATATAACATAATATAATATTATAGAATTTGTATAAAACTGAAAAACCACTGATAAAATTTAATTAATATATCAAATATTATTTTATCACACGTTATACAGTGGTTTTTTGGGCAAACTTCTAAAGTTTGCCCCAAAAAACCACTGTATGTTTGTTACTACACTTTGAATATTTAATTTGTATACTTCTGGTTTTCTGCTTTTTGTTATTTTACAGGTGGTGTAATCCCAAAAGAAACAAACTATGAACAGGATTCCGATAAAATAAATCATCAGAAATGTTGAAACTTGAAGATAGATTGATGTATTAACCAGCTTTATCTTGTAACAATTGTTTATTTTTATTATTATTAACTTAATGCCAATGTCCGTAAATACTTTCATTGATTCTTGTCGTTATTTCTTCGTTCTAGTTCTATACAGACTGAGCTATCGCCGCGGCGATAGCTCAGTCTGTTAGGTGCTGGGTGATAGCCTGTGACTAACAGAATGGGTATATTGCGGCGCGAGTTCGAATCTCGCCAGGGGAGAAATGGCACCTCTCCCAGGGAATGGTTGTGTGTCTGCGTTTTTTCATGTGTACCCTCCCTCTACACAAGCCTTAGGCTTTCAGTAGGGAGGTTGTCCATTTCTGTGCTGTTTTTTTTATGTTTTTTTTATTTCTTGTATTTTTTTATATGTAACAATAATTGTTTAGAACTTTTAGCTCTTTTTGAGTTTGTGTTTTACTTTTTATTGTATTATTTTTATTTTATATTTCTTGTTTTATTATTTTTTATATTTTTTTCTGGATGGATATATAATTTTTATAATTATTACTTACTACCTAGTTAAAGTTTGATATTGATTTTTATAATGTATTTTTTGCATATTATCCAATATATATAATTATTCTCTTACCATTTTTGCTGCTTAATAATGTGGAAATACTTTCGCGGAGTAAAGTCTCTATATAGAATATCTATATTTGCCTTTTCCACCGGGCATTCTAGTATAATAAGCTATAAATCAGCTATTTCGTTGAGGATACAATATAGGGTGTCGGTCAAACCTATTTTATTTTCATACTGAGGATATAGAGCATACTTCTCATTCTGTAGATTGTTTTGATAAGATATCTGTTAGTAATATTTACTACAGTAAATGTTACATTCTCATGAATAGCTCAAAAGCAAGTTTCTTTCAGCGAGTTTTCATTTTGTATCTGCAAATCGGTTTTTATTCCGGGATTTAAAAATTGGAAGAAGGTCGTTAACGGGTGTTTTAAATATTATATGATGTTTATCTCTTGTTCCATGTTTTTGTATTTTCAATTTCGGTGTCAGCCTACTAGTATATTTACTCAATTTTTTTGCCTTGAAGCAATAACATTTGGCAATAATTCAATTATGTCCAACGTCGCACCCTCTCCTCACGCGGGGGTCAATTTGGCCAAGCGGGAGCCTTTTAGAACAAAACTGAATTGTTAAAATGGGCATACACGAGGCGGCATGGGGCACCTTTCAACTTGACTTGGCCTTTAGAACCCTTTTTAGTCATTGTAGCTTTTATATAGGAAAAGGCGTGCGAAAATTATGTCATTAACAACTTTTTTAGCGGGAACATCTGGATGCTGCAAGGGTCGATCCTCATGGGTGCTGGAAAGCCCCACGGGAGGTATCTAACACCTTTTCGTGTTTGTTATTGTTATTATCGATATGTCGGCATAATTTCTGCCCCTGAATACTTGACGAGACCTCATACGTGTTGTATTAGAGAATCTCAAAATGTTTTAATTCATTACAGGTAGGTATATAATACAGAACAGAAATTTTTGATGAACTATAATACGAAAAGATATACAAATAATTTAGAATAAATATTAGGCTTATTGCACGCGCAGTTGCTCACTGATCTTGAAAAAGTCTATTATATTCAACTATATGTGCAGATATTAGAATGTTGCAAAACTAAATATCTTTCTCGTGAATTGAAAAGTATTTGTATGTACAGAGAGTTCCAGAATGATTGTCCGGTACGGGAACGCAGCCTATCCTGAATATAATCTTGTAAAATTCTTGCAAAATCTTGCAAATTCTTGTATGGTTTATACCATTATAATATAAACTGTGCTGAACTTTTAAGCAAACTAAATATAAATATTCCAAGACACTCCTGTAGGGGTCATAGGTATTTTTACTTGCAAGCCGCTAATAGTAATATTGGTCTCATGTCTCCACTAAACAGAATATGCCAGCAATATAACGAGTTTGATTACCTGACTGACATAAATTTTAATTCTTTGAATAGTTTTCTAAAACCTATTTTAGATCGGTTATAGTGTTTGTTTATTTCTGTCATTTGTACCATTGGTTTACTTATAATATCAATGTGTTTATTTGAGTATGCGTACTCGACATTATTGTTCAATTTACACTATCAGTTTTTTTTTGTTGCTTTTTTTTACTACCACTTATTTCTGTATCACTATTATTTGTAATGTGCTGTATTATTATTCTTTTTGTCTTTTATTGATTGTTATGTATTTTTTCTATCATTTATATAAGTATTTGTAATGCTCTGTAATCTTGTAATCTTTGTTGTAAATTTGCCCTGTAATTGGGGTTTTCCTGTTGGGCTTTAAATTAAAATAAATAAATAAATAAATAAATAATAATAAATTTATTTCAATTTGCTAAAATTACTTTCTTTTTAACTGTCGATTTGAAAATTTTCATATTTGACAATATTTGCCGTTTGACTCAGTGGCGTTTAGCATTATTCGTGTTTAAATTGTTTTACTGAAGTATCATTTGCGTTTAAAAGAGTATTTTTCAATACTATACAGTTTCAGAGACTCCTAAATCAGGTTGGTAATTTTGTATTTCTTAATATTGAAATTAATGTTGAAATTAATATAAAAGCCATAAATTAACGTTTTTTAACTCTCCACAATTCACAGTTTGAATAGCTTATACTGGTGATACATAGGAATAGAATAATACAAAATAATAACTATATTATTTTTAATAAATTATCTTTATTTGATTTTTAACATAACCTATATTTACTGACGTACCACGGCATGGAACAAATTAAATCAAACCAGTAAATTGCCTTTCCTGCGCTCATTATTCTAGTGCAGATACTAAAAACAGAAAGGCGGCACATAAAAAATCATTATGAAGCGGCACGGACAATCATTCTGGAACTACCTGTATAATAATATGTACTTTATTAGCAAGAAAGGTATTTACATATACAAATTTTTATACTACAAGAAGTTAAACTATTTACATAATATATAATAGAGAAATACAAAAAACAGTAGGTATAACATTTAGTAGAATTACCTACTACACAATTTGGTTTAGTAGATAATTCTTACCTCTAATAATGAACAGTAGGGAAATAAGCCTAGATTAGCATTAGGTATAGACCTACTTATATTTATTATTTATTACCATTAGGGTACAGACCTTAAATGTGTAAATCGTTCGATTGACCCAGTAAATTGTTTTATTAGATTCAGTAAGTTATTATATTCATTATAGCCTCTATAAGAAAGTGATCTCTTAGCTAGTGATGAGTGATGTCTTTCTATATGAAAACAATTTATTTGATGAGTATCATGACTGTGGAGATTTCTAAGTTAATTTATCACTTAGGTATGTGGGTAACACTGATCTTTTTAATTTATAAATAAACTGAAACACCCTTAGCAAAAATCTTTACCTAACTGTCATAAAACCTAAAATTTTATGACAGTTGGTGTATACCAACATACTGTTTATAGGTGTATACCCCTTCTTGTATACCTGTTTCATTGCATAATAATCCTCATTGCATTTTCTGTAGCATCTGAAGTTCGTTGTTATTTATGCTAATGAGAACCGTTGAACAGTATTCAAAATGGGTTGCGATTATAGTTTTGTAAACAGTTACTCTTGCAAACAATGTTAAATTTCTAGGTAATCGTCTAAAAAAATTTATGTTTTTAGCTATTTTTTTATAATGTATGCAAGACTTGATTCTATGTAGATTTATTTTGCTTAAAGCTCAACTGTTCACTCAAAATTATTCTTAAATATTTTATTTCCTTAACTCTTTCTAGTGTTTGACTATTTAATTTAATACCGCCAGCGAGTTCAATGTTATTTAGTTTATGTTTCTTTTCTAGTATCATCCATTTACATTTGTCAATATTTACTTTAAGATTATTATCGCAGAGCCATATATACTTATAGATTGTCTAGCTCTATGTTTACTATATTTATAATTTCCTATATATTTTCACCAGATGTATACAGCATCGTATCATCTGCAAAGAGATGAATTTAACATGTTTTTTAATGCATTTACAATGTCATTTATAAAAATAGTAAATAATATTGGACCCAAAACTGAACCTTGGGGAACACCATAAGAAGATGTTTTTTATACTTGAAATACTTCCACCAAACTTATTGGTTCCTTGTATTCTTGAGCATTTGTGTCTATAATAGAGTTTCTGAAAAGTGTTAAAAACTTTTATCAAAAAATGAAACAAGTCAATTGTGTAAGTATAAGTAGAGGGTACAACATGATGTCCCAAAAAAGATGTGCTGGTATAAAAGTATTTCAGAGAAAATGTTTATAATTCAAAATGCGGCAATACGAGTGTTTATGAAAGTAAGTTATAGGTATATTAATAATTGGAAATGTATTTATAAAAAAATATTATAACTCTTTATTGGTTAATACTTTTGCGTAATTTGAACTATGTAGAAAACAATATTAATGTGGATATAATTCACTCCGATGTATATACGTAATGAAGGTAATTTGCTTTAACGTGAAACGAGATTAAAGAAAAGCTCAGTGATTGGAATAAATTAAAAAACTCCTTACCACTGCATATCCATTAAATTAGTATAATTTTAAATAAAAACAACTATAAAAACATAGAATAGAATATTGCGAAATAGAATATAACACATTGTAAAAGCATAAATGATGATGACATTCTTTGTCAAAAATTGACAAAAAATCAATAAAACTGAAAATATACCGAGTGTTTCATTCACGCTGTTATATTTTAAAAACTTCAAGCAGTGAAAACTTTGGAACACCTTTTGGTCTTCCAATGTTTTCACTGTTTCAAAGTTTTTTGGTATTTTTTTGGTCTATCTTGTGCATATTCAAAGATTTATAGGTATTTTAGAATTGCGGTTGCAACTTTTAGAGAATACTGAAATTTTTTCCTATTTCGACAGTTTTCATCGGAACTGGATTCTATCAAATTGCCCATGACTAAAAACAACCATAACAAATTAACTTTCGTGCAGTTGTCAAATTATCGCTTTAAGTCCAGAGTTTTTGGTAAAAGTATTACTACTAATGAAAATTATTTCAATTTGTATATTTTCTCTATATTTGTATTTTTCTTTAATTGATGGTGAATATTTAAGTTTAATTATATACGTACTATAATATAATACTATATACTTATTATATAATAAGTTGCCAATTTTTCAGATTAGTCCTTTTCTAGACATCCGCATCGCGTCCACTCCCGGTTGGGCACACTGTACAGTAAATCTATACCACATAGTTTCCTTAGGTATATCATTTTAATGAAACCATACAAAATATTCATCTCGTTCCTAACAACGAAGGTAATACCTGTCAGTAGGTATCTCAAACTTGCCGTAAACAAACACCACGGAAACATGAAACGTCACCCCTGGTATAACGTTGCATATCGGGTGCATACGTTCCGTGCACTGATGCAAGAGAAACCGAAGTGACGTGCCGCTTCACTTTGCTACACCCATCGGTAGAGGTCAGAAGACCACCTTGTAGAACCCTTGTTCATACATCTATTATCTATTCATACGAACTACTTCGTGCAAAAGCAAAGAAATTGTATTCTACAGCTTTTTGACGGACAATCGTAGGATTACTCCAATGGTATAAAAGCCTAGCTGTTCTTTTTTCTGGCGTATTGTTCAAACACCTGGTTAAAGTATTATATTTAAATTGTTAAGGGAAATCTGATACGAACTTATATTAATTATGAACATGAAAACACAAACGGGAAACGGAAAACCACTGAAAGCATATCCTTTCGTTCGCGCTGACCACAATTTGATATCTGATATCAAATAACTTGGTGATACTGACGGTCTCTCCCTGACTTTATCCTCAATCGTTATCAGGTTGAACAATGTAATTTTATTGTATACAGGGCGCCCTATTTCTTGACCCGTTGCATGGGTAACTTTTTTATTAGTAGAGATACAAAAACGCTTAAATGAGCAAATTAGTGCAGTTTCGTATTAGTAATTCTACGGTAAGGCGAAAAATTATATACGGGGGAAGGTTGAAAAGTTATTGACAAAAAACGAAAAATCCAACTTTTCTATTATCCCTCGTAGCTCGTTCATTTGAAGAGTTAGAGAAAAATGCTTCACATGTTTTTTTGCAGTATTTTTCATGTAAAATGACATGCACTTGCTACTTTTTATATATCTCTTATAATGGTTGAGAATCACAGTAAAATATATATTTTTTTAAATGTAATGGATAGGTGGCTGTGACATTAACCGAAAGTCCCCTTTTTTCTCTTTCAGATGATATAACATAGTCCATATTTTATCCTTACAAAAGTAATAATAATCGTTGTTTTTAAAGAAAGTTTATTGTCACATCAAGAATGCTATGGAAATAAAACAAAAAATAAGATTCCTGATATTTTTAAAAACGTCTAGTTGGCATTTAATTATTGACAGATCATAAGTGACATTTTTAGTTTTTGTTAAGTAGTTTATTGTTTATTATTAATACTGCATACAAAATAATAGTGTTGCAAATATGTACACCAACGAAGAGAAAAATGATATGCTATTTTGTTATTATAACCAAAATCGAGATGCACAAGCTGCAGCGAATCTTTATTTTGAAACTTACATGGAACGAAAACAACCCCATCATAGAATATTTAGACAGCTGGAAAATAATATGCGATTATACGGTTCTTTTTCAAAGCCTAACGATGAAAGAAACTTCAATGAAGACACTGAAATAAATGTTTTGGCTTATGTAAATTTTAAACCTGATTCTTCAACTGCAGAAATTGCACATCACTGCAACACTTCCAAGGAAACTGTAAGAGCTATTTTAAAAGGTAACAATTTAAAGCCTTATCATTATTCCATATGCAATACTTTATATCCAGCTGATAATCAAAGAAGGATGACATTTTGTCGATGGTACATTTCAAAATGCGAAGAGGATCTAGACTTCTGGAAAAAGATTTTATTCAGTGATGAAAGTAGATTTACCAACAATGGTATTTTTAACCGCCATAATAACATAATGTGGTGCCGAGAAAATCCACATCTTGTTTCTGAAAGAAGAAATCAACGTCAATTTGGGATAAATGTGTGGTGTGGAATTTTTTGTGGCAAATTTATTGGCCCATATTTTTACGAAGATAATTTGAATGCGAATAATTACCTTCATTTTCTAAGGAATACTCTAACAGAGGAATATTTAAATGAATTACCACTTCATATTTTTAGAAATCTTAAATACTTCCAACACGATGGAGCACCTGCGCATAATTCCCGCGAGGTAAAACAATATTTACATGAACAGTTTGATAATGTTATAGGAAATAGAATGGATATCGACTGGCCAGCGCGAACACCTGATTTGACCCCCTTAGATTTCTTTCTTTGGGGGTTATTGAAAGATAAAGTTTATGTGACAGCTTCTCTAGATATAGAGGATCTAAAAGTCAGGATTCAAGATGCAATTAGAAGCATACATGGACATACAATAAATAATGTTTTAAGAAGTATCCAGAAACATTGCTTACTATGTATCCAACAGGATGGTGGTCATTTCGAACATTTACTTCAATATAATTAATTAATTAATAATTTCTGTTCTCAAAACATTATTTTGTTCCATAATCCATAGCATTCTTGATGTGACAATAAACTTTCTTTAAAAACAACGATTATTATTACTTTTGTAAGGATAAAATATGGACTATGTTATATCATCTGAAAGAGAAAAAGGGGACTTTCGGTTAATGTCACAGCCACCTATCCATTACATTTAAAAAAAATATATTTTACTGTGATTCTCAACCATTTTAAGAGATATATAAAAAGTAGCAAGTGCATGTCATTTTACATGAAAAATACTGCAAAAAACATGTGAAGCATTTTCCTCTAACTCTTCAAATGAACGAGCTACGAGGGATAATAGAAAAGTTGGATTTTTCGTTTTTTGTCAATAACTTTTCAACCTTCCCCCGTATATAATTTTTCGCCTTACCGTAGAATTACTAATACGAAACTGCACTAATTTGCTCATTTAAGCGTTTTTGTATCTCTACTAATAAAAAAGTTACCCATGCAACGGGTCAAGAAATAGGGCGCCCTGTATACACAGTTGCGCACAGTTACACACATATTGTTGTGTATACACCTCAACTACATGTCAATACATAGGACATATTCCATAAAAAATCGTTTTTACTTTTTTGTTAAAGTAATTCTCTGCGAAATATGAAATATTTTTACAGAGCAGTTTTCTGAGTTACCATATTCCAAGTTAATTTCTTTAAAAAAAGCAAAGATTTATGTCTCGTTTTCAAGTTGCATAACTATACAATAATATGATTTCTATATAAAGTAGTATTCTACTACAGGTACGTTAAAAAGTATTTTCCATGAACATTTCAACTAATGTAGGCTAAAAAATGTGAATATATAATAAACTGAATATAAAACATGTGCGTTTTGTAGTCTCTTCGGATATCTAATTTGGCCTCCACACGTTTGTCTAATCATTAAATAAATCTTATGTCACAGAACGTTAAGGTTCGTTTTGTGTTGATATTATAAACCTAATAAGCTGAACTTACATAATAGGTAATACAAACTACATCGTGTATTGCAATCTATTAGCTACAATGACAATTAAAAATTTTATTTTGTTCTGCCTGAAAAATTCCACATCTAAGTTAGTAAAAACTGTCATTAGTATGAGTTTCAATTGTTTTCGTGTTACACAATTTCTAATAAATCAACAACTTCATGCTTGAACGGAGTGGCAAAAAGGGAATGATTAAATCTTGTGTAACAATATCACTCATATTAATGTTTGGATTCATTCTACACTATGTATGTATAGGAAGCCAATTTTACGGTAACAATACGTAATAAAGTTTCCTTACTATTTTCTATTTGCTCCTTTCAAATAGGTCCAATTATGACATATAATGCAGTTCACAAAATGCTTTCCTAAATCGATTCGTACGCTTAAAAAAGGAAATAAAAACGATAAAATCCAATTCTAATACATCTTGGAACTATAATGTTTTGAGACTATTTATATGCCCAATTAAGAAATATTCTGTACAAGATATTTTATCATTTCCAAAATAATGCTTGTAGACACAAAGAAACACAAAGAAAGTTAATAGATCTTTACATATTCCTCATCTTATACAATAATACTCAACATTCACAACTGTTACCATGTTACTCAAGAGACCGGTCGATAAATAAATACAAATAAATAAACAATAGCTATCAATTTTTAAGGAGCTAAAAACGATTTACCACCCAAGAAGAAGTTTATAATAAAACATTTAGTGATACTTATAATTCGAGTAACGGAAAAACTAACCTATTTCTTTGTGTGTGGCAATATTACTGTGTTTACCTTATTACATTCGGTTCTGAATGGGCTTAATCACATGGAGAAAATCAGCAAACAAGATTACAAGGGATTAGGCAGTCTTCAGCGGGCTTGGGTATAGAACTTCATAATATTAAACAGATGGGTCAAGAATGCACTGTAATATTTACCAAAATGCTTTCAAAAACTAAACATAACCGACCCATATCTATTTCATTGTTATTCTTTTCACTATATTTCCAAAATTCCGTGCGAGTGGCACATCAATTTGTCACTAAGGGTCGTTAGAAAACAGCCACCCTAGTATTTGAGGCATCTATTAGCTCATTATAAATTGTAGGTATTTTATTATAACACATGGGCGCTGCTTTGGGTTTTTGGCAGAAGGTGTGTTAGAAGGAATTGCAATTGGCAAAAACAAAATTTGATGTCTAGTTTTGTGTTTTCCAGTAACAATGAAGTAACAGTTTAACATTGGAAATGCCCACATTTCATCGAAGAAAGTCGTGATATCCTGTATGAGAATCGTAGTGGGAAGGTGGTGGCACTATCTGAAAGAATATTTCTTATTCTTTTTAAATATACAGGGAATTCCAAAATGCAATGGTAAATTTTAGAATTAAATAATAATTAGGATATTTTAATCCACTGCTGCTAGGGGAACTCTTACTTAAAAAAATGAATGATTCAGATAACCTTCTGCTATTCATTTTCTAATTGTATTACGAAATTATTCATTCTTCCCTCTAGAGTTTCTTGTGGAATTACTGGTAATATAATGTGGTGGTTACATCATTTATGAGAGCTCTTAAAACTAGTGTATATAGTAAGAAACCTCAGAATGTTGAAGAATTAAATAAAACATTGTAAATTCAGTTGAAGCATTTTTACCTGAGACAAGATGCTTAGCAGAAGAATGAGGTTATCTTAAATCATTTAATTTATAAGTAAAAAAAAAACTCCTACAGTAGATTAAGATGAAGGAATCTATACTAATTAATTGTTTCCTCTGTATAGTTGTTAGATCAATAGAAAAGTTATTTAATTTAAACCCGTCATTGTTTTTCGAATTCCCTTGTGGAAGATGGCAACAAATTCAAACTTAAACGTTCTCTCAGAGTAATCAAGATACATATGTATAAGTATAAATTATTTTATATACCCTTTTTTATGATGAAAGTAAAGTATTTGGTCTGTTATTGGGTATTTTCTCTTTTCATCAAATTATTTCCCGTTTCCAATATTTTAAATTCATTTTCAGTGTGAGAATTTTATTTTAGTTATAAGTAAAACTGTATTAGATTATAAAACTAATCGAAAACTCATACTCAAACGCGAAAAGAGGTTTCTGTTTTTTAAAACGTTCAGGAAAAAGTGGGAAAATATTCAACAAAAGGAAAAAGATCACAAACAAATACTGAACAGAAACTTTAACACTATTGCTTTTGGTTATATTTACTTATTGTATTAGAAATTTTACTTATGCAATTGATCCATAAAAATTAATTTGGCTTTTCGTCTGACCCCTCTAGAATTATTTAGTCGACGCCAACTTGACGTACCTAAACACAAAATCCGACTCGTGCGAAGGGGCTTTTTGTCATTAAGTGTCTCAAACATCTGTCAAGTATGTTTTCCTACAAATACTCGGGATTTTACGAAGGAACATACTTCTTGGCTGTTTCTAATAGATCACTTTCACCTTTCGAACGTGATAGGGACTCTACTTCCGGGTGTGTTTATTTAATCTCTTGTTAAGTGTCAAGGAAAATATTTTCGTCAAGAATATATGGATGATGTTTTGACTTTTCTTGAAATTATGAGCGCTAGAACATTTTTTTATATGTCCATAGATTTCTTTTATGTTTCACATTTTCTTCATACCTCGTTAACAAGGTTTAACCTCGGGTTTAACACTTATCGATATCAATTCAAGTGTACAGGGTATTCGCGTATATTTTGATCCCTACCTACAGGGGTTATTAAGAAAGTTAGAAAAAAAATTTAAATACAAAAGTTGTTTGGTTTTTCACATATTATCTTTTGGCTAGGTCGAAAAAAAAATTGCATGTCGTAAATTTGGGAAAAGCAATTGAACATAATATTTTTGAATGGGACACCCTGTATAATTTTAGACGCATGGGAAAAAAAATTTTCTCTGATTCCAAAAATATATATTTTGTTGACATTTGCATTGACAGTTTTCGAAATATTTAATATTTAATGTTTACAATAAATTTAAAAAAAAATATTAAAAAATGAAAATATTGGGAAATGTTTAAATAACTGGGAGGTTACATCGAAAACCTTTAAATATTTTTTATTACTGTTGGTTTCTGGTGTTAAATATTTTTAATTCTTTGTATTTTTTCTATTTTCTTATGGTACGCGCTGTCGAATATTTCGAAAACTGTCAGTGCAAATGTCAACAAAATATATATTTTTGAAAACAGGAAAAAAAATTTTACCCAAGCGTGTAAAATTATACAGGGTGTCCCATTTAAAAATATTATATAATAATAATAATATTTATATATCCAATATATATTAATATATCCAATTGGTTTCCTCAAATTTACGAGATGCAATTTTTTTTTCGACCTAGCCAAAAGATAATACGTGAAAAACCAAACAACTTTTGTATTTAAACTTTATTAATAACCCCTGTAGGTGTAGGGGTCAAAATATACGCAAATACCCTGTACATAGAAATTTGATAGTATCGACTACCAAATTTTTTTAATAATGAATTTGTGAATAATAATGAATAATAGTGAATTTGTTAAAAACGTCATTTATTAATTTAGCTACACTGAATTAATGGGGTTTTCGGAACTTTTTTCTGCGCTGAAAATATATTAATAGGAATTTATTTCTTCAATAAAAAGCCAAAAGAAAATCTTTTTATTTTTTTATTTTTGGAGGACTTTCAGCTCATTTTTTTTACATTGATACCTTCTCCGACGTTTCGTCCGAGTTTTCGGACTTCTTCATAGGTTACTTAAATACTGAAAATAATGTTTTTACATGAATAATTAAATTAGATTAGTGACAGAATATTTATCCAAAAGAGTGTTTTCTTACCTACTAGAATCTTTCTATTTTAACTACCTACTACATTGTGGTTTTATTTTATTTTTATATGTACATTTGCTCGATGATTTGAGCAGTGATCTGACCGTTTTAGGTGTCGCCGTCGATTTGTTTCTTTTTGAAAGCAGGTACCTAATTAAGTCAAGTGCGTATGTTCGTGGTTCAGATAGCCTAATATTGATGGTCCGAACGACAGAGTTATTATAAACATTTTCACGACTCGAGAGTGCTATTGAGAAGAGGTTTCGCAGTTTGTTCATCTACTGGGTGTTTGAAAAGCAATTTACTATTGTATGAGATTGCGATATATGCTACTCAGATTCTCTATATCCGTTTGATAATTAACTGTCTTTTTGTTGTTTTGTATTTCTGCCATTTCCAAAAACATACGTTTTTTGGTATTTCTTTCTTTATGTAGTATAGTTGTATTCGGAAAATTAAAGTTGTGTAATTTATTTACGGCGTGTTCAGTTAATGCCGTGCTACATGAATTAGGCGTTGCTATAGAATTTCTAATTGATAACTTATGTTGATTTATACGTTTGTTTAAATACTGTTGGGTTTGTCCTATGTAGCATCTATCGCAATCTGAGCAGTCTACTTTATAAATAACATGAGTTTGATTTAATTTATCTATATGTGGTATATATGGGGCCGATATGTATATTTTGTCTTTATTTGGATTGCTTAGATTTTTGTTCTGGTTTGTGTTGTTGAATATGGGTCCTAAACAGTTAGGTTGTAAATCTATGTCAGCTTGATTTTGATGGGTTTTGTTGTTTATTATATGTATTCTCTTTTGCATGTACTTGTTTATGAATGGTAGCGGGTAGAAATTACTTAAAAGAATGTTTTTAATTTTGATTATGTTTTCTTTGTGAAACTGTTTATCTGATAGTAACAAGGCCCTGTCTACAAGGCTGCTTATAACACTAATTTTGTACTTATTACTAGTTTTAGATAGAAAATTGGTATACCGTCCCGAATTGATGCTTTTTTGATACCAATTGGTTTTAATTGTACCGCCAGCTGTCACTAATCTAATTTAATTATTCATGTAAAAACATTATTTTCAGTATTTAAGTAACCTATGAAGAAGTCCGAAAACTCGGACGAAACGTCGGAGAAGGTATCAATGTAAAAAAAATGAGCTGAAAGTCCTCCAAAAATAAAAAAAATAAAAAGATTTTCTTTTGGTTTTTTTATTGAAGAAATAAATTCAACTATAACAGCCAACAACTTGTCTAGTATCATCTATATTAATAGGTTTTATTATACAGGGTGATTCAGCTAACCCATTCATTAAAAGTTTAAGGGAATATTGGAATGTTTTTTTGAAAATTTTGTTAATTTGGCTATTAACTTTCTGGTTTTAAATGGAAACCTTATATTTTTTACATTTTTGATTTCTACGTTAAAATCTACGTTTTTAAAAGTTGAACAACCTATACGAGAAATTAATAGTTTTTTAGATATTTAAATTTTTTTGAAAAAAATTGATTTTGTAGTATCTACCTTATTGAATGCTTGTCATCGACTGACGAGGAAAGTTATGGTAACAAATTTTGGGCTATGGTTAGGCGAACCATCACTCTCTCAGATTATGTGTAATTTCATATTTTATTATTTACAGGGTGTTCAAAAAAATTATTAGATTCTGACTAATTTCAACTAGGTACCCAAAATTCTTTTTTTTAATTGGAACACCTTGCATTTTATTGGTCTATGTGATGGAGAATAAAGTGATCTTTCAAACTGTATTAGGATTTGCTATACCCATTTTCTTGCTTTCGACGTATTTACTTTCTATACAATAATTTTCTATTTCCTGGAATTGCTTGTGATTCGAGGGCCATGAAAACTAAACGAAAATAACATTTACGAGATTGATAAATATACGTCACATTGTTATAATTTTCATGTTCTTGTTCGCTAATTCTCCCAAGTGCCAGAAAAATGGAAATACTTCAGATGAATAGGAATTTATCGAAAACTCTCTTATTCTGGAATCTTCAAAAAAATATTCTAACGGGAAGTTCTTAAACTTTTAATGAATGAGTATATTTATGTTTGAGTTGTTTCACATTTTATCTTGTCATATTTGTAATTTGTTGATTTATACTATGTGTAATTTCCTATTCCGTAATTGGGATTTGCCTGTTGAATAGTGTACATGCAACGCAAAAATTACATTTAATCGGATAATTAAACAATATTACAGTAATTACTTATATTTTAGGTCTTATTCTAAAATTGATTTGGAGTACAGATCAGCAAATGAGAATTTGGTACGATATTTCAATACAGGGTGTCCCAAGATAATGTGACACATTTTAATGGCTTATAATTTCAAGGTAAAATGAGATAGCGACTAGCTGTTTTCACTGATGCTCTTAATTTTACAAAAAATTTTCTTTTATCATTGGTACTACTTTTTTTTAGTTCTACAGGTGCTTGAAAAAAAATTGCCACTTTATAATTCAAATTTGTAAACATTTTTAAATGGAACACCCTGTAGATTATATTGCTATTCGATAGGGACACTTTTCCTCTTTTCAAAAATGTATAGTTTGATAGAGTTGTACTAAAAAATAAAGAAGTTACTTCAATTTACACACCAGCCCTTTTCAATAGACCATAATTTTTTTGGAAGATCGCATTTATTTTTTTTTACTTTGTCAGTACAGAATAACGGTATGCATCAGCTAAAGCTATTATTAAGAAAATAACTAATTTAATAGAAATTTATACCAATTACATTACAAAATTTGTTTCAATTACCAAGTTATTGAAACAAAAACACCAATTAAGAAGAATTCAGTTTTATAATACACATATATGTATTGTACATCTTTAGTGTTTGAGGTTAAATTGCTGAATGTGCCCACCATTTTCTTCAATGCACTTTTGTAATCTAAACTGCATATTGTCGAGGGCAAGTTCCAATATTTCCGGTGTTATGGTCTGAAAAACATTAGTTAAGTTATGTTTTAGTTGTTTTATATTTTGTACAACAGGACTATAACAACGACCTTTGACGTCACGCCATATGAAAAAATCAGGTACCATTAGTTCGGGAAAATATGCAGGCCATTCTATTGGCCCCGCTCTACCTATCTACTGTGCGTTTCACGAAGTTGTATCCCGGATTGGAATGTTAGTATATATCTCCAACGTATGGAGCGTCGTCATGTTATTAGTTAAATTCAATGCATTGGCACATCTCGGTTACGGACCGCTACAAATTGAGGTGGTGTGATTTAAGCGCGTGTGGAAGTCTCGCACAGGATTGGCCAGTGAATCCTGACAATCCGAACATTCCAATCCGGGATACAACTTCGTGAAACGCACAGTATCCTTTGATGTATTTCGTTATTCTGTACTGATAATGTAAAAAAACATATTAAAATGCGATCTTCCAAAAAATTATGGTCTATTGAAAAGGACTGGTGTGTAAATTGAAATAACTCCTTTATTTTTTGGCACAACTCTATCAAATTATACATTTTTGAAAAGAGGAAAGGTATCTCTATCGAATGGTAACATAATCTACATGGTGTTCCATTTAAAAAATGATCACAATTTTGAATTAAATAGTGTCAATTTCTTTTCAAGCACCTATAGAAGTAAAACAAACTAATACCAATGACCAAAGAAAAGTTTTTGTAAAATTAAGAGCACCAGAGAAAACCGCTCGTCGCTATCTTATTTTGCCTTCAAGTTATAAGCCTTTAAAATGTGTCACATTATCTTGGGACACCCTGTAGTATAAAAATTTAGATAACTAAATTTAGCGAAGTAATCCTTCTTTTGGCGCATGTTGTTCAGTAGAATGATCGAGTATCTACTAAAAAACATTAACAACGTGGTTTCGGCATCGAGTATCGGCAACTCCCTTATAGAAAATAATTTCTTTAAAATATTGCGTGTTCCGGAGCGAAGATAATAGCCACGCAAGCACCATATGGGTGAGATCCGACGTTCCAACTCCTTTATTTTCTTTTCAGACGTAGCACGCGCCTTTTGTACCCCTAATTAGCCCTTCGTTGTAATCGTTCTTCCATAAAATATGTTACGAATTAGGACGAGCGACTAAGAATGCTCTATTAAGTTCATTATGTAGAGTTTAAAACGATTTAGTACCATACGTTATGCCTGTTTTAGTAATTATCCACGCACCCAGAACTCTTTTACATTCGGTTTCAAATACAAATACCAGAAGGTATTTTACTTATTTGCGTTAAAACTGAAGCGAAATTTAGTTATGAATACAACATTATTGTATCTACAACAAGAGTGTGCCCTCTGTTTTGCTATATAGATAAAAAACGTACTATGTCAAAGAAAATCTCGAAATAGTCACGAAATAAGTAAGTGTGCTTAAAAAAGTTCAGTTGTATTTCTTAACGTAGTTTTGTTATATTGTCTTTTCAAGTTCAGAGTTCAGTGTTTAAGTTTTATCAGATTTTATCTATATTTTATTAAAATTTAAGTTTGTTAAAATCAATAAGTGCAATTTTAATTACTTGGAATAAGATGAAGTGTTAAAAATTAATATTTTCCTATTATATAAAGATTGTACTTAATTCTGAACATTTTTTCCTAACATTTTTCGGTAAACCAAAGACTGTTATATGGTTTTCCAATAATAATATCCCTACACCTCATTCTAATCACAAGAATTAGAGCGAAAGGATGAGACTTCTGTGGGAGATGGAACGGCTTATTATTATTATTCAGTAGGTCGCAATTGCGCCTCAGGAACGACTTACGTTGGTAATCCCTAACTAAATTTTTTGTTTGGCAATAAATATTCATTTTTATTGATTGCACAACTGACAAAAATTCAGATTTGTTAAAAAATTATTGTATTGTGTAAACGCGAGGTGAGACACCCTCTATATAGTGTATTTTAAAATTCGTTTACCCCATATTCTAAATAAAGGAAGTGCTTTTTTATACTTATTAGAACGCGTCTCTTTGTTTGCCCAGCATTCACAACTGCTAATTCTCAATTTAATTAATTTCTGCAACCGAATAATAGAATACAAGCGACATTATAAAAGTGTGATGGCAAATGTATCCTCTTAGAATGTTAGAATTGAGAAAGTCTCACATATATTAGGTATGTATTTAATTTAAAAAATAGACCAGTTTCGAGCAGGCAAAACATGTGTCACCTTGTCCATTATGTCACATGAAATTAGACCCTTTCTTTGTTTAGGAAGAGTTTAACCCCTTTATTAATACCGGGATTAAAATATTATAAAGCATGATACCCTCATTAACAGGGGTCAATTTTTGACATGGACTGCTTCGAAATATTAATGGCCATGATTTAATTCTATTATAAAACGTGTTGTCCATTTGTCACGCATTGTTTCGAGGTAGTATGACCTTTTTGCTTGCCGTAATATTTGTTTTATTAATTTGAATGATAAAGGTGGCTGCCGTTACAAATGTAGCAAAGGGAATCAGTTTTTTGCTTGCTCCGTTTGTCTCATTGTTAGTTCTTGGGACAGTATGGAATGTGGAAAATAAATTTGAAAAAGCTACATCAGGTGTTGCGAAAAAATTGAGAAATGTAATTTTCCTGTAGCGTCTTTATATTATTTGCAACCCCGTGAAGTGAAATTTTACAATTTCATTATGTATTTTTAGAGAAAATTATGTATTTATTCATGGAATTTGCAATTTTACTGCATTAACGTGGTGTTTAATAGTAAATAACTAAAAGTAAAAATAATAGTAATTAAATAGTGAAGTTAATATGTATACCTTAGTATCTCACATCTTTAATCTTCATCTTAGTATCTCACATCAATGATTCATGATATTTGTTAATTACCTCATTTTTATCAGACTTGCAACTAGTTTTTAAAATTTAATAACCAACTGATTCATATTCATACTTGGTGAAAAATACTATAATATGGACAGGTAAAAGCAGGAGATAGTATATCTATCGAGCAACATATATGTCATAAAACTAAATCTTCGTCATTAAAATGTTTTAGCAGAATTAAAACTTTAAAAAATTCTTTATCTAAAACGTTAAATCCATCCGTAATTGACCGATAGAGGATCCTTATTTGACACAACACATTAACATGCATTTTTATTTTTAGTACCCTCTGATATGAAACTGAAATGTCACCAAAAGGATAAAAATTTAAAGTATGCATTTAGTGGCTTTTGCAATATGGTAAAGTCTGTTCCAAATGTATTTTATTTCTCTTATAGCCAAGACTGTGAAAACCCTTTTGGTTGTGACTAGTTCAGCAATAAAGTTCCCAAGGAACTGATTTGTTTTGATATTTTAAAGACAGCAATTAAAATATTTCGTTCCAACTGCATCAAAGGGCGAATCTGATACTCATGGCACACCAAACTTTCGTATATTTTCAGCTATAACAGCCGCCGCATATGTTCGCCTGGAGCCTAGGAAGAAGACCCGACCAAAAGCCGGATGGTCCACAATATAACATCGACAATAAAGAGCGGCTCCTCAAAGGGAGGACTGTGTATCATAAACCTATGTTTATTGTAACTGTGCCATACCATGTCTTTATAAATAACTGTAAAACAGTTTATGACACATCAGGCGCCTATTTAGCCACGTTAGACACAATCTTATAGTTTCGCCTTGTCTAAATAATCGGTGGTTAATCTTAACAATTGTTTGTTTAATCGTTCTGTTACGACCCAGCTTTGATAAATGATACTCGATGAAGGATTTTAATTAAACTTACGCTCCACAAACATTTATTTCAAGCCGTCGCGTCGTTGTGTTTTGATCGCCTCTGCAAGTAGACACTACAGAAACACAGCCTTCTCTAGTAATAACTCGAGAAGGCTGTAGTTGCTAAAGAAGGCTGTGCACAGAATGCTGGGGATGAGGAGCTAACATGGCCCTAACTTTGAGAACTATTTCATATTTCCAAAATGTTGTCTTTCCGTCTTCCATTCTGGAAATGTTTTGGCTTATCAATAGTAATTTATTTCAATTTTTAAGATGCTACATAATTTCCTTCCAAGAAACATTATACGGGCTGATTATCTATAATTTGTCTCTTCCTAATCTTTACATCTGTATAACGTGAGATACTGACTTGTGGTTATACCTGACCTTGTTTATTTTCGGTTTTATTTTCTGGTCTGTCTTTTCTTTTATATAGTGTTTGAGTGGTCTATTTTAAATATTAAAAAATATATGTTCATGATGTAATATACGTTGAAGTGATATATTAAATGAAACTGAAATATTTTCCAGGCACTTTCCATTTTATATAATGCTGGTTCAAAATTTACATGAAGATGATTTTGCTCATCGTACCCAATTTTGCGAATGTTTTAGTGAGCGACTTCTACTGAACCCAAATTTTCTCTACTGTTTTTCAGACGAATTTACATTTATGTTGAATGGTGAAGTGAATACACACAATTGTCGCTATTGGAGTGATACTAATCCTCATTTAACCAGGGAATTTCATACTCAGACTCCTCAGAAATTGAATGTTTGGGCCGGAATTTTGGGCACTCATCTTGTTGAACCGTTTTAAATTCAAGGAAATCTCGAGGAACACCACAATTGTTGGAGGACACGATTGACACTATGATAACAGAAATTTTAGAGAGTGACGACAATTTAATAGAAAATGAAATAATTTTCCTACAAGATGGCGCTCCCCCTCACTATGCTGTTGCTGTGTGGCAATTTTTGGATAACTATTTCCCAGAGTATTGGTAGAAGAGATCCCATCGAATGGCCACCAAAATCACCTGATCTATCCTCTTTGGACTTTTTCCTGTGGGGCCATTTGAAATCGCGAAGTTCGCGAGTTCGCACACTCGATCACCCGTACGCGTGGCGAACGTCCTCTGTTTTTTGCCCGAATGCCAGCGTAAGACCGGGCCTCAACTGTTACCGGCCAATCTGATTCCGAAAGGTGCGATGTGAGTGCGGGGATTTGATCCACCCGGAAAATCGTTTCCTTTGGTCTTTCTCTAGTTGTCATGTGAGTACATACCTGTTCGGCTCTCTCTTTCAACCGATTAATTTTATTTTTATATCGCTGACGTCGTTTATATCACCGTCAATAGAGAATAAGGGTTTACATGATAGCACGGCAATGAAACAGCCTCAGCTTCTTTACCTTTTTTCGCATACAAAATAAGTTATGTTATGAAACAATTTTAATCAACAAATAAGTGTTTTATGTACAGTAAACTTGAATACATGTTTAGATATAAAGCTAGCTGTAAGGAAATTTATATGATATACCATCTCTACATTGAAGGCACAAGATATGGCATATAGGAATACCAAAATTCAGATAAATTGACAGAGAATCTTTCGAAATTACAGAACTTTTGATCCTACATCCTGTCCTGCATGTATATCCTATCACATTTTTCATCGAAATATCATGAAATATTTGACTAGATTAATTACAAAGCACAACTTTCATGCTATCTCATTTTTTCAAAAGAAGAGCCAGGATTAAACATTGAAATTATTAAGACCTTGTATCTCGTAATGGAAGAGCGATACAAGATGTGTTTATAGAACGTATTTTACTTAGAATAACCCAACAAATAACCTTTTATATTAAGTATACCTTGTGACTAATACCTAAAGTATATCACATTACTCCTATCTTGGACTTTGAGAGGGGTTGGAACCTTTGGTATGAAGATAACACCGACGTAGTTTTCCACATAACACCAAAACACTATACTGCACTTGACGAGCGTTTCGCCAACCACGTTGCCATCATCTGGAGATGATTGAACCTAAACCTATATGCTAACGTTATATCCTATTTACACCTAAACTATTGTTACGGTTCAATGAACCTTTGCGACGATTTAGTGAACCATCGCGACGGATCAGTGAATCGTGATTTACTAACCAATAAAGCGGGCTGTATGGGATTGGCCCTCTGTCACTATTCATACTATTTTTACACTTTGCAAATTCCTAACTCTCAAATTCATCCAACTGTCTGGAATTTGTTACATTCCAAACTTGTCTTAAATTGCTGTCTTATGGGTGTTCTCAAACGCATGTTGGGCGACACCAGAGACTTATACAAGATGTATAAGTCTCTGGCGACAGTACGCTTATCTGTTCTACCATATTTTTTTGAGACAAACCATATGTTCCTTGAATCTAATTTGAATTGACCTTCTAGTTTGTCCAACATACTTTTGATCGCAGTCTTTACAGCCTTGAAACACTAGAGGTGTTGCGTCAGAGAATTGGAGATGAACATTGAACATATTAAGTTGGCTTGGCTGTTAAAAATGCCCCCCTCTCAAGAACAGAAATCGACGGATCTCGACGAATTAAATTTTTTTTTCAGTTTAAGTTTTCGTAGAAAGACATTCTAAAGACTGTTAGTTAACCTCTTTATGAAATAACGAAGATAATATCCAAGAATGAAAAAATATAAACTGAAAAATGAGTTTTGTTTGATTCGAAATTTTCTCATTTTGTACTGTTTGTTTCAATAAGTTGAAAGGGAAACTCCAAAATTTGTAGAAAACGTGTTTCCAATCTGTAGCTAATATGTATCTATATCTAGATATATGAGTGTTTGTTTCTATGTGTTGTTAGTAAATCGCCTAGCTACTTACTGCCAAAATATCTAAATTAAAACGAAATACAGGCTAATCTATACATAAAATAGATAAAGTAAAAATGATATTTAACTTGTTTTTTAGGAGGTATATCTGCCTATTCCAAGTTAATTTGTCAGTTTAATCAGAAAGATTTATGATCGCTGTAACTCTTTTTTATTAAAATCTGAATAAGACAACCCTTTATAATGTCCTATTAGTAACAGTGGGGCATCACCTGGTTGGATCATCAATTTAACAAAGGGATGCTAGAGTTTAATATCTGAGTAATTTGTCATAGCTGTAAAGGGACACATCGAAGCTCAGTTAACACTCTTGTCCGTATCATGTTCTTTATTTTCACCCTATTTCAATATCGTCCCATCCCCATCAATAGTGTTCCCACTACTCTTATATTATATAAATAGACTTCATAAAATATATACTGAGCAAGTAATTTGTTGGAGTAAATAAGCATCTACGCCAGATGAGTTTTCTTATTACCTACAGTTATCTGGAAGCCACTCAATAATGCCATCCAACTACATATTTTAACAGTATATAATATTTGTGTTATACATAGGTATCTATATTTTACGATTACAAAATGTAATCATAAACTTTGAAAATACACCCGAAAATATGTATTTTTGTTTTATACCGGTTATTTTAATTTTTGTTATACAGGGTGATTCAACGAAAAAAATCTTTATCTCGATTATCTATCAAAGGATTGGATTTGGACATGGAAAATGCTCGAACAGGAAGATTTTTAAAGGATACACATTTTTATAATGTTAATATTGATTCAAAGTGTCCCAAAATGGATAGGTTTACCACAACTTACATTTTTTTAATAAAACGCACTGTGTATTTTTACAGATTTGGATAGAACGTCCTCTCATAAATACATTGAGATAGGGTGATGGGTATAGCTCTAATAGTAAGGGAGATATTCGCCCATAACGTAGGTATTCGTGGGGGAACATTGTATCCAAATCTGTAAAAATACACCAGGTGCTCCATTTAAAAAATACAAGTTGTGATAAAGCTCTCTATTTTGGAGTACCCTTTATAAATGTCAATAATATAAAATGGGTATTCCTTCAAATAAAAATCGACCTGGCCGAGCATTTTCTAAGGAAACCAATCCGTTGATAGATAATTCAGGATGAAACTTTTCGTTGACTAACCCGGTATGGATACATTAAGAATAAATTACCTGTTTCGAAAATAAAAATAAAAATTTTAAATTTGTGAGGTCTTTAAATATAGGTATAGGTACTGTATTTGGTTTATTTTCTTTTGACAGTATTTCTTAGTATTATTATAAAAATAGTAATATATTTTTTGCCATTTTACGATAAACAAAGTATTCACTAAAATATAACAAATTTTAGTTGATTATAGGTAAAAATATATTATGTAGAAAAATGACAAAATAAAAACGAAATATCACATAAAATAAAACATAAAAATGAAAAATAAACAATTAGAAGAAAACTGAAATGTTCGCAAAAAATATGTATAAAGAAGGGTGACTATTAAACGTATATTCTTTATTTTTCAATCACCCTGAGAAAACATCGCTTTGGTGCCTAGCGCTATATTGTCATCAGAGCCAAGTATTTATTAATATTTAAACCAACACGGCATCCTTAATTAATAAAACAAAGGAACAAAACACCTATTATGCAATTATTAAAGACAAAAGATTGGCATTTTTATTTTTTGTTTTCCACCCACAAAAGCGAGCGCGTGCTAGTTGACACTGCGCCGTCGGCAAAGTCCTTTTTCCCGTCAATTAAAACTTGATCCTTACGCAGGACCTTTCTTTTCAGGCGGATGTGCTATCAGGCGACACGCGACGAATTATTGTACCGTTTTTCATTGTTTTTACTGAGCCTCGCCGTGAGATCGCGTCGGGCTCCAGGAGATTTGTTTTAACCATCTGGTGGACTAAACTGAATGCAAACTGGGAATTGTCTAATAAATAATCGAATTTAAAAATTTTTACAGACTAATGCCGGCAGTTTTAACGTTTTTTTATTTAACCATTTACCAAAGGTTTACTAAAGGTTCAGAAAGAAATTTCATTTATACAAGAATGTTCAGGGTGTGATAAGACAGGCTCAGAGTTTAGTGTGTCGATCACTTAGCCCAGACATCGTGGGTTCGATTCCTCATTCCGCGGGACAATTTTTAAACCTCTCAAGAAACGGAACTATAAAGAATGGTTAAATACAGTCTAACTGAAGTTGTGTAATGATTAATAGTTTTGCTGTAATTGGCATAATTAAAATAATTCTACCTATAATATAAAAATTAAATGTGCTTAATAAGCAAAACAAAAAAAAAAGCTTACAATACCCTGTATTTTCAGAGCAATCTATTTGTTTTTCGCAAAACAGTAAACCGCTCTATCTGAATTTATGGTATTTATGCCAATTACAGCAAAACTATTAAAGATAACTAGCTCATATGACATATATTTGGAATCAGAAAAAAAATATTTATCCAAAAATCGTAAAATATAAAGCGCTGTGATTGGCTGGCCTCTTGGACAAAAGGGAAAGTGGAGGAATGGGCTCAATCGTCGCCATACCTACTGCTGTCTCATTGAAAAAAAACTGAGGTTATGTCGTCTGACTGAAAATTTAATGCGATAGGAAAAAATCTAAAACTACCATACAAAACTTTGGGAAAAAACATTCAAATTCCTTTTTTTAAACGCCTGTATCTCAAGAAATAAAGATTTTACAGCCGCTTAAAAGTGGGACAATATACAGAGAGGGTGCTTCAAATTCGATGCAATACATGGGGATCTCGGAAACGGTAAAAGATGCGAAGTAGGTTAAATGGAAGCAAAGTTCCGTATTCAGAGGGGCAACATAATGGTGAAAAGAAATCCAGGCTAACTTGATTAGTTTTCGAAATATTTTGAAAAAACCGAAAATTTCGATTTTCGTTTTTATTTTTTTGCGGGCCTATTTGATGAGGTATTCAAAAATAAAGACCAAATTTTTTTTCAATTTTTTGGAAGCATTTTTGTAACTTGATAGAATGCCACCATAAAAGGAACCAGATTTAAACGTTTTGTCTAAGAAAAATCCATCATTAGTATTTTTGTTTCGACTTTTGTTAATTCTAGATATTGAATGATATTTTTGAGGTTTCATTTTTATTTACAATAAATAAACAAAAGCTAACTAAAAATTAATTAGGCACGTTACAAAAATGCTTCAAAAAAATTGAAAAAAATCTTGGTCCGTATTTAAAAAAATTAAGTTGATGTTGGTTTCAGGGAAACGAAACGTTTTGCGGAAAATTCGCTAACACCATTCGATAAAGAGCAAAAAGTTGCTATAGAAAAGTGTTCTTTATTTTTGAATACCTCTTCAAATAGGCCCGCAAAAAAATAAAAACAAAAATCAAAATTTTCGGTTTTTTCAAAATATTTCGAAAACTAATCAAGTTAGCCTTGATTTTTTTTCACCATTATGTTGCTCCCCTGAATACGGAACTTTGCCTCCATTTAACCGACTTCGCATCTCCTACCGTTTCCGAGATCCCCACGTATTGCATCGAATTTGAAGCACCCTTTATAATGACCATGCACAGTGCACTAAAAATGTGTCTAAAAAGGCGAAGTATGGCCCTGTTTAACACATTATACCTATTATGGTGAAAATACTAATAAGGTGTGACTATTTGTCACAATCATCATCAAATGATTATTTATCATTTTTATATAAACCATTTAATATAATTCGATCTTAAATCCTACCTATATATTTAGTAGGCGCACTATATTTCCTTTGATACAGATTTTCTGTTTAATACAAATAAGTATATCACGAAGATCAGTTGATGAAGACTCAAGTGCGCCCCTGATTCTCTCCGACAGTCAATAACCATATTTACTGCCTTTCGCTGCGGCCCAGACAACCTTACAGGTCAGGTACGGAATCTTTTTCGGCAAACACCAAGTGGGCGGCCGCAGGGAACTGTTTTTACGGGAAATTGAATGGGGGCAATTAACTATTGTAAAAGGATGCGCTTCGTTATAATTGTGACACTAAACAACAATATCTGTCCGGAGCATTCTTTATGCCCAATTTCAACTCGAACTCATAAACTGACTGTAAAATGTTACTTTGAAGGGCGGTCATTAAATATTATTGTGCCCAACGAAGCGAGGTTTATTGCTTTCTTGATGGTTGGGAGGCTTGTACCACACTGGGAATTGCATATTAAAATGTGCCTTTTGGAAAAATGTTGCTGTAAAAAATAAAGCTGTTCTTACGGTAGGCACGTTTGGTTCATATTCCAGATCTGGACTCGAATTTTAATTTGATTACAAATTGGTAGGCGACTGTATGTTAAGGAAAGCAGTATGTTTTAATTTTAGAATTATTAGAATTGGATAATATGGCGGAAAAGTCTACTAGCAGTGGTGTTTTAGTTGTTATCGATATTTTTCATTTCGAACTTTCGCCAACTTTGCAATTATGTAGTTAACTAAAAGAAGTTGGTGAATCATTTAGTTTCATTTAATTATATGCTATTATCTATAAATAATGTAATTTATTTACAGATGTACACTGTTTATTAGGTAAATTGAAATAATGCATATAGGTGCACTGCACCTATATGCCTCCTCTGGTATTCTAAGGAAGTTAGATTAGTGAAAGTATTTAGTGGATATCTGTATGTGACGTAACGGAAAATTGTCAGGTAGGTACTGCAATTTTTTTTGTAAAGATCAAAGTGGATAGAGAAAAGACAACTTTAAAATGTCTGCTAGAGTATAGAGCTAAGAAATAACTAAACTAACTAAAATAAAACTAAGGTCTATTAAGCACGAATATGAGAAGCAGCCATATTTGTAATATATACCTATACTCCAAGGAACATATGCTAGGAAATATGTAACTTCATGTAGTGGTTGTAGAAAACATTTTTTTATTTTGTAGAAGCACGATAAAATAATATTTGCATATTACTACCTACTTAAATAGTAAAATATAATGTGTAAAATAATATACATTAAATACCAGTGCCTAAGAAAAATCTTTATTTCCTCTTCGTGGTAAATGCCTTTGTAAAACACAAAAATCAGCTGATATTTGCACTAAAATCACAACACTACAGTTGTGATAGTTGTGATGAGCTTCTTTGAATAAATTCTACATTGATATCAGAAGTATTATATAAATTTCTCCCATGTTAACTGTATAGGGTGCCTAATATTAAGACCTTATAATGCTTAAGGTTAGGTACATATAAGTTGTATAATTAATAAATTGATATAACTTGTTTTATTGTAGTTATTATAGTTCAGAAGCCAATTAACTTTTATCTATAATTTCTAATGCTTCCACCAATGTATTGTAACCTTCACATAAAATAAGAAAGAACAAATTGTGTAATGTGAAATCTGGTATATTTTTAGACAAAATTAAGAAAAACGTCCATTGATTCAAGTAAGATCTGGACTGTTTGTTACGAATTGGGTACCAACGAAGTTATACTAGGAAAACTATTTTCACACTATTTTGTTGTTTGTTAAATATTTTACTAGTGACTGTGATTGACTAATTTATCAGTTGATATATGGTTTTTTAATAAACACCATTATTACATACCTACGTTATTCCAGATTTGCGAAAAAATAGAAAAAATATAGGTATGTAAATTTACTATTATTTTATTTTATTTTGAATAATGTAAAAGAACGAGAACGTTATTGATTATTTTTAAGCGAAGTAGAATAATTGTAAAGTGTATAAACATCTAAATAAAAATTTTACAAAACAATTCATACTAGAATCTGAATATTGTTGCTAAAATTAAAAAAATTATACTTAATATTTTGCTCCTTTCTTACCAATTTGACACATTTATCTACCCCAGTTTTCCTTTTTATGCAAAGGGGTGATGGAGCGGCCTGTAAAATGGCGAATATCGACGCTCCTTAGGGTCGACCAATGAGGACAGAGCGTCTATATTGATCGGTGCGACGCCATACGAAAATTTTACCCGGCGCTGCTACAGCTTTCACAAAAGTTTTATCCACCCACGGGAAACGGATGCCAACAATATATTCAGTAGCACGGTTTCACAACTTCCCTCAAAATATTTAATGGATTTAGTTAGAAGTGTAGAGAATTCCAACCAGAGAACATTTTCTTTTAACGCGAATAACCAATTCACGTTAAAAGAAAATGACCTATATTTTTTATTTATTATATTATTTAAATTTTTATATAAATATTATTATAATTTATTATATTTCTATAAGTTAAATAATATTACGCCAAAAGGTCTTGGTATACTCTTTAATGATAAACAGTCTTTCAAGGAACATCTTCAGAATATCACTTCCTCTGCTTTAACCATGCCTATCTGTGTTTCATTTTAAGGAATTGCAAAGTATTTTCTGACAATGCCTTAAAAACTTTATATTTCGCTCTAGTGCCCTCAAAGCTTTAATATGGTACGATGATATGGTATCCACATTATTCTATACATAAAAAGACTTTAGAGAAGATTCAGAGACGTTTTTTAAAACACATGGTTTTTAAAATTGATGGTGTAGGGATATCCAATGACTGGATTCGATCATGTTAATTTAATAACTAAAGCGATTCAATGCGGCCTCAAAATGCTTTTAACATCAGTGTACTGTTGCCTATGTTGTAGTGCGGCTAAGTATTGAATTCATTGTTATAAATTGTTCTAGTTTATTGTTTCTCTTCCCACGTAATTTATTTTATTACGCTTATTATGATACGTACGCCAATGTCCCGCGGCGCAGTTGTAACAGCCCTATAAAATTTAAAAATTTTTGCAGAAATTTCTTGTAAGCTATATCACTGTAGGTAAATTTTTGTTTTATGTTGTCTTTGTAAATGGAATTATTTCTGTTGAGCAATAAATAAATATGTACTATTATTATTATTATTATTATTTATATATTTTAAAATGTGTTTTCTAAAAATGATTTTAGTTATATTAGGTTTATTACCTATTTATTTTTATTATTTAGCTCATTCGTTTTACACAAACAAGGCAAGTTTTACTGATATCTGTTAGGCAAGGATTTATTTTTAACTAAAAAATAGCAATGAGATTTTGTCCTCAGAAATTATTGTACTTGTATATAATTTCCACTTCTGTGGGTATCATTCTAAAACGTCATGATTAATTTAAGTTTTAATAGATTAATTAATTTTTAATTACTTGCATTCCATTTTTATTAGGGAAATACCCTAATAAAACATTACAAATACAAATTTTCCTTTCGGGGAACACTGAGAACATTGTTATTAATTAAAACATTGTTATTAATAAAAAACATTTTACAATCTGTTGGAAATACGCATTCATGCTTTTATAAGTAAATACCCGCGAAATAGTTTTCTATTTTCCGGAAAATGTTCCATTTTTTCCACTGTTCCACTTCTGCCAGTCATTCACAAGAGTCACAATTTGGCTATTACCGTTTTAGTTCTAACAAGTTTATTATTTTTAATTATTCCTGACTGATTTTTATATGGTAAATAGATATTAGGTACTTCAAAATATAACACGTAAAACATTGTTTTCTTTTTTAATAAACGAAAAAATCGTATCAGCTATTTTGTTTAAGTGTCCCTAGTCCAAAAGCTGTTGGAGATATATACTCATGATTACGATGGTATTCAGAAAATTCCTACTTGTAATCCTTTTTCCGGAAAAACATTTACTCTTATTAGATATATTTATAGATCAATGGGAATTAAAAAAAATTAAACCAGATAAATTAGACAACCCGAAAATCCAAAGCCAAATGGCATCCGAAAGAGGGTCGTATTTCCTTCAGATAGCTTAATATCTCTAAAAACCAGTATGAGTTGTCATGTCTCGGTAAAGACCTGTACGACACTGAAGAAGACGCCTAATAGGTCGAAACAGCTGTCTATCGTTTGGTGTAAAGGGTGATTGGTTGGTACTCACGTGTTGACAAGACATGTACTTCTATATAATACGTATATGAGATACTAAAAAAATATTTTAAAACTTTTGTCTTATTTTCGTACCAAAATACGAAATACTTTGTCAACTATTGTCATAGTTCTGAACCGCTTCCCTAACTTTATTGTTTTAAAAAGATGTCTAACTTTTCCTACCTTTCCTGGTTCCTTGTCAAAGTCGCACTCTTTGTCGGGCATATAACCAGTGGTGGGCGGGGAGAACATCAGCTGCAGGTTGGTGCCTGTCGCCGCAAAGGCGATTTCCGTATGCCCTTCACGACATGCGTTTTGGAAACGGACCATCCTCTCTTCTTGGGGCCTGTCTCTGTAACCCGTATATCGCACCTGAAAATAAGAATAGAATCTGTGAATTCTGAAAACTCTTTGATGCATGATGACAGCTTGGTTAGGCAAATGCGAATCAAGTACATTGCATATTATGTATTATTACTTCATTGTAACTTCCTTCGGAATTACTACACCAGCTGTAAAATAATGGAAATAGGAAACCAAAAGTATTCAAAATAAAGATCCAAGTCTAGTATCAAAGCAAAGTTTTAAAGTTTTCCCCAAAAAAAACACTGTATAATATGCAATAAAATAATTTGATTAACTTGATTAAACAATGTTTTTTCAGTATGATACAAATTTGGTAATATTACAAGAAATATTTGGAATTTATTTTTACTGCAAAGTTTAGGTCCAAGTGGGGCTGAATGGCAAAACATTATTGACAGTTTAGCTGGAAAATAATCAGCAAGCAACGACAGAATGACCAGGAAGATGACATCCATCTGTGGACAAACACAGATGGATCTGTGGATCTACCATCTGTGGAGGTTTTTAGCATTCTTTACCTCTTCCAGTTTGGATAGAACACATACGAAAAACAATTTATTCATGTATTAGAAATTGTGACCTAGATGAAAACAAGGAGATCTCATTTTGCCTGACCAAAAATTGAATTTATTTTCAAAGAGCACTCCCCAGTGCTTTGAACACATCTTAAAAGAATCATAATAATCTCAGAAGACCACCGGTTACAAATATTGTCTAGTCATCAAGGCACTACTTATGAAAGGTAATGAAACACTTTAAATCATTAATTAGATACCTCCGGCTTTCCCCTGTTGTAATAATTAGATTTAAAACTGTTAAACGTGACATATTGTGTACGATTTGATAACTAAGAATTTGTTCAATTTGGTACGAAAGCGTAGAGGCCACCCTTTTTTTTTCGGGATAATATCGAGTTTGAACTTGAAATTTCGAGTTCAAACTCGAAATTCCGAGTTTTAACCCGAAATTTTAAGTTTAAATTCGAAACTTCAAGTGCAAATTCGAAATTTCGACTTGAACGTCGAAATTACGAGTTCAAACTTGAAATTTCGAGTTTGCCATCGAAATTTCGAGTTTAAAGTCGAAATTTCGAGTTTAAACTTGAATTTCTCGAGTTTGACTCGAAATTCCAAAATGAATGAAATTTTACGTGTAGGTTCCTCGAACTTCATTCATGTATTCTATTACAGTAGGAGACCTTAACAGTGTGAAAGTGTCGCAGTGACTTGCGTATGTAATAAGTGTTGATTTGTAGAATGGATAGTCTCATCAAGTTTCATTTTTTGCTTGGCTTTTGGCACAAGGGATTTTGACTGCAAAGTCAAAATTTCAAGTTTAAACTCGAAACTTCGACTTGCAATACGAAATTTCAAGTTTGAACTCGAAATTTCGACTTTAAAGTCGAAATTTAGAGTTTGAACTTGAAAATTCAAGTTTAAAATCGAAATTTCGAGTTTAAAGTGAAAAGTTTCAAGTTTGAACTCGAAATTTCGAGATTAAAGTCGAAATATCAAATTTGAACTCGAAATTTTGAGTCCAAATTCGAAATTATCCTGAAAAAAATCATTAAAAAGGATGGCCTCTCTACGCTTTCGTAATTTGGTAGGCATGGAAAAAAACTGAAATATGACAATAAGGTAACCAAGATACCTTATTTATTATTAATTAAGTTTTGACTCTGTCTTACATATTTATAACTATCAAATCATTTTTGTGTCATAGAATTTATCTAAAAAAGAGCTTCCTAAAAAAATGTTTAAATTTTTTTTCCGCCTGAAATAAACCAAAATTTGAATTTCTCAAAATCGCTGTACGCTGGAACTAGTAAATTCATCTGATTACTTATTTCTCAGAATATTTATTATGGATGAGCACGATCTGCGTCCTCATTTATAAATATAGGTATAACAATTTTTTCGACTTATCATTCACTAGTACAGTGTCCACCGTGTAGTGCAGAAATTTAATTTATAAAATGAACACGCGATAACAAGTTCATAGAAAATTCAATTCGTCACGCTCATAATTGATTCTAATTGCGCAAAGTCTTGAACAAATTAGCATAGCCGCTTTATATTATTTATGTACGTTCTTTTGGTACCTCTATGGGATACACAACGCCCGGGGAGTTCCACGATTTTATGCGTCACCAGCGGACGTCAAGTGGCTCGCACTACACGTTGCGGGATGACGAATGCTTGTTGTAATTAATTCTTCAACGGTGTTAATAATAATAAGAGCCACATGTTTACCATAACACGACTGGGTTGAGCAAATTCATTAGCACTTAATTCTTATGTGCCTTCAATACATATCTTATCTATCTTAATACAAATGTAACTGTCTTGTCAGGTGGAAACATACATACTCCATTATATCTACCTATACAGGTTTTTCGGACCGAAATTAGTTGCATTTTTTCTTTCTAATGGTATTTAACTTTGACAATGATACTTTTGACCATAACCGTTGAGTGACCAAATTTTACATAACTTTGTCTGGTTGTTTTAGAAAATATAATCTAAGACGTTCTCAAAATATAGTGCGATTTTATTAAGTTAAATGAAGGTCATCGAGATAGTTCTACACAAAAATTACAGCGCAGTAGAAATCATGAAAAAAAGTAACCCAAAGCATTCTTCTATATGAATAGATTAATAAACTTTCGGCACATCTTATGGAGAGAATAAAATAAAATAACAAAATATCAAGAAGCTAGAGAAGTTACAGAAAAATTTAACGTAGAAAGAAGATTATAGTCACAAACCAAACTTCAGCACATGTCAAATATCAAATATTTGTGAGCGAATAAAGTACAGTGTCCAATTTTCGTTGTCTTTGAGAGATATGTATCTTGCTTATTAATAAAGGCACAAGGATGCGGTTTTCGCGATACTGTGATAGTTTTTTGAGAAACAACACCAAATGGATGTAATAAACCAAAATTCCAGTTCTTTTAGCTTCTGAGCTATTATTAGGTACTACTAGATATACATTAGGCTACTATATATTAGGTATATATTTAGTGTAAAATCGAAAATTTGCCATATTTATTTTTTCTGAAAGTGTCAATATTCGAGAAATAGGATTATCTTATACTTTTTAAAACGAACACCGTGTATATTTTCTGCCATTTCAAGTCCGGTCGCTTTAAGCTTTTCAAAAATATGTAATTCTTGGCACATATTTCAAATAATATTTCGGAAAATTGAAATCGGAATTGAAATTAAAAATTTTAAATTATAATCAATAGGTTTTGTCTATTGAAACCATGAGGTATGCTGAAAGTAAAATCCTGCACTCATATAATACAATGAACAACAAGCGCTGATAAAAAATGTGAAAAAAAAATAAATTTGAACATTTAGTTTACCAAAAAATTGTCTAGCACAACACTTTCTTCGGAAACCATCAACTAGAAAAATAATCAACTACGCCACTGTACAGCCCTTACAAACCAGAACCTTTCAAGATTTTTTCGATCGAATCACAAATAAAAAAGTTACAGCTGTTTTTCAAAAAATTACGATTTTCATTTTTTTCTAAATAAAATCAAAACGAAATAAAGTTCAATTGTTTTTTGGTTTAGCCTGTATACTTATATAAACCTCCTATATCTTTTATATATAGCTTTTTCGTTTCATATTATAAGGTTGTACATAGAAATACCGTGCTGTAGATACTATACACATATTTGTTTACAAATTTGATCAACAGATCCCAAACTTATTTAATTTTTAATTGTACGTAATTTTACATCCCACCCAGGGGCCTTTGTAGCATTGTCGATAGTAATAAAGAATTAGCATAATATTTTACAGAAGTGTAGTATCGGAAATATTTAGATATAAATATTTAGGTCTTTATATATTTTGTAATGTTTGTTTCATTTCTAAAGACAGTAGTTTATGGAAGATCTGGAATAACCCAAAGGTATTATTAAGTTATTAGACTAATAAAAATTGTATCATGATATTTGATGATTTCCCATTTAGAAAAAGGGGAAGCGGAAGTGTCCTAGAAGGCCAGGGACTACTTCCGACCTTCGGTAAAGGAAAAGAGTTTAGCTATAGATATTATTTGAGTTAGTTCTTAAGTAGACAGATGTCGAAGAATTGTAATCCATTATTTTTAAGTCATTTAGTGTAGTTTTCTTTATGATTGAATAAAGCCTTATAGTATTTAGCGAGTTACGATCAACTTCTCTATATATCCCACTACAGAAGCATATTATTATTTTTCATTATCATTGAGAATAAAAAAGTGCCATCGCTTGTCCTGATTATAATATAATAACAGTTGTACCTTCTTCCACTTGTTATTGCATTGCATTAAAACAATTATTATTAAAATATTAAGGTGTGCCCACTCAAAACAGACCTTTGTATTGTTTGTAATAAAAATCATGGGTTTACCATATGCCTGAACAGTGGCAGAATACTAATTACTGCACATTGCTAACGATTCCTCGCATAGTCCTTTGTATTTAAGCAAATAATACCAATAACCCGGCACCGCCTTAAAGAATAAGTGGGTAAAAATCCCAAGTATGTCCGGCTCAGTCACAGCTCATTTCCTCGAATTGTTTTCATCACGTTTCGTTATAAACAAAGATTGTTAAACGCGTTGAGAGATGCATGCGCCGGGTTAGTGTCACAAGGTCTTCGAGGCTGCTTCATTCATTTTTTGTACCTGTCTGGGTTGGATACAGGCTTGATTAGACTTACACACGCGTATATACATCCATATATCGCAGTGGCGTAGACTTCAGATAATAAATACACTTGTAGCTTTTCACCAATTTGTATTCCCGTCTTAACAGTACCGAGAACCTAATAAATATGTGCACGTTTATCCACACTTTTCGCATTATCTTCATTCAATCGTTGGTCTCGCAATTCAACTGTAACTGGTACCTACATTATTACTAAAAACCAGTGAAATTGGATGTGCTTTATGTCAAAAGTTTTCTGTTTAAAATGGAGAGAAAACATATCGGAAATTCCTTTTCTGATCGAAGTTATAGGTAAACACTTGAAATGGGCAAGTTGGGCGGGCAGATCAAACCATGCAGTCAGATCAAAAAAGATTGAAGTAAAACACAGTTTTTTTACATTTATGACTTTGTCATGGTGACTAAATTACTTAATTGTTTAATCGTACATATAAGTACCTAGTTTTAGACAAAAACAAAAATAGTAGATTGTTTTATAAGTTAAAAAAAGTTATTGTTTTCCAGTGAGTGTAAACGTTTCTATTCACGAGCGAGCGAGTGGAGGAAATTTACACGAAAATGGAAAAATCACTTTTCTTAACGAGTTGAACATGCTATTTTTTCGTGTACTTCATGTAAATTAGTGTAATTTGAAGACTTATTAAAAATTATGAAAAATTCTAATATATCAAGGTAGCATTTGTGTCCATAGCAATAATAAACATGCGAACATATAAACAATTTATGCAAAAGTTTTCATGTCACATTCACGTAAAATGAATTGCTTAAACGAATATAAGGAGGAGATTGCTCAATTATTATCAGAAGCAGAGTCAAGTTTACTACCTGTAAAGTCCAGAGCAAAATATGAGAAAAGTTACCAACAGTTTTACCACTGGAGGAACGAGAAAGATGTGCAAGGAGCCAGTGAAGACATTCTAATTGCGTACTTTTGTGAAAAGGTTTGTTTTATTTATGGTTCCTCATGTTTAAGGATTAATTTAGAAATATTGTTACAGGTGAAAATTCTTAAAGCTTCAACACTCTGGTCACTGTACTCAATGGTGAAAAGTACTCTGCAAATAAACGAAAACGTAGACATTTCTGCCTATAAAAAATTGCTAGCCTATCTAAAACGTCAAAATGACAATTATTTAGCAAAAAAGTCGAGTGTTCTGTCGACGGAGAATGTGAAGAACTTCCTAAAAGCGCTTTCTTCAGGTTCTAATATAAAATTTAATAATTTAAGTAATTGTACATTTGTAATTAATTTTAATAAAATAAATGAATGAAAAAAAGTGTTGCTAACAAGATAACTGTTGCTAACGAGGAAAGTTCCTCTTTTCTTAACGATTTTGGATTAAATAATTGCTCCATTTCCATGAAGTATACGAAAAAGGACTTATCAAATTAGGTAATAAAATTTATAATACTTTCTCTAACTAGTAGGGTAGAATCAATATTTCAGACTGCTATAGTGCCAACTAAAGAAAATCTTTTAAATGATCGTTAAGATAAAATATATTAATGAATGGAAATTCAACTGTTTTTATTTATTATAGAGAATATAACCAAGTGACGTAATCTATTTGATTAATAAGTTATAAGGAAATGTTATTGCCAGTTTCCATGAATTCGTTACGACGTAGTTGAGCGTATAATCCCAAATAGTTACTACCAGATGAAGGTCAAAAAAAAAAACACAAAACAAATTCAGATATGTATATAATACGGAGAGGTGGACTGGTGGTTAAGTGTCTCATATGAATAAGAAAAATCAAATTTAAGTAAAAACTTAAAAAGTTACTAGAAGTAGGTACCTACCTATTCATAATTTATACTCTTAGGTAGGTACCTAAATATTAGTAGTAGTAAGAAACACACCGTAGTGCCCTCTTTGGGTCTTTGCTACCATCTCTCTGACAAATATTGTCAAATTGACAGACACATAACGACGCTTTTCCGCAGGCATCTCCATTGGAGTCGCCACATCTTTCATCAAGACCAACCACCATTAACAACCAATCTCCTTCAATTATGTAGGATTGCCTTCCTCAAAGACAATAAAGGTCACTGCTATAACAGCGCCTGCAGAAAAGCAGATCGGTATATGTCTGTCAATTTGACAATAATTGTCAGACAGATAGTAACAAAGACCTAAAGAGAGCACTATACGGTGTGTTTAAGATGTGGCGACTCCTATATGGACATGCCGAAGTAATGCAATGCCAGTAGGGACACAATGGTAGTGTATATTGAAGTTAATAAATAGGACTGCGCAGGTATTGGTAGAAATTCACCCCTGATAGAAAATTTTCCAAAAATGTTTTAGGTTGTCTCATAACCCACTTGAGTTGGAATTTCGAAAATCAGTATTAATTTTATGTTTTTAAAATCGGAGAAATCTATATAGATCTACAACACTAAATTATTTTACCCTTCCTATCCTATACTTCGCGAAGCATCATAAAGGTACCTATATGTATCGATATATAAGATCACTGAAAAGTATGAAAACGGGTATTTCCGAAAATATAAGATAGTTACCAAAAAATATTAAACACAAAAGTTTTAAAGTTATTTAAAATCTATTATAATAAAGGAAAATTAAGTAAAGCTACACAGGATCAGTCAAAAGGTCATGAAAAAGTGAGTTGCTTTTTTTAATGGAACACCCTGTATATGTTTTCATTTTTTTAGTTAGGAATTATCAGCGACCCTGTATAAAATCTATGAAGCTATATAGAACACTGGATACTCATGTAACTAAAAAATACTTTTCTTAAAAAATAGAACAAATACTTTGTTTCCAAAAAATATTATAGAAAAATATATATAAAGATATTCAAAACTGGAAAACTATATACCTAACATTTCACATTGAAGACAGACATTTTCACAAACAAATAATATATACTAAGTACAACTTAAGTGTTTAAAACATAAAAAAAATAGTAACAATATAGGTACCTAAAGCTACGTGTTCACATGTAAGCAATATTAATAAAATAACAAACTAAACCGATCAAAAACTTATTATAACAAAAACATGCATAGTTATCATACCTAATCTATGAAAGTAAATTAGCATTAGCAATATTCAAATTGCTAGTGTATGTTTTTTTTGCAGGTATATAAGATAGCTCTGTGAGTTTACATAAGCTTAACTATGGATGTTCTCTCGTAATCATCAATCAAGTTTTAGGTAGGTATGTAGGTATCTTTCATGTTAACAATTGTGCATTATGCCTTTATTTTTCCATAACTATGCACAAAGCTATAATATAAACATCAAATTTTGGAAAAGTATTTGTTTTCGATGTACCTATAACAACAATGGAAGAGATGAATGAAAATTCTGGGTTCAAATTTGATGTTCGCAGAGATACTTATAGAGGAAACAGGTGAAAATGTAAACTACTTGCCAGTGGTCTAAGACAGTGGATTATAAAGGAACTAGAAACCATATCCAGGGTTTTTCACGTAACCCGTTCATTAGAATATTTCAGAGACTACATAGGATCTAGATTTTGAAACTTGGGGCACTGGGGTTTTTGAGTATTCTCGTTTCAAAAAAAGTTATGACGTCACTGTAGCACTTCCGGTTGTACCGGTAGTTAATAGTAACTTCGTTATTTTAAATAGAAAGGTATAGATTTTGTTGCATTTTTGAAATCTACGGAATTTTTTAGGATGTTTTTGTTAATATACATCCCTATACCAAAAATGAACAGTTCTGGAGATATTTCGATTTAAAAAAAAAAATTGACGATACCAAGCCTATATATTGTGAGTATAATATCTAGAACTTCTAAAAAGCTATAACTTTCAAAATTTAAGCAGTAGTAGAGGAGGCAAAGGGCTTTCCAAGAATGTACTGCTTCTGTCGATAATCCATACGGGATGTTCAAAACTCAAGGGCCAATATTAAAAACTTCAAATACAAAAAAGTTGTTTTTTTCAAATGGAACATCCTGTGTTTTATCTCATCAGTAGATGCAGAATTAAATTCTACATCGATTGGTATACGCATTCCCTATACCTATCTCCAACTGTGTGTGAGTTATATGTAATTATTTATATGAAAGAAACTTTAGTCAAATTACTTTTAGTTGTTGAATTATAACAGCAATTATACAGCAGAAAATTAAATAATTACAAATGAGTGGTATTTTAAATTTATTTTGTATTCGTGGGGAATTTAATAAAATAGCTACAAATTGTTGTCGTATTTTCAACGACATATATCCAAATTTATCAACAATGAACAAGATAAAATTCGGAAGATGGAATTGCAATTCCCTCATATTAGAATTGACATTAAGAAGACATATCACAAACCTATAACTGAAGATGAAGACAAATAACATGTATCGTTTTATTCATTCTCGTTAAATATGGGTATCTTTCATTGAAAACACAAGTTCTTTCAACTATTTTATTACATTCCCCATAAATGTAAAATAAATTTAAAATATCAACGTTAGTATAATTATTATTTAATAATTCGTTCTGCATTGTAGGTAACTGCCACCAAACTTCAACAACTAAAAGTAATATCAAACTTTTGACAAACACAGTTCAATTTTTTGGTATCTCAGCCTTCTTTAAAATTTAGAGATGCACAACATATTATTATCGATGCTAAAGTTTCTTTCACATAAATAATTGCATATAACTCAAAAACTGTTGGAGATAGGTATAGGGAATGCGTATACCAATCGATGTAGAATTTAATTCTGCATCTACTGATGAGATAAAACACAGGGTGTTCCATTTGAAAAAAACAACTTTTTTGTATTTGAAGTTTTTAATATTGGCCCTTGAGTTTTGAACATCCCGTATGGACTATCGACAAAAGCAGTACATTCTTGGAAAGCCCTTTGCCTGCTCTACTGCTGTTTAAATTTTTAAAGTTATAGTTTTTTAGAAGTTCTAGATATTACACTCACAATATAGGCTTAGTATCGTCAATTTTTTTTTTAAAAATCGAAATATCTCCAGAACTGTTCATTTTTGGTATAGGGATATATTAACAAAAACATCTTAAAAAATTTCGCAGATTTCAAAAATGCAACAAAATCTATACCTTTCCATTTAAAATAACGAAGTTACTACTAACTTCCGGTACAACCGGAAGTGCTACAGTGACGTCATAACTTTTTTTGAAACGAGAATACTCAAAAACCCCAGTGCCCCAAGTTTCAAAATCTAGATCGTAGTAGTCTCTGAAATATTCTAATGAACGGGTTACGTGAAAAACCCTGTATACCTACCTTATACTATTACCTAATAATATTATAAGGGCTTAAACTACTTTCTTATTCGCAAAACGCAATAAATGCTGTAAATAATGGTATGATTTATTTTCGAGCGTCACAAATTTATAATGTCCCAAACACTACTTCGATTTATAAAAAAAAATGTGTAAAGTTCCAATGGATAGAAAAATGATGGGTCTAGAAATTTGTCATCGTTGGAGGAAAAACCTAATGATTTAATATATTTTTTACTAAGTATTTCCTTGTATAGTTTTCGTTGCAATCTGAATCCTTGTTTATAGTATCTTTACCTAAGTCCCAAGAATAATATATAATGTCTTAGTTAAGAAGGGTGAAAAGGTGAAAGGGGTGACAATGAATGTAAAATGGCAATAAACAAAATATGCTGAGTTGTTGATAAAAAAAAATTTTTGATTACTTCTACAGGTTAAATATTGAAGACAATAATTTCTAAGTTGCACCTATAGATCAATAACTAGAACGTTGATTTTCTGCGTCTGTCAATTATTAGTAGGTAGGTACATTTGGTATTTTTAAAAGAACTATTATTACTGGCACCTTATGGTATTTTTGTAGATACAACGGAGGTGTCAAACATAAAGCAACTGTAGCAAATCAAATGTTTGCAGGTGCTTACTTAGCTTTTTGATATATTTTACCACATAATACCACACCTAATAACTCCTTAAAAATTCCATATTACTAACCTCACTTTCACGACTCAGCCTCCTAAAGAGCTCATCGGACTCGAATTTCGATTTCTGGTCTGGCACCACTCGAGGCATTTTGAAAATAAACCTAGGTTTAGGTTGCTCGTACAAGCTAATGGAATCGAAGGACATCATTCCTGAAAACACTGAAGGGATTGCTGGATCGTTCATCGCAAACTAAGTCTATCACTGGTATCACAATATCTGTCTATATCGACGTAAACTTTTATCGATGCTAAATATCGACACTTACTCTCAACGTTTTGGTGCTAACTGCAGTCTTTTCTTTCAGGTCGCTGGAAGGGATATACATGGTGGGTTTGCATAGGGGATATCCCAGGGAGGAGCCAGTTACGCCCTGGCCAATAGGGAGTGACTATGGAGCCCCGGTTTCAGTTAGTCCCGTAATTCTATTACTGTAGGCTGACGAATGCTTTTATGACAAGGGGCTGAGAGCCTATGAAAGTTAAGTAGTATTTTTTATTAGGTTTATCTGATAATCTCATTGTTTGAGTTTGTCTTTGCATCTGTTAAAAGACTTCAAAGAACATTTTTTCATGGCATGTTTTGCTTTGCTGAAAAGAAATTATAGTTCTTTGAAATTGTGCAGTAAAAAAATGTTAAAATTATTTCTGGTTATATTTTTATGCATGTATTTTGATGAATAGGCTCTAAAACGAGGACATGAAATGCACCTAAGATCATTAATGAAGGAAAAACTCGGGAAGTTATTAAATATTAGATTTTATCCATGCAGCATATTATGATGTTCATATATTGGAACGTATAAGCAGTTCTTCTTTTATAATTTTCCAAAATAATGTAAACTGATAATACTTAATAGAAGAAGAGATGAACCAATTTTGCAAAGTACCTGCAGTGAGTAGTAAAGTAGGTACCTATGTCTACCTATTTCAGAGCTGTAAACATAATCTTTCTTCTTATGTAGTTCCTATAATAGTAACTAGCTAATGGTTTTTTAAGGATATTAGTATGAATTCAGAAAATTTTGATAAATTTAACACTTCAGGTGATAAATTTAAAACATTTTTAAAGTGAAGAAAGTGTTTCTAATTTACCACTTCTTGTGTAACCTATCTAATAGCACATGGTGGATTAATCTGGAGATGTTTTTTTTTTTTAAGAACGCAATATTCTTTTAATTTCTATAGTAGGCGTGAGTGGCCCAAAATGATCCTTGTGGGCAAAATGATCCCATGCTATTATTTTGATACTGAAACTTCCATTTATGTTTAAATCGTTCGCACTAGTAGCAGTAGTAGCAGTAGCAGTAACATAATAAAGGTACCTGTAAGTATAGTATATACCTACGTACCTACTCAAATAATACCTTGATTTATTTATTATTAAAAGAAATAAACCCTAAATTGAAATTTTTCCCCATGCTACTTATACACAAAATCCTTATATTTTAATACCTAGTTAGACCTAATACCACAGTATAATGTGAACTGTTATCCACCGTGGTATACTAAAACGATTATAAGGGATATTAAAGAAAAGTCGCGCCTGTGGTATTTATTTAAGGACAACGACATAGCGTAGATCGGGGCAAAACCCCGCACCTAACGAATAAATGCTGAAATGTCCGCCATTTTATAAAATTTTAATGATGTTTTTTTGTGTTTGATTAGTTCATTTATATTACTACTTTATTCTATGGGTCACAGTAAAAAAAAAATATATACCTACCTATAAATTTATTATTTCTTAAATTTCATTTTTTTTTGTAAAATAGGACTTTTGCCCCATGGGCTACGGTAAAAGTCCGATGTCTATGGGGCAAAAATCCTGTTCATGGAGTAAAAGTCCCAATGTGAAACAAATGTTTGTTTAAATATCTTTTTATGTAGAACAAGGATAAACTTAATTTTTATACTAAAATAACAAGAATAAACTTTATTTTTGTACTAAAAGTATAAACCATTCGGTAAAACCAACGCTTAAACTTAAGTTTTTAACTCTTTGGAAAAAATCAAACTTTTTCAAAATTAAAAAAACACTTTTCCATGTTTAAGTTAACGGCATAAATCGCACACGAATTTTCCATTTTTATAGTCTGAACATTCCTCGTGCCACCACTTTTTGCACCGACTGCACTGGATCCAATCACCTGGTTCTGAATCTTGTCCATAAGTTTGATCGCAATTGCCGGAAATTTTTACTTGGATAGAAGCTCACTTAAATTATCGAAGAATTTTAAAACTTGTGTTTTATTAAAGCCCATTAGTCTTCCAATGCTTGTTTTTGGGGGAATCCGTAAAGTAAGATTATGTCTTCTTAAAAATGATTTTGCCCAGTCGTCCAGCTAGCTGAGTCTGTTTATTAAAATTGTGCGGAATGTTGTTTTCTGCTGCGAAGTCGTAGGCTAATTTTCGAAAAGATTTTTTTACTATTCCATAAAACCGTGCATCCATTTGTCTGCAGAGTGATCTGCTAACTGGGCTTCTTAATCTAGATTAAAGGTGCTCTTAAAAATGGTCTCCCCTTGGCGAATTCTTTGGCGAGCATTCCCAAATAGTCAAATTAGTTATTGGTTTTCGGTTTGTTCGTCTCTTGTAGTTTCTAAAATATAGAAAAATATTTGTTAGGGGCAAATGTCCGCGACCATGAGGCAAAAATCCGCAATATAGGGGCAAAAGTCAGCGGCTGCGGACTTTTGCCCCGAACTCTCACAACTTCAATCGTGAATTATTAACTCACAAACGGCAACAGCGCCGACAAAAACAACAACATGAATAAATAGCCTACTAAAACGGTAATCAATCTCACCCTATGGTATTTGCCTAAATGTTTACATCTAAGCTTAATTTATTAAGTAGTCCACTCGAAAAATTATAGTAAAAAGATAATTTTTAAACTTACCTCATTTTTAAGATTATGTTTAACGAAATTCGCGAACCAATTCCAGCAGCACCTTATCGATCGAAAGGGTAATGCAAACTGCCGCACAGAACGTCGGTTGCTTTTTTAGGAACTGCCCAGTACGAAAACGGAATTTTACCCCGTAGCGGGCTTTTGCCCAGATCTACGCTACTGTGCAGAGAGCAATTCATATCACTACGCTCTAAAATAAAAAAGGATATCAACGCTGCTCATAAAGTGGAATTGAACATATTGAACACCTATTGAACATACGGAACAACAAATTAAGTCTAATCCCACCTGTTTCTGGTCGTTCCCTAATAATATAAAAATTCCTATGTCCACGATTCCTAACTCGATGACTTATAATAACTGTGATCTTAATGCTCAAAGTATTGTTAATGCGTTTGCGGCTTATTTTCAATCTGCTTTTATTCAGAGCTCTGTGTATAATAAAGATATTTCCACGAGTTCAAGCAATATTCCTCACCTTAATATTCCAGTTTTTAGGGAAGAAGATGTAGGTACTCATAGCCCTAAAGAAGTTTAAAAACAAATTACCTACAGGTCCTGATGGAATTCCGTCCTTTTTATTAAGAGATTGTGCTCTTATTTTTGCCTTTCCTTTGACTTATATTTTTAATTTGGCTCTTCAATCAGCGACATTTCCTCTAATTTGGCGCAACAAAAAATTTCTCCTATGACACCTTTTTAACAAAAAAGGTGTCAAAACTGCAATAGAGAATTATAGGCCTATTGCTATTCTCTGCAACTTTGGTAAACTATTTGAAAACTTACTGTATAATATTTTATCATTTCATGTCAAATCTCAGGTTTCTTTTCTTCAGCGTGGCTTTATGGTCTGAAGGTCTGAGCATCACCAATTTTCTTGCTCAATCTCTAGATCAGAGTGGTCAAGTAGATGTAGTTTATACTGATCTGTCTAAAGCCTTTGATAAGCTAGATCCTGCGGTCTTTTATTGGAAAAATTGTCTGATTTTGGATTGACTTTTCCCTTTCTTCAGTTTATCCATTCATATCTTAGTGATAGAACGATGTATGTACATTATCATAGCTTTACATCCTGTGAAGTCTTTGCAACATCAGGAGTTCCGCAAGGCTCGGTTCTTGGGCCTCTCCTTTTTGTTTTGTTTATTAATGATATTTGTCAGCAGATTCTTACTAATGCACTACTGTATGCTGCTGATTTCAAGCTACTCACGATCATTAGCTCTGAAGCTGATTATATTCAATTACAAAATGATCTCTCGAAAATTAATTTATGGTGTGAAAACAATAATTTACCGTTAAATATATCTAAATACAACATTATGTCATTTACAAGGAAGTCTAATCCAATAAAATTTTCATATAAAACTGGTACTTAGTGAAATCGTTTCTAGATGCTCTGAATTTAAGGACTTGGGTGTGATTTTCGACTCCAGCTTAACGTTTGTACCTCATATTAGTTTTATTACAACTAATTGTAATAAAAATCTTGGCTTTATTATCAGAAACTTGAAGCGCTTTAAAGATGTTTCAACTGTTAATTTATTGTTTTGTGCCTTTGTCAGATGAAAACTGGAATACGCCTCTGTTGTTTGGATCCCAAACTATAATATTCATGTTTCGAATCATGAAAAGGTTCAGAGAAAATATGTGAAATATCTTGCTTATAAGGCGGATGGTGTTTACCCGCCTATTGGCACCCCTCAGTTGGAGTTATTGTCTAGGTTCAATTTGAATGATTTGGCATCGAGAAGGATATATCTTGCCATACTGTTCCTGCACAAACTTTTAACTAATAAAGTTGACTGTCCGGCTATACTTACTTCTCTATACTTTAATATTCCGTCTTTTCAAACTCGCTCATATTATTTGTTTTACTTACCTACTCCTCGTACAAATCTGTTAAAAGTATTCACCTGTTCACAATATGTGTATACATTATAATCATTATCAAACATGCCTTGATATTTTTAATTGTACTATTAAGGATATTAGGAGATGTATTTTATCAAATAGTTAATATGCATTATGTTTTGTATCTATTGTATGTTTTTTAGTAGTATTGTAGTTAATATGTATTATGTTTTGTATGTATTGTATGTTTTTTTTATTGATTGTATCTTTACTGCCCTCTAATTGGATTTTGTCTGTCTGGGCAGCTTACCTTAAATAAATAAATAAATAATGAGCATTATACTGTGCTAATACTAGGTATACCTACCTAAAGGAAGTAAATTTTAAAGAGTCAATATAGGTATATAAAAGTAAAAGTATAGGTACCTCCTAAAAGGTAGCAAAAGTAGTAGGTGGTTTATGTATACCTATATATTGTATTATGTATTTACTACCTACTGTGCAAACTGTCAGTATAATTTTTCTTGAATTGGAATTTACTTTTAGTGCCCTAATATAAATACCTAAGTAGGTATATCATAAAGTACTTAGGTCAAAATATTTCCAGCTTTTATTGTTATCCAATAAACTATGAAAGCTGTGTTGCTACAACATTGGGATAAGCCGGATCACTCTCTGCAGATCTAGGTAGGTATCTCTATCTTCTAATAAACTGTTAATGAGTTTGAACAACAAAGTTTAGATTATACCTAATAGCCCTAAAATTAACATTAACCTGATGCACGTTTATATTGTCACTGAAACGTAGACTTCCATATAACACCAAAACACTATTCTGCACTCGACGCGCGTTTCTCCAACCAAGTTGGCATCATCTGCAGATGATTAAACTTATGCCAACATTATGTTTTATACCTAAACTACTCTTTTACTACATTTTCACTGAGATTGTTTGCTTCGAGTAGTTCCTAAAGGTAGTCCAAGCTCTATGGTATAGGAGGATAGGATGATATTACACAGTAAAAAAAGGCAAATGGTAAAATTACTAAATGGTAATCGTAATTTGCTGCAGTGTTATTTTTAACACGAACTGGGTAGTATAATAACGAAAGCTTTAGAACTCATATTACACGAACGATATACCCGCCAAGTTTGTAGAAGTACTCATAAATTGTAGTAAAATTTACAAAACCCTGTGTTAAAAATGAGTCAATCCCCCATAAATACGGAATAATTACACGGTAACTAATTAACTATTACACATTACCTTGTAAAATTTACTGTGTTAAATTACTTTTATGTAATGTAATAATACACCGATATGTCTAACACTGCCAAGTGTGGACTATATACACACTGATGAGTGTGGATTCAGTGTTAAAATCAGTCGGATTTTTTTACTGTGTACCAAAAATTATTACAGAAGTAATAAATGTACTTAAATTCTGCAACAACCTTATTACTTCGGTTTTAAATATATAGGAGGTTATATGTATCTAACCCGAAGGTGTACCTATAGATGGTACTACTTGCCTAAGATTCATAAACCAGGAAAGTCGGTTCGTCCCGTTGTTTCATCACCAACTTACCATCTATCAAAATGGTTAACAGAGAAGTTCGAAGGTTTACCCCTTGCACCACCTAGTTTTTCTATGATTAAGTCCATTGATTTCATTAATAAGGTGAAAAATATCCAGTTGCAAGAATTTGAAGTTTTGATCTCCTTTGAGGTTGCTTCATTGCTTCCAAGTGTTCCTGTACCACAGACATCTTTGACAAAAAAGAGGCAATCTTGTAAATGTTTGTACTAGAAGAAAATGCCTATTAAGTTGTCACATAATACCAAATTTTGTCCGGAATATTATCGTAAAAATTCAGATGTCTAAAATCTCGATCAATCAGTTGCGCCTTTAATTAGTGCCTTCTGTCAACGGCATTACTGTTTCAAAATACTTACTAGAGCCTTTAGTAGAGACTACATCACTAGTTTGTATAAAAAATATATAAATTTTGTAACTGCTTAGCTTTACTGACTGTCACTTTCATAACCATAATCATAATAACCATGCATAACCATAACAAACAGTGAATGTTTGTGTAGATACTTATTACCATTTACTCAGGCTTTTAAAAAGATGAGCTGTCGTAACACTATGTTTTTTAATAAAAAAAAACAAACAGGTGGCTTTATATAGGTAGTTAAAATAGTAATAATTGCTTTTACCTTAAAATATGATAGGTACTTTATACCTACCATTAATAATATATTTATTTTCCAATAGGTCAATACAATTGAATAGGAATAGTCAAATATACAAATACACATACCTATAACTACTAGACTAGTTATTGTCCTTAATCTAATTATTAAAATATTCGTTTAGAGTATAAAAACATGCATCAGTTAGATATTTTTTCAGTCTCCTTTTAAAACTATAGATAGAGGGACACATTTTAATTTCATTAGGTAACCTATTGAACATTCTTAAGCCTAAACAGTTGGGTGTATTAAAAGATATCTTACATCGGCCGAAGGGTACATTAAATAGATTAGTTTGCCGAGAATTAATCGAATGTATTTGATATCTGTAGTCGAACTTACTTTTATTAATAAAAACGTACAAACACATTTCATATAAAAACAGAGAAGGCAACGTTAAAATATTATAACGACTGAGTATATGTCTACAAGATTCTCCAACTGACACTCCTAACATACACCTAATTACTCTTTTTTGTGCAATAAAGACACCGTTGGAATGGCAAGAACCACCCCAGAAACAGATACCGTATCGCAAACGTGACTCAGCCTGTGCATAGTAGAGCTTCAACAATTGGTCCATCAGCAGAACGCTGTGACCGAAATTGATATGAGATTGAATTTAACTTCATAATCAACTCGTCACAATGGTAACTCCAGGTTAGACATTCATCTACAATTAGTCCCAGAAATTTTACAACGTTTGTATTATTAATACGAGTATTGTTAATATTAATGTCAATATTACCACAGTCCTTCTGTCGATTGTGGAATCTAATAGCTTGGGTTTTGTTGACATTAAGAAACAGAGAATTTTGAGTGAACCATTCACACATACAAGACATCAACGTATCACACATCACAGATAATTCATTATCAGATTTATTTGAAATTATTACCGACGTATCATCGGCATAAAAGGTTAGAAGTGCAGATTCTGTCAACTTATCTAGGTCGTTGATATATAATAAAAATAGGACAGGGCCCAATACCGATCCCTGTGGCACTCCAATACTTACCTGTTTTGCTTCAGATGATACATTATTGATACAAACATACTGTTTACGATTCTGAAGAAAAGTCGAAACCCACTTCAAAGGTGTGCCTCGAATACCATATTTTTCCATCTTTTGCAACAAAATGCCGTGATTAACGCAGTCAAAAGCCCTGCTAAGGTCACAGAAAATTCCAACAGGGCACTCTCCGGCTTCTATAGACTTAATAATACGATCATAGTATGAATGCATAGCAGTAGAGGTCGACCTATTCGACATGAATCCATGTTGATTATTGGACATGATATTGTATCTGTTAATAAATGACAACAACCTATCTAAAAATGCATGTTCAAATACCTTGGAGAATGCTGCAGAGACGGTAACTGGCCTATAATTTTCCACGAGACTCCTATCGTTCTTTTTGAAAATCGGACTTATTTTTCCTATCTTTAGGCTGTCTGGAAAATAACCATCAAAGAATGATAAATTAACCAAGTAAACCAAAGGGTGTATTAAAATATGTAAAGATCTTTTTAAAATATATGGAGGAATCTCATCAAAACCTGAAGAATGCTTGTAATTCAGTTTTCTAAAAAGTAACTTATATAGTTCCCCGTCATCAAATGGAACCAAAAAAAATGAATTAATTTGGGTCTCCATTCTATCAGTGAAACGTACAGTGTCAGTAGCGGCCGAAGATTGAATTTGATCAAGAACATCTTCAGCGACACTGTCAAAATAATTACCAAACAAAGTAACAATATGTTTAGGGTCTCTGATAGATATGTTATTATCTTTAATACAAATTTTTTGTGACTTTAAATGAACCTTATTGGACAACTCAGATACAATTCCCCAGGCTGTTTTTGAAAGATTTTTTGAAATATTTATTTTTTTTTGATAATAACATTTTTTAGTTGACTGCACCAACTGATTATGTTTTATTTTATTAAATTTATAGGCATCAGATAGTTCAGGATATGATAACTTTAAGTAATACAAATCTTTAAGCTTTTGACTGGATAGTCGTACTTCATCATTGATCCACCTTTTACATTCTCTATTAGTACGGCCATAAGCGCGCCTAGGAAAGTGTTTGTTAAAATAATACATGAATAAGGCTACAAAAGAACTGTAGGCATCATTAACATTCGTATGTAAATAAACATCGTCCCAAGTTACTATTTTAATATCATCCATGAAACTATTTATATTTATATATTACATATTTATATTTATTACATATTTATATAACTATTTATTACCATTACCATTACCTAAATACCTCTACATCATACCGCTATCTACAAGGATATGCATTTTCTTTAAAATACTAAGGGTACTTTTTTAATACCTATATTTGTGGGACGTTTATGGGGACCCTATACATGAAAATTAGGTATACTTTTAGAAAAAAGTATAGTACTTAAGTAAGTAGGTAAGTAAGTAAGTATCTAGGTACTAAAGTACCTACTTGCTTTTAAAAATGTCTATAATTTTCGAGTAAAAATAATTAGTTTACTATTCAAAAGATCCGCTTCCGTCTTGACCGTCTGTAACCACAATTTCACACAGTTTTTTTTTTTTTGGGGGAATCGCACACCAATTAAATTGTCTTGACAATTTAATTTATATATAAAAATCGCATATGCCACAGTGCAATTGTCACTTTGACAGCGACAAAAGTTACCTACAACTTTTACGCAGTGACAATTTCACTAGTGGTTTTTTCACTTATTCATTTTTTAATCAATTATCGCGGTGTCCGTTGCCAAAATAAATAGTTTGACATTTCTGTCGACAAGTTATTGAATTATTAAACATTCATGATACAACTACACAGATATGCCAATGCGCATCGTGACGTCAGTTACGAGGAAAAAACAATTGATAAACACGAAAATAATTATATCACTGCCCTTAAGAATTTTCGCATCGCATTGCCATTTTTCCCTCACGAATGACGTCATGCGCAGAACAAACGAAAGTTATGAGCATATCTGCGTAGTTGTATCATGTTAAACATTAACAATGAATCGATTCGGTGATGTTCAAATAAAAATGTGTTATTTTTAGTGTTTCATAAATAAAGTTTGCGTTCATATGTTTCTAAATTTCTTATTCATTAAACTGTCCTGCCGAATTACACTCGATGTTTGTATTGATACCGGATAAATTTGGATTGTTTAAATTCTAAACTGTTTCCTTTAGCAATTTGACTCGAAAAACTGTCAACTTAAAAACGCTCCACCTTCGTTGTCGCGTTTTCAATAGTTGACAGTTTTTCTCGTCTAATTCCTTGGCAACAGTTTCTCATTAAACAATCCAAATTTATCCGGTAAAATACAAACCTCTTGTGCAATTATAAGTGACAATTAAATTAAAATTGACAGCCTATTAATAACTAATTTATATTGTTAGCTGATTACCAAGAGAATAATGTGATATTTTGTAGATTAATATTTTCTAAATAATAATTATTATCATGCCACTAGAAAATATTATTGATGACTTATCGGAAAGATTTTAGTGTGGAAAATATCATTATGGAAAAAATCTTGAGTGGCTGTAAATTATACATACGAAAATCAGGACAAATGTTATAGAAACTCCTTAATCCCTGAATTACTATAAATAATGTTTTATATTGTTAGCGTTAAATTATCTTCTTCAGTGTATGTCTAGTCTGCCGAATCTTTTTCTTCTATCCGTGCAACACTCTCTTTCATTATGAGAATTTACTGTTTTTTTTTAACCGTTCATATCCAGTAGATTTAAACATAGAACAATTTGAGGTTAATTCTTTAATTTTCATCTATATTTTTAATTGTTCAATTAATTATACCTACTGATTAATTTGAAGAATAGATGCTGACTACAACTAGTCCGCGGACTATGTGCCCTTACTGGCATTGCGTTACTTCGGCATCTGCATCATGGAAGAGTCCACCAGGTATACTTGATGAGCACAGAATAAATGCGAAACCGGTCAGTCTCTGATGGTTGATCTCAATAAAGGATATGGCGACTTCCATTGAGATGCCGGAGAAATGCAATGCCTGTCGGGGCACATTACCCATGAAGTAGTTGTTTTCGGTATATTCTTGAAATAAATATAGGATTGTCTTCTTCGAATACAATAGAGATGACTGCTATAATGGCACTTGCGAAAAATCAGGTCTTTATCTGTCTGTCAATTAGAAAATAATTGTCAAACGAATAGTGTACTTAAAATTTTAATTTTGGCGAAGGATCCGGTAATAGCGCATACGCATTTACTGTTAACTATAAAGTTAAATAAGGGTGGAGTTGACGGTTTGGTAAGTTGTTTAATTTTATAAGATCCAAGGCAAGGAAATTAGATAGCTATTAGTATTTATTGTTTCATAAATTTGTGCCATGTAATGTAAAAGACAAAAGAAAATGTAAATACATATTTCTTATGTAAGTAACTGAATCAGATAATAAAATAATTTTTAATAACATCATTTTCGATTACTCGCATTACCTATGTACTATTTCATTAACGGCAGGCTGCCTTTAGTTTTTCCTTCTTGTCTTGTTTGTACTTATGATAATTTTTTTTTCAGATTTATGTAAATTTTTAAAATTGTTTTAATCATACAAACCTTCTATACTCACGACTCGTTGAAGATCAACTTGAAACGTTTAGGAAAAAGCTAATTAAGTGTTTACTGTATTTTAAATCTTATTTTGTTTAGATATAATTCAAAATATGATATAATAAAAGAATTTTGTATAAAACTAAAAGACCACTGATGAAATTTAGTTAATTTATCAAATATATTTATTTTATTGCATACTATACAGAGGCTTTTTGGAAAAAACTATAGAAATTTGCCTTGATATTGTACTTTGAATATTTAATTTGTACGCTTCTGATTTCTTGCTTTTTATTATTTTACAGGTGGTGTAATCTCAAAAGAAAACTGAATCATGAAAACGCACCACAAATAAGTTACAGACATTATGTCATATGAAGTTCTCCTTTGAGATATAAATATACTTTCTTTTAATCATTTTTTATGTTTTCCAAATGCATGGTATAATTTGTAATCTATATATAGCAAAAAGCATTAGAGGGCATTACTGTGTGTTTCTTACCACTACTCCCTTGGTATTGTCCATAGACTTAATAAGAGGAAGAGGAGACCTCACGGTTCATTCATAAATAACCTTTTGTTTTGTATCAATCATTAGCAATGTGTATGACAAAGAATACCGAGAGAAAGAACGGCAAAATTCCGACTCCGTGCAACGTTGCAAAAGTTTTGGGAGAACTTGCTTCCGACGCCAAAGGCGTACTGTTTTTGGAAGGGTTGGGTATGATAATAAAACATCAAAAAAGGAATTTTAAGAAAATCAGTACTATACATTGCAACAGCAAAAGCTTGTGAGATTAGAAATTAAATTAGTATCGGAGTTTTAATGTAGGGAATATGAATTGAAACTTGAACACTTAAAATTCTGAATTAAGTAAAGGTGGTACACCTATTACATTACAAAAACTTATATATACAATAGTGTAAAAAAGTATTTTTCAGTTTTTCAAAGATACCCAAACTCTGTATACAGGGTTCAATTACATTTAAAAGTGAAATATAATTTAAAATAAGAAAGATGTACATGGTGTTAGTTTTTAATTCAACTTTTTGTTTCAAGTTATTTGACTTACTGTTTTCAAAATAACTCTTTCAAAGCCTGATAATGGTGATTTTCTCTTAGATTAGTATAAAGGATACCTTTAAAAATTACCTTGGTTACGCAACTGATTTTAATTTTTGTGTGCAAACGTTGCATGTTGGCTTCACACTTACCAAACATTATAGGTTTTTTAATTTGTTATGCAGCAAAGTGCTGAATGATGCCTTAGCTTCTTGCTTGGATTCTTGTTTTTATCGTATTTAAGTATGTGTGTAGTAACTCCAAAAACTAACACATCAGCCATATTTTAAAAAATAACAAAAGCAATTCCATAATATAATATAGTACCTATATATATACTATATTCCCCCTGAAAATCCGTAAATATGGCGTGACAAATATAGCGACCGAATAACCAAACAAAACTTGGCAAAATTTACCTGTGGAAAGACAGTTTTGAATATAAAGAATTCATTTTTCCATACACTTGACACTGACGCACAATTTTCTGATGAAGAATAGTAATAAAATCCTTACGAAAAACACTGAAAAATTCACAAAAGCAAAATTCCGACTGCCAGCAACACCGCACAAAAGAAATACCATAAAATACTACTATTCACGTGCATCAATGGACATGCGGATTGGAGTAGGGAGCAATGATGCCTGTTCATTCCATTTTTGCGTTATGAAGTTAGTTTTTATCGCAACGTTTTTAACAAAATATGATTTATCTACTTAACTAGGAAACGGGAAAATATTTTTATGTAATACCTATTTTAACCTTAACCCATAATCATGGTAGTTTAAATGTGAAAATATAAATTACACAATTGACAGTTTGGCAACAGTTTTTCGTACAAGCATAAAGTAGACCTTGCAGTTGACCAGATAAAGAGTAAACAAGGGGATCTCTGATTGCTTTAAAATGTAAACAATTACATCTCCCTTGTCTTATAAATCTATGGTATTGTCATATATAGATATTGATATTTTCATTAGGATCGTAAAACACATTTAAACCATTGAAAACCATTAGTCCATTGAAACTCCTTTTATGTTTATTAAGATAATTTCTATCTGTATGTTTCTGTTTACCTAAAAAAATTCTTGGTGCAATAATTTTTGCAGTTATTGATTTTTCGTTATATTTTGTATTTTATGAGACATTATAATAAATATTCCATTCCTTTCAAGTCTTGCATAACCAATTATAATTTTTTCGTTGTAAATTTTAGATAAATAAGTATATAAAGATAGTCAGTGTCAATATACTGTCTATTTTGTCTGGGTATATGAAAACTTCAGATTTCTCCATGGAGTGGTACCTATTATACAGACTGAGTTTTATGTATGGAACGCCTCAATTATATCGGAAACGGCTTGCCCGATTTTTATGAATTTTGTTTTATAAGGGTTTTGTAATATGGCCGATATTATTGTGGCATTTACATTGTTGTCAGATCTTTCGTTTTTCCGGAAATATACTGAAATTTGTTATTTCAAATGGATCACCCTATATATTTTTTTGTTTTTGAAATCTCTAAGAAATTTAGAATATTTTTCATGTAATGTTCCCTATACCTAATTGCCATAATTTCGGAGTTACAGCTACATTTGCAATATCTCCGCCGAAGTTAAAATATTACATCAGGGCGGCTATGTCTGCGACAAAAACAATTTTGACGTTTTAATAAACTTTTATTGTTGGTGTTTATTGAAAGTTACAATGGACCGTTTATCTGAGAAAGAACGAATTGAGATTTTAATGATATTAGGATATGGTGATGTGCGTAGAAGTCAACAGGAAACGTGTAATATCTTTAATAATTTATATCCTAATAGAAATCCCATAGGATCTTTTGAAAACATAAAGTAAAGGCGGTTACAGCTGATGCTCAAAATGTTGTCCGTTTACTTCCATACAAGAAGCCATGCGATGTTTAAAACTTTGCAGTACATTTTGTAACATTCCTGACTGCTCAATTCTTCTTATCTCTGTGGTAATCCTATCTTTTAATTCCTGAATATTGGCAGGTTTGGTTTTATAAACAATATTTTTTAAGTGACCCCACAGGAAATAGTCTAAAGGATTCATGTCGGGTGATCGCGGGGGCCATTCGATAAAACCACGCCTTCCAATCCATCTTCTGGGAAACACATCGTTTAGGTATTGCCTCACGTCACGCGCATAGTGAGGTGGAGCTCCATCTTGTTGCACCCAAATATTGTTATTTGGGACATTGTTATTGTCTGAAAGTTTCAAATAATAAAATTTCTAAATTAACAGGCAATTGAGAATACTTACTTAGATTTGGAAATAACCGAGCCAACTCAGGTACCTATAATATTATTCTGTAATAAATTTAAATACGCCGGACCATTTAAGTTTCCTTCAATGAAAAAAGGACCAATTATTTTGTCGCCTATTATTCCAGCCCATACATTAATCTTTTGTGGAAATTGGGTGTGGGATTCTCTCATGCAACGAGGATTGTTACGTGACCAGTATCTGCAATTATGCCGATTTACGTTTCCATCAATACAAAAAGTGGCCTCATCGGAAAACATAACATTATTTAAAAAATTTGGATTATTTTGATCGTAACATTTTTCCATCATTGTGTCGGCAAACTCTTCACGTCTATCGAAATCATCATCTGACAACTCTTGAACCAATCTTACTTTGTAAGGATGGAATTTATTGGCATGTAAAATTTTCATTATGGATGTTTGAGAAATATCAACTTCCCTGGATATATTTCGGTAAATCTTTTATGGCTCCAGTTTGGTTAAACTTTTTTAACAACTTACTCACAGTAGATCTTGTTATGGGATTTCTATTAGGATATAAATTATTAAAGATATTACACGTTTCCTGTTGACTTCTACGCACATCACCATATCCTAATATCTTTAAAATCTCAATTCGTTCTTTCTCAGATAAACGGTCCATTGTAACTTTCAATAAACACCAACAATAATAGTTTATTAAAACGTCAAAATTGTTTTTGTCGCAGACATAGCCGCCCTGATGTAATATTTTAACTTCGGCGGAGATATTGCAAATATAGCTGTAACTCCGAAATTATGGCAATTAGGTATAGGGAACATTACATGAAAAATATTCTAAATTTCTTAGAGATTTCAAAAACAAAAAATATATAGGGTGATCCATTTGAAATAACAAATTTCAGTATATTTCCGGAAAAACGAAAGATCTGACAACAATGTAAATGCCACAATAATATCGGCCATATTACAAAACCCTTATAAACCAAAATTCATAAAAATCGGGCAAGCCGTTTCCGAGATAATTGAGGCGTTCCATACATAAAACTCACTCTGTATAACAAAAAATTGTGCAACAAAATCAATATGTTTTTAGAATGATATCCTCGAAGGATTTATTAGAAGATATATGTTTTTATATTCATTTATATTATAAATATAATAGGTACCATGAAGAAAGACAAGCTCAAACAGATAATATGGCTGTTTAAATATATCTGCCTTATTTTACGCATTTAACGTATTGTCATGTTAATTTACATCCAGCTTTCCTATACTTATAGCCTCTCTTCTATTATGACATCAACACAATGACACGTCAGTACCCTGACATGAGTTCTTTTGTATATTGTTTAATTCCCCTCTTGAAAATCTGTCCCGCCATTGGCTGAACGGGTTCATTGTAGCAAAGCTGTACGCCAATAGTCGCGCTGACTGGCTTTAAATAATAACATGTTTTAGATTTTTTTTGTTGCAAAGTAGGGACACTATGCTGTGTCACTTGCACCGATGTTTAGATAGAAATCGAGCTGATATAATAATGGTGTATCTATACTACCTATACAAAGCAACTGTAATGTCGGTTAGAAAATACTGTTCAATAAGTTTAAAAAATTCTTAAATTAGCCGTTCCCGACGCCTCAACCTTCCCATTTCAGACCGTTTTTTCGCTACATAAATATCGTAAACTTTTGATTTAAACTAAGCTAATAAAAACTAGGTCCTAACAACATGTAAAAGTAAAATAAAAAACTCTGGCGTTAATGAACTAACGTAAAACCAATACCAATAATTGAAAAATCTAAAGTTGGAATTAGATGTTTTGAATATTTAAACTCCCCTAAAATGTAATTTTAATATACAGCGTGTCCCAGTATAGTGCGCGGAATTCCAAATCTAGGTGAAATAGGGGGGTATACAGTGTTATTCAGAACTTATCCATAATAAAATTTAGGGATGTTCAACATACATGTAGAAATGTGGTAGTGCAAAAAAAAAATTTTTTGGCGGCTTCTGAAAACTATTTAAAAATTTTTCATTGCGCGCTGCTGGATACTGGTCCACTGTAATGGAGTGACCTTGGGACTGACAATGCAAACTTACAAAATCACGAAAAAAACTTCGGAAGTTCTGAGAGTATACCAACACCCGGCGCAAAAAAGATTTGCAGCGTTTTTACTTTAAAATAAACTTAAAGATAGATAGATGTGACCAAAGTGAAGTGTCTTTAAAATGAATAAAATTTTGTTACACTAATTTTGGAGAATTGCGCTACTTGACTAGTAGGTATGAGAAACATGATATTTATAAAAAATTTGCACATACCTTGTTACAAAAGCTGTTCGAAATAATATTCCTTGACTTGTACACATTTTTGGGCACGCTTTATCCAATTTTGCCGCACTAAACCGAATGTTCCTCCTGGTTGTTGATCTTGTAAACCACTCACAAAACCTAATTCGTAATTGATAATCCACTGGTAACAGTCCATTAACTCAGCATTACTGTACACATGAGCCATTTTGAAAATTTTACAGTTTAACACTCCTACGATAAATAAAACACCGGCACTGAGAGAAGACACAGATAGACTGATGACTGAATAGACAATAGAGATATTATTCGGGCTCCAACTCTATTCGTTCGGTCGTCGTTCGAGGTACAAAAACGTGTTTACTTTTTTTACCACATTCTTAGGAATGTGGTAGGTATATCAGATATTGAAGTACAGTTGCCCATCTACGTAGTCCTTTATAATGGTATAACTTTAAACATTGTTTACGGGAAATCCTAAGACTTTTATTATAAATTTTTTTGGTGATATCGATTTCTTATTTAAGGATGCATATATCCTCAAAGTTTTAGAGATAAGTTCTGAATAACCCTGTATATATGTTTATTTTTTTGACGTTGCCATATTGGTCAAAGGCTACAAACTAAAAATGTTTTCAAATATACGGGGTGTTCCACTTCTCGGGGCCAAACAGGAACTTTGATTTTTTAAATGGAAACATATACCTATTTTTTATATTGTTTCTAGATTCTACGTGAAAAAGAAAGGGTGCTTTGTGTAAAATAGTTCTATCCTAATATTCATAGTTCTCGAGATATTGAGTTTAAAAATTTTTTTGGTCGATATTGGCTATTTACAATTTCTGAAATTGTCATGTTATCCTAACATCTATGGAACAAATTCTTTGAAGAAATTATATTATGAAAGGTGGCTCTTTACTATCCTATTTCAAAAAGTGACCTTAGTTGTACAGGGTGTACAAAAAATGACGATCAATTTATCAATAGGAAAAATGAAAAATCTTGAAAAATTCAAATATTATACCCTGTCTATTTTTAGGTACATCAAAAGATGCAGAATTAAATTCCCTACACAGTAAAAAAGACAAATGGTAAAATTACTAAATGGTAATCGTAATTTGCTGCAGTGTTATTTTTAACACGAACTGGGTAGTATAACTAAACCTTTAGAACTCATATTACACGAACGATATACCCGCCAAGTTTGTAGAAGTACTCATAAATTGTAGTAAAATTTACAAAACCCTGTGTTAAAAATGAATCAATCCGCCATAAATACGGGATAATTACACTGTGAATAATTAACTATTACACATTACCTTGTAAAATCTACTGTGTTAAATTACTTTTATGTAATGTAATAATACACCGATATGTCTAACACTGCCAAGTGTGGACTATATACACACTGATGAGTGTGGATTCAGTGTTAAAATCAGTCGAATTTTTTTACTGTGTACAACTTTGATATATCTGCTTCTATATACCTAAACTCAGTAGTTTCCCTTAAAATCTGATCTCTGAAAATCTTTAATGGAGACTAAAAATGGCAATCCTATGAAGAAAACGTAACTCATAGCAACTTTGGTTTTCTGTATAGGCAGCTCTGGTCACACTAGCATCTAGCTTTGCATTAGCCGCCAGGTGGGAAATTCAAAAATTATGTAGGTAATTTTACATGTGACCTAGATTATTTGCAACTACTTAGAATTTTCGTCATAATATTCACCCATTCGCAATTTTTAGCTAGTAACATGCTAAATAAATACTAAATGGCCGGTTACTTTACATTATTATTAATAGTAGAATAGTCCTTACCAAAATTTTGGACAGAATCAACTCTTAAAGCCGAAATTTGCACAAAATCGTTTTATTACCCTAAGGCAATTTATCTCACTATAAACTAAAACAAAGCAGTTGTTTAGGGAATACAATAAAATATAAAATATGGTAATATTTAACAACAAAACGGTAACAACAACAAATACACAAATAAGTGTGAAGGCTATAAAATAATCAAGAACAATTACATGCTGACAGCTGACAAACATCAAAGGTTCCTAACTTAACACTTCGTTGGGTTAAGCACTACCAATACCAATACTTACAGGGTTGTAACCCATGGTGTTGTGTAAAAATTCCCAGAAAATTCCCTAAAGTTACGTTTTCTCGTGTTCTGCATGGAGTGGCTATTTTTGGATGTGATATATAGTGGATATTGGCATTCTATATTTTTTATAATTTCTATGGAAAAAATGCAATTTAAAATACTCTCGTGGAAATTGGAAACGACTCACCTAAAACCATAGTCATTTTTGTATGGTTATATTTTCTAAACGCTTTTAACAATTTGACCAATTTTTTTTTTATTTCATTAAGCTATTCTTCGACTACAATGTAGAGTAGGTCAATTGTCATATAACACGGTTAACGAATATGTACAGGGTGATGTGTAGGAGCGTATTTTTTTCCAAAATGTAAGCAGGTATCTGGGATGCACGGAAATTGGGGAAATAAGTTTTATCGTGTCAAAAGATAGTTTTATTTGTGCTAAAAAAAATGTTTTTTAAAAATCCTTTCTGCCTAGTTCGGTTTCCAAATTATAGCTGTTTTTGTAAACCATTACATTTGTGACTGATCACAGGTGCCGACTTTTTAAAATAAAACAAGTTGGCTTTGAAATGAAAATCGATCCTGTCACCTGTCACCTAGCAATAATCTGATTATAATTAAAAATCATATAAGTATCAAATTTAAGTTGATATTTATCAATAAACTCAAAAAACATGAAGTAGAAATGTTACAAAAAAAATAGGGTGGAGCCTCCACGAACTCTTACAATTTCCTGACATCGCCTAGGCATACTTAATATCATATTGTCAATTTGTTCTTGAGGAATCAAGCGCTATTCCTCATGAACTGCAACAGCCAATTCCTTAATATTTCTAGGAGGAATTGCCCCCGTGTAAGCGCCGTTTTAATGCATCCCATAATATGTTCGATTGGATTACAATCTGGGGAGCGGGAGGGCCACAATATTCTGTCAAGCCGATTGTTTTCAAAAAACCGGTTAACTATTGCGGCCCTATGAGGTTTTGCGTTGTCCTCCACATAAATAAAATTGTTACCAATTCTGTGTGTAATTTGTACTGTTATTTTCCAAAACCTCAACATATACCTACCTACCGTACCGAACTGTGTTTACAAAACGGTTATTGAAAAGTGTTAATTCTGTACGACCACCTATATCTACCTATTCCGCCCCATATTTCAAAGCCAACTTGTTTTATTTTAACCTGTGATCAGTCACAAATGCAACGGTTTACAAAAACCGCTATAATTTGAAAACCAATCTAGGTAGAAAGGATTTTCAAAAAACATTTTTTTTAGCACAAATAAAACTATCTTTTGACATAATAAAAATTATTTCCCCAATTTCCATGCATCCCAGATATCTGCTTATATTTTGATAAAAAAACTTCTTTAACCTATATGACAATTGACCTACTCTACATTATAGTCGAAGAATGGCTTAATGAAATAAAAAAAAAATTGGTCAAATGGATAAAAGCATTTAGAAAATATAACCATACAAAAATGACTATAGTTTTAGGTGAGTCGTTTCCAATTTCCACGAGTGTATTTTTAAAAAATTGGGATTAAACTCTCGCGCCAATAGGATGTGGGGTTAAGACCAATCACCAATGCCAACAGACGAGCAACTCTAACTAGAAAATATTGCCAAACTCCCACATCCGACTTTACATTATATTATAATATCCGATGGATTTTACGTATTATAATATAACCTCGTCTAAGTTTGTACACCTGTAAATTCGCCGATGTAGACCACTAGAAGCTAGACACACAGCAATAAGGTAAGGTCTTCTTTACTAATCACAAGAAACGTTGCTTACTTTTCATACATGATATGAACACTAAGTCGCTACTTCGGCTATTTAGTTTTTTAACATTGGTGCGTTGCCTAACCAAAAATAATTCACACTGACAAAGCAGAGAATCTGCTTCCAAAGCTCCTATCTTAGGGACATTCATTTTCTTACAGTATTAAAGTATTATCTAAAGGATTAAAATATTGCTTATAATTTAGAAAAATATATATTAACTGACTATAATATAAAAAATCAAGCTATTTTCTTCAGTATGGGAAGCAACTATCTTTAATATTCTCTACAGAAACTGCGATATTAGTTTTGTCACTATTAATAGTTAATATTAGCAGCTCCAGTCACTAGTTAATATTAGCAGCTCCAAAACAATGTTTGTTGCTTTTTAATGTTTTAAATTTACCACCGTATGAAAAATGAAACATTGAAAGGCAACAATATTTTCCACTTCTCGCATATTATTTTTGATCAAGCAAAACAAGTTACAAAAATCAGCCCGACAGATGCTTTCAGTGCAGAGGTTTGTTTCTTGATTATTTTAGTATTTTCAAAAGTGTAGCAAAATACATGATACTCAATAAGAGTAATTGGATCGGTTGGATGACCTATCTTTTTTATGTCTATTGGAAGAAAACTAGTTCAACACATAATTCATTAGTAAGTACAATACAATTCAGACCAACTCATACTTTTATTAACTTAGGTAGGTATTATATAGGTACATTTAGATTATGAACAAGTAAATCCATTAAATTCAGAACTCCGGTATCCAGTTTTTCGGTTCGAACTGTGCTAGAGTAGCAATGGAATATCCAGCCAAGCACAAGTTAAAGTAATCAGAAAGTGTTGACGTGGATACTAGAATACATTCTTCGCCTCTTTTTACTTTGAAGTAAGCACTAGCCAGTAAGAGGCCAGCTACGCCGGCAAAGTAGTTTTGGTAAAGAATCCCCACGATCACCGAGGAGGTGATACTGGTAATAAGAGCCAGATCTGTGAGGTCTTGTCTCTTGTATTCCATAAGGACGAAGAAGAGGAATGCTGCCAGACCGAAGAAGCAGTGCATCAGGGCTATTTCATTTGGACCCACACTATGTTTTTGCCAGAGTACTGTGGTAAGAAATGGATGAGGAAGGACTACTTGGGCATAGTCGAGAAGGATCCTCAGGTCTATGAAGCACTCTTCGCTAACTGAAAAAAATACACAAATAAAGTACAGTGGCTGTATACGAAGGCGACCGTATAAAGGACTTAACGTCAAATACTTGTATAACTAATATCTCCTTACATGCCTAACTTTGTTAATAGTGGAACTGGAGAATTGGTTAAATTAGCAAAATTGGGCAGAATTACAAGAGGAATTCAGTGCCTCCTTCAGATTTAATTTTAATTTTCAACTTTTCGAAATATTTTGAAAAAACTGAAAATTGCCAAAATTTTTATCTCGAATATCTCGAAAACTATAGAAGATACAAATAATATAAAAATACTGCGTGATAGTGATTTTTACGTGGAATTAAGCGGTGATTTTGAAAATTTCACGGGAATCTTAGTTTTTGAGAAAAAAAATAAAGTTATGTTTTTTAAATGGCAAACATAGTTGCCTATGGTATCAATGAAAAGCTTATTTTTTTCTGATTTCAAAAATATAATATTTAATATACCTTTCTCTTTTCTTTTGTTTACTGTAATGAACAATTAATTTATTAACATAGTAAGCTATGAAAAACAAACGTAGATCAGTAAACAACAATAAAATATAAATGTCAAATTACAATAAAGTCACATTATACACGTCAAAATTAAGCGTTCATGTTAAAATAGTTATTGTGAAATGTACACAAACGAAGATAAAAAAGATTGATTAAATATTATATTTTTGAAATCAGAAAAAAATAAGCTTTTCATTGATATCATAGCCAAACTATACGGTTGCCATTTAAAAAAACATAACTTCATTTTTTTTCTTAAAAACTAAGATACCAATGAAAATTTCAATATAACCGCTGAATTCCACGTAAAAAACACTATCACAGAGTATTTTTATATTATTTGTATTTTTTATAGTTTTCGAGATATTCGAGTTTAAACTTTAAACATAACTTTATTTTTTTTTCTCAAAAACTAAGATGCCTGTGAAATTTTCAATATCACCGCTTAATTGCACGTAAGAAACACTATCACACAGTGTTTTTATATTATTTGTATCTTTTATAATTTTCGAGATATTCGAGTTTAAAAATTTTGCCGATTTTCAGTTTTTTCAAAATATCTCGAAAAGTTGAAAATTAAAATTAAATTTGAAGGAAGCACTGAATTCCTCTTGTAATTCTGCCTAATTTTGCTAATTTAACCAATTCTCTATCTCCACTATTAACAAAGTTAGCCATGTAAGGAGATAGATAATGGGCACTATGTATAAACAAAACTATTAATTGGGATATTTCATAGGACATGTGTCCAAAAAGTATGAAATAAAATAAACCTGTTTATATTTTACTGTTTCTGAGAAAAACGCAACGGATGTCAATCAGGAGGAAGAACAATTTGATCTTGTTTTTATTTTTCTCTTACACATAGCTTGTCAAGATGACAGCTGACCACAACCTAATCAACAATTAATGTGAAATGAAGATGCAAGAAATGAGATGGGTAGTAAATATAATAGCAGGTTGGTAAAAATAAGGGTGAGATCATATCTTAGTATTTTGACGCTATACCTACACATTTTGGATTTCAAGGATAAAATAATGCAAACATAAATTGCCAATCGCGACTGTATAAAACAATTATAAATTTCCGAGTGAATTTTCTCGTTCGCTTTAAAAGACCACGAAAATTAAATACAATTTAAACATTACTGAAAACAAACAGAAACATTGAACATTTTTCCGATCCACGACAGCGTAGGAAACTTTTTTGAAACATGGATTATTGACCGATTTGGACGAAGGTTCCACCATAGTAATGTCAATAAAATTGTCTTACATTTGAGCTATAAGGGCAGGTTATCTCTTACCGTTCATATTATACAAATTCTCGAATTTGGAGTTACAAAATTTCTCAAAGTTTTTGCCTTTTTCTCATAAAAAAAAATCGTAAAAAAATAGATAATTGTTCGATCAGGACGAAAGATCCACCAGAATATTGTCAAGAAAATTATCTTTCATTTGAGTCAATTGAAAGTGGGATCATCTCTTACTATTCCGAATTCCGCTACACTCTCGAATTTGAAAGATGAATTATTTGCAAAGTGCGTGAATTTTCTCGTTCTCTCTGACTAGAACGCATTCAAAAGACCACGAAAATTAAAATAGCGCACATGACGCTCAGAAAAAGCATTCGGAAAAATCTAAGAATTACTGAAAACTTCTGAATGACAAATCAATGGGACACATTGCACCTCATATTGGCTGCCCTTGTGCTGTTTTAGTTAAATACAATGTGAAATACAAAAATACATGGAATAGAAGCGTACACAGTAAAAAATTGAGTGTAAAGTTTTACACTCAAATTACGCTCAGAGTGGTGCATATAGGACCTGCACTTTGAGTGTAAATCTCATAAATAGGAGTGAGAGTAAATTTTACCCAGTTCTGATATGCATTAGAAGGTAAATGTAACTCAATAGAGTGCAAAAGCAATTTGATGGCGTGTAAAACTAACACACTTGGAATACACTAAAGAGTGTAAAAGTAATATGATGGCGTGTAAAACGAATACACTACAGAGTGTAAAAGTAATTTGATTGGGTGTAAAATTCATTCATGACCGTGTATATATCCAATACACTGATGAGTGTAAAATTAATTTAATAGGGTGTAAAATTAAATTAATTAGGTGTAAAGAAATAATTCAAATTATTTTTGAAAATGTTTATTAAAAAAAGAAAAACAATAGGAATAACAACTAACAAAAACAAGATTAACACGATAGGTATAAACATTAAATATAAAACACTAAATATAGACATTAAAACTGTAGCAAAGTAACGAAAAATAGAAACAACCACTTAACTTTACATATAAGGATTTGGTAACACTGGTCTAATTTTTAATGTTTACATTTAAAAAATACAACAAGTTCCTGATTTAGGAACTAGAAAAAAACGAGTACGAAATGCAAACTTAAACTGTAACAAATCACATTAAACAAAATAACTAATCATTAACTACACAAAAATATGTTTAGGTACTATATTACATTCAGTAGAGCCCTGAGTCTGTTAATTTCGTAAGGTTCTCTATAATATTAACTTAACGTTTACATTTAGGTATATATCAGTTGAAGGTTGAACCAAATATGAATATAAATTTTCACAAAACAGAACAGTTTTCCATAATTTGACAACAAAGAAAGGAACATCGTCAAAAACAAATCTTTGCAAAATTTCTTGAAAATTAGGTTTGGTTTGTTCGAGGTTTTGTTCCACAGACGTATAAATAAAAAATGAAGGTTTATACCTACATATATAGCCAAATTTAATAAATTTTGTTTCATTAATATAAAATTCGTCAGTAATGTCTAATTTTTCTGTGATATGGTCCTTAAACTTACTATTTTTTAATGCAACAACTTTTGATGGTCCTTTTCATTCCAGGAGTGATGCATGAACATTTGGTGTCGTTCAGCCAAAGTTTTAGGCACATTTTTGAAATTGTTTAGCTTGTTCACAAGATCTTCTTCTATCTTGCAATATTTGCATTTATTTTTCAATTTTACTTTAAAAACATGCATCACAGTGGAACACAATTGATATTACACTATATACGAAACGGTGCGGGAAGCATCTATACAATGAATGATGCAATAGCAGTAGCAGTTCTGTCCGTATCGAGATGACGGATGACACTTCGCACTAGAGATAGTTTACCAGATCGAGTGTAAATCTACACATGGAAATACATTTTACATTCAAAAAATGGTTTTTAATGGTTAAGACATTATTTGTTTTACACACAAATAGAGTTAGGTAATTTAATCTCATAAATAATGTCTATACTCAGATGGTTTCTTTTAATAGTGATAGAAATATGTTTTACGCCGATGGAACTACTTTTGCACCCAAAAAATGAAAAATACTAATTTAAAATTAACCCGCACTTACCGTACGTTTGGGTATTAAAAACCGTTAAATAATATTTCCAGGGTGTTAAAATATACACTCACAATTTTACCTCTATGAAATGAAATTTACCCGCTTCATATTTTTTACTGTGTAGGTAGGTACCTAATTAAATTTCGTTTATTTACATTTTGAGTACAGTAAGTTATTATGCGTCTTGAAATTTAAGTATATTTTTTATCTAAAGTAGGTATATGTTTGTCTGTAGTATAGTATTACCTACATGAATTTTGAGGTTTCTCCGTTACTTCAAAACCATAATTAGCTTTAGCAGCCCGAAAATTGTTTGTCATATTAATATTGTTAGTTTTATATTTTACTGACAGAACTATAGTTATTTGTCATAGGATTACAAATTCCACATTTGGACTACTTGTAAGTATGTTTCACTGTCTATTTTTTTTTTAGAAAGACAGTTTTGCTTGTAACTATATTATATTATTGTTATTACTAATTTCATTTACCTATTCTTTTACACTAACATAATACTTGTTTACATTAATGTATAAGTAACTGTTATTATATTATATGACCTATATTATATTATTATATAATATGACCTACAATGTTTTCCTTTATTCGTTCCTTTAGTGCTATATAGGTACAGATATTCCATTGTCCAAATGGCCATAAAAATCCATTTTAATATTTTTAGAAAAGATCCATTAATTTTTTTTTAATTTTTCAATTACCTAATACCATTGAGTTCGTAGTATAGTCAAAGCTAATACGTAATAAGTATTTTACAAAGAATTAACGACGTAATAAGAATAATTATGGATGTCATGGTCGACACTGATTTTTTATGATGATTATTCTTTCTAAATCTATTCTAAATCATATAAATTCCACAATCATTGAAGAATATAAGGCCAAACGTAATATATGTACATTATATACTTACCCAATTTTGTGAAACCAATCAGTCCATTCGCTAGCATTGTCAAGTACGCCACATAGCCCAAATCTAGTAATTCCTTGTCCGCAACTTGGGTGTAATAGATAATAAGACAATAAAAACTTGCCGCGGTCAAAAAAATATGGGAAGCGATGGGAATGAGTTTCTCTTTTATATTTGAACGGGAATTTTTTATTTTCATTGTGGATTTTTGATATGTGATACAGGAATTTGGTTTGGAATGTCGAAAATGGTTTGACCGAGGGTTTGACACTGACGTTGGTTCTGACACCAGTCAAGTAGGTACCTTAGGATAAATGAGAATCGCCAAAGTAGTGCTAATTTTATATTATTTTTAGAGTCAACTATGCTTTTATTCATACCTGTTATAAGGATTTTACTGTATAGTAAATAGTAAAGTGTGTAACGTATTGGACAATATCATTATCTTTCATTTTTTCTGGCATTTCAATGTCCCTGCCCCTAGCGCCCCGAATACAACATGAAAATTCCTCATGAGTAAATATTTCATGTTTCGTCATTTATGATTTAATGTTTTATTATTTCATATTTAAATAAAAGCAAAAGATTCTTGGTATTTTCATACGCCTCCCACTTTCTACTTCCATTAGAAGTTTGTTTTTGCAAAATTACTGAAATCCTAGCCGTTTTCTTTTGCACCTGATTTCTGAATCATGATTACAATATCTGCAATGCTATTCGTGGATTTAACAAATAAATCGATTTCGATATCTTTTGCACCTGATTTCGAGATCAAATCATGATCTCGAAATCAGGTGCAAAAGAAAACGGCTACTTTTTTAAGTCTTTACAAACATACTTATACCGTTCAGTGAGGAAAACGAGAAACTTCGTCACTCCAACGCTTATACCTACGTTTCCAGCGGGTCACCAAGCTCCTGCCCGCACAAATATTACCATATTTCCGAGGAGTTCCATGAATTGGAATGGTTCCAATATGTCTATGGGTTCCAATTAGATGTGCACACAGATTTCTATCTACTTAATTAATAAAATCATGATAAATATCCCAGTTATTTGCTCAATAAAATCAAGCTTAGTGTGGGTAGATGCAGGAAGTATAATACCTATAAACTCGGACATACCTAAACATTTATTAACTTTCCTATGATGTGTAGGTACTGTCTCCATTCATTGGATTAGTTGATTTAAATGTAGTTTTATTCTGTAGACATGCTGCTAAGCGAATTGTAAACGAATAGGTATACCATTTTTGTGTTTGGGTATACGTGAAGTACGTTATTGTTATGTTACTATGCTCCATATAGCATACAGGGTGGTCCAATAGTGTGACAAAGTTCCATTACTCCTATGCCGTAACACCGTAATAAACAAAAAACTATATATATTTTTGGATCTCATATAGAACCTAAGAGGGCGAACATTTTAAAAATATGCATTGTCATATAAGGTGCTCTATAAACCGTGGCCATATCAAACTTATGTATTTTTAAATGCGGAATGACATATTTTTTATTTCATATTTGATTTCGAGTCGCCAATATAGGGTTTACTAGTATTATACAGAGTAATTCAGAAGATATGAACATTTTTGTATCTTAATCGCAATGAATTCGACACCCCGTATCTTTTTTTATGAAAATAAATAACTACATTAATAATTATACCATATGGTCTAATTTTACTTTCTATAGAATTTCCTTGAAAATAGCTTTACTCGATGACTAACTTATTTAGTTTACTCATATGGCTTTACTTGTTTACAGGGCGAAACAAAACTCGCAACCACAGTTTTCTCAATTTTTACAAATGAAACGCCCTGTATTTTATATCATTTTCATTAAGGTCTCTCACGACTGCTCTTAATATTCTATGAAACATTGCAACGGTTTTGAATTAGGTATTAGAGATTAATAATTCATTTTAATTAGTTTTGTATTACATTCTTCTTTTTTATTGATAATCACTGTCCGCCCCTGATTCTCTAAGAGTCGAGCTTTTACATTTTTTTTTTTTACTAGATTCAGATGTTTTCCGAGATGTAGTCTCTTAAAATGACGAAAAAATTAGCTGTCGACTAATTTTGTGAACAGTTTATTAACGAAATCGTTGTTCATTAGGAAAATTATAAAAAAATTAGTAAAAAAAAGTGCAGAGACGATATCTGGTCTATTTGAACTGTTTTCTTATATTGTTCAATTAGTTGCATTCCATAGATATATATCTACTGACTAAACAGTTAGTCCATATGTAGAACTTGATATATAAGCATTGAACATATTTTGCCTTCTAGTTACTGTAAGTTATATTCATAGAAAAAAGATATAAATATATCCCTTTTCTATGGTTATATTATTTTCAGATATAGAGCAATGAGCAACTCGTGCTTTTTAACTGACACTTTGTTTAGATTTTTGTTTATGCGTCCAAAACTACCATGACTGTATTTACGGTTGTCTAATAGTTATAGTTCAAAATAAAATAAACCTACTAGAGCATCATCTATCCAATATTTCATTGTTTAACAGTATAGGTAGGTATATATGCGATCAAAATTACGATGACTGTGTATATTTGGTTATCTAAGAATTATTATAATCAAGAATTATTACCCAAAAATGGTTTTCATCCTATTTACAGTTTACATATTATTATTTACTTACGTATTTAGCTGAAAAATATCTAGCTGAAATAGAACCCTTGTTTATATAGATATAACAACTAAACATTCATTTATAATAAACATATATTAGATGACCAAATATGCAATTTGAGAATATTCAGGGTTGCCTACGAATGACATTGACCAAATATAAGAGCCATCTATTAATGAATTTGTTAATGGATTGTCATAAACACACAAGCTTATACAACCAAAATTGCACTTTATCTATATTCATGGTTGCTTGTATTTAACATTGTTAACAGAAATTTATATGACTAAATAAGCAATTCGAGTGTATTCATAGGGGCTGTATTTCCATTGAACCACAGAAATAATATTTATTTCTTCAATAAAAAACCAACAAAAGAGGACTTTGAGCCAGTGTCAGAGTGCTCTTTTGCCAGAGCCCATGGGTTGATTTTATTTCGTTCTTCTCTACATTCATCATTTCTGTATTCATCTAATAGATGAAAAACAGGATATTTGTCCATGTATCTGAATATCTATTGTTTATATAGATATAACTCCATCGTATACTTCTAAACAAAATGAGAATTAAGAGTATTAAATCTCAAATATCTCAAAAGTTGTTGCCATTAGATATAGGGAGTAAAAAGTGTTGTGAGAAACCTTAATGAAAATGATATTATAATATATATATATATATATATATATAGGTTATTAACTTATAAAAATTGAGAAAACTGTGATTGCATGTTTTGATTCACTCTGTATACGTAAAGTATACCCTGTATAAGTAAAGCTATGTTAAAGGAAATTCTGTTGAAAGTAAATCTGGACCATATAGACCATAATGGAGCCAAAAATCATCTAACATTTATTTTCTTAAAGGAGACACAGGATGCTCGATTCATTATGATTAAGATACAAAAATGCACTTATCTTCTGAACTACTCTGTATAATACTAGTAAACCCTATATATATTGGCGAATTTGTAAAAATGATCCAAACACAATACCTACTCCTAATAAATATAAATACTTTGCCTCCTCAATTTTAGAAACTACAAGTGAAATATAGATAGGCAACACAACATACACACAGTTTTTGGCAACGGGTACTTATTTGAGGAAAGTAAAGTAATGACAATAAATGTGTGTGAAGTTAAGTGGCGGCATATGGCATAGTTATAGTAAAACTGCTAGTAATAAATATAGAATATAAACTTTATTACAATATGTCAGTTAATATATACATTCAAAATTTAATATAAAAATAGACATAATACAACAATGATATGCATACATTTTCAAGCCAACCAGTCAATAAAACTTGGTCATTTTAGTCCAAAACAGCTTTCAAAGCAAAAATGGCAAAAAAGCACATTGCATAATTGTATAAATCCTGAGAAGTTACATTAAAATAAGTCTCATTATCATTCTTAATGATGTAGTGAGTAAATGCATACGAAATGGAAGCAGCCACACCAAAATAATTTTGGTGAATAAATGACAAAACACCCAATGAAATGCAATTCGCTCCTATAACAACATCCACCATTTCATTATCAACGTTGTTATGATCACATATATAAGCTAGTAAAGGTAACAATGATACAAGTGTGTATGCATAAGCAATCTGCCAGGCATATCCATAATTTAGCCATATTGTCGTAACAATACACGGAAGTGCCAATAAGTCTTGTAACAATGAAGTAAATCTATATAATTTCACTGCCTTTTGGCCATAGGATGGATTACCTAAAAAGTTGAAACACAATAAAAATCCAAATAAATTGTTGAATTGACATACACACAGACATAAGGTGGATTTATGCACACACATTTAACATTTATCACTAACAATTTTACGATTTATCAAGTTCTGCTTTCTCATCTCAGAGATAAAACAACATTTTTAACACTTTTAAATACATCCATGGATGTATTTAATGGAATTCAACACATGGTTGCAACACATTAAAGATTTAAGTTCTAGATCTGTCAATTGAAGAGTTGGCCAACTTTTATCTTGTCTTAAATGTTTCCTTAAGTGCTAAATCTTATGTGATAAAAAATGTTAAATGTTTGTAATTCCACCACCATTTCACATAAGTATAAATATTAAGTTTATACGGAAGGCAGAGGTGGCCAGATATATTCCATTTTTCAAATAGATTTTAAGGTTCATGATTGCAATTTTAATTAGTACTTTAAAACTACTTGATGCATGATGTTACAAAAACTATGAATGAGTAACAGCTGTATTTGTACTTCTCTAAAAAATTTACAATTCACATTTCGCACAATAGGTTGATTAAAAAAATTAACAAACGTACAAATAGTATATTATGTTTCTAGGAGTAGAAGGCGAACGTTATTAGTTGAGTCCAGCTTACACAGCCAAGGCGTTAGCCAAGGCTGTGTAAACTGGGCAAAACACATAAAGAGCTTTATATTCCGAGTGACATATATTATTTTTTCTTCAAGCATCAACATTAATACTATATTTCTTCAAACACTTCTTATGCTTGTATAAAAAGCTATTCGACGCAACGTCAAATTTCAAACTGTCTGAGAAATCATGGCTACATGACTATTTTTTTTAATTTGTTGTTATGGTTACACTTTTACGTATAGTAAAAAATGAGAATATTTCTTTACAAGTAAAACAGTACGCCTTTTCTATAATACGACTTGAATAATATAATGTAGGAATTATTACACACTTGAAAAAAATAGTTATCTGTTTAACTAAAACAAAAAATATATGTTTTTGGGACGAGAGAAAGGGTTGCCGGACAACGCGTAGTGGAGTCCAGCAATTTTACGAGTCTGGAAAACGTATTTTTTGTACGAGTTTAACATAATATTTTTTTCCTACCGCTTCTAATTAGCACCTCCATTTTACCGATTCATCGGAGTCACTATCTGTTTCTATTTTTCTATTTAATTAAACTTAAATATATTATATGACATGCAATGTCAATGTCAAATTACTTTTCGGTACTGTAGAACTGTATGTACAATAATCTCTTTTTTGTACAGTTGCTATGGCGATCTCAAACAGTCCCGAAATGACTCTCTTTTTATAAAAAATAATTTAATGTGATAGTGTATTATTCGTATGGTTAGAAAAAAATTATATTTATTTTAGTGACTGAAAATTGATTCTTTGATATAATTTTACATATGCTTTGCATTAAATTAAACTACATATTTTATTTAAATTAGAAAATAAATAGGATCTTGGAGGATTTTTGAATTTAGAAAAATCTTTGAATAGACTGTTTTTCATCATGTCATTAAAATACAGGAACAGTGTTGCGCTGCCCATTCATTTTTTTTATTAAACCTTTTGCTTATTAAGAGGCCAATCGCACTGATAATTTAGAGTAAGTACATGATACAATTATTATATCATGGAGTAAGTACATATTCCCAATACCCATTAAGTTTTTCACACATTGTTGAAATTAAATCTGTTATTCATCTCTTCATGTCAGTAGCGTGTATGTTTCAATCTACTTTAATTTTTAATTTATTTCATCTCAAGGATAATGTATAAACTTTTTTAGAAATAGAAACATAATATTACATATCATATATTTTAACATGCGGTCTAAGTTTTATTAAAATATTACAACAGGTGTTTGAGCAAATTAAATTTCCACTTACCCCATCTCCAAATGCCAATTATGGAACTTAGTGTAATAATACTAAAAGATCCCCGTGGGAAATATTGTTGTCCCAATTTTTTAGAGCATATCAAGCAATATATGCCAGTTCCAGCTAGAATAATGTGGGATAATGCTGTCGAATATCTTGTGGACATAATTTTCAAATAACGCTGTTCTGTGTCTCCATCAAATATTTGGAGAATTTTGCCAGATCTGTCATATAAAATATTTTCAAATTCAAGGTTACACAAATGCTTTCTCCAAACTAAAATAAGAAAAACCTGGGTGAAATATAATATTTTAATTTCAGTGATGCTGGACTAAAAATATATATTCACTACAATTTAAAATGACTTTATAAGCATTTTGCCTAGGCTGTTAATTTAGTATTTAAAGGACCTATATAAATTGTATGTTTTAAATAACAAAAATTCAATATTTTTCGTATCACTTCTTACCCACTTAAGCGCGGCATGAATTTTTAAAAATAGAATAAACTATATAGTCACAACAACCTGTGGCCTAATAAATATTTGTAGATCCTCATAAAAAGTAATAAAATATTTGTTATGAAATTTCTAACATCACACAATCACGTTGACCTACTTTAATAAGAACTTCAGATGCAGCAGAATTTTTACCATTTCGAATAACTTTAATTAATATTTAAATTCATAATAACATAACCTTACATTAACATTAGTTTGGAGTTTCGACTTACAAAAGAGAACGAGAACACAAAAGATATAAAACAGACAATTTATAAACAGATCGATAATAATTAGCACAGATCATATTCCGAAAAATTTTAAAATTTAAAATGGGGACTTTTTCTTCTCAAGATTTCCATTTTTTAGACCTGCGACCATAGATTAATAACAGCTCTTCTAACCTCCAATCTCCTAACTTTCCAAATGTTCAATGGACGAGGCCAATAAAAAAAGAAGAAGAAGAAGAACGTTCCTAATCCTAACCACAAAACAGAAAAAGATTCCTAACCTAGAAATATTAAAAAGTCAATAACGTGATTTTTTCTATTTTCAGTGTTACGACTCAAAAACTCTGAACTGGGATACTTAATTGTTACTTATTTTTTATGGTTTTTAATACCTAAGAATTTGTAATATATTTTCCAAGTTCTTTTCTTTTTTACAAATATGACTAAATCTTTAACAGATGGATGTAAAAATCGATTAACTTATGATAATAAAGTAATATTAGCTCCTATGGTAAGAGTAGGTACTTTGCCCACAAGATTGTTAGCTTTAGACTATGGGGCAGATATTGTTTATTCTGAAGAGCTTATTGACTGGAAATTTTTGAAATCGGTGAGAAGAGTAAATGGTAAGTAAATTATAACATAGTACACATATTTATCCATAGGTTTATTATTTTTTAGATGTGTTAGCAACTGTAGACTTCTTAGATTTATCAGATGGAACTGTTGTTTTTCGAACTTGTGAAAAAGAAAAGGATAAAGTAGTTGTGCAATTAGGAACAAGTGATCCTGCAAGGGCATTAACTGTGGCAAAGTTAATGTAATAATTTATTTGTATACAAAAGGAATGAGTAATGAAATCTATTTTCTATTTACAGTGAAAATGATGTTGCGGGCATAGATATTAATATGGGTTGTCCAAAAGAATTTTCACTAAAAGGAGGAATGGGTGCCGCATTGTTATTTCAACCTGAAAAAGCAAAAAGTATTTTATCTCTGTTGGTGGAAAATGTAAAAATTCCGGTGACTTGTAAAATTAGGGTCTTTGAAAGTATTGATGATACTTTAAATTTAGTTAAAGAATTGGAATCCACAGGTATATCAGCACTAGCAGTACATGGTAGAACTAAGACTGAAAGACCTCAACACCCTAATAGGTGTGAAACCATTAAAAAAATCTCTCAAGTTTTAAGAATTCCAGTTATAGCAAAGTAAGTGGAAAATTCATGAAACACTATATTATTGTTAAAATTTTATTAAGATTTTATTTACATTTAATAAAATACATAACTAATTTTTAGTGGAGGTTCTAGAGAAATAGACAAATACAGTGATATTTTTAAATTTAAGGAAGACTGTGGAAGCAGTAGTGTTATGATAGCTAGAGCAGCTGAAACAAATTGTTCAATATTTAGGAAAAAAGGGATGAAAGACTTAGAAGATGTGATTATGGATTACTTAAAATATGCAGTAGATTATGATAATTCTCCTAGTAATACAAAATACTGTGTGCAAAACATGTTAAGAGAACTACAGGAAACCCCCAGAGGCAAGAAGTTTTTAGAATGTCAAACTTTAGAACAAATATGGTAAGAAAATAAAAAAAAGTTATATTACCTAAGATGTTATGTATTTAACAAAAAGTTCTTATTGTATTGGTATTGTAGGGGACGAAATTTACAAGAAGAAGAAAATAGACTTCTACTTTTATCTAATTCAAATTTCTATTTATTTATTTTGTTGCTGCTGTTTACTAAATTTTAGTTTTTTACAGTGCTATATGGAACTTAGGTGACTATTGCCGAAAGAAACAGCTAGAATATCAGTCGAAAGGTATACTTAGTCGAAGAGAAGTTACTCCAGATATGCTTGACCCACATTGTAAAAAACAAAAGACTAACATAGACGGTGAAAATATTGATGTAGTAATGAAGTGTGCTTTTATCCGAGTAAATTATGCTACTGATCCGGACCTGCCAAAGTCAAAACTCCTATCTTATTGTGGTAAAAATAAGCTTAAACTGCCCAAGTATAAAGTTTTTAATGAAGACAAATTGTTTAGAGCTTTGGTTACTTTAAATGATATAAAATACAGTTCCTCATACTGGGAAAAAAATAAAAGATTTGCGGAGCAAGGAGCTGCTTTGGTTGCTTGTGTTTCTTTGGGATTGATTAGTAAAGAAGATGTAGTAAAGGATGGAAGTATTTTGGAATAATTTAAAAATTGCATAAAGATTTTTTTTATAATTATTGAAGAAATTATTTTTATTTTATGTATGTTGTACTTTTTTAGTTAATATAAATTTTATAAAACATTTTATATGCCTTTATTGTGTTGAATTTTGTGCAGTGCTGACTACAGATATATTGGCCAGTTCTAAATCTTCGTTTGTACATTCATTGGAAGGGCTAGATAGCATTGAGGGTTATTTGCAAGTGTTAGATTATCTAATGTCTATGCATATAAGATGAATACAGTAAACTTCTTACAAAATGCAATGTGATGGTTTTGTTGCCTTCAGACGTCTTTTTCGGCTCTAATCTGTTGAAAATTTCTGGTAGAAAAACTTATTGAGAATTGTTACAATTTCGTCCTATCCTAGTATAATTTACATAACTATATTTTTGGGTTTCTTTTCAAGACTTTTGGAATGAGACTACAACCAGCAATAAAAAAACTAATTGACATATGAAATAAGATAAGTTTGTACTGTATTTGAAATATTCCAACAGTATTAGTAGTGGTGATACACACACCGTAGTGCCCTCTTTGGATCTTTGCTACTCTCCGTCTGACAATTTATGTCAAACTGACAGACAGGTAGCAACTTACTTTTACGCAGGTACCATTTCAGTATTTTATCTGAGGAAGACAATCCTACTTTTTTATTTTATAAGAGATGCCGAGAACAACTAGTCCACAGGCAATGTATCCCGACTGGCATTGCATTACTCAACCACCAGACACTGACCGGTTTCGCGCTTATTATGTGCTTATCAGACTGCCATAGGTAGTGGAATCGATGAATGATTTGGCGACATGATTGCCTAAGAGGCATCGTGAATGTTAGTAGCGGTGAGAAACACATTATAGTGCCCTCTTTGGATGGGTCTTTGCTACTATCCGTCTGACAATTATTGTCAAATTGAAGGATAGATAGCGATCTGTTTTTCTGCAGATGCCATTACTGCAGTGACGTTTATTGCCTTTGAGGAAGAGAATCCTACTTTTTTCCGCCTCAATCCTATCCAATTCAAATAAATGAACCATTTATTTGAATTAATAGTCACTATAAAGCCTTCAGTTAGGCAACATATCATATAGACACTTAGTACCAATATTGGTAAATTGACTACAGTTAAATTTTGTTTATGCTCTTTCTATTCCACAGGGGAAGAAAAAAGGGAATTATAAATTAGCATTTCCCCTTAAGTACCCACCTAATGAGAACCCCTCTGCCCAAAGTTATCCTCACGCCTTTGTTTGAATTCTAGAAAAACACTGAATCATGGATAAAATTTATAAACTAACATGGCTGTTTCATTTCTGTACCTAAAACCTAGGTATTTGTCCTATAAATTTAATAGCTGAATTATTGCATGAAGGAAAGAAAATACGATCTGTCATATAACGTGCTATAGAATAGTAAACAAAAACAATAAAATTCTAAAAACTTGGGTGAAACGGAATTTAACGTTGAGAAAGCAACTTAATTTTCACTTGATTGGATGTTATTTGTAAAAAAAAACCACTTTCGTAGATATGCTATATCTCCTGCATAATACATAGGTAGGTATATCCTTCCAGTCCTATCGAAAAATACTTGTTTCTTTAAGAACTAGTTGTGTATTTAGTTTTTGTTTTGTTTGATATAGAGGTATTGATATTACTCAGAAAATATCATTCCAGTAAGAAACTTTATTTTTTTTATTATATTATGAGAGTTATATCATGTTCGATAACACGAGTAATAATAATAATAAGTCTACCTCCAAAAGGATTAGCCCGAAAATTTGTGGTGAAGAGAAGCGGCATATTATTATTCTGTAGGTCGCATTTGCACCCCAGAAACGACTTGCATTGGTAAGCTCTAACCACCATTCAGTGTTTGAATGTGGAAAAGCTGAAAATATCATTAATTAGGGGAGTAGTCAAACACTAACAAATGTTAATCTCTCACATCAACACCAAGCTGACGTTTTTCCCATACTATAGGCACGCACGCACGCACGTCAGAATGGTTGCCTATCTAATCCCTGCGAACAAGCTTTAATATACGTGTAGACAATTTAATTCAAAATTATGCAGCGGAATGGGAATTCGAACCCACGACCTCAGGGTTAAGCGATCGACGCACTAAACTTTGAACCACCGACCCGATAAATATGATAATATGATGTAGTACGTATGTACTACAAATTATTTACATTGTACTTCGTTTACAAATATGTATTTACTACAAACTTCATGTTTTCCATGTATAGGTATACCACATACTTAATAAGTATGTGAGGTATAACATAAATGTACCTACACACACATGTCTTCCCTGTGTATGTAATACTATATTTTTATTTCCTCCATTTAAAAGGTTTTATTAATGTACCCAGCACAAAATGATTCAAAGAATATGGGAAGTTGAGATAATATTCTTTGATTAAGTTGTGCTATATGTGGGGGATAAACAATTGTTTACGTTACAGTCATTACAGATGGCGATCTGTATAGGACACAAGGAGAATTGTGCTTTACTTTACCTTTTAAAATTGTGTATCGAGAAATTATAGGTACCTATTTAAAAATTAAAACTATCATCAAGTTTATTTTAAAAAATAATTGAATCGAGGAAGATGAAGAAGAAGAAAAAGATGAAAATTAATTATAGATGTATAACTATAGACTTAATATAACGAACCCTCTGATTTGGAAGCTATGCTAATTTAGGCGAGGTTTGCGTAGAAGACGTCGTATCATCTCTTGGATAGGATGTAAAGCCGGAGATCCCTTGTCTATGAAATGATAGGCCACAGAAGGGGATTTATCTATGATGATAGGCAAGTAAAAGATCCCTGTGATCCCTACCCTGCTGTAGAAAGTGGGGGTTCGGCAAAATTTTCAGGTTGGGGGTTGCTCGTCTCCTGGCCTGGCGTCAGTGATTGGCCTTAGTCGCGGAAATAGGCCGACGTTCGACGTTAAATAAACGAAAAAAAAAACCCTCTGATTTTGTCAAACAAAACAGAAGTAGAAGAAAAATGTAGTCTATTCATTATTTTTGGTTAAGGTTAATGAACTTCGTAAAATCAGAGGGAGGAGCTATAATAAGGTGAATAACCTCGGTTTTGAAATACCAAGAGGAAAACGGAATGTGTAACATCTTTTAGTGAAGTGAAACATATCCATATACTCGTATTATATAAATAAAGTCTTCAACTGCTTATGAATTAAAAACATACTTATATTCTTGAATTTTTTGACAACATATACACTTTTCAGAAATAGATATTTTATACAATAATTACGTTTTATCCTTATATTTTTGTAGTAAATGGAGGTAAAATTCTTCAGAGAAAAATAAAGTGAGTAAGTACCTAGGTATGTCTATACGATTGCCTTTACTGCCTCGTGCCTCGTAACAGTGACAGAGTAGTGATGCATGAAAGTGTGGACGCAAATTAATTCAACTCCATTGATAAAGTGATTAAATAAATAATACCATACCATACCATACACAAACCTACCACTCTATGATAATACTGAATGTTTTTCCCCTCTGGACTTCTAGCCCATCTTTCTAATAACTAAGGATAAGTCTGTGACTAGAAGGTTTACTAGATTCTTTAATCCTGCAATAAGTAATAAGTAGTGGTTAAGGTTCACAACTGATGTCGTTCTTGGACTCTAATGCGGATTTTCTGAACAAAAATATAACGTTTCATCTTCCACAGAAGTCTGTACCTCTCTAGCTAATCCTTAGAATGAGGGGCTATACCTAGTAGTTCTCGATAAACTTCTAAGATAAGGTTATTTCTAATACCTATGATAATTCTATATTCGATGATGCTTCTATTATCACTAACTTCCCAGATACCACAAAATGATTCAAAGAATGGCTTCTGAATATTCTTTTCGAAGATTCGAATATACTGAGATCATACATTAATGGATGAAGTTGTTCAACGAATATCTACAGCATGAAAAAGTACACTGTTTTTTCATTCTATGATTATCCTATACTATATAATTGTTCTTGGATATGATTGGGATAATTTTAGATTATTCAAAGTTATTAAAAAAATTTGTTTACCCCACGTCCGTGGGGTGATTACTACTGAGTCCGGAAATCGTGTGCCCTGAGTAGACGTAGGTATATTGAGGCCAGAATGACCGCCTTCTGCATTCTTCCGGCTAGAAGATCTGTCGAACAATTAATATTATTATTATTATTATTATTATTATTATTATTATTATTATTATTATTATTATTATTGTTATTATTATTATTATTATTTTATGTTTAAATCCAGTCGACCGGTTCCCTGGCTCCGATTCTTAGGGTCGGCCGCGGGTGGTTATCAGTAGCTGTTCCCCACGTCCGTTGGGTAAATAACTACTGAGTCCGGGAATCGTGTGCCCTGAATACCCGTAGTGAACCCAGAATGACCCCCTTCTGCATTCTTCCGGCTAGAAGATCCGCCGAATTTCGGCATGCCGGTATCATTATTATTATTATTAGAAATGATCTTACTATAGTGCACGTATGGCAGCTTTTAGGCTAAGTTGAGTGAGATCATTTATGAATGAGTATGGAGTGATAGGTACCAGTCACCGATATGGAATGGAATGATAAGAACTTGTTTCTGTTTCCATATTCTTCCAACTGCTATTCCTAGTTGCTGATATTTTTCTTTCTTTTCTGTATATTTTTTTTCTATATCTTAGTCAGATGGTATGGTCATATCGATAAGATACGTGACCATTTTTATTTTATCTTGAAGTGTTAATCTGGTCTATTATGGGCTACAGTTTTATCAGTTTGTAATATTTGTTTTCGATTATGGTTGGTTCTGAATATTGGTAGTACGCTTGTGGCTCCGGTTGCAGATTATATCGCAGCACTATTGCCTGATGAATATTTTTTGCAACCGCACTATGTCTATTGGTATATTGCACACCTGTTAGTAGTTTACATCCGGATGTTATATGTTCTATTGTTTCTGGAAATCGGTGGCATTTCCTGTATCTATCGCTCTTAATTGAAATGTCCCTTAAAATATATTTCTATAGTTATTTGTAGCTATAACTTGGTCTTGTATTTCAAGTATAAATCCCTCTGTTTCTGGGTATAAGTAATTGCCCTGGTATGATAATAATAATTATTATTACATGTCCCGATTGTCGAAATTGTCGGCAGGTACCTACTCTATAACAGAACATTTCGTCATATGAACTGTACTTTATGAAGTTCACTGTATAAAAAAAATCGTACGTCATTGCTCCATAAATACCTATGTAAACCATAATTAAGGTTAAAGTTTCCTGAGCACGTGTCAGGATGCACGCCAGTTCATTGCCACCATTGTGGTTCAGCTCTCCCGAATAATATAACTTTATTAAGTAAAACTTTTCAAGGGTGAGGAATAAATATAATTTATGAAGAAAGTGGAAGTACTCATTTGCAGCTACCTGCGGGGCACGAACTCCAGAAACATGAGCTTCTTATTGCTAAGCCGGAGCGCGTGTTCAGTTTTACCGATTCGAATCGATGTGTAGAAGCAGTCCAATTACAAGTTGACGGTGCCAAAGGCGATACACGCGCTACGCTGTTTATTTCCCTCTAATTTTTGTATTCAAAGGGTTCTCTTGTAGCTTCTATAGAACTTGAACCAATTATCTTGGCTTTTGGCAGCAATTCGCTTGCAGTATTTTCTAAATTTAAACTGATTAAAACTGGAATAGTGGAATTTATCTTAAATTCACCAATTTCGGTCTTACACTTATTTTAACTATATATACAGGATACTCAACTTTTAATGGGTATTATGCCACATACTTTTGAATAAATTAAAAAAAAAAACAGGGAAAAAGGCCTCTGCATCAAAAAGATCAGTCAGGAACAGTTTTTTGAAATTTGGTTTAGATAGGTTTAGAAGATTGCAAAATGATTGTGAGGCATATTGCCAAATGAATCATTTTTGTACAACAGTAAAAAAAACTTGATATTTTTGCATGTCTATTGATGCGTAAATGTTTACTTTTTTTCACCGTGAAAAAAAGGATTTTTTTCACTGACAAAATAATTCACAAAATAAACATAAAATATTACTTTTTGAAGGATTTATTTTTAACAGAGTCAATTATTAATTGATTATTCATCATAAAACAATTTCATTTATTGGAATAATAATTGATAGTAAAGTTTGAACAATTACTCCTAACATAAATTCCCGGAGATGTTTCATGTTGCTGCTGATCAGAAACGTTAGATATTTCTTGAAAAGTTGATTCCACAATTTTATCAGATATTTCAATTTGTTTGGAAGAAGATGGATAATTCAATATTTTGTTAGAAATCTCAATTTTATTATTCAAACTATCTTCTATATATGCTTCTGCTACGGAGGCAGATTTCCAGCCACCGTGACGTTTTATGGATGTAATGTTGCCCCCAGCATTGGCCAGAAGAGTTACAGAGCTTCTCCTAAAACAGTGACCTGTGTAGCTCTTATACATGTCTTTTCCAAGCCATTTTGCAATCATGCTGGGAATTTCTCCTATTTTATTTATCCCCACATGTTGGTTAATACATTTTCCTCTCGAATATTTCAAAAATAATCTGTTACTTTTTGTATGAGGCGGCCATAGTGCTCTATAGTTGCGGTATATCTCAATATAATCAGAATTTGAAACAGTAAACGTTCTTGCGCAATAAGTCTTCGTATCAGGTATTTTAACAATCAATATAGATCCAGCATCTTCAATGGCATCAATAGTTATATGTACTAATTCTTCACGGCGACAAGCACCGCTGATACCCAAAATTAGAAGAACCTACAAATAAAAAATATTGAAATTACTACTAATATTACAAAATTATGATTATATCTGTACCTTATAAAGTAAATTTGTTTCGTTATGAGCATCTTGAATAAATTTATTGATATCATCCCTTGATAAAACTTTAAATTTCTTTCCTCCGGTATCCGACACTTTTGTTCTTAATGAGCGGGACCAATTTTGAAAACTTCCTTATATCAATATTTTCCTTAACATTCAATGTACTTTTCAACATTGAATAGACACTCCATAACGTAGGAGGTTTTATAATTTTTGATTTTTCCTCAAAATAGCATATAAGCACATTTTCAGAAACCTTTTTTACATGTTTCTTGTCGCACCATTCACGAAATTGGTCATATGTTTTCTCATATACTAACTTGGATTTGGCCGGTAACATATTAGATACTATTTCATTTGCTTTCTCAGATATATCTGATGAGGTATCACTACCACTATTATAATCGACATCCATCTTCTTGAAAATAACTTGAAATTGAAGCAACTACGAGCAAACACAGTCAAACAGTCAAACACGCGGCGTACCAACAAACCGTTTCTATAGTAACGACACAAAAAGACCACTGGATTGGAAGTATTTATTTTTAATATATTTCAGACGATGTAAATTCACATTCACAGTTGTACAAAAAATGTTGTTTGTATTTCGTGTATAAAATTCGTGTTTTCATGGCACATTCGAGAGAATTTTTGGCCTCTACCTGCGGTCTCGGCCAAAAATTAACACTCTCATGTGCCATTAAAAAAACGCACTTAATACAAAAATAACTATTTTGTAAACTTTATAGTATCAAAATAAAGCCGATTCTTCCAAAATCATAATATTGGTTTTAGTTCTTTTAATTTTATTTTATTGTTTATTTGAGATTGAGGAGATTTTTTGTTTTGTTTCTATTTTAGAAAATATTGTAGTTTCTTTTATATTTATTTTGGATTCGTATAAAATATATGTTATGTTGTTAAGCATATTTTTTTAACAAGCACAGAGAAGCCCCCACTGAAACACAGACACACACATGAATTAATTATTTTTCGTTTATTATATGAATCTCCAATAATCTGAAGCATTGCCCCCAAGATCTTTTTCTGGGTGCGTCACTGTATATTTTTATATTTGCCCTCGTATACTATCAATGTTTCTCGAGGTTATAGTCGTTTGTTACAGTTACAAGACATGCAAAAACTAAGATTAATTTTTGCTTTAAAAGCTGTAGATTTAAAAATATTTATTTTATCCGAGTATGCTGTAAGTTTCTGATCATGAAAAATAAAAAAATAATATGATGAGTAGTTAAATATTCAATTGCATTAACATTAAATCTCTTTCAAGGTCAAAATACCGATTTCTATATGATTATCTTAAGAATCCACTACTGGGGTGTAGGAAACTATAAAATTTTTAACATCCATCATTAACAAAAAAAACCTCAAGTCTTGCATGCAGTTCCTGCGATATCCAAAAAAAAACTGAAACGCGACAAAATTTTGTTTGAAAATGGCTATCTTGTTTACTAACCCCCAATCTTGTATAAAAAAAATATAATTCGGAACCAACGACGTGGCTTATTATAAGTTAAGTATAAGAAATGGCTTATTAATAAGAAAAGTTAAAGAAATTGTCGCCATTATATATTTGGTTGTTATAAACGACGTAAAATATATGGAAAATCTACCTTAGAGGTATAGATACCCGAATAGACTATTCAAAATGAATTTGATTATATTACCTACCTACCTCGAGAAATAGCGGAAATTTGTTGCCGGAAAAGCCAAGAAAACAAAAGAAGCGACACGTGTACCCTTTCAATACAAAAAATCGAAAATAAACAGCGCGTGTACCGCCTTTGGATATTTTAAACAATTCAAATTACTTAACAACACTCTAAGAACTGGCACTATCTTTAAAATGACGGTAAATGGATATCTACCTATACCTAATTATTTCAAGACGAGGTTTTCACCGTACCTAATATTTAAATGTTTATAAAATTGAAGTGCAAGCTTTATTCAATAAGTCCTACCTAATTACCATTAAAAAATTATTATATATGAGAAATATATAAACAGTTAAATAAGCCAATAAATAATATTGAAAATATACTATAAAAAGTCCTAATTACCAATTCAATACACAATACTAAATACTATCTATCGCATTTTTTCTATCAAGGCTAACTTGATACATGGTTGTAGAGTCAGATATATTGTCCTTATACGTATATAAGTACAGAAAGTAGTGTGTCAGGATATCAAGTTACGATTTAATGTAATGCTTCTAACTTCTTTGGTTTCACTTCAAAAAATAATTAACTTGTCAACATCATAAAATTAATAATTAATACTTCGATTTTTTTGTTTAATAGATGAAGACTTGAATATGTTTACTATTTTCTTTGAAATACTAACAAAATAAACTAAAACACCAAACACATAATTTTTTTAAAATCCCAACAATGTTTCTTATGTTTTGTCTAATACTATAAAGAATTACCTTTTTATCCTTATTCTAGATATCCTGTGTTGTTAAGTTTAACTATACATAGTGCAATAAGTAAATAATTTAATAGTGGCGATAGCATATAGCACCCACAGTCAATTGTTTACGAAATGTTTTTTTTTAAATAAGGACCTTATTCCTTTACATACATAGGTGATAAACAACAAACACGAAAAGAATTATTAAATCATTGTATTTGGATCATTTCATTAATAATACACTGTACAATAATACAATGTTAGCACTATCTCAGGGTGATTAAAGCTGAGTGGAGTAGGTATTTTGGTGCCCAGTGGAAAACTCACCGGTTTTTTTTTCTAATACAAGATCAAATATACGGTGAGTACATAAAGTCCGTCCTCCTTTTCTAATTTTTGAACCGCTGGGTATATTGTGATGAAATTTGGAACGATAATATATGACTAAATTCTGCATTTTTTGACACATCAATGACAGCTCTGAATGTCAAAGTGACAGCTGGGCGCGCAATACGAATATTTTTTTAAAATGGAAATAGGAGTCGAGTAATAACTCATATTTTGAAGCTATTTTTATGCTCAAAACATTCCCCAATTTACAAACTTACAAGATAAATTTGAAGCGGTTATTATTTTTGGCGAAGCTAACCGAAATTACCATGCTGCTGTTGGTATGTTCAGTGAACGCTATCTCGAACGCCAAATACGCAGAAAATATTTACGAAGGTTAATTTCAAAATTTAAAAATGATAACGTAGAAATCGATATTACTGGTTTTTATTTGGCAATTACTGAACCAAATGTTCTCAAAATTGGAGAATGTTTTGAGCATAAAAATAGATTCAAAATGAGATATTACTCGACCCCCATTTCTATTTAAAAAAATATTCCTATTGCGCGCCTAGCTGTCACTTTGACATTTAGAGCTGTCATTGATGTGTCAAAAAATGCAGAATTTAGTCATATATTATCGTTTCAAATTTCATCACAATATACCTAGCGGTTCAAAAATTAGAGGGGGGGAGGGCGGACTTGTGTCCTCACTGTATATTTCCACAGACATACTGTTTAGGAATATTTTTGAAACTTTTCCGTTATTTTGTTATCTTATTTTAAGAAAATGCCTTTTTGTTTTGATCTGTAGATCTTGATAGAAAACATTTTCTTGTAGTTATGATGTGGTATTTTTATTTTACTGGACATTTATTATTCTGGCCTCATTTATCAAATAATTTTTGTCTTTTCTACGAAACTAAAGATATTTTTTACTATTCACTGTGCTGTGAATAGAAAAATTATATTTTGTTTCGCCCCCCTCAAGATTTTATAGGCGACGCCCATGTTTAAACCCTATTGGCAAGATAGGCCATATATGTTGAACACTCCCATGGTTACCAGTCTACAGAATACCCACAAATGCCAGGTGTTCCGTAGGGGTCAACGTTTCATTCATACATGTCTATAATATAGTACTTTCATTACACATATCATTACTAATTTGGAGGTACCGGGTGGGAAAAATCGATTCGATTTTATAAACTAAGTGTTGGTGATTACAAATCTACCCAATAACAGCACTATTTCAAATTGTGTTACGACCTCCTAATTTGTGCGGGTGAAGATGACTGGGACCCACAGGTAATACTGGAATTCGAGCCGGTTATTTCAAACCTATTGTGTGAAATAGAAAAACAGACATTTTTTTTTATGGTTTTAGGTACGTACATGTGTCGTCTCTTTTAATGTCAGCTATATAAATGTTTGGTTATTTTTGTAGTATTTATATAGGTCCTTCAAATATATAGGTAGATATGGCGAAGAAGCTGGTTATTTTACATTTTTGTTGTAACACGGTTACTTTTTTTTTTTTTTTTTTGAGAAAATAAAAAACGAATGTCACGATTCGATTACATGTCCAAATCTTGATAAAAGTTGCCCTTATACTTTATCTGTAGCCATTTGAACAACAAAGATATAGAACCCTGAAAGCGAATCGAGATATCGGGTTTGTTTCAGCAGTTACATAGAAGAACACGATATAAGTTTTCTCATAAAGTTAAACAAAGGTAAACTACACCGTAAAATACTTCACTTTGTATTTACAATCATGGAGATACTACTTATAAAAGATACTTATACAAATTCAAAAATCTGAATTGTTTCTGATTTTCATTAAATATGGCGAAGGCGCTAGTCATACAAATAAATGTATATAAACGACGACATAGACTCAACAATAAACATTATACAAACTGCAGCCTTATTATTCCATTTTTATTTAGTTCTACAAAGGTATGAACATATTTATTTTAGTTAAGCTTCATGGTTTCATTCGTGGAATATGTAATAATATCTAATAATAACAATAGACCTTTATTTTCCCAACAACATACTTACAATTGATACATATTGACATGAACATGCTCACATACATATACACATACAGATAATATGAAAAGATTCAAAGTTAAGTAAAAACGCTGAAGATCAGATAGCTGTATTGGACAGTACAGCCCGTTTTTAATCTTAAGTGGTAAAGAAAAGTAGTAAGCAGTAAAAATTACAATGTAGTATGATTGATGAATATATAGAAGAATAAATATATTGTACAGGCAAAAAAGAATAAATTTTACGAATACATATATAACAAGAAAATACCATAGCATTTAATTTGGCAAAAGTGCGTTAACTTGGTCATTCAAAAAACATCTTTTAAAATAATTTTTGAAAATTGACACCGATTTATTCTTAATGGTATTGCATTAAAATATTTGCGATTTGATAGGAGATTGGAGGGCTGATTTGAATAGTTCTGTACGGTGGAGATGAGGAGTATCTAAGTGTACCCCTAAATCGAAGGTTAGGTTAAGGCTGTGAACATCTGTTCTATAAGAAATTTTGTTACTGAGATATCGGAGCAACTATTTAAAATTTTGTGAAATAAGCGAGCAGCGTGCAGTAGTCGTCTCCTAGACATATTTAATCAACCTATGTCCAATAATTTATGAGAAATATGTTGCTGGTGCCTTATTCCATAAATAAGGCGTAGGCATGAATTTTGGAGTACTTGAAACGCAGACCTTCGCCATCTATACAAGGCCCATAAACAGAGTCAGCAAAGTTAAATCTATAAAGAACCAGTGACTCACACAAAACTGTTTTAATTTTCTGGTTAATAAAGTATCTTATATTATGAATCATTTTTAAATTAAGATACATGCAGTACGTATACAGTTGTTAACATGTGGCTTGAACCTTAACCTCGTATATCAAAAGTATAAGTCCCAAATTTTTTGCAGTCTCTGTAAATTCTATGCTTTGCCCATTCATAAATAACAGAGGATTTTCCAAAAATACCGACCTTACAGTATGATGACCAAAAACTAGAGGTGACGTTTTCGTTGTATTAATGAGTAAGGAGTGACTTTTTGCTTTATCTACTAAAGAACCTAAATCGTGGTTAATCGCATTAATTGGCAATAAACAGTCGCTGGGTAAAAAAGAGAGATAGACCTATGTGTCAAATGCGTAAAAATGCTTTTTACAGTGCTCAATTACTTTTTCCAAATCAGACGTATATATAATGTATAAAGAAGTAGTCCCAAAATTGACCCCTGAGGAACACCAGATGACACACCAAGCGGCACAGATACATTTTCAGCAATTTTAACCCTCTAGGTTCTGATAACTGCGAAAGAATTGTATTTAATTGTCATTAATACCAAGGGACATAAGTATTGCAAACACTATATAATGGGTTTTATCGAGCGCTTTCGAAAAATCTATAAGCGCTAAAATTGTGGATTTTTTCCTATCTGAACCGCTCAGAATGTCATCCATAATGTTCAACAGAGCTGTCTCGCATGTATGCATAGGGCGAAACCTTGATTGCATTTCAGGTAGAATATTAATTTTATGTACATGGTCTCGAAGCTGTAACTCCACCTCTCTTTCCACTACTTTTGACAAAGTTGGCAATCCTTGAACTCTTGAGAGCAGTTTATTTTTGGTAATGGCAAAACCAAAACGTTCTTCCAATAATCTGGAAAAACGAATATCGCATTTAAATGAGCTTCGTTTTCTTACTAGTGCCTATATACGGTGTAACGCTATATTGTGTTTTACATGCCATCTGGAAAATTTAATTTATTAATAACTTAAGAAAATATATCGAAAATATTAAGTATGAAAAATTTTGTGGAGCAAACATGCAAAAGCTCAATCCATCCATCCATATAGTAGTACAACATTCATAGCAGCTAGACGTTTTTGTGTGTGCCGGTGGTTTAATTGATAATAACGTGGTTTGCAATTGCAAAAAATTATTACACTGTGACACGGATATTCTGGAGATCAATGTGCATAGTTATTTGAAACAAATTTTGTCAATGAGGTAAATATATTGGGAATATACCAGATTGAAATCTATGTTTGTGCTCGAGTACTAATACGAATGAATGCTTCTTATCTAAGAGTGAAAAAACGAGGGCAATAAACCTTGAAGAATAGTAGAATAGCTCAGTAAATTTTAAATTATTGGATATGAATATAAATGATGATTTGCTGGGAAATTTGAAAAAATTCATTTCAGAACAAAATAATACACAAACTGACAAGCTCATTGATTATGTAAATTCACGTATTACTGAATTCGAAAATGTTATTAAACAACAAACCAAAAAACAAAAGCAAAAAACGATTGGTTGGAGAAAAAGCTAAATAAAAATAAAATCATAATATTTAATCTGGCATATACTGAAGGAGATTTGGTAGATTTTGCCTTATCAAAACTCAATGTACTTTTAAAATTGCCAAAGGCATTGACTGAAACGGACATTGGAGATATTTATACTATAGGAAAATCCGAAAATAAACCGATAATTGTACATTTCGTTAGGTATCTGATAAAACACAGTGTATTAAAGAACTGTAAAAATTTAAAAGGAACCTCAGTCAGAATTTCAGAAGTTTTGTCCAAATCAGAACAAGAGGAAAATAAGAACTTACGCATTTATTTGAAACAAGCAAAAGACCATAAGTTAGACACTCGTATCTATAAAAATAAACTATACATAGAGGGGAAGCCCTTCACAGCGGACGAGTTAAAAGCGGGACTACATGAGCCTGGATTGAATGTTGGCAAAGGAAATATATTTAATAGCAGTGGAAGCGAATCTGAAGAACGACAAATTAATTGTGAAAAGAAGGAAAATTTTAGCAAGAAAAAGAAATTGAGATCCGCAAGTCGTCGCAAAAATAACTAGATGAGCTTTTTTAATTTTTTTTATGTTACTCATTAGGATTTTATGTGTGTGATTTTTTGTATCAAGTTTATATGGAGTATTTTTTTTAATCTGTCATATCGAGCGCTAATGAATAATAACTAGGCTATTTTGGATGGATAACGTGTCCAGAACTCAGATTTATGATATTATTAATCTTATTAACTATTAATCTAAATACTAAATTAACTACTAAATAATAATAGGTAATACTGAATTAACTATATATTAATATGGTATTACCGTATTGTGAATGAAAACTGTGATTGTTCTTACTTGCCTAGGCTTTTTCATTGGAATTGATTGTCAACCTCATTTATGTTGTTTATGTTGCTGTGATCTACGCTATGGTTTACTTCTTTCTTCTATGTATTGTGTTTTGCTATGAATGTAACTAAATGTCTTATGTAATATTGTAACGCCCACGCACAGGTTAATCCTCCTGTGGGTTTACCCATATTTGTTTACCTTTTTTTTAAATCTGTATTGTTGTTGTTGTTTTTATGCACGGTAAATAAATATTATTATTATTATTGTTATTATTATTATATTCAGTAATTTTGAGATAATGGCGAAAAACTTGTACAGCGGAATCCTGCAAGTATTTAAAAACTGTTATAACTCGATTAATTTCACTGCAGTTCATATATAATACAATATTCCGTATATATAAGTTCGTATATAAGTTTTTGTTACCATAGTACTTTTGTTGTTTTTTATTTTTGAGTTGTTTTTGGTTTTGGAACAGTTTTTGCGAATTTCGAAAACAAAATTTTATCGGGTTTTAATGGTTTTTAGTTTCTGAAGTTAGTTCTAAACTAAACTGAAGTTCTGAAGTTCTGAAGTTCTGAAGTTCTGAAGTTCAAACTAAACTGAATATGGACAGCCTCTTCCTCTTCGAGGCATTCACAGTCCTCCATTTCATCGAAGTTGGGAACCTCTTCATTAATGGTGAAAGTTGTTCCATGAAGTTACAGAAGTTCATTAAATTAATAGACAGAAAACTGTCCTCAAATTTGGATGACGCTATTTTTATAGTTGTCTATCCTTTGTAGGGATCCTTTCAAACAGAAAACAATAGCGTGCTGCAGAAACATTTTCCTTCTAATATAAGATTTATATCTGTCACTTGTCTTTTTCCTAAAATATCCATATACCTATCAATTTGTACGTAAACCTGTTCAGGTTGGTTTTAAGTAATGAGGGAAATATTTATAAAATGCGGTCATTTTATTTTGTATACCAAGTCACTCTGCTAATGTAATCTGTGGCTTGTTAGGATAGGCGATTTAAACAACGTTTATGCAACGTGCAAGTTTAAAATAAAACTGCTGACCTTGAAAAGGCATTTGAGAACATAAGGAATGGAAGTTATTTGTTCTCAAAAGCCAATAAACCAGATTTTTGTTATTCTCCGAAAGTTTTTGAAATGTCGATATCAACGCTATATTTATTTAGAAATCTGAAAATAACTACACATTAAACAAAAACAATAACTTACATATGTTTCATGTCAGAGCAGATTGACTAGCCTTCTCAAGTTTACTGCATTGACTGAAAATAGCGAATGCAGCCGTGGAATTTCATTATATTCCACAAAGTCAAGGGTACACCAAGTTAAAAACCTTTCAGATCAATAAATAGAACCCTGACCTTACTAGCTGATTTTTCGGAATGAACTCAATCTCAGATTATTTACTATTGCCGCCTGAAAAAATAAAATTTCATCGTGATAATGTAGTCTAGTGACTGCGAAAACACTGAGTGCATGCATTAAAATAACATATTGTTATCTTGCATTATATCCGGTTAATTTCCGTGGCACTATGAAAATATTATTGATGCCGATTTGAAGGCCGGAAAACTGATTGTGCACAATATATTATTATCTAAAATCAACTCTGACACAATCAAATCAAAATAAATATACAATAATTAGAATAGGGGTCACAACAACTTGATTCTATATTATTTTTCTGATGTGACCTCCACGTATTATTGTACTCTATGTTTAATGCGTTTTAGTATTTTTGCCAATAACAATATTTTTTTGAAAGGGGATTGGAACCTTTGGTGTGAAGATAACCCTGGCGTAGTTTTCCACACAACACGAAAACACTATACTGCATTCGACGCACGTTTTCGCCAACCAAATTGGCATCATCTGGAGATGATTAAAACTAAACCTGTACCTCAAATATTTCTATGATTCAGTGAACCATCGCGACTGATCAGTGAACTGCCGCGACGGATTAGCGAACCGTGATTTACTAACCAATAAAGCGGGCTATATGGAATTGGCCCTCTGTTCATTCATTCATACTATTTTTACATTTTCCAAACTCTCAAAAGCATCCAGTTGTCTGCAATTGGTTGCATTTCTAATTAGTCTTAAATTGTCTATTTTATGATTGTTCTCAAACGCATGTTGGGCGACACTGTTCTACGATATTTGAGATGAGCCACATGTTCCTTGAATATAGTTTGAATTGACCTTCTAGTTTGTCCCACATACTTTTGATTGCAGGCTTTACAGCTAATTTCGTAAATACCCGACTTTTTCATAGTTTCTATTTTGTCTTTTGGATCGCCTAAAAGTTGTAGTTTATTTCCCACTTTCACCACTGACATACCTATATCTTTAAAAACCTTACCAAAACCACGGGTGAAACGAGGATCGTATGGAATAGATATGAATTTTGGATTTTCTCTTTGATTTTGAAAAGTCAAGGAATTTCGAAGCGTTCCGAACGCATCTCGAAAAGCATTAGAGATACAGAGTTGGTTAAATTGGGAAAATGTTGGGCAATTTTGGGCCCAAGAAGATTTCACGGTTACATTTCCCAGATTCCCGAGATGGGGGGGATGAAGACGCCCTATAGAAATTCCGGAGTAATGCACTGCCAGTCGGGGCACATAGCCCGTGCAGAAGTTGTTTTCGGCATCTCCTTCAAATAAATAAGTAGGATTATAGTAGCAAAGACCAAAAGAGGGCACTACTGTGTGTCTCTCACCATTCTGTCACTGCAGTTTCAGTTTTTTAAGTCTTTTTCAAGAGTAGGTAAAAGATCTGGAAAAGACTGACCTCTGATTCATTGATCTTTGATTTTACAGAAAACATTGTTAATATATACATAGATATACAGACTGTCCAAAATTCGAGTCTCTACATAGGGATCTCAGTTATTATAAAAGATAGGAAAACCCTCAAATGGGGAAAGTTTTAGAGAATTTTATGCTGATTTCAAATCTGCATTGAAAGTTATCGTGAGTCAATTGTTTTTCGAGATATTTGAAAAAACCAAAACCGAAGAATTTGTTTTTGGCCAATAACTCGCTAATGGTTAATCTGACACTTCTAAAAATTTTACATTATTAGTACACTTTTTAAAGACAAACGTTTTGGCATAAACAAAAATTACAAGGCACTCTTTGTTTTTCTGTTATAAACCACAACTTTGCTATTTCTTATGGTCGCCATATTGGATTTTTATATCATATTTTAAAGCCAAAAATTCTCTTTCCAACGATGTATCATAAGCCTATAAAAGAATTTTTAAAATTTATGAAATATTGAAAAAATCATTTTTTTACAAGTTTACTTTAGAAGTTGGCTGTGCCATGAAATGTTTTCTGTCACAAGTATCAAATAAAACTGCTTAGAAAGAGTTAACGTGTCAGTGTTTTTATAAAGTGAAAATATGGAAAGAGTTCACAAATTGTCAAATGAAGAAAAGTTTGATATGCTTACGCTTTATTTACTTACAAGCTCACCGTAATGCGGAAATTGCATCTACCAGATATTTGAAATTATATCCAGAAAGACTGCAGCCGCAAAAAACATATTACAGGAGAATTGTTACCAATTTATTGAATTATGATGCATTGGAGAATAATAGGAACCACTATGAAGAAGATAACCATGATCATGACGTAAACGTTCTTAATATAATAACTGAAAGTCCGTCAACATCTGTAAGATCTGTTCAGCATCAAAGTAACATCCCGAAGTCTACCTTTCATCAAATTTTGAAAAAACATGGATATCATCCTTACAAGCCTACTATTGTCCCAGGTCTTCGCGAAGTTGATTATGATAGGAGATTGCAATTTTGCCAGTGGTACATAGAAAAATGCAGAGAAGTTCCTGAGTTCCCTAATTTGGTAATATGGTCCGACGAGACCCGTTTTACTAATTCTGGGGTATTTAACAAACATAACAGACATCATTGGAGTATCCAAAATCCCCATGTGATGGAACAGCGACGATTGCAGTCTAGATTTGGGTTTAACGTTTGGTGTGGTCTTTTAGGTATTTTTATCTTCATTAATGATATTGTGAATAAATAAGCTAGTGATTAATGTATCATGTTAATGTATAATTATTTTAGGAAATCGTTTGGTTGGTCCGTTTCTTTTCGATTACAACCTTAATGGGGAACGATATCTAAACCTATTAAGAGAAGAAATAATTTCAGCAATTGGAAGGCTTGTACCGTTGAGTGACGTAAACTTTGTCACTCAACGCTTGTACCCAATGCAGCTGAATTTCAAAGATTGTGGTTTCAGCAGGATGGTTGTCCGGCACATAATACTGTAGAAGTTAAAACATATTTAACCCATTGTTTTGGGCAAAATGTTATTGCGAACAATGGACCAGTTATGTGACCGGCAAGATCCTCAGATCTTATGCCACTCGATTTTTATTTGTGGGGACAAATTAAAAATGAAATTTACGAATTTGAACCACCCGTTAATAGAAATGAATTAGAAGCTAGAATTAGAGAAGCGTTTAACTTGTTAAACGGAAACACATTAGGAAGAGTTATGAGAAAGATTTTAAAGAACTGTGAAATGTGTCGTAATGCAAATGGACGTCACTTTGAGCATTTGCCTAATAATGCTTAATTATGGACATTTCATTTTTTAGTTCTGGTTGTTTTTAATACTTACTACTATTAGACTAAAGATATTCATATCAATATCATGGTTATCTTTTTCATAGTTGTTCCTCTTATTCTCAAATGCACCATAATTCAATAAAGTAGTAATAATTCTCCTGTAATTATGTTTTGTAAGGTTGCTGCCTCTGGATACAATTCCAAATATCTAGTAGATGCAACTTTCGCAATACTGTGAGTTTGTAAATAAAGTGTATGCATATCAAACTTTTCTTCATTTGAGAAATTGTGAGCCCCATATTTTCATTTAACGCAATTCATAATTTTGTATGACACTTGTGACAGAACGGAAAATATTTACATTTCATGGCAGAACTTCTAAAGTAAACTTGTAAAAAAATAATTTTTTCAATATTTCACAAATTTTAAAAATTCTTTTATAGGCTTATGATACATCGTTGGAAAGAGAATTTTTGGCTTTAAAATATGATATAAAAATCCAACATGGCGACCGTAAGAAATAGCAAAGTTGTGGTTCATAACAGAAAAACAAAGAGTGCCTTGTAATTTTTGTTTATGCCAAAATGTTCGTCTTTAAAAAGTGTACTAATAATGTAAAATTTTTAGAAGTGTCAGATTAACCATTAGCGAGTTATTGGCCAAAAACAAATTCTTCGGTTATTCGTTATTTTCAAATATATCGAAAAACAATTGACTCACGATAACTTTCAATGCAAATTTGAAATCAGCATAAAATTCTCTAAAACTTTTCCCATTTGAGCGTTTTCCTATCTTTTATAATAACTGAGATTCCTATGTAGAGACTCGAATTTTGGACAGTCTGTATACAGAAACACAACCGGGAACTGAGAATGGCCTGTTATTACGTTTATTAGTGTAATTTGGAAAACATATTTTTAATAGTAAATATCCGGAAAACTCAACAAGAAATCAAGTTTGTCATGTAATTTTAGTCTCAGATACCCAATTGTGTTTCTATTAACATATTTTGAATCTTCAAAATACTCCCTAAAATTAGTAGATATTAAGAGTTTTTTAATGTATATAGTATATATATATTAAGCTATCCTATTTTACTCCAATTATATATAGATTTCTTATCTATAGATTAGGTATCTTATCTCTATCTATAACTGGGTAGCCAAACCAATAAGGAAAGAGGGCGGCATATTAATTCAGTAGGTTCAGCAATTGCGCCTCAGGAACGACATGTTGGTAAACCCTAACCACTATTCAGTGTTGGAATTAGTGATGTGCAGTTCATGACCGAATAGTTCGCATGAACTATTCACTTGAGGTGAACTGAACGAACTGTTTCATATAGTTGCCACTGAATAGTTCATTTTAAACTGTGTGTGAAATTGTACCATTCATTCACGTTTTCGTTCCCTCGTTCGAGTCAGTTTAGTTCTTTAGTACTTCATGATTCAACATGTCGGACATGAAACATGAAACTTAAAACCGAAAAAGAAAACTTTTCAATTTAGTAATTTAAATGAATTATTGCTCTGAATCGATACATTTAGCGTTTTTGTTATCTGAAATTCTGAACCATTTATGTATATTTTATGAACTAATAAAATAATTTACTTCAAAAGTTGATAATAAACGTAAAATATATTTCTATGTAAAAAAATAACACGAACAAAAAAAAGAAAGTTCAACATAGTAAAATTATAGTAGGTACTGTACTACTGTACATACTTTTATATAGATACAAAATTTATAGATTATAGTTTAAAAGTATTACTTGTGACAATTTCTAATGTTTTATATACCATTATTTGGTTGTCATTTGTCATGAAGAGTATAGGTACCTACTACCTACTACTGCAAATATATTCGGTCCGCAAGGAAATCAAATACGAGACGAACTGTAGTTCGTTTTGAACTGTAAAAAAGAACTATTCACTTAGGTGAACTGTTTCGGTCCGAACTATTCACCAAAGTGAACTGGAATGCCCATCACTAGTTGGAATGAGAGGGACAACTGGAAAACCTCATTAGTTAGGGGGACAGTCCAACACAAACCGATGTTAGTCTCCTACATTAAGACCAAGCTGACATTCTTCCAGTCCTATAGGACCATGCCTGCGAACCAGTCTTTGGCTCATTTCTTACATCTTTATTAAAATCTGGAATTATTTGCAATGCCGGTAAGAAATTCGTTAATTCATTCCCGTTCTTTCCATGCCTAGGACCATGCCTGCGAAGCAGTCTTTGGCTTATTTCTTACAACTTTATTAAAATCTGGAATTATTTGGTATACGTGTAAGAAATTCATTAATTCAAGATCCTTATTAAAATTAAAGTATTATGTTTTATTCATATCAAATTAATTATAATCATAATTAAATAAAATTGCAATTTCCACGTAGTATTTATCTACATATCTCACACGTTTTATACTATGATGAACACGTATTGCAAGCATTCTTTTAATTTTGTAGCTTTTCTATGAAATGTAAATTCATACACAGCCTAGAAAAATAGGTTTCACGAGAATTTAATTAACTGTAAATAAATAAACACATCTCATGCCCCTACGGCACATATTAATTCTCGGTACTACTTTATTGCCAACGCAGCAAAGACAAATTAATCAGTTAGATACGTCTCCTTCCGTGTATCTGGAGTAAGTTTATTATACGACGGAAATATGTCTATATATCTTCTAAATAAAATTTTTCTTTTAAAAATGTCCACACTTCAAATATTTTAACCACATAAAAATTACAGTTGACGGGCTATAAAATAAAATTATGAAGATAGGAACTGAAAACAATGTAATTTGCCTGTTTTGTTGCTCATACCAGTTAAAAAGCTCTTTATTATGGAAAATATTTCATTTTTTCTGCACAAAATAATTATATTTGGTGTTCACTGGAAAACTAGAATAGTTATCTGACGAATATTCGAATAATGAGTAATCTTTTAAAATGATGATATAACTTTCTGCTTTCGTAATGAAAGATAATTATGGTTAGTTAATATAAACTTTAGTAAACAAATCTTAGAAATACATTCATCTCTGGTATGTTAATGAATCTGTAAATAAATTTGTAAGGCAATGTAATAAATAAATTTGTAAGGCTGCTAAATAAAATCTACCTATCTAGACATTACTTGGAATCAAAGTTCAAAACATATTTACGTAAATTTATTCACAGTAAATACCTATCATAATTTCACCATATTTCTCTTAAAATCGTTATTTTTATGAAAAAACATTTAAATTCCAATGCATTTAGAGCCACTTAATCGTTATTTATTCGTATACAAGATTGAAGTGGCCTCGAGGATAGGAAGTCCGAGCACAGGTATAACGTAAAATCAAATTTTAAAATTCTGATGAAATCGGAATATTATACAGTGCTTTCGTAATGTAGTGGATAAATCCGTTATTTTATAAGTACCCCATTTTTTTAATACTCGCTCGGACCCGTCGATTTTCTTTTATTTTTGCCATTATTTTACATATATTTCATATTTCACAGGGTGACTCAAGAGTAATGTCGATATAATAATAATAATAATAATAATAATAATAATAATAATAATAATAATAATAATAATAATAATAATAATAATAATAATGAATTTATTTCCTTTGACGTGTTACAAATGTATGGAAAACGTCAATCCAATACAATACATTAGTATTTGAATGGTGCTTATAAAGTACCCAATAAAAGTCAACAAAATAAAAATATAAACAACAATTACAGAATAAAAATTGCAGCTGAAATAATCCTGTAGATTATAAAATGAATAAGGCAATAAGACCTCCTTGACATTACACTTAAAAAGTTTAATATTATTGATTAGTTTAATACTGTATGGAAGATGGTTAAATATTTTTGGAGCTAATATAAATGAACTGTTAGCTGATTTAGACAAATGGTGCTGAGAAAGAAGAACATTACTATGATTTCTTAGATTATATTGGATTTGCCTGTCCCCAAAGTGTGAAAACTGATGAGGATGTCACACATGCCAAAATAAACATAGACACAATGGTCAAAATACCCCAGTCCTTAAACAGTTTGCGACAAGAATGCAGTCTTGACTTGAACCACATAATACGTATAATTTCTTTTGTGCCATTAGTAAACTGATAATGCTGGGACAATAAACTTTAATATTTGAAATAGAAACCATGTATTTTTTTACTTATTTGAAAAGAACTCTTTTTACGAGTACGGAAGGTTTTATTGGTTTATCTCTAATGATAAGGGATTGTAACACGCCGGCTAGCTCGAGTTACATTTTGGTGTGGGGATGGGTCCTCAGGCGGCTCAATGAGAAGACGACAACTTCGATTACCAAATTTATTGTTGATGTTTTTACAGTAATGGGCCAAGGGACGGCAACCGTGCCTGCCTTATTCATACAATTGGGTCACTTGAACCAATGCTAAAGGCTAGTTTTACCACTCTACCTTACCCACGAACACCTTCTTCTTGCCGAGATAATGCCAGGTCGTCTCCGGACGACATCGGGCCCTCAGGAACAGAATATTCGCCACTAGGTTGTAGGTGTAGGTAGGGTTGTCGGTTTAACTTTTAATACAATATTAATTAGCAGTGGTCTCGGAGATAATCTTTCCTTAGAAAAAATAACAGCAACAACACCTCTCACTCTGACTGCATCTTCCCGACTGCCCTTGCCCTTGCTCCCGCGCACTTGACCACCCGCGGTCCCCCACTACACGCACATGACATCACATCATACAACATAAAGAGATATATACAGGGTGGGCGCGTTACAGGATGTATGCCCAAAAAGACGTTCCATAAGAGCAATATGCTAGAAAGAGAATATCAATTCATTGCTAGGCAGAGTCTATCTCCAACACATCGCTCTATGACCCACAGTTTTGGGCATATGTCCCTTATTATTCCACTTAGACCCATAAGATCTTTTATGACTATATTCGTGAAAGAGTTCTTTCCATATAGGTAAAAAATATAGATGTTCCGTTTAAAAATACTAAAGTATCGACGTAGCTTCAATGGATCACCCTGTATGTATATGTAAAATAACCGCAAAAAAAATGGATGGGTCCGAACGATTATTATATAACGTCGAACATCTTTATGTTTGGAAAACGTTTTTTTGTTTCTTTTTTTAAAAATCCTATTGGCTGATATTTATTTATTACATAGTGAAATGGGCATATTACAAAATAACTGTGTAAGTCTTATAATTGCAGAAGTATAACAATAGCAGTAAATACAAATACATACATAATTAACATAAAAACCACATATACCACAAGAAAAACGATTATGAAACATAGAGAAAAATAAACAATAAATGAGAGAATTTGGAGATTGTAGCGGAATTAACTGTCTCTCAGCCATTGGTCGAGTATGTTTTTAAAACTAGATACGGACGGAGCACTAACAACATTTTCCGGAAGTCTATTCCAAGTATCGAACACACGGTTAGAAAAGAAGCACTGACGCACAGTTGTCTTAAAGTTCTCTTTCTTGAGTTTGTAATGGTGACCACGGAGATGTTCATTGTTGTTTAATTTAAGAATATTGCTTAACTCTTGGATCATTTCATGAAGTATTCGATAGGTCGGAATTAGGTCTCCACGAGTCTTACGACTTTCGAAAACAGGCAAGTTAGCGATTTGTAGTCTTTGTTCGTACGATGGTCTCACACTGCCAAATGGTAAACGAGTTGCCCGTCGTTGCACTGATTCCAGTTGTTGCACATCGCGCATAAGGGTAGGGTGCCACACCTGTCCACAATATTCCATGATCGGTCTTGTATAAATTGTAAAAAGTTTTGAAAACATTTCTAGAGATACGTTGGTAAAAACTTTATGAAGCAAGAAATTTGATCTGTTTGCTCGCCTTGTAACATTTGTTATATGCTGAGACCATGTCAGATTCTTTGTTATTGTCACGCCTAAATCAACATGACTTTCGACAGACACGAGTTCTATATTGTTAATGTGATACCTTAAGTTTGGGTTTTTCCTACCCATGTGTAAAACAACGCACTTGTCTATATTAAGGGGAAGTAGCCATTCGTTGCACCATTTATGTGTCCTATCTAAATCTTCTTGAAGCTGTTGATATGATTGCAATGGATTGCCGTAAAGTTTTGTGTCATCCGCGTAGCTTGCAAATTTAGATTTCAGCGATGCTGCCAGGTCAGAAGTATATGCCAGGAAGAGAATAGGTCCCAATACAGAACCTTGCGGGACACCACTTAAAACAGGATATTTAGGCGAATGTGCGTCACCTACCCGAACAGAAAACTGTCTATTAGAGAGAAAATCTTGTATCCAGTCCAATAGCAATCCTCGCACACCAAAATGACGCAATTTAACAATAAGCCTTCGTAGTGGGACACGATCAAAAGATTTGGAAAAATTTAAGTATACTATATCAATTGGTATCTTGTTATCAAAGGAAGAACTCCAGTCATTAGTTGAGATAAGAAGGTTTGTTAGCACTGACCGATTAGGGATGAAACCATGTTGTCCATTAGGTATTATCTTTTCAGATACAAGGAAATTTATAAGTTTCTTTGATATTATGCGTTCCATAATTTTGCCAATGATTGATGTTAAACTAATCGGTCGATAATTAGACGAGCATAGTTTATCTCCTTTTTTATATATAGGGGTAACAGAGGCCAACTTCCAAGCGTCCGGGAGGGTTGAGTTTTGAAAAGAGCAAGTAGCATATCTCACAAGCAATTTTTTTAATCTCTGGTCAGAAAAAATTTAAAATAAACGTAGGGTCGAACGACAAATGGGTCAGCCAGATATTGGTTTTATGACTTGGTTGTGCTTAACACATTATTTCTTCACATCTCACATCTATTTGGCTCTCCACTAACACTCGTTATTATTTAGTTTATGAAGGTAACTAAAAATAAGCATTTTGTATTGAATTTTTTCTACGAAACAAATTCTATAGTACTTCTTTTTCGTGTTTTTTTCATAGAAAACATTTCCTGAATTTTTAACTGACAACAGACATAAGTTGAAGTGTCTGTTTTCTTCATTTTGTTTTCAAATGAGAATTGTAAATAATTCATGTTATGTTATTAACGTTTCTCATAAAGGTGGGGAGGGAGGATGTGGTAAATAAAACGAGGTAGTTAAATATATAAATTTTATGCAACATAAATATGTTTTCGCATTATACATACAAAAAACATCAATTCTGTATCACAGCCAGTTTTAGCACACACAATATTATTAAATATTTGGTCTACTAAATATACAATTACCTACAAATAGGATTTAAGATTTAAAAAGTGAAAAAGATAAACACAAAACCTGACGCAATGTAAGAACTTTGTACACTCGTGATTTAACGTATACTTTTTCCGGGAAAAAATAGTTCTGTGTTTACTTGATATAAATATTAGGTATATACTGTTAATATACATATCGAAAAGGGTATAAAAATTATTAACTAACTTATGATATAAATTGCATTTTGTCAACACAACTTATTTATTGCACCATATGTTTCGGAATATGATGACGACACTTCCGGACCTGTTAATGGTTACATATTTGTTATTAAAGTATGGAAAATTTTCATTGAGAACTAGATCCTCAATAATTTCCAGATTATTTTCAAGAGACAAATTCGGTCTTAACATAAACAGTCAAACATTAAAAAATAAACAAATATTTGCTGAATATCCTCTAGCTAGACGCGTCTAAATTTATACGAAATCATAAATGATTCCTCGTGGTAAATTAATAGACAGTGTATCTTATATATCACATGATTTATACGACATTCAAGTCCTCAAAAATCTTATGTACAAGTAATATCTTCATCATTTCTCATAAAACTGAGAAAACCAATTTCAAACTTATAAAATTCCCGCTGCCTCCCGACAGTCTAAATTCTTCCAAATTCAACGAGCGTCGAGCTCTTCTTTCGCCGATAGTCAAAGGGACGCAGTGGCGGTAAAGTTCTGTCTCCTCCTGAGCACTCTGGACTTGTACAGGTCGGACTTGTGGCATACGACCACCGTACCGCCCTGATTCGTGTTCGGTATCACTTTGCTGTTGGCGTTGCCGATCAGCGTGCCTATCATCTTCGAGACGGAGAATTTTCGAGTCTTTTGGGTCGATTGCACTGAGCGGCATTCGTTGAGGATCATGTCCAATGCGGTGTAGATGGTGGGAGAGTTTTCGGCAACTGACACTTCGTAGAACTGGCAGTTGTTTTGGATGGCTACGGTGCGACCTTCCACTTCCTCGATCTGCAAAGATAGAGAAAACGTTTAGTAATAATTGAAAGCAAATAGGTGATTCTTTTATCTATATACCTTTTTAACTTCAAATTGGGAATAACTCCAATTCGAATGGATGAGCATTAACAACTTCAAATTGGAAATAATCATCTTAAAATTGAAAATAAGCTATTTACAGCTGATATATATTCAAAACTTGGGCCGATTTATTGTTGAGGACAGTCAAATCAGAAAAGAAAACTCAGTCAGTGGTATTACGTATACAGTGCTTTCGAAAAGTAACGAATAAATTCATTATTTTAGAAATTGAGAAGTTTTCGAAAAAATGCCTTGACACGTCGATTTTGTTTTTAAAAAATGCACTTTTTGACATACGACCCATATTTGTGACGTCATCGTTGTTCGAGATATGACCGACAATTTTTTTAAATAGCAACCCCCAATTTTGACCACGCCATTTGAAAAAGCGTATCATTCTACATACGCATCATGAAAAATTATGCTGTTACATAACAAAAATTTCAAGAAAATAATGTTTGCAGATCTTAAAATTTAATTTTCACAATACTGACGATGTTCAAATTGTGCACCAAATTGGGGGCCGATTGAGTGGCCAGCCAGATCGCCTGATTTGACACCCCTTAGAAGATTTAAAAGCAAGAATTCGTCACGAAATACATCGTATACCTCCTGAAGTTATAGATAATGTCCAAAAAGAATTTATTAATCGTCTTTGCTACTGTCAGGCAGCCAACGGTGCACAATTTGAACATTTAATTTAGTCGATTTTTTACATAATCATTATCATTGTCAGTATTGTGAAAATTAAATTTTAAGATCTTCAAACATTATTTTCTAGAAATTATTGTTATGTAACACCATAATTTTTTATGATGCGTATGTAGAATGATACGCTTTTTCAAATGGCGTGGTCAAAATTGGGGGTAGCTATTTAAAAAAATTGTCGATGACGTCATATCTCGAACAACGATGACGTCACAAATATGGGTCGTATGTCAAAAAGTGCATTTTTTAAAAACAAAATCGACGTGTCAGGGGATTTTTTCGAAAACTTCTCAATTTCTAAAATAATGAATTTATTCGTTACTTTTCGAGAGCACCGTATATACGTACATACATTGAATTTTTCTTTGTGAATCAATTATGGGAATGTACATGAAATTGATTGATCTGTACCATTATGGTTGCCAAATCATATAAAATACCTATGCAGATTCTCGAATGGTTTACTGACACAATTAATTTCAATGACGATGAAAGTTCTTGTCAAAATTTTATATAATGCCTTATAATACTTACATATACTAAAATTTATATACTAAAGTTTAGTATTATATATACTGTTGTAATAGTAATGTGGAAAAAAGTATTTCTTCAGGTCCAATGCATTTATGTTTTCTTGTTATTCTTAAGTGGGCAGAAAATTTTAGACCTGTTCTTATTAGAATATCATGCGGCTATTCAAAACAAATTTAAAGATTTAGGTAAAACTGTGTTCAAAAAATTCTTATCACAAACTGCCACACTCAGAACGAATACCTATTTATTGATTAAAAGAATGCCAATACAGTTTTTAAAATTCTGTAAATCACAGTCATGTAGCTATTACAAGTTCTACGTGGAACCATGCAGAATATCCTTAAATTAAAACGATGCTAAACTATTCGTGAATTTATACAATTACGACATAGCATTTACATTAGAAATTGCGCCGCATTCACCGACAAAAATTCACAGAGGAATTCAATGTTACCTAACCGCCTATTTCGGCGTTGGACTCCTCTCTTTAGGATTCCAACGCAGCACTATAATTGATCTTATATTTAGCCGAGCAATGACCTTACAGCTCAAATTGACTAATCGCTACGGATGCCTCGTAGTGGCAAGGAGTTTTCCAACTGAGCCTACAAATCGTTAAAGTAGAAAGGAATTTTCTTCCTCAGACTATTTAATTCAAACTTTATCAGCAAATTGTTTCAGAAAGTACTTCCCTGCACAGGATATTTGCTAGACAAGGCCAATTGAGCTAATTTTACCGGTAGCAAATAAATAATTGAAGGTTGAACTTAAACATTGACATGTCATAGCCTGATACATGTAAAAGTCGTATTTTATATGTATTTATTATTTGCGAATTCTGATTGTTAACAATATTTACAAATCATGTTTTGGTGCTTTGTTTTTACTGTTATTCTAATTATTGCACCTTCACTGACCTAGATCAACTATTTACAAACAATGTTTTCGAGTTGCATGTCTTGAATTTGTTAGAGACTGTATATTCCAGATATAACATTTTGTAATCAATCTGCCTTTCTTGTGAATCCTCGCAAACAGTCCAATATAAACAAAATTATTAATGAAATATGTGGTTTGGTAACCCACTTAGAGAAAAATTATGGTCGAGGCATAGTTAACAGTTTTGAAACACCGCTCCAATTACAATTTGAATATTATCCAACATGTGCCATTTGCCAGGCTTTCTTAATCTGATAGAGATTTATCTAGTCAGTATTGTTGTCGGTATTGAGTAACGCAGTTCGCACGACCAAGGTGAGACGCTTGAGTCTGCTAAAATGTGTTATTTGTCAGTTTACAAATTATACAAATTTCGAGAAACTTTTTGTGGTACCTAGTAATAATATTACAAAATAACTAAACCTTTATTATCTTCCTACACTGAGAAATATTTTTTGATTTTGTGAAGTACCGGGATATCAAAAATTATCTTAGTCAAGGGTGGTTGTGGAATTTAAAACGTGTGTCTTACTTTAAATTTTTGAATATGTTTTGTTGTGTCAGAATCTGTCAAGTCATTGTGCTGAAGTTTTCTAATCCAGTTTTTGAATCATGCCTCTTACCACACAGCACAAAATTTTCATGATTGAAGCCTATTTTCGAACGGGTGCGCTAGTTAATGGAAATTGGCAATACAGTCAACGTTTGTGTTTGGACAATTTTCGAGAGCACTTCCCAAACGTGGCAATATTACCGGACAATTTTTATGCACGCCTTACAAATTGTGTTGAAGTGTTTCGCGAAACTGGTTATGTGACTCATAAAAAAAGTGCTGGTAGACCAAGACTTCGTACAGAAGAAGTTGTCAATGACGTTCGTCAACCTATGGAAGAGGAGCCTGCAAAACCTTTGAAACGTCTTTCTCAGGAAATTGGACTTTCTTATGGAACATGTCATAAGATTTTAAAGAAAGACTTGAACGTGCATCCATATAAGATGCAAGCACATCAAGCTCTTCTGCCCGCAGACCACCCCAGACGCCTTGCTTACTGCCATTGGTTTGTCAATAATTTAATGAATGACGATCTTCTGGACTTAACTTTTTTTCTGACGAAGCGTGGTTCCACCTTTCGAGATACATCAATTCTCAAAATATTCGAATGTGGAGCAATGATAACCCTCATGTTTTTACTGAATCGCCACTACATGCTCAAAAAGTTGGTGTTTGGATGGCAGTTTCTCGCAGAAGAATAATTGGGCCAATTTTTTTCGATTTCACCGTCAACGCAGAAAGGTACAGACACAACTTTTTGGCTGAATTTGTGCAACAGTTAAACGATGATGAACTTCGGTACGGTTATTTCCAGCATGACGGTGCAACAGCACATACTACACGAGAATATATTGCTTTCCTCCGCGAGATTTTTGATGACCGGCTGATAAGTTTGCAAACAGAAGTTGAGTTTCCTCCGAGATCACCTTGTTTTATATTGACTATTATATATTTCCTTACTTAAAAAACAAGATTTTCGCAACTCCGGTAAATAATTTTCAAGAACTGCAACAAAGAATTGTTCAGCAATGTGCAACCATAACGCCAGAAATGCTGCAAAACGCTTTTCACAGCATGAGGAGGCGCGTCAACTTGTGCATCGAACAAAACGGGGGACATTTCCAACAATTACTGTAATTTAGTTTTTCTTGTTACTAAAACCGTTATTTCATAATTTGTAGTTCATTATTGTTTTACAACTGAAATAAATAGGTATGAAATTTGTAGGTTATTGATGATATCAGCGTGACAGTGACATAATTATTTCAAATTTAAAGTATACATATTCAAAAATTTAAAGTAAGACACGTTTTACATTCCACAACCACCCTTGACCAAGATAATTTTTGATATCCCGGTATAATGATTGCTGTCGTTTGGTGTTAGAAGTAACTGGCATTTATATGGTCATATACACTTATGTCTATATACTTCGTTATTTTCTATTGAAGAGAGCTGCTCACAAATATTTCCTAAATTTTGCAAATCAATGCACAATGCTTGACCTGAAGAACCTTATAAGAAATATGACAAGAGTTTTCACAATTCTGATTTACATAAACAATGAACCCATGTTCATACATGTGTATTTTAATTTTGAATGAAATGATCACTAGAAGTTAAGAGCAAAAGCAAGATCGAGTTTAATTTAAACAAGCTATAATATGTTATAGATACAAAATTTCGTTCAAGTTCTAGTGAATGACATGTTTGGAACTGAAAATGTAACTAACCTGTCTGAGGTGTTCGAGATCAGCCTTGTTTCCTAGCAGCACCGTAGGCATTTGGTTTCTCAGCTGCAGCACTCTCTGGAGCATGTCCGTGGCTTGAGTGAAAGACTCTCTAGATGTAATGTCATATACCACAACACAGGCGTCTGCCCAGTAGATGGCCTCCTCTGGGAATGCTTTGACGTCGCAGCTGCAGACGTCGACAATTTCAACTTCTAATGCCGAATTGTTCACGTTGAGCGTTTGCCGGTAGAGCAAATCTGGAATAAAGAAACTTATTTTAATTGGAAGCTATAAAAGATTACAAAAAGGAACGAGTATGTCACATATATAGTGAATATAATATAAGGAGACAACTTGAATAAGAGCAATTAACTGTAATCTACAAATGAAAGCTACACTTCAATCATGTGAAGACTCAAGCGCCTAATATGTCAGAAAGGAAACAGATTTCTAGAGAATATAAATTCAGAAAAATGTAAGAAAAATGTAAATAAGACCAAATCACAGGTTATTCTTTGACAGTCACTAGTGGTTAGTACTAGTGCTAACTCCTAGTGCTAAGTGCTAACTAGTGCTAAAATGCTTTAGAACTTTTTTTATGGGAAAACAGTTTTACAATTTACAAGTTCATGTAGTATTGTGCAGTGTTGGAACTTTGCTTCTAAAAAACTATCTGTTTTCGAGGAAAAATTATTTTCATTATCAGTAATTTTCAAATCAAAATAAACTTTGAAGAATAACATTGAAATATTTGTTATCTCACGCAGATTTAATGTGCTTGTTTTTTTGGTAACGGTAATTCTGAAATCCATATTCGTGAAATGTTATTAAACATAATTTTGATTTAATACATTTATATTATACAATTAAATACTTATTTTTAAAAAACTAATATTTTTCCAATTCAATAAATATGTAAGTTATATTTACGAACTATTTAATTTATAAGATACGAATGATTTTACGTTATTATCATAGGTAATATCAGTAAGAAGTAACTAAAATTGAATAGATTATATATTATTATTATTATTAATATATAACATTAGTAATATAAGATATAACGTTTTATATGTCTACATAAATAAATTGTTTCTAAATCTAATCTAAATATTCTGCAATAAGTACGATAAGTATTCAAATTTTATATGAAATTGCTGACCTTGGAGAAATCGAGTTCAGTAACCTACAAATATATCTAAAGAGGTCTCTCCCCTTCCCAGTAATCCCATTTTAATAAAACGTTCTCATTCGGTAAACGTAGTTAAAAAAAGAACAGAAAATCTACAATGGGCCCTTGTTAAAGTGGCACTTAATTCAGTCAAAGGTGTTTTTTGAGACACTTGCCAATTAAATTGATATGGTCTGGAATTTTCAAAGTAACTTTTAATATTTTTTGACGAATATGGAAACGAGATGAACTTTTCAGGGCGTGTATATTCGCTAACGACTTTTCAGAAGCTGTGATTTAGTTGTATATTGACCCCAAAAGTCTGAACTCCTAAAAGGTACAGAATGGAGGCATAATTTAATTTTCTTCAGACATTTAAGTTGTTACGAAGTTTGAGAATTATTACAGACTTGAAACAGCAAAGCAGCCGCGACTGGATTTCCATTTAAGAATTCAATTTGGAAACCGCAAGCGGAATATCGTTGAACAAGCTCCTAAATTTGATTAATATTAGAGCCACATGATGAACAATATCCTTAATCGGTTTTTGTAGTTTTCTTCTTATTCCTGTATCCATTTTTAAAGAAGAGGAACTGGATTTCCCTAACATTACTATTATCAATATTTATACACATTATTTCGTCATTTATTATTAGATTTTTATATTTCCTTTCGTTAACAATGAAAAACAGTGATGTGATATTTTATAAAATAATATACAGGATGTAAAAAAGTGTATGAGACTTGGTACACTTTGAGCCACTACTTGTACAACCAAAAGATTGGTTTTTATTCTGGTTCTAACATACATTTTTGACAAATCGAATGGTGATAGTAAAATTCAACTGAGTTTTGTACACTTTAGATACTTTTACTGGTAAAAAAATTTCTAAAATAAATAAAAACCAATCTTTTTATCCACCGTTCACAAAGGGCTGTAACTCCCTAGGAACCATTTTAGGGTATATGTTCATAGGAAGTTTTATTTTTATATGCATCACCTTTCGAAGTCCGGCGCACTATTTTTTTACACCCTGTTTATACCAAATTTTTTTATTTAATAATTAAGACTCAATAATATGCCCTCACTATAGATGAGTGTGAATCAGATTTTTTTAAAATCACGAATTTTTATTTTACAACTAATTATTTCAACTCATTGGCAAAAGAATTTTTGATGATCATCGAGCTGAGCCACCAACAAAGTATAGACAATATTTGAAATAGCATTTTTAGTTCCACTTCCTATCAAAGGAATACGTGATTTTGGTTTAGTTACGATGTCCGTATAAGATTTCGTTTGATATAGGATCTCCAATGTGGTTAAAACTTTCCACAGAAGGCGATCCTTCGGAAAATTAGGGAAAACTAGGTCAGATCGTAACAAAACACCAAATAAACTCAAATTTAATATAGGTCGTATTACCGAATTGCGACATTTGCCACGTGCCCACCATGACGACTTTCTCCATCTTTACGACTTATTATCTTTCTCGATGTTCTAGTTATTTTTCTTTTTCATGTGCTGCTATTAATACTGTTTTAACAAACATAACTATCATACTTGTTATTACTACTCAACTCAGACTTGAGATTATGTTTTTGAGAAGACGGGAAAATAATTAGTTAAGCCCACTTCTTCTAGGGGAACATGAGAGGATACACGTAATCCCACATAGTTCTAGATTTTGATGGAATCCAATCCTACGAGGCAGTTCTGAGTACATCACGTACAGTGTGTCTCAATTAAAACAGTAACACCTCTGTAGCCTTAGTTTTTTCGATTTAAACCAAATTAATCTCAACACTTTGATGTCACTCTATTTATAACATGTTTAATTCTGATGATTATCAGAACACCATTTTACCTATTTCTTAAACAATATATAGTGGATAATTTTTAAACAAACTGTAATAACTCTAAATGCTTATGCCTCTAGATTAACAATTCAAATAATGTATGTTTCATTTGGCATTTTATTATGAGACACCTTATATAACTAAACAAATATATGTTAAATATGCGCCATGGCATTTTTGATGATTCCGAAGAGAAAAATTCCAGATACAATCGCTGTAAATTTAAATATAAATACGTCAAATTTCTTTCATTTTTAGTCCCATTTATGTCATGTTTCAATTAATTATATAATTCAAATTTATATATTATTTAGTTTTTTTTATGTATAAGACAAACTTTTAATTTTTTTTTTAGAGACAAACAAGAAATTTTATTTTTATATGTGAATAGAATATGACCTTTCAAATGATCGTATCCTCATGCCATTTTAAACAGTTCGTATTTTGAAATATTTTGTAAGGATGTTCTAAATGGTTCAGATGTTAAAAGGAAAAAGGAGAGAGACTGACTTTTGGTCCTCACACTGTAGAGAGAGATTATAATCGGAGTTTGGTTTCTTGTCTTGCATGGAATTATTATATTTGGATTTATACTGTATATCAAGCTAATATCTAAGCAGATATAAAAATAAATATGCACCAGACTTACATTTTCCTGGAAAATCGATGCCTACTTTAATCTTTTGTGTCTCTTAACGCTATTAGAACAAAACGGAATGAAATAATTCCTGTTCTCAAAATGGTGGCGTGTTGTTATCAATACTGAGTTACGAAATTAATTTTCCAGCCGACTGCCAAAAATTTCCGTCTGAAACACGGAAGTTGACAGCAAAAATGCCAAGCACTTTAATGCTGCTCCTATATTTCAAAATTTGTGTATATAGTAAATAACGTTGTTGCATGCCTGGACAGTCATTAGCGACATTCTATTAATAACCGTTTAAGCGAGAGCTAAGAAAGAGTGAATTATTGAGGCATACTTCGAATACTCTACGTTGTGCCGGGCTGGAACATGGTTTTATATGAAAAACTTAATTTTAATACCATATCAACTAATTTAGGTTACCAAATAGAAAGACGTGCAACTGTTTCTTGTAACTGGTGTTAAATGGTGTAGCTGCATGTTTCAGAAATATCACAGAAACACTGAAATGAACAGTTACAGTACTGATACTTACGTAATATCTAGGTAGGTACGTAGTAGGTCAGAGTCAATCTTTACTAGGGAGATATACAAGGTTATCATAAAGTAAGGGCTATATTTCTGCTTATTATGTATTTTTAACAAATTAAGTTAATAACAGGATGTGAAAGAAATTCGATTGCTTAAATAATGGGATTTCTTATGTCCAACAGTGGTTAACGCAAATGTTCGATATATCGTCCATTTTGCTGCTGTACAATCACCAACCGTTCCTCCAAATTGTACACAACACACAACATTTTTCAACATTTCTGGTTGAATTGCAGCAATTTGCTCCCTAATAGAGTCTTTTAATTCTTTCAACGTTGTTGGTCGCGTTTTAAACGCCACATTTTTTAAATAACCTCACAGCCAGTAATTCGCTGGGTTAAGATCAGGCGATCTTGGAGGCCCTGAATTTACAAAATATCTGCTTATAACACGATTTTGAAAACATTAGTTAAAAATTCTTTAACTGGTTGGTAAATATGCGGGGTTGCTCCATCTTGGAGCCGTGGAATAGCATAATCTCGTAACATATGCTGGTATCGTTCACCAGTAACAGATACAGATACACCCTAAAGATATCCATTCGGTGTCTCCTCAAAAAAGTATGGTCCAATGATAAAATTACATGTGAAACCGCACAACACGGTGACTTTCTTGTCATGAAGACCTTCCTGAACAATTTTATGTGGATTATCTGTTGACCATATTTGACAGTTTTAGTATCTCCACTATTTAGAGAGAAATGGGCCTCATCTGTCCATAAAATACGGGATAGAGTAGAAGAATCATCATACCTGATAGGAAAATCTGCATAATTTAATTCAAACAGCAGTTTAAGTTTATAGGGATACATTTTTAGGATTTTGCGTAAAATTTGCCAAACCATGATGTATGGCATTTGCAGTCGTTCACTAATCGTGTAATCACTAATTCTTGGTCTTCCTGATCTCGGTAGGTCAGTTACAGACCCTGATCTTTCAAATTTGCTAATAAAATTACGCTACGTTTTCATTTAACAGGACCCTGCTCTCAAACCCATTTTCATACGAAATCTTCGTAATCCAGTAGTGTAATTTTGCCGCATTATAGATCCATGTTAGTAAAGTTTAAATTGTTTCAATTTACGTTTACGTGAGTTTTATTTTGAGAACAATCTCTAAATCGCAGTGATTACGTTTGACAGTTGTATCAGCAGTTGACACAACTCTTTTGTTTTCCATAGATACAGCAAAATCCAATTATTGAAGCAACTAGATTCCATTTACTTTTGCTGCTAGCTTCTTGATTTCTTAACATTATATAAGATTAAAGTATACCCCTTACTTTATGATGACCCCATATATAAATCCAAGAGAGTAATATGTCAGGTAAAAGGATATCATATCTTTAACATGTCACGAGTATTACTGTATAGGTGCTCTTTTTTAGACATATTATATCTCGTTCTTAGAGAAAAACTTTATATTAAAATGTACTCCTGTAGACATGTCTATATAGACGAATAAGTAAAAATATTCAAGATGTTCCCTTTACATAAGAAGTTTACATTTATTTTTTATCTTTCTTTATACCTTATATAATCTTTTTTCTCCAATGTATGAAGTATATAATGAACACGATGAAGTAATAAAAATGAAACGCTGGAAAAAATGTACAAATAATAATCTTTGATCTTCGATTAAAAACCTATGGGTGTAATAAGAAAGTCTAAGAAAAGGTCCCTCTCCCAATTATAAATATAAAATGAATGTCTGGGCTCATATAAATAAATTAGGGTATTGATTGAAATTGCCTTCCGATAGGTATTCAAATATCAAATCCTTGATATAATTTGCTCCAATTCTCGAACAAAAAAAGGTTTTCTCGTATAGACACACAGATAAAAATAACTTTGTCTCGTTACCCATATTTCTAACATCTCAACTTTTAAGTAAAGTTCGTTAAAAAAACCTCTTTAATAAGCTATATTAAAATGTGTCTGTGCCTAAGAAATTTAATATAACCTACCCCTTAACTTGTGGAGAAAATCAAGTGTAACGGATGAGTCGTTGCTAGGTGACGAAACTTTTAAATTTATATTAACATAGGTCAAAGTTTAATCAAATTGAAGAGAGGTTTAATATAAGTACACGGAGACAAATAATTTAGATACTAAGGATGAAACAGTCAAGTTGTTTGTCGTTATTTATTTTTTTATGTTTTCCGTGTCAGGAAGTTCGTTTTTCTTTGACGTAAAGTAAACTTTATGCCCATTAGAACAATAGCGAGGCATCAGTGTTCAAAATATATAAAATTAGGCACTTCAAAACACTTGAATACAATTGTCTTTACTTTATAACTATATTACCAAGACCACCACGTACAGGGTAAATTTTTCTAGGGTAATAAGTATGTGTAACCTTATTTTTATACATTTGATAATTATTTTTAAACGTGAAAAACGCGTAACGCTGGCAACCATTTAAAGGATATAACTATTTGCTGGTGGTATCACAAGCACGTAACCAATGCGATATTTAAAAGAATATGTACAAACCGAAGAATTTCATACAGTGCCAAAACGAATTTAAGTAACATACGAAATAAATTAGTTGAAAAACAAATGATTCCCACGTCCGGATATGACAAATCTAGCTAGAAACCCGCTAAAAATATAATATTTATTTTGAGTGTATGTGCTTTCATAAACTGCATTTTACGTTATCCTTTGAAGTGTGCTCTGATAATTAGTCGATTATTGAGACGTGCTTAAGATCCTATACAATAAGTAGGTATTATACAAACAACTTGTTATATGTGACTAGATTTGATCTAGTATGTTATAAATCAGGGGTGGCCAAGCTCCTTGATAGTCCGAGCCATTTTTACTAATATTTATATTATGCCGAGCCATACTATGAAACAAATTTAGTTAACTTACCAAAAATTCCAGATTACAAATTATATCCGTAGCAAAAGTTATACAAATTGTTTACTCCAGAGTAAAATGTCAACTGTCCGTTGCAATGAAAGTTTACAAATTCAAAATCGGTTTGGAGTCCGTCGATTACGGACGATTACGCCACTGTTTATGTTCGTTCGCGCAGTTTTCGATGAGTCATAGCATTCTTAACTTGGACGGAAATGAAATTTTTTACAACGTTGCACTTAGTCTTTCATATTTGTCGTCAGTAATTTCAAAGACATTTTGAAACACAGGGAACGATAATAATTTTTTAAAATATAATAGCACAAAAATTAAAAGGGTACATTTAACGAGAGCCACAAATAATTCTTCAAAGAGCCGCATGTGATTCGCGAGCCGCAGGTTGGCCACCCCTGTTATATACCCCTGTTACTGTATTTTAGTTTTTCTCTTAAATCATTGACTTGAGGGAAATACTGGACTACGTTTCGTAAAAACTGAAGGAAGATCGAATTAGAAAGAATATTTGCTTAATTGTAATTATAAATTCAGTGTTTAAGTGAACCTTGTTTCAGATTGAAAACTTTAAGTTAGGCTGAGATATCATGGCATGTCTGTTCTAATTTCAATGGATACGGACACAGGTATTCGAATTCCGTTGAGATATACACGTAAGTGAACCGGGTCGAACAAATATAGGCCCTGGTCATTAATTACATAAATTAGCTCTGTAAGACAACTTAATAAAATATACTATGCTATTTAGAAGATTAATGTTCTGAAATATGGAATGACGAGAGGACTGTTTGAGACTTGTGAGATTTTAATCACGACGGCACACTATTGGCACACTAAACAAACCTAGTTATTGTTTGTAAATTACTTGTGGCCGAGCTCCGGGATTCAAAAAACGGTCATATGGGAATAAGCAGCCTAAAGATAATAAAAAAAAGGAAATAGCAGTATTCAAATAAATGTTTCAAACTTTTCAAAATTCCCCTAAAATATTACTTATACAAAATATGATAAATATAAATATTCTCTATAATTATTTATTTGTGGCATCACCCACATATTCTCTCTTTTATTCTATTGTACCACACCACTAAAAATATACAAAAATATTATAGTAAACAGTTGAAGCGTTGGTTTTTCTGAAATCTAGTGTGACCTAACTAAAAACCAAATTCTTATTTGGAATACCTTCTCATTGACGATTAGGAAATTCTATGTATTTATTGCGAAACGTCAATAACACTACTTGTTGAAAATATGTATAGTAAAGACCAGAATTAAGCAAAGTGGAATAACCTCGCCGATCTGGTAAAACGCGGTGATGCATGGGCGTGCATATTCTGTTTTACCATTGGGCACATTCCAGTTAATATATACTCGTATACTATTCTATAAAATACTTCTAGTATATGCACTTCCACTTTTTTAACTAACACAAATAAGTATAAACACTGACACAAAGAATAAATACACTGATAATTTTACCACAAATTTTTACCGTTAAGAAACGCGCGCGAAATAACCCAACATCATGCCACTGTTTCCCTACTACCTCGAGCGCAGTCGCTTGTTGGTTCCTGATTCGACCAATCAACGTCGTTGAGGATCAGAGAAAAGAAAGCGTAAATGCAAGAATATGTGTGTTAATCTCCTTTTGAAAATCATACTTGTTACAAAAATCTTCTGTGGAAAATACCCAATAATAAAAGGAAGAATATAATATAATACAATAAATAAATATTTCAACAATATGGAATTGCATATTGCAACAATATGCATATTTTCAGTATGCAATATACTTAATACCTACAAAACTTTTTTAGATTTCTAAAAGTAGAAATAAGAGATTACTAGAAGTAGATTTATCTTTACAAAAACAAGTTTCTCTTTCATCTAGGTTTCGCATCCTTGTATATATCATCAGTACGCTGGCGTGACTATTTTTGTTGCATCACAGTGCGAAATAAGATTATCAAAAATGACAGTGGTACAACAGAAATCCGCCAAAGGACGCAGAGAAATCAATGAACTGCAGTGAGTAAGTGAACCAACTGTGTAGGCAGAAAAGATCCTTCAGATACAATTTAGGGAGGTCGGCTATTTTAACATAATATTATCTTCCTGAATTCCACTGTCGAAGTAAATGAGGGGCTGCTATCTGTTAATTAGATTATGATTCAATTTAGACGCTTGATATTTATCAAGACGATAATTTTCTTGCAAACAAATTGATATTTGGCCTGGATAATATATTAGAACTCATACTAAATGCACGTTTTGTGTTATTTAATAGAACATTCCTATTTTTAGAGAGTAGACTGTGTTAGTTTATGTTTTCTAGAAATAAACAGAGAGACGGTGCGGTCGAGTGATTAAGTCTAAATTATTTAAGAACTGTCGAAAGTCTGAGCTGGAGATCGTAACTGCATCTCTATATATGCAAACATCAATTAACATATTTAAACCTTGCAGTATTAGCTTCAACGTCTATGTCAAATAGAAATGCAATGAGTAATGCCTACCAATCACTAATAGTCTATTCATAGGGTTACTAGAGATCATGTCTTCAAGGAAAATACTGCATATCATCAATCGCAAGGTGATTCGATCTAACCTCCTGATAAACTAATTTGAGAGTTATGCAAGAAAAACAGCAGATGTATTTCTTTATAATGTATTTTTCATGGTGTATTTTCTTCATAGAAACTAAAAAGGTAACTAAAAGTGTTTAAGGTGTTTTTGTGTATAAACGCAATCTTATATTTTAGACATTTAGCAAATATTTATATTTTAAATCTTTCCTTGAGAATTCGATATATTCATACCTTAGAATTATTACTTGCTAGTATTTTCACTCTTGAAATTACTAATTTTGCAATTTGGTATACTTTTTATTTCAATATAAAAGTATCAGTGCACTTTACCGCCGTAAACTAGAATGTAAATAATGGATAAGTTTATTATCGTATTCCTTAAAGTTAATTTTATAAAATTAATATGCTTATAAAGTATAGACGAAGGCAACATAAATTGTTAGACAAAGTAGATATTGTTTGTACAATAATAGAAAGTTACTAAACCCCGACGCATATATCATTAAAACTTGATGACACTTTGTTTTGGAATGAACTCTGGCAAAAAACAAGTAATCGTTTGGCTAGTTTTCATACCAATAACTCTTATATTCTTCATATTGCTCATCTTAAATGGAGTTATTACACCGTTAATATTTATTATCATAAATAATGGAAGAATCCAAAGCTATTTTTCAAAATAATTCTTAATGTATAATTAACTCCTATAACGTCATAAATTTTGGCTTATGCCAATTTTTGCGCTCTGCACTATACTCATTGTAAGTGCGCATTTTTGCGAAAATTAATTTTATGGATCAATAATCTAGAAAAACCTATATTTTTTAATGGAAACAACAAACTCCGGATTTTGTAAAACTTATGATCGCTGATCTTTAAAAGTAAACCAAACCGATAACATTTGGCTGTGAGAATTATTTGTTTAAAACTGCTAATAAATAATAATAAATTTTGTTAAGACTCATCAAACATATCTTTGCATAGGTATAGGTACCTATTACAGCGTTCGGGCTGATAAATCAAAGCTTTTGTAGTAAACTTTGATGGCATTCAACGAATCCATTTCTGGTATTGGTACAATACGACGTGTGGATTCGTGCCATTCATTTTTTAAAAATAACGCAAGTGTGTGACGTTCATAGACGTCACAGTTGTGATTACATTCATGGAAGATTCAAATTGTTTACTACAGAAAATATGAATATTTGTACAGCAATCTGGTGGCGTAAAAAGTTGTACATCATGATGATCTTGAAAATGCGTTACTTAAAGGCCTGTTTATTAAATTCCCTGAATAACTGAAAAGTTCTGTTTATACTTTTTACAGTAACTGGAGTTTTTCTATTGTAAAATTGAATTATAAGACTTTATTATTTTATAACGTATATATTTAATACCTCTATTGCTAAAATGATACACTGGTATCGTATAAACAAACATGTTTCTTTTCCCAAACAGTAAAACGTAATAGTTGTAGGATATTGAATCTTGAAAGGAAAAAGGGGACAGTCTTCTATCTTTTAGAATATTGAAAACTAATTGTCTCTATATCTAATGTATTTACTTTTGTAAACTTACAGATGTTGCTGAAACGCATCATACTATAGTGTAAAATCAGACTTTTCAACCATAACTACACATTTAGACGTGAAAATGAAAATTGCTGAATAATTTAGTTATTGTTAGAAAAAACAGATGATACTGGCATTAATAACATTAGGTTTTTAGTATTAATTCATACAAATATCCATGATCACGTGTGTGCAAGGATTAAACGGCCAACTACATGTTAAATTTTATAGTACTAAAAGTACCTGTATGATATATTAAAATAATTTGATTTCTTTATTCAGTGATGAATTTAACGCGAAACAGGTATCTGCACTTGAATTTAAATTTAGAATATATTTTGGCCCGGTTCAATCTGCGGCTATGTAGCCAATTTTTTGGGTCCGTAATTATATCAGGTGTTTACGCGACAGCTCTAGCAGACTGGAGAACATTAAAAATAAAAAACCGCTCAAATACGCTGGTCTAATCCCAACTTTATTATGTAAAACACAAGCGATGCTATTAAGTACATAAAATTCGATAGATTAATTTTTCGCAAGTGAAAACACTCGTTTAAATAAATCTCCATTCAGTATTCAATTGAAACCGTGCGTTCATAGATACAAACAAGAAAAAAGGCGAGACGCAAATTAAATGCTTTGTCAGAAACGGAATACCAAACCAGATTCGATAACATACGAAACAAAATTTTCCTTGTTATTTTTCGAATATCGATTCCATTACGCTTCTTTTACATGGGGACAAAAGATGTATGCTCAATTGGTAACAAAATTTATAGGTGTAGCTTCCTTATAAGCAAGTACTAATATAAAGTATTATAATAAATATAAATAAGTATTAATGAATTAATAAACATATAAGAACTGAAATATTTATTAAACATCATTAGATATGCGTCTTTATCGTATGGTAATATTATCCACCCTAATAGTGCTACTTCATATAAAAATATAAGCTCTTGTAGCCTTGAGCCGATGTAACGGATTTGGTGTACTTTATTCTAAGATTTACATATGCTGTATTACGGTAAACAAAAAAGATGTAGCGGCCTAGATTTGAATTAAGTTACCCGTAATAAATTGTTATTTAAATAAAAACAATTTTTCCATATAGCTAATACCTATATCTATATGGATCTACAGACGAAGACATCTTAATATTTTGGTAGATTTGTAATAATATACAAAAATTATTGTGTATGGTAAAATATGGCTTTTCAAAACACAGTTTTCAATTTTCTAGTACTCATAAGCTTTCCAGTGGTTCCCCAAAGGTCAAGTTAAGTTACACGAATGTTTAGATTACCAATTACCATTACCACAATACTAACACTTCTACATACAATCATGATCAAAAAAACATACAAACCCGCTTTTATAAGCTAGTGTGTAGTTCCTTTCGCATTTATATACGAAAGACTTAAAATTTAGATTAAAGTAAATACTGCACTGTGAGTTAGCCAATGTATCTACTTCATTCAAGTATAGGAAGCCAAATTTTAACCCTCAATATAACTTCAAATTTTATATCGCGCTGTTCAATTTACTATGCTGCAAAGCAAATAACAGAATCACACCAGAAAACAAGGTTTGCCAGAATCATGCAAATATAAACATAAATAGTTAATGTTCTTACCTGTGTTACTCCTGTATTCCCCAATGAAGCGTCTGGTTAGATACCGAACTGTCAATGCTGAAAATATGAATAAATAGTGATAAAATAACATAAGTTTTTCGTATATACCATTTTCAAATGAATATGACATAAGTTATACTTGTAATAAAATGTATGAATAGAAATAAGAAATATAGTTCATGGTCTAAGAACAGCTAGGATTATTTTGTGGAGAAGAAAGCACCCGCTGTTGTTCAATTTGGATAGAGACAAGAAAAAGGAGAATGTTATTTTTGTTAACTTTGCTTATCAGTTTATCCAAGAAATGGAACTCTCGATTATATTTTATCCATCATATAAAAGTCTATGGATCAATTGCAGCGTATCAATATAGATTTTAATCTATCTATGTGCCTCATAATATGTCTGACACATAAATGAAGAACTAGGTTAAGGGCAAGCGAGGATGAGATAATTTAATTTATATTGCTAAAAGCAATTATTAATCAAAACATTCTTAGGTATAAATATAATGCAGAAAATCAAGCAATTTCATCACTCGTGAAAAGTGCGGCGAAAGCTTCTAGTTTAAAAATATAAATAGAAAGGTAACGACAGCAGTACCTAATGTTGGCAGGAATATATCTAGAAGATTTAATATATTTTTATTATTATTATTATTATTTTTTTTTAATTATTAAAATTCTTTGTTGGAGAATCTTATTACTAATAAAACTGGTCTGATGGCCAACCATTAACTTTCTTCTAATAATCTTACAAACTAAACATTTATTAACTAAAGTTCATTCAACGATGTCTCTGCAATCTTCGAACAAGATGTTGGTTGTTCAGCAGCTGAAGAGCTTCTTCATTGATGTGGAGGTGAAGTCTGGCCTAATGTTTGCCAGCAAACCTTTTGATCTCAGCTTTAACCATTGGGATGTTAAGGCCTCGATGCAAGTCGGAGTTACGTATGTACCATAGAGCGTCTACTATATTACGCAGCACTTTGTTCTGGAAAGTCTGAATTGTTTTAATATTACTATTTCTGGCACAACCCCAAAGTTAAATACCGTATAACCAAACTAGGTTAGAGATCTGATTATAGATTAGTATCTTATTATGTATTGTGAACTTAGAATTTCTTCCAAACATCCAATAATGCTGTCTATATTTCAAACCAAGTTCGGTTTTTTCTTCTTCACATGTTCTTTCCACTGAAGCTTGGCATCCAGGGTCATGCCTAGGTATTTGGCATTATTCTCATTGGGCACAACAGTACCATTACCATTAATATCCAAGGAATAAGTGTTAACTAGTCTTTTGTTGGTAAAGTTAACATGAATTAATTTGAGCTCGTTTAGCTTGATCTTTATTTATTTTAATTATTGACTCGAAATTTAAGGAGTATATCTACATCATAATTAAGTGATAACTCACAGAATGTCTGTTTGATATTTAGCAATAATTTTATCATTTTGTTAGTCAATTTTGTTATAAAAAGAGAACACTGATAATAGGTATATACAACAATTGTCCAACCGAATGATCAATTGTAAACAATCCTGAGTTTGCTTGTCTATTTATAATTATGTATCTTAGAAACAAAGTCCTGAACAGTAAATATAAATTGTAGGCAACTAACAATTTACTTTTACTAAGGTAAAATATATTTAACAAATTTTTATTAGATTCTGTAGACACTGAAGTTTTATTTGGCTATTATTTTTTGCATTCTGCTCAGAATTTCTTGCAAATTCTGACTACGTAGGCACTTAAGTAAAAATATATAAAAAGAATGTGTACTGTGTCTGGATTATATCTATTTATAAAGGTTATAAATTTTTTTAATGATATATGTAGTTTTAGATGTTATTTGTTCACTTTTATAAATGTTTATACATTCTTTAGATATTTAGGAAAAAATTAACTAAAGCATACATTTTTGTAGTAATAATTCAATGATTTATTATTATATTTAGTTAGTACATTATTAAATTACATTAAATAGCATTACTTAATTTTTAATATAACTATTATTATGAAAATCATATGAAAATTATGAAAACATTCAATGTGGATTTTACAGTAAAAAATATTAGTCTCTTTGGACCGAATTTTCGAATGAAAATTTTAGCAGACATTTACATATCGTGATTCTTTTTTTATGCAAATTTATTACTCATCAAATTCGCAATAATTCAATAATTGCGTATGAAATCGCGGGAAAACGATTTTTATCACATATTTTATTTCATTCGTTGATTCGCGTACTTCCGGGCGTTGGTTTAACTTTTGACGTTAAAGCACATGAAATAGTGTTTTAATTAACGGCAAATTTTATTGCTCCCAGAGAAATGCAAATAACAAATCCCTGTGTACATTTTCAATGCTCTTATGTGTGGGAGTACCATAAATTGTGAAATAATATTACACCAGCCTACAATAAAAACTAAGCGCACAATTTTTTTATATATATAGGTATGTCGTGATGCGGTGTTAAGCTATTATTATTATCTATAATAATTCAGATTAGATAGTATAAAATTGAATAACGAAGCTACCGGAAGCTGTACTTGATCAAGACTCTGAAGTGAAACTTTCTTCTGTTATAACAATCGAAAAAATGTGTCATCACTGAGTAGTCGTCAGTGGTTAGATATTTTTAAAATTATTATATTTACCAGTATTTATTAAGACACATTTAAATAATTATGATCTCATACAACTAGAGAAAAAGTATAATCCTATTCGAGGGTTGTTAACAGCAAAACCAATACACATTGTATACAATTTCTATTACCATTACAGGTGGATTTTATTTTGGGCAACTAAGTACTATGTATTTTATAAACAGATCATGTAACGGGATGTATAGTAGCTTTTACGACAGAAGTTCAATAAAAGCCAAAACATAAACAAAACGATTTTGGAACTCAAGTTTGTTTCACTTATTTGCTAAGAATACAAATAAATGCAGTTACACTGTTAGACATAGATAAACTAAATGCTTGTGTATATAGGTCAGTTATATGCTAAGGAAAAATGTGTTAAACTCTACAAAATAGTGTGGAATTCTTATACATAGATAGATAAATAGCTCTTTATTGAACATTTTGCATTGTGCTCACATTTATGGCAAGTCAAATTAATTATAGATCACAGTGTATACCGTGTATAGATTACAGTAAAAAATATAGATTACAGTGTACGCATATGTATATACTTATTGTACCTCATTTTAATTTGGAACATTATTGGTACACTAGTGGTGAGCAACATACAGCATAGTGTCCTTTTGCTACTATCCGCCTGACACATGAAGATGCCGGAGTAATGCAATGCCAGTCGGGGCACATGGCCCTTGGAGTAGTTGTTTTCGGCATCTCCTTCAAATACTATTGGTACAGTATTAAGAAGAGCATAGAAGGTATAAAAAGGTTAAATGTACAAATATGTATGCCGCTATATTTAAATTTTGAATACTTCAAATATAAAGATTAGAACCGCTATAGAGATAGATAAGTATTTTCGAAATTTATTAGAGCAAGAACTTTGAACAGGAGTTTAACGTTTTACCTATTGCACTGTCATTTCGTTTAAAATGGGTATACGTAAAGATTTCACTGAATAAATTGTGGACCGAAATTTTTTTAAACGTTAAGCGATTTTCATTAATCGAACTACAAAAAATATATTTAAATTGCGTTTTATTTGTAGGTATCTATCCCTTTCTACATGAAATATATATGACATATATATAAATAATTCAGATAAAGCTATGCAAAAAATATTAATTTCATTTAATTTCAACAGAATTTTTGGGCTGTTTTTATTTGAAATTCGTATTCTACGTAATAATTTATTTACCGAGCAGCTATACAGTATCGCTATCACTAGAAATTATTTAAACAAACAGTTGGCTGTTACAATGAGATTCTACTGATATGAAATGTATTCACAACACGTTTGTCTCTCATCTCCCAAAGTTAAACTTTCGACGGTGGCGTTTACAAAGTCCCCATAAATCTATTTTTATTGGTTTGAAAAGAACAGACAAGGGATCTCGGTGCCTTGCTCTTTTTAGAAGTGCTTTGAGGCTTAGAGCAATTCAAGGAATGCCTGAAATATATCATGTACGAAAGTACTTACTCGGCGCATACATATTTCGTGTTTATACAAAAACTGTAATGGATCTTGTAAACATTTTAACGTGAGAAAACTAGAAAAGTGAATCATACAAAATTAGAAACTAACACCAAAAGTATTGTCCTAATTTTTCAATTAGTTTATGAAGTTTTGATATAAATTATATATTGTCTTTTATATATAGTTTAAAATTATATGGTTATGACTGGTATATGGCTAATAATGGTCCAATATAACCAATAATAGATACTGTTTCGTTCCTGTTAGAAATTTTGGAGATGGTGAAGTTATGCTGGGTATTGCATCCATGTTAATAAGTTTCAACTGGAATTTAAGAGCTATAAAAACATGTAAGTACATAGAGAGCCTGATTTTAAGAATGCAATTAAGGTTCAAATGCAGTCCAAAATAAATGAGCACATGTTACGGAAAATTGGAGAAGAAATCGGAGATGCAGACAATCTCGTGAATTCCTAAATACTCCTGATAAAACTAGGACGACTTGGCCAGTTAACTGAGCATTTCAGGATTGAAAAACCTCTATCTTTCGTGTCGGCAAAGGAGGAATTTACTCTTCCAGATTATAGGGAGGGTGAAGGGGCATATTGCCGTTGGTATCAAGGAGCTGCAGAGCGAAAAGGTGAAGTAAAAAGTAGAAATAAAAATTAATGGTCTGTTTTCTTACCTGATTTTCCGACATTCGATTTTCCAATAACAGCGATGCGAACCTTTGGCATATTACTCTTATCTTCGGTTTTCATTTTCTGGAAAAAATAATACTCATTTAGTAAACCCAATATTCTAATCGATATTCCTAAATAGATAATGACAGGCACAGACAATGGTTTAGCTTATCTGAGATAAATGACTGAACATCTGATTTTTTTACCTGATAAGAACATAATCTATTCGAAGCTACAATATTATAGTTTGTACACATTTTTATGAATGGGAATTTGTATTTTTACGGAAAAATGTATTACGCGCAATAACGAAAATTTATTTCATCTGATGTACCGTATTACATTCTTAAAAATGATACCAACATTTACAAATAATTTCAAGCACAATATGTAAAGCTTCAAGCTTCATTCCATATTTATATATTAGGCACTAAATGTATAATAATCAATAAGTAGATTGTAAAACTTGTCATTGAGAATTTTTCCGTTAGCAGTTCCAGATATTTTTAGCAGTTTTAAAACAGAGTACGGATATAAACCAATTTAATGCAAATTCCAACCGATTTAAAAGTAAAAATATTTATATGTGCTTTTTGGCATGTATAGATTTGATTCACATCTTTCCTTTGTTTAACTCTATCCGCATAGTGGAAATAAACATAACCTTATGCTTTGAATAGTGAATGGGATACAAATCCGATTCATGAAATAGGTGTCATAAAAACTTATTTTACTCTTTCAACTACAAAGATGAGGGGCTCTATAAACCTAAATTGTTTAATACTTCCGTTCAATTACAACTCGGGGGGAAATGTTTTAATGAAATCACCTACTATTATAAAAACAATTTAACGTTTTATTGATTGTTTAACCTATTTCCTTCCTTTTCGATGTCTTTGATTGTATGCCGCAGCCTGGAAAATTCAAAATAAATAGGAAATTATTCTCTGTAAAAACAAAACTAAGCAGAAGCTGTAAATTGCAAATTTTTGTTGCGCAGAAAAATTTTAATTTTCAGCAAAAAGAAAAATCATTGAAGAAAATAATTTTATTATTTTTTTTAAGTAAAGCTGGTATTTCTAGACATAGTTACATCCTCGAGAAGTAACTCTTTCCCAGGTAAGTTTACTATTTTTTGGGATATTTTTCAGGTACTTTTTATTATCTCCATGCAGCTCATCAAGAAAATCAATAAAACAGCTACCATATCCATACAAATAGATAAGGTATCGCTATCATATCTGTATCGCATTTCAGATAGACCATATTCATTTTCAGTCGACCATTTCGTGATTGAAGATAATCTATCATGTAAAAGCTTCTGAAGTAGACACGCAATCACGATTATTCCTCGTGATACCTTCTACCTATTTTATCACTAATCAAGCAATATAAATACTGGAATAAGTACTTAGGTGAATAATTCAGTTATCGCTGAAATTAACTCAATTGTAACAAAGCTTCTGTAGTTCCCAGTAAAATAATACCGGGATATCAAAAATTATCTTGGTCAAGGGTGGTTGTGGAATGTTAAAACGTGTGTCTTACTTTAAATTTGAAATAATTATGTCACTGTCACACTGACATCATCAATAACCTACAAATTTCATACCTATTTATTTAAGTTGTAAAACAATAATGAACTACAAATTATGAAATAACGGTTTTAGTAACAAGAAAAACTAAATTACAGTAATTGTTGGAAATGTCCCCCGTTTTGTTCGATGCACAAGTTGACGCGCCTCCTCATGCTGTGAGAAGCGTTTTGCAGCATTTCTGGCGTTATGGTTGCACATTGCTGAACAATTCTTTGTTGCAATTCTTGCAAATTATTTACCGGAGTTGCGAAAATCTTGTTTTTTAAGTAAGGAAATATAAAATAGTTCATAATTGTCAAACAAGGTGATCTCGGAGGAAACTCAACTTCTGTATGCAAACTTATCAGCCGATCATCAAAAAACTCGCGGAGAAAAGCAATATTTTCTGGTGTAGTATGTACTGTTGCACCGTCATGCTGGAAATAACCGTACCGAAGTTCATCATTGTTTAACTGTTGCAGAAATTCAGCCAAAAAGTTGTGTCTGTACCTTTCTGCGTTGACGGTGAAATCGAAAAAAATTGGCCCAATTATTCTTCTGCGAGAAACTGCCATCCAAACACCAATTTTTTGAGCATGTAGTGGCGATTCAGTAAAAACGTGAGGGTTATCATTGCTCCACATTCGCATATTTTGAGAATTGATGTATCCCGAAAGGTGGAACCACGCTTCGTCAGAAAAAAAAGTTTAGTCCAGAAGATCGTCATTCATTAAATTATTGACAAACCAATGGCAGTAAGCAAGGCGTCTGGGGTGGTCTGCGGGCAGAAGAGCTTGATGTGCTTGCATCTTATATGGATGCATGTTCAAGTCTTTCTTTAAAATCTTATGACATGTTCCATAAGAAAGTCCAATTTCCTGAGAAAGACGTTTCAAAGGTTTTGCAGGCTCCTCTTCCATACGTTGACAAACGTCATTGACAACTTCTTCTGTACGAACTCTTGGTCTACCAGCACCTTTTTTATGAGTCACACAACCAGTTTCGTGAAACATTTCAACACAATTTGTAAGGCACGCATAAAAATTGTCCGGTAATATTGCCACGTTTGGGAAGTGCTCTCAAAAATTGTCCAAACACAAACGTTGATTGTATTGCCAATTTCCATTAACTAGCACACCCGTTCGAAAATAGGCTTCAATCATGAAAATTTTGTGCTGCGTGGTAAGAGGCATGATTCAAAAACTGGATTAGAAAATTTCAGCACAATGACTTGACAGATTCTGACACAACAAAACATATTAAAAAATTTAAAGTAAGACACACGTTTTACATTCCACAACCACCCTTGACCAAGATAATTTTTGATATCCCGGTATTATTAATCAGCAAACTTTCGATGTATGATTGGGTTTAATTTAATACAATTGCTAACAGATACATATTTTCATACATTCACCTATCTAATGTGACCACCGTTTATCAGTATGGAATTTGAGTTTACGCACAATATCGCACGTACTTTTCACAGTATTCAAATTCAATAATTAAACGTTTTTTCTTTGAAAGCACGTGAGCATGCAAATTGGAATGGGAGTCACGTGAAAATTAAATAATGATCTTTCCATTCACGCAGCGATACAATAACTATATTTTTATCAAAAGAAATGTTTATGTTCGTATATGGGGACGAAGTTAGGAGTTTTCGTTCAAAGTTCAAGGCCAATCGACAGCGGAGTCGCGATGGAGTGACGCAATACATATAGTGAAGCAGATGAAACCTATACCATCTTGTAGAGCATGTTTAGGAACTATGTGGTGTGACCTACTAATTTTTTTAGTTGGGCAATTTTTTTTAAATGGCCTTAGAGTGCGTTATCTGCACAATTCAAAAACATATGTTTCTGAGTACATTCATCGCCATTAAAAAAACACGGCTAGACTTACTGCCCTGAAATTTTAACCACCTATGCACAAAACGTAAGCGGTTCGAATGGTCTAAATTCTTTCTTGATAGTGCATCTATATATGACGTAAAGTTAAAACTTCTAAAATTATGCATGATAAACTTCGATATGCGGTTATATTATATTGAAAAATATTTAAAAAAGAGTTTGGGTTCATATCTGTAACCCTTTTCGAATTATCGAATGTTGAAAAAGCGCTCGCGTTTATCAGAGTGAAGTATTACGGCGCTCAGGCTTATAGCGCGAATACTGGTACCTCTAGATGTCTAAACCTAGAAAGGGCCGAGTTATATCGGCCATTTTACTCCACTAATATAGATAACGTATCGCTCGACCGGCGAACGGTGTGAAAAGTAGTAGGGAAGTGTTCAGTTATAATACCGTACTCGCTTGGTGGAGTAGCATCTCATTTGTTAAGACGATTAGCGCGCATATAATTATATTTCATATGTGGAGTTATCATTTTCAATGTCTCCGATGGTTGCAAAGATTGCGAAATCCGTGAATTTTTTGCCGCATTAGTTTAATTTCACTTTCCAAAAAATGTGCACGAACTATTGGTTTAATTATTGCTAGTCTTAGATTTTATTCTAGAGTAAAACTTTAGGTCTGCTGAATTTGCAACTTAAGAATAAATTTGGTAAAATAACTGTACATACCTATAGACTGAATCATTAAATAATATCACATCTAAGTGGTGTGACCGCATGGTCACTAGTATAGTTTATTTTGAAATTACATAAACCTACTTAATAAATGAAAGAAAAAGTTGTTCCCTAAATATACATTATTTAATATTTTCTTGGACTCTAAGTTATTGATACAATTGCAATATTGAAGTCAGTTTTCTCTGCCTCTTCATATATAGATATTCCAAGGTATTTAACTTTCATATGTCACGGTTTACTGATTTCTTTTGAAGGATAATTATAAAACCACATTTATTTTCCAAATACTACTACATAAAAACTATTACTATTATATACTATAAAACGAACGGAAAATGCTGTTAAGCTAATGCTAACATTGATATAGGAGTTATCTGTAAGGAATTAGTTAGATACATGTAAAAAAAATAAAAAGATTGTTAAATTTATTATTTTGATCAGTAGATATTATATGATATAGCTGATCAAGGTAATAGCAATTTATTATTTTTGACATGTTTTTACACACAAGAGAATATAAAATTCCACACGTTTTGACACTAATTGAATACGGTGTTAATAAATACTTGTTACAACGTTTTCATGGGATTAAGTGCGATAAAATTAGTTGACCTCGAAATGTTACAGCCGCGGTATTTTTTTGTTATATCATATTTATCCACTTCTTTTTCTGCGGACGTCTTATTAACAGTCCTATTAATAAGCGGCTGTTTATTTTACCACAGTTTGTCAACGCACCCGTGGTAAATATTTTAAGAACTCCTGCGTCGCTTTTGGCAATCCAAGTGGTCATAAATAAAAAAATAGGCGCCGGCAGGACAGCAAGCGGTATCCTCGAACCCAAATGTGGGATAATTTTTTACTTGACGTTTATATGTTGTTTTCGCTACGAAAAATCTTGGTTGTTCGATTATTTTTATATGCCAGGATGTGTTTTGGAATAAAAGGAGTTATTAAGTATCTGCATAAAGTCAGTTTTAATTATTTTGACGTTTTATTTTTGGCCTCAAGAAAAAGAAGCTGTAATTTTTTAACATCATTCATATGAGGTCCTTAATCGGAAACCGTCAACAACTGACAAAGGATCAGTTTATTATACCATTGTCTAATTAAAGAAATGTGATAGAATTTTCCAATAAAGCACTAGGTTTTCTTTAAAAATAAGCTTATAATTTCAAATGTTTGGAATTAATTATTGTCTAATTTTCATCCTTTCAATCCCTCGTTGGAGGGAATCCCTCGTTCAGTACTGGGGTGTAAAATTTTTTTAAGTAGAATAAATTTGAGTCAAGTTTGAGTACAGTGTTACTTAAATATATGAAGATACAGGCAATAGGGTGACGTCAAAACTCGTGTGGGACTGTCTGAATACCCTGAAAGAAAAGCCAGGGAGCGAGAATAGAGTGACCCTAGCTGGGGTACCTGGGCACGAGAGGCACAAAGGTAATAAGGAGGCAGACGCACTAGCCCGAGAAGGCGCATCAAAAGACCTCATAGGCCCAGAACCCTTCTGCGGCATAGCAAAGCCATGTATTAAAACATCCATGGAGGAATGCATGAGAAACAAATCTCTAGAATAGTGGAGGAATCTGCCACAACTGAGACAGGCAAAGCTATTCATTAAAGAACGGACGCCTAAATTCACAGCAGATCTGTTAGTTCAGAATAAAAAGGCCATCAGAATAATAGTAGGTCTCCTAACAGGACACTGTAGGCTAAATAGGCACATTAATCTTATGGGACTGAGAGAAGATGCAACTTGCAGATTCTGTCAAGAAGAAGAGTACGCTTCAGTACATGTACTGTGCCAATGCGAGGGCCTGACAAGACTGAGATTTCAAACACATGGGGAAGGTAGACCAAGAGCCAACAGTTATATGGAAGAACCTCTACCAAGGCTGTGGAGTCTAATGTAAAGGATAAAACTGGACAGAGTGCTCTAAATAGGTTGGGAGTGCCACAATAGATCTTCTAGGTCGCGGTGGACCAGGCCAGGGGGCTGACTCCTATATAAATCAAATCTAATTTAATCTACTTAAATATACTGACATGAAGTAGATTTTTACTGAAGTAATGCAAATGCTTTCTTCTCACATGTGTCTGCGTCTAGTTTACCGAATAAAAAAAATGTGCCTCGAAGGCGTCGAAAGCTTCCAATCAATTTAGGAATTTTAACTGATTACTACATGATTATCTTCTTCGTTTTACACAAATAAAATAATAGTTCGACCTACTAAGAACGCTTCTCTTCCTGCGGCTCTTTTCAAAAAACAAATGAAGCTGGCTAACTGCGACCGGTCTTTCACGTGCCACTTCCGCATTTTCCCGCTAACGCTAGCAATCTGCCCCCCCTTTTATTTTCAGTCGTCGTGATTTAATCCGACAGATGGGAGTTTGAGGTGTCGTGGTTTTGTTTCGGCATCGCATCGTCTTGGTATGGCGACCGGCATTCCAACGCGGCTATTTTTGCTCTTAGAGATACGCAGCAGGCGCCCGAGCACCCAAAGTGGGCGATGCGATCCGTTGCGTGTCGGTCGGTTAACGAATGTACGAGGGGAGTAGGTACAAATGTTAGCGTGTGTACGAGAGGAATAGGTTCAGTCGTAGGCCGTGTCTGGCGAAATTTTATACAGGGGCTTGCATAAAGTAGGTAGCTAGATATTCAAATATCGATATGGGAATAATTTCTGCTTGATTAGTAACTTTAAAAAGCATTGAGCAATAGGTACTTTTTATCTTCTTGTCACTTTTAAATGAAGAAACAGCAAAAATCTTTAAAATGGCAACTTTTTTTATTGTTTTTTAATGGGCCTTTTCCACATCTTTTTTTTATTTGCTTATTATAAAATATATACTTAGTTATGCCTAAAAAGTATTTTTTTAAATTTTTTTTTTCACCAGATTTATTTTGAAAAAATTGTTAAAATTACCATATATTTCAAATAACGCGTCATTGACGTCACACTCCAGTTCGTTGTTGTCTGTTGGCTGCCATGCATTTTATGTTCTGTCAAGTGAACTGTGCTTAACCTAACTTTTGTTTTGTGTTTTGATTAATTTGATTTAAAATGAATAAAATTGAAGAGGGATATCTTAAGGCTGATTCAGACAACCTTCCAAGAGTTGACAGTGAAATGGTTAACGATTTCTACGTCACAAATGTGAACTTTCTAAGTGCTGAAGGGCGTAATGTTAAGACAAGAAGGTTAGGTTTTATAACCTAAGTTATCAAATCATAATTTAGTTGATTCTAGCATAGATTATGCAGTGTTGTCACCCTTAGCGAAAAATACCTAAAAATTATTTTGTTCAAGTGATAAATTGTAAAATAATTATGTTGATTTGCTTTAGTAATAATTTGTGGAGAATATTTCACCTAAAAATACATATTTTCATTTCAAAATTACCAGAATGTAAATTTAATCGTTGCCAAGAAAAAAGCAAAATTATATGTGGCAACGTGGAGCCGTTCTTTAACTTGTCTACATTTTATTAGCTACTGGAGTGTGATGTCAGCAAACCGCGCAGTTTGAAATGATTCATGAAGACCGGTCACTTTGTACTTGGATAACTTCGCTTAATTACAATTCTTTAATATATTGGGTTGATTCTACCTTTACTTATGTACCAGTATAACGTTTGATATTAATAAAATAGTAAAATTCAATTTAGTGGAAAAGGCCCATTGGCTGAAGTGCTCGATCGGTGATGTAAAGGCACTGTACTTCAGGCAATTTCCAGACGTTTTGTGACATACAGGGTGGAACAGGAAAGTGGCTAGTACTTGTATCACTTTTGTATTATAAGATGTTAATTAAATTTGGAGTAAAAAATGCATTTGAGTAAAATATGAAAATCAATAAAAATTTTCACGTTCAACTGTTCAAAATTGACAATAGTAGTACTAGTGGATGCAAAAAATCACCCTGAATCAAAATATGTAAAAATATACAGAGTACCGATAGTGATTGAGTAAGTATTGCCTTTAAAATATATTTTTTGGTCGACTAAGCATTCATCAAATTTAGTTTACATATCTTGCAATATATGATTATAGGGGCTAGCCACTTTCCTTGTTCACCCGGTATAAGAAGCAGTGTGATTAAACACATTGAAGAGCCTTGGAGCCTTTCTTATATGTATAATTATTGAGAGTGGATGATGAGGAAGTTAACTGAAAATATCTATAATCATGATGAAGTGTCTGCTAATTCAGACATTCAATAATAATAGTCCTTATAGATCTAGCTTTGGTGACAACAACTAGCAAACCTCCTTTGACCGTATGACCTTTCTAGAATAGTCATTTGAATTTTAAATAAGTCTTTGTCGAGTGAATTACATCGATCGGGGCTCATCCGTCAGTTACTGGATATGGACGTGGGAAGAGTGTTATCAGGATCAAATTGACTTTGGCGGTGTAACAGGAAAATTGTGATTATGGTTTATAAGTGAGCAACATGAGTATATACACTGACACTCACGCGCATATACATGCATGCATAATCATAACAATAATTTAGATCTATATAAATATTGTTAATGGTGATGTTAAGGTTACAGAAAGCCAATTACTTTCGAAAATAAACGATCAACTACTTTGAAAACAAAGTGTGCAAATTTTTGGTAGACAAATATGTACGTTTTTAATATTTTTTCCATATATTTATGGATGCGTATGTTGTTTTTCAATAAAGGCTCTCTTATCCTGGCGCATACGCCAAAAATTGAAATTATTAAAGAATCGCAACAATTTTTAAACTTTAATATGTTGTTTTGAATTATTTACTATTATTAGTTGTAGATATTTGTCTCATATACACTATTCATTGTCTGAGTCATATTTTAAACTGTATAACTTACAAGCCAGTATCATTTTTGATGTGGTTATTTGGAGAATTGGCAAGTGAATCTAACAAACAAGCAGATTTAGTGGCAAGGAATTCAGCAATAATCTACCTCGATCGAACTATTTTTTATTTATAGACATATTCCTACAAATATCTGCTCGAGAACGGGGATTTCAAATATAATATAAATCCTTCTCTATCTCTATAAAGTACAACAATAAGGTTTGTACTTTTTTATGCAAAGAGAAACGAAGCAAAATAATTTTAGGTGCGCTAAACGCATACTAAACGAAAGCACACTGAACGCACACTAAACTATGACAGTTTATTTTAATTTTTATCAAAATCAAACACAAATTTCCAATCCCTAAAACCCTACCATTGAAAATCATTACAGTCACAACGTAAATTTTAAATGGCTCTCAAATTAGAATACCTAATTGTATGTTTACCTCTAAGTACAAATCAGTCAAGTATAGAAGCGAAATTCTATTGTTTTTCAGTTGAAAGAAAATCTCGTTTATTTTTAATAATAAAACCTAGATAGGTTCTTTGTTTGTATGACTATAACTAAATTTCTTTTGACAAAGTTTTTCAAATTTCAGAACAATAAAAATTAAATGAATATTCAACAGTAAACTAATAACCTGTGTAGGCTATTTAATAACTTTTTTAAGTTAAACATTACTGAATATTGACTAAAATATTTATTTATTTACTATTAATAGCAACATCTACAAACGAATATATTAAATAATTTCTATATTTGTTTCAAAACGAAACATAATTTCTAAAAATATTGCTGTTCTTTTTAATATTGCGCACACAGATTAAAAAAAGCACATTTTGAATAAATTAATTCTATCTTCAAAAGAGTAAAATGATTTTCAAGGATAAAACATTATTTCTAAAAACTACGTTTTCACGTATAACTACAACATACATATTTGGATTTTGGATATTACTTCTATACTATTTTGTAAAAATGAATAAAAATAAATATCTTTTAAGTTATCATTAAGTTTTAAAAGAGTAAACTAAACAAATCAAATGAAAATTGAAACTCCAAATCATCCTAATATATTCCTTTAAGGAACTGGAATTTGTAGACTTTTGGAACCACCTACTTTTTTATTTTGTAACGTAAATTAATTATACTTCTATAACTTTATTTTAATAATTTACAAAATTAGTATAGTTGAACCAATAATTTAAAAAAAAATGTTACTTACATTGAGGATGTCAATGAAAAACCCACTGGGCACTCTACACAACAGAATGTTTAAGCTTTGAACGAAACAGTCCCTTCACAAGAACCAAAAAAATTTGTCAACGCGCGGCACCACAGCTGATGTCGTAACCTGTAGCTTCGCTGGAATAGATGGGCCGAAAGCGAGGCTACTGAATGAATCGGCGTCGCGACGCCGGTGTATATATTAACTCGCATCGCCATGGAAACGGGAGATAGCGTCCCCTGTGTTGCCTGTTGGCAAACATGTGTCAAGGTAAGCGGTCTATCCACATTGAGACTCTGGCATTCCGGATAGCCAAGTCGAACCATATGGCTAGAGCGTATGGCATTTTTATTAATGGATATAAGTATCAACAGACTCAGATTCACAAACGACCAGGCGGGCTGGGGTAATATGAATAAAATGGACGAGACACTATCTTTATGAGTGGTGTAAGAGACATTAAGAAATTGAATCATCAAACCTTGCTTCAATTCAAGAAAGTGCTGTTTTATTATGTAAACAAATTTTTATACAGAAGATAAATATACATTATAGCAAAGCGAAAATTCCCTCTTGAAAAGATTCCCCGAAAGCTCGTTTTGAACATTCCGGATAATTCTCGAACTCCTTAGATCACAAGATTTTCGAAAATACCGAACCTGGCATACCTATTTATCAATTAAATTGATAAATAGTACCAATACAATGAAAAATAACTAATTTAGTAAGAGAAAAGTTGAATAGTTATGTGTTATGACAGTGTCCCTCTAAAGTCGTGCACAAATTCATTGTTAGGTAAACAAAAGAAATTATTAAAAATTCCCGAAACAGGTCGATTTTTGAATTTAATTTAATATTTTTTCAAATAATAATTTAATATACAGGGTGACCTATGTTCGAGTAATGACGTCTTCACAATTTTTTTTAAATGGAACACCCCACTTTTTTTCCAATTTTCGGATTGCCCTAACTGAGCTGATTCCAAAAATATACCAGAAGTTGCTTCTAATTGTTACAGGGAGGACAACAATAAACGTACTAAAAATTGGATCAAAGCACCAGAAACACCTAAATTAAATATTCAAATTGTTGACCATTTATTGCCAAACAATGGGCCAGACGGGAAACAAATTCTTGCTGTATACATTCCCAATGACTTCAGGCGGGATTGCTCGAACTTCTTGCCGAATTCGTTCCTTCAGATCGTTAATACTGTTTGGTTTATTGACGTATATTTTGATTTTTACATAACCCCAAAGGAAAAAGTCGAGCGGTGTTAAATCTGGTGATTTGGTGGGCCATTCCTTAGGTTCCCTTCTGCCAATCCAATGATGAGGAAACACATCATCTAAATAGCGGCGAACAGCGATGGCATAGTGCGGTGGTGCACCATCTTGCTGAAACCAAATGGTTTCATTGGGCAAATCTGGATCTTCTTCATTTGGAAATAGAAAATCAGGGTAGGAAATAAAACGAACTGAAGAAATTTCAAATATCTTGCACCATCTAAATTTCCTTCAAAGAAATACGGCCCCAAAATTCGATTATCAACAATTCCGGCGCAAACATTTACCTTTTGGGGATGCTGAGTGTGTGCTTCCATCATCCAATGTGGATTGTGATCTGACCAGTACCGACAATTCTGTTTATTGACGGTGCCATTCAAATAAAAAGACGCCTCGTCGGAGAAAATTATGCGTTTGACAAAATCCGGATCTGCCTGACATTCTTCCATCATCATTTCGCAAAATTCTGTGCATCTGTCGAAATCATTGTCAGATAATTCTTGTACTAAGTGGACTTTGTAGGGATGATACTTGTTTCTGTGAAGAAGTCAAGTACTCAATGTACTTTCACCCATTCCTAAATTATTTGCTACGACTCTCAGACTAGATTGCGGGTTTTCATGAATGGTCGGTCGGCCAGATCTGGGCATATCTTTAACATGACCATGATTTCGAAACTTTGCTTCAGTTCGGCTAACCGTGGATCGATTTATTGGTGGACGATTGGGATGACTTTCATTAAACAGAACACAAACTTCCTCATGACTTCGAATTCTATCACCATATCCGATCATCATAAGAATTTCAATCCGTTCGGTTTCACTTAGAATCATGTTTTTTATTAATTAATTTAAAAATACTCAATATTTTAAGGAAGAATCATTCAAAATGGATTTACTTGTACAATCTTAACAAACTATTTAAAAATGATTGCCTGCAAGAAATACACGAGCACGTTCTATCAGGCAGATAAAATTAAAAAAGCATCAATGAAATTACAGCAAAAAATAATGACATTTTAAAATGATATGTGGTGCTTTGTACCAATTTTTAGTACGTTTATTTATTTGTAAATAAATTTAGTATTTGTAAATAATTTGGGTATTGTTGTCCTCCCTGTAACAATTAGAAGCAACTTGTGGTATATTTTTGGAATCAGCTCAGTTAGGGCAATCAGAAAATTGGAAAAAAGTGGGGTGTTCCATTTAAAAAAAATTGTGATGACGTTATTACTCGAACATAGGTCACCCTGTATATTAAATTATTATTTGAAAAAATAGTAAATTAAATTCAAAAATCGATCTGTTTCGGGAATTTTTAATAATTTCTTTTGTTTACCTAACAATGAATTTGTGCACGACTTTAGGAGGACACTGTATAAATAATATCGATTTTACTCAACAGATTCCTCTCTTCCTTGCACGGTATTGTTGAAAATAGCAATTTCAAAGTCACTGAATATTTCAAAAATAAAACTTGAATTTTACATATTTGGACGTAGTTTTATCACAAGATTTCCAAGAAGTCTGGGATCTTTCATCTATTTTCTGAAAACTATATATATTTTCTGAGAAATATATGTATGGTAATATTAGTAGTATTAGTAGTAACTCCACGAGCTAATAATAATGTCCTACCCAAACAAAACGATTAGGTACCGCTACCTGCTACTAATTTTAGGCCAATAAACCTACAATAACAATGTGTCCAGTCACATTAAGGAAAAATAAAGGCGATACCGATTATCCCTATTAAGTATACGAGGAACCACATGGTTAAATCCTTACGTGAAAAACATGCAAATCGTAGAGATTTAAGCGAATACAATTAAAATGAAGGGACGAAATTAGCGAAATAATTGTTCGTTAGATATAAATTTTCAAAATAATATGTCGTCGGCTTTCGTTGTTTAGAGTGTCCGCTGCCCAAACATTTAAATTTAAGGAAATACTTATACACGGTTATAGAGTATAGTGTATATAAGGACAATTGAAACTGGCCAGTGTTAAGGCACAGGACCGTGCGCACTTGTCTTCATATTTCGTCCTATGCATTTAGCAATGGTATCGTGATTCGATTAGTAACTAAAACTGTACATGTGAGTCCTACACTGGACATCTAATCAGCCCGATGAGCCATCTACAACTGCGCGCTGGTGTAAAGAGAATAAACAGACTGGTCTGCTGGATGTAAATAATTTTTTTGTTTCCCGTGCCGAGTGCTGAAATATCATCAATAGTTTTTCAGTGCAGCGCGTAAATACCAATAACCAAGCGTTCTTTAGTTTTGTTAAATAAACAATATAAATAACAATAATAAACATAAACAATACTTAACAATAATAAAATATGTTATTGGTTACATTGGCTACAAATAATAGGTACTAATAAACACAAAATAATACGATTTCTATAACATTTTCTTAATAGCAAACATTTCTACCTCCGCCCATGTAGAATAAAGAGATGCCGACTGTTTTTGCCGGCTTTTAGTTTTTATGCGGTTTCAATTGTGCTTATATACACTATACCTATATAGATACACAGTATTTAATTAGTGCTACTTGTTATTCCCAATATTTATAACATCTGTAATATGTTGTCTATAGAAAAAAGATATTTATCTTTATACTTATTTACATTTTTAAATAACTAAATGGTATTATGCACAACACTAATTTATTTCAATCACATATGAATTAAAGCTTCTATAAGTAAATTTGATATATGTATAAACAGAACTCTACGTACATCTCAATAACATGTTTATACATAAAAAAAGAGTTTGCATTTAATAATACTTATAAAAAGTATATATGTGATTATCACTAATATTTTGAATTTAAAATAGGTCGGTACATAATATTTTCTTATTTAAAATAATAATAACTATAATAATAAAATAGAATATTAACTACCACAAGGTTATTCAAGAATATGCCTGGATTTAATACTGATTGAGGATTTTGTCCGAAAGAGTAGTTGTTTAAGACCTTTAGTCAGTTGGAAAAAGTAATAGGTTATTTCTTTTGCACACCTAGGTTGTAGGTAACAAGAAACACGGATACTTCATTAGATCAATTTCAATAATAATATATCATTTATAGTTTAATCTTTTACTAAATATACCGAAATAAATATCTAAGCAGTTACAAAAACTTAAAAATAATATGGAAAGTTATATCCCTAAAATGTATACAGTCTTACTGATGAACAGCTATATGTAATATAATAATAAAAAATACCAATCTTCCAAAAAGCGTTGGATTGAGTTCATTCTGTACACTTGGCTCAATTCCCTGATATTTTCATAGTTGTAATATTTGCAACCTTGAGACCTGCTGGCCACGATTCTGCTTCTACTCGGAGTTAGGAATGTAAACAAATTAGACTTTGTTTCACTTTATTTTATAGAAAATAATTTCGAATCATTAAGTTCTGAACTGAACACGAGAAACGTTTCATTTTAGATAGTGAACCTAAACTTGGTTATGTAGTCAGTGTATTTTATTATTATTTGTATTATTATTTATTATATTGAGGAGCTCCGTGGTCGAACGGTTAAAGACGCGAGGTTTTAATCGGTCTCCGCGGTTGACGACGGTTCGAATCTCACCGCGGTCAACCTTTTCTAATTGTTCCAATATTAAATCTGTGTGCATAAAGCTGGTAGCGTTCTTAATATGTAACTAGTACTTCAATGTCACTGTATAAATGGCTAACAAACCTACTGTACAGTTTAATTAATAAGATTTTCCAGGTTTCCCTTATTCTCGTACTAAAAAGTAGTTAAAGTTATAACATCGTAAGTCGTTGCTGAGGACACTCGCGGCCTGCAAAATAATAATATGCCGCTTCCTCTCCCAAACAAGTCTCTGACTTCCGGGCTCATCATTAAGATGATAATGAGAATGAGAGAGAGATATATTATATTATATTATTAATATAGTATCAGTTTTGAATTAATTGACACAGGTCTACACAAAACTAAACATTAAAGAAAAAACAAATGAAGTTTTAAAGGAATTGTGATAATCAGAAGCGTATCTGGCCAGGAATGGACTTTCCACAAACCTACAAAATTTATATTACGTAAATCGAGCAAGTTCATCAATACAGGGTTATTCAGAACTTATCCATAATAAAATTTGGGGATGTTCAACATACATGTACAAATGTGGTAGCGCAAAAAAAATTTGTAATTGCACGCCGCTGGATACTGGTCCACTGTAATGGAGTGACCTTGGGACTGACAATGCAAACTGGCGATGTCACATATAGCACGAAAAAAACTTCGGAAGTTCTGAGAGTATACCGACACCCGGCGCAAAAAAGATATGCAGCGTTTTTACTTTAAAATAAACTGAAAGATAGATAGATAGATGTGACCAAAGTGACGTGTCTTTAAAATTAATAAAATTTTGTTACACTAATTTTGAAGAATTGCGCTATTTGATTACTAGGTATTAGAAACATGAAATTTATAAAAAATTTGTACATACCTTGTTACAAAAGCTGTTCGAAATTTTGTCCACCAACAGTAAATTGGGGATTTTCAGCATTTTGTTGCAACAACCACTCACAAAACCTAACTCGTAATTGATAATCCGCTGGTAACAGTGCTTAAACTAAACACCCTGGATATGATACGGGTAAAACTGAGCTTCGTGTAGTAAGCGCTACACCGTTGATTGGTCTACCCCAGGCACCTGCCTAGCGATCTGACTTGTACTTATTCGCGGATTTTCACGGACCAGATTCAACACTTTTTCTTCAGCTGCTAAAATACGTTGTGGTCGTCCCGGGCCACCATCTCGTCCATGAATTGCACGTAAATTACCAGTATCACAGCCACGTTCTACCACTGCCGTAAAAGTTGCATAATTTGGCGTGTGTCGATTGGGAAATAGATCCGCATACAAGCGCGAAGCTGCCACTGTATTTTGTCCAACTTCACCATAAATAAGAATCATGTCCATTAACTCAGCATTACTATACACATGAGCCATTTTGAAAATTTTAAAGTTTAACACTCCTACGATAAATAAAACAACAAACAACAGTACTGACATCTTGTTTCTAATGTACCCGGCACCGGCACTGAGAGAGCGACACAGACAATAGAGAAATTATCCCCACTCCAACTCTATTCGCTCGGTCTTGACCAGGCGTTCCAGCTACGAAAACTTGTTTACTTTATCTTGTAGGAATGTGGTATATCAGATGTCGTCAGTTGCCCATCTACGTAGTCCTTTATAATAAAGTTAAAAGTTATACCTTTATAATGGTATAACTTTTAACATTGTATACGGGAAATCCAAAGACTTTTATTATAAATTTTTTTGGTGATATCGATTTCTTATTTAAGGATGCACATATCCTCAAAGTTTTAGAGATAAGTACTGAATAACCCTGAATAATGAAAGATATTGCAATAGATATAAAATTTCATATTTAGGTATTTTTAATGTGTCTGAATTCTAAGTAGTAAATAATGAATACTTAACGAAAATCATAGTATCATGAAATCCAATTATATATTTCAGATCATAAATGAATCGACATAGTAAAAGATGTAAGTAAGTACGTTACAACTTTTGTAGCCTGTGATGCAGGATGTTAGTAGACCTTGTTTCACGAGCGTATAGATGTATAGATGTAAGATAAAACCGCTTACCCGCTACTCATAAAACATGATAGAGTACCCAACTATAAAAAAATAAAAAAATAAAGTCCAAACAATTTTCTACTAATGTCTTGTAAACCAATTTATACATAAATTACAAGTTGTAATACGTACGGCCAATTGGGTCTGATCAGCCCTGTATCTTAACAATTAACTATGAAAACAAAGAAAAAGACGCACAACATATGTCACTGTTTCAAGTTTAACAAGTGGTGAGGAGGGATGGATATTCGAGTTCTGTCGTTGTCGTTCAGTCTTCAATCTATAAAAACTGACACATTTTCTTTGTCAGTATTGTGCATGTATTGATCCTGGCAATACTATCGCAACCTTTTCATAAAACTGGTATCCAATCGGTAAACTATAGTGCCAGCTTCAAGGCCCACGGGCAGTTTCAGTTTCGTTGTAAATTAAAAGCATTGTAACACTCGTCAGAATGAATGGAAACAGATCAAATCGAAAATAAAAAACTTGGTAAAAATTAATGCAACAAGATCAATCAGTGAAATGAGTTAACATCGAGGTTATTGGTCAGTATTCTAGGACCACATATCTATCTGTGCCCTGTGTTTTTTGTTCAAATATTCAGCGGCATTTTTTATGTCCCCTCAATATATTTTCTTCAATTTTTTCAAACTGTCTGCCAAACAATTTGTTCATCATTAAACATTACAAGGACATTGCCAGTACCTGAACTGGGCATTGAACCCCTGTGAATGTAACAGAGACATGCTGCCGTAACACGCTATAGTCTATTGTGCTATCATGGCGATATAATATAAATGTTACTGTATATTATATTAATATTCCTATAATTATTTCAAAATTCTAATAAGCAATAATTGTAAATCACTCTGTATATATTACTTCTTACAATTCAATACAAGGGTTTATTATTTATGTATTACTTTATTAATCGTTTTACTTTCTATTTTATTTAGGATATATCATATAATACTGGTAATCAATACTAATACTGGTAATTTTCCCCGCACATGGAAAATATCTAAGATTTGCCCTGTGCATAAAGAGGATAGTAAGGGAGATATAATAAACTACCGCCCAATAGCAATTATAAATAATTTAGCGAAACTATTTGAATTTACACTGCACGAATATATCTTTCCTAACATAAAAGGAAAAATTACACCTTACCAACATGGTTTTATGGCAGGCAGATCTACTACATCAAATCTGATGTGTGTAACACAGTATTTATGTGAGGTGTTGGATGGGGGTGGCCAAGTGGATGTCATTTACACGGATTTTTCTAAGGCGTTTGACAGACTTGACCATGGTATCATACTTAAAAAGTTAATTAATATAGGACTATCTCAAGAATTTATATATTTCTTTAAATCATATTTAAGTAATAGATTGCAATATGTTTACTACCATGGTCACAAGTCTGTCGAATTTATGGCTGAATCAGGTGTTCCGCAAGGCTCCGTTCTTGGTCCGCTTCTGTTCAATATTTTCATTAATGACATAGTTAGTCAGCTACACTGTCAACATTTACTCTATGCTGATGATTTAAAAATTTATAATGCTATTGATTGCGTTGAAGATGCAGAAGAACTTAATTCTGATTTGCAAAAAGTTTATAGGTGGTGCTGCGTAAATAAGCTTCCGTTAAACGTTCAAAAATGTTACACTGTTACTTACTCGCGTCGACGCGCTTTACTTTTAAATCTTATAAATGATTGTATTGTTAGGAGGGTTGATAGTTTCAGGGACTTGGGTGTGACATTTGATTCCAAAATGACATTTATTGCTCATATAAATGCAGTTTCATCTTCAGCATGTAGATCTTTGGGTTTCATCATGAGAAATTCCAAGGGCTTTAGTAGTGTCAGCACTTTAATGATTTTATTTAATTCTCTGGTTAGAAGCAAGTTAGATTATGCAGATACAGTTTGGAGCCCACACTATATGGTGCATGTCAACCAATTAGAAAAAGTTCAAAGAAGATTTTTAAAATATTTGTGTTATGTGCAGGATAATGTTTATCCACCTATAGGGGTTGATCACAATACGCTACTCGGGCGATTTTCTATTGGCTCATTGCAAACAAGAAGGGAGATGCATGGAGTTGTTTTTCTGCATAAGATTTTAAATAATTTCATTGACTGTCCGGATCTTCAGAAACTTATACTAATATATGTCCCGTCTAAATCAACTCGACTCCATCAAACCTTTCACATTCAGGCCTCACGTACTAATCTATTAATGTACTCTCCTATCAATGTTATTTGTAATAATTTTAACAAGATACAAGATTCTATAGATATTTTTTGTTGTAAAGTCAAGGATTTAAAGTCTGTATTCAATTAACATCTGTATTGTTTATGTTATAATTGTATACTTCCGACTCTGTAATTGGGACTACTGTCCTGTTGAGTTGTGTAAAATACAATAAAATAAAATAAAATAAAATAAAATAAAATAAAATAAAATAAAATAAAAATATAAAAATTAAAATACAATTTTTATTGACTTTTAGTCAGTAAAAATTCATACAAACTTTCTACTGACGACAAGTCGAGGAGCGACTCGAAATGTTTAGAAAAAAGCTAATTAATTGTTTAATTTCTTTTAAATTTTATTATAATAATTATTTTGTTTAGACACATTTCAAAATATTATTTATAATAATTTATCGAATATTTATTTTATTGCATATTATTGGGGCAAACTTTAGAAATTTGCCTTGCACACTTTGAATATTGAATTTGAATACTTCTGCCTTCCTGTTTTTTATTTTACAGGTGGTGTAATCCCAAAAAAAGACTACAATGAACAATTTTTTTATATCTAGGTATTTAAATTAAAATCTAACAATATACTGACATTATTGTGTCCTTTGAAACGTTTCACTAGACATTAAGATATTAATGCGACATTTTGTAAATGGATACAAAGTATACCAGGAATAGGGGCGGAAGTTAATAGATAACTAGGAAACGTGAATGAATGAATTACTACTATCGGCATGGCAGAATCTTTTGTGAGCCGTCTAAATGAAATAAACTGATATCTCTGAAACTGTTTTATATTTTGATATTACGCTTTTAGAGACGTTGCCTGTTTCACGCATTAATGAATGTTTTCTTTCATCTCTCATTTCTACGATTTTATTTGAAGTTCTAAGGCATCTCATTATCAAGCGAAACAAATTTAAGAGTGCTAATGAAGAGGTCAATGCCACATAGGACTTGCAATTAATATATACTACTCGTAGGTATATGTCTTAAAAAATATAGAATCGAAAAGACTAATATTACCATACGTTACAAAACATTAAAACATCACATAAATTAGACAACCCCCAAATCCAAAGCGGTAGGCTGATCCAAAAATAGTATGAATAGTGACAGAGGGCCAATCCCATACATCCCGCTTTATTGGTTTTACTCATCCGTCACGGAAATTCACTGAGCCGTCGAAACGGTTCACTGAGCCGTCGAAACTGATCACTGAGCCGTCGAAACTGATCACTGAGCCATTGCAACGGTTCACTGAGCCGCTGCAACGGTTCACTAAACAGTAGCAATGGTTTAGGTATAAACAGGACACAGTGTTAGCATAAGTTTAGTTTTAATCATCTCCAGATGATGCCAACTTGGTTGGCGACACGCGTGTCGAGTGCAGTATAGGAGTTGCAGTGTTATGGGGACAATTACGTCAGTGTTATCTTCACACCAAAGGTTCCAACCCCCTTGAAGATTCGTTTTATAGGTTTTTATAAATTCATTTATAATGGAATTGTTTGAATTTGATAGTAATAAAAAGTACATAAAAAAATTGTACACATAACATCCCCTAATATATACAAAACATATTAGGAGAAAATAATGTTGTTTGATATAAATAAAAAGAGGTAAATGTTCCATTTGAATTGAACAAGTTTTCATTTTTTTAAATTATCAAAATGTAGTGCGAATAATGACACACTTAGTAAATTGTTTTTAATTTTTTTTATTTTAAATGCAAATACTTTTCCAAAAGAATTATTGATAAAGTAATATTACTATTTCTAAGATTTAGTGGTAAAATTTGAGATGTTGCCTAATACCACTGTTACCTATACGTACTTATAGTAATCAGATCTGATTAGCAGTCTTATGTAAAATTTATTTAGTATAGAAGATTCCAATTTAAAAAAATAACAGACGATATTTGGAAGAAAGCAATTCAGGGAATCTATCATTTTCAACTACTCATCATAATTTCATAATCTTTACGTGCTTGAGAAGTTCGTATGTACTTATTTGCACTCTCTATAAATATTTCCTAAATAAACAAAAGATTAAATTCAACAATGGGTTTTATGAATGTATTTTAACCTCATATTTACGAAATGGTGCCGATTGATAAATTCTTAAGTATTTCAGCAGTATTCTAAAAATTTTACATCAATCAGCATTATGTTGGAAAACACCACGAGTATAATTCATCTGTGTAAATATTAACACCTACCTTCCTATTAACAGATGTCCGGCGCCTATGACTTCCAAGATGGCCTGTTCGGTTTAATTTCTTATTTTACATTACGTCATGGTCATGCAATGGAATTCAAAAATCGACATTAGGAAATTGACTATAACGGAATTCCCTGACCTTATCACTCATAATTAAAGCTATCCTCTATTAACAGCAACAATTCAAGTGAAACTCTGATTTAATTACACCATTCTTAATACAATTTTGTATTTATACAGAAAAATATTTTATAAAATAATAATAATAATAATAATAATAATAATAATAATAATAATAATAATAATAATCGTCTTTATTATTACACCAATAATAATAACATATAATGTTACATATAATAATATAATAACATTACATAAAATGACAATACAATACATATTGGTGCATAATCACCTTGCAGCATGCGAAGTTTAGCTCTAGGCTATTCTTACACTTAACATACTACAGGTGTCATTCTAATCCTGTAGAAAGAGGAAAAAAAAAGTTCCCATAGATTAAGACACACTAGAAGTAATTAATATAATTGAACATAAAGAAGTATCTACACAAAGAGACATAATTAATAAAAACCAATAAAAAATGCGCAACCACAATCAGGTCCTGTATTATTGAAATGAAAATATGTGTTTTCTTAATTGAAATTTAAAAGCTTGAACCGTGAGATTCTTCATAGAAAATGGTATATTATTATAAGATTTTACTGCATTATAAGAAAAACTTTTTTAAAAAAGAGCAGTGGCATGAGGAGGAAGAGTAAGCATATCAATTTAGAATTAAGTGAAGAATCGATACTAAGTGTTAGTAGCTTATGAACAAATGTATTTAAATGTAGCAATCTTCTATTTTCCATATTTAACCACCCAAGTTCATGTAATTTATGTGACACATGATCATACTTATTCAGTCCAAAGATATAGCGAATACAGAAATTTTGAACTCTTTGGATCCTTTTTTTGTAAATTAAGTTAAGACAAGGGCCATAAATAAAGTCACAATAGTTGAATACAGACAGAACCAAAGATTCACACAACATTTTTTCAAGTTTACCGTTTAACACGAATCTATTTGAATATAAAAGTTTCATAGAGGAGTAGGACTTTTTTAACAGGCCGTCTACATGACTCTTAACTCTAAAATCATCATCTATTATCAAACCCAAATTTCTAGAGGAGGATACAATGGGTAAAGGATTATTATTAAGATTAATTTTGATAGAGTCCTTTATAACACTAATTACATGTGCACATGTGCCCCGACTGGTAATTGCATTGCTTCTCTCTGTCAATTTGACAATAATTGTCAGACAGATAGTAGCAAAGACCCAAAGAGGGCACTACGGTGTGTCTCTCACCACTACTAATACCTACTACGATTTGTTATTAATTTAATGTTAATTGAAATTACTTTCAAAACAAATATCTCATAGAAGGCAATACATTTTTAGGAAGTTAATTTTAATTTTATTAAACCTCCAGCAGATAGTTTTAAACAATTACTATACAGGGTGTTCCAAAATTAGTGTGCAATATTTTAATAGTGTGTTCTACGGTTAAAAAAGGGGTATTTTATTCAAATAAACATGGGTCATGGGAAATGCTTCCTACGGCCCTTGAAAGGAGGCATCCTAATACCGATTTTCTCTAAATAACTCCGAAATTAGTTGAGATAAATTTATCAAGTTTGGTATTCTCCCTAAGTCTTATATACTGAATCCCCTGCTGTAAATAAAATTTCAAAATTAGTATCACATACGTTCCAAACGGTGGGGGAGAGTGGAGTAAAATTACCACAACTTTTTAGTGCTTTGGCTTTATGATTAGGAAATATTAAATTTAGATATTTTTACTGAAAAAAGGTACACTTTGTTCGTATCTCGGTTATTTTCTCTCACAAATACGCCGATATAGGGATTAATGTGTCTCACTGTAATAAGAAAAAAATCCTTCTTAGAAGAATGAGCCGTAAGTATAATGTGTTAGAAGAGAATACCAGTTCATTTGACACTCCTTTAAGATGTACTTATTACAGTGTGCTGTCAGTGAAAAATTCATCATGTGTTCCATTTTCACCACCGCTTTCAAACGAGTGACTCGGCAGTGAGTGGAGCCAGCGACTCTATCACAGAACCTTGTCACTGATTTTGGCACAGAAAAGCAGTCAATATGCAACCAAGTGGTGCCACTCGGTCGCTTAAAAAAAGGAGAAGAAACTTACTCAGGCGATTTTGATCTACCTATTCGTGGTCAATTAAAAATAATATTAAAATTTTAAAATGTAGGTACCTACCTACTTACCTTATAATACTGCTCAATTTTTAAAGTCCACTGATTTCCCCACCACGAGTAAGAGATTCTGTTGGCATGTTACACGCATACATGTATATTACGCCAATTCTTGAAATATTTATTATATTCTAATTTTCTGTTGCCTAAGTCATACAAAATGTAAATTGTTCTTGAGCATTTTTACCTTAGATATAACCACTGATAAGGATAATAACGTAGGATTGGAAAGTCTTTTAAATTTTACTACACTACAACTTTATCATCTACAATCTACATAAATACATATTAAATGTACTTCTTTGGACTAGATACGTTAAAATAACATACCTCTAGTTGTTTCTTATACATCAATGGTTCGCTCACTTGCGAAAATCATGTATCTGCTGCCCTATAAATTAACATAATTTGCCTCCTCAAACAGTGCCCATATTATTTTAGGATGTTACTGTTCCATATGTATCTTGTTTCTGCAAATACACATGAACTTTTAGCTTATTGTGCTCGGGCTAATATATTACAAATAATTTACGAAGTTTATTTGGTACGAAACCAGAATTTAGGTTAATCTTATTTGTTCTACATCATCGCTTCCATTTCAACACTGAATATTAGACATGGTTTCAATAAACACAACATTTTGTGCAGGATTCCAATGACCAGATACCAAAACATTAAGATTTGTTTTCATTTTCCTTGCTTATGTTTTGGCACTTAATGGAAATATATCAGCATTTTCTGAAAGATATAGAAGAGCTAACAGATACTAAAAACGTGCTGTCCATTTTTAATATATATTGAAATTTAAATAACAGCATATTCATCCAGTGTTCACAACCAAACTGAAGAATACTTTATCACTACAGTTCGTTTGATATGAGGTTCATTTATTTATTTATTTATATATTTATTTTCATTATTGTTCTACAGGTAAATCATCCAATTACAGAACATACGAAACAGAGTACCGATTAAAGTAAAAACAAAAGATACAACACGACAATCTCAAAAACATATACACTCAAAAATTCTACTGGGTTTCTGAGCGTAGGTTTCTCTTTCGTCTATTTTCAGTAGATGCAAGTAAACAGATCAGAGTAAACAGAACACCTTTTCTTTAAATTTCACCACTGGCACTACATAAGTATAAATTAACAAATAAAAACTTTTATGAATTGAAAGACTGGTTATTATATTTCGTTCTAAATGGAGTATGGAAAAGATAAGTACAAAATTTTTAGTCAGGATCTGTATCACCTCTACAAGTTTCTTAACTAACATAGTGTAGGTATAATAATAGAAATATATTACCCACTTCAAATAAATGTATATGAACCCTTGCTTTCCTGATGTGGGGAACAATACATTCTATGAAAGTTTCAAATTCCATAGACTGTTTGCAAACATGCATGGGATGATAGTTTCATGTTATAAAATGTATTAATGGCTTACTGCTTTGAAATTAGTAAATTTGATGGTAAAGTTCGGAATATAAACTACATTGTTACAAGAATATTTATGTGAAAAATTAGTTACCTTAATTAAAACCTTAATGTCAAAGTGTAAAATTATCTGTCTTGGTGGTACATCCTTCCAGTAAAATTTTGTACATAGACTTGATCCTGTTAGTAAGACTCTTACTGTATTTACTGCAAATTTTCCATAAACTTCCATGACTCGAAAAATAATACTGAAGAAACAATAAACGGAGTTTCAATATAGCTTTACTTAATTTTGCTCTAACTCATCAAAAACGCACTAAATAACAAGAGTCCTCTCTTAATAAACAATAAATAAACAAGGATTTAGTCAAAAACAGTCCATCCTTAGGCTAAAGAAACCTAAGAATCGTTGTATCTTGACGCCTTATCAGCAATATGTTTAGACCCTGTGCGTACGATGCTGTAAATATTCCTCCTCTCATAGCGAATTGTTTCAAAAGTCATAGTTTTAATATCTCTCCACCTCTTTATATAATATAACTGAAGAAACACCAACGCTCTGCCTTCTCCTACTTTTAAGAATAAAATTAATACAATAACATCTTAGAAATTTATGCTTTACTTAGAAATGCATTCAATACAATAAGAAACTACATCATTTATCTGAAAAGAATCTGTAACTGTAGGTGTATTTTAAATTATACTTTGACACATTTTTCAAGGGAAATCCTACTATGCTTGTAGTAATGTTTCACGCTCTAACTATTCAGATTCCGCCTGTGTGTATGACTTTCTATTTATATATAAGATTCCACGAAATTCACACAATATACAAGCTACACTCTCGAACTATGAGTTTCAGTTGTATCGTTCTAACCCAAAATGCACTACCAGTCTATATTTAAATGTAAATATGTATTACAGTGGGTGGACATATATTTGTAATCCCTATATTAAAATAGAGTAGCTTTACATACTGCTTAAAAAAGTAGTTCAGAATTTACCATTCCTTTGCTGTAAAAATATTTCAGAAACATAAACTGAGTGGCTTTTAAAAATTTGGCATCAGGAAATAAACGTAAAAATACCGTGTCTAATTCTCATTCCTAGCTTATATAAAATATGTGATGTATATCTAATTATTCGAAGATAATAAATAGCACTTGTTGTGTTATCATATCTATATTGAGGCATTATTTCAGTGTGATGACCTTTAAAGTTAAAAAAATATTTTATTTGATAGGCAGCAGAAGAGATAACACACAACTGATAATCATCAGTGTGAATATTATCTACTCTTCAGAGGTAAGCTGATCTGTGTTATTATTACTCCAATACCAGGTTTTTATTTGAAAAATTACTGAAACACAGTTAGTTTAACAGATACTTTAATTCAAAATAACTTTTGTAAAATTACATGTAAATCAAAACTGGATGTGTGGGTTAAATTATTTTAATAATAACTTTTTGGTACATTTAGTAAATCCAATATTGTGAGATACACTAGTTAGTAGTACTAGTGAATGGGGCGGCTGGTAGCAAATAAACCACTAGCAAATAGGACCTTTTTGCCTACCCCAGAGTCCCGTAACCTACTCCTATATTATTCCTTGACCGTCCTCAAAATTACCTGACCTTCTGATGAAAGTCTGGATTTGGGTCCATAGAGATACACTAAAGTTATTTATATTTTACCTACTTATATTTAAGGGTAAATTCATGCATTACATTGCAGTATAAATAATGGTTTTAATTTTTTTATGTAGGTAGGTAGTAGCTGAAAATTATTTAAATCTTTTTAAACCGCGATATATTCTATAAGGGAGTTGCAGTATACTTTACTTGTATATATTCATCTAAGAATGGAAGATGTATGTATATTTATAAATAAAATAGGTCCCAGAATCGATTCCTGTGGAACACCGCCTGTAACAGGAAGATAGGGAGATTAATTCTCGTCTAGTTTTACCTTAAATACGCGGTGATAGATATACACTGTCTTGTATAGATTATATCTACCTAATTCTGGTAATTTCTAGAGTTGAACATCCCGTGTTTATACCATGCCTTCTTGTTTGTGTACAATGGCTAAATTTAGTTTTGATTAATGTTTTATCCAAATTATTTCGTTATAGAGATAACGCCCTCGCGACCATGACACAGATGAGTAAATATTTTCCGTTTTTTATAATTATCTCATAAATACAGAAAAAACATTTAGATCGTTGTTATAAAATAAACTATACAGGGCATCCCACCGGGAATCGCCGCGATCGATATCTCGGAAAGTACTGATCCGATAAGTTTCACAATTTGGCAACCTAATAAAGGAAGTAGGGCTAACACAGCTAACATATTTAGAACTTTATGGCACTTCCGGTTATACTGGAAGTCGACATCAACTTGCTTATTTTAAATGGAGCACCCTATATAAACACATTTCATGTAGGATGTCCCATACCTTATCTTCAACTGTTTTTGAAATATTGACAGATGAATATTGACATTTTGCAACTTTGACCCCGTGTGTAATCTGAACGGTTTGAAATCAAGTAAGACGGTTTGCACATTCCTATCTTAACTTTTCACGAGGTATCGTTTGACACTAATTTCAGATTTAACCAAGAGATTAAATTTAATCGAAAATTTTTAATTTCTGGCTAAATTGTCAGATTATTATTATTGCCAGAAATTTAGTACGAGAATAAAGGAACCCTGGGAAACCTTATTAATTCAAGTGGACAGTAGGTAATACCCATTTATACAGTGAATATGTTAATACTAATAGTAATAAAATATAAAATAACAATATATAACAATAACAATATAACAATAATAACAATGTATAAACAATAATAAAATAATAAATAAAAGTTACATACTTTTTTTGTCGACATTTACATTTTTTTCGAAAAAAATTAACAGATTATTGATACCTCATTTTTAATTATTGTATAATGAAATAATGCTATTGTAGAATGCCTCTAACTTCTCTAAGACAACTGCTTGTTCTATAAAATTAGACGCATGTATGGTGACTAAAGTTATATAAATTGAAACGTCAACCCAATTTTCTCTTAAACTGTTTTACTCTGACAATATTCCTATCTATTTTTAACGAATTTGGCCAGTGCATGTGTTTTTTTAAAAAAAGGTTGTGTATGCATCGCCCGACATGAAGAATGCGAAAACATTTACATAAAATAGCAGGCTTATCCTTTCTCAATTTTTTAAATATTCAGCTCTAGTTACTCTTGATGTGTTTATTAAGAATTCTTGGGTTCGCACGCACACATTTCCTGTACGTTCAAAGTTTGTCAGTTCTCAAATTTGGCTTAAGGTTGGTTGAAAAATTATTCACGATTTTAGAAGCAATCCAGTTGAAACAGGATACTAAAAATGTTATGTGTGAAATACATTCAAATTATTATAGGTAATAGTTCACTAGTTCTAGTGTAGATAAAATGTTAAAGAAATTCATATTCTAAACTTATAGCTCAGTAAGAACTGTTACGTAGAAAAACGTTTAATTAGTTAGCTAACTTTGATATTCTAATATTTTTTAGACGTATAAATATCCCGCAAAACTAAGTCAATTATAACGCAATTAATAACGTTATTAAATCATATTATATTAATGAATTAAAACGTTTTTCTACGTCTAAATAACCTGAAAAAGACGTCATTGGCTAACGTTTAAAACAACAAAACTTAAACGTTTTATGAAGGTATTGTTTACACCTTTAGTTATTTTAAATAATATTTCCAGGTCTTTAAGACGTTTAAAATAAACATTGAAGAAACCTGAAATTTTGACGTTTTATCCAAAAAATATATAAACCAATCATTATTTTTAACTTTTTTCCATGTTTTAGGACGTTTAAAACTAACCTAACTAACCAAAACAAGGTTGTTTTGACGTTCTTTAAACTATTATGTTCTCATTGGCAGTCATTAAACTGATGGTTAAAACTCATTATAAACCGACCGTAAAGAATATTACTGTTAGCAAACTTTGCAATTTAATAAATCATACCATAAACCAATGTTGTACTTATTGAAAGAAGAAATTTAAAGATCGCCATGATCTACATTGGAATACTCATATACCTTATCCTTATAGTATAATCCACAGTATAGAAGACTTCCCCAAATATTTGAATCTTGTTAGGTCTTCATGATTACATTACATTAATGTGGATCACCGTTTCCCTTCATTCTTCTCCTAATCTCCCACCTTTAGTAATAATTATTATTATTCGCTTAAGCTACATAATATTCTTACATGATATTCTACATGATATTCTTCTCATCATATCTCGAAAATCGATCATCGTATGTCGAGTGCTGTGGCGAAAAGTCTACACAGTTTGTTACCAAATCTAGAGTGCCGCAGGGGTCTGTCTTGGGTCCGTTATTTTTTAATATCTTTATTAACGACATTGTGTACAACTTGGATATTCCTTGTCTGTTGTATGCGGATGACCTTAAGCTGTACTCTAGGACCAATAATGTTCATGATTGCGTGGCTCTACAATCAGCAATTAATAAAATATTACTGTGGTGTAAAGCGAACAAACTACAATTAAATGTTAGTAAGTGTTTTATAATGACATACTCCTTAAAACAGTCCTCTATAGTGTACGGTTATACTTGGGCAATTCACTTCTATCAAGATGCAGTAATTTTCGAGACCTCAGTGTCATCTTCGACAGTAAATTGTCGTTTTCAGTACACGTTCATAATATTGTCAGTGATGCGCTTAAAACTTTAGGATTTATAATACGTAATTCCCATGATTTTAACAATATTGATGCACTTGAACTACTGTATTATTCCTATATTAGATCCAAACTGGAATACGGATCAGTTGCTTGGAGTCCTTTTTATAGTATTAATATTGAAAGCATAGAGAAGATCCAGAGACGTTTTCTCAAATTCCTTTCTTTCAAAGTAGATGGTGTCTACCCCGCCATAGGGACTCCGCATTAAGAACTTCTTGATAGATTTGCAGTTATCACCCTCGAAAGCCGCAGAGTCACTGTAGACTTAATTTTTGTATACAAAGTAATACACGGTAGTAATGACTGCTCTGAAATACTTAATAAGTTAAACTTTTATATTCCTAGAGTGAACAGGAATTCTGTCAGAATTCTGTTTCTCTGCCTTTTGCCAGGACTAACCTTCAAAAACATTCTCCTCTATTAAGAATGTGCAGAAATTGCAATAGGACTAGTAACAGTATTGACATATTTAACTGCAGTATGGCATCAATAAAGAGGCTGAATTTTTCCCTTGTTTTGAATGAAAATCGATTTCCTGTTTAATGTAAATCAACCCTCATTTTGTTAGATTTTATCTCATTAACATGTTCTTAATGTTTTGTTTCTTGTAACTTATTTAGTTGTTGTTTGTCTTTTTTATTGTTTTCTCTCTTTTTTGTGACCTTCTCAGTCGTTCTTAGTTGCATATATTTTGAATTTATAAATTTGTTGTATTTATTATTGTATATTTGTCGCATATTTGCATATTTGTATATTTTGTATTTGTATTTTCTATGTGTTTTGTAAGTCCTACCCTGTAAATGGATATGTATCTGTTGGGTAGTGTAAGAATAAAATAAATAAATAAATAAATAAATAAATAATTTCTAAGAACTCGGCTTACGTTATGTTTTTTAGATTTCTGGAGAGTTCTAGTCCCACGGAGCGTACCAACTTTTCAGGAAGAAAACAATTGATATGTTTTTGAAACATCAGGGGAGGTTAAAAAAGGATATTGCATATACTAAGTATAATAGTTAAGTATTGTTGGTTATTAATATGTTGATGATTATGTGGTTAAAAGTTATATGTATTATATTTTAATCTCCCAATCATTTAAATTCTTCAGGAAGTTTTACTGAAAATCATCAACCAGTATTAAAGTTTATTTTAATGTACTAATCCTGTATTTAACTTACCATAAGAATATTTATAAAGTGGTGAACTTTACATTTTAATAAACCAACATGATTTAACGGGATTAAAAATGATTTTCTAATCTGGAGAATTCTGTAAATTTATTTTTGATTAATATAATTTCTTAAAAATGCGTTTCCTTTGTGGTGGGAGAATTGACCTTATATCCTTGTAAGTACAAAATTATACGTGTTTATTTTGTAAATATTTCTCCGGTCATGCAAGAGATAAGTATCAACAGCCGATATTTCCTGAAAACGCCAAACACCATGCGATATGTTCATGCCCCAATTATCACAACTACGTACGCTCGTAGTAAACAGAACATGTCGCAAAGTTCCCTGAATCAGCAAGGGAAAACCCCTATCTACGCCGGTGATCTTGTCACTGTTACCGGTAAAACAGATAATATTGAATAAACACAGCCGGCGATTCAAAACCCTACATATTTAATATTGAGGCAATCATACATTTTGTATATGATCCTGTAATCCAGTGCGTGGCAAATCAATGTTAGAAGGTGGGATGAGCTTTCAGACCGTTTTGGATATGTCCGAATGTAGCTTTTCCAAGATGAGTTAAGATTGTTCACACTTGCAAGTGAGAGGCGTTTTTATTTTTACAGCATTTCTCAACCAACGACATTTAAATAAAGGGTAAAGGGGACTTATTTATTTACATTTCTGGATAAAGCCATGTCTATTGTCTTTTATTGTAATTTTCATCACAATTGTGAAATTATTATTATTATAGTGTAGTAATATTAAGTTACATACAATATTCTTGAATTCTATAATTATTAAAATATTTTTCATTTTTCATATTTGCCATGTTTGAAACTTGGCAACTATGCAAAAATTTATGGCGTCTGTTGTTTGCGAATAGTTGTTGTTAATAAAAGAAATTTAATAACTGAAACGTGATTGATTAATAATTGATTATATGTGTTTTTTGGATAAACTTTGAAGGTGTGAATATGGTTAGACAGTGTCGAATTTGCAAGAAATTGGATTATAAGCATCCACATATACCTATCTTTCCACAGGTAAGCGTGAATGAAGGTCACTTTGAAATGTGTAGGCAACTCTAACCAGTGTCGTGCTTGTAGGTAGTAGGTAACTTTTATTTGATTAAATATTAAAACTATGATAATATTTATTACCGTTATCATACTGAATCATTACTGAAAAAAGTTCATCGCAAAATAAATAGCTGCAAAAGAAACTACTATATAGTACGCTTGGGAATCCACTGTAATATTTATGTTTAATATTTAATATTTTATTTTAGGATGCCTGGGGATGGTGCAACAAGAAAGAAATGGTTAGAATTATTGGGATTCAAAGAAATTACTTGTAAATACAAATTTATAGTTTACATATTGAAATAATTCATATTGATTACTCTTTCTATAGTTGGATGCTTAGTAGCTGTTAAATATATTTACATGTTACTATACCTATATATTCTTCCTTCTAAAATTTACGCCACTGGAGATGTAATCGTGCGCGAAAGTTGGAGGAAAATAATGCCCTCTGCTTTCCCCTTGCCCAGCTTCACCTAACATATGAGATAGACATAGACTATGACATGCCTAGTCCCCTTTATTTAAATGTCCTTGGTCTCAACTGATTCATAATGTTTCACTGAAGTAGGCTTTTCGCACATTTTTTTGCCAATAATTTTAGTTGCATAATGTATGAATATTTAAAATAAAAGTTTTGTAGTTTTATAATGTTGTAAAAAAGAATTATCGCCTTTTGTTAAGACTGATCTTGAATAAGTTACTTCTGCTAATTTAAACAATTTATTTTGCATGACAAAACGGTTATCAACGAAAATATGATATCACAATTCAGTACACAGCACAGCTTCCATTACAGCTTGTTCGGCAGTACTCTTGACATGTGCTTAATTTAGTTAGGATATACACTATGCGATATTCAGCTAGTAAAATGGGAATAAATAAGTTCAATTGATGCACTGTATTATCTCCCACTTTCAGTTACTGGGCGTGCGAGGATACCGATATAGTACAGAGCGGTCAAGAAAGAAATTGCCACTATCAGATTCTCAGTCATATAACTTAGGTACTCTATTGGTATATATTAAAAACTATTGGTTTTATCATTTGTCACACAATGTATCCACAAAATCAGCTTATTTGCATATCTGAATGTAGCATTTCCAAGCCGAAACATTAAAGTGATTTCGATGGCCGAAAATGTGAAGAAAAATGTAAACATTTTTACCTTAGCTGTATTAGTTTGAGAGTCATATTTCAATTTTATTAAAAATAAACATAAATTTATTCTTTATAACAATTTATATATAAAGAAGTAAATCTCTGCTGGACTATGTCTTTCCCAGACCTATCTAGTCCTATGGGCTAAACCCATATCCTAAATATGTGAGTATATATTAATCTAAATTTTCAGTATAGATAATAGTCTAGAATTTCTGGAGTTTACATTTCTCTATATGTCATTAATTCAGTAACCATTCTGTAAATAAAGTTTTCCATTTATTATATGTATATTTTATGATGATCAGCTACTCTTTTCTTTATGATAAAGTCAACCGACACGCAAGCTTTCAATTTACAAAATTAATTTTACACCAAAAATGTTGTCTGCATGAAACTATTATAATTAGGTAAGGTAAAGCGATCGATGTTTGATTTTCCTAGAAGCATCCAAGGAAACTCTTCTAATATTAAATTAAGCTAAAAATATTTATAATATTTTTCGGCATTTTATAAGTAAAGTGTTTTCTGGAACTCTGCATTATTATAGTTGACCCTGGCCTCACTTTTTGGGTTGTAAAAATAGACTAACCATACATATTTTTCATTCATGCAATTTAAGGTACCTGTCACGTAGGTGACACGTTATATTTATTTTTTTAATGGTATCCACCTTATCTGTCTATCTATCTATCACAAACAGTGTTAACACTCTAACCAGAAGAAAATCTCTCAGGTGGCACCTTTGATGTGGTTACCACTCGATGGATTCATGACCTCGGTTCCAAATGGGAGACGCATTTTCGAGCATATTTAATAACTTATCTAACGTTTTAATAACGTTTCCTTATTTCCTTATCAATTGAATTATGGATCCTGAGTATATGCAAAAAGAAGCTAATATCTGGCCAAGAGATTGGATAAAATGAGCAAGTGCAATATGAAAAGTTTGTTCAGATTATTATAGACACTAAGTATGAGATTACTGTTCCTGCAATGAGATTATATTAATTATATTTTCGTTTGTTTGTGAAAATGGCCAGATTATGAAAAGCTGTAAGAATATGTAAAGAATAAGTTCATAATTAAATGAATCGACCATCGAAATCGACAATCGAAATGAACCGGCAATCGGGCCGGTGGCTCAGGGCTTAGCGTCTCGATCGCTCAACCCAGAGGTCGTGGGTTCTAATTCCCACTCCACCAACAATTTTTAATTAAATTGTTTGCCTGTAGATCAAGGCTTATTCGCAGGGATGGCTTGGCAACTATCCTGGCGATGGCCTAGGATGGGAAGAATGTCAAGTTGGTGTTAATGTGAGAGATTAAAATCAGTTGATGTTTGACTTGTCCCCCTAACTAATGAGGTTTTCCAGGTTTCCCTCATTCCAGCACTGAATGGTGGTTAGGGCCTACCAACGTAAGTCGTTCCTGAGGCGCAAATGCGGCCCGCGAAATAATAATATGCCGCCCCCTCTCCCACACAAGTCTCAGACTTTCGGGCTAATCCTTGTGATTAGAATGAGGGGTAGAGATATTATTATTATTATTATTATAATTACCACTGTGGTTTTAGGAGAATATTAACTTTACAAAAAATTATTTTTGCAGCTTTTATGTACCCTAACTTTCTCATTGTCTCTACTTAGCATATGCCAGGGGTATTAGGTTAGGTTAGGTTAGGTTCAAAAGTGAGTGGGCCGAAAACCAGACCCTCCACCGCGACCATGTGGTCTATTGTGGCTCACACCTACTTATATTTCACCCAACAGGTCCAGCTTCTTAATGTAGCTGATCACCTTATTGGGTGAGAGTTTGTTCAGATCCTCTGGCAGAAGTTGTCCTTTGCCAAATAATGAGTATCTGATCCTTTCCCCAGCAGGGCAGGTGCACAATATGTGTTCTGCCGTTTCATCATCTTCTAAGCATAGGCGGCACTCAGCATCTTCTGCTAGGCCGAATTTGCACAGATGATATTTTAAACGGCAGTGGCCCGTATATAGGCCAATTAGAGTTCGTAGGTGAAACCTGCTTAACTCTAGAAGTTTTTTAGTTCTTGTTTTTGAAGGGTTTATTATAAACGCCTTCGAATGAACTAATCGTGGTAGTTCCTGCCAGTACTGGAGGATTTGCTCCTCAGCCCGGGTCAAGAGTGCCAGGGGTATTACAAGGATGGTATAATAATAACATAACATCGTTTTAGAGTAAGGATTGACAGGAATGTACCAGACCACCGACGCAGCCTCTTGTGGCATTTGTGGCGGCATCTCTCGGTCACACTACTTATTGTGGTAGTGTCACCGGTGTGATGGTGACTCCCATCTGGAGAAATTGATCCACAAGGCACGACTGTCCTTATGGAAATGTCGACGAATCTGTGAGAAAACTAAAGGCGTTGGTCCCAAACAAATATATTGGCTGTACGTGACGGTTATACGACGTATGATAGCGTATGGCTCCATAGTCTGGTAGTGGAAAGTTCTAAAACAAAGGACCAAAATCAAATTTTCTGGCTTACAGAGACAAGCATGCTTAGCGAAAACTGGAGCAATTACCTCTACACCATCAGCAACTCTGGAAATCCTACTGGATCTACCTTCTCTTCATATATATTTGGAGAGAGAGGCCAGATGGGCAACATAGAGACTAAATCAGGTAGCTATTATTAACATGCCACAGTCTGACATTATGGACTACAATAGGGTGCTAGATGGCATGAAAAGTCACAGCATTCTGCAGGCGATTTCAGATGTTATTCCTGCAAGGACCAACCATGAACTGTCGTTTAACATTCTCTTCCCAAGAAGGGATGAATGGGGTCGGAGTAAAGCTGACCTATTAAGGGCAGATAGTTGTTGTTCCAAATCATTATGTATGGCATTATGTAGAAAAATATCTACGACTTTTGTATCTACTATTTTTTTCTTAAAAAGACAATAATCGAGATAACCACACAGTTAAAATGACCCTACATGTACGAAATAAATAAAGTATTTCGTACCCCTGTTTATTATTTCCACTTTGCCACTTTTTTTTTCTAAAACTTAATATTACAAAATAAATTAATATAAGAATAGGTATATAAAAGCACTACATGTTTTCTTTCAATGAAAGTACTTCAGTTGAATGCGTAAAGATATGTAAGACTTATATGTTGTGAATAGGGACGAAATATCAGAAGTCTTGTGATTCACGGAGATAAAAAGAATTATTATCGACACAAATATGACTTCATTGGCTATTGTGCTCTGTCGTATCATGTTTCAATTCACCTACATATTAACTATCGATTTATATTATATACCTACAATATGCAATAACAAACTCTACCGTCACATCAATGGGTCGAATGAATAGTCTAGACTTCCATAACAGCACTTTTTTACAACGATTCTCTTTTCATTTGCGCTGGTGAAAACCTACAGGTTGTAACTGTTCATTATGTTTTTATTAACTGTCAAGCTTTTTTAATTAGGTATACGCATGTAGCCACTAGTGAATGCCATGCATTTAGTAGGATTCATTTGCGCAATACATTTTCAGGTCAATTCAACGGGCAATAGAAAAAAATGTATTTACGAGCTTTGAAAGCTGGAAGCATCTATTTCTTGACAAATATGTAATATAATATTGATGAGAAAATAAGTTACGGGCATTATGTAGAAAAATATATACAACTTTTGTATCTACTATTGTTTTCTTAAAGGAACAATAAGTGGCATCATCACACAGTCAAAATGACCCTATATGTACAAGGTGGCCCGTTTCATATGGGCCTATACCTTATCTCAGAAACTACAAGTCCCAATGAAAAAAAAATATACGAAATTTTTTTCAAAGTTATTTTCAATTTTTTTATATTTTCAAATTTATAACCTGTTTATATACAGGGCGATGAACTAAAGTTCCTTTTTTTAAATAGCACACCGTATATATTATTACATTTTCAGAAAGCCCTTCTAAAGACAAGTTCAATGATATATGACATGATGGGTCTGACGCCCACCGTTTCCAAGTTATTGACAATTATCTTCAGGAAATAGCCCATATTAAAATCGTGCTAGAAAGGTTAATAATTAAGTTTTTGAGCATTAACTTGCGCCAAGAGATTTCTAATTTTATTGACTTTATTATGTAACTACTAAATATTCAGTTTATAAAAAAATTCACCATGTTGCCACATTTCGAAAACCATAAATTCTCACGATTTTTTCGAATAGAACACCCTGTATATTGTTACATTTCTAGAAAGCCCTTCTATCGACAAATTCAGAGATATATGATATGATGGATTTGTATCCCATCGTTTCTGAATGATTATCCTCAGAATATGGGATTTTAATATTGGCTATTTCCCGAAGATAATACTCTACAACTCCGAAACGGTGAGCATCAGACCTATCATTGAACTTGCCTTTAGAAGGGCTTTCTGAAAATATAATAATATATAGGATGTGCTATTTAAAAAAAAATATTATCTTCGGGAAATAGCCAGTATTAAAATCCCATATTCTGATGATAATCATTCAGAAACGATGGATACAAACCCATCATATCATATATCTCTGAATTTGTCGATAGAAGGGCTTTCTAGAAATGTAACAATATACAGGGTGTTCCATTTGAAAAAATCGTGAGAATTTATCGTTTTCGAAATGTGGCAACACGGTGAATTTTTTTTATAAACTGAATATTTAGTAGTTACATAATAAAGTCAATAAAATTAGAAATCTCTTGGGCGCAAGTTAAAACTCAAAAACTTAATTATTAACCTTTCTAGCACGATTTTAATATGGGCTATTTCCTGAAGATAATTGTCAATAACTCCTAAACGGTGGGCGTCAGACCTATCATTGAACTTGCCTTTAGAAGGGCTTTCTCAAAATGTAATAATATATAGGGTGTGCTATGTAAAAAAAGGAACTTTAGTTCATCGCCCTGTATATAAACAGGTTAAAAATTTGAAAATATTAAAGAATTGAAGATAACTTTGAAAAAAACAATTTCATTTAATTTTTTTTCAATGGGACTTGTAGTTTCTGAGATAAGGTATAGACCCATATTAAACGGGCCACCTTGTACATGAAACAGATAAAGTATTTCGTACCCGTGTTTATTACCCAAAGAGGGCACTACGGTATGTTTCTGACCACTAATAATATTCACAATGCCCTCTAGACAATCATATCACAACATCGTTCATCGGTTCCACTACCTATGGCACTTAATATAGTTTTTTACTGTTTAATACAGAACAGTGCGATCCGTAACACTCTGGTCTATATTTTTATTGAAATACCGTTACAGAAGAGTAAAATCTACTATGCAGGTGGCATGTATACGACACATAAATACATAATAAGGAATTATCAATACACCATAAGCTGCTGACTAAAATGAATTAAACTTAAACAGTCACTTGGGCTGCCCTGATCAGCAAATATGGTTGAAACTGGTCTGCAATTGTCCTAGTTTGATCTAGCAACTGCTATTTTAAAGCAGACCTCTTCAACAAAGTTTAAGATTTCAGTTTTTAAATGACGCAGTAATGCAAAGTTCCTAATTTTTAAAATAGACATGTGATTGGAACATATTGCAACTGTCAGAAAGTTGGTTTATAACTTGTACTTAATACATAAATATTTAAAGTTTTAATATGTAAATATATAAAAGTATTTTATATTAAACCATTACACAATGTTGAAAATAACTAACTTCTTGCAACACTGAAAATTTTCGTTTTACTGAAAAATGGTGCAGATGTAGAAGTAAAATATAGTCCTACAGAAAATTGTTGTATACGTACCACTACAAGCATCTATTAGAATAAGCTTAGATTGTTATCACAAGAATTTCTAAATAGCGTTAACAATAATTTTATCAATTAGAAATGTGTGTGTATTATAAAATATTGAAAACATTCGTTAATATTTTTTCCACGGTCGGGAGTAGAAATCAGTTTCTATGACATCAAAATTGAAACAGAAGTAGTCGATTATTCCCAAGGGAGTATAATGCTCCCAAGGGAGTTTACATTATGGAGAACGTTTTTCATGCAAAAAAAGAGGTAACATTGAAATTATTTATTGACATTTAAATTAAATGTAACATTTGTACAATTTTCAAAATTAATATTAGAAGGAATATTACTTTCGCTTACATTTAAAGTTTTTGTGATTGCGCTAGTGGTGGTACCTACTAAAACGTGATTAGCAATTTTGGTCTTATTTTCAATGGAGTTCTCGACATAACCCTCAGCGACTGTCGTTGATTTCCAACCAGCATGACGCTTTATTGTCGTGATATCCACACCAGCATCTGCCAGTAATGTCGCTGAAGATCTTCGTAAGCAGTGACCAGTATAACATGCAGCATCAGGTAATTTTAAATACGAAGCTACTACACTAGGAATTTTTCCGATGGTATTCTTGCCAACTGGCTGCGAACTACATTTTCCTGCTTTATAGTACAAAAAAAGGCGCTTATGCTTGACGTGGGGAGAATGAAGGGACAGGTATTTTCGATACAATTCAAGCATATTTCCCACATCGGTAACCACAAAGGTTCGTTGAATCTTTGTCTTAGTGTTTGGAATTTTTACAATCAAGGATGAGCCTACATCCTCAATATCATCTACAGTTAAATTGACTAGTTCATCAGTTCGACAAGCTCCGGCAATCCCCAGAATTATACAACCTATAAAAAATCAAAATACTAAATAATTGAAATACCTAACAACAAAACTAATCTTACCTTAATCATTAAGAATTCTTTGTCATCTGCAGTTGATAGAAAACGGTCGATTTCACCCTTTGTCAATATTTTCGATTTTTTCGCTTGATATCCGTCACCGGTTCTTTTAAAAAATGGGATGAGTTTGGGGAATTTGCTTATATCTATGTTGTCGTAAATTATCAAGCATGACTTAACCATAGAATATTGCGCCCATAATGTGGAAGACTTGTAATTCTTTGCATTTTCACTGAAGTATGCCAACAAAACATTCTCGCTGTATACTTGAATATTTTTCTCGGCGCACCACGTTTTGAAGCGATTGTAAGCTATATCGTATAAAGATCTTGACTTCGTAGGTAACAAATTGCTTATTGCAATATTTGCAGCCTCCACAATCTCTTCCGACTCACAATTATTCATTGTGCACTAAACAAACTGTAAACTAAACCAAACTAACATCTTAATTTGACAATTCTTTTTGTTTGTTTATTTTGTAGTTATGACAATAACTCAACGACTACTAAATAAATGCTCAAATCCGAATACAATAATTCTGGTGCTACTTACTTCATAATAACAAAATATGTGTTTTTAAGTTAATGAGACCGTGGAAAAAATAGTATATACCATTCGGGAGAAATGCTATTTTGTCCTCGGTGCATTGTAGCCCTCTGGCTTCGCCCTCGGGCTTCAAATTGCACCTCTGCCAAAATAACGCATTTCTGTCCCTTATAGTATGATATACTATTAGATTATGTATTAATTTAATTTAATATATGGAGGTATTTTATTAGGCAATCGATTTAAAGTATAAAATTTGATGCAATCAAATTATTAATATATTCTTAAAAATTTTATATATTAAATCTTATATTATTAACAGTAGAATGTAAGTTCTACTTTTAATAATTATTTGTGCAGCAACACTATTTTACTAAACAATAAGCTTCACGTGTTATTTTTATGCCTAGTTCTAGATCATCTTGTTACAGGGGAATGCGAAATATTTTTTCGATAGAGCAAGTGCCGCTGACCTTTATAACGGTATTCTTTTTATAGCCGAGTCCTCAAAAATCTGTAAATATCGCTGAAAACCAAATGCTTTTAAAAACACAGTTCTCATGAAATCCATAGATTTGTCTTTCTGACAGATAGGTTTCCGTATATTTGTCTAGATAACTAGGGAGTAAAATATATATTTAAAGATCCTCAACAAAAAATTTATGACTTATCGAAGAAACATGTTTTATTTTAAGATGAATACTTGTTGCGTAATATCTCTGAGGGAGGAGCGTGGGAAATAAGTTTTAGAACGGCGGTTGATGGAGGGGATACCTCTCGTTGAATACGCGACAATTTCTTGAAATAATCTTGAAATTTTCTCCATGAATATAAATAAAATAAATTCAAAATATCCGTGTTTGAATAATTCAGGTTTTCCATTTTTTTGATGGCACAACTGGATTAACAATCACAACTGACACAATAATAATAGCAAATATACGAAACTATGAAGTTAACTGTCATTTTCATAGCTAACTACTAGTGATATAATTTAAAATTAATATTGCACCAATCCAACAAAATCCTATTGTAACAGCAAAACAGTTAAAGATAGTTGTAGAAAATGCTAATACAGATCGATGCAGAATTTAATTGTGCATCAGAATATGGGGAAAAAATCGGGGTATTGTAATTAAAATAACGAAGTTTTGATAGTTTAAATTTATGCTAAAAGGAAGTCGACTTCTGAACACTCTGTACATAATTGGCAAATATCGAAAGCATCAACGTGAAGCCTAAAGTTTCCTTTAGTTGTACTATTAATATGATTTTCTTGAATTCAAAAAGAACCAACGGAGATACTTCAACGTATCGTGGTGCAAAACTCGAAATTTTCAAAAAAATTAAAATATCTCAAAAACGTCTGAATTTAGGTATAGGTAAATTTGATAAAACTCCCCCTAAAATAGAGAGTATAATCTAAAAATTCAATAAAAAATATACCATTCCATTTAAATCAAGGTAGTTGGCAGCTATTCCGGTATAACCCGAAGTACAACCATTTTGCAAATATTTTCACTGAATTAAGAATAGCCGACTATGTTCGTGTGTAAATTTTCTTTTCAGAAAAAATATTGAATGGTTCTCGTAATACTTCTAATGGACGGTTTCAATCAATAACCCTGTATGTTATAGTGTAGATATGAGTTCAGTACGGCTTACGGATGTATAGGCTTTAAGTTTACATAATTTGGTGGGTAATCCTAACTCTGTATTTGTATCATAATCGTAATAATATGATATATTATTTATGGCCATTACCAGCGTAGCCCTGGAAAGTTTTGAAAGGTCGTGGCTCTCTCATAATCACTCAGTTCCTGCTGCCAGTTTCATACATTTTCGTTGTATAAAGTAAATAGAGGTAACTCTGTTCAAAGCTTTAATCGAAAAGTGGTCATATAACAACAGATCTCGAATTTATTATATTATGATTAATCCGGAGAACAATATATATATTTAATGATGATGTTATCTATAATATATTTGTTTTTATATAACTATACTAAATTTGCTACTTATATTACCGCTTCTGGCTTGAACAGGGATGCTGTAAAACAGTACCTATCATCGATTAAACAAAATTACAGATACAGTTAACTAGACAGGTGAAAAATTAATAACTTGGCTTGTAGTAGAAAATGGTTTCGTACATATACACGAAGAACACAAAAGTTTTAAATGGTTTCTCAACCAAACAAAAAAATTTGCTGACTATATTCACAATCCTCAAAAATGTTCTATTGCATATGTATTGAGTTTTTAAAACTTTCAGCTTTTATCACATATCTATTGACATTGTCAGTGGCGTAGCTAGGAATCGAGCCCAGACCATAATAGACAGAGTGACCAAGACGGGCAGCCACAATACGCTCTAGCCCACTTCGCTACCTTGGCGGTAAAAGCCAAACCGCTGACAAAATTAACAAGTCATAAAAATTACCTATACTCGTATACTCGTGTTCACCAAATTCTTTCTTAGGTAAAATTACATAGTAATTCTGTAACTTAATACACTTAGTATTTAGCTTAAACGCAGTATTTAGCAAATAACTACGAATAGTAAGGACATCATTAGATCCTCCATCTGCAAACGCCTTATTTAAATAAGGACTAAAACAAATCAAGCCAAAACATCTATTCCCCTGGCTATATGCCACGCCGAGCGCTGAATTACAAAGCAAAGTTTGCCGTATTTTGGTCTAACATAGTTAGAATAAAAAATACTAGGGTTCGGATTGCAACGAAAACTACGAGGAAATACTCAGACCACACATCGTAGGATGTCACTAATTGCATACCGGTTTCGACCTTTTTATGATCTTATCAGTGAGCATACCTATGAATGCGAAGACCTGGATATTTGACACAATAGGTAAGCCTTGTGCACGCAAGCCCTAATTTAGTGTGTTAGTGTTTAATGTGTGTATAGTATTTAGTGTGTTAGATTTCAATAAAATATCATACATTCTTGGTGATTATCTATATTATCTATGTTGTATATTTTTCACTAGTCCTGAATAATTTTCTTTCAGATTTTCGTAATCATTTGTTTTATTCTTTCAAAACATGTAATCTCCATAATGTGTAGGTGCTTGCTACGTAAATTAGGTCTTTAGATATCCATAAAAGTTCCGCAATTCTTTAAATTCATCTTTACAGTTAATTTATTACCATTTCAAACGTCTAAACAAATCTTAAATTCCTGAGTAAACACTTCAGTAACACTCAAATTGTATTTGGGTCTGTTTCAAATTGGATTTAATTAATAAATAGTAATAATTTGTTGAAATACTAATGAAAATAATGTTAAGAAACTTCTCAACTATTTATTTCACGAAAGGAATGCGTTCATATGTTTAGCTACATTATAGAAATAAATGAATTAATAACACTTTCATTGCTTGACTTCAAAAGTGGAGTTGTTAACAAATAGGTTCTCCAGAGGTATAACATATCTATACAACATTGTATGAAGATGTTTACTTAACAGACCTTAAATTACTTGCACAGATAATATTTCCCCAAAATCAATAATCAAGAGGTGTCTATTATCCGTAAAGCAATACACTGGGAACGCTTTTGTTTATGTACTTTATGTAAACGAGACAGCAGGTATGCCGAGGTAGTGTAAAGATTGAGATTGCAGCATTCGATAACACTTGACAATAACAAATGGGTGTAAAGCTCTGTAGGCTTAATATAAAACGGAGATAGGAAAGGTAGGAATACAGTTTTGTCTATTAGAATTTGTGAATGATACACGTAGTCTGAAGTTGATACATGAATCTTACATACCATGCAATGAATGTACCGGGTTTTCCAACGAAATGAGTCACCCCCTATATCTTTTTTATTTTTGCTGCTAAGAAAAAAAGTTTTATACAAAAGTTTTATAATTTTTTACAAGCTTTGCAGATATGTAGTTGAACAGACAAAATGAGTGCAGCTTAAATAAATGTGAGCATAGGTTCAATTTTTTTAAAATGGAATACCCTGTATATTATTTGATTATTGCATTCTACGGGTTTTTCTGATTTCAAAAATATATATATGTGCTATAATCGCTGCAACGGTTGTCATTTTATAGAGCTTTTTTTATAACACAGAAGCTGCAGCTGCCTTAGACATTGTTCTTGTATCACATTAGGCTTGGATAGAAACAACACTCAAATAGGAGTAATTGCTTGCAAAACGTGTTATAAAAAAGTTCCATAAAATGACAACCGTTGCAGCGATTATAGCCCATATACATATTTTTGAAATCAGAAAAACCCGTAGAATGCAATAATCCAAAAATATACAGGGTATTCCATTTAAAAAAATTGAACCTAGGCTCATATTTCTTTAAGCTGCACTCATTTTCGCATAAAAAATTACAAAACTTTTGTATAAAACTTTTTCTTTTAGCACCAAAAATAAAAAAGATATAAGGGGTGAGTCATTTCGTTGGAAAACCCAGTACCTATGGTTATAGGATGAATTATAAAAATAGGGAAGATACAAACCTGACGAGACTGAAAACAAGTTTTGATGTATAACCCTAACTAAGAAAAATAATAATAATAATGTTTCTTCTCATTCTAATCACAAGGATAAGCTCGAAAGTCTGACTTGTGTGTGGGAGGGGCGGCATAGTATTATTTCGCTGACTATTAAGTGTTGGAATGAAAGAAACCAGGAAAACCTCAATAACCAGAAAGATAGTCGAACATCAACTGATTTTAATCTCTCACATTAACACCAAGTTGACATTCTTCCCATCCTAGGACATTACCAGAATGGTTACCATCTCATCCCTGCGAACAAGCCTTAATCTACGAGAGTAAGCCAATAAATAAGTATTCTAGAAATTTCTCTATTATTAATAATTGACTGTAGAAATGAATAATCTAGAGAAATAGAAGGTATCTATGGAAAATAGCCTATACTTTGTCTGTTTCAAGATGCTGAGATTTGGTGCTTCTCATTCGAATATAAAAATGTATATGTTTAAATAACTAGTACTACCAGTACTAAGACTACTATACCAGATTAATTTTATTGTTTGCCACCAACTTTGTCAGTTTATTTTTGTACGAGTAATGATTAGTATTGTGAATCTAAAACTTCAATCTATAATAATATTTATTATTGTTCTTGAAATCGTGAACTAACTACCTACCTACGCTCTGATGAAAACCATATTAACGTTTTTATGAGAACTTTAGCATTTCTAGCTACGTTTCTTCTTACGAGAATATTAAATTTACTAGAAAAAATACTATTTGCAGAACTTTATCACTGGACAAGAATGTACTATATTTTATAATCAGACAAGTTTATATACACGGTGTCCCATCGGGAACCGCCTCGATCTATATATGCCAAACTATAATTAGGAAAAAATTGAAAATTGGGCAGTGTACCAAAGTCACTGGGGGCAAGCGATCTAAAATATTTTCAAGATTGATAACTTGCTTATTTCAAATGGAACACCCTGTATATTATTAGATTTTTGAATTCTACTCAAAATTTTTAATATATTTCATGTCGGATGTCCTATACCTATCTTCAACCGTTTTTGAAATATTGACAGGTGAATATTGACATTGTTCAACTTTGACACCCTGTAATATCAAAACGGTTTGAGATCGAACAAAACGGTTTGCACATTCCTATCTTAACTTTTCAAAAGCTATCTTTTCAAACTAATTTCAGATTTAACCAAGAGATTAAATTTAATAGAAAATTTTTAATAGTATCAAACGATAACTTATGAAAAGTTAAGATAGGAATGTGCAAACCGTTTTGTTCGATCTCAAACCGTTTAGATATTACAGGGTGTCAAAGTTGAAAAATGTCAATATTCACCTGTCAATATTTCAAAAACGGTTGAAGATAGGTATAGGACATCCTACATGAAATATATTTAAAATTTTAAGTAGAATTCAAAAATCTAATAATATACAGGGTGTTCCATTTGAAATAAGCAAGTTGACACCTACTTCCGGTATGACCGGAAGTGCGGCCATCTTGAAAATATTTTAGATCGCTTTCCCCCAGTGACTTTGGTACACTGCCCAATTTTCAATTTTTTCCTAATTATAGTTTGCCATATATAGATCGAGGCGGTTCCCGGTGGGACACCGTGTATATCATACTATAAAGTGAGCGGCTAAATTATGGAAGAAATTTAATAAAACTGTAATAATTTATTTTTTGTAAAAATATTTTGTGGATTTTATTTTGTTTTTGGCCATTATTCGCATGCATCTGATTTTGTACAGGGTGATTCTAAAAAGGTGCACAAAATATGTTTTTATAATGGAATACCCTATATTTGTCTACATATTAGGATAGAACATTGTCTCACAAATAGAGTAATATAAATATTGGTGGGTCTATCTTTAAAAATAACGGAGATATAACCAAGAGTGGTAAATGAGACGAATCGATATTCTCTTTCTAGCACATTGCTAATACTAATAATATCTAGTATTAAAACTGTCCCCCTTTTCCAAAGTTGGCCTTGTAAAAATGAAAATATTCACTTTTAATGGGGCTATCGTAAAATTAAATAGCATAATAATTAAAATTGACTAAATACTGTCACACAAAATTGACTAAAGGTGAATAATATAATTAACAAATACATACGTGAACTTTAAGTAATTATAGGGGGAAAGCTTCTCTATTCTTCACTGCATTTTGTTTACACATCTGTCTGCTTATAGACCTCTTATTCGAGAACAGACATCTATATTTATCGAACGTTTTTCGCAAAAAGGTGGCCATTTCCAAAGTATTCCAAGTATCCTTCATTTGCACGATTCACAAGTGACTTTAAGAGACATTTGGTGATGGAAACTTTCTTGACGATTTATGGGACTGAATATTTCTAAACTAATAAACAATATTTCAGCAGCTAAATGAATTATAAACACATTATCGATGAAAATGTTATTCCAAGATATTTTGTATTTCTTTAACGAAAAATAAGTGATAAAATTTGACTTTTATTGGAGTGTTGCAAACTTTGGAGGGCTTTGTTTGTTTAATGAAAATGTTGGGATTTAATTGATTGATAAATTTCATTTTTATACCTCATATTTCAGCAGAAACATATAAAGATTACGAAACGAAGTCTTCTGTTTTCCATCATATTTCAAAATTATATATACTCAACATTTAAGACACCAAATTGGTCAGTAATATATGGTAATATTGTATTTAGTCAAAATAATAATTCTGCACTTACTAACTTATCGACACAATTCTTATTACAACATACTATTATCTCTTATTTCGGGTTTATATAGTATGGTTACCTACAGGTTACGAGTAATCTGTAAAGAAATTCCAGACCTACAAATACTTTTTTGTAAGTTCGCCAATTGACTTACGACTTATTTATGTTTTAATATTATACATCAATATATCGCCCAAATTTCAAATATTTTCATTTTCGCTATTCTAAATTCATTAATATTTTATTAAATTATTAACTCAACGTTCACTAGTCAAAATATACATGATTTTTAAATATTTAAACTATAATCTAATAATAAAGAGTAATTTCTTTGTATTTTTCGATATTTAGTCTATATATCTAAAAAGTCCACTTCTTTCTAGCAGATATAGGATCATTTTCTTAAACGGTGTTGGAAACGAAATGCAAACGATATATATTTCCAGAGAATTAATTAAGAACTACTTTACTATTTGCTTGTAATATTTGTCACAACTTATTGGTTTGCAGCGTGAGAAGGATAAGTGTATATTAACAAACGATAGTTAATGAACAGGAAATAGGTTAATTTTTAACAATTTAATATTTCCTACTGAAAATAGACGTAACAAAACGCACAACCCAGTGAACTCCAGAATTTTTTGTACACTGATTTAGCTTCTTCATTTATAATGAAGAAGCCAATCCTGATTATTTTTCTCCAATATAGAAGGGCTATAACTCCTTCATAGCAGGACAGTCAGTCGGTAAGTAGATCACTTTATACCAGATTTTGTTTTGAAATATGGAATATTTTCGAAGAAATAAGAATGACTGAATCTCGATTCCACTCAGTTGCACAGTCTACATATAAAGACGGCATGCATAGACGGGATCTGATGAAGGTAAAAAATAATTTTAAGGCCCAAGTTGCAAGGTCAAAAGAGTCATATTATCATAAGGCAGTGCATGTTATTAATGAAATTATCAAATATTATGGTTCAATAAAGTTTATACTCAACGTAATAACTTTATTATTTTTATTTTTAAAAATAATAAATTTCTATAAAATGTATTAATCAATAAACATTTAAGTAAATCTAACCTAACTAAAAAAGAACACCGAGCACTAAATAGGATAACTACTGATTAATTCTGTCTCAACAAATATACAATGTATGAAATGTATGAAATTTTCGTTACAAAATGTCATTGACCTTGACTACATCCTACATTAAAATTTGCATAAAATTCTTTAGTTTGACCATGATATTCCATCCCGTCCTTGTTTGACTACCCTGTATAAAGAGACATTTGATCTTACTTCGGTTAAGATTCTACATTACCTAGGTCACGTAGTATTCAATGAAAATAGATAATATATTGTAATAACATCTTAAATTGTAAAACGTGCATATTAAAAACGTTCGTAAAACCGTCTAATACGGCCGGCACGTGTTTTTAAAATGTGGAATCTAATGAGACGAGAGGATTTACAGGCTTATCGACGTGAAACTTTGGGGAGATTAATTACACTGCCAATTACGAAAAACTGATTTCCGTTAGGCAATGTTTGAATATGTATCGTAACATGCATGCACGTGTTCTGTACAATACCCAGTTAATAAGTTTATATTACGTTTTTTGATTAGAACAACCTTGTATTTATTGTAGCATCTTTTGCGGGTTACACCTCCTGTAAACTGAAATTTGTTGAGGAAACATTTATAAAAATTGAAAATGGGCAAAATAATAATATTCAAAGAATAAAGAGGAAAAATCGAATAAGAACTATTATGATTCCTTATTTATTTGAAGGAGATACCGAAAACAACTACTCGACGGACAGTATACCTCGACTTGCGTTGCATTACATCGACATCTCCATAGGAGTCGCCACATCGTTCATCGAGACCAAATACCAGACACTGACCGGTTTCGCCCTTATTTTGCGCTCATCAGAGTGCCATAGAGAGTGGACTCGATGAACGATGTTGCGACGTGATTGCCTAATGGGCATCGTGAATGTTAGTAGTGGTGAGAAACACACCGTACTGCCCTCCTGTGGCGACTCTTATGGAGATGCTGATGTAATGCAACGCCAGTCGGGGCATATTTCCCGTAGAGTAGTTGTTTAGGCATCTCCTTCAAATAAATAAGTAGGATTATCTTCCTTAAAGACAATAGAGGTCACTGCTGTAATGGCGCCTGTGGAAAAGCAGGTCCTTATCTGTCTTTCAATTTGACAATAATTGTCAGACAGATAGTAGCACAGACCCAAAGAGGGCACTACGGTGTGTTTCTCACCACTTGTATGATTCCTTATATTACAGTGATATCTGGAAGACCTAAAAAGCTTAAAAATTCAAAAAATTGTATATACCAAATTCCTTGTGAATGTGGTAAATATTATATTGGTGAAACAGCTAAAGCGTTACAAATCAGGATCCCTGAACATAAAAATTATGTTAAGGATTACCAAGTTGATAGGTCTATGTTAGTACAACATATATGGGATTATTATTACTATTATTATTATTATTATTATTATTGTATTATTATGCAGATTATGTATTGTTCTGTTTCATCAATCTGAGAGTCTATGCGTCCATGTAGTGGATAATATCTCATATAGATATAAAACAAAAAAGCAGTAATATTTTATTTTTATACCCTTTCAAATTGAAGCTTTATATGTACATTTTATAAATATAGTTTTACAAATTTATCTACCCTAAACCTCGAACGGATACCTACTATAGAATGGATATAACAGGTAACAGGTAACTTTAGAATCAACTCTTTACAACGAGAGTGTGATACAGACAACTAATTTGAAGTATTAAGGGTTAGTATTCTTTTCTAATTGAAATGACAATCTTATTGGATTTCAAACATCTATTTTGAAAATAAACTGGCGAAAATGAACATTACATCTAGAAACATGTACTTGGTACATTTCACAGATATCTCGTACATATTGCAGGCGTGCGATGTTTTTGAGAAGAGGTACATTCGAACTTGAATAATAGAGATACTAGGATAATAAGAATACAGATTATTTTCTCTATAGAGCTGAGAATAGTTTTCTATTTCCTTATATAAGTTTTCCATTGGCACCCACTAGAACCAGACATGATCTGTTTGTCAACTTGAATTTCATCCTAAATTTCTGCACAACATGATGCTGTTGTGCAACAAAAGTTATTGCGATTCTTTGGGAGAGCCTTAACAAAAAGTTTTGTATTAAAATTTAGTACCATAACAAACCTTTTGACACAACCGGATCTGGGAATAAATTTTAAAATTTTAAATTATAAATATAACCGATTTCACAATACAGCGCAACAATAAAATATAGACACTGTTAATATAATACATATATTAAAAGCGATAGAAGGCAGGGCCATCTGATTAATTTTCAGAAGCATATTTTTATATTAGATCGAACTTGAACTAAATGATAAAATAAGATCAAAACACTGAATTGAATAAATTAGAAATTATTATTATTGGTTTGAATGTAAACAACCGGGTCAAGGATGCAAACTAGTTTAAAAACAGATTTTCAGTGAATATTTCCGATATAATGTTTATTATGTTATGATTTTTCCCGGTCCACTTCAAGTAGCAAGAATAATTTATTCATAAAATTGTTCGCGGAATATTAATTTTAGGATGATTTAGGATGTAAGCGTTCTGAATAATTTTACATCGTATCGGATCCTTTATATTTTTCTATATCTAATGAAGAGTTAGTTACGAGACGATATACTGAGACAGTTCCCGAATACCGAGTTCCCTCAGAAAAATTATATCGTTTAAACGGGGTTTTTTTTGGCGAGTAGACAAGATTCCAGGACGAGCTGTAGGCGAGTCCTGGAAGTCCGCGAGTCCAAAAAAACAGTTTCCAGGCGTGTTGCGTACACTATTTTTTCGGCAACTGTGTAGAATAACAAATCAACAAAGTACGTTTCTTTATAATATTTATTTGTAGAACAGAATTAGGAACATTCTAATTTTTGTTTATATTAATATTTATACTGAAATTCGAATTGCAAATAAAGAGAATCAATTTGTTTGAAATGTTTGGTATATTTAAATGCCTGTTCTTGCGAAGTTAGAACATGAGGGTAAGCCAAGTATCCAGTTCATGTTGATTGTAATATTAATTATATTGAAATACGTACTTCCCGGTCTAGGCCGGAAAATTGCTTCTCAAAGAAAAAGCGTCCAGAAAGTGGATACTTTCCGGACGGTTACCGAATATAGTTATTTGTTGAACTAGTACAAGAGATATATTCATTTTCGAGACTAGTTAAAGGGTTGTCGGAAATTGTCTCGAAATAGTATTTCACAAGTTCAGTAGGTGAAGTATTACAGTATGAGTTTCTTTACGGACAAGGCGACATTAGAAGTACTGTTAACACCTAATGGACGTGTATCGTATGATGTTTTATTTCATACTGTCGTCGTTTTAAAATAAAAACGAGTTAATGTAAATTTTAAACCAAACATTAAAATAAAATGTCATAATATTCAAATGGCATCACTATCTTAAAAGCCTTGACGTGCAAGGTGACAAACATTCTTTTGAAGTATAATAATTTTATTTGGTTGCATAATAATGCAGTGCTCAGAGAAAATTTCAAATAAACTTCCTAACATTGTAGTTTCACTGAAATGGGTAGAAATGCATTATTTATATTTACCTAACTTTTAGTTTTACTAAATTAAAACGGATACATGTCAAGAATTTGTTTCAACTCAAAACATAGCTCCCTAATAACAATCCGGTAAAGTGTTGCTAGGCAACAACATTACACTATTTGAATAAACTAGAATATATGTGACGTGCGATGTATAAATCAAATTATTTTTTGGTACTGTACAATAATCTCCTTTTTGTACAGTTGCTATGGCGATATGAAACAGTTCCGAAATGGTTTCCTTTTTATACAAAATAATTTAATATTATAGTGTCTTATTCGTTTGGTTGAAAAAATATACCCAAAAGCCTCACTATTAACGCAGACACTGACATCGACTGACACCGGTATAACTTATATAATATTAAACAAAGGTATAGGACTTGAATCGGGATATTCTGTTACTCATACTGATAATGCGCCCCTAGGTTTTTGCACAGCTCCTCACTTAATAAATATGTTGTCTTCAGACAACAATGAATACCAGATGATTCCCAATTCGTTATTCGTTTATCTACAATTGATATCGAAATCATGCATATTTATCCGATTGCAAGGAGATAGGTGTAAATTATGTATACTCCTTTAACCATGAGTAATCAATTTAACCAATCAATACCATGAGTGTTAATTATAAGTCTGTATATAATTCTTATGGTTCCTAAATATAAAACTTAGAGGTAGTACCTATTCGCGCATCGTTTGTTAACTTTCTAAATCTTGGTGAAATATAAATTTTATGACATTTCTCCTTTTAAGTGTTCAAACACACTTTTTGCATTTTTTAAGTTTTTTGTTCACTAGTCATTGGTTGGTATTTTCAATGCTAGAACAAATTTTCTTTTTCTGTTTGTCCTGTAACTGATACTATGTATAAATGCTTTATTTATTTATTTATTTAGCTCTATAGTATGATTTTTTAATTTATTTAAAATATTTCGACTGATTTTCCTACATTCACATTTATTATTACAGTAGGTATCAACAGATCAACTTACGTATGACCACGAGTTTATTTTCTTATTTTTATTTGCTCTTTAAACATATTATTTAGCGATTTAATGATGTTAATGTACTCTCTCAGAAATAAAAAACATGCGGACAAATTAACTATAAGAAAGTGTTTATTCTTTACTAATAAATCATTCATTATTAACGTTACACTCAGATTTTATATTCTCGTTAACGTTGCCAAAAATTCATATGCTAACACATGCATATTTTTAAAGATATATTGCACTTAATTTAAGACCTGCACATAAAATTATTTATTCCATTGGGAATGTAATTTAAAAATTTAATACATCAGAAACAAAATTTTATACCTACTTACTAAATTTATTCACAGTTATAACAATAATTTCGTCCGTTTCTCCTCCTTTTTCAAGACAATGTTGGTCTCGGCAGGAGCCGAGAACTCGATGACAAACAATGTCTTGAGCTGGCAGTCGAGGAGGACTACATCAGGCTTATTGGCTCGAATCTGCCTGAGCGTGGGAAACGAGTAGTTCCAATAAATTCGGAACTTCTCATTCCCCACAACGTACTTAATATCCCTCGGAGCATATGGCAGCACTGGTGTTTCGTCTATCTCGTACGAGTGCCGTAGAAAGTAGCAAAGCCGCGTTATGTCTATGGATTCCAGAGACTCCATATTTGAGACAAGCGGAGAGCAGACGTCTTCGATAGACGAGAGTGTTAAATACACCATTCTGGCAAGTCATTTTGTAACCTTCGGTCTCCGACTTAAGCACTGATCTTAATAAAGCAGAGGTCAGCCACAACCTTCTCTAGTACTAGAGACTAGTGCTAGAGAAGACTGTGGGTCAGCCTTCAAGGCTCTTATAGAAGACACCGTGCAATGGTTATATTTATGCAGCTGCAGAAAATTGCTGCCTTCTGCATAGCTTTAACTTGGGCTTTCTACTGAACGGGTTCCAACATGGTGACATAGTCTGGGTTTCTTTATTCAGCATCGAAGATGAGACTGAGTTTATCAGTTGCTGTTCGTGCTGCCTTAAATAGAAATACACCGACTTTTTACTATTATTATTATTATTATTATTATTATTATTATTATTATTAGTAATATTATTATTATTATTATTATTATTATTATTATTATTATTATTATTTTTAATATTTTCACAGATTACTCTGGGTCTAGCTCGTACATCCGGGATAGCCAAGGACGTAAGAGGTGGCTACTAATTAGAGAACTATTGCAGTTGTTCCAGATAAGAAGCAAGTTTTCTGTGTACCAAACCATTTGCCGAGATGACTATCGGCATGATGATAAGTTGCCAAATTTGCTTGACTTCTTGGGCTAACTCATCATATTTGGTTATCTTACCGTTATGTGCTCTTTCAATGTTCTCATCTAGCGGAACTGTAAATTGGATGAAAATTGCAGTTTGTTTTTCTTTATAGAGCATAACAATATCTGGACGGTTATGCGTGACAGGCCTATCTGTGACAATCTCCACATCCCAGTAAATTTTAACTTTTTGATTTTCAGTCACTGATGTAGGTAACTATTTATAGTTTTCTTGTTTGACTGTAATGAGTTTTTCTTTCAGGCACAAGGCTTGGTGTACAATCCTTCCCATACTGTCATGCCTTGACTGGTAGGCAGTGGATGCCAGTGCGGTGCATCCCGATATTAAATGCTGAATGGATTCCTGGGAGGTTTTGCACAATCTACAGGTCGTATCATCGATGTGCTCTTTAAGTATATGCTTCCTGTACATTCTTGTGGGTACTACTTGGTCCTGGATTGCACAAAGAGCTCCCTCAGTTTCCGGGAATAGATATCCTTGTTGCAGGTAGGTAAGAGAGTGCTCCTTATTTATATCCTTGTTTTTTAGGTGGTTTGGATATCTGCAATGAATGGATTTTTGACACCACTCCTGCTCTAGCTTTTCATTGATATTTATTTGCTGTTCGTGTTGGTCTGCAGCTAAGTTCAAGGGAGATAATTTAATGTCTACGTGCCTTAATGCCCGATGGACAGGTGAGTTATTATTCAAGAAATATTTTCTCATGTTCTCACACTGGGATTGATGTGCACTTTCCAGATGATGATGATTATTATTATTATTATTATTATTATTATTATTATTATTATTATTATTATTATTATTATTATTATTATTATTATTAGATCAACATAATATAATGCAATTTAGATACCTATATATACCTACAATGCATTACACTGGTTACCTACATTAGGTTTTGTCTTCGAATGCTGTAAATAACACGTGAGCCACAAGCACGTGATTAGAGATACTTACCACTTAAAAATACCAGTTCGGTTACCTAAAAATGTCAATCAATATAATAGAGACGTTAATAAGTTCTCTCAAGGGAGTAGGAGTAACTCTGAGGAAATAAGATGTCTCCTTTACACTAATTTTAATGATTCGTTTGAAAAATGAGAAACAGAAAAAGATTTTTTGTTTTATTAATATCTACCTATTCTTCAAATGCATGGCCGTTATAAGTCACTTAATTTCACTGGAAATTAAATAAACTGCAATATTCAGTGATTTCTGCAATTCCTCTAAGAAATAAAAGCAACTTTCATATAGATTGGCAGGTTTCATTACTCCTTCCCAATTTAAATCATATATTATAAGAACCATGTTTTAGTTAATCCATTTCATTCTTTTATGTTGATTCAAAAAATATTATAAAATTACCAATTTGATCTTCTTATACGAGTAAATACCATAAAGCAGAAACGCTGCTAATGCGAAATATGTTTATTACAACTTTTAGTTATGTTTTTGAGGCACTATCATCTCCTTTTAAGCCTTAAATTTATAACATATCTTCCTGGATACCATTTATACTTTTAACGGAAACAGTAGCCTGTGTTATTGTAAAACACGCTGTTTATTAAATACTTTTTAGAGATATTACTTATTAAAGATATCCACACTAATATTGTTGACTAAATACCGAAACGTCGTTATAATTTTATTCTGTTTATAAGTAATTATTCTAAGTGATACTATAAAATGCCCTAAATGTCTTTAAATGTGCTGTAAATTTTGTTCGTTAACAAATTTTTTAATTGAAAACTTAACAACAACACGAATTGAAGCATTTTCCCTATAAATTTAATGTCTACACGCTGAAGCGAGCATAAAATATTTATCATTTTCATCGAGGAAAATTCATAAGCTTTTAAATGGCGGAAAAATACCAGACTCATAATAATATTGCGGAAAATAATTGACTGATTAATTATTAACATTAAAGCTTTTATTATTCATCGAATAAGTGCACTGAACTCAATAAAAGTTTAGCCTGTCTTGTGTAATCATAATTAAAATGATATATTGTTTGTACGAGAATTAAGATAATCGTTTTGTTGCTATGCAGTTGCAATCTTGTATCCATAAGCAGTTGTGTAATCCCAGCTGTCGTTTCTCATTTTTATATAATTGTAATACATCATTGATATTTATAGATAACTATCTATCTATAAATAGTTCATATGAAATCAAGCAGATCATAAAGTGTGTCCCAAAATGAGGGATTTTTTTCTAGAAGAGACGTAATTTGCCACACAACACCAAAACAGTATACTGCACTCTACGCGCGTTTCACCAACCAAGTTGGCACCATTTGGAGAGGATTAAAACTAAACATATGCTAACACTATGTCCTGTTTACACCTAAACTGTTGTTACGATTCAGCGAACCACTGCAACGGCTCAGTGAACTATATGGGATTTCCCGTCTCGCACTATTCATTCATACTATTTTTACACTTTGCAATTTCCAAACTCTCAAATACATCCAGTTTCTGGAATTTCTACATTTCTAGCTAGTCTTAAATTGCTACTATCTATCTTATGGTTGTTCTCAAACGCCTGTTGGGCGGCACTAGACTTATCCGTTCTACCATATTTGAGATGAGCCATATGTCCCTTGAATCTAGTTTTAATTGACCTTCTAGTTTGTCCAACATACTTTTCATTACAGTCTTTACAACTAATTTCGTAAATCTCCAACTTTTCCTCAGTTTCTATTTTGTCTTTTGGATTGCCTAAAAGTTGTAGTTTTTTTCCAGATGAATAAACTACTAACATACCTATATCTTTAAAAACCTTAATAAAGTTATGGGTGAAACGAGGATCGTATGGAATATATATGAATTTTGGATTTTCTCTTTCGTTTTGATTTTAATTAACATTTTAATCATCTCCAGATGATAAAAGCCAACTAAGTTACTGATCTCCAGTAACTTGGTTGGCGAAACGTGAGTCGAGTGCAGACCGCTGTCGGCGGCCGCGGGTTCGAGTAGAGGTCTAAGAGTTGTTTTTTAGTCGCTTCATAGCCCTGTACGCTAGTTCCGGGTGCAATCTAAAACATAAGAAGATCTTACTCTCATCCTGGATCCAGCAGTTGGAGTCTTGGGCGCTTGTGTACAGCGGTCGCATTGGGTTCGTAGTTCACGGCTGTATTGGACTCGTAGTGCACGCCTTCCGCACCTCCTGATGACTTCTAGGACTGGGACGTAGTCGAGGTCCCGGTATGTATCGGCTGTCCGCTGGTACCAGGGTGCATCTTCGACGGCCTGGATCTTCTTCATATACGTCTTTGCAGCTATCGCCCATGCTGCTGACGCATATGTCAACTGGGGTTGGATGACATTATTGATCAGGGTTCCCTCTAAGGCCAGTTTTCATTATTAGTATCATGCTCATGTCGTGTTCCTACCGCTTTCGTGTCGTGTCGTTTTGCATTGCATTTTCATATACGATCGTGTTCATACCGTAAACAAAAATCACACGGTGTCAATAACTTACTGACACCGTGTGATTTTTGTTTACGGTATGTAGTTTTGTTTACGGTTCACTTACTGACAGTAAGTGAAATGGATCAAGACGAGGAGGATGTTGTGATAGTTTGTTCGGCGTACATTCTTTTGAAGCGCAAGAAGAGGATCCGGAAGAGAAAACGGTTTTGGGTACATCCATTATACAGAGCAAGAGATGAGGAAGGAGAGTTCCACACTATATTTCGAAGACTACAGGACGAGAATACATGTCTTGCACGAGAATACATAGTTCTTCGTCCATGGCGCATCAATCACTCAAGAACCATGCGTCCTCGGGGAGCATATAATTTTTCAGCTGCTTTCGTCGGCAAGCGTTGTTAGCCGAACCTCGTCTGGACGGCCATCGGCGGTCGTAAGGCGCCTCGTGGGCGCACATACTGCCGTTTTGTTGGCAAACAGTTATGACACGACAGCAGCACGACAGGAACACGATAGGTCTGGTTAAAACGGGAATGCGGTTTTCCACTGTAATTTTATGTAAAACTGCGCATAGGCGATTCTGGCGACAACAACACGACACGAGCTCGACATGAGCATGATACTAATAATGAAAACTGGGCTTAAAGCTAGTGCGGTACTTTTTTGTCATAGTCATTAAAAAATGTATGAAATTGTCTTTTAAATCGCGTTGATTATTTCATGGCCTCTCCTGTATTTTAAAAAAAGGTGCCCACTAAATGTACTAATCGCTTTCGTCCCATACTAACTTTAAAGCTTTTTTTATAGGGTTATCTGAAAACCAAAGTGTACGTAAACAGACCAGACACTGCCGAAAGATTGAAAGTAGTATCAGAGAAGAAGTTGGAAAGATAACACCAGATATTATTCAAAATGTAGTTGATGAATTTGAACACCGAATTGGGCATTGTGCAATGGTTAATCGGGGTCACTTTAAACATTTGCTGTAATAAAATAATAAGTAGTACTAGTACAGAAACTATTATTCCTTCTTACATAATTTTTACATTTTTTAAGGGCTATGACAAAAAAACTATGTATAACCTTATATCTCTGAATTCGTATTGGTTTTTAGAAGGGCTATCTACTTCTACTACGAAATATAGGCCGTCCTATTTAAAAAAAATGTCGGTAATTACAACTTTATATGCCAGTTTTCGTAACAGGATTTGGATCTCTAGTGACAGTAACAATGATAATACTAATAATAGAGTAATTAACAGAACTCAGTTATAAAGCACAAACCTTAAAAACTGCTATTAGTATATTTTCTTCTGCAACAAATCTTATAATCTTATAATTATCTCATATTCCGAGACAAAATTTCAGTATCTTTTAGCGTTTACGAAATATAAATAAAAAATAAGTGCGTGCCTCTTTGTTGGATATCATCAGTTCAATTATTGTTATGCCTTTGAAAGCGATAACTCTGTATTATATTCTTTCTCGATTTTTTAAAACTACTTATATTTCTTTCCGGAGATCATCAAATAATGTCAGATACACAGTATGAGATGTGAGTGGGTAGGTCACCCGATTTGAGTCACAAGACACAAGAAGATTTTTTCACAAGAGATTTTTTGAAAGAGAAACAGTAGAATATTTCTTTGAGGAAGATAAATAATAATTTTAAGGTAGTAAAATACTACTTTTACATATAAAGTATTATTATTACACTATTGCTGCAAAAGTTAGCCCCTGTAACTGTTGATATTAGATTTAAATTAACATGCGCGTGGCTATATTTATCTGACCTAAAAATCTTCACAAGGAAGTAAGTTCATCCCAGGAAAAATTAATTGCAGATTTTTCACAGATCCATTATGTTATTTGCGAATTCGTGAAAATAATATTTTGAAATAAAAATCGAGGTCGAATTTTTCAGTTAATATCTATTAATCCCTTTGATGCAACTGAGTAAGTTTTATATCTAAAACTTCTGAAGCAACATGATGATATATAAAAGAAGCATACCCGCTTTATGACAGGAAATGACAAGGTTATCAATACTAAGGCTTCAAAGACTAAAACTATCAATAATTTTATATCATGTTATAGGTATGTCGAAATATATGAAGATATATGAATATGCATATACACTGTCCTCCACTTTTAATAGCTTCTATGGAATATTTTCCTTGTGTCTCAAGGAGATATGCTTGGTATGTGTATCTCAAATATTTCTATAGTCAGACACGTTATTAATTACTTTTCCAAAACCTGAAAATGTACTATTTTTTTAATTTTGTTACATTCATAATAGTTGATTAATAGCGGCTGTTACAAATTCGCTTCTCACCATTGGGATCTTGGATATTGTAAGAGATATGAAGAATCTTAAATGTAGGCAAAGTTGCGTAATCCGGGAACCAACATAATGAATCAAAAATATCAAAGCTAACTCGATTAGGTTTTGATATATTTGAAAAAAGCGAAATTTTGAAAATTTGTTTTTGTTTTTTTCTAACCTTATTTGAGAAGATATTGAAAAATGAAGAAAGAGCACTTCCTCGAAGCAACTTTCACTCCTCTATTGGTCAGGATATTTAGATTTTCAATGTGACGTTTACTTTTTCCCAAACCAACATCAACTTCGTTTTTTAAATACGGATCTGAAATTTTTTGATTAGAAAGTTTGTAATATAATATTCCCACATTAATTGATTGACATAGGGATTGATGGGTTTATCTCTAATAATAAGGAACATGTAATCAAAGTAGTACACCATAAATTTAATGTGTTAGACAAAAACTTTATTATTCTTGTAGTCTAGTAACAATTGCTATTAATAAAATCAACAATAGGATGTTCAAATTATTTTATTTACAAACACCAGAAAATCAACATTATAAGGAACCAATGTAAATAAAAAGGCACAAAAATTTTAAATCAGAAAATACAATATAGAAATACGCAAAATATTATGTAGGTACTAGTTGAAGAGAAAGTAGTTCAAACGATTTTCATTACGAAGAAGCGTTTCATCATTTTCTCATCTATATCATCGTAATACTTTTTAGTTGGTATAGAAATACTTATGTAAATTAATTTACAAAATTTTCTATGCAGATAAATCAAAACTTAAATAGTTTACTATGTACTAATAAGTATTTTTGAGTGAAAACATCGATTTTATTTGCTACATTTGGATGGATGTAGCCAATGGATGTAGACAATGGATATTGCTTCCGCCAATATCCATTGACCGTGGTCATGACCTAGGATGATTTGGGACCGAGCGGGATTATCGCTCTTTACCCTCCCCATCGCTGTAGGCCTGGACTGCCTATTAGAGGTGGACTCCATCCTTCACCAACCCCGATCACAAAAAGTGATAGCTGTGGGCGATTCGTGGGGTCTCCTCCTGTCCTTGCTCTACCCTACAGGCTGGGTAGGATCTTCTGCTGCTCTTCTGTCTTGTCTTCTTTCTTCGCCTGTCTGTTTAACCCACCGGGGGTAGTTTATCTCGGGCGGGGGCTACAAGTGGCGCTCTCGTACTGGGTGGTGGTTTGGGGTAGGTCAGGAGTGGTTGCGTAGCCGGAGATGCACCTCTAAAGGAGCCAACTGGCCCTTTAGCTTTATGCAGGGTAAGGGAAGGATACTCGAAGTAGAGGGGAGGGAAGGGTAGAAGAAGAGGGGAGTTCTGAGTGTTGTGTTTTAGTTGCTTCGTAGCCCTCTACGCTTGTTCCAGGTAGAATATGAAACATAAAATCTTAGTCTCATTCTGGGTCCAGCAGTTGGAATCTTGGTCGCTTGTGTACAGTGGCCGCATCAGGCTCGTAGTCCACGGCTTCCCGGATTAACGGGTTGCTGTGCGTCTCGACACGCGCGAAGAACTTGACTCCGCGTCTCCTGATGACTTCTAGAACTGACACGTAGTCGAGGTCCTGGTATATATCGGCTGTCCGCAGGTACCAGGATGCATCTACCGCGGTCCTTAGCGCGATATTTTCGACGGCCTGGATCTTCCTCATATACGTCTTTGCACCAATCGCCCATGCTGCTGACGCATCTGTCAACTGGGGTTGGATGACATTCTTGATCAGGGTTCGCTTTTTTGTCTCGTGAGTATTCAAAACAAGATAATTGATTGCCTAACCCTCGTCCCATCTCTTCTTGTCTCGGGCAAATACTAAATGTGCGTCTCCCTTACGCCGGGTTCGATACAAGCTTGTTACCGTTACTGAACCGATAGTTAACTAGCTCTAAATTTAGAATGTGCATTGTTGTAGATAAAATGTTACAGAAATTCATATTCTAAACTTATAGTCTGTAAATTGTTGGTTAAAATACATAGTGAAACCGGCCCTTATTAAAACTAGTAATTTAAGGAATGCAAGAGAATTATTCAATATGTATGAGATTATATGCAGGTTGTTTGTTTTGCTGTGAAAACAATATAAATTACATGCTGCTATTTATCAACTCTGAAACACGTTTCATTTATTCATGATTTATATCCGGGGATTCCGCGAGACCAAAAAAATATCTGGAATTAAGTGTGCATTTAGGAATGGCCTAAATTCCGTTTCGTTTTAATACAAACAAATATAGGAATTGGTACTCTAAAGTCCTACACACATTTTAATTTATAAGTTCTGAGATAATTGGTGTAATACAAATTTTACTGACCTATAGCAGAGAAGTTTGTAAACATTACGTAGGTCGACAGCCTTATTGTTTTGAGTGTAATCAGATATTTTTAGTTTATCTGAGGAAATGTAATTTTATTGTTACATATTGGCGATTCTAAAAATGAATGCGCCCTCTGCATGAATATATTTGAACCTACTTAAAAGGTAATTTTTGGAGGCTTATTGCTGATATAATGATAAATAACACGTATTTGGGTTTGTTTAACGTAATAATTTAGTGGTGCTTGTGATTTTTTGGTATTACAAAGTTAAAAACGACGTGGTTAGTATTTCTGTACATCTTTATTTTTACATTTTAAAATGACATTCAAAAGAAATCAGCACGACACAAACTGCCGTGTTTATAGGTGTCATTCCACAAAATATGTCAATAGAAGTGTTTAAGATTGAAGATAGGTAGAAGTTTGGCCCTAGTTGTTTCTCATTCATTTCTCCAAAAGGCATGTAACAATTTAATAACAGTGAACTAGGGAACATGTTTATTTACACAACATAACCACTTTGTTGCAGTTTGCCTATACTTTTCTATTATCAGTTTTATAAGAACAGAATATATTTTAATTTAAACATTATTTAACAAAAAACAAGCACTAATATGGTATCACCATACAATTTATCACACTTATTTTAGTCCAAAATGTAAGTAAACATAACGTTAGTATGGACTTACGTTACCCATAACGTTGCAAGTGCTTTAAAGGCACTAATAAACGTGTATTATGCGCTATTTCTTATTACCTGCATCAGGTTTTGGCTAAATAAAGGTACAAATTAAAATAAAATTAATACAAGTTTCCTCAATTTCTGTGTATAAATGAAATACATGAAATACATATACATATAAATGAAATCTTGATAAAATTTTTCCCCCGCAACTTTTGTGCAACTAGAAGAAGCCCAGACGGGTAAAATAGCTTTAAGCAGATATAGATTTTCTGCTTACATGTCCGGGGCGAATAACCGTATCGTCCAAAAGCGCCCTCATTTGGATGTTAGCTATTTTGCCTTATTGAGGTAGCCGTACTTCATGGTTTTCTATCGCATAAAGTAACCAATTACTGTATGTCTATAGGTACCTACACCAACATCCCTTCATTTATCAGCAATGAATACCTGAAATACGCCGTCTAGTAATTAATTGCAATTAAAACATTCTGCATTGAACCGATTCGCCCCATGCCACCCTTATACATACCTATTAAATTGATGTTGTTAATGACCTCGTCGCAAGTGTAGATTTCCGACACTCCGGACAAGGCTACAGCCTTCTGAGACGCAGCGGGACGAAAAGAAATGACATGTAACAATCAATCAGGAGTGGGAGAAGTGTGGAAGGAAGAGGAGATAGAAACTCTGCGTGTTATTTAATTTACATGGTCGGTGACGCCAAATATGTGTTTCCTGGCAATACGGAAAAAGTATTTACAGCATTATAATACGGCATTTAATTAATTCTAAAGTCCGTCCCTAAACTAACCCCCCCAACCTATATTAACTTTGGAACAAGTTGAGATGTCGACCTCAAACCAAATGGAGGATGAGTAGTATAAAAAATACCTATAAAATTACCTATAAACGGAATTTTGACAACTGATACCTAGATGGTGTCAGAGTCGCTGTCGGCACATTTGTTTTAAATAGCATAGTAGGCCGTGTCACACTTCGTTTGAAACGTATTTCAATTCTCTTCATTTCGTTGTTGAAAAATTAAAATCGAGTCATCCGTTTTCGAGTTACAAGCGTTTCTGTGGCTCATTCGGCGAGTGAAAAGACCATCATTCACTCTAAATATTTAAATATTTAACAGAAGAAAGTTAATGTAATGTAATCTAAGAGGTAATCTCAAAAAATATGTATCTATAGGTGTTAAATCGGAGGAATGTGTTGGCTTTCAATTAATTTCTAGCAGCAAAGACACGTTCAATAGTAGTATAGTCAATAGTCGCATTTTAAATCGAAAATCACGAAAACTAAATAAAAAAATAAATACAATAATCAATAAATGATAACAAATAAACTATAACAAATAAACGATAGAACAATAACTAAGCAAACGATAATAAACGATAAACAACTACTAAATACACAATAAATAATCTTAAGTATCAAACTAGCGACTTCTCGACAACTCTTTGTAAATAAAACAATCAGTTGTACTTATGTTTAGAATAATAATATAAAAAATAAAAAAAATAAATAAATAAATAATGTAATAAAGTGTAATAAAGATTTAGTGTTGCTCCTTGGTTTGAAGTTAATCTGTCACTTATTTGTGGAATGAGGTAAAAACGTTTAGAAAGAGTTAATTAACCGTTTAATTTCTTTTAAATTTTATTGTAATAATTATTTGATTTAGACATAATTCAAAATATGATTTGTAATATTACAAAATTTTATATAAAACTAAAAATCCACTGATGAAATTTAGTTAATTCATCGAATATTTATTTTATTGCATATTATATAATGGTTTTTTGGAGCAAACTTTAGAAGTTTGCCTGGATACTCCACTTTGAATAATTAGTTTGTATGTTTCTGGTTCCCTATTTTTTGTTATTTTACAGGTGGTGTAATCCCAAAAGAGACTAGAATGAATCTTGGTTTGAAGCTGTTATATTTTCTGTTTGAAGTTCGTTAGTCACGCCACGTGACACTTAATGAGTACTGAAAGAAGGACAAAAAAAATTAATAGCATTTAAATATATTACCCACATAATATTGTGGGTTGACTGGAGCCAAACATTTTCCGGAATATAAGAAAACCTAATATTAAATAGGAAAAATGTTATAAATTTCAAAAGAACGTTACTGCCAGAAAAAGTTGATCTCAGTGTAAATATGTAATTAGTAGGTAATTATAAAATGACAGTAAATTTGCTAAAGGACTTTTTTTAGTACTTACTCGATATTTTTATTCAAGAAAAAAATATTGCCAAAATTCACTCTCTTTAATGCCGCAATTTGATCATTCATATAAGTATTATTGACTGACTGACAATTTATTATTAAACCTAGAAAAGTTAAAAAAAAGGATATTAAAAAACAATCCTATCAAATATTCAATCCAGAGATGCACATCCTACATTGTATGTAGGTACATATCTACGTGTCTGTGATATATTCAGGACTTTATTTAGGAACCAGGGTTTTCGGTTAACCTAGCAACAGTGAGTTACCTTTCAATAAGTTCAATAGGCCTAGTATATTCGACCCGAATATTTAATTCTATGTCTAGACGTCACATTTTATTCTTTAGAAAAAAAAATCTATTTGATTTACATATACAGGGTGGTCCATTAGTGCGTAAGCGAACTGTACCATCTATACCGCTAAAATTAGAACAATCATTTTTGGAACGAAATTAGATGCCAGTGGCGTACATATTTTAACATTATTTTGCCACATACAAGGTGTTTAATATTAAAATTCCAAACCAAACGTATAGGTACTTTGGTTTGTATGTTTTTCTGAACATTTCTATATATAGTTATAGTTCCATGTATGGAACTTCATATATCTAAATTTACATGTTACAAGTTATTGCCAGTTTTCTATGAAAAAGATCGCTATTTCGTATTGTTGCAGCTCTCCGTTTACCTAAAAGAGATATTATTTCTATTTTCTCTAGGTCGAATTCAGAATATGTCCTTTATGAAGAAAAGATAACGATTCCTACAAAAATTACATTTGCTATACAGATGTTACATATGTGATGTATACACATTTCACATAATATAGTGATTTTAATAAGATTTTGTGAAGTATTACGAAATTTGTTCTCTGGATACCTCCTTTCGTAATACCAACATTTTTAAAATTCTCTAGGATGCGTCTTACAGCAAATGTATCGCTTATTCTGGTTATATAACTTTGTCACATTGTCCATAAATTACAAATAAATTTAAATAATCTTCATAAGTATAATTTAATAGTGATGGCATTTGTATTAACACTTTTGTGGACCCAAACAATACTAACGAAGCTTCTGACAATACATTTGACAATCGAGATAAACTAAATTGTTTTATTTTTTCACAGTCTACTTGGTAAAATGAAATGTTTCAGTTTTTACACGTTTTGATAACAACATTCACGGTAACTGGGAAACCTTTAAGGGTACATACATTAGGTAGTTCATACAAATTTATATCATTCGATTCAGAATTTAATTCTTCTTTCGACCGTAGAATAATATACTGAGTGTTCCGTTAGAAGAAATCAAGTTTTGAAACTTCTTAAATTGGTAAATTGGCTTTTTTCCGATGTAGTGATGTCTAAACCATTACTGTTGCAAATATTGTAATTAAAGATCTTCCATTGATCAAGATTCAACATTTTTTATATGGTACTGTAACTGTCACTTATTTCTTTAAACTGGAGGTATCTCGAAAATAACTGAATTTAGGTATAGGTGTAAACAACTTTACAGAAAGTTGACTTAAAATTGAACGCAGAATCCAAAACTGCCAAAAACATACAGGGTGTTCCATTTAAAATAAGCAAGTTGGTGTCGACTTCCGGTTATACCGGAAGTGCCAGAAACTGAAAATATTTTAAAAAGGTGCCACCCCCCCACTGACCTTTGTAAATAACCAAATTTTCAAAATCACTCTGTAGGTACGTACTTTCCCATATATTAATCGCGGCCCTTCCCGGTGGGACACTCTGTATAAACATTGTTAAGTCAGTCATTTATTTCAATCCACCGTTTATTAGTATATTAAGGATTCTACATCACTCAAATTACGAGTAGGTATATGACGGTTCGGATTTCAGCTTGGTTTGACATGAAAAAACCTGAAATAGTTAAGCTAAGGTGAAATGTTGCAGTGCTGGGAACAAAAATCGTTAATCAATCATATTTTCTTTGTTTTTATAGCACTGAAACACTTATATTTTACACTTGCGACATTTCTGCTGTCTAGTTGCGAAACATCGTGACCAAGAAAGTAGATGGAGGGCAAATGTGAGTATTTGTAAATCAAGCGACTCGACTCGAGAAAAATGTGTTTTAAACGTTTAAAGTAATTAAAATTGAAATAAATCGTGCATAATTTATACCACCCATGTGGCGCTGCCATAATTAAAAATTTAGTCGTGTTAAGTATACGTCAACCTTGATATAATTTTATGTGTCGTAAACGTTTTATATCTATGAATATCTCATTATTTCATTCATCTACAGAATTTAGTGGCTCCAAAGAAAATTCTACTGTCGCTAATAATAATTATGCCGCATAATTCTTTTACTGTTGGAACCTTTTATATGTTATGAATAGAATGGCAATTATAACGGGAAAAGTTAAGGGGCGGATGTTTAAATTTTAATAACAGATCGTAAACCTCAAAAAATGGAAATCTTAGTATCCACCTACATACAACTGCCAAGGCTTTAATTACCGTAAGTACAGGGTCATAGGGTGAGTGTGAAAATCCACTTTAAAGTACAGTGATATGATAAGCAATATCAGATTGATTCTGTGGTAGTAGCAGTTCAAAAACATATTCTATGCAGGGTGTCCCACGGTGACGAGACGTTAGACATATTTCAGAGACTACTTCGATTTTAATTTTGAAAATTTGGGCAATAGTGTTTTCGGGCATGCCCTTCTCAACTAAAAAATCTCAACAACTCTCAATATTTCAAAAACAGGACATCCTACATGAAATGTGTTGAAAATTTCACGTAGAATTCAAAATTGCAATAATATACAGGGTGTCCATTTAAAATAACGAAGATGACATCAACTTCCGGTATAACCGGAAGCGTTAGGTGGACACCATTATTTTAGGTGAGAAAGGCATCCCCGAAAACACTATTTCCAAATTTTCAAAATCAACTGTAATATAAAGTGGCATAACAGTGAAATATCAGTGAAACAATATCGTATCGTGAAGTTCGTATTTCAAAAAATATAATTGAGCAATCAAAAAGCAAAAATATAGGTAAATATTTTAAGATCATATTCTGAAATATAAAAAGTGAAATTGCAAAACTGATGTTTAACGCCATATATCTTTTCCAAGAGAACTACCCTTGCATTATTTCATAATAAACTCCATGTGTTGTAATACGCATAAAAATATCTAGAGCTTTTCTTTCCATTCTAAAGAATACAGATAGATATTTCTTGAGAAGTTATGCAGTTGTCTGGTTGGATATTTTACACAATGCCTGGTGTTTATATAAACGAATTTGAGAAGTGAATCATTTTGTTGGCTAATAGCACATTAAAAATAATAATATCTCTGGTGTATTATCCTTGACTAAAGTGATGTAATTTTTATGTTACAGTGTTATTAATGGTTCGTAATATATCTTTTAAATAGAAATTTATATTTTTCTTATTCAAAGCTTTGAACACAACAATATCGTAAAAATTGCGAAGATAATCCTTTACGATTGCATAAATATTAAATGTTTTTTCACTATGGATCTATCGAAATTCGAATATTCATGTTTTTAATTGCTATATGAAACAAAAATGTCGAGTCTTCCAAGAATTTCAGATAAATGTTCTGCATTGTTTTTTATTTTACATGGAACTGCATGAAGAGGTAATTTTATACAATTTGTTTTAGACATTTTCCAAGTATTAGTTCACTACTAAATTGCCATGAGTGGCAAAATATTAAATACCATGTCATAAATGTGAAGTTTTATTTCATATACTACAAATTTTTAATTACATAAAAATAAATTTTAAATGTTTCATCAGTATAAAAGTATAATCCACTAACAATTAAGGCATATCGTGTTGAAATCGGTCCTGCTTAGATTAAAACTATTTCATTTTCTTGAAAAAAATCATGACCAAAAAAGAAACAAAGCTGGTGCAAAACGTGCAGGGGTTTAAATTATATAAATAAATTTAATTTTGACCTAAATAATTTCCAATTAATCGAAAATAACTTATAAATAGGTTGAACCCACAGTTTGTATCAAAGGCCATTAACTACGATATACAAATAACTAATTGTTGTCTTTGCGACTATAGATAGAATTTTCCATTTATTTAAATCTTCAGCTATCCAAAAATATACACTTGCAGATATTTTAAAATGCTTCCGGTGTATCCCTTTCGGGAATACTATGAAAATAAACGACAATTTTCTGAAAAGAGGTGCAAATAACGATGAATGTTTTGATTTTGATTTAGTGAGAATTTCTCAATTTCAGGAAGTAAAATAATTTAAAACGTCGGTTTGTGTACACAAAACTGATTTATTATAGAAGCAACCTTCAACTTTTAGAAATTATTAAAATGTTTACTAAATAAAATATAACAAATTCTTTTACCTATTCGCTGAAATCCAGTGTTTAGGCAGTGCACCTAATTTATTGTCCTTAAGTTACTTGTGGTGCAGTTCTATGATTCATAAAAAATCTTGCCTTCGTAATTCTTCACAATATTTTCTAAACAAAAGGAGAACAAAAAGATTGCAAGAAAACGCCTTCATAAAAAATTTAAACCACATCTGGGTAAAACTCCAGAAATTGTCATGCACTATGTCTTGGTAACTTGTGTACCAATTTACAAAACAATTAAAATATTATTCATATTATACAAATATTATAAAATATATTGAAACCAGTTACACATCTATTAATAAATTCCTTACAAAACATGGAACATTGTTTTAATTGTTGAAGAAATGATGACTGTATATGGGAATGATTCTCCTTCTCAGTCCATTATTTTCAAGTGATCGAAATTGCTTACCTAAATATGGTCGAGGGTCATAAGATGATGATCCACATCCATGTTGTTGACCATAATACACGTCAGATGTTAAAAAAACAAGTGTTTATTACTCGAGGATTCAAGTTTCAGTACCTAAGGGACAATTAGCAGTTTTACTATCAGTTTCAGAAACCACAATTTTCAGAATTCTACGAAAGAAAATATTCTATGATATGAAACCATCAGTACCTTAGAATGACAAAGATTAATGCTAGATGGACTCTGTGGAAACCGATTTAATCACCAACCAGCTTGTCTCTAGAGATGAAATACGGATTCATCATTATGATCTAAGTCTCAGCAGGTCGTGGAAGATCTCCAGCCCTCCCTAGAAGTAAAAAATTCACAAATTCCGCAATGCTTACAACCATCGGTCACATTGGAAATGATAACACTATACCGGGTGTCAACGGATCTATTAGACAAGCCATAACTTCTAGAGCATTGGATGTATCAAAATGAGATTTGGTATAGGTAAATGGTAGAGGAAGAGGAAAGTTTTTGCATATTTTTCACGTTTAGGTTACTTCCGGTTTCACCGGAAATGGCTTCAATTTTGAATTTTTAAATGGAACACCCTGTATATTTTTACATATTTGAATTTCTGAGACAATTTTGGACTAGAAAATGACATTTTAAAAAGTTTTTTCGCCTACTTGATTTTTTTAGAGCCATTTTTAATATTGCATCTAGGTGGCCATGATTGAGCGCAAACTAATCTGAAGGCCTTAGATGATGTCAGAAAAATGTAATCGCGAAGTTTTAGTGATTAGTATGATAGATAGGAATGAGACAAGTTGGCAAAATTACTTTTTTATATCTAACTATTTTTTTTCAAATGGCAACACTTTTTAGACAAGCACTTTTCAAAAAGGGATTTTTTACTAAATTCATTGTGATTGGATTAAAAATAAGCTCATAAAATACATTTACTTCAGTGAAGTTTTTAATAAATTCGTATACGAGTATTATACTTTAAAAGTTTTAATGTCATTTTCTAATCCAAAATTGTCTCAGAAATTCAAATATGTAAAAATATACAGGGTGTTTCATTTAAAAATTCAAAATTGAAGCCATTTCCGGTGAAACCGGAAGTAACCTAAACGTGAAAAATATGCAAAAAGTTTCCTCTTCCTCTACCATTTACCTATACCAAATCTCATTTTGATACATCCAATACTCTAGAAGTTATGGCTTGTCTAATAGATCCGTTGACACCCGGTATATGAAACATAATGTAGGTGTACTACAAAAAAAAGGTTTTGTGCATAAGTGGTTAAAATTTCAGGGCGATAAGTCAGCAGTTTTTTTTTAATGGCAAAGTATGTTCTCAGAAACACATGTTTTCCAATTGTGCAGCTAACGCACTCTAACGCCATAAAAAAATTGCCCTACCAAAAAAAATTCTAAATCACACCAAATATGCCCCAAAACATGTTCTACAGATGGTATAGGTTTCATCTGTCCCGCTATATGTATTGCGTCATTTGAACACGACACCGCTATCTTTTGACCTTGAACGAAAACTCCTAACTTGGACCCCATATATGAACATAAACATTTCCAATGTTAAAATTTGATCAAAGCTTACAAAAGATAATGTCAACCTTTTTTAAGACAAGATATTTTGTTCAATGATTATCTGAATAAGGGTAGTTTGGTAACAGTAAAGTGTTATATAAGCTCAATCCTTCGCCTGGGAGATTCCAGTGTAGTCAAAATACGCTGAAAACTGACGCAAGATATCTTATTCCACAATAATGCACCACTGCGTAAATTAAGGCTTTCAAAATCTGCTGTTACTGTTAGTAAAAAATTGATCATCCGCCTTATAGTCGCATGATCCGCATTTAACACGTTGCAACTATTTTGTGTTTCCAAATCTTAAGTTAACATTTAGGAGGACAACATTTAAGGACAATTATCAACCTATAGTAGCTGTTGACGGCCATTTTATAGAAAAAAAGAATAATATTATTACAACGAATGAAAGACGTTATTGCACGGTGTAATACCTGTATTAGAAACATGAGAGCTATATAAAAAATAAATTCCTGTTGCTGCCCTGGTCTTTATCTATCATACCATATATATTTTCATTTGTGTCAGTAGGTAGTAGCATAACGTTCAAAAATACTTTTTTTTAATGTTTAAACTACGTGCTCTACGTGCCTATAGCAGATAAATACTGTCCACAAAAGGAATACTGCTATATGTATTTACCTAAATCCAATGTTTACCAACAAAATTTAATCCCGTTTTAAAATCTGATAACAATATGTAGGTAGTAATTTACTTGACTCACGTGTAGAAATATGTGTTACAAATTAAACACATTTATCCAGTATCGGGCTGGCCTCAAAGGTACTGAGAAAATTTTCTATGAGACTCGCAGTGTAGCTTGACTACACTATGCCTCTGATATCTAGTACCCATAGATAATATTAAAAATAATAATAATATACTTAACTCTTTTAATAAACGACTATTTCTGATGCATGCCATATATGGTGTGAAAAATATAATAGTCAACATTGTTAAAATTGTGTATCATCCTCTACATATATACCTACCTTGTACGTTAAAAAACTATTACTTTTACTTGTACCTATTTCTTAGATATAATTCACCTACACCTGGATATAACTAACAAGTTTTATATGATCCATATAATCTACAAAAATACATATTTGCAAGTGCAATTTAAAAAGGTCGTCTCACATATAACGATAATCAGATTCAGATTAGGATTTACCTTTTTACGTCATTTCTATCTAAACATCGAAACCAACATATTGTATTGTACAAAAATCCCTACACGGGAATTCATGATGATTTTTCTTTGCTTTCGTAGGAGTACGAGTAAAACGTGCAAAATAGAAAAAATAGTATAAACAACGCTTTTCATAAGGCGTTTATCGCGCTTGTCCTTTAGAAAACTCGCCGCTTTGAGGCTCGTTTTCTAAACTTGGACACATGCGATAACAGTAAGCCTTATTATGATACTCGTTTAACATACTATTAAGTATAAATAATGTTTAACTCAAATCAAAAAATATAGATACATACAAGATAGTTGATTATTATGCTTGTTCTTCTTTCCTTTATTAAAAATGTTAATGTAGAATATGCTTTATGGTTATGTTTCTTATTTATGTCGTGGTTATATAAATAGCTAATTTATCAATATTGCATGTATAATATTAAAAGAATCTTCAATAGGCTCTTCAATCTGTATGAGTTAACTGACCCATATGTTGACAGTAGCTGTTTTATTTTCCATGAAAATACTGCGTGATTGAGATGTACTTAATCAGAATTATAATTTGGTTTCAGCGTTGGAAGACCCGGCAGTTTTGTTAAAATCTCAAGATGGTGTTTTAGAATCTGCCAGGCCAGCCTGTAATAACTCAGTTATTACTCATACAATCATAATGAAACCCATATTTATATACTTCTTAACTTTTATTATTATATAACTAGATACGTCGAAATGTTAAGCTGGGTCCACATATGTATCATTGTGCCGTATCAGATCACCGGATCCCGCATCATCGACGCATGTCATGATTGTTGTGAGGACGAGCCATGATACGCAGATATTGATACGACGCGACGGTAGGATATGATACGCGATACGGCTCGTTTCATCTCGAGTCGATTTTTCCCCGATCATCCTAGCTGGGTCCACATATGTATCAGTGTGCCGTATCAGATCACCATATATCGTATCATCGGCGCATGTCATGATCGTTGTATGGACGAGTCATTGATACGCCGGTAGGATATGATACATGATACGGCCCGTTCCATCTCGAGTCGGTTTTTCTCCGATCATCAAAGGAACTACTGATATACGGATAAGTCATTGAGCCAGTCTGGACATGTCTGCTGCTCGCATAGTTACCATGTCTGTATTTTTCATTCATTGTCTGCTGACAGCATCTACAGAAAATTACAAATTTTCTTCGACGATGAATTGGAATAATGTAAATACAATTAAGTTCATAGATCGATATCTATAGAGAAAAAAATGTTTTGTGGGATCCTAATAATAAGGATTATTTCAATATAAATTTGAAGCAGGAAGCCTGAGACCACATGTCGGAAGACATGGGATGTCCTGTGTCGGAGTTAAAAACTCACGGACAAGTCTCTGGAACTATAACTCGGAGCTCGGTGTCCGAGCGGTTAAGACGTCTGGTTTTCAATCGTTCTCTCGCGGTTGACGACGGTTCGATACTCACCGTGGTCAACTTTTTCTAATTGCTCCAATATTAAATCTGTGTGTGTAAGGCTGGTAGCGTTCTTAATATGCAACTAGTACTACAATATCACTGTATAAATGGCTAACAACCTACTGTACACTTTAATTAATAAGGTTTTCCAGGTTTCCCTTATTCTCGTACTAAATGGTAATTAAAGTTATAACATCGTAAGTCGTTCCTGGGCGCACTCGCGGCCCGCAAAATAATAATATGCCGCTCCCTCTCCCACACAAGTCTCTGACTTCCGGGCTCATCACTAAGATGAGAATGAGGGATAGAGATATTATTATTATTATTATTATTATTATTATTATTATTATTATAACACGATACGAGGTTTGAGGTATGATACGGCGATACGATACGGTGATCTGATACAGAGATCTGATACAGAATACTGACACATATGTGGACTCAGCTTTAGAGCTTAATGCTCGTATTCATATTATTAAAATTTGTAGCCTACCTGTCTGCCTATGTCTTAACCTTATACTAGACAAAGTCCACTAAATGATAGGCTAGTAGTGTGTACTTACGCACTACTAACTGTATTTAGTGCTTACTACTACATGGCTTCAATCGCCATGAAGGTATGGTAACAAAAATTAATTTTATTAATGAAGTAGCTATTCTGCATGATATCTAGTCATGACAAGATCAGGATGTCACATACAGTGTTCTATATGGTTATAGTATGTTCAGTAATATCAGTTTATTTGATTCTTTGTATTTTCTTTTATAATAAAATACTCCTATCTATAAGAATGTATAGTTGCTCAATTTTTGGTTAATTAAACTCAAAAATGAGTTATTGTGGCTAGCAATTGAAATAAATGTCAAGTGAAACCAAATCAGAGCAACAGTACTCAATATTGAGTAATAAATGTCTCAATTCTGGTCCAATATTTTAACTCATAGTATCATGTAGATTTACTTATATTTATAAAGTAAAAATTTCACTCAATCGAGTGTGACGAAATTGAGACATTATACACGTTTCGATGCCGATACCATTCAAATCACCCTTTCAGTTAGACGTCGCTTCTTTACTTATAAAACATGCAATATTAGTTGATACTTTAAGTTTAAGGTCAAAAGTCAAAGTTGAAGTAAGTTTATAAGGTATGTACCAACATATTAAGATACTTCACGCCTGAGTGTAACCCAGCAAAACTCACATATGTCAGCCCAACTTTAGTGGCAAGTTTTGTCACTAAAGTTGGGCTATCACTAAATAAAAAGAATTTATATAAACATGATTCCAGAAACGTTTGTGAAATACAAAGTATTAGTTTCCAAAAAACTATCGATGGATAATATTTTTTATCTTCCAAACATATGAAAATATTTGAATCAAATTTGATGGCTTATATAAGATTCAGCAGTAACATTCAGGTTAGTAAAGTAAATTTAGTCTTGAAAAAGGCAGTGAAGTAGGTACATAAAATAAATCAAATTTACCATGTTGCAGAGGTCTTGAACCTAACAAAATTATCTTTTAGAAGTTGTCCAGTAAAAATCGGGAAAAAATGTTGCTTAGAGAGTTGTGTTTTTTGCTTCTTTTGTCAAAGTCAAAATATGAAAGAAAATTTCACACCTCCACTTTTTAGCCAATCAGGTGTGTCAAATTTTTATCGTTGCCATGCCAACGAAATTTTAGCGAATATTTTTTCCCTTTATGGTACAAAAGCAAATTATAGTGAATATTTTTTGACGTTTAAGAGATGAGTTTAAAAGTGACATTGTAATATAAAAACTTACCACCAGAATCATGAATTGAAGTTTCTCGAATCTTTGAATCTCGAATTTCTAAAGGATTCTCTGTTCCGTAAGGATACATTGTAAATTATAATCAAAATTTAAACGTGAAAACAGTACAAGTTTTTTTGAAGGTTAGAAATGCGTTAAACTCTTAAATTCCGATAAATAAATTATGACATTAGCCTTCTTCGTAAGTGTTAGTTTCATATTTTCACTACAAAAGAATAAACTATAAAAATATATATATTATATAATTTTGTACTTGGGATATTATAAGTGAATAATTTTCTCAATTTATTAAAAAAATTCAATAATTTTATATATTCAAAAACTATAATATTATATGCATAATACATTTTTTTTGTTATTAGAATTAAACCATCAATCATCAATATAAACATTAATAATATATTATTATATTGAACACACGTTTCAAATCTGCAGAAATATACAGTAACTGGTCTTTCAATCTGACAGTTTTGTTTGGAACACTGTACCTATAAATATCAATAATTTTAAAACATATTCTGCCAACATCACAAATGATTACTCCACTCATAAACAACATTAACTTATGTATAACAAAATGGATCTACACCTGATAATAATCTTATTTCTAGTTTACTTACAAATTTCCTTGCACTCATAATTAAGTCTGAAAGACTTTCAATATTTTTTACAAATAGAACAACCACCCTGTATTCATGTATCTAATACAGAAACAAGTGATTGCGGAATAATTCAGTTCAGATAATCACATTAACCGTATTTCCAGTGACAGTTCGCAGCATCTAAAATATGATGCAAATAGAAATGCGAACACGAAATTTTCAAGTATTACATCAACTTATGCATTATACTTCAGCGCACGGAGAATTAAAAGCTTATTAAACGATGCTTAACCAAAAAAACAGGATTTAATTTTGGCAGTCAATTCATAACTTGTCTTAATTTTAATGTCACTAAAACGCATATATCAATATAATTGGGTTGAGGTTTGAATAAACTAAATCGATATTTACGAAAGCGAGAAAGTTCTTGAAACAGTTATTTGTTGACATGGGCTATTTTAAATTTTATGTGTCTCATTTAGCGATTTATTGTCTTCCTTTACAACGAGTGTCTGAAAACTGAGTCACATAAGCATATAAGACTATTACTTGAAATTCATTGTCGTCGGTTATCATCTCAAACGGAATTCTTTATTATTATTGCATTGCTTTCTGCGTCAGCGATGTGTTTTGCAAATTCCAGAATTTTCGGCAAGGTTCTTCTAGCGGAAATGGTTTAGGTATATCATAGATATATTGTCGGAAAACATCATTAATATAAAGCATATAATGCATTAAATATCAAGATTCGTAAGGCTACTTTACAGGTTCAACACAATGTTTGAAGACTAAGCGAAACGAAGTAGTATCTCTAAAGAAAAAGTACTGGGTGCCATTTCTTCTGCCCCAGGACATTAGAGAGCTTCCACTTGAACGGGTGTTGGCCTATGCGCATAGCACGGGTCTCTTTCAATAGCTCTCGACTAGCGGCAGGCACAATGGGTCTAAAGACGTGAGTGCTGCGAGTAACCGCGCCGCCGTCCAACAGCAACAACAACTGGGTCCCATAATGTGTTGGAAAAAGACTTTCTAACGTGCATAGCCCAGCAACGAATAAATATTCTTTATTTAACACATTACGCTTATGGCACACTCTTTTGGGTATAACACATGCCTCACTATTAGAGCTTGAACCATCAAACCCTATATCAATGTATTCGTGACAGAAGGGTTTCTCCAAATCTGTAAAAATACACAGTGTGTTTCATTAAAAAAAATAATAAATGACGTCATACCTGAAGTAACGATGGAGCTGCTTATCTCTTATCATTATAGCTTACAGCTAAACAGAGTTATTTAGAATAAATATTAGAATTGTAAGATTTACTGTATAAATAAAACAGAAAGCAATTACTGTAGGAACTATAAACTTTAAATTCTAATAGAGTAAGTATAATACCTTAAAATTAGGTATCATACGAGTATATTAGATATATAGGGAATTACCTTAGGTAATGAATTAGAACACAGTTCGCTTCAAAAACTAATAATACCATTTACAAAGCAACAGTTATAAATCTCTTAAATATATTTATAAACAAACTGTAAGGTATCAAGAGAATATAAAAGAGATGAAAATCAATGCAATGATAAAATATTTATGTTTATTTTCTTGTGTTTATAATATCCATATCTAATACATGTTCTAAATAAATAAACAAATAAAAGCCAGTCTTTTAGACATTTGATCTTCTTCGTTCCTCTTAAAATGTTTCCTTAACAAGTCCTTTTGAAAATGTATAAATATCTCGATAAATATGTAGTCTGTTTCTTAAGTAATACGAAGTACTCGAAGAGATAATTTCCTTAAGTGAAGATTTCCGATTTTGTCTGTACTCTCAGAACGACTTCGTACGGGTAGTCACAACCAAGGTAGTCACAACCAAGTACGGGTAGTCACTTTATTATTTGTATGAAAACAGAATGTAGGCTACTGTCCCTCTGCATCACTAAATAGTATAAAACAAAGTCACTATCTGCGTGTGTCTGTCTGTTTGTCCGCTTAGTTCTTCTAAACTAGGTACGCAACGGATTTTGATGTGGTTTTGACTATCATTAGAGAATTTCTTCTTTGAAGGTTTATATGTATAATACATTCTAATTTTTAATTTATAAATAGTAGAAAAAATCGATGTTTTCTAATCAAGTCGACAAAAAAACGATTTTCGGGCGCTTACATGGCTTGCGCTGGCTAAACTTTATAAGATACATCAAAATAATGTACCTACTAAAGAATTGTAGGTCCTAAAAAAGTCTACAGAAAAGTCCGCAAACGTTATAGGTAGGTATACAAAGAAAGACATTCTGTAGCATGGTAAAGTGAATCGTGTTCTGTAGTTACTAGCAGTATAGTTCGATTCAAATGACAAAACTTTCATATTGACAGCTAACATAACTTAACAAAGTCGTTAAATCTGTAAGTTGTGCACAAATATAAATATCTTTAAATTTGTATCCTTTTTACGACCAAATATGACTAAAAAATCACTAAATAATATGCAAAGTAAAAATACTTTCTTGCTAAACGCATTTTTCGTAGCAATGAACTATCAATATCAAAGCCCTAACAAATGATCGGACACTTACAAGTACTTGGTGCTTTTTAAACAAAATGACGCCACATTAGTAAATTGCACCCGTGTGAAGCTGGGGCTGGTCCCTAGTTTTTAATATAATACGAAGTCACTTGAGGAAGTGTCCCTTAAGATATATTTCAGATTACTTAGGAAACACTTTGTATATAAGAATTCTCTAACTTGTTGTTGTTGTTGTTGTTGTTGTTGTTGTTGTTGTTGGAAGGCGGCGCGGTTACCCGCAGCACTTAGGTCTTTCGACCCATTGTGCCTGCTACTAGTCGAGAGCTATTGGAAGAGACCAGTGTTATGCACATAGACCAACACCCGTTCTAGGGGAACCTCTCTAATGTCCTGGGGCAGGAGAAATCCTCTAACATAAACTGTACTTATAATAATACATATCTTCATACTTTGATGAATGATTAGTCCCTTCTTCAAATAGACTATACTTCTATGCAGTATAAATACAAAAGTTACATCAAAGTGAATAGGAAATATAATATTTTTATTGGCGATTTTAATATTTTCACTGTTTGATGCAGTAAGAATTCCACCAGTTATCTGACGTCTGATGGAAATTATTCCCAAAGAAATTTTATTACTGAAGCACGCTTTTAAGAGTGAAAACAAAACAAATTTAATTAAAGTTCGTATCTAAAAATATCCCCGATCCACAGTATCATCCGTTTACCGCATATTAATTCGGCAATAAGAGTTATTTTCTGCTATCCGTTGTTTTTATTATAAATATTATTCCATAGGAATACGATCAGCAGCTAAAAAACTGACCCAGATTTTGTCGCGCGCTCCGCTCAAATAAAAAGCTCGTTAAAGGCCTTAATTGTAATATCTGCATCTAAGGAGACGCGACCTCGCTTTGCCGTTTAGCTTGTTTTCTTGCCTTTGAAAAATGAGGCGTGTATAATTAAAATATCCCCATACTTCGAAAGCAGCTGCTGCCTGATGATGAGGTTTGCAGTCGCAGAATGTAGGTCAGGAAATCTCGATTGTTCTAATATATTGTTATGGAAATTCATCGTTGTAGTGGGTACCTATTTACGTTTCAGTTGTATCGTTTACTCAGTTTACAATATGTATGGTCAGATCTATTTATAAAACAGATGGAAAATTACAGGAAATATAGTAGATATACAGAATGTCCTACCGGGAGCTTCATCGATCGATTATGGCCAACGTCAATGTCGAAATTATGAACAATCATGGCCAACTAAGAGTAACTAAACTTAAAAGCCGTAGGTAGGTAGCATTTTCCAATAGCGAATATTTCGAAAACTAAATATTTTCGGAATAAACGATATATGCAAAGATGCCTTCGGTATTGTTGATGCTGAATAAAACAAAATTATAAAAACAGGGAGTTTCCATTAGAAAAAATTGGATTCAAGAATCTTGAAATGAAATAATATATGGGGTGTCCTATTTAAAATAAACAAGTTGACATCTACTTCCAGTATACCTAATCGCAAATGAAACCATCTTGAAAATATTTTAGCCTAATGGCTCCTGTCAACGTTGGTACGCTACCGAATTTTCAGTCTTCCCCTTTTGTTGAAGGGGGTTGGAACCTTTGGTGTGAAAATATCACTGACGTAGTTTTCCACATAACTAAGCTGCACTCGACGCGCGTTTTGCCAACTAAGTTGGCATCATTTAGAAATGATTAAACCTCAGTTTTCAGTTTTAATCATTTCCAAATGATGCCAACTTAGTTGGCGAAACGCCCGCCGAGTACATTATAGTGTTTTGGTGTTACATGGAAAACTACGTCAGTGAAGTCTTCTCCTTATTATAATTTTTCCATAATCGACTGAGGGAATACCCGGTGGGACACCCTATACAGAGTATTTCAGTTTCGGTTTGTCAATGAAGATAGATTGTACAAACAGTAATTTTAAGCTATAAAATTAATATAAACATGTTTTCGAAACTCCCAAACTGATGTTTTTAGGAGTTACAGATCTAGGATGAAGTTCTAGTACTTTTGGTCCTTCAAGCAAGGCTTTCATGTCTTGAAGTTTAAAGCTTGTAGAGGGCGACTATCAAAATTTAGTTTGAGGAATATTTCCGAAATACCTAAACATCAATTAATGAAATTTACTACATCTATCATTTTAGACCCTTTATATACCCATTTCCTAAAATATGAACCAGTCCAAAAATCATCTCAATATTAAAATAAAATACTTCCTTTTGAATGCATGTTGTATGCATTCTGTTTTCATGATTTTTAATGCATGGATTTTTATTGAAAAACTTTATTGTTACTTTGATCAAGGATTTTTTATAATGCAAAAGAACGACTAATCCCAAAAGGCATTTTCGGGCATGTTGGCATACATTTTTTGCATCATTTTGCCTATATATGTTAGGTTAGGTTAGGTTCAAAAGTGAGTGGGCCGAAAACCAGACCCTCCACCGCGACTATGTGGTCTATTGTGGCTCACACCTACTTATATTTCACCCAACAGGTCCAGCTTCTTAATGTAGCTGATCACCTTATTGGGTGAGAATTTGTTCAGATCCTCTGGCAGAAGTTGTCCTTTGCCAAATAATGAGTATCTGATCCTTTCTCCAGCGGGGCAGGTGCACAATATGTGTTCTGCCGTTTCATCATCTTCTAAGCATAGGCGGCACTCAGCATCTTCTGCTAGGCCGAATTTGCACATATGATATTTTAAACGGCAGTGGCCCGTATATAGGCCAATTAGAGTTCGTAGGTGAAACCTGCTTAACTCTAGAAGTTTTTTAGTTCTTGTTTTTGAAGGGTTTATTATAAACGCCTTCGAATGAACTAATCGTGGTAGTTCCTGCCAGTACTGGAGGATTTGCTCCTCAGCCCGGGTCAAGAGCGTTGCTTTGGCAGTACTCGAGGATATGCCAAGCACCGGTTCTGGTCCGACAAATTCAGAAGCAGCACCCTCCCTAGCTAGAGAGTCGGCTGCCTCATTCCCCTCATGGCCAGAATGGCCTGGGACCCAGACCAGAGTTATTCTATTTTTTCTGCTCAATTGAGCAAGTGCCTGCTGGCAGCTCCATACCGTTTTTGAGTTGCAACGGTAGGAACCAAGAGCTTTAAGAGCTGCTTGGCTGTCTGAGAAGATTTTTATCGATTTGCGTGTAAGTTGCCTTTGTTCCAGCCTCTGTACACACAATTCGATGGCATAAATTTCTGCCTGAAATATAGTTGCATAACTGCCAAGGGATGAAGATATTTTCACCGTTGGGTTGCAACTATATACTCCGGCTCCAACTCCCATGGGTGTTTTGGATCCGTCTGTAAACCAACAACTATCTGCCCTTAATAGGTCAGCCTTATTCCGATCCCACTCATCTCTTCCTGGGAAGAGAATGTGAAAGGGCAGTTCAAGGTTGGTCTTTGCAGGCATGACATCTGAAATCATCTCCAGGATACTGTGACTTTCCATGTCATCCAGCAGCCTATTGCGCTCCATGGTGTCAGACTGCGGCATGTTAAAAGCTGCCTGCTTTAGTCTGTATGTTGCCCATCTGGCCTCTCTCTCCAAATATATATGAAGAGGAGGTAGGTCCAGTAGGATTTCCAGAGCTGCTGACGGTGTGGAGCTAATTGCTCCAGTTATGGCCAGGCAGGCTTGTCTCTGTAAACCAGAGAGTTTGAGTTTGGTCCTTTGTTGTAGTCCTTTGGACCACCAAACTATGGAGCCGTATGCGATCATGGGTCGTATGACCGTCACATACAGCCAATATATTTGTTTGGGTCCAGTGCCCCAAGATTTCCCACAAATTCTTCGACAAGTCCATAAGGACAGTCGTGCCTTGTGGATCATTTTTTCCAGATGGGAGTTCCAATTAAGCGACTTATCCAGTACTACACCCAGATACTTCGCTTCCTCCGCAAATGGAATTATTTCACCAAGTAAGGAGGGAGGTCTTAAGTTGTCCAGCTTCCTTTTCTTGGTAAACGGTACAATTACCGTTTTGTGAGGGTTTACAGACATCTGCTCCCTCTTACACCAACTCAGTACTGTCTCTAGTACCTCTTGGAGGGTGAGGGAAATTCCCTCTTCAGAGTTTCCTCTGATTAAAATGACTAGATCGTCCGCATATGCTTGAACCTCAACCTCCCACACAGAAAGTATGGCCAGCAGGTCATCCACAAGCAGTGACCAAAGTAGGGGGGAAAGAACCCCCCCTTGTGGACACCCTCTTGCGGCCCTAAATCTGACCGTTTCTTCCTGAAGGGACGTCGTTATAGTTCTATTTTCTAACATAGCCCGAATCCAGCCACTTATGGTTGGGTCGACTCCCCTAGCAGTGACAGCTGTATATAGGGAGTCAGGCAGTGCATTGTTAAACGCTCCCTCAATGTCAAGAAAGGCCGCCACTGCAATTTGCCTACTCTGCAGAGATTGGGTGATTTTAGCGACTAAGTTGTTGAGGGCTAGTTCTGTTGACTTGCCGGTTTGATAGGCATACTGGTGGGTATTAAGAGGATGAATGCTTAACACACTCGTCCTAATGTGTCCGTCCAGTACCTTTTCCAGACTTTTCAACAGAAATGATGTCAGGCTAATGGGTCTGAGCGATTTGGGGCATAGGTCTATTCGACCTATTTTAGGTATGTATACCACCCTCACTGCGGACCAACTGGATGGTATATAGCTCCATGCCAGACTAGCTCTGAATAGTCTAATAAGAAACGGTATGATGATTTCCAGTCCGTTTTGGAGCAGAGCCGGAAACACACCATCCTCACCGGGTGATTTGAATGGCTGAAAAGATTTGATAGCCCACTCAATAGCTGGTCTTGTGATAACCTTCCTGGCCACCATCCAGTCATTTTGGTTAGGTCGTTTAAATCGGCCTTCTGGTAGTGGTAGTTGCTGGTTATCCAAAATCGAACTACCTGGGAAGTGGTTTTGTAACAAAAGCTCCAAGGTTTCCCTTCCAGAGTTCGTGAAGGTTCCATCAGGTCGTTTTATCGACCCAAATTCCCTTGCCGGATCTCTAGAAAGGATCTTGTGGATTCTCGTACTGCTAGGTAAATCAGATATACTCTCGCAGAACTTCCTCCAAGATTCCCTTTTTGCCCTTCTTATTTCTTTATTATAGTCTGTTAATGCAGATCTATATGGAGCCCAGGCGCCCGAAACTTTAGCTCGATTAAAGAGGCGTCGAACTTCTTTCCTCATTTTTTCCAGTTTTTTGTTCCACCAAGATGTGCCTCTATTATCTTTTTTGGTCTTAAGTGGACAGTTTTCGTGATAAGCTGCTATAAGAGCGTTCCGAATTTGTTCCGTCGCAATCTCTATCTCGTCACGATTATTTATAGTGGTCAGGGTACCTTGAAGTCGTGACTGGACCGATCGTTTGTACTCGCCCCAGTCTGTGCTTCTCGGGTCCCTATATTTCACCATGGGCCTAGGCCCCGTTTCTATATTAAATAGAATGTGTTTATGGTCTGAACATGATGGTTCAGAAGATACCTTCCAGTCAGTTATCTTATTGCTCAAAAGATTTGAGCTGATGGTGAGATCTAGTACCTCTCTCCTATTTCTAGTGATAAAGGTTGGTTCTGAACCAATGTTGTTTACCATTAGCCCTTCACCTAGTATATAATCAAATAGTGACTCACCTCTTTGGTTAATGCCTGTGCTGCCCCAAGCCGTGTGGTGGGAATTCGCATCACATCCGATGACCAGGTGGACATTGTTTCTCCTACTGAAGGCGACTAAATCCCGCACTGCAGATGGAGGAGGTTGACCAGCATCCCTATCGCCCGGAAAGTAGGCCGAGCAGAGGATTATATTCCCCCTGCTCTCCTCCATTCGGATAGATATTTGGATGGCTACGACATCCGGGGTGCAGTAACCTGTAAGTACAAAATAGTTAATATTGTTTCTGATCCAGATACAAGCTCTGGGTCTGGCTTCAGATCCCATCACTATTACCTTTCCAGAAGTGTTACCTAGTCCGGTTACTCGGCCTGTATTACTGGTCCAGGGTTCTTGAATGAGAGCAATGTCAATTTGCTCGTCCTGGAATCTTTTTCCAAGGACATACGTCGCAGCCTTGGCATGTTGAATGTTCGCCTGTAGGCACCTGATGTTTGTAGTAGTAGTAGACATCAGGGGGAGGGGATAGGTTATTGGATGGAAAGAAGGTTATAAAGAGGGGAAACTAGGATAGGAAACGGGGTTTAGGTGTTTGGTTTGGGTTTGGGGGAGGGCGGTTTACCCTTCTTTCCGGATGGCGGTTTTGATCCACTCTTCCGAAGAGGAGGTTTGTTTGGGATGGATTTTCCTTTCCCAAGTGGTTTGAGTCGGGGAAATTTACCACCAGTGGAGTGCATTTTAGATTTGCCCCTCGAGGTTGGTGGTTCATCCTCCGATCTTTTAGTTGTTGGGGCGGGTTCTTTCCCCTTTACCCCTTTGATTTTGTAGGTTTTTGGGCGGAATTGCACCTGCCCAAAACCAAAGTAGGGCTGATTGTTCAGCCCTTCCAGAGCTGCCTTAGACCCCTCGTCAGTCGAGAATGTCCAGACCTGCCCTGGGCCAGACTCTTCCCGGTGTAGTATTTTCCACTCCCGGGTATTCAAGCCATGGTTCATTTTTCTCAGCCTGCTGAGAACTATATCCGATGTGAGCCGTTTGTCGGCTTCATCCGGTATATAGGCCACATATATATGTGGTTTAGGTAAATCCTCACCCTGTACGGTTTGAAGACGAGCTCCTTCCCACGGGTGAAGATGCTTTATTGTGCTCTCCAACCACGAGACGCTCGTCTGGTCCACACAGGTGGTGAGAAGCCATCCGGGTCGATGTGTACAGCCCTGGAATCTCACCTGAGGTCCATCATCTGGTAGTTCATCTACAGCTGACATTATCGCCCTCTGCAGAGTTCCTAATTGGTTGTTGGTCAAGGTCGTTTCGGGGTACGCAGGGTGGATAATTCCCACCCTAATTCCCTCTGTTACAGCCTTGAATGATGGTTTGGTATATTCACCTTCCCGGGCTCTCTTGGCACCCAGATCCGGTGAACTACCATCCGAACGCATGCGTTTACTCTTTCCCACTGGCAGAGAGGAGGACTGGTTACCTACCTCCTGCTGAGGATCAAGTTTCGGCTGGTTCAGCACATTACTTAAGGCGGTTTGGTAAGGCACTCCGCTCTTAAGCAAACGACTTAGGCGCTTCCTTGCAGCTCCTCCTAGCCGTCTTCTTTTAAGGGAGAGTTTGTCTACAGATGTAGATGTCTCATCCCCTAAATTGCCTTCTCCTCCCGTTTCAGGTGTCGGAGACTGTAACAGCCTCCTTTCCTGATCCGGTGGGATCGGGCTTTCAATGGGAGTCGGATTAATCCCGATCTCCATGGGTTCCCCAGTTGCCTGGGGAGGGTCGAGGGTTTGACCTCCCTCGTTAGGTTGTTTTTTGTTGGCTACTATGTTCTCCATAAAAGTCCCACGAGTAGCAAGGGAAAAGTAGTCCACCACAGCAGAGCCCGGCATACCGTGGTAAGGCAAATGTACTCCAGAAGGTTGCCCGGTTTTCCAGAGGCCCCGTTAGAGACACCTATCACCCCGGTGCCATTCAGCTAAAGACACGGGTCGCACAACATCCTAGCTTGGGGGAGTTTATCGACCTTCCTCGTCTAGATCCGCCGTGTTTAGTCGTCAGCAGGGCCACCTCGAGCAGGATGTGGCTCTTCACCACGCACGGACGGTCTTGAGAAAAGCTTCCTAGTGGGGTTGCCACAACCCACTCAGCTATTCTCCTGGAGTCAGTGGCTTGTAACTGGCCTCCTTGCCTATATATACTCTATATATGTATTTTCATTTTTTATCATATACAATTCAGCGACATTAGATCAAACATTCCAGCTTGAAAGTTCCTTGAACTTATTTGAATAGTACAATAATCTTAATTAAGATAGAAAAATAGTCAAACAGCTGCGGGAAAAAGATTGTTTTTACCTAAAAGCTGATAAGGGTAATAAGGTTATAATTTTAGATAAAGAGAACTATTATGAAAGGGTGGACAACATGATTAGTAATAACCCTTATAATAAACTTTCTAGAAATCCATTACCAAAAATAATTACTGAAGTAAGAAATGTACTTAAATCCTGCAACAACTTTATTACTCCGTCCTAAAATAGGAGGTTACATGTATCTAACCTAGGTGTACCTAGATTGTACTGCTTGCCTAAGATTCATAAACTGGTTACCACCTATCAAAATGATTAACAGAGAAGTTCGAAGGTTTACCCATTGCACCACCTAGTTTTTCTGTGATTAATTCCATTGATTTCATTAATAAGGTGAAGAATATCCAGTTGAAAGAAGGTGAAGTTTTGATCTCCTTTGACGTCTGTTTATTGTTTCCAAGTGTTCCTATACCACAGACCTTGGACTACCTTGAGGAATTAGGTGTACATAGGTATGTTAACTGATGGGTCTACTCTATATTTTAAATCTAGTACTGTAAGTCTACTTTTGCATAAGTCAAATTTAACTTGCCCATAGCAACTATCCTTTTGTTCTTGCTTGAATTAATAAAATATATTCTATTGTATTAAATAATGCATTAACATAGGAGAATAGTCATAAAATGGAGACAAAAAATACATAAGGAAAACTACGAATGGAGACACAATATAAAACAGGACTGCATCAAATAATGTACTTATTTAAATATCCGTTGTAAATGGCATAAATTTCTTATAAATTCATCAGACTACTATAAACTGCATCGAGGTCGTAATTACACGTTTGGAATACTAATTGACGCAACGATCACAGTTAGACATGGATACAGATTATTAAAACTCTCCAATTAAATAAAGCGAGGTAAAATTAGAATGGCATTCATAAAGCTAAATGAGGATTCAGAGTGAACGTCATCTTAAAAGTTTTGTGTCAGCCTTCCAGAAGTGATGTTATTAATGCACATCCAGGAATTTGTTGATAAATGCGAGGAAGTTCGTCGCATTATATTTTCATGAAGAACTGTAAACACATTTTCATTCATATGCCAATTTCAACGTCATATTTGCATTTTTCATTCACTATAGAGAGCGAGTATAAAAGAGTGTGTATACAGGCTGCTTCAAATTCGATGCAATACATGGGGATCTCGGAAACGGTAAGAGATGCGAAGTCGGTTAAATGGAGGCAAAGTTGCGTATTCAGGGGGGCAACATAATGGTGAAAAGAAATCAAGGCTAACTTGATTAGTTTTTGAAACATTTTGAATAAACCGAAAATTTCGATTTTTGTTTTTGTTTTTTTGCGGGCCTATTTGATGAGGTATTCAAAAATAAAGAGCACTTTTCTATAGCAACTTTTTGCCCTTTTTCGAATGGTGTTAGTGAATTTTCCGAAAAACGTTTCGTTTCCCGGAAACCAACATCAACTTAATTTTTATAAATATGGACCTGGAATTTTTTTTCAATTTTTTGGAAGCGTTTTTGTAACTTGATAGAATGCCACCATAAAAGGAACCAGATTTAAACGTTTTGTCTAAGAAAAATCAATCATTAATAATTTCTCGTGGTCCTCTTAAATTTAGTTTTATCTAGGCAAACGTTTCTATGACAAACACATTTCAATGTTGTGGCAAGCACTATCGGTACTTAAAAATGGCTTTCAGCAATATAGAATTTTTTAATTTTATTTAAATTTCCTCATAATTCAGGAAATGTGCGCAACTACTTAAATGAAACATTTCCAAACAGATGGATTGGAAATTATGGTGCTATAGAATGGCCAGCAAGAGCTCCTGATTTATCCCCATTAGATTATTTCTTATGGGGACGAACTAAAAATGTTTTATATAAGAATCAATATAAAAACATTGAGGATTTGAGAAATGCCACTATTCGTGTTCTGAATGCAATACCTGCAAGGGAAATCGAAAGATCTATTCAAAACTTAAAAAGATGAATACGCCCCTGCATGAATAATGACGGAGGATTATTTCAACATCTTGCTTTAGGGTTTTTATAGTTTTAACATATTTTGTTGTTTTATTCATTGTTTATTCAATTACATCAAAGCTTATAGTTGTTAATTCGTTGTTTTATTATTAGCTTATGTTTATTTATCGTAAATAAAAATGAAACCTCAAAAATATTATTCAATATCTAGAATTAACAAATGTCGAAACAAAAATACTAATGATGGATTTTTCTTAGACAAAACGTTTAAATCTGGTTCCTTTTATAATGGCATTCTATCAAGTTACAAAAATGATTCCAAAAAATTGAAAAACAATTCCAGGTCCGTATTTAAAAAAATTAAGTTGATGGTGGTTTCCGGGAAACGAAACGTTTTGCGGAAAATTTGCTAACACCATTCGATAAAGGGCAAAAAGTTGCTATAGAAAAGTGCTTTTTTATTTTTGAATACCTCATCAAATAGGCTCGCAAAAAACAAAAACAAAAATCGAAATTTTCGGTTTTTTCAAAATATTTCGAAAACTAATCAAGTTAGCCTTGATCTCTTTTCACCATTATGTTGCCACCCTGAATATGCAACTTTGCCTCCATTTAACCGACTTCTTATCTCTTACCGTTTCTGAGATCCCCATGTATTGCATCGAATTTGAAGCACCCTGTATAAACAACAAAGATATAACAGGGCTATGGTCAAGCAACTTATCTTGACCGTACCTATAGCTTTGTATACAGGGTTGCTCATTAATGCGGTAAAGTTCAATATCGGCCCTATTAAGGGTACTGGAAAAAATCATATGAGCGAGATATAGTTTTAGAAGACGCACATTTTATTGAAATATACAGGCTGATTTACTAAACAGGAGGTCTGGTTTTCGGCCCACTTTTGATCCTAACCTACTACACAGGAGCACCTTCAAGGTAATTTTCTTTTAATGGATTGGAATAAATATTTTAATGTTTTTGAAAACAGAAAAAAATATCTCTTCAGGGATGTGCCCATTTTCGATTTTTCATGCGGCGTTGCCGAGTTATCATAAAAAAATGTGAAAATTTTGGTCGGGACATGGCCTAACAAATAAACCCGCTGTGTGAAAATTACATCCGATTAAGGATAAATATGTTATAGTTATGTAGCCAAGGGACTTACTTAAACGTTGAAACCACCGAATAGAGATTATATTACACAGGGTTTTTTGCATAAACTCCAATTTAGTAAATTTCAAAGAGCATTTTTTAATTTTTTTTAAACGGAACAATCAGTATAATATTTTATTTTTCAATTAGTAAGTCTATTAGTAGTCAATTTCAATATTTTCAGAGATAGGTATTTGCAGTTTTATACCAGAACCGTTAAATTAGAACTATTATAACCGGGACATACTGTAATCGTAAGGAATTGGGTTAATTAATTTTCTTAATTAATGTCCGAACAGACATAATCCCCATCATTATGCCACAGAAAACTCAAAAGTCATGCGATCAGTTGATAGACGACAGTGGTCAGTAAACGTATGGGGAGGTATTGTTGGAGACTATATTATTGGCCCACATTTTTTTAACGGTCACCTCACTGGTGATAAATACTTACGTTTTTTGGAAAAGAATTTACAGCTTTTGCAAAATGTGCCTCCAAATATTAGGGAAAATGTATGGTTCCAACAAGATGGCACAGCACGCTATTCCCTGTTGGTTAGTTCCAGTATATACTGTGCGTTTCACGAAGTTGTATCCCGGATTGGAATGTTAGTATATATCTCCAACGTATGGAGCGTCGTCATGTTATTAGTTAAATTCAATGCATCAGCACATTTCGGTTACGGACCGCTACAAATTGAGGTGGTGTGATTTAAACGCGCGTGCAAGTCTCGCACAGGATTTGCCAGCGAATCCTGACAATCCGAACATTCCAATCCGGGATACAACTTCGTGAAACGCACAGTAGTAAGGGGTGATCCCGTTAATTTACCTGCCAGGTCTCCAGACTTGACTAAATTAGATTTCTTCTTGTGAGGGAATTTTAAGAATACTGTCTACTAAACTCCTCCAACAACAAAAAATATGAGACAACAGATACAAGACCCATTTGTTTCTGTTTCCGTGGAGGTATTGCAGTCAACAAATAATTAGTTCTTAAGAAGATAAGAAAAGTGTGCTGAACGGAATGGAGGATATTTTGAACGATTATAAATACCTACAATTTAATTAAAATTTATTTATAAGTAAGCTTATACTTATTGCTATTGTGATTTGTATTAAATTGTTAGTTAAATCTGCAGAATAAAATTGAAAAGTAATGTTGTAGTAAAGACGTTTTTCATCTAAATAGCCGTAACTGTAGATTGGAACTTTTTATTGTAAATTTTAAGAAACTGTTCAAATGCCTACTTTTCACTCAAAAAATGTGAAATGTCTAGAAAAATATTATAAGTAATGTTTACTATTAGAATATGTGCCACTTATACTTAATTCTAATTTAACGGTTCTGGTAGAAAAACTGCAAATATCTCTGAAAATATTGAAATTAGGTATAGGACATAGTTCACGAGAATTGTAGAGAATTAACGTAGTAATTGAAAAATGAAAAATATACTGGGTGATCCGTTTAAAAAAGTTGAAAAATGTTCTTTAAAATTTACTAAATGCAAATGTTTATGCAAAAAACACCCTATGTAATATAAGCGTTATTCGGCGGTTATAACGTAGGTTCCTTGGCTACGTAATTACAATTAGAACAACAGTACAATTACAAGTACAATTTATTTCTTAATTGACCGTAATTGTCACAAAATTGTTCATTTGTGACCCTTGTTCCGACTTGTAAACCTTGTTCCGACCAAAATTTTCACATTTTTTATAATAACTCGGCAACGTCGAATCAAAAATCGAAAATGGACACATCGCTGAAAAGAGAATTTGCCTGTGATTTCAAAAACATTAAAATATTTATAACTATCCATTTAAATAAAATGAAAACTACTTCAAAACTGCTTCTCTGGATCTTACTAGTACTTTTCGCTCTTAAGATGGACATCAAGGGCCTGCTACGATATTTTTATACCCCAAAAGTCAATATAATAATAGCGATCATTTTTATTTAAAATCTGATGCAACAGCGTTAATCAGAACCCCTAAAAACTTCCATATGCGGAAATGTAAATTTCTTTCCCTAGGGCACTCGACAGCATTTCTCCTTGTTAATTCAATGATGTATCATATGGTATAGTTTGTTTATTGTTCCATTAACTGTTCATTATTATTTTTTAATTTAATTTAATGTTAATATTTATAACTTTTTCGTTATCATTTTGTTAATACAGCCAGACGGACGCAGATGTGTTTCCTGTTGGTTTTCCACGTTCAAAACGTGATCAAACTACAACATATGATACATAATTGAACTCACAAGGGAAAATGAGTGACGTAAAAATATTAATGTCTTAGAAAAAATGAAGTTGATGATGGCTCTGAAGAGGCAAAATTTAACTTAAAAAAAAAACTATTTACGCCGTTGAATACCCAACACGCCAACAAAGTTGCTATGAGAAAGTGTCCTTTTTATTTCAATAGCTTTTCAAACGATCCTGAAATTTTACAAAAACAAATTTCCAAAATTTCGTTTTTTTCAAATGTCTCAAAAACTAATCATGTTAGCCTCGACTCTTAAGGCATATTATAAGATATAAGATACCAATGTTATTGCATCCAATTTGAAATATACTATATAGAAAACTCCAAGCCAAGCAATAATCTGTTGAAATGATTCCCACATATTTAGAATCACTCTGTATAACCAGGTACAATTAATTTGTATAAATACATAATACGAGTATATTAAGTACAGATTTTTTTTCTTTTGAATACCTCCCTGCAGATCTCGCTGTAACTCATTAATAGAATGAGGTGTTTCTAACATATAAACACTGTCTTTCTCTCTATGTATTTAGGTAGTGAATTCAACAAAACAGGTTCTCTTTCTGATTATAACTAATTTAATAATCAATTTAGACTACCAACTCCTCATTGTTCGTATTTAATGAATTATTGATTTAATATAAATTATAAATCCGATTTCATTTCGACAAAGTTGTAATTTCCTCCTTTATCCAAGTGTTTATACATAAAATTCCTTTTAATCCTATAATACCCATCCAAGGTTAAGAAAATCATAGTTCAGGCGTATAAGGTGCTCCATTTCGTGGAGCAATTTCGACGCTAGTCACAAATAGTGTAATTAATCTACAGTTTATTAGTTAGATTTAATGCTTATATCTCCTTTAGGGCTCATTTAACAAAATTAAAGCCCGAAAGCCTGAGTTTTGTGTGGGACAGGGGGTGGCACATTATTATTTCGGGGGCCTCATTAATGCTTCAGGATCGACTTAAATTGGTAAGCCCTAACCATCATTCAGTGCTCGAATGAGGAAAACCTGGAAAACTTCATTAGCTAGGGGGACACTTAAAAACTGATTTTAATCTCTCACATTAACACCAAGGTAATATTCTTCCCATCCTGGACCATCGCCGGGATGGTTGTCAATCCATCCCTGTGAACAAGCCTTAATCTACGAGTAGACAATCTAATTAAAAATTGTCTGGTGGAATGGGGGATAATATCAAAATTATTGTGATGCTATCCTACCTTAAGTGGGACACCCTGTACATATGTCACTTTTTACAACAAGATTATATATCAAGAATTACATAAAGTATAACATATATTGTGTAGATGACTAAGTGATGATAAGTGGTACAGTTACAATCTGGAATTTAAGAAAATATTAGTATTTGAGAAACATTTATTTTATTATTTAGGAAGATATTATACCACGTTTACATTCAATTTGAAGTGCACTTCAAAAGTAATCTCATCATCAAAGGATAAGTACCCTTTTGTGTTAACACAAACAACCAATACTATATTTTAGTTCAAATTGTTTTGAACACTTTGGAATTCATGAAAACCTCATAAAAAATACCTCATTAAACATCTAGATACGTTATTAAAATTCTTAGTTACAAATCTGATCATTTATGAACGTACGTATGTGGGAATTATAAAAAAAATTAGATAGTACGAAGGTAAGGTAAGGTTATTCCCCTGGACCAATTTAATAAATTCTATATATTTCATAATTTTCCAATAAACCTTTCAACACTAATCTTATAAATATATTATTTTCTTTTTAAATTATCTGCAGGCAATACGCCAAATCTAACGAGAATATTTTATTTATTTATTTATTTATGGAAAATGGGACAAAACAGGCTATAAGCCCAAACAAAGTCCACTACATCTTAAAAGTAACAACTAAACTAAACTAAACCAAACAAGCAAACTAAAGAAAGCCATAAAATTATTGAGTACATCGATATGAGTGTAATAAAATATAACTTACAGATTAAACAGTTGTTTGTCTTAAAGCTATTTTATAACTAGCAAGTGAAACGCAAAAAATATCAATATGAGAAAAAAAAGAGTTATAAGTTCTCACCATTCTGCTCAAAGGAGAGTTTTGTCCAGAATTGGTGTAGGACAATAACTCATGAAATAAAGTGTTATCCCTGAGATTGCGAGGAGGTACACGAAAATTTATAAGAGCTACTAAATTAGGCGAGTCCATCATATTGTTCAACAATTTGTACAAAAATATTACATCGCCACACTTTCTCCTCTTTTGTAATGAGTCAATATGAAAATTTTGTCTCAGTAAAGCAGAGTTCTCAAATGTGGAAACACCACTCACTTGAAATTTAAGTATCTCAAGAATCTATTTTGAACAGCCTCTAGGCGGGAATTATAAAACATATACTGAGGATTCCATACAACAGATGCAAAGTTTAACTTACTATGGACGTATGCATAGTATAATGATTTTAAAGAGCTTATTTTTTTAAAATCCCTACATGTTCTAATAACAAAACCCAACATTCTATTACTCTTTACCACAACTTGATCAATATGCGTAGAAAAAGTTAGTTTTCTATCGAAGATAACACCCAAGTCTTTTATTTCCTGAACTTGATTTAAAACCACATTATTAAAGTTGTAGTTGTACCTAAATGTATTTTTGTTACGTGTAAAGCATATATAATGGCATTTATCGAGGTTTAAAAAAAGTTTATTGGCTAAGCAATATTTGAAAAACGAATCGAGGTCACTTTGAAACAAAAAACAGTCAGCTAGGTTATTAATGTGGGAGAATATCTTGATATCATCAGCATACATTAAGAATTTACAAAATTTAAAACATTTTTGAATATCATTCATATAGATCAAAAATAACAGTGGGCCCAAATGTGAACCTTGGGGTACCCCAGAAGTTGCTACATAAGGCAAAGTATATAGTTTATAAAAGAAATATTTAATTTCTAGATTTCCTTTCCTTTGAAAATATTTCCATAAAAAGTAGTGGGTACTCGATCCGGTGTTTGTCTAGTAATTTCTTCAAAAATTATATTTTGATAATGTCATCAATTAATGATAAAGTATTTTGAGATAAGTATTTTATTATTTTTGACTTATACTCTTTTCCCAATTTCCTCTAAAAACTTGAAAATATACAATACATATAATAGTATTATTAATTTTGCTAAAAGTTAATAATATAGGTACATATATTTAGTTTTAAGTGAATAAAATAAATATTATTAATAAAAGTAAGCTTCTAAGATGAAGGTGGCAATTCAAAATGCGCGCGAGAGAAACACAACTGCCATTTGTGTTTCTCTCTATTTATTAGTAGATGGCACTTTTGTTTTCTGAGCTAGCCTGGCATACATCATCGACCGCGTACGAAATAAATATCCGTCGTAATAAATAAATAGTTACCTATAGTTAATGGAATAAGTGTGTTCATGTAATTAGTCTAAATAAATTACTGGTATTAGCATTAATTAAATCATCGTTGAACTTGTACAAAGTATTAAATAAAAGCTGTTACTGCAACGAACCGTAATAAGAACGTATTGGTATTGTTACAAAACTACGCTTTCCCTAGCCTTAGGAAAATTGTGCACAATCTGGCAACACCGCCTCTGGGGGTGCCTCGGACAACCCGCCAAGTGGGAAGTCTCAACCCTCTAGGCCTTCAAATAAGGGAGATATGCCCACATCTCCTGGATGTCACCAGCGGTACTCATCGAGTATCCCTCGTATAACTAACTGGGCTGTCGATTAGTTATTGAACATCCCTGGTATGCGGATTATTCGTGAGTATTCGATGGAAATTTCTACGAGGATCTACAAGCCTAGTTTACCTATATAAAGGCCGCGGCATGCCGGCGAGGGAGTCTTAATCAGGCAGCGATCAAGAGAAGGAGCAATACTTAAGTGTATTGCCGAAGTGTTTTCGGTGTGTAATTATTGAGATATTGTACAAGAAATGTTGTATTGTGTCTGAAGTGTTGAATAAAGATTTTTACTATTGTTAAAAGTATCACTTATGTTTAGAACCCCGAAAGCAGTAACAGTATTAATGTTTAAAAATAGCATATTACTAATTAGGTACTTACATATCTGCTTTGGCGTCTCTTTTTTTAGCGACATCAAAGCATTTATTTGTACTTGTGCTCCAAAAACATAAATGAATCAACGTTTAGCAAAATGACACTCTGGGATGTACTCAAATGTTTATACGTTTATTTTCTTGCGGGAGAATAATAATATTATTATGACACCCAGTAATTCATATGCACAATATAACAACCAAGTTACAACAATCATTAAATACATAGTAATTGAGTGACGTCACGAAGGCATTCGCCAGTGGTCGGAAATTGGAAAATTTAAATAATTTTCCAATTTCCGACCACTGGCGTAAATATAGCGTACATAAATATAGCGTAGAATCATGTTGCGATTTTATTGAAACTTAACTTTTTACACTGCTAACTATCTTTTATAAATGATATTACTTTAGAATCTCACTTATCCCTAGGGAAGTACTCATCCCTTTTTTTTCCTTTGCGACCTAACTATACGTGCGAATGACCCTTTGGAATCCTATCAGCCTAAATGTCTACAATGGCCATAAACGGCCTAGAGAATGTGATATATTAATCAGGAGAGCCTTGTTCCGCCACATCTTTATCCTCAGAACAAATTGCTATTTCCTTCGCAGCCGTTCTTTGGATCACCACGTGCCGCATCGATTTTAATAAAGGCCATCCAGCACATGTTTCTGATTTCCGCATGTTCATAAACATATTCTAATTGTCTTCTTCATTAAAAACAGTTGACAGATATTTCACTTTAACTTGCATATTCTATAAGAAATATAATTCATAATTGGCATAATATTTATATTTATAGTTGCTGTAAAATTTTATAGGCAGTGATATTATTTGCAGATTTATAAAATAAATTGTAGTAAAAAATATTAAAGGAAGTTCCGTATATTGTCCATAATATCGCATTAATAAAGACAATTATATTTTTATAGCAAAAAGTACAAATATAAAAATTATTCAGTTGATTCTACATTAAAAACAATTTAACGGATTTTTTAAAGTAGATAGTTACTGAAACAACTCTAAAATTAGGAAGATATGTCCAAAAAAGTGTGCCATATACCACCAGACAATTTTTAATTTAATTGCCTACTCATAGATTAAGACTTGTTCACAGGGATGGGTTGACAACCATCCCGGCTATGGCAAGCTTGGTGTAATGTGAGAGATTAAAATCAGTCATTTGACTATCCCTCTAACTAATGTGATTTTCTTGGTTTCCCTCTTTCCAGCAGTGAATGGTGGTTAGGGCTTATCAACCTAAGTCGTCCCCGAGGCGCAAAGGGAGCCCGCAAAATAATAATAATAATATGCCGCCCCCTCTCCCACATAAGTCTTAGACTTTCGGGCTGATCCATGTGATTAGATTAAGTAGTAGAGATTTAGTTAAAAGTAATTTTATTTATTTCTTATCTTATACTTTGGCAGTCTACCTAAACTAGGTTATCCAAACCACTGCACATAATATGTTAAAAATTAGCTATTTTTACATTTTACTACCTTTTTTATCAGTATTAAAACAGATGCCCACATAAGCAAACGGCTTAGGTAGGAAAAACAGTGTTACAAACATATAATTTTAAAAAACACCTATTATTTATTTATTTTTAGTTCAAAATTAAATCAATGTATATACACTATTAGCAAAGATATGAATATAATCAAATTAGTGTAAATAATTATGATGGACTTTACTCAGCACCCTGCATCCTGTTTATATATAAGTAAATTTAGTTATAAGTAAGTAAAAACATCAAATTGTGTATGCATGCGTAATCACAATTTACAAAAGGTAAGTATAAAATTAAAAACAATGTATATTTAGATTTGGCAACAAAATCAAAATTTAACATAATCTTACAAATTGACAATATAGTTGTACACAAAAACTTCATTTGCATTATTGAAAATATGGTGCATATGTTTCATTATACCATACTATAATCTATATTTATAATTTAATAATATATTTTAAAATTTAATGAAACCCAATTTTAGCACAGTTTTAAACAATGGGCAAAATATGAATAACGATTTCTAACACTAACGATTAGTAAACAACAAAAATAGTTGTTGGCATTCTTTTTTACTATCGCGTACACATGCCAGATGACACTATCTGCTACAAACTATATTTTCATTTTCGTTAAAAAACAATACGGGAGTTAATATTAACTGATACATGGTATGTAACGATAAGTCACATTCTACCGATTCAAAATAATAACCACATTGTATTATGTACTTCGTTCTCTACAGAAAGTAAAGATAAAGTTGCAATTCTGCATTGTTTCTATACATTGCAGAATTTTTACGTGGAAGATTTTAAATTTTAAATTCTGCAATGTTTTTCATGAATTTTTTATGTCATTGAGGTATGTGGATGCGCAAACTATGTTGTATTGTAATTTGTATACTACTGTATTCTATTTTGTTTAATACTCATTAAACAATTGTTTCTTTATATTATTATAGATTATTATAGATAACATTATAATATATTATTAGATTATAAGATCTAAAGGGATAAATAAAATATTATTATTATTATTATTATTATCATTATTATATGAAACTTAGTTGCACAAAACTAGACTAATATTTACTAGACTAGAATATGTTTAATATCCTCGGTAACTTTTTCTAAGACCACCTATACATATACCTACAAGTAGTGATCTGAATATTTCCTGTTACCAGCGCACGCGCCATTTATTAGAATTTGTTTAAAATTTAAAGCAGTAACTTAAGAGTTTATTCACTGTAGATTTGACAGGCATTAGTATGGGGTCGGGTTGAGAGGTTGGATAGCCGAAGGGCGGACACTTACATATTCCCAATACCGAATTATTAAGGTTTCGGAGGTGCACGTAAAGCCGAAGCAAAGAGGCAGACGAACGCCGATTTTGGGGTTATTTCGGACTAGTGAATGCACCCTTAAGTGATCCATATGAGGAATTGAAAAACTATAAATTTCCTTATTTTTATCTACATAACCTGTTGACTTCAAATACTGTGTATAGTAATTATTTATAGTCATCATCTAATATGACTATAAATATGACAGTAATATCATCTATAGTAATTATTTCCCAATTTTGGGTAGGTAAGTATAAATGATGCAATTCCTGCAAAATAAAAAAATACACCCCAACATTTTAAAAACCAGTCAATGATTGACTTTTGGAACATAATTTTACCAAAACTATGTTACATGGTTTATCAAAAACGGAGAAAGAAATAATGATTATTAAACAAAGGCGCACGTTACTAATTGACGTTTATGGAATTTATACATATATATATATATATATATATATATATATATATATATATATATATATATATATATATATATATATATAAGAAATTATAAATTGTAATTAACAACTGTCGCATTCTACAAATTTTCGAAAGAATTTTTAATTATGGAGCAGTGATTTCATACATAATGAAAAGTGAGAAAAGTCAACTAAAGAAAAAAAATCGTATTTTTTGTTTAATAATCTTATTTTCTTTTATTTCTGATTTACTTTAAGTAAATTTCGAAAAACACATTGCTCTCTTCTGACTCTCTTCAGTACATAAAATAGGGACTTTCTGTATTTTGCAGCGGAAAAATTTGTATAGATATATAACACAAACTTTTAGTAATAATCCAATTTTAACGAATTTATAGCCGGCTTTAGATACCTACGTCCCTTCGCGAATACGATATAAAATTCGATGTAGTATAAAATTAATTGTGAGATACAGGATAAGTGGAAGCTGGGTAAATGATGGAAAATTTTCGAGTTGAAACTTGAAGTTTAGTGAGTGCAAAGTTACTCGATGAACGTAAGTAATTTATCATCATTTTTATTTTTAAGTCTTGATCAGGAGCTATACATTTTTAATGAGAAGATAAAAGTGCCTTTCCACAAGTGGGGAACTTTAATATTTTTCAATTAGTGCTCTGTTCACAATCAAAAACTATATAGGCAGACATTATGATAACTTTAATCTACTATGCAATTATATACATATATTTAGGTATAATAATAATAATAATAATAATAATAATAATAATAATAATAATAATAATAATAATAATAATAATAATAATAATAATAATAATAATATCTCTACCCCTCATCCTAATCACAGGATTAGCCCGAAAGTCTGGGACTTGTGTGGGAGAGGGGCGGCATATTATTATTTCGCGGGCCGCATTTGCGCCTCAGGAACGACTTACGTTGGTAGGCCCTAACCACCATTCAATGCTGGAATGAGGGAAACCTGGAAAACCTCATTAGTTAGGAGGACAAGTCAAACATCAACTGATTTTAATCTCTCACATTAACACCAAGTTGACATTATTCCCATCCTAGGCCATCGCCAGGATGGTTGCCAAGCCATCCCTGCGAATAAGCCTTGATCTACGAGTAAACAATTTAATGAAAAATTGTTGGTGGAATAGGAATTAGAACCCACGACCTCTGGGTTGAGCGATCGAGACGCTAAGCCCTGAGCCACCGGCTTGCACGTATACTTCAATAAATATTAGAAAAGTTTCACGTGTCGAATACTGTACAATTTTTAATGAAGTTATTACTAGAAAAATAGCTAATCAAAGCTTAAACTCACAGCTAGCACTGATAACTGTCGACTTAGTTTAATTATGGCAGTTATTTGATCTGATAACTTAATAGCCAATAGAATTATAAGTACGTTGAACGAGTTTATTTTTGGATCTGCAAGGTTCTTACACTAATCTTTAAGACGTCATAGTTAACTTCACGCCGATTTTCTACTCACATCCGATATTTTGGAATTATACTAATGACTTTGTCTACAAATTGGTCTAAAATGCGAGACATTTCTTTAGCTCCTACTTTAAACCACCTCCGAAGGTGCCCTAAACTAGTTTAAGACCGTGCCGTACATTTGTGTCAGACATAATTGTTTTCGATTTTTGCATACTTAGAGTAAAATATGGCTTTTGTGCCTCATTTACTATTTCTTGTTGAACACGAAAGGCGAAGATATGATATAAGGGAATTAAACGTGTACAGGAGACATTTAAGAGACAACAATAATCCTTTTGACCGGAGGGCCTTAGAATTTCAGCGCCTTTTTCGTTAGACAAGGACACTGCACGATATTTAATAAATAGATTGACCCCCAGGCTTCGGGTTTACAAATATAATATGTGAAATATAGATTTTAGTAACCCTTCGATTTCTGTCTCATGGATGTTACCAAAGGGTTGTGGGGCAAGGATTTTTGTATCTATGAGTCAACCCAGCGTTAACAATTAATTGTAATTGTAAAAATATACACTCAAACACTGGTCTATAACTTGTTTTTTTTTTTAATGCACAAATTTTAAGGTTAGATTTCTTAGATTATGTTTTCTTCCTGCTTTTCCAACTAAAAATACGAATGGCTGCGACGTTGCCATATTGTGTGGGCTAAAACTTCTTTAAGTCAATGTTAATTAATTAATAGACGGTCTTAAACGAATAAGAGTGTAATACAAGGAGTCTATAATTGTGGTGGCTTAAAATGAATTAGCCTCTCTTTTGTCTTCAGTTTAAGACAATTAGTGTAATAACCCTGCTGGAACTTGGGGATTGGAATTTTGTAAGTGAAATTAAAATATTTACGACTGATTAGTTAATTCTTATATGTTTGCGGAGATAACCGACATGCGACCATGGACCAGATGGACCCATCAATTATAAAACATGAACTGACTTTAATTTAGTAAACTTAAGTTTTTACATTTAGCCGATGTATAGGGTGAATCACTATATTTTGATCCCCCTGTTAACTTTTTTGTTTACAGAATTATACAAAAATGTGTAATATAAGAGTTGGAGTATATTTATGAAGTTTTCGAAAATGATAGTAGAAAAACAAATGAAGTCCAAACAAAATGGCAGCGGATGTTAACTGTGTTAATTTAAATGGAACACCCTATATATTTTTGAATATTTGGATAGAACGTTGTCTCACGAATACAGTAATATAGATATTGATGGGTCTTTTGGTATTTCAATGTTTTTATTAGAAAGTCAATAATAACCAGACAATACCCATTGACTTCTGTATAAATAAGTACAAATTATTAAAACAGGCATACATATTCTCTTTTATACATAGTATATAACTATATACTTTTATAGGCTAGTATTTATTTAATAAAATGAAATTAAGTAAAGAGGGAAAATATAAGTATAGTCGTATTTACCACGTAGGTACTATTAGTTCTTGTTCTAAATTGTATTGCCCCTAAGTGAATCTATTACTTATATTTGATCCACCTGACATTTTCACAAAAATTCCTTACTATTTCCTAAAATATCATGTGTGTCAGACTGATGGAAGTTGAATTGTTTTAATGTTGACATAATTCTAACATATCCGAGACGTTATAGAAGGACATATAGGTACCTATCATAAAATATTAAAATATTATTTAATAGAAATTTGATATTTTACATCATTCTTCCAATGGACACAAAAGAACCGCTTTCCTTTATAAAGGATATCTCACAATATATTTTTCCGCTATTGTAGCAAAACACACTGCGCTTTCTGAATTCATTTAAAAGCACGTGGGTTAGTAATGAATACACACGTGTATGAAGTGCGCAACTCCTGCAACATGAGCAAATGTATTCGCATAGTTTTCAGCGTAGTTAATAATTGATTTAATTACGATTAGTTATATTTTTGTTGTCTAAACCCAAGGATTGTTAACTGTTTACAGGATTGCTCGATCCCTATACTACAATGTAATCCATAATTGTGACGTCGTCAAAGATCCAAACATCTCGAACTTGTAGAAATAGGTACACTTTATACTGTTATTACAAACTTTAATAAATAATAATATTAATAATCATTCAAATACGAAAATTCTTTTGAAAATGTGAAATATAACAAACACAAAATAGGTATATTTCGACAATTCGATTACATAGATCTTCGATGACGTCAGAAAGGCGGATGACAAAATTGAGCGATCGAGCAATCCTGTAAACAGTTAACAATCCTTGGTCTAAACCACCTTATCTAAACAGACATTTTGTTTGTAAACAATGTGACAAAACACAAAGGGTGCATTCCAAATTGTACATGAAACGCATCTGCTGCAGTGACACATAAAAGCGTTCCGTTTAGCAGATGCGTGTGATGCGCTCATGCATTTCGGAACGGCTTTTGACACTTTGACAGTTATTTTTGTGGACAATTTATAATTTATTTAAATTCGTGATGGAGTAACTAGCAAAATTTCGGGCATTCTTGTTCTTGCAAAAGAATTGATTGAAACTAGCAACACCACACCACAGAATCAGTTCTCTTCCCTCCAAAAGTTTAAAAAATGAGGTTAAGTTGGCCGCAACGCATAAACGCATCACCTCGTACACGATGCAGCTCCTGCGTGCTACGAAGCCAAAAGTAGGAGGAGCTATGGATGCTACGACGTGCAGAATGCGTGAATTGGAACGAACGTAGGAAGCAAAATGTGCATAATGCGCGATTCGAAACGCACCCAAAGACAAATGAGTTACAAACCGACTTTTTACACAAAATTGTACAGTTTGATTGCGGTTTTTAATATAAAAATGGGTAAACCCTGTGTGACCAATTATACAGTGGGTTCATAAAGTCCCGCATAAATTCATTATTTCAAAAATGGTAAAATTTTTGAATTTTCTTTTATTTGTACACTTGTTTTACATACAGTGAGAACATAAAGTCCGTCCCCCCCCTCTAATTTTGAACCACTGGGTAGATTGTGGTGAAATTTTGAACGATAATATATGTCTAAATTCTGCATTTTTTGACACATCAATGACAGCTCTGAATGTCAAAGTGACAGCTGGGCGCGCAATAGGAACATTTTTTTAAATGGAAATGGGGGTTGAGTGGGGACTCATTTTGAAGATATTTTTATGCTCAAAACATCCCCCAAATTTGAGAACATTTGGTTCAGTAATTTCCAAATAAAAACCAGTAATATCGATTTTTGTTATATAATTTTTTTGCATACATATTACAAATTATTGTAAATTATTCAAAGCAAAACAAAAATTAAAAGTAAACAAATAACAATAAACCATCCCTAACCTAAAATAACCTAAATTAAAGAATTATGAAATAATTTAAATTAAACGTAGAGGCAGAAATGCAGAAACAAATTTAGAAAACACGTGTTACTTCAAAAGATGTTGAAAATGACCTCCATGACCCTCCTGACAAATAAATGTTCCATGGGTAAGTTCTATTATAAAGATTATGTGGTAAAAAGATTATGTTATAAACTGATATTACTGGTTTTTATTTGGAAATTACTGAACCAAATGTTCTCTAATTTGGGGGATGTTTTGAGCATAAAAATAGCTTCAAAATGAGTCCCCACTCGACACCCATTTCCATTTAAAAAAAAATTCCTATTGCGCGCCCAGATGTCACTTTGACATTCAGAAATGTCAGAATTGAAAATGCAGAATTTAGTCATATATTATCGTTCCAAATTTCATCACAATCTACCCAGTGGTTCAAAAGTTAGAGGGAGGGGGGACGGACTTTATGTCCTCACTGTATATTACATTTTTTACATGGCGCAATGAAGCTACGTTGATATAAACTTTATACAAAACATATTTTAAATGGAATACCCAGTACTGTTTTACATATTTAAAAGAACTCTTTTTTCAAACATTTTTCAATATTTCAATAAAAAATTTAAAGTAATAGCACGCTTAAAAAATGAATCCTTAGTCATATTTACATTGTTTGTAGACAGTAAAAACTTGAATGTCAAGATTGAGCAAAATTAGAGAGACTTTTGAAAGAATTTTGTACAACAAATCCCTGTATATACGAACAATATTTATGGCATATAAACTTGTAGTATTTCAACTCTCGTTTGTAACTTCGATAAGGCATCCTTTGTGGCATTGTGTAAGGCATACCTTACTTAGCTCTGGACTGAAAAGACGCCACGTGTATCCTTTGTTTTAAGTACAAACATAAACTCAAAGTTAGTTTAGGAAAGAAAATGATCAGTTATATAATACATATATATGATTTCAATTTTTTAGAAATCAATTACTGCAGATTGCAGGGCAGCTGCCTATAAAACGTTTTTCTTTATTGGAGTTGTTTACAATGTAAATTGGCGGATATTAATAACGAACGTTATGCAGAGATGTCTGTCCCCGTTCTCTTTATTACGAGTCTTGGAAATTACCGAACAAGTTGATAACTTGTCTACTATGGCGTAATCAGAAAAAATTCTTAAAAACTGACAATTCAAGACTATTAATGCTGAATTGTACAGATGTATATCTTTAAGTTCCCTTTATATAAAACACGACAAAGTGGGAACAATTACCATAGGTAATTGATTTGAGTAGTTCTGTTGATGCCTGAATGATTTTATACAGCCTATACGAGTGTATGGCAGAAAGTTTATAATATACCTATAGAAAAAAAAATTACATATACTTAAGGAAAATGATTTAGCGTTTGTTTCTACATAATTTACAACTGAATAATTATTGTCTCAAGTCAACCAAAATTGTAAATATTATTTACGAGGGAAAACTGTAGGGACTTATACTTGATATTTGGTGAACCGTAAGTGGGTGCATTCACAAAAGCTAAACAACCTTAGTCGACGTTTGTGTAGGAGACATATCATCAATCTGATAGGATGCGTAAAGCTGGAGGTCCCTTGTCTAGAGATGATAGGCAATTAACAGATCCCTACCCTGCTACAAAACTGGGGGTTTGTCAAAATTTCTATGTTGATGCGGTTGCTCGTCTCCTGGCGTCGATGATTGGTCTTGGAAACAGGCCATTAAATAACCAAACAAAAAAATATTATAAATCAAACGTGCTCGTTTATGTGCGCTCGCTTAATAATAATAGTAATAATAATAACGGACAATAAAACGGATAAAACAAATACAAACAATAGGCCAGATATCACACTAATTAACAAAAAAGAAAAGAAAACCTTCCTGATAGGATAGATATCGCAATACCCAATGATGCAAACATCATGCAAAAAGAACAAGAGAAGATATCCTCTTATTTGGCTGGCAGGTCACAGAGGATCCTATATAACAATATTTTTTCGACTAATACAAATTTAACTTGTGGAGTACCACAAGGCTCCGTTCTTGGCCCTCTTCTTTTTATTATTTATACAGCTGATATTTTAAAATCCATAAAAAAATGTTCTGTGCAAGCATATGCAGATGATACACAAATTTATCATCATTTTCATCATTCTGAATATCATTTAGCATCTAGAGTCATAAATGCAGAATTGCACGAATTAAAGAAGAAATCTGATGAACATAACTTAAAACTGAATTCGTCAAAATCGTGTGTAATGTTTTTTGGGAAAAGAAATAATGTGGCATTTCTTGAAGATAATTTTATTGTGTATATAGAAGGTGACTCGTTACCATGTGCCAAGTCAATAAAAAATTTAGGTTTAATTATAGATAAAGATCTCCGTTTTAGAGAACATGTAAAAAAGTAAATACAAAAATCATTTTCATCTTTAAAATTAATATATGCAAATCGTTACTATTTAAATTTTAAGCTTAGGAAAAACCTTTGTGAATTGCTTGTTCTCTCTAATTTTAATTATTGTGATTTTTTATATGGTCCATGTTTAGATACATTTAATAAAAATAGAATTCAAAAGATACAAAACACTTGTGTTCGATTAATTTTTAATTTGCGTAAATTTGATCATGTGACAGCTAGCAGAATTAGTTTAAACTGGTTAATAATGGAAGATCGTAGGCAGCTTCACCTCGCAATTTTTCTGCTTAAAATATTTAGAGAATCAGAACTGAGCTCTCCTATTAGGAATATTTTCACTTTTCGATTACAGATTCATCGTGTAAATTTGCGTAATGTCTCTAAGTTGACCATGCCTCAGCATCACACTGCTCTTTTTAGGAGAAGTTTTCATTTTAATGCAGTATTGTTATATAACTCTCTCTCTAGTGACCTTCTACAAATGTCATTGTACTCTTTTAAAAAACACTTTAAAAATCAATTTTTTTAATGTTTCAACCCTTTCAAATATTGTAACAGTTATACAGTTAATAATTTAAATAGTTAATGTCTTTCGGTCGATGCCTTCTTCAGGTATTTATTTTTATTAAAGTTTTTCTAGGAATTTCTACTTGCTGCATCTTGGTTGAGTAGAGTAGCTACTTAGCTAGACTTCGCCAAGTTGTAAGCAAGGTTAAATATATTTGTTTTCTAATGTATATTTTCTTAGTAATTGTGATAAATAAAGTCGATTTATTATTATTATTATTATTATTATTAAGATAGAGAAATACACACCATTAGCGATAAAAATAAGAGAACTGTGGCAGCAAGAAACAGTAACAATAATACCGATCATTATATCCGTTACAGGAATCACGCCAAAAAATTTCCCAAATAAGCTTAAAATACTAGACATAAACACATACATCCATACAAACATACAAAAAGCATTTATACTTAAAACAGATACAATAGTCAGAAAATTCCTACAACAATAGAACAGCAACATACAATAAAACCTTATCCTGCTGATGTATGACATCCCAGAATAAGTGAATATGAGCGAGTGTAAAATGAGAAACAAACCCCTCATTCTAATCACAAGGATTAGCCCGAAAATCTGATATTTGTGTGGGAGAGGGGCGGCATATTATTATTTCGCGGGCCGCATTTACGCCTCAGGAACGACTTATGTTGGTAGGCCCTAACCACCATTCAGTGCTGGAATGAGGGAAACCTGGAAAACCTCATTGGTTAGGGGGTCAGTCAAACATCAACTGATTTTAATCTCTCACATTAACAACAAGTTGACATTCTTTCCATCCCAGGCCATCTAAAGATGGTTGCCAACCCATCCCTGCGAACAAGCCTTGATCTACGAGTGAACAATGTGTTTGGTGAAATGGAGATTCGAACCCACAACCTCTGATTTGAACGATCGAATCACTAAATCCTGAGCCACCGGCTCGCCGGCATTAATAATAATAGGTCCTACTTATTCACTGTATTAAACGAGTCTACTTAAAATCTAACAATATAAATTACCACCATAACATTTTTTTATCCTAATAATTCAATAAGTATGCTATTTTCTCCGTCTTAAAAACGCTTGTTTTGATACCCATATTAGAGTTATCGTTTTCATTGCTAGAATGAAAATGAAGGGTTCCTAAAGGCAACACTTTTAAATCCGTCGCAGAAAATAGTATGTATATTGTGTTATTAGTATAAAAAGTGATATTTTTTCTAACGAGCAGTTGTTTGTGTTTGCGAGCTGGGGCGTCAGCGTAGCCGAGCGAATACAAAACTGCGAGTCGAAAACATCCCTTTTTATCCGAATAATAAATACTTACTATTTTTTCTCCAATCATCTGAGATGAATAATATTACATTATTTTAATGTTCTTTACAAACATCTAATATGAATATTAAATCGTCATTCAAATAAATGTCAGTGCAGCCATGACATTTGTTTGGATTTTAATGAAACGTCAAATTAATTAATAAACAATTGACAGACAGGAGTAGAAGGCGAACATTATTTGCTGAGTCCAGAAGCTCACATAGCCGAGGCATAAGCCAAGGCTGTGTAAACTGGGCGAAACACATAAAGAATTTTATACTAGTGACATACTATTTTTTCTTCAAAGCGTCAAAATTAACACTGTATTTCTTCACACATTTATGCTTGTATAAAAAGTGATCTGAGGTGACATTTAATTTCACACTGACAGTTCTGAGAAGTCATAGCTACATGACTCTCTTTTTTAATCCGTTGTTATGGTTACACTTAGTTTTTTGTACTATACTTAATTTTTTAAGGAGCGACATCATAAGTCAAATTTACAAAGGGGAACACTTTCAAAGTAATTTTAAAAAATAGGGTTAAGGTTAAGATTAGGGTTGCCAATCACACAGAACACAGATGACAACTTTGATTAATAACAAATGTCATATGTCATCTTGGGGAAAGTTGGAATTTGCCTGTGTATACAAGCGGTTTGATTTCAGACGAGGTCGAATAGTTGTCTGTCGTTTGGAGTTAGAGTTTAGGGATGAACACATAAATTGAAGAATGAAGAAGATGATAAGAAGAAGCGAAACATATACCTGAAAATGTAAGCAGAAACACGTATCCTCAACTCCTCAACATAAAAGTGAAAATCTGAGATAATTTTCTAACCGTTAGCCAGTGATGTGTTTCTTAATTTTACTTATAATCTTTATCTGTTTACAGTGAGATATTTGATCTGGTATTTAAATAATTAATTGTAATTTTTTCAATAATATATACACGTATACAGGGTTATTCAGAACTTATCTCTAAAACTTTGAAGATATGTGAATCCTTAAATAAGAAATCGATATCACCAAAAAAATTTATAATAAAAGGCTTAGGATTTCCCGTAAACAATGTTTAAAGTTATACCATTATAAAGGACTACGGTTCGCGGCGTCGCGCCGGTTCGTACCCATATCCGCAGCAGGTCTCCAAGGTGAAGAGCCTCTAGTCGATAGAGCACTAGATGGGCAACTGTACTTCAACATCTGATATACCTACCACGTTCCTAAGAATGTGGTAAAAAAAAGTAAACACGTTTTTGTACCTCGAACGACGACCGAGCGAATAGAGTTGGAGTGGGGATAATATCTCTATTGTCTATTCAGTCATCCGTCTATCTGTGTCTTCTCTCAGTGCCGGTGTTTTGTTTATCGTAGGAGTGTTAAACTGTAAAATTTTCAAAATGGCTCATGTGTAGCTACAGTAATGCTGAGTTAATGGACTGTTACCAGTGGATTATCAATTACGAGTTAGGTTTTGTGAGTGGTTGTTGCAGCAAAATGCTGAAAATCCCCAATTTACTTAATAATTTGCGTTTACAAGATCAGCAACCAGGAGGAACATTCGGTTTACTGCGGCAAAATTGGATAAGGCGTGCCTAAAAGTATGTGCAAGTCGAGGAATATTATTTCGAACAGCTTTTGTAACAAAGTATGTGCAAATTTTTTATAAATTTCATGTTTCTAATACCTAGTAATCAAATAGCGCAATTCTTCAAAATTAGTGTAACAAAATTTTATTCATTTAAAAGACACGTCACTTTGGTCACATCTATCTATCTTTAAGTTTATTTTAAAGTAAAAACGCTGCAAATCTTTTTTGCGCCGGGTTGGTATACTCTCAGAACTTCCGAAGTTTTTTTTCGTGCTAGCCTGTTTGGATTATCAGTCCCAAGGTCATTCCATTACAGTGGACCAGTATCCAGCGGCGTGCAATGAAAAATTTTTAAATAGTTTTCAGAAGCCGCCAAAAATTTTTTTTGCACTACCACGTTTCTACATGTATGTTGAACATCCCCTAATTTTATTATGGATAAGTTCTGAATAACACTGTATAAGAACAACTTTTGTATCCTCCGGTATAAACGAACCTCTTATTATAAATTGGGCTGATATAAATTAAATTCCTAAAATCCAAGTATCGTGCGCGGTTAATGATCTCTGGCTGTTTACAAATTGCTCGAGAAACTTTAGCAGAATCGATGAGGAAGCATTGTTGTATTCGCATACTTAATTGCCTCGCTTCATCTGTTTATATTTAACGTAATGAGAAAAAAATCTGCTGTTATAAGTCAATTAGATGTTAGAATGTTTGACTATCTAATTGTAAAAAAATTATGTTATTATTAATTACTATGTACAAGAGAACATCCGTGTAGAAAATTGTGATCAGGATATATTTGTTGGAAGTACTAGTGTCTTACACATCTTCAATTTTAACATTATTAAAAAATCAAATTCAAACTACCATAAAAGAACCATGTGTTGCACTGAATAAACGCATAGCATACAGTGCGGACTATTTTAGTAATGCATGTATTGGTATCTTGGAAACTACAAGAGATAGGAAAATGATTAAATGGGGAACGCTTTAGTTCTGTTGCTAACTTAATGGCGCTTGCAGACTGGTCCTAGCTCTTCAGGTTTTTGAGTTATTTTGACAAAAAGTAAATGTGGCGTTTTCAAAAATCATCTGTAATCTAATCACATGCATACACGGGGGATGTCCTCAGGAACTTGTATTTTTTTGGTAATTTTAATTAAAAAAATATTAACAGAAGAAGTTTTTATTTCTTCGCAGAAAGATTCTTAATTCAGGTAAAAACTTTTTTTCTTGAAGTTGCAAAAATTCAAATGTATCTTTTAATAATGCAGGGTTAACTTGAAACTATTGAATACATTTCTTTATTTTACTGTAATATCTTTGTTTTAAAGAAACATTTTTCTCTGTGTAGGTACCTATATAAGCATGTGAAACTCGAAAGAAAATTAATTAGAAGTTAATACTGTTTCACTTTTATTATTATTATTATATTAGCAAATAAAATGTGAGAGAAACGCAAAATATCATCATATTTCTTGCAGTCATTTGAATGTCCATGGTTATCATACATAGTTCCATATCACACAGGACTTGTCTTGTAAATATCTTTCTCCAAATATTTGAGGAAGTAAATAAACCATCTTACGAATGAACTTCCCCAATTCACTTCCCTAAAAATATTAGCTTAAAATTTTCCGGAAGGTGATCTTAATAACAATTAATTAAAGCATCTGTTCTTAATTGAAAATATATTAAATGAGGATGACCTAAAAACGCTTAAATTTGCCTCCTACATTAAAAACCCACACTGTAAAATGTAGAAATACGGAAGGACCTGAAATTGCATTGCTATTTCATTAGCTTTTCCTCCAGAAGACAGACGAATTTTGATTTGTGTATGAAATAAAATGTAAAAATGATTATTATATTCTAGTAGTTACAGCAGACAATTCAATTTTAAATAAATGTAGGAAGTAAATCGCACATAAGGTGATTAAAATTTTTATCACGGCACTTATAGTGTTTTCGGTTTACATTTTACATGCTCTCAGATTGCTCCTAAAATAATATAATCTGTAACGTCACAAATCTGACTGAGATCGCTCTTAACATACCATTTACCATTTCTTGTTTTTCATCTGTAGTCTAACCTAACTTTTGGGCTTGGTTTTTTTATGAGTGTTGGACATTTCTCTCTGCTGAAACTGAAATAAAAAGAGAATAAATGCAGAAGTGATTATTAACCATCAATACTGGACAACCATCAGCAAATATAAGTAATAATATAATTTTTCAACATAATTTTTTACTTTGTAATTTGTTTCCTTGCAATACTAATTATTATTGTGGGCACAAATATATGCAAACTCTTCGCTTGAGCTATCAGATGAAGATAACTCCATAGATTGAAAAAATTTCTGGTTCAATTAAATAATTATATATGCGCACAAAAGGCACTAAAATTTGAGATTATCTGTTTAAAATTTCAGTCGATGCTCTGACTGTTATGGCCAATTTTCTCAGATCAATTGAGAGCACTCGTTTTAGAGTAATAAATTTAATAAATTAAACACGAAATTTCGAGCAAGAGCAATTTATATCCAAAATGGAACGCGATAATCTCATCCAGAGCATTATCAGATTACTCTATGAGAACACTCTAGTGCAGTAAACCGGAAATCTATAAGAGGTGACAATAATTGAACTTTGATATATAAACCTTTTTCGAAAAATCTGACGTTTCCAACGAGCAGCAAATATCAATCAATTAAATTCAATTTGAAATGAAGTAAACACATCTTTAGTTATATTTTGGGAATCAGGAAAGTAATGTTTTGATTTTATATCTAGGAGTCTCTGTTACCACATAAAATTTGAATTCGTTAAGAGACACCAAAATATCTACTTTAAAAACTATTATTGCCTATTTTCCGTGGAAGGTTTATTAGTATTTTTTCTTAATCCAACAATATACATGTAACTCTTTGGTGTCAAACTTGGAGAAGTTTACAGCTGATTAAAGGAAATAGTTCGGTGTAGTGTCATATAAATGTGTCAACCAGTGGCGTGGATACTGGTGAGTCTTGTCATTGGATAATCTATGCCACTGGGTTTTCGGAAAGTTAATAGATATTCAATTCCCTGTCATATTTCTAATAAAAAAAGGTCCAGGTTAATCTCTTTCCCTATTTTTCTTTTAAAGAATGGGATTGGACGAATAGGAGGAATACTCGATATCCTGACTTAAATCTACTTGATTTCTTTTTATGAGACTCTAATCCACTGTTTATGAGACACCAGTAAGAAAAAATAAGATATTTTTTTAGTAATATGCTAAACCTTTCAGTAGTTTTCATTAAAAAAATGAAACTTTAATTACATGTTTCAAAACGCACTACAAAAACTAAGAAAACTACTATATAATAATTGTCCTCAATATTTCTTTTATCTTGTATATGTACCTTGTTTATCTTGTTACTATAAACATTACATGGTACAACGGTAAACAGATTTCCATCCCATGGGAAGTTGTAATTCTTAGAAGGTACATTGATCACAAGGACTTTTTATCAACCATAGGATAATAATATATACTTAAATTCTTTTATATGATTACAAAGATATGGATTTCTCTATGTTTGACAACATTTGGAGAATTTATCCACTTTGTCCATTTTACCTATACTAATATTAATGTATAAGCATCGTCACCACATAATTATTGTCCCCTAACATCAAACAATATATCGCCTTACATTCCGCAGAGTGAAAATAAGTCATATTGGCTTATGGCAAGATATGTACTGAAATTCTGCCGTTAAGGAAATATAAGGTCACCCCACTGCATTTTAATATACTTTTTTTTTTAATTATCTTTCAGTATATCTTTCAAAAAAGTGTCTTGTTTTATTTTTAGTTTCGATATAAAATATAATTTTAACTATACAAAGCACGAATAAAAATCGTGGAATTTTAACCAAATTCTAGAAGGATATGATCGAAAGGGGATTGTGTTACTTTATATAACCTTTTCTTCATGACATAATTTGAGGAAGCATCTCCTTATTGGGTATATCACATTACTTAATTAAACACCCTGTATTCTCTTTTATATGAATATGGAGCAATTAATCAATGTTTAACCGTTGTTGGACACTTAGGTATTTATGAAATGGTATTTTTGTACTATAAACACAAACATTTTTTTTGATTTGCATAGTAACAGTACTTATTATTATTCAACTTCGTTGATTCGTGACAAGCCCTTGGACTCACCCTCCTTGAGCTGACCGTGTAAATGTAAATAAGGTTTGTATTTTTCTATAACTGCCAAAGACTAATCTTGTTATCATATTTAATATCTTCGCAGCAGAATGTTTATAAATATTAAGTATCTACTCATAAACTTTATATTGAGGAAACGGACGTATTGAAAGATATATACATCTCAACACCTGTATTATTATAAGTATTCTAATATATCGGAAAACTTTTTAAAAACAAATTAGTAATCTGTAAGTTGTATAGGTAAATTAAAAAATTATTTTTAGCTCCCTGTTTTATTGAACACCTGCAGTGTGTTTATTATCTGCCAAAAAGAAACTGCAATACAGTAAGGAAGTTCGTCGACCCATTCGATCAGGTACTTTTTCCGGGTTTCTCAGATATCGATCTCGTTTTTTGAGACCCTCTCATAAACAGATTAATTGCTTATTAATTGGTAAAACTAAATTATGCATTAAAGTCTTATTGATCATAAAAAGGTGCTGCGCCTTCTAAATTTAAATTAGCCGATAGAAACGCTTTGCAAACAAATAGGGTTCAATAACACAATATGAAAAAAACATTGCTCCCAGGATCGAGGTGTATCACTGAATTTTCGGTCTGCTTCCTCCCCTATTAAAAGTAAGGCATTGCTCGGGATTCACAATAAGGAAGTGTTCTTAATCCAGACTGAAAAAATTATGCTTGTCTTATTCTGAGAGATTTTGTGGTTACTTTTTCATAGGGTGCATTGGAACCATTTATTCACTTGTGTTTTGTGATATGAAAACAGCATCTTTCAATAAATTTTTTGCCTCTATATGTTTGCAATTTATTTTATGTTCACTATTAAATTTAATCATCAGTATGAGACAAATATGAGTCAAAATATGATAGAAGCTATTTTACATATCAAAAACGTACTAGTGTGGCACTGAACATTTCTGAATAAAATTATCACCCCCTAATGCTTGAGTTTATGAGTAATTCATATAATTTTTATGTGTTTTTTCTCTGTACAAAAAGATGCATGCAGCTACTCCTAAAAAGTCAAAATGCAGAAAAGCATCTTTCTGCTCTTTCTCATCTCCATTACAAAATTTAAAAGTAGCTTCTATTCTAACTTTTACATATAATTTAAAATTTCTGCCTATGGACAAATTTGGAAGTTTGGCACACAGACCAGAAATTCTATGTCTTAGGCAGATTGTGAAATCCGTCATTTTATATAAAACCTCAGCATCTCCTGAAATGCCGGAAATTATACTGTAAAATTAATATTTTAAATTGCAAATAACATTTCGATAAATGTAAATATTTCTAGCAATTTCGACATATAATTTAAATTTTACTTATAAACTGAAGTAAATAATGACATAAAAAGACATAAAAACTATAACCTGCGGCCAAAATAATAGAGTGATTCATTGCCAGCCTTGGTCGACGGGTGAAGTGAAGTGTAAAATAACTAAAATTTTGTTAAATTAGGTCTTTTACGAATATACAAAGTCCACCATTTTCTGATCTCGCAATTCACCGTTGTATTAATAGAAGTTGCCTACAAAAACATGATTTCTACGCCACTTGCATGAAAATTGGATGTTGTCGATATACAGGGTGGGAAAAAGTTTAATGTGCAGCATTGGTATCTCGGAAACGGTAAAAGATACAACGTGGCTCAAATTAGGAAAAAGTTACTCAATTTTATGCTGATTCAAAATATGTGAACAAGTTTAATATATTCCGGGCCGTTCGGGAGTTATGCCGGAAAAATCAAAATTTGCCAATTTCTTTTAAGTCAAATAACTTCTCTTGAAATAAATGTAGACTTTTGAAATTTGGTACGTTTACATAGTTTGATGAGAGATTTCGATTGCCATACTAAAACATGTTCTACGCCTACTAGTTTTTCCGCAACAATATTCAACTTTTGAATTTCTTATGGACGCCATATTGGATTTTTACTTCACTAAATACAGAAAGAAATTACAAGCACGGTGATATATCACACTTGATACTTTCTTCAATAAATATGGATAATATACGCGAATAACGATAAATATTATTTATTTACAAATAATAAATAATCATTCATTTATAGTTAATTGTTACAAAGTGTGTTTTTAGCTTTTTAGAGGAACTAATTATTATAATAAGAAAAACAACTTATTTATACTGCTCGAATTGGCTGCCGTTACTCTGAATAAACAGTTGAGTCCTTACAGACATGTCATCCACTGCACGTCTTACTGTTCCACCATCTATTGAATTTATGTATTCATTAATTCTTTCCAACATTTCATCCTCTGTCGATGGCATTGGATTATTGTAGATATAATTTTTAACAGCTCCCCAGAAATAATAATCTAAGGGGTTTAGACACGGTGATCGCTGTGGCCATAGAATGGGACCATTTGTATCCATCCACGAATTCGGAAAACGTTGATCTAGGTACTGGGTTACAATCCTAGCATTGTGTGAAGGGATCCATCTTGTTGAAACAACTGTAAATTTTGTATATTTTGCAAAGGAAGGTCATCATCCACCATTTCCTCCAAATCATTTTGTAAGAAGTGTAAATAATTTCGAGAAGTTAATTTATCAATAATATGATAAGGCCCTAATACCTTGTTATCTAAAATTCCACACCAAATATTTACTACATCCTGGAGACAATGAGCGGAGGTTGCAATTTTGTCACTGGATGCAAAGGTTAATGAATAATGACAATGGTTTTTGTAGAAATATATTATGGAGTGATGAGTCAACGTTTAGTAATTAATTGTGGGATATTCAATAGAAAAAATGAGCACCATGACGCACAACAAAATCCTCACCTGCTTAGAGAAACGAGACCTCAAATTAGATTTTCAGTAAATATTTGGTGTGGAATTTTAGATAACAAGGTATTAGGACCTTATCGTATTATTGATAAATTAACTTCTCGAAATTATTTACACTTCTTACAAAATGATTTGGAGGAAATGGTGGATGACCTTCCTTTGCAAAATATACAAAATTTACAGTTGTTTCAACAAAATGGATGCCCTTCACACAATGCTAGGATTGTAACCCAGTACCTAGATCAACGTTTTCCGAATTCGTGGATGGATACAAATGGTCCCATTCTATGGCCACAGCGATCACCGTGTCTAAACCCCTTAGATTATTATTTCTGGGGAGCTGTTAAAAATTATATCTACAATAATCCAATGCCATCGACAGAGGATGAAATGTTGGAAAGAATTAATGAATACATAAATTCAATAGATGGTGGAACAGTAAGACGTGCAGTGGATGACATGTCTGTAAGGACTCAACTTTGTATTCAGAGTAACGGCAGCCAATTCGAGCAGTATAAATAAGTTGTTTTTCTTATTATAATAATTAGTTCCTCTAAAAAGTTAAAAACACACTTTGTAACAATTAACTATAATTGAATGATTGTTTATTATTTGTAAATAAATAATATTTATCGTTATTCGCGTGTATTATCCATATTTATTGAAGAAAGTATTAAGTGTGATATATCACCGTGCTTGTAATTTCTTTCTGTATTTAGTGAAGTAAAAATCCAATATGGCGACCATAAGAAATTCAAAAGTTGAATATTGTTGCGGAAAAACTAGTAGGCGTAGAACATGTTTTAGTATGGCAATCGAAAGCTCTCATCAAACTATGTAAACGTACCAAATTTTAAAAGTCTACATTTATTTCCAGAGAAGTTATTTGACTTAAAAGAAATTGGCAAATTTTGATTTTTCCGGCATAACTCCCGAACGGACCGGAATATATTAAACTTGTTCACATATTTTGAATCAGCATAAAATTGAGCAACTTTTTCCTAATTTGAGCCACGTTGTATCTTTTACCGTTTCCGAGATACCAATGCTGCACATTAAAATTTTTCCCACCCTGTATAAGTGCTCAGATATCTCCACTTTTCGAGAGAATGTTTCGATATAACCAGTCGCATTGCTTATTTCTTAAAATACACTAATCATATTGCATCTCACATAGAGCTCTTATAGATCACTATCCGTATCAGTGCAGCAAATTAAATTTCTATACACAATCATTGTATCAGTTAAAGATTGTTTTATGCGGTGAACAATAGAAGCGCTCAGATACTAATCATGAGTAACTTTCTATAATTTTAGCCATAGACTATTATGGTAATGAAATGACGGATTTTACAATCCACCTTGACATATATCTATATTCTTTCACAGTCTAACGCTTTTGATTTTATGAAGTATCTATCTACCAACATCAAAACAACTAATTTTAAAAATATTTTTTTAATATAAAATAATGTTCTACTTGAAATGTTCACCTACAATTATTTTACCAAATCCCAATGGTATCTACTTTGTGTTTTTTATACATAATTTATTTTTTTGACAGGTAACTCAACAGTTCAGGTAAAATTATATTTAAAAATACTGTTTCGATTGTCCTATTGCTCTTTAAAGATGGTGAACTGGATGATGATGAGAAATCAATGCTTAAATTAAGTAATGCCATTTCATATATGGCAGTTGGTATATTTTTTGTGTTTGGTACTAGCAGGAAATACCTACTGCGAAAAACATAAAAGATAATCTCCTAAAAGTTCCAACTGTTGCCTTCTTTTGAAGCAATAGGAGAAATTTGTAAACTATCCTCAAAAAACCTGAAACGTTAAACTGGTTGTCAAAAATATTTCCAAAAAGTATTATAGAATACTACTACTAACTTGAACACATTATCACGTATACAGGGTGAGTCAACGAAAAGTTTCATCCTCGATTATCTGTCAATGAATTGGTTTCCTCGGACGGGTCGATTTCTATTTGAAGGGGAAGAAGGGAATGAAAACACATTTTCTATTTTCACATTTCATGTAAATTTTATATCAGTTTTTGTCAATTTTGAGTTTATTTGTTTAAATCTTATTCAACAGATTGGAATTGTTCATTGCAAAATTATCTGTTGTTATCTTGTTCATGTCATAGTAGTTTATATAATTTCCTTTACCTTTACCTAATTTTCCTTGGTCTAAATACTTCCTATTTCATGTAAAAACACCTTGGCTTCCTGGAAGAAGAGAAACAACCTGGAAATTCAACTCCCACCGCTAGAACGACGATATAAGGATACTGGGATTAGCATTATCTGTTTTCTGCTGCACATTGCCGATAGTCCACTCCGACCATCATTACTGGAGAATATCTATTGGTGAGAGGTTGACTTCTCCAAGGCCAGAAGAATACATTTTTTTGCCAACCAGATCATTTCTTTCTTAGCAGATACGCAGATACATAAGGTGATTTTGAATGATAATAACCATCAGTTGTTATCATTCAGTTGGTTTTTATTGTAATATAAAATTGTTTTCACTTGTTTATTTCAATTCACCAGACATTTACTAACTATTACTTATATTATTTATAACTATTATCTATACATAGACAATTAAATACAAAGTTATCCTGGCGTCCACAATGTGGTATAAAATTGAATATTAATTATAAAGCTTCGAATCTGCCCCTACCCTGAGCGTAGCCGGAGCTAATGTTATTGAATCTGATTTAATTAACGCCAATAGAAAAATGAAAAAAAGTTCATTGTATCCAAAAAAAGGAGAGTTTTACCAAAACTATTTTTTCTTAAATAGAACATCCCATGTATTTATATTATATCCCACTTTAGATTTGGATAGAACGTCCTATCAGGAATACATTGATATAATGGTTTGATGAATTAGTTCTAATAGTGTCAGAGGTTTGACCATAAATAGTTACCATAAAATCAATGTGTTGGAGAAAGACTTTGTAGTGTTTGTAGCTAGCAACGAATTGATATCCTCTTTCTAACTCATTTTATGCTTATGAAAAAATCGACCAGTCCGAGAATTTTCCATGGAAACCAATCGGTTGACAGATAATCGAGGTTGAAACTTTTCGTTGATGCACCCTGTATATTCGAACTTGCTAAATTGTGAATGCCATCCGCGACTGAATTTTATATTATTTGACGTCACAGCCATTATATAATAGACAAAGGACGAAAGATGTAATTGGCAGTAAGATGCACTACATCCATTGTCCATATGACAGAAATACTATAATACCTGTCCGCCGGGGACGACTTCCGTGCGTCATCGCCTCTAAATTGGCCCGACAATTTTATTTTGTTTGCTCTGGAACGGACGTTGATATGAGCAGTCGATTTCAATGCATGAAACGATTACTAGTTGGTGTTACTGGCAGCCAAGTACATGGCACGATGAATTTATAGAACTGAAGAGTTAAATTGATTGTTTCTGCACGCCAAGCTGGTAAATAATACACTCTGGCCCACTTGAGCTGACCCCCTTATTGTCTTCATTCTCGACAATTTTATTTGTTCAAATGCCAGACCTATATGATTTTTCCGGCAAAATTAATTACGACAATGTTGTTTGGTTTTTTAATGTAATGTACTTTTGAGATGTCCCTACAAAAAGAAATCCAACGGTGTAAGATCTGATTGCTCCACTCAATGATACCTCGTCTTCAAATAAATTCACCTACCGGGGAAAATTCTATCTAGATATAGGTGAACAATAACAGCGTAGTAAGTAACTTAAAAGTAAGGTTTTACATTCAAAAAACAAACAACATTGATGAGCTGAAGGAAAGAATAAGAGATGAAACCAGGGCAATAACACCAGAAATGTTACGTAATATAAGGGACGAAACAGACATAGTTTTATATGTCCATGGGACGAAACCTATCACAGATTATGATGTTGCCAACATGTCGCTGTGAATGGTGCACATTTTGAGCAATTTTTCCGTTGAAAAGTAATTAAACTTAACAGTTACATTTTAATGTTATGCAATCCTCAACCTCTTGAAAAATATTAAATGTTATCAGTACTCTGGATTCGTCTTTCTGTCACCTTACCAATTATAGGATCACACGTCATAGTGTTGCATTTGAGAAAAGAAAGTTGGGGCTTTCCGCTCTCCCTGAAGGGCTATATTTCGACCTTGCTTGGAAAAGGTAGGTAAATACTTTCAAACGTTGACGTGTCTCGGGAATTTTTCGAAAAATTATTCAGCTTCCCGCGAGGGGCGAATCACTGGGGTATTTTAGTGTACAAGCAGGGGGAATTTCGAGGAAAATTGAGGAATTTTGGGGGGATTTCAAGGAATTGCGGGGAATTTCGGGGTATTTTGGGGAATTTCAGGGTATTTCGGGCAAGTTTTTGGGTATTTTGGGGAATTTCAATGGTACATGTTTAACTTTTCTTAAAATCTCTACAATCTTTCTTTTGGGTTCAGAACCTTTTGAGCTAAAACGGGTTGATTTATTGGATATAAATAAAAAATATAACAATATACGAAACCTCGCAACAAACAATTTATAAATTTGTTATACTATACGGTATTGTCTTTTAAAAGAATATATCTTACGTTTATTTTATTCTTACTCAAACTGTACCTATCTATCTTAACTTAAATAAAAGAAAATACTTTTTAAATACTTTTCTTTATTTTTGAAACTTATGTAATGCTGTAATAACTTTTAAAGGAATATGTTATACGTTTACTTTATTGTTAAGCTGTACCCTCAACTCCTAAAAGAAAAGACTGACTGTAATATAAGAAAATACTTGTTCAATGTTTTTGTTATGTTATTATTTTGTTTTAAATTTGTAATTTATCCATTAAAATGTTACTGGGGAATTGCGGGGTATTTTGCAGAATTTTGGGGAATTGCGGACGGTTTTGGGGAATTGCTGACAATTTAGTATATCCAGGGAATTTCAAACATTTGGGGGTATTTCAGGGAATTTTTGGGGAATTTCGGGGATTTTTCCCTGCAAGGGGAATACAAGTATACAAATTTTTTTAGTGAATTACCCCTCGGCTTCCCGGTAGTGAATTTATTCCAGTTAACGAATCCACCCTGTTATGCCCTATATTATGTGTCCTATACGTAATTTTTCGTTATACCTACCTTGTAAGAAGACTGTTGTGACATTGTTTTTCGAAATGTAATTGGCACTTTATATCTGTATTGGCAGTAGTTATGACAACGGGCTGTAATATTTATTACGTCCCTCCTTACCCTACAGGACAATAATAGTAATACTAGAACTATGAATACAAGTAGTACTAGAAATATCAGATTTCATTTGTTTAGAACAAATTAATAATCTTCATTTAACAATTTATCATTTTGTGATATTAAACGTAAAAGAACAACTAGACCAATTCACTATCCGAACAATAGGATTTTCTTTGTTCTTATTTAGGTGTATACTTTCAACAATTTCAACGTCCTTGCTGAGTGGACACTGATGGAATTAACAACTGTCATCCCATTTTCCTGAAATTATTTTGGTTATATCAGAGACTTATAATTCTATACGTCTCTGGTTATATAAAATTCTTTACCTTATTTTTCATTGAATCGAGATTCGGCCACAGCGGATAATTTCCATCCACCGTGTCTTTTCAGACGTCGGACATCAACTCTTGAATCTGCTAATAGTAGTTGCTGAAGTTCTTCAAAAGGAATGTGCGGTATAGGTCGTAGGGTTCTCCAGCCGTAAGTACAATCTGCCCTTACTGTCCTGTAAAAATATATAAACTTGAACTTTAATAGCAACTTATTTATTATGAATAGTTATCAAGTAATGATTATTTTAGTGGTATGTAATTTTGGCTTGCGAGATATTTTAAACGACCAATATTAAATATGTAAACCGCGTAAATATTTAAAATTTATATTAACAGCATTAAAATTATAGTATTTGTATTTATAATTTGTTTTTAACTTAGTCGTAAATAAACCAAAACTCCGGGAAAATAATGTTCATTAACTTTTTAGTGTAACCGACTTTCCAAAAATATATCAAAGTAATTTGATCCAAATTGATTACCTAACTTATTTAACATTATGCTTTGTATAATATTTTACCTTTTTTACTTACTGCTGGTAGAGCAGAAAGTTATTTTATTAACTAGAAATAAGGGGCTTATAAGAAACTTGTGTTAAAAAAAATCCTTACACTTACGTAGCAGTGTCGGATACAGTTAAGAATGATTAAGCGTAGGTAACTTCGCAACCATGATATAAGAGCAAGTTCGAGACCTTCACTATATAAGCTCCTCGCAGAAAACTGGGTCACATATTTTTTTCGTGGAGTTTGGGTTTCCTGTCACTAGGCTAATATAATATAATAAATGATATATGGCTGCCATTAATGGATCGCCTTAAGAAGATCTTCAGTTTTTCAATTTTATTATTGTGCTACAGATACCTACACTGAAAAAATGGTTATCTTCAGTCAAAATAATAAAATTCAATGCGCATAAAACTGTTAGCCTTCTTCATATGCAACCAGTACTGCAAGCGCACGTGTAAATGGCTGACAACTTCACTTTTAATGTTTTAAAAGTTTCCCTTATTCCCGTAATAGGCCAGTCACTGAAGACACAAAAGGTATGAATAACCCAAAAGTTTCCAAATTTTAACTCAAGGTTGGAAATATATTACTAAAACTAAATCTCATTTTGCAACCCATTTGGAGGCCCGGAATAATATAAAAAATTGAAAAACCAACAATTTGTTATAATTAAAAAAAAAAAAATGCAAAAGTGGTGTAAACTGAAAGATAGGACGAGTGCTTCATTATACAAAATATCCCAAGTTTGCAACCTTTTTTTCCAACCGGAACCATATTAATTTTGAAAATTAAGTAAATTTTGAGAAAACTTTTCGAAAAAAATTACAAAAGTTTTGCAAATTATGAATTACGTTTAAAATAATGCTTCGAGTCTTCATGTCAATTTGCATAAAATTTGTGATAACGGAAATATGTTTTTATAAGTTTGGTATTTGAGCTGATACATTTTTTTGAAATTAGAGGATCAAAATAAAGTAAAAGTTTCGAAACAGGGTTGCAAAGTTGTTAAATATTATTCTAAACTGTACTTTAAATTTGCAACCTTAGGTGCATCCCGGAATACTGCCAATTTTACATTTATTTAAGTAATACCATTTCACTACATTTGAAAAAATTACAAAAAAGTTGCAAATCATAAATGATGATTGAATAACATTATCACACATCAATCTCATTTTGCAACTCCGTAACATGTCGGGAAAATAAAAAACACACCGAGGAGGAAAGTGTTTCATTACGCACATCTCCATATAGAAAGAAAACTTTCCTTCGAGGTGTAGACACCATTTTGTTTACAACCACACCACTAATTTATAATTAGTACTTTTTAATAATTTATAAAAAAAAAATATAAACGTAAAAAATAGTAATGCGGGAAGTGACAAGAGTGGGACAAAGTGAGGGAAGTGACACTCCAAAATTTAAAAATTCAGTAGTATTATATTTAAAAAATATAGAATGTCAAAAGTCACAAGACAGTACGCTTTGTATTTGGTGGTGGCCAAGAGATGGTGTGACCTTACTTCAGGTATAGTTCTCGTCCCGTCCGCTAATTCCGTTTTGTGTAAAAATTATGGTTATGTTATTGAATTGTTGTGTTTAAAGGGTGTTAATTTATTTATTTATTGATAATTGATTATTTTATGTTTTATGTATTATAAAATGTACCATTAAAACGATCACTCTATAGCACTGTATCTGTACAGTGCGTTTCCGGTTTCAAAATGCCGATATAATTTCATACGTGCGTATGTCGTACAATTTCATAGGTGTTTAAAGAATAACTCGAAAAATACATCCGGACATTACATTTCATTAGTAAGTGTACAATTTACACGTTTAAAATTATTATTCTCAAATTTACACATCTATAACTTATTATTAAGTTTATTTTACTCTAAAAATTACAAAATTTCAAACTCAAAGTCAAACTTGGACAAATGTTCAATATTTAAATTTCCAGGGAATTACCCGTTTTGAATATTCCGAGAATCACTGTGAAATTAGCTGGTAATGCTATCATCAGTGCCAATACAAAAAACCTAAGTTCCTGTAAAATTCAGACTGGAGTAATCTCCATAGTGTGACCATTTTCAGTATCCCTAAAATCCTTCTATATTTATTATATTAATATTATTATTATTATTATTATTATTAATATTATTATTATTAACAAAAGTATATCTATGAGTAATATCAACATTAATTTTCTATTCAGATGTATTGGGTATTATCAATTTCTCTGACAGTAAAATGTTACCAGAAGTTTTGCAAATTAGTGGTTAAGCTAAAAATAATATTTCTGAGAAATATTTTCAATTGCAACTTTCACGTATTACTGGAATTTACGTAGTTATTATTAATTTAAATATTATTTATTGTAATAATTTACGTCGTCTAAATGTCGTAATACAAGGTAATGTCACTCTTCATTACTGTAAATTTTTTTTAATATTCAAATATTAAAATAGTATATAGGTTTTCTTCAGTCAGTTTATGGAGAGGAAAATGGAATAGGAATACAAGTGAGAAGGAAATAATAATTAAAAAACTTGCAATACATATTAATTTTAAAAATGTATTGAAACGATTTATAAATGATCAAACAAACTCACAAAAACTAAAAACTAAATCAAATCAATTTTGTTTTTTTTCTAAGTGGCTGATCGTTTGAGCCAGTTGAATTTAATTTAAATTCGTCTAGTTCTGCCGTATTTACAAGCGGGAATGTTCCAGGCTCCACATCAGATTCAGTGACGTCGTGGATTAGTTGGATTTCCGATTCTTCCCCATAATTCTGATTAGTCAGTTGATACTCAATGTCTGGGTCGAAAGGATCACCAAACATGTTTGTTTGTGTTAAAAATTGATCCATGTCGTTCTCCATTTCGTCAGCATTATCATCCTCCTCATCTTCAAGAACCTCCACATTATTGCAGGACAAGCCATGACAATTGAAACAGATGGGAGAACATCTCAGTCCAGCCTTTCTACAGCCACAAAGACCGTCACATCCGGTTTTACATTTGCAGGATATAAATTGTAGGACTTCTGGCGGTGCTGGCTCCTTTAGTGTCAAAATCGGTATCAAACCTTCACGCCCCTGCTTCCAACCCCATTGGGAAAATGGTATATCGCGGCCCAACCATTTTTGTACCTGGTGGTAGGAGCGTAGGGAATGTTGGCGTGCTGCAGCTTTTGAAGGTGGTAGTGTGGCGAGATTGAATTTGCTTTTAGTCATCGACCTGGCAAAACAATTATATCGAAGATTATTCAAACCTTCACCAGATCGACCTCCGTATAATGCAGTGAATAATATTTCACCTGCCGAATCAATGCGATCTGGTTCAACATTTTCACTATAAAATGATAGGATGGAGTCTTCTAATGCAGGATTTTTCTTGATGATATTAATTATTTTCGTCTTCCCATGGTTGAACATTGCTGATGTAGTGTCACAGCCAGTAAATGCATGAAGAAATAATATATATTTTCCAACGATTTCATCTTTAAAACTCGTAGAAGAATATAACGTCTTTGGGACTTGACCCTGCCCAGGTTTAAAAAAGTAGACATTTCTCTGAGTTGGCTTTGCGATCCCCGTAAGAATTACCAACAAGTCTATGTCATTTCCTACAATTATAACTGATTCGAAGTCTGTAGATCTTTCCAAAGCCGTTCTAACAATGAGTACATCAGCATCCTCTTCATGCTGTTTTACAATAATTCCTTTGCACTCGAGACGACTTTGTAACATTGAAATTAGGCGTGCCTTGTTTTTGTCATTATTGAGAAATTTCTCTTGTGATACTATAGATTTCATTGATTCTTCGAACATAATTTCAGTGCCTAATAGCTTTCTCGATCGCCGAAGTCGCTCAGCGGATTTCGTGCTTCTCTTTGAGATGTCTTCTGGGTATCCGTCAAAGACAACTACAGTCTTTTTTCCATAGTATTTTTCAACGTAATTCACGTACTGGTCACATATTGATGAAAACGTCTCACCTTTACGCCACATCACTTTATGTAATAAGAACCCGCCATCAATTACATAGCTTACATTTCCAGAGGTAACATTGTCAACAACTGGTGTAAATAAACTGTATAAACTAGATTTCTTGCTTTTACGTAAGCCTGTTTCATCAAATAGGGATAAAGGGAATGGTGCTAATTCGAATTCAAAGAATTGCTTCAACTGTTCTTGAGATTGCTTAGCGAATGAAATTCGTTGATAAATGAGCGCTGGATCAATTGTGACCGTTGTGTCCCGGATTTTAAGAGAGCACGTCACTGAAGCCAAAGAAAGAACGCGATTTTTTCTTGAGAATTTTACATCACTGAAATTCTTGTCAATGATTTGGCTCATTCCGACTTGTCCAATTTCACGAGCTTTATGACAGTTCGTTTCTGGTTGTCCAACTGTTCCATCGCCCAGCGATACAAGTTCATCTCTGACCGCCAAAGGATTATAAGTTGAAATCCATTTAATTAATTTCTCTACATCTGCATTGTCTCGTATAATGCGAGATGGTCGCACATCGACATGTTGTTCCGTACTAGCTGATATGACGTCTGTAAATATCTCGATCGCTTCAGAAACTTTATGCATTATAGGCATACCTAAAACCCATTTTGACAAAACACTGTCAGTTATACCTCGTCCGCGCGTCAGTCCACCAGTCGACTTCATTGACCTCATGAGTGTTTGTTCGATTGTCATATCGCTCCAAATACCGGACCAAAATTTGTTTGACCGCCTGATTGTAAAAAAGCCTTTGGTCACGTACGAACGATATTCCCGAAGATTTATCATTTCTTGGAGATTTTGCATATCTTGCAAATACATTTGTGCAGATAAAGCATAATTAAAGTGGCCGCTTGCATGAAAGAACGGGAGCATCTTCTCAATCGTTGTCAAGTGCAATTTCCAGTTTCCTGTTCTCTCTGCTTCAATGAAATGTTTCACGAGGGTCACCATTTCAAAGTACTGGATCCATAATTTTGCAGTAGGACCATTATCTTCAATGTTTTTAATTTCTGATATGACTCGAGACGCTATTGATCGAAAGGGCTCAACGTCAAACATAGGTGGAGTACTGCCATCCAAAATATCCAAAACAGCTTCTTCCATTTCAGTTTTTTCATCATCAGTAAAATCCATGGTCTTTAAAATCACTTGTCCCAACGCCAAATGAATCAAAATGTGTCCTCGAATCGCACGGGAATAGGCATGACCGATCAGCATTTTATCGACGGTAGCGGGTGCATAGATTAACATCAGCAATTCCTTCAACCCACTTCCAGCCATTATATAGCCAATTGCACCAAGGAAGGACATTAAGAGATGGAACCCTCCAAGCCTTACGATGACTGATTTAAGTCGTGGATCAGAACTTGAAGCAACAATATCGTGTGCCTTCATATACAACGGTTGATCAAATGTTATGAAGCACGTCTCTTGCTTCATTTTTGCACATTGCTCGGCAACATAAAGTAACGTCGTGTAGACGGTGTTATAATCGCTCGGAGGTGCATTTATAAATGGCTCAGTAATGATGGATGATGTATTATATTCTTGTTGCTTATATAGTTTTTCCATGAAACCATTCCAACCACCCAGGTTTGGGATCTGTACCAATTTCCCAAACATCCATAGAATTTCGGGTGTCGTAGGTGAAATAGGATCATTACTCTTTATTTCAACTATGATCATTTTCTTATGCCCAGATTCGCCGCTTTTTTCAAAAATTTGAATTTGTGGATTTCCATAACGTCCAAGAACGGTTGCAGACGGTATATCTGTTACTCGGAATATACCCCGGGGGTTTATTGGAGTTTGGGCTGGAGTAACACATTGGATGATTCCCATTGAATGGAAGGTATTCAATCCATCAATAGTATTGACATTTACATCTGCATTATCAGCTACCCATTGCGAGAAATTGGAAATAACACTTGTGTCTGGATGTAAAACTGCCGATAACTGAAACTTCATTGCTTCGCTGTACGTTGCAGAGACCCAATGATGATAATAGTTCCACTAGGTGTTTAGAGCCATACCGATTGTTAAGGTAAGTTGCGAGAGCTATGTGCACACACGACAAAAATGATTTAGGTCGTGTTGAAGCAATAATCGAATGAGCGATGGCGGTACATTGAGTTATATATTTATCTCTTGATCGTTTATTTTTTAATATGACGTCATCTAAAAATGTCTTCAATGTTTCAGGAATATCTGATTGTGCAGTTTCAAGAAAGTTTTCCGGGGATGGATAATAATCAGTTTCGTATATCTGGCTTCTTATATCTTCTCGAACTATTGCTGCTGCTGCACGAACAACCCGCAAGCGTTCTTCGTTCAAGTCTTCCTTCTTTTCTTTATTGTACCAGGAGTCGACTAATAGGCGATGTCCTGTGTCGCGAAAGCAAACAATTGATGGGTGACCCGGTAAAGCTGTGATAACAATATCGTCGCCATATTTCTCACGTAGTTTACGTTTTATAGTTGCATCGGTGGGAGGATCATTTACTATATTTTTGAGTTCACTCAAAGAAAATTGGCATTCCTCTCGATTATTTTCCAAGTATTTAAAAATTTCGTCCATGGCATTAGACACCTGAGGATCATTTGGGCGTCCAGGTAGAGATCCTATTGGCCTCACAGGTAAACAAAAGGTCGAGTAACATTTTTGATGATACTGTGCTCCTACGGTAGACAAGTTGATGCCTTCAATCCTGGACAGTACCTAGTGGAATACAGAAGTACAAGAACATTATATGTAATTATATGTATATAGAGCATATATAAGATTATATATAGGGTGATTTCATTTTAAAAACAAAACTACAGGAATAGATTCATTACCAAAAATTAAGTAGAGTTTGCTCTATAAACTCTTTTCATGGGATATTAAAGTTTACAAAAAAAATATATAAATATATATAAAATATATAAGTCATATATTCATAATACGCTGATGGATTTGAATGACATTTACTACAGCTTAGTAAATTTTACTCTATTATTTAATTTCTAGTCGACTAGCTAGGAATCTTTTGAGATATCCCAGCAAAGAGACAGCGAAGAATTATCTAGCATTATCAAGGGGAAACATACGATTCACAATATAAATCCTGACTGGACAGTTCCAGTTGAGGAAACACCTCCACAATACGAGGCAAAGTGACATACCCATCAGTAGAGGATTTGAAGAAGATGATATGGTTGAGCATGTACTCTGTGAACGCTCTGCCATATCATCAACTGGAAGAACCTATTTTGAGCATTAGCCTTCCGCGGCCAACCTGAGGGAATTGAATTTAATTTATTAGAAAAATAAAATAAAACATAAGAACCAGCCCAAAAATCTCTTAAACAGCTGCTACTATTAAAAAACACCAACGAATATTTTTAATTCATTTAACGTAACAGTACCTGAATATAAATAACATTATTTCTTCAAAAAACTGTCAGTAGCATACTTTTTCTTGTAGAAAATGGGTCGGCACCTTCAAAACTACTGGTTAAAGCCACGAGGTTAATATTACATTTAATAAATGGTGTTATTAAATGAATACGCTGTAGTAAATTAGATTCAATTCCGTCGGCGCATTATGAAGATATATTTATAGAAAATATATTTTTTTGCAAATATTAATGCCCTATATATCGAATACCGGCGTCCCCAGGAAAATTGTTTATTGATCAAACTCTACTTTTTTTTTTGGTAATGAATTTATTCCTTCGGTTTCTGTACTTAAAGTGAAATCACCCTAAATTACATATACAGGGTCTTTTATTAAGGTTGATGAGGTACCATATCTCAGGAATTAATGGGTCAGGAGCATTGGAAAAAATTCTGTTAAGCCAAGAAAAACTTTGGAAAATAGGAAATAATTTTTAAGTCCGTAAGTTTTTTAATAGTGCAATTGCTATGGCTAAGTATAAAAAGGCATTTTTCAAGACCCTGTGTGTATAAAGGCATTGTTTTATTATTACAGAGTGTTTGATGTACAGAGACCATAACAAAATCCAAACATATAATGCAGGGGACTGAATATTCTTCATTACGAAGTCGAAACGGCATTTTTATGCAAAACATATAATGTTACATAATAATGTATAATACATACTTGGAACTTAACATTGAAAACCGTCAATCAGAAAAACTTGAAAAAGTCAATTGAAAAAGTCAACCAACAACAATCATCCAAGACCCCCTTGTGGCAGCAAGTGACAACAGAAAAATAAACAAGTTAAGCAAATCTCAAAGTTGTGAAAAAGTTTTACTTATTTCCAAATAAAGCACGATAGGAAAACGACGATAGGTCAAGTACCAAAAAAGTTGTATTTTCTATTGCTTAATCTAAAAAAAATCAAATATACAAAAACCCAGCGGCATGTTTCCTTTTATTTTTATCAACTTGTTTTCTTATTGTGGCGCCACTGGAAAAAATTATTGGGCAAATTAAATTACATGAAAACATAAGTATTATTATTAGAAACAAAACTGCCAAGTTTCAAGCATATCAAAGAACGGGTTTTTGGTTTACGAATATCAAATTCAATTTCATATTAATCTTGAGCACTCTGAATATCGAAAACGTTGCCTCTGTTGTTTCAGTACATAGGTATATGTTTATATGAACTTTTTTAACAACCATTTTACTACAGTGAAAGTTCTGCTACAAAAAATGTAAACACTCTGTATTGTTTGCTTACCACTTCACTCCAAGGATCTTCACTGTGATATTTTCCAGCAATAATTATGCCATTCTTTCGATTACTGTCACGAACTTTGTAAATTTTATTGCGTTTTTCACGGGACTTTTTTGCTTCCTTTGCGAGGAATTCTTCCGATATTTCTTTAGCACAAAAAAAGCATTTGTGTCTGAAGTCAAATATTACAGAACTAGATCCACTAGATCCGGCCTGCACAGGTTGTGGTCTGTTGGAAGCTGCCCGAATCGCTTTCTCATTGGTATAAAGTTTGCGACATTTTTGATGCACTTTAATGTTAGTTTGACTGCGCAAAAATTCGATTTTACCGTCATTTCGTTTTTCACTCGCACTACAGAATGTTTTGACTCCCCTTTGTTTTACAATGTCTATATCGTCAAGGGACAAATCTTGTTCACAAACGAAACATTTATTATTAGAATCATTTTCTGTGTCTGATGATATTTTCGTATAGATGTAGGATGTAGGATGTAGGTATTTAACATACAAAACAACAGAAAACGTACTTTTCACAGAACAAATGTACTTATATAGAGTGTCTGAAAGAATGCAGTTTGTCAAGATAGAGCCGCAATGCGATCTGGCCTGTGATTGGCCAATCCGCTAGTCAAGTGTAGGTATATTACGTAGTTCGAAATTATAGACTGGGTTGATGTGTGAAATAAATTTTCTATTTTCCCGACATCTTATGAGGTTGCAAATTGAGATTGATGTGTGATAATGTTTTTCAATCATGATTTATGATTTGCAACTTTTTTGTAATTTTTTCTGATGTAGTGAAATGGTATTATTTAAATAAATATAAAATTGGCAGTATTCCGAGATGCACGTGAAGTTGCAAATTTAAAGTACAGTTTAAAATAATATTTAGAAACTTTGCAACCCTGTTTCGAAACTTTTGTTTTATTTTGACCCTCTATTTTCGAAAAAAATGTATCAGCTCAACTATAAAACTTATAAAAACATATTTCCGTTCTCTCAAATTTTATGCAATTTGGCATGAAGATTCGAAACCTTATTTTACACATAATTCATAATTTGCAATACATTTGTAATTTTTTTCGAAAAGTTATGGCAACATTTATTTTATTTTCAAAATTAGTATGGTGCCGGTTGCAAGAAGAGGTTGCAAACTTCGGATATTATTTATAATAAAGCAGTCGTCATTTCTTTCAGTTTGCATCACTTTTGGAATTTTTTTGAAAAGGTTATAGCGAATAGTGGTTTTTTCAAATTTTTATAATATTCCGGAGTTTCAAAAGGGTTGCAAAATGAGATTTAGATTTAGTAATGTATTTCCAACATTGTATCAAAATTTTAGAATTTTTGGAATTTTGTTAGGAAAATTGACTTTGAATGTCTTCAGCGACTGGCCTATAAGAAATGATAGTTAAAGTTATAACATCGTAAGTTGTTTGCGGGCCATAAAATAATATGCTGCTGCCTCCCCCATAAAGTCTATGACTTTCGGGTTCGCCATTCCGATAAGAATGAGAGACTGAGATGTTATTATAGAGTTTCCTAAAAATAACGCCTCAATAGTCGCGTCTAAGTTAGCAAACTACGAAAGCATAGAAAGGACATCGTGTGAAATAATTTTATAATTGCCAGTTTAAACTGTCAATATAGATAATTGTCTGTTTAAAGTGTCAATTATGTATAATTGTCAGTTTAAAGTGGCAATTATACATAATTGTCAGCTAAAACTGACAACTATGCATAATTGCCAGATCAAACTGACAATTATCTATAACTGACAGATTAAACTGTCAATTATGCATAATTGCCAGATTAAACTGACAATTATAAACTGTCAATTATACATAATTGCCAGTTTAAACTGTCAATTATACATAATTGCCAGATCAAACTGACAATTATCTATAATTGACAGTTTAAACTGTCAATTATACATAATTATCAGTTTAAACTGACCATTATCTATAATTGACAGTTTAAACTGGCAATTATAAAATTATTTCACACGATGTCCTTTCTACGGTTTCGTAGCAAACACTATAATATTACAGATTCTTATGTTAAAATGTCTTCAATGAATTGTCTTATGGCAAGCCAATATCTCACATAAATATTTTAAACAATGTATACCTACTACCTAATAATTGAAGTTTATTCCCCTAAGATTATATAACTTTCAAAAGGTGCATATATTATTCGTTATTTTGTTTTTGTATTTACAAACGAGCGTAAGAACTTTTTGGAACTGGTTCTGAGTTATTTAGTGAAATAGTGAACATAAAATGTGTTTTTTAGTATATAAAATGTGAATTTGTGTATTCTATATATTTTTTTATAAATTTTCATTATTTATACATATTTGACTGATATTAATAAGTAATAATATATATCATTTGAATCGTTATATGGACATAAAGAACGAAAGAAGAGAAAATTTGGAAGTAATGTCATATTATGGAAAAGTATTGACTTTACGAATAAACCTTAATAACTTTTGAAAGTAAACATATTTCTGGATTGATTAGTATCAAAATATATAAGTAATTGGTACCATTTGAAATTTTTGTGAAAAATGTAATTCAAAAGTTTGATATTGGTTCTAGGATTCCGGGCACCCTGTATTACTGTCAAACTGCACTGTTTTGTGTTCACTATCACCAAATTTCAGAAATATACAGGGTGTTAGTTAAACATGCGGCAAAAATTCAAGATGTTATTCCTTGGATATTCTAAGGATATTTTATCCTTTGATGATTTTTAAAAAAGCGCTTTGTTGAGAAGAAGATATAAGGCGAAAAAAATTTCAACAAATCAATTTTGGTATTTTTCACATTATTAGTAGGTGAAATAAAGTATGGCGTACTACACTGGACGTATCAAGTAAAAGACATGTAAGAAAAAAGAGTTGTTTTTTCTTACCAACATCCCGTGATACTTCGGAGTGATTATTTTGTATGTTTTTGTATGTTGTGTTTTTGTAGTTTGTATGTGTCGCATTGGTTAAGATTGATTGACGTTTGGCTAGTTGACGTGTAAATGGTTGTTAGTGAAGTCCTCTATCATGGCCCGCTATACGAATACCGAGATGGCTGACATGCATTTTATTTATGGACTTGCTGATGGCAATACATTAGAAGCTAGGCGACTGTACATTGAACGATTTCCTAACCACATTGCTCCCGATAGAAAAATCTTTCAAAGTATTCATCAACGTCTTCGAGAAACGGGAACATTGAAGCGAAGTGGAGGACCAGGAAGGCCAAGGACTGTAAGAACGGTAGACGTAGAAGAGAATGTGCTGGACATGATAGAAGATCCAGGTACTTCTACCCGAAGAATTGCAAATAATTTGAATGTAAGTAATTGGACTGTTTGGAAAATTCTGAGAGATAATTTGTTGTACCCATACCACATTCAACGCGTTCAGGCACTTCTTCCTGCGGATTTTGCTCCTCGTATTGCATTTTATCAATGGCTTTTGCACACATTGGTTGAAATCCTTCAACTACTTACGCTGATTCTTTTTACCGATGAAGCTAGTTTCTCGCGAAATGCAATAAGGAATTTCTACAATAACCATGTGTGGGCTGACGAAAATCCACATGAGATTTGTGAAGATCAGTTTCAACATCAGTTCTCGTTGAACGTTTCGGTTGGAATTGTGGGTGACTGGCTAATTGGACCGGTATTTCTCCCAGGAAGACTTACCGGCGAAGTATACCGCAACTTTTTGGAACAAACGCTACCTCAGTTTTTGGAGGATGTACCCATTTTGAGGATGTGTCTACAAGACAGGCAATGTGGTTTATGCATGATGGTGCACCACCTCATTTTAGTGTAGTTGCTCGAGAGTTTTTAACAGCAACATACGGAGATCGCTGGATTGGTCGAGGTGGACCTCACGTATGGCCTGCTCGATCCCCGAACTTAAACCCCCTGGATTATTTCCTATGGGACCATATAAAGTGATTAGTTTATACTAGGCCAGTGGAAGATGTGGACGATTTAAGAGATCGGATAATTGCTGGGTGTAACTCAATAAGAAACGACCCTGGTGTTTTTGAAAGAGTTCGGAAGTCTATGAGGAGAAGATTGGATGGTTGCATCCGAGCTGAAGGTAGCCATTTTGAACAATTCTTGTAGGTTCAGAAATGTTATATGTAATTTTTAGTAATAAATTGTTATTTGTTGAAAATTTTTTTCGTCCTATATCTTCGCAACAAAGCGCTTTTTCAAAAATCATCAAAGGATAAAATATCCTTAGAATAGTCCAATAACCTCTTGAATTTATGCCACATGTTTAACTAACACCCTGTATATAAGCTATGTCTACATTTAATGTCTACATGGAAAGACTTCTGCGAAAGCATTGAAGACGCCCCTGCGACATAGGATTTATAAAATCATGAAATATAACCACGAATCCAGGATCGATGTTCTTAGGCTTCCTAAGTATATACATATACGTGCACCACCAAGGATGCGTTGGAGCACCTCGTGGATTTCCACTTTCCTGGTTCTGCCAAAAGTTCCAGCTCTATTCAACACCAGAGGACTCCCCCACATAGAGGTTGCAGCTATGGATTAGAAGATGGCCTCGAATGTTGCCACGGTGGAGCGAATTAGATGGGCCATAAACACTTTTGCCCCATATAAGAGTGCGGGTATGGATAGAATATTTCCGGCTCTTTTTCAACAAGGGTCAGAATACATCATCCAGCATCTGCGTGATCTATACATAGCAACATTAGCTCTAGGATATATTCCAAAACCCTGGAGAGCAGCGAGAGTGGTTTTCATTCCTAAAGCAGGTAGAGCTTCTTATGATGAAGCGAAGGCCTTTAGACCGATCTGCCTAACATCGTTTCTACTGAAACTACAAGAAAGGCTCATAGAGAGATTTCTGAAAGAGGGCCCGCTAGTGACTATACCATTACATAGCTCACAGCACGCCTACCAAACGGGTGGATCTACGGAAACAGCATTGCACTCCGTGGTCTACAAAATAGAGAAAACGATTAGCCAGAAGGAGCTCGCTATCGGGACCTTCATGGACATAGCTGGGGCATTTGATAATACCTCCTACAATTCAATTCTAACAGCGGCTGAGGACCACGGATTCCCACCTACCATAGCTAGGTTGATTTATTCCATGCTTTCAAACCGCTAGATATCTACCTCTCTCAATGAAGTCACAGTTAGAGCGACTGTGGGCCGAGGGTGCCCGCAGGGGGGGGTTCTTTCCCCCTTGCTATGGAGCCTTGTGCTCGACGGTCTTTTTCGCAGGCTTAATGAGGAAGGGATTATGACTCAAGCATACGCAGACGACCTTACGGTCTTAATCGCAGGGAAATCTGCAAATACAGTTAGTGAGCTCACTCAAAGGGCCCTAAGAATCATAGAAGAATGGTGTATAGGACAAGGGCTGAAAGTTAACCCCTCTAAGGTCGATCTAGTCCTCTTCACTAAGAAAAGGAAGTTGGATGGTTTTAAAGCACCAACCATTTTCAATAAGACCATCCAGCGTTCAAAGATGGTCAAATTTCTGGGAGTTATCCTAGACGAAAAGTTGTCATGGGTACCCCACATAGACAGACAAATACAGAGAGCCACCGCGTCCTTCTGGACATGTAAAAGGCTCTTTGGAAAAATGTGGGGGCTTAATCCGAGAGCCACCTTATGGCTCTATACTTCGGTTATTAGACCCTCCTTTCTATACGCGTCGATTGTATGGTGGCCAGCCGTCCGGCGGGTTACCATCAAGCAACGGCTAAATCAACTACAACGCCTGGCGTGTGTAAGCACGACAGGACCGATACGCACGGCTCCCACAGAGGCTCTGGAGGCTCTCCTGTCTCTCCCTAAACTGCATATAGTGGTTGAGGGGGAGGCAAGGAGGGCCTCTTATAGGGTCAAGCAGTGGGGGCGGTGGCTAGGTAAAAGCCACGATGGTGGACACACAAGTATTCTTGGGGAACTTGTGGGAGGAGACAGTCTACTGGACGCACCCAGTGACAGCATATCTCCCACTTATGTGTTTCTCAAACCTTACATAGTAGAGATACCGGACAGGGACGCTTGGCTCGAAAATCCTGATGCTCAGGTCTCGAATGGGCTCGTCTGGTTTTCGGATGGGTCCAAGACAGACCAGGGCTCAGGGGCGGGAGTCCGGGGCGGGAGTCCGGGGCGTGCGCCCGAGGGCGAGACTATCCTTCTCCTTGGGAAAGTATGCCACGGTCTTTCAGGCGGAAGTGTTTGCTATCTCTGCATGTGTTCAGGAAAATCTCAAAAGGAGATATTCTAATCAGCATATCCAGATATGCACCGACAGTCAGGCGGCTTTACGTGCATTGATCTGCTACAGGATCACCTCCAGGGCGGTCCTAGAATGTGTTAATGGTCTGATCCAATTGGGACAGAACAACCAGGTAAAATTGACCTGGGTACCGGGTCATCATAATATAACAGGAAATGAGGAGGCCGATGCACTGGCTAAGAGAGGCTCAAGTATACAGTTTACAGGGCCCGAACCAGTGCTGGGGCTTCCGCCTAGTTATGTAGCAAGGTCCATTGGAAACTGGATCAAGGTAAGATCAAAGGAAGAATGGTCAAACGTGACTGGGCTGCGACAAGCCAGGCTCTTAATTGAAGGGCCTTGGTCGAACGCAACTCGATCAATACTTGCGCTAAGTCGTAACAGCATAAGGATTGTCACAGGACTGTTGACAGCTCACGGACATCTTAACAAGCACCTTAACACTATCGGTCTTAGTGACACTAGAAGATGCAGGTTTTGCGGACACGATGACGAGGACTCCATTCACATACTCTGTCGCTGTGCCTGCCTCATTATCAAGAGACACAAACACCTGGGCGCAGCATTTCTTCTGCCTCAGGACATTAGGGAGCTTCCCCTACAACGGGTGTTGGCCTATGCGCACAGCACGGGTCTCTTCCAATAGCTCCCAACTAGCGGCAGGCACAATGGATCGAAAGACCTGAGTGCTGCGGGTAACCGCGCCGCCTATCAACAACAACAACAACAACAATGTCTACATATGTAATTTTTTGACAAACATCGGAAATATTTCAAAAACTATACATTTTTGACCGTTGATAGTGTTAATACCTTATATAAAACTGATCTAGAATTTCATGTAAAATCTAAAAATGTCATAATATCTAGGGTATTCCATTTGAAAGACTAAAGTTGATATCGGTTTCGGAAAAGCTAGTAAACTTTCGTATTTACACTTTTTCTCTGTATCTTTCATAAATTCCGAGAGAAGGGGGTGGTGAATCATATTTGGCATACCCTGTACATATCTACTCACAAAAAGCAGGCATACTATATACACGCAATATAGTAAGACAGTCTCTAATCCAAAAATAATTTCTTTGTTAGACTTGGTAGGTATTAACTCGTCTACAAAAATAGTCTCAGAACTCTGAGACTTGCGTGAGAGATGGGCCAGCATATTATTATTATTCGGTAGGCTATATTGGCACCTCAGCAACGACTTACATTGGTAAATTCTAACCACCATTCAGTGCTAGAATGAGGGAAACCTGATCACATTAACTGCATAACCACCTTCATTCTGGAAGAAATAAAGACCAATCACGCCTTCTCTCCAAAAACCACATCACAGTCACTTTTTTGGATACAGTCGTGACTTCAGTTGGAGTTTGGATTTTCCTCACCCCATATTCTGCAACTCTGCGATTGTTTACGTATCCACCAATTTCGAAATGATAGCTTCGTCTTATGTTCGAAGATTATAATTTTTGACCGTAAATATGAAGTAATTATTAAGAGTTTGTTCAAAAACCATTAATTTTATTATCATAGTGTATAAAAGAAATACAAAAATAACAAATAAACAAAAATTAAACATGTACCTAAACACCTTGAAACACCTATATCTTATTTAAAGCGAGGTTTAAAGTTAAATAAGAAATACACATTTACTATTATATAATTTTGACAGGTAAGAATAATGAAGAAGCCACAAAACAAAGCCAAATAATGCCCTCCATAAAATCAAAAATGTTCATCCTTGATTATTTCAGCCAATTTGTATTTAAAACCAAAAGAATGATATATTTTTGAAATCACCTCGTTGAGTACTACAACCTATATAATAATATAAAGGGTGTCCCATTTTAAAAAACTATGACTTTTTCACCTCCCTGTATATATTCCAACTAGCTAATTTTTGATGTGATTTTTAAAAAATCTGAAGATTTCGTGTAAGCCAACATTTTTCAAAATCTGAATATCTTTACCTACTAATAACGACAAATTACAATTAAATTAAACATTAATAACCAAAATAAATAATAAAAAAATATTCTGTGACTAAGAAGTACTTTTTATTAAATCGCCTAATAACATCACTATAGAATAAGTTGCTATTAATATAGATTGGGTATACCTACCTAATGTTTCTATATTTTTGTAAAATGTTTTAGGTAATGCTATAATAAGCCAAATAATGCTATTTTTGTATAAATTACCGAGCGAATATTAGCTGTATCTTCTGTTACCAAGATCCCCACGCTTGCTCGGCCAACGCGTGCGATGCAGGCAGCAAATTAGTCTGAAACTCTCAATGGATGGGCTAATTGAAATGGCAGACAGACAATGTCTAAAATGTGAAGCCGATCTGTTGAACTCTGTGAACGTGCCGCACGTGTTTTACTTCATTCGTTCTTTGTGCCAAACACAAAAATATACATACTTAGGTACATTTGATTGACTATAACCTGAGAAAAGTAAAGACTAAAAGAACTAAAATTATATAAAAATTATAATTGCAAAACTGAAAAACCGGAAGTATATATGCTTATGAAGAACCGATAAATAGTGGTAAGAGAGAAATAAAGAGTTCATAGGGAGATTTTGAACACCTTAAATTTTACGTTATTGTTATAATCGTTTCAGTATCGATTTTCAGTTTAGTTTTTGTTTTTTTAATTTAAAGGGTTTAATATTATACCCGCTAGATAACAATCATTTGAGGTATCAAGTATGGAAAAAGGGACAGTCCTGCCTCGCGGGTTAGTCGGTTTTAGCCGATAATGTATTATCATGCTGCTTTAACTCAATCCTAATATCGTATTTTTCAAATTCTTATTAAATTATCGTTTTCTAATTTCTAGTTTTTGTGCGATTTAGGTAGGTAATCGTTAGAAAAAAAAATCATAAGTATACATATATATCGCTAGAAGCAAATTAAGACTTTATGAGCTGCGATTGGTTTGGCGGCCCGTTCGGTAAACAAACATAAGCCTCACTACACAAAACCTAATTTTTGCTCCTAGTGATATAATCTACTATTATAAACATTATGTCTCATCAAATCGATGTTATTTATTTTGAAGTTGCCTCATGCACCAAAATATTTGAAAACGTCCTCCAGTTTCCTCTTGCGCAATTTGTCTTTCTTAGATTTCTCTCTACAAATGATATTTGTATCCTCATTAGATATGTGACATGATACCTAATAATCTCCTTTTACGTAACAAATTATCAAATTGGCCTGAAAACAACCTTACTCGTGCCTTAACAAAAAGATCTCGCACATTATTAGTAGGTAATTGGGTTATAGAATTTGAAAATATTTTATATAAACAACAATTAAAGGCTAACAATTATAATAGATAAAATTAGCAGTAAAACTGCTTAGTGTCCTGCAAAACGAAATTTTGTATACCTACCAATCAGGTAAGTATACAGGGTGTCCACCTAGTGCGCGTAAGTCCAATATCTGGGTTAATAAAAGAGATAACTTAATATTTTTTTCTACAGGGTTGTCTAATATCCCGAGCTGCACAAAATGAAAATATATTTACATATTCAGGGTGTTCAGTTTTTCCTGGACAGGTACCAACTTCGTTTTTCTAAATGGAAATATATATTTTTTATTGCTTTTTCGAACTAAACCCTTGATTTTAGTAGGACTTTCATCAGCCTTCCCTATACCTAACTTAAACTGTTTTTGAAATATTGACGGGTGAATATTGACATTTTTGCAACTTTGACACCCTGTAAAATCTAAACGGTTTGAGATCAAGCAAAACGGTTTGCACATTCCTATCTTAACTTTTCATAAGCTATCGTTTGGTACTAATTTCAAATTTATCCAGGAATTAAAAATTTTCAAAATTTTCAGAAAATTTTAAATTTTTGGATAATTCTGAAATTAGTACCAAACGATAGCTTATGAAAAGTTAAGATAGGAATGTGCAAACCGTTTTGCTTGATCTCAAACCGTTTAGATTTTACAGGGTGTCAAAGTTGCAAAAATGTCAATATTCACCCGTCAATATTTCAAAAACAGTTTAAGTTAGGTATAGGGAAGGCTGATGAAAGTCCTACTAAAATCAAGGGTTTAGTTCGAAAAAGCAATAAAAAATATATATTTCCATTTAGAAAAACGAAGTTGGTACCTGTCCAGGAAAAACTGAACACCCTGAATATGTAAATATATTTTCATTTTGTGCAGCTCGGGATATTAGACAACCCTGTAGAAAAAAAAATTAAGTTATCTCTTTTATTAACCCAGATATTGGACTTACGCGCACTAGGTGGACACCCTGTATATACCTCCGATCAAATATGTATAGATAAGTAATTGCCTATTTGTCAGTATATAAAATAATCGTGTCCAAGAATAACAAAAAACACAACCTCAATTTATAGAAATTTCCTGTCACAGTGCCCAACGGCATGGGCGGCTATGTTTTAAGGGTGAAAATAATAATTATAAAACTAAAGGTACAAATTAGAATATTTTATTTTAGTAAATACAAAGTTTAAGATTTACATATTCAAGAACAAGAATTTATACACACATGTGTGTAATATTTACTACACTATTTATAATAGTACTTAATATTTACTATTAAATAACAATTGTAAAATCATTGACGATCCCTCTCGCGATCGCCGATTCTACGTTTATGCATGGCTACTTACCTGTGTAAACCACGTCCATTGGTGACAGTCACAAAATCCCTAACAATTTAGGCGGTAAATTCAAATGGCATTTTTTGATTGGACCAAATGCTTGGGCACTAATGTAAACAAAAAGCTTTTGTTTTAAATATTGTTGGTCACATAACTGTGTTGCTATAATTTGTCTATTGGGAAATAATATTTGTCATCGCTAAAATTAAATTTATTTTCTATTATGAATACCTGCAACACAACCAAAGGCATTTGGAGGAAAAAACTTAGGTACTTACGAAACTGATTCATTTTTGCAAATTTTCAGTGAATCTTTAAACTAGTTGGACGTTTTAAATTGATATTAGATATTATGCATTTTTACACCCTTCGCCCTGAAAATTAAAAAGTGAAAGTTGGCAATTCTACCAATACTGAATCGACACTTCACTAAAAAAATTGTATAGACAGAAAAAAATAGGTAAACGTTCCTATATCTAATGCATTATTTTATTTTCAATTTGATGTAGGTATAGTAGGTACACAATATTTTTAGAATGGCGAAACGGATATTCCTATGTTAATAATTTGAAAATATATGGCATGGTTATAAGTATCATATAAACAATCACAATATATTGTGACATATATTGTGAAAAAATGCGGTGAGTACAAAAGTGTAGTTCTTTCCGTGGCATGTCTCTCTCGTAGCACACTCTTATTTTGGTCATAACCCCCTATATAGATCTATATAGGAATAGGTACCTATAGATGGACCGTAGCCAACGTTAATAGTTAACTATTACTAGTTAACGTGGGCTACGGATGGACCCATAAAATCCTATATCAATGACGTATTCGTGAGACAATCCCCTAACAAAAAATTAAGAAATATATATATAGGGTGTTATTTAAAAAAAGATTACTTTAGTCTAATTTTTTTGGGTCAGCCTGTAAATTAGTTAATTAGGTCATAAATTGCGCGAGAAAAAAAGAAATAATCGACGTGCCGCAAGCTTTCAGACTATAGAGAAGTTAAATAATAGATAAAGCAAAGCTCTCTGCCTCTAAAGAGAGGCAGAGAGGGGGTATTATGATCTGATCTAGAGTGCGACAAAGATACAACTATTCGATTCGATATCATATCGTCAATGAGAATGAGGGCTCTGGAAAATCTCTAAAACCTGGATAAAATCCCCTGTTTATTAAAATCCTAAAAAAAACCTCAGAACTCGAGAAAAATTCTCTAATATAATAAATCACTGGTGCAGCATGTAAGCTAGGTGTGCCGTTCAAGTTTTTACTCGGAAATCCGAGGTCATTTCTTGTAAGTATATTCCATATATAGTATTATATAATATATAATATATAATACTACATATATGAATATGAATATGAATATACCATATATTATATGGTATATTCATATACAGGGTATTCGCGTATATTTTGACCTCTACCTACAGGGGTTATTAAGAAAGTTAGAAAAAAAATTTAAATACAAAAGTTGTACATACTACATACATATACGAAATATTATGTATCAGACTGTAACAAGGTTTGTTATAATTTTACGCCAAACGACGAAATTTTAAAAAGAATCGGCGTCTATCCAAAACCAAACCAATAAGAGACTGATTTACCAGATAACCAGATGTAGCACTAGCTGCACAACCTATTCAATACTTTGACGCTGAAACTGTCTGCGACTAGTATGATCTGTATATTAGTTTTAGCCATACTCAGTAGGTACCTTATATTTAGAAATACATATATAGTTTTTACAATATATGAATGTTTTTTTAAGTTTTTAATACCAGTTATTTTTTGTACACTTTTATAGAATTTTATTTTTATTTTATAGACGTTATTTTTTATTTTTATTTTGAGTTACTATAAAATGTTTCTATTATTTTAGAATTATATTTTAGTTTTTGTGTTGCAATAAAAACAACTAGTGAGCATTTTTTTAAATAATAATTTATTTAAAAAAAATATGCTACATTTTTGTCGGATCTAAGTACTACATTTTCGAGAGTCAACTATTACATTATAAAAAAAAAGTCTGGCAACACTGATGTGATGTGATAGATATTCTGTAGTGTTGTGGCGATTCATTTTAAGATCGTAGCGCCAAAACGGCAGTAACCTATACTAACCTACGGTCCCTACCATGACACAACTACACAGATATGCCAATGCGCATAGTGACGTCAGTTACGAGGAAAAACAATTGATAAACACGAAAATAATTATATCACTGCCCTTAAGAATTTTCGCATAGCATCGCCATTTTTCCCTCACGAATGACGTCATGCGCAAACAAACGAAAGTTATGAGCATATCTGTGTACTGTCGTTTGAAATTGTATTCATCAAAGATTTGTTGTCGATAACTTTAAACCAGGTAAAAAGCTTGTAAAACTATTTTGAAAGGGGTAAGTAGTGATATAAAATTAAAATATATTTCAATATTTTTCGGGCGTTCAATCTGAAAATGAAACTTAACCGCAAAATATGTCAAATTCTTTATTCACAGTGCTTTATTGGACATACGGCATACGTACCTTTATGGAAATAGTCATTCTTAGAGAAAAGTAAAGAGTACACACTATTTTGCGGTCTTTAGCTTCTTTATACATATTTGTCTCCAGTAACTCTTTAATGCCCAACTTATAGTTTCCACGATAGCTCCAGATTTTCCCGCTTTTGGATAAGTATGAAACTGATCTCGACGTTTTTCTTGGTACAAGAGGAACAATGACGCTCACAACAATAATGATTCATACCTAATTAAAGCAATTAACTAATATAACAACGGATACTTCAAAATTCACAATAGACATATATACGCAAAACTGAACATAAGTAAGTCACATGCGTTAGTTGTGCGTGCCGCCCAGTGTTGTTCCAGGGTGTACAATTGTACAAAAAGGTGTACAATTGAGGGTTCAGCTGTACAACTGTACTACAATAGAAATTTATCATGAATTCTGTACAATTATCTACCTACAACATCATATTTAATAAAAGAGGATAAATTTCTTCTATGTAAAACTAAACTAAGACTTTTGTTTTACTATTTCGTTATTTATACCCACAGAATACAGAACAGAACATGTTCTGTTCGTATATCGATACCTACTCCACCCGTTGCTTATATATTATGGTAATATATGGTCGTTCTATCCAGTTGTGTTCCAACTACAGATTATAAAGAGTTTCCAACCACGGATTTCTTAAAGTTTATATTAAGAAATCCGTGGTTCCAACTTAAAAAATATTTATTCTATGCCTCGGTTTTTTTTGTTTCAATAAACTTTAAGATGAAGTTTTACTTTTTTGTGTTAAAGTTATTAATTATTTACCAGAAATAACAAGACTTGCAGATAACTATAACTGATAAATAATACGTTTTTAAAAATATAAAAGATGGCAGCACTGTACAATGCAACAGAAAACTGTACAATTCAACGCGATTTTTTTGTACAATTCAAAATTCCCCAGGAACAACGCTGGTGCCGCCAGTAGGTGGTAGCGTATTGCTTAGCAAGAATCTACACAAGAATCGTGATAGATTTTCTGTGGTTATAAACACTATTTAAGATATTCTTTGACTATTTAACTATGGTTATAAAATAGATAAGGCGTTTTTTAATCAGCATACAACAGCTTAAAATTTTATCATGTTTTGTTAGTAGTGGTAAGGATGTTATTTGATGTTAGCTGTAATCCCAATAAAAAGTGATTGAGGTTATGTTTTTTTGATTTTGTCCACATACTTCTATTGTCACACTGAAAAATTAATTATATGTATGTGTAAAATGCACAAGTTAATAAAAACTGTTCTTATTATCTAATCTACCTGTATTTAAGTGATTGATTATATCCTGACTCTCGTTAACAGTTATTTCTTTGACATTTATTATAAATTTTAGGTTATAGAGAAAGATAGGAATACTTACCATAACACCTTACCATTCTACAGAACAGTGTTAGCTGTTTTATGTTTTTTTTGCTTAAATCATCTAACAACAGAATGTAACAATTCCCAATCGAATAGCTTAAAATAGCTAACATCTAAAATTTTAAGCTGTTGTAAGTTGATTAAAAAACGCCTATATTCTGTGTTTAAAGTATTTGACGGTTAGGTACTTGTGGTGTTGTGTTTTGTACTTAATTTATTGAATTTTATGATCTTATAATTAGTATTTTGAAATGTAATTTACTTATCTACCTACTACCAAAGATTAAATATAATCTTTGCTACTACCTACATCTTATAGATATTTTGTGACCTACAACTACATCATGATGTGAGGGAATGTCAATCTACAATACCGGTTCTTTTTCTGTTTTGTGGTACCGGTCCCGACCTTAGAGATATATAATACTTTAATACTAGTTCCGGCAGCGGCACCCCTTTCTAAATTATAGGATGTTTATAAGGTTTTATAATTGTGTTTGTGTTTAGTGTTTTGTGTTCATAAACTAGGTACATCACTTTTTGTGATATAATTATATATCTTTACACTTGTGATAGTACCAAAGACAATATTAATCTATATTCTTTGATATTACCAGAGACAACCATATATTACCTACTTAATCGTAAACTGAATTATTTGGATACACGGTGATAAAAGTATACATTACAAAAATAAAGAGTATGGAGTCAGAACAGGACGACAGTGAGAAATATTCTACTGCATATTTTAGAGAATTTAATCATTCGGATCAATGTGAAATGCATTTTTTTCTCGACACAGAAGTATCAGGAATTGGACGAATTAAAGAGGAAATTAAGGCAGTTAGGCAAAAATCAGATACTGTAGCATCCTTGCTACAACACATCAATAACAAGCTTCAGAAGATTTTACTAGACAACCAAATGAAAAATTTAGAGTTAAAAGAAAATGAAAATACAAAACAGAATTTATCAAGTCATATAGATGTTTTTCTTAAAAGGGAAAACAAACGTATTAAGGGTAGAATGGTTTTAAGAAATTTTCCAGACTCTATTAAAGATGGAAATATTTTTCTCCAAGTCTATGAACAAAAATTTTCTGTTACATTAAATGCCCCCTTAATTAAACAAATAAAATTACCTCCATTCTTATATGCCAATTTTAACGTTCAACCAACTAAATTTCATGCCCTATATATAGACAATAACAAACATTCATTATTTTACTGGTACAAATCTATTGACAAAATACATTGGGAAGAGACTGGTAAGGGTTTCATATACATGTTGAAAGAGGATGATGTGGGGCATTATATAAAATTAGTCTGCATTCCTTTCAATGAATTAAAAGTGCAAGGACCTAGTGCTCACGATATATCAGAAACTGTGGTAGAGCGAATGGAAGCATTGCCTATCTGCCCATTTGAGAAACGACATACATTTACAAAGACGAAATTGAAAGGTCTGAAGTGAGTATAGTAAATTATTTATTTCTTTAACATTCGTCACACACATCATATTCACATTTCTCATATAATTGTCAATCCACTTAAACTTGTATTAGGTATGTAATACTATCTGCAGGTATTTCACGCTGACACTTGTTTGCATGTAACCAACTTTTTCAAATTTCAAGTACACAAAACCCTTGAATCTTGTATTGATCATTAATATTGTTACTGTGAAAAAATTCAGTATAAGAATAAAGGACTAGTTAGATATGGTTATAAATTAAATACTATACTCTAGAATAGGCAGTTGGACTTGTGCAGCTGTTACTTTTTGTCAATGCGATACAGTAAAGCAGTACCACTACTAAATTTTAAGTATGATGATTAAAATACACCCTATTTCAATTTTCAAATGAGTACATGTTATGTTGGAATGAAATCAGATCTTTATTTCCTAAATACTACTGCCAATTTTTTTATTGATACTACTAAATCTTATGTATCTTGCGCTGATTAGTCATCAGACAGTGGTAAATAAAAACAATCTTCTTGAGTCTTGTGTCCTGATGGTTTTGGCCTGTTAGCTTCAATAATTGCACGTCGTGCTTCCTGACGTATACTTCGAAGTTCTCTGTATTTTTTATAACAATCAGTTAAACATTTTGTATAGGCAAGCATCAACATAGAAACAGTAAACGTCAGTATGATGTTAATCGTTCTGTATTTAAAATCGGAAGTTATCACTGTTACTATCATTAGCAAGTGGAATAATAGGTAAAGAAACATGTCATAACCTGTAAACCACGTAAATACACCACGAACAAGGACATTCCGTGTAAGTTTTATTATTATAAAGCAAAACATTGCAGTAGATGTAATGCACAGAAAATATACCGTCTTGAAATTATTCTTCATATCCACTCCAATCAGGATTATAATTGAACAACTCAGTGCAAGCATTGCTAATGTTATTATATATCCATAGATTTTTGCAGAAAGGCACATATTAATAATGTGACAAGTTTTTTTTTATATATATATAGCTTCTGTCAAATTAACAGTGACCAGCTATTAATTTAGTACATTTTCAGGTTTATATTTCATTAGTAATAGGTTTGTATGAAACATTCATTTAAATATATGCAGGGTGTCCCAAGTTTTGAAGGACCTCATTTTTTAAATATAAAGTAAGTTTATAGTCCGCATAAATTTTGTAATCTATTTATTTATCATACATCCTATTATACATTTATGTGTATCTTATGTCTATCTATATATAACATTGTTTTCTTTTTTTTTCCAGATTTAGGGTAGTTTCATACAACATACTTGCAGATCGATATACCACAGACAGCGAAAACTATGCCTACTGCTCGCCTAAGGCATTAGCAATAGATTACCGTAAACAACTCATTTTAAAGGAACTATTAGGTAGTGTGTGAGAATAAATTGTCAGAAATTGCATCTATAAATTTTTGTATTTAGGTTATAATGCTGATATTATTTGCTTACAAGAAGTGGATAATAAACATTATACGGGTTATTTTAAACAGCAGTTTAAAGAATATGATTTTGGAAGTGTGTATCATAGAAAAGGAAATCGAATTCCAGAGGGCTTGGCATGTATTTATAATAAAACACGTTACAAGTATGTGAAATAGATTGGTAGACAGATTGATCAACAACAAATAGTGTACCTATATAGCGTATGAAAGTATTTATTTGTGGCATTGTTTAATTACTCTTATTTATTTGGGTATTATGTCACTACTATATTGGCTGATCCATCGATCAGGCAAAGGTTGGTTTTTTGAAAAATATGTTTGCCTAATAAAGAATTAGTTAAAATTTTAGATAAAGAGCAATACGATATAAAAAGAAAACTTAAAGAATCTGCGACAATTTTATTAAATGGAGACAAATGTGTATCCAATATTTCTATTAATTTTGATAGCTGTTGGTGCAAGTGATTCACTTTTAAAAGACGAGGTAAGTCAAAATAGAATGAAAATCAAATATCTAATATGCCCATGGAAATAGATTAACAAAATAAATTACAAACTGTCATACTATTCTGTATATCAGTCACATGTCCAGTTTTGATAACGAAAACGGAAAAGTTTTCGAAACGTAAACGTTTTTGAGTGATGTGTTTAATATTATACTGGGTGTCCCATTGAAAAGTATCACATTTTGTCGCCTTATATCTCGAAAACTAAAAGAGATATCGGGATGCGGTTTGGACAGATCGACTTAGGATTTTTGTAAGTTTTTTTGGCACTGTTGCCAAATCTCCAAATATATTAGTAATTTTTTTATGGAATACGCTCCTCTTTGGAGTAAAATTACTTGCTTATATTAAATGGAACACCCTGTGTATTTTGCTATAATCAGACAGCCTAATCACTCTACTATTCAAAAAGGTATGCATTGTTTACATTATCTTGACAATTGGAGCCACAAAATTAAATTTGTTAGAAGTACTCTTATTTGGGTTATTACGAATGAAAAAAAATACCTTCTTCTTTGTAAAGTTATTTTTAAGTTTTTGTACACTTATTTTAAATAAAATACCCTATATATTTTAAAATTTTAAAATCTCTGATCAAACTTGATATAGAACTTGACTGCATTTGCTTTTTAAAGGAAAAAAAAATAGGGAGAAAAGAATAATTCTTTAATAATCGGTAGGAACGAGTTTTGTTAACAATAACAACAAAGCACAATGACAGTAATAAAAATAACAGATAAAATAATCAAAACAACTGTATAAATAAAAACTACTTGAATAAGTTAGAAAACAATTTGTTTTAACTGCCCACCATTTACTTCAATATACATTTGTGCATCCTTAGTAGTAAAATGATCAAAAATGTGTGATCCTTCTAATGTGAACATTTTCATATCTACACTTCAAATTTTTGACACAACTAACAATACAATTTATTATTGTACTTTTGTTTTTCATGGGTACTGTGAAAACGAAGATCAGCTTCACAAACTGTTCAAGTAAGAGGTGCTCCCATTAAACTGAATTTTGTGGCTCCAATTCTCAAGATAATGTAAACAATGTATACCTTTTTGAAAAGAAAAGTGATTAGGCTTTCTGATTAAGGCAAAATATACAGGGTGTTCCACTTAATATAAGCAAGTAATTTTACTCCAAAGACGAGCGTATTCAATAAAAAATTTACCAATATATTTGGAGATTTGGCAACAGTGCAAAAAAAAACTTACAAAAATCTTAAGTCGTTCTGTCCAAACCGCGTCCCGATATCTCTTTTAGTTTTCGAGATATAAGGCGGCGAAATGTGATACTTTTCGATGGGACACACCGTATACTGCTAATCTGCTTTGTAGTGGGAGATTTCTTTATTAGGCAAACATATTTTTCAAAAAACCAACCTTTGACTGAAGCGTCTGGGCCTCAGACAAATAAATTTATTTGTCTGAGGTCTGGGCAGACGTTGATTATTAATTTTTTGTATTTTTCGGTAGTGGCATAATACCCAAATAAATAAGAGTACGTGTATTATTAATTTCTTATTTATTTGTTAGACCGTGTAATAGTATCAAGTTCATTAAGTACTATTTATTTTTAGCGTACTTATGTTTTCTCAAATGGATTACAGTTAAAATAACTTAAGATCAGGCTTTGACTGCATGTTTTGAAATGGGTTTACATACAAATTTTGGAAGCACCATTACAAAAAATTAAGTGTAGCAGAAAAACACCTGTCATTTGATTCATTATATTTTATCGTTCCTGGTTCGTATAGAGTGCTCTGAAATATAATCATATTTTTCTTATTATTCGCCTTGTTTTGTTCTATCGCTTTAAAAATAATAGTAATCATCCGAAATCGTTTTAGAAGAAAGTTGCAGATGTAAAAAAACAAGTGGTGCAGAAATAAGTTTTTTTTGTCAAAGGCTGGCCTTAAATGAACCTGAGAATGCATGATTAGTCAAATTTAATAAGATTGTGGCTTTGTTTATTGTATGTTGCTAATAACAATAGCTATTTGTTATATTTTTCAAAATCTTGGAATATAGTTTCTGAGAGAAATATTGAGATATACAAGTAAACACACCTTTCTCTTCAAAGGGATGTAAAAATGGATACAAAATGTTAGTACCTACATAATTTTTATTATTGTTACTTATGAATTTCTGTTTCATAATAGAAATATAAAATACAACCAAAAATGAAGTATTAGAATATTTACTTTTTATCAAATATATTTGATTATTGAGTTGAATAAAGATAATCAGTCTAATAGTGTTCTTATATTTCTACGTTGAAAGTAGAAACCCAAGATCATAGTTTTTAATGATTCCCTTACTATAATCGGCTAAATCACGTCCCCTGCTCCTATTTCTAGTCTGTCGATTCGGCCCAATTTGGGTACAGAGGTCTGCAATTCATTTCGTGATTGCCATGGAGATTCGGTAGCTGGCCCTACCACATTGTGGGGCTGAGAAATATAAAGAGTCAGTGTGGCATACTCTTATCTGTCAAAAGTTGACTGATACTAGTGACAGCTGTTGCACTTTATGGCACAACGATAGAATAATTAAAAATAATGAAGATAATTCGGATAGCATCAAAACAATCATGAAGACACTAGCAGATAGGTTTGATAGTGATAGCTGTCAGGCTGTAACTAACCTCAAATCAAAACAAACAATTGACTACTGTAAACTTATCGTTACACGCTGCCAATGCCGGTAATTCCGGAGAAGCAGTGAAATGACAATGGAACAGACTAGTACAAGTAGCAGGGACCAGGCGACTTGATCTAGCCGATTATGCCCTGACTACTTATTAGTTTTTATGTCCTGGTCCCGAGAAATCTGAAAATTAAAGTTTATGTAATAAATTACAAAATTGATTAATTTTATCTAGGTGTGTGGAATCTAAACATATCGTTTTGAGCATTGAAGTACAAAGGAATAAGTTGTTCTCTTCTCAGTGGAATATAATAAAAAGAAATGCAGAATTGAAAGCCTCGTTTCTTAAACAATCCACTTCCCTGCAAGTAACAGTTTTTAAAGACAGAGAAAGCAATAGATGTATAATTATTGGTAATACACATCTATTCTATCACCCTGAGGCAAACCATATCAGACTTTTGCAAGTGAACATGGCAACTGCTTATCTGAATATGATAAGACGGAGATACATAAGGGTAATGTATTATTTATTTACTTCATTTTGTTTAAAAGGCACAATGAGATTTACCACTAACAATAACAATCTGGACACAGAAAGAACACTGCACAAACTCTACACTTACAAAATAATTCATATTTCTAGTTGACTCCACTAAAATCATCCTGTACCTGGTATCAGTACATTCCTGTACTGATACTAGGTACAGGAATTTGCTTTTTTGCTTCGCTTTCAAGTAGAAATTTTTCATTTACAATTTCAATTTTTCCCCTTATAATTTCTCGAGTCCTCCGAGTGTTAGATATACTGCTCTAGTGCACTATTTAAAAATTAATTCACATAAAACCATGTATTTGTGTGTAAATTTGTATACATTTTATTGTTTATTTATTTTCTTCAGGAAGGATCCGACATTTCTGTAGTATTTTGCGGAGATTTCAACAGCAACCCAGAGAAGTCTCTATTTCCATATATGATTCAAGGTCAGATCAGTTCACAGCATGAGGATTGTTTAAAAAGTATTACGAACGTATTTTTTTGGAGACTGTCACTATATCATATTTTTTAGTTAATGAAAATGGCAAAGCGATCTTTTATCATGAATTCATATTTGAAAGTGCATGTGGAACACCTAAATATACAAATTACACACCGGATTATAAAGGCTGTTTGGATTACATTTTTATAGAAAGCAACAAACTGAAAGTGGAACATGTTGTACCGATAATGGATGAAGAGGAATTAAGCAAGTATGTAGGGTTGCCGAATGAGTTCTATCCATCCGATCACTTGGCTCTCGTGGTAGATTTAAAATTTAAAGCAAGTGGAATGATGTTGTGATTTATAAAGTGACAATTAGTCTGAGATGTTAAGACTGTTTTATTGTATTAAAAAAAATGTATATATTTAAAAAATCTAAAAGAGTTAGTTTTATTTTTTATGTAAAAAATGTTGTTTATATAAATTCGGGATTGGATGTAATGATCTTAAAATGATTCAAACTTGGGGTAATTGTGAATCCAATTTAAAGTTATATTCTCATATATTTTTTTATTGGTCATACTATATGTATTATGTGTATAAACTGAAGTGTATGAACCACCACCACCACATGATAATTATCTGTAATACCAAATTTCATACAGCTGTTTTGATCTGTTAGGTCTACTCAGTGCCATAGTCTAGAAGTGAAGACTGATAATAACTTAAATCAAGCCGTACATTAAAATTTTCCGCTATTATAAGCATTGAATAAGATCATCTCTATGATAGAGAACCATTTTGATGTTAGGAGTGATTGGTACCTTGTATGATTGTTAATAATACACTTCTGTCTATATAATATATAAAACATGATCTATACTTTTGCTCATTTCCAGTATAGGAAAATATTGTAAAATATATAGAAAAAAAAAAAGGAAAAAATTGCAAACCGCTAATGTTTGTTATGCCATTTAATTGTTATGAGAAAAAAGTATCTAGTATTTGATGCTTTAATAAATTAAAAGACTATTCTATCCTTCAGCTAAATATGCCCTTGAATGGTGAATAAATTGTAAATTATTAATAATACAATGCCTCTCTTAGGTTTATACCAATTCTCGTCCCAGGAAGAGATGAATGGGATTGGAATAAGGCCGACCTATTGAGGGCAGATAGTTGTTGGTTTACGGACGGATCCAAAACACCCATGGGTGTTGGAGCCGGAGTATATAACTGCAACCCAACGATGAAAATATCTTCATCCCTTGGCCGTTATGCAACTAATTTCAGGCAGAAATTTATGCCATCGAATTGTGTGTACAGAGGCTGGAACAAATGCAACTTACACGCAAATCGATAAAAATCTCCTCAGACAGCCAAGCAGGCACTTGCTCAATTGAGCAGGAAAAATAGAGTAACTCTGGTCTGGGACCCAGGCCATTCTGGCCATGAAGGGAATGAGGCAGCCGACTCTCTAGCGAGGGAGGGTGCTGCTTCTGAATTTGTCGGACCAGAACCGGTGCTTGGCATATCCTCGAGTACTGCCAAAGTACTGGCAGGAACTACCACAATTAGTTCATTCGAAGGCGTTTATAATAAACCCTTCAAAAACAAGAACTAAAAAACTTCTAAGAGTTAAGCAGGTTTCACCTACGAACTCTAATTGGCCTATACACGGGTCACTGCCGTTTAAAATATCATCTGTGCAAATTCGGCCTAGCAGAAGATGCTGAGTGCCGCCTATGCTTAGAAGATGATGAAACGGCAGAACGCATATTGTGCACCTGCCCCGCTGGGGAAAGGATCAGATACTCATTATTTGGCAAAGGACAACTTCTGCCAGAGGATCTGAACAAATTCTCACCTAATAAGGTAATCAGCTACATTAAGAAGCTGGACCTGTTGGGTGAAATATAAGTAGGTGTGAGCCACAATAGACCACATGGTCGCGGCGGAGGGTCTGGTTTTCGGCCCACTCACTTTTGAACCTAACCTAACCTAGGTTTTTTGGTATCAAAATGATAAATTATGATTTAAATTCACTTTTAACTGGATTGACTCGAGTTTTATGAAAATATTTAATACATTAGCTTGATATACTAACTAATATTCTACTAAGCCCTGTTCTAATAAAAAGATGTATACTTTACCACCACCTTTATTTTTACTTTTAATTTATCGAACAATAGAGTAGAGATAATTATGAAGCAAACTTGATTATAGAAAAGTATCAGTGTGTCAGACGTTTGTTGTATTTGAAAAAATAGTATATACAAACTTCTTGAAGAAGTTCATCAGAAACCTCATATTATATATGTTTTCAGGCTCTCAGTTTTTCTTTTAATATACTAAAGTAATTAAATAGCTTATTATCTAGTAGAGCTCAACAATGCAAGGTTAATTAGTGTATATCTCGTGCTATTGATGTGCCATGTACACTACCACAAGAGTTACATTACTAACAATGTAAAATATTTTAAGGAAATTTGTGGAGTTTCAGACTTTATTGTCTTCATCTTCAAAGATTTTCTGTCTAGTTCACATTATGGCTTAAAACTTAAATTTAGGTAGATCTGTCAATTTTGTAGTTGTATGGTAATAAATTAAACTCACTATTATATATTATAAATATGGTAATATTCCCTGACAAGTTTTACTTAAACATTTTAATATTTTTATAAAATATAAAAGAAATAAACCAATTTACTTTATTTCTTTATTTTTGGAATTAAGAAGTTGATATACATTTTTTGTACATCTTTAGTCGTAGCCTATGTAACGTGGGCTACGCTTTAGTATTTAACAACCCCGGGAACTGCAGTTATTATATATTTATAAAAAGTGCAGGTCAAAATTTAGATTTCTGGGAAACGGTTTTTACAAATTTTATATTTTTTAAAATAACGTAACAAAATATATAAAAGGATTGAATGCAGAGAGCATCTATAAAATTTCTCTGATTGTGCATCCAATATATCACAAAGGACAGACATAATAAGTTTATAAAACTTGTACAAAAAACGAGAGCATTATTTAAACAATAACAATAAATGCAACCCTCTGTTCGTATTTGAGAAATTATAAAATTACTCTATATTGTATATATATTACAAAGTAAACTCATCATAATTCATTTGGCTTACTTTTTTTATCTACACAAAAATGTTAAAATTTTCTAGGTACTTCTATCTATTTTTGGTGGTTTTATCTTCTACATGGCTAATTTTCGTATCGTCTTTTGGTTTTTCTGAAACATCTTGAATTTTTTGGTCAGTTTCTGATGATGTCCTAATTGATGTTTCCTTTTCACTTACTTCTGGACCTTCAAGGGCTTTGGGAAGTATAGGAATATATGAGTCTTCTTTCTCCGAATGGTATATACTTTTCGATTCCTTCTTTTCCTGCTCAGATTGCCACTCAACCTAAAAGACAAGCAATTGTTTAAATATTTTAATTCAACGGACATTCAAAATACTTCCTACCTTCTGTCTATGTTGTTTTACATGATCCTCGACTTTATCCAAGACCATTTTCTCTGTAAGTATGCCGTTTTCTGAAGCGTAAGCAGCTGCCTGCCAAGCGACTCCGAGTTTTGCAATTTCTCTGCCAGACATGCCTTCCGTCATATGGGCCATTTTACTACATAAGGCGCTGTAGTCGAAATTGTCCACTTTTAACCTCCTAAAAAAATGATGATCATGTATAGAACAAATGCTTTATTTATTTATTTCAATATGACCAGAGACAGGGTCTGATTTTGCTTAAATTATTCCCCTAATCAATAATCTCAATACTGTAAATAAATAATGTCTGAATACCATGACGAATATTAAATATGCTTTGTTTATTGACGTAAATTATTATGGTTTTGTTTAATAATCTTCCTTATAGTTTTTCCTTATTTTACTTTAAATTTAACATACAATCAAAATAAATTTTAATATCGGGTACCACATCCCAACACTACCACAAAGTTAAAAAAAAACACATAATTTGATTTTAGCCCGTTATTACTGACTAATTACAGAATATAACATTAACAAATGTGGTATCGCTGGAAAGATTTTTTTTAGGCACTATCAGAATATAAAAAACGTATGGGATACGGCATTTAAAATTTTCGAGAAAAATAATAGTTCTGAAAATACCATCTCCCTATAAAACTTGAAGTTTCGGAAGAAAAAATTAACACAACTGGTACTTCAGGACTATAAAATTGTCCTTTGCTTCGAGATATGTTCGGCATAAGGAGACTTAATAGGTCAAAACAGCTCTGCGTCATTTGGATGGACGAGTTATTGGATCATGTCGTGAAACACTAATTTGTTTTTATTATTCTGTGGGAACGTCCCAAAAGAAATTAAAATAAAAAGTATTAGCAATCGCTTAATTTTGAATATAATCTATTACAATGTTTTATATTTTAATAACACATATTTTAAATATCATCAAAATGTAAGTTATAATGTATTAAAAAAAGGAAATACTACATAATAATAATATTTGTATATTAATCTGTATTCAATATAACAATTAAAGTCCAAAAAATAAGTGTGGTGCTTTAAATTTAAGATAAGTATACGATATATTTTCTAAGCGATGTCTCTTACATACCTTTTTCCTTCTGCGGCAGGTTCCAAAACAAACTTTTGGAAATACAATCTAATTAGGCGCTCCCGCTCCTCTAGACCTGGCAGACCAAATTCTACCATTTCATCCAGACGATCGTTAACAGCCCAATCAAACTGCTCAGGTGTATTTGAAGCCAGTACTAACATAAACTTCTGACTTTGTTCTCCAGTACGGTAAAGGAAGGCATTGAGAGTAGCTCTAAGATCTTCGGAGATATTTTCTGATGAACGCTTCCGTAAGAATGCGTCAGCTTCATCAACAAAAAGCAATAGTCCTAAAATAAAAATTAAATAAACATAATTGCATATATATATAATTTATAAAAATAGACTTTATTATGCAACGAAATGCTCACCTTTCCTGTTACCATTTGCCCAGTCAAAGACTTTGTGTACGGCTGTTACACCGTCCCTTCCCATCGGAGCAATATCCCCACCTGTCAGAATAGCGTAATCCATTCCAGAATGCTTGGCAAGTTTCTAAAATAACATATTTCACTTAAATAAACAATCACTCTAAATTATACAATTTCCTACCTTCGCAAACATAGTTTTACCAGTCCCAGGGGGGCCATGCATTAGGATATTCCTATACATCCCTTTGTTCTGTTTAGTGTTTTTCGTAGCTATTGCTACATCTCTCAACCTTTCCTCTAGTTTTGGCGCTAAAATTATACCCGACAGAGCATCCTGGTCAGTAGTCTTTAACTTTTTAATTGTTTCAATGGGATGTTTTACAGCTTCCAGTAATGAAAAGCGGGAGGTTTCTCTGACCAAAGATGGCTTGCCTATAAAAAAAGATTAACAGGTATTAATGTTTATATTTCTAACAAAGTATAAGTCTGCAGTATAAGTGTTTATACGGTTATACATATTTAAATATTAACTTGAAATTGAAAGTTAATGTTACCTAGTCTTGATTCGATGTATCTGGCAGTGACTCCCGTGGCTCCCTTGGCAGAATAAATACCAAGAGCAAGTAATGACAAACCGCCAGCAGCAGTAAGTACTTTATTCCAGTCAGTAAGCATTGCCTGAGCCCCTGAACCTATGACAGATCCTGCAGTTCTAAATAAAAAATAAAATGCAACGTAAACACTGTCAAAATTCCATTTATTTAGTATATAAGTAGTCTTTAAATAAATTGTTAAATCAAAGGTCTTGTTTCAATAAATGTTTCCAAACTATAAACTGTTTTTTTATTGAAAAATATATCTTAGAATTTTAATGTATGTAATTATTATTACTCACTTTATGCTTTCCAAAACAGTAATACGATTCTCCTCTGCCTTTAATCTAATTTGCTCCAGAGTTAAATCACGATTCTCCCTATCAACTTTTGCTTTTGCCTTTAATTCTGCTTCAACTCTCTTCATCTCATTTTTATGTCGCAAATCCATTTCATGCTCTATTGTAGCTTTACGCATCGCTTCTTGTTTTGCAACTGATTCTTCTTGCCTAATTAATATGAGTAAAAGTACATTCTATATATTGGACTACGACTTGGCAAATTTAATTTCAAGTTGCAAATATTTATATTTATCCCAAGTCTTCAAATAGCACACGCGATAATCAGAGTAAAATATTGGATAAAATTCATTTTAAATATATACATACATAAATATACATTTTAATACGTAATTTTTTTATATGAAAATTATCCTCAACTGTGTTTTTTTCTGTGAAATGTATTATGCCGATATCTGGTAATATAATTATTGAAATAATTAGTTAAATTAGGTTATCTAACAAATTTATAATAAATAAAACTGATTTTATTTTACCTTCTCAAATTTTCTTCATTCATTCGTTGCTGTTGTCCAAGTTGATCATCATAACGTTTTCTAGCCAACTGATCCTGATATTGCGCTCTTGCTTGATGCTGTTTAGTTTCTTCTTGTAATAATTTCCTTTTTTCTTCACCTTCAGCTCGTTTGGCTTCAATTTGCATTTGAGCAATATGAGCTTCATATTCTTTAATTTTCGCTTGTTGTTCGACTTGTCTTGTACCTTCCTGTAATTTCGACAGCTCCAGAGCATCCTTGGCATGTTCTAGACGAAATCATAATAATTTGCTTGTTAATGTGTAATACATCAATTTTGTTTTAAATAAGAACTACTCGTAGTGGTATGTTCTTTGATGACAAGTTATATAACCAAGAAAACATGCACTTACTCGATTTTTCCAGTTCCCTAGCGGCTTGTGCGGCTCTTTCTAAAGCCGACGAGTCAAATCTATAGGCTTCCATCGCCTTTCTCTCAGCTTTAGTTAAATTGGGTTCTTTTGGTGTACCATCGTCAGAGCCACCAGCTCCTCCAGGAACTCCAAGGCCCAATTGTGATAAATCTGGCGGCTGATCTTTGCCTCTTCCGTAACCAAATATCCAAGACATATTTTCTAAGTTCAGTCAATATTTTAAAGAAAAACTAAAAACTACAAAACATTTGTTACCCTATTTTTTGAGGTTAACTCCTCAACTGCATGTGGCTAAAAATTTTGACTGATTTTGACTTGACGTGACACGTGACGGCTCGGTTTTGGTTTGGCAATAATTTCTCTATGGGTTTTGGTTTTTGGTAAAGTTTATTCCGAGATAAAAATTTATTATCTTTGATTTTGATTTCAGTTAGGATTTTTTTATTAGGTGGTTGTGTTATTTTATTACTATTTTAGTAAAAATGCAAAAATGGTAAAAATGTAAAAGTAAAAATCATAGAGAGGTAAAAATCGTATTGTATGATGTTGGCCATAGATAAAATAGGGAAGTATATTGGCGGTTGACTCCAAGGATTTTTAACAAGTCAAAAACAAAAATCCTTGGGTTGGGTTGTCTCTGGCTGTTGGCAGCAGTGATGTGCCGGAACTTAGTGGCGCCATCTAGTACAAAAAGTGTGTACTACCAAGTGATCAGTTCGAGCGGGGCGAAGAATATAATTACGATCGAACTTCACTTAAGGTAAGTTCGTTTGATCGTATAAAACTTAACGTGAATGAAGTCTATGAATGCTACATACATCACCAGATGGTGAATGCTACAGTGAGTGTTCAGTGCTATGATCACGTCGTTTAAATGAACGAGTCATAGATAAGGAACGAGTCATTTAAATAAACTGTGCCGTACGTGGTGGCAAAGACTTCACGCGCTTTCGTAAATTCAACATTAAGATGTGATGGATCCAAAAAACGAGTTCTGATTAGTTGATTTGAAAAATTCTGTTTTTTGATTGGTCCTACAGAATCCATCACATCTTAATGTTGAATTTACGAAAGCGCGTAAAGTAACTTAACTATCTCTCTCTAGCACCGCTCCCTAGATTGACGCCGTTTTAACTCTAAGCGGCGATGATCTCTAGATTTTAAATTATTAATTATTATATTCAAGCGTTAGGATAATTTGTGTATATAATATGACAGTGGTAAATAAAACAACATCAAGGACGAAGTATACTACCTTTCTCTTCCTCATTCGACCGAAGCGTTACCTCTGGTCTTGGCGGGAAGCAAAAAGTAGTTTAAAAAAATGTCTAAAGCTCCCCACGGTCCGTTAGCGCCTTATTTGAGTGTACACACGGCATAGTGGTCGCCAGTGACACCTAAAGTTTTGACTTCAGACCGTTTTTTTTAGTGAACAAATATCGTAAACTTACTAATAATTTAAGTGTAAATTTGGACTTACGTTTTAAATATTTAAATTCCTCTAAAATGTAATTTTAATACATAAGAAGGGCGAGATTTTCGACAATAAAATATTAACTTTAGATAATTCATTTTATATATATTTATCCTCTCTATGACCTTTTTAATGGTCTGTCTGAAATAGATCTTTCGAGAATACGATTATAGAAAATTAGTTATATTTAAAATATTTTTGTAGGTACCAGAAGACAGAGTGGTTTCTCGAAAGTAGTCATTTTATCAATTGTTTGCGACTACATTTCTTTTTTGTAGAAAGTATGTTTTCAACGTGTGAACCTTTTATTAATAGAATTAATATATTTTAATAGAATTATAAAGATTATACTATTTGGCTTTATTTTGATATGGTGCCCTTAAATAACTGCGCTTTCACGTGGAACTCCCAGTTACTTTTATCAGATATTAGCAGCGGACAGTGATATTACTGATACTACACTTTATTAATCTGTGCCCAGTTGGAACCAACACATCACATAACATTATTTTATACTTTAAAATCAGTCTAATTTACCTCTGCCCACAGGGGTTTACGATTTTATGCTGTGGTTTCTCTGGTATAATACTGAATAATAGTCTTAATATTAAATGTCAACTATGATTTGCCACAGTTTTACTAATCTATCAATTATTAAAACTTATCAAATTTCTTGATAAAAATTGTACACGTATATACAATTTCAGTTTGTTTCATTGTCATTTATTAAGAAATAAACTTCATCATGTAAACGGCCACATATAAAACAGAACAGTATTTTTTTAATGATAACAATAAATTTGTAGTTTTATAAATCTACATACTAGTTTGTTTTACTTTACAATTTAACTTCTTTATTAACATTATTAGATTTACACATAAAAACTGAAAGTAACTTAAAAAAGCAATATATATTTCGCAAAATTTTTATAATCTACAGTCTTTCCTCGATAGTTCATTTTACTAATTGAGAATCATTTATATAAACTATAGCAGATATATAAAAATCTGTTGTGATACTATAATAGTATTTTAAATAAAGAAAAAAAAAATGAGAAATATTAATCCGAGTCCTCACTAAATTCTATCGTATCTTCAAGTGAGGGCATAAGAGTATATCTGGGAGGCTTCCTCCAAATAGCACTTGACGTCCTCTTCAATTTCCTTGGGTCTATTATTTCAAAAATTTCTGTCAAGTCTGGCGTTTGCGCTTGTCTACAGAAATATGAATTCTTTATTGTTTCTCCGACTGTTATCATTGCTAGCTGCATTTCTCTGAGTTCTCTATCTGAAACGGATACACAGGTTATGTATTAAACTGCAGAGCCTTTATATAATGGTTACTGTTCATGTACAGCCTAATGTAATGTTTACAAATGTTAGTCTGAATATTTTTAAGGCAGGGAATTTGTTGAAAAATTTCCTAAGATGCAGTGGAAGATATACCAATTATGTTTTACGGTGCCGCTAGGCTAATTTCTGTTGATGATAGAACATTAAATAGAAATAATGTCCAAATTCCTAACTATAAGCAACAATAACGTTATTATTTCTGTAAAATACACAGGCAAACAGAAAATATGGTTCTTAATTTGTACAGGTCATTCAGCATCGCAAAATTGGCCAAGTGTAATGCAGTACAAAACTAACCATAGAATTTTTAATTTCCAATTTCTATATAACGCTTTAATATTGACATTGCTTGTGATTTTTCAAACATTTTTGTTTGGCTCGTTTTTTATTAGCTGGATACACACGTAAAGATTTATCGAGTGATTTGAACAATTTATCGTTAGATTTACAGAATTGCACAAATATAACTGCTAGTTAAGGGAAAAAACTAATTTAAGAAATTTGCACGATAAATCTACGTAAATAATTTTGAGCGATAGTTTGTAGTCACAATATTAACATAACGATTAATTGGGCAGACAAATGTCACGGTCGACATTTGGCAATTTGACAATTAGTTGTCGACTGGTGCATGCCACATATATTTTTTATCAAACGTATTTATACGCAGAATGGCAAGTAAAGAATTCATCAGTGGCTTAATTGCACTATATAGAGATAAAACAAAGCAACCATGCACTGACTATTTACATTACACCTCATATTGCAAGCGAACGATCGGTTATATTTTTCGAAATTACGAAAGATCCCCGATCCCCGATAAATTGAACAAATTTAACCAAATTCAAGATATATCGCTCCAATAAAACTTTGCGTTAGTAGCTTGAGCGCGATTTATCTGCCAGAAATTTCTTAGCGATTTATCTAACGATCTGGTTTAATCGAGGGTTCAATAAACATTAACTCATCAAATTTAGTTAGGTATGGACTATACTTATAAAAAAAACCATATTTCTGTACATTTTTAGAATGTAAAGATTGTTCTGCATGTGACAACATCACATTTATATCTTGGCTAGGTGAACATTCTACTTTTTAATGCAATTAAATAAAACAGTAAATGTATAAAGTAGATCTGAGATATTGTGTCACTGATGATCGATGCTTAAGTAATCGCAGATATGTTTTGCCTTTCTTAACAGATGGCATCTTCACTGCTTCTCGTATTGTCATTGGCAGCTCAACAGTTGCCATTGTATCTTGAATCGAGCTTTTATACTACAGTAACCAATCAGTTGTCGATCACAACACGAGAAGTACTGAATATGCCATTTGTTAAGAATAGAGAAACATCTGCAAATAAGATTCAACCACAGCAGAACAGCCCTTAAAATCTACTTAATTTATCTTATCTTCACTCATCTGTAAAAGAATATTGATTATTGTCAACTGTACCTACTTAACTGCAAAGAAATATGGGAGAAAATAAAGTATTGTAATACATCATTAACTATAATTTTGAAAAATATTTCACTTTTTGATAAAAATGAATTTTCAATTTGGTAGCTTTTTAAACAAAATCATGTATTTATTTTCCTACAATTATTATTAATTATTCTTTACATTCAATGGAATTATTCTTGCTTGATCACATCACTTTAGATTAAAAAAAAAACCGGCTCTGAAAAGTTCAAGTTCCATGATATAATTTGATATAATACTCAGCTATTTGGAATATTTCTATATTGTCAGTCAATGCTAACAGTTAAATATTAATTAATTAAAAAACTACATATTAAATTTCTTTAGACATCCTAGCATACAATATGTTTGAAATTAACTTGCTTACCTCTACACCATGCTGGTTCAATTTTCTTTGTTGAATCATATTCAGGATCATCAGAATCATAGCAATCAAAAGTTGGCAATAACGGAGGTTTGGTTGCCATGTATACAGCCATAGACTGCTGCTGTGCTCTTTCCATCTTCTGTTTCAATGCCAACTTGGCCATTTCTCCCTGCTTGTCTAAAGCGACTTTCATTTCTGCATACTTCTTTTGTTCCGCCATCCTGATCACTTCCTCCTTTTCCTTAAGCAACTCGTTAGCTTTTTTTTTTGCCATCAGACGCTTCTTATCTGCTTCTTCCTTTTGTTTTAGCAACTTTTCCTCTCGCTCGGCCATGGCCTGTTTGAACTTTTCTTCTTTAATTCGATGTGCTTCTAAATATTTCTGTTTCTCTTTCTCTAAGATCTCCCTTTGTTGTTGCGCTTTTTGCTGTTTTTCCTCCCTTTTCCTTCTTTTTTCTTCTGTTTGTGCCTGAAGCAAGGCTTCTCTCTTCCTTAGAGCATCTCGTTCCTTTTCCTGCCTTCGTTTCTCCCTCTCTCTAAACTCTGCTTGCGAAGCTTTCAAAGCGCTTGCACTCTTTACTGATAAGATGCTTTCATTATTCGTGCAAGAGTCATTGCTGTAAATTGGATGTAGTTTATTAATTTTGGATGTACTGCACACCTTAGGAACAAATTTGTATGTTATAGGGGTAAGTGTTTTGATCTTCTCCTTTTCATAAGATTTTTTATTTTTTTCTTCGACAAGTTTTGTTTCAGTTTCTTCTTCATGTTCACTATTTTTTTTCTGGGTTTTCTTTTTCGTTCTTGTAACCCTTGTTGGGATACCACTAGACTCTGCACCAAGTCTTTCAAATGCTTCCACTTTTTTCTTAAGAGGGGTCTTTTCAAATGGACTAAATATTTGTTTAGTTCCTTTGTTGTTACCAGATTTTGGAGGAGTTTTTGGTATTTCATCTTTTTGTGGAGACTTACGAGATTGCTTTGTTTCTTTTGTAACCATTTTTGGGTTTTCTACTACTACAGTTGAATTTAAACCAGAAGCAATTACTTGCTCGTTACCACACTGTGAGTTTTTGGATGAAGCAATGTAAGTAGCATCTGCAGATTGAGGTTTACCCTGATTATTTTCTATCAAAGAAAGAGCATCCTCATATTCAGTTTGAATGGTACCATTACATTCTTGTTCGGTATTTGAGTCTGATTTAGACTTCTTGCTTTCTGCTTGATTAGATGGTTGCTCAATAGAATTTGATCTAGCTCTTTTTTTCTGTTTAGTTTTGGTTCGAGTGCTCCTTATTCCCGTATCTTCTTCATCGTGAAACTCTTGTTTTAATGCAACAGGTTCTGGTTTATTCTGTTTCCTCATTTTAGATCGCGTACTTCTTGTCTCTGTCTGAGTTTTAGTTTTTTCTATATCTGAATCTGTTTCAGTGTCCTTATCACTATCCGAAATATCTATTGTGGTGATGGTGGTGTTCTGAATTACTACATCTGAACCTTTAGTAATCCTTGTGTTTTCATGATCACTAATAACTGCATCCTTAGCATCTGCTTTTTTGGTTCTCGTCCTTGTAGATCTTTTTGGTAGATCAAGCTTTTCTGCCTTTATCTTCTTTTTTCTTGGCGGGAGCATTGTGGGAGCAGGCATTTCTTCGACTTCTCTCTTAATCTGTACATTTAAATTGCAATCTTCGATATTCTCTTGAATGTCAGATATTTTCTCTTTCTTAATGGTTAGCACTTCTGTTTGTGGTAAATTATTTTCAGTTATGTCGGCCAGGGCAGGTTTCCTCGACCGACCTCTCCGTTTATTCGATACAACTGCTGGTTCGACATTTTCTTTTCCAGCGTTTACTGTAAAATGTTCAGTTTAGTGTTTTCCAAAATTGTAAGCAATAGCTTACATTAAAAAAAATACATAAACAAGCAATACCTAACTACTTACTTGGTTTAAAAAAATTAACATTTTCTGTTTTAAGAAATAGGTCAATTTCTTTGAAATAATTGTCGCACTCCTGAAAAAAAAAAAAATAATATCACTACCACTACTGTATTATTGTATTCTCATCCTAAACTATTTCAGATGTGCTCCCAATATTATTTGTAAAGTTGTCAAGTTAATATTATTTAAAAATTTACTATCAGATCAGTTCTCACTCCCATACACTAATACACTAAATTTGCAAGACAGAGTCTCCTAAAAGTTGTACATTAATACATTATTTCCTCCTCTATAACTTCTGAACGATAAGAAGCACTATATTACAATTTTGGTGTAAATTGTTTTTTCAATAATGCTTACTTAAGCTACTGTATTCACTAGCTAATATTTGACCAGCTATTCTGGTTCAGTAAGACATTTCCCCACCGTTGTTATTTTAAATGTAGCACCCTCTAGTTTTTATTACGTATATTTGAAAGGCACTTTTTGTCTTAAAAGTATACTGATATAGAGGTTGATGTGTATAACACTAATAGTAAAGGAGATATATGACTTTCATATTAAAAAGTGTCGTACTAGTTCAATTTAGATATACAAGCATGCCATAAATTCAAGTCATGGAAGTCATGGTTCCATCAGATTTAGCACATGAAACCATTGAAAACCAGTAAAATCAACAAAACCTGCAGTGTGATATTGTCAGTATTGATAATATTGGTTAGCCATTTGGTTGAGCAATGACATGTATACAATAAATTATTGCCAAAATGTACTAGATATAGGTACACATTTGCTTTTCTACAATCCATTTTAGAGCATTATCTAATTTAGAATTTCACCACGCAAGTACCTAATCTAAAATGAGCAAAAACAAATTTTTACACGGAGAGGAATATCACAAAATTTGATGGCCTCACATAGGAAGTAAAGTAGGTGTTTAATCCCATGAGATATAAAAGCTTAATGGAAACCAAAGACAAAGAGCAAAATTGTCATATTGTGTCAAATTTATTTATTTATAGTTTTTATAAATATTCATCTTTTTTTTGTGTAAGCATGTTGTTTGTACCACTGCAGTAAAGTGTGTATATTTCCATTGCCAATATACCTACTCATAGCCACTTCAAGACTCATAAACAGGAATAAGATAATAGAGCTCAAAATAGGGAGTAAAAGATTGATCAAAACAATACAAAGTTGAGTTCAGTTTTACCATAGCAAGGGAGATGTGAGATGGTGTAAATTTTATTGATTTCTTTTTTCAATAAAAGTTGTGTCAATATCTTGTATACACTATAGGACTGCAGTGAGTTTAACTTTCATGTTTAACATAATTAACAATCAAGTCTAAGTCAAATCTAATCCAAGATAAGTCTAAGACTAATCTAATATAGAAAATATTATGATTCTTGATAAGCTAATTAATCCTCAAATCTCAATTTATAGGTAGGTACTTTTATGTATTTACAGCATTACGTATATTTAAAAATAATGGGTAGCAATGATTAATATGAACCTTGAAAACTGGATATAATAAATAAAGAATATCAGGCCAAAATCATACAACTTCCTAGTCTTATATGATTGTCTTGATCAATATAGTGGATGAACATACCTAGTTCTCCTTTCATAATTTTATTTGTAGAAAATATCAAGCAGATGAACACAATATAGGTATTATTAATCCAATTATATGAAATTTCTTTAAAATTTTAAATAGGAAAGAATGAAGAACAGAAGAACCTGAAGCAGGAAATTTGGTGAGAAGACATGTATTTTATTACTTGTAACTTGTAACAACAATTTGCATTAATAATTAGAGGCATATTTAATATAAACTAATTTTTATTTACTTTTCATGGAGCTCATAACTAAAAATTTAGAAATAATTAGTAAAATTAGGTTCTGAATACTAGCAATTAGTGTCCAATGCAACAAGGAACTGTAGTAAGCATATAAATTCTAAACAAAATCAAACTATACTGCAAAAATTCAAAATCTGATACGGATTAAACCATATGATTAAACTATGTAAACAAGAAAATGCGCAGACACTTACCTGTTTTATAATTTCAGTGCAATCATCAAATTTTCCTGTAAATTCTTTATTTTTCGTTAGTATATCTTGAAGGATTTCCATATTAAAACTTTTGTAATATGTTGTATAAAACCATAAACAACTCCACAAACCGTTTTTCAGGTTGGTTTTGATAATTGACGTTATTTCAAAATCAAAATGCCAAGCCAAGACTTCTACCAACATTCAAAACAAAAAAGTTAAATCAATATATGTAATCTATGGTTAAATCCATAAATGAATTAAAAATCTCTTTATAATCTGTGGAATTAAAGTTACCATAGACTGTATAAAATTGATAATTATTCTGTGGTTTGTGCCACGATCAGAATCTCAATTAATCTGTGACCATAGAAAGTGACGTATAGAATAGATATTTTGTGCTTTTATCTTTTATCCAAACATAAAATTTTATTTTTTATTTTATTTGTTTTAAGAAATATATATTATCAAGACATAAGTATATTTTCTATGATTTGTCTGCAGAAATGGATAGTAAATTCTCCGGTAATATTCAACTAGGTTTACTTACCTTGTACAATGAGACAGAAGGTACAATAGTTTTATACAACAGTAGAATATATTACTTAATAAGTCAATAATGCTTTAGCACAGATCTTATACACACCCATTTAAGAGTACCGGAATTACTTATACAAGACTATGAATCATGGCCTTTACAATTTTACAGAGATTATGTTTCAAAAAATTATCCTGTCTTAATCAAGGGAGTGGGACAAAAGTGGCCTGCTGTTCAAAAATGGAAACCACACTATTTTATGTAAGTGTTAATCAATTCATATTTTATTGTTGAAGCAACACCTCCTAAACGATAAGGTCGTATTGGTTGAAGGATAATTAACTCTTTTATGATTTCTATAGTTATTGAAAATTAAATTTATTTGTAGCATGTAGTCGTTTTCTTGCCTAGTTCAGCATTTTGAGACTTTACAAGCTATAAACGAGTAGGTAAAACGGAAATTGGCTATATATCTAATACAAGTTTACTGGCTTTCAACCCTTTTTCCAAAAATATTTCTGAAAAACTTCGATAAAATATCTACTCTTTTAACTGTTGTACTTACTAGTTTGAGCTGACAGTGCTAGCGGCATTATTGATTAAAAAAAAAAAAAAAAAAAAAAGGATCATCACAAGATAGCACATTCTACACAATTTTTATTAGCCTGTAACACAATTATTTAAAAAATTGACAGACTGAATGCCCACTATAAAGGGGCACTGTCTCATCTTTATGGTTGGCCAAAGTTTTTGCAGAACATACTATAAAATTTTATGTAAAACGGGATAACTACATAAAATGGTGCATTTCAATAATTTGGTTTGATAAAATATGCTTATATTGCCAACTGCTTGCCACTTTAATTTCATTGTGTGAAACATTTATAGCAAAAAAATTCATTAGGTATTCAGTAATTGATAAATTATTTAGTTTTCAACGTGTATGTTTAATGTTTTTTCCAGGCAAACAATACCAGAGAAACCAGTTACTGTAGCTATAACACCTAATGGTTATGCTGATGGTTTATCTTTTATAAATGGTGAGGAATGTTTCATAATGCCTGAAGAGGTAAATATGAAATTTAAAGATTTTCTACTCCTTCTTGAAGAACAAAAGTATGGTTTATAAATGCCATTATCTTAGTTTCCAAATCAAATGAATTATTTTTAGGAACAATTATATTTGCTACATTCAAAAACAAAATTCCAATCTCTCGCAAGATTTTACAGAATTACTACCCGATATTGATTGTGAAATAAGTTGGGCATCAAAGGCATTTGATAAAAAACCTGATGCTGTAAATTTTTGGATGGGTGATGAGAGAGCAATTACTAGTAGTAAGTATCAGTGGCTTCTTGCTTTCAAAGCAATTGCAATAAAAATTGAGATTAAAGGACTTACCTGTAAGGAATTTCTATCCTCAATTATACGAGTTGTTGCATCCATACGAGTTGATCATCCTCTAGTTGTGTTTCTAACACGACATTGCGCGCTAATTCGAAAGCAAAGTATCTGTTCTTGTCTACACCCTCCTGTACCCCCGTACATATCCCGTCATTATTTTCAGGTGCTGAAAGTAATTTAGATCGCCATTTAGGATTGTACTTACTACCTATCATGTAAAAAATGAGTGAAGGGCGGTGGTGGGTGGTGAGCTAATAAAGATGCAACAGCTCGTATAATTGAGGATTGAACTTCCTTACAGATTAAGTTGTTTAATCTCAAATCATACATCGCTGTTGCATCCTTATTAGATCACCCTATAGATGTTTATAGATTCAGCTATCTATATTATTTTGTGCTAGATAAAAATGAATAGAAATAGAAATATTTTATTAACAAAATAGTATATTATATTAACATACACATATATACATGCACACTATACGCACACAACATTCATAACTTTTTGTATGCCTACATAATAATTAATAACACTATAATAATAATCTGCAAGTGTGTGGACTAATACTAACAATTTTATACATAAACATTACAAAGTATCTTTGCAAACTATAATTTTTTGTGAGACACATTCTATATTTTTTACCAGCCTATTGTGAAAACTTGCAACTTAGTAGACCAGTCAACGAACCACACATATGAATCACTAGAAACATGATGGAACACGTACAGGAGAGTGAGGACAAGGACAGAGATACTTTGCTTTCGAATTAGCGCGCGAAGTTATGTTTGAAACACAACTACAGGGTGATAGGATGCATCAGCGATGCATAATTGATTTTTAAGCACTTTTATCAAAATTAATAAATTGAGTAAATTATTAAATTATTTTTTACTTACTTTCTAAATCCTCACATTTTTATTATTTTTTCTTAGTCACAATTACTTTGCATATTTATGCATTTACATATTAGGTTTGTTCCTGTAGGAGTCCAAAACTGTCAAAAGCATGCGCATTACAAATCTAAGCGTTCCAACAAGAGTCGAACGACAGATCAGGATTTCTTGTCCTCTGTTCCAGCTTGAGTCAGGGCAGTTTGCTGATAGTTTGAAAAGTTCACTGATTCTTCGGAAACTCATAGTCCGGTGCATGCGCAATGCACATTAACCAAAACCATTTATCAACTTTAACCTCAATTATTGTACGTTGCCTATTATTAATTTTATAACTCAACAAACAATAACTATTTGTTCAGAAATGGATGATATTCCTCCATAATTGATAGGTTAAAAAATTATTAGGTTATTGTTTATTGTTCTCTTCTTCCTCTGCTATTAAGTTCTCTAAAAATCCGGTGTTCCAGCAAAAATCAGAAACTAATCTAAGATCAGACATGCGCATTAAATAACAATCCCTGACTGTCATGAATTTATCAGAGATTCTATGCAGGAACAAACCTAGTATAAATACCTAGTACTTTTTAAAAGTCCCTGTGAAAATGGTGCTAGTATAACATAACCTATAAGCTTATCTTTTTGTTGCCTTTTCTGATAAGGAAATCAAGAATACATTATATTCCTTAAAAAATGTTGTCTTTATTATTGGCAAAATGTTGGAAAGACTACATCTGGAGTATAAGAAAACGATTGAGGCAAAATGTATGCCACATGTAGTTTCCTCACCTAGAATAGTGAAACATTCGACCAAATATATGATCGAAGAGTGGAATGCTTGATCAACAACACCTTTAATTTTTTCATACCTAGACTTAAATCGTGTATTAAAGTAATTTTGAAACAACAATAAAATTTATATTGAATATTTCAACCTAAATAAAAAATTTATCATAAATGAACAGAATGTTGATAGGTTATTTTCTGAATTTAGTTTAAAAATCAAAATATAAAATATTTTATTTTTCGCTTTTAAAGTACATTCTGCACTTAACAAGTGTTTTACCATGCTAGGTGCATTGTGCATATACTTCTGACTGTAGAAAATGCAACTGATATAACATGGAACACCTACAGAATGCAAACATAAATCCAAGTCATGACGTGAATTTATGTCCCTTTTGGTAATTTTTGAATAAAATTAAAAAATTTGATAATTTTTGATAAAATAACCAAAAGTCCCTTTTGGTAATTTTTGTAGTCACTCAAAATTTTTATAAATGACCGCCAACACCAATAAGTAGTAAACATAATAAAGGTATATATTTTTTTAGTGCATAAGGATCCATATGAAAACATATACTGCGTGATAGATGGTTACAAGGATTTTATATTAATACCACCAACAGATTTACCATATGTTCCTTATCAAGAGTACCCAGTAAAAAAATATAAGAACGTAACCTCCACAAATTTTGAAGTAGAGTCAGAAACTGGTAACGATAACATTATGTGGGTAGCTATAGACCCTCTCAATAAAAAGTCGTTAGATTTGTATCCAGATTTTGAAAAGGCACATATTTACAATGTCAGAGTAAATAAGGGAGACATGTTATATTTGCCTAGTTTGTGGTTTCATCATGTTCGCCAAAGTCATAAATGTATCGCTGTGAATTACTGGTATGACATGGATTTTGATATTAAATATTGTTATTATAAAATGTTAGAAAGTTTATGTACAAGTAAATAAAATAAAATGTTATCACTATTTTAAAACATTTTACTTTTTGGTGTGTTTCTCACCACTACTAACAGTTATGAAATGTTTCACTGTACCAAGTTCTATTTTTTCCTTATTTGATGCAATATAAACGGTTGTTTTACCCAAATGGCTGACCAATCAGAAGATATTTTATGGCGTTCAGAAATTAAGTAACTAAAAATTACTTCATGTCATAAAAAAAATATTCATGTCAGTGTCACATCAAAAGTATCAGTAATATTCATGTTTTCATTCATTAACAAAATCGTAAGAGTGTTACCACTTTCTAAAAAGAATCAGATTTTCTACAAATGGCTCTTTCAATTCAAGATAAAGAAGCAGATTTGTTATATTGCAACTAGAAAGTTTTTGAAACCTTTCGCATATATAATTCCTTGTGGTACAATTTTACCAAAATCTATGGTAGCCACTCAAATTTCACAGTATGACGTAGAAGAAAATATTGCCCAGCTGATGACTTTAGCTCGTATTGCTCTAGAAAAAGGCGATGTCGAAAGAGCAGAAGCAATTTTAGAGATGGGAATCAAGATATGTGACGAGTATCAAGCATACGTTGCAATGCCTTACATGTACGACATTTTAGCATCAATATCTATTGCCACAGGTAAAATAAAAAAAGCTGAAAACTTATTAGTACAAGTTATAGAGAAAATGGTTCAGTTAGGAATACGAGACAGTGACAGTCAGATTGTGGATTTTAAACTGCGCTTAGCACGAATTTATAGTTCATATGATGAAAATGAATTAGCAGAAATTGGATTTAGGAAGTGTTTAGTAGTGCAAGAAGCAAAAATTTTAGAAGGCGATACATCTACCAAAACCGGAATGTTGTACATTAACATTCTATTTTGGTATGGCTTGCATAAAATAAAAAATTCCAACTACAACAGAGCTAAACAGCTAATTGATTCTGCTTATAATTATTCAATGAAAATTAGAGGACTGACTCCTTATCAGGAAATGGTCATTTTATATACGCTAGCAGATTTAAATCTTCAACTTGAAGATTACGACATTGCTCTCCAAAATATTCAGAGTGCTATTCTCTTGGGGAAAGGCATAGGCAGCTTGGATTTACCCAGGTGTTACTTGAAATTAGGCAAAATATATATAAAACTAGGATCAAATGATGTAGCTAAGCACTGGTTGGATGAAGCTTATAAATTAGCACAACTTTTTAATGATACCGAAGTTTTTGAGGAAGTAGAAATAATTTTGTCAGAATTTCCAGAAAAGAACAAGTTTGTTTAAATATATTGAAATAGTAAAAATAAAAATTGATTTATTTAAAAGAAAACATAAAAATTAGGTAACTTATATTTTTTTAGAGTTTCAGTTATAATCAATAACAACTTTTCCTCTTAAATGCCCTTCCGACACAGCTTTTAATCCATCGGGTAAATTTTCAAATTTGAATGTTTTATAGACAACTGGTTTTATCTGAAAAAAAAAGTGAAAATTTTATTTAAATGCATATATTCTACAGCAGTTTTCCCCAAGTTTCGCAGAAAAATTCTTGACTTCAAAATGTACTCTAAAATTCTGGCTCGATATGGTGTGCCAAACTAGAACCAGAATATGTGATAACTATGTATGTAGCAATTTGGACCCATAATAAAGTCAAGTCTATTTTTGCTCAGCTTCTTGAACATATAGTATGGTTTAAATTTCAGTCAGTCACTTTGAACAACACCTTATAAATATAAATATATATACATTCTAGTTACCTTTCCCGACTGTATTAGTTTATCAATGAACTCAAAGCCTTTGCCTGATGGAACGAAAAAACCCCATTTTACAGTACCTCCAACATGACGACTTAAGTTAGCCTCTAACAAATTGTTCACACTGTAAACTAAGCCTGCAAAAAGTCCATACTTATCCGTGTTTACCAATAATGGTGAATTAAGTGTGATGTATGTATCATACTGCCAGCTTTTAGGTACATTTTGGTACCCAATTTTAGCCCCATCTAATATAATGTGATATCTGTAAAGGAATTTAAGAAGTCCATGTTGAACTGTTTGAGATAGCAAAATATACCTGCCTTCTTGTTCCACCTGCTTAATAAAATCTTGGTCCTTATAGTCAAATATCTGGTCAGCACCTAAACTTTGCACCATTGGGATAGCATCTGCTGAACAAGTAGCAAAAACCTAAGATCATTTTGTATTAACTAATACTAATTAAAATACTAAATATACTTGGTCACTAACTACTAATACCTTTAACATCCCTATTAAGAAATGATTATGTGAATGTGATTTATTATGTGAATTATTCATGCTAAATTTAGGGAAAAAGTTATAGACAAATACAATGAAAAAACAGGTATATCAAATTAGATAGTCAGTTGGTGTAATTGTTACACTATTTATATCTGTCTTCGAAAAAACAAAGTTATGAGACAATTAAAAACTGTTTATATCACAGTCCGTATACTATAAATCCGTGTATTTTGTAGTATACGGACTGTGTATTTATATTGCTTAAAAAACATTATTAGGCTACCAACTTAAGGCCTTGAAATTGTTTAACAGTTTCTAGTAACATGGTACAATATTTAAAAATTTAGTAGTTATCAATAATACTTTTGACCAAGTGACGGGCTTGAACAAAATTAGTTAATTTTCATACCTGACAACCCTGAGATTTAAGTAACTGTATGGCTGAGCATCCTACACCTCCAGATGCCCCCAAAACTAAAACTCTCTTGCCTTTAATTTGATTTGATATTAAATTTCCAAAAAGAAATAATGCACTCCAAGCTGTCATTGTAGTATATACTAAAGATGTGCTCTCTATATGACTCAAATGTTTAGGCTTTGACAATAACTGAAATAGAATAGGAAATAATATGGTCCATGTCTAAAAGTAAACTTGGGGACTACCATACACAACATTTTTCCGTTATTACAGTTTCAGTAAAACTTCCCCGTTTATAAATAGGTATAAAACCATAAACTTCATCTCCAATATTAATTCGATTACCAACCCCATGTCCTTTAGCAATTACTGTACCTGAAAAGTCCCTTCCTAATGTTAAGGGGAATTCCAATTCAAAATTTCGTTGAATTTGAAATAAAGCTCGTCCGTATCCACCTAAATGCATTGTAATGATTAGTATCACAGATAATAAAAGAACAAGATTAGTATTATTAGTATTATCAAATATATCTATATAATTTATTTACCCAACATATATAAATCAATTGGATTAACAGAAGCAGCTCGAACTTCTACTAAAACATCATTTGGGCTTTTAATGACTGGTAAGCGACATGTATTAAGTTGCAGTTCATTTAAGTCTCCATATGAATGAATCTGCCATGATTTAATTTGGAAATTCTCTTTAGAAACTACTTCATTTTTGGATAAATTAGTCCTGAAAAGAGAAAATGCTCTTTTCAACATTGTTTTGTAATTTGATTTTTTGTTTCTGTTTTGCGATTTTTTGATTATAATCACAGAATTATACACCATAATTCTGTAACAGAATCATTATAGACATAGATTAATTACAAATTATAGATTCACAAAACAGAAAAAGAGATTAATTCACAAAATATTTTTTTCTTCTTCTTGCTTTTTTGTTGGCCTTCGTCCAGTGAACATTTAGCCAGAGCACAGAATATCTATAAAGTGTTTGGATTTTGACTTTTCTGTAGTATTTACTTCTGTGGTATATTCTATTCCACCTCTCTTGATAGTATATATACATCAGAGTAATAAATAAAGGGGAGACCGCATTCCCTATTTCAAAGCATGATGTAAACATGTAACCTCAACCTACTGGATGTTGATAAACAAACAATACATAATGAACACACGTTGGTCCCTGATCGTATCAGCGTAGTGGTGTATCAAGCTATATCACGGAAATGCTTACAATATACATAATTATATACAAAAGTTAAGTTCAAAAACACAGTTTAAGAACACATAAAACACTCGGCTTCACCAATTTTTGATTTCAAAATAATGGCGTTACTTGCTATATTAGGTTAATACCAGGCAATGTTGCCACTTCCGGCGCTTAATATCGCTAGAAATTTCAATAATGTATTGATGGATATGGAGAGCCTATAATTATAACACAAGTCACAAAAAAATAGTGGGTAGCCTTAAACATATTACAATGTAACTAATTTGTAATTGATTGAGGTCAAGAATGTGGTAGATCTATACATGTTAATCAATGAAAATGATGACGGCTGTACCTAGCTATAAAACTAAAAAAGTAACTTCGGCATCAATGTCAAGGACGTTGCAGGGACCGATGTTTGTAAATACATTTACCTCAAGGCTTCACTTTAGAATGTAAATAACGGTCTCCCCTTTATTTATTACTCTGATATATATACAGAGAGTTCCAGAATGATTGCCTGGTACGCTATCCGGAATGAATATTTACATTTGATAAAATTACTTTCTTTTTAACTGTCAATTTGAGAATTTTCATATTTGACAGCATTTGACGTTTGACTCAGTCATATACATAGATATTCTGTGGTCATATATGACTCAGGGGCGTTTAGCATTTTTAGCACCAGTAAATTCCCTTGCCTGCGCTCATGATTCTAGTGTAGATACCAAAAATAGAAAGGCGGCACATTAAAAATCATTATGAAGCGACACGGACAATCATTCTGGAACTTTCAAGAGAAGGAGGCGACAAGCCTCAATAAACTTTAAGAATGTGGCAACCCTGATTACGAATCATTCTAAAAATAAAACATGAGTGACGAGACGAGACGTCACGACGTCACCATCACATTTCACATATCACATCACATCCAAATGACAGAATTATAAAAAGTGAGGAGTTGCTTGGTTGCTAGGAATATATTCTGTGCTGGGAATGTTTTGAAAATAAGTGAAACAAATATTGGGCTAATCAAATTTTACAAATATTGTAAGACTATAATGGCTCGAGATGATAAGTTATTTTTTCATAAAACTGTACAACACTTGGCGCGATCTTTGGGAAACTTAAAAAATACACCATGGGAGAAGGTAAGTTATTTTATATTTTGATATATATCCATTCAAATAGGTACATATATGTATATAATATATAGGTATATGTACATAGTTCAGTAAAATGCCAAGTACTTTGCCCTATGTTATTACTGGTTATTATGATGCTTTTAGGTCCAAACTTTGTACTCTTTATGTCCTTCAGATGTACAAAATGGTACACTATTAATTAATTGTCGACAACAAGATGCTGTTATTGCACTGGGAATATATTTTTTGGAGTCTGGTTTGCAACACAAGAATAAAATTTTACCATACTTGTTACGATTAGCTAAATTATTAGAAAAAGCACATTGGCAGGATGAAATTAAATTTAATCCTACCGACCGTAAGTATTTGAATTTTTATAAATATCAATAAGATTTTAGATCTCCCTCAAAAAATTCATCCTCATTATTTCAATTGCGAGAGATGAATATTGTATTACATTGTTTTAATTCATTATTGGTAGGTAGGTACATTTTTGAAAAAGTGGTTGGTAGTAATTTCTAGATTGTTAATTGCTATATATGTAAAGTATAGGAAATATTTCATTGATGACTAATTTCAGGTATACCTATAGCAGAAAAATTTAGCTTCTGTCTGCATACTCTTCTTAGTGATATAGCAGTACGATGTGAAAACTCTAGGAAAGAAATTATCAACACTCAAGTAGAATGCATGATATCATTAACTAACCAGGTTATAAAAATGCAAGAGCCAAACAAGAGAAACAGCGCTGCAAAGCTATTTTTATGTAAAACTACGTTGCCTGTACTTATAGGTTTAGCCAGGTCAATGGGCAGGTTTTGTTCAGGTGATCCACCTTTAATTTGTAGATTGTTTCCCAAGCCAGAACCCCCACTGAGCCAAGCTGCTGCCATTGATCAAAATGCATATAAAAGAAGTTTTAGCAGCTTCAGAAATATTATACCAAGGAGTTTATCTGGAAATTTGCATGCAGCTGTTGATATTTTGGCAGTCACGACGGTATGTTCTATATTTTTTTATCTAAGACTACTGTTAATTCTCTATCTCAATAAAATATAGGCACATTGATCATATTTTAGGGAGGATATGACACAACAGATATAGCATACAACTCTAATTCATTAAAACGAGGTGGTTCAATATACTACAATGCAGGAGGTTATGACCCGAAAACATATTTCTTTTCAAAATTTGGTTCAAGTTTCAACCAGTTTCCTCACTTGAGAATTAATGACCCAAATGATAAAAAACATCAAATAATATTTCCTCAGAAGCATTTACATGTTATACTTACATTAAGTAAGAAGCTTCTAACGAAAGATATGCTTAATATCTTGGATGAGCAATCCATGGAGATTTATTCAACGGGAAAGATACTGATTTTTCCATATAAGACTTTTTCCGAAACTATAAATTTGGTGATGGTGACACTTATGAGAGAATTGTTGCAGCCTCAGAAGGACTTACCTGTGCCATTTACAAAAGATGTTCAAGAATTCGTTAAAGGTAAGCAAGAACTTTAACCCTAATAAATTAATTTGTGATGCTGTTTTAATATTTCAGGGTTGTATCTGAATGGTCAGACTGAATTGCAAAGTAAAAATCATGATGCTAGTGAAAAAGAAGATAGAGAGAGTAATTTTGCATTAGTAAATAAATTTAAAATTAATGTTATGGCAAATGCAGCCTGTGTTGATCTTTTAGTTTGGGCAATTGGAGATGAAACAGGTATTTATATATATAAAAAAAGTTTAGTTATTAATTTCTACACTGCCATCTTTACATAAAGATAATGCTTAATAACAGGAATGAACATTTTCTAATTCAGAAAACCAAATTGTTAAAATATTGAGTTTTAAATAGTAAACTGTGATTTTTAAATATTTAATAATTGGCATAGAAAATTTAAATAAAATTGTTATTGTTATTTACAAAATATATACACAGTCATTATATTCTTTAAAAAATATAGTTGCAACATATTAATAATTGTCTTCTTTGATTTCTTGTTGCAGTTGATTCTGAGTATAACTTTTCAACATTGGTTCACTTTTTAATAATTGTGATAGGTGATAGAACAGATTTGTGTTCCCTTGTTTTATACAATCATATTAATAATAACACTTTTTTAACATCACTTTTGTTGTTTTTTTTATAGTGTGATTTGGATTTGGGTTTAGTTATTTAGATTTAACACACACATAATAAACCTTGTACATTGTAATGAATTATTAACAACTCTTTTCTTTACGTTGTGATAATTACTCATTTAGTACTTCTACATGGTAAGATTATTTAATTTAAAAGTACCTACTAATAATCATACTACCCCATACTGAACTAATATCTAGATAAAAATTAGGTGTTCATTTGTATAGCTTTTCATTTTAAATAAAATTGACCTATACATTTTATCGATTTACTTAATGTGGCTTTAAAAAATTCAGTATATTTTTATAAGATATACAATTTTAACCCTTTCACTTCCCAAAGCTTAAAATATAAGTACTGTATTACAATTATTTGCTTGGATAATTAGATGCATTTTGGAACGGCCTGGTTGTGAAAATTCCTCTTTTCTCTTAAACTATAAACCCAGCCCAACACCATTCAGAACAGAATTAGGCAACATTTAATATAATAACGGATATTACATTTTTCTTTATAAATATTTTGAAATTAAAATTATGATTATGACTATGTCATGAAAGTACTTTACACAAAACGAGCTTAAAGGAATTTTAACAGAAAGCAAAAAGCTCTAAACACGTATGTATACTTACAGGCAGAAAATTTCTCTGTCCCTGAAGGTGTATTTAAATCAGAGCGAACAGAAGCGAATGAACGAATTCGTTTGGTTAAGCTTGCGTAATTTGTAGGGAGAACAAAACGGGAGCGAACAAACTCTTCCGTGTTTCTGCATATATTAGGGCGAACAGAGATGAATGAACGAATTCGTTCGCTCGCTTCTGTTCGCTCTAATTTAAATGCACCTTAATATGTGTTTTTCTTTAAGTGTAATGTGCTGTGAAAAGGTTAGAAATCAAGTTATCTATACAAAATATATTTTTGTTTTATTCAGGCTGTTTCAAGTAATTGCAGCCTTATTTACTATATATTACTACTAATTTTATATATGATCATAGGTGCCGATAGCTTATGTGGTAGATTGACGGAAAAAATTAATTCTAATCATGGATATAGATTGGTGCTGGCACACATGCCATTGTTAATGGTGTGTTTGGAGGGTTTAGGAAAACTTGCACAGAAATTTCCCAATATAGCCTCAACATCTATTTACTGTTTAAGAGATTTCCTTATCACACCATCCCCTATTTTATCAAAATTACATCGGCAGGCTAATGAAAAAGGAAATAAACAACATATAAAAATTACAGGTAAATGTATATTTATGGATGATAAAATTTTAAGGGGAATTATAATTCTAAATGCTTGCCTAAAATTGTTTCATACTGTAGCTTTCTGTATATTATGCAGCGAGACCTCAAGAAGGTCAGTAAATATTTATATAGAAGTACATTTATGTAACCTCACATGATCATGACAGTGACTAGAGCTGGAATATTGTGATAGAAGTTGCCATGTGAAATGGTACGAGGGATCACTTAGCCAATTGTAGGGCAACAGCGACGTATTAATTGATCCATATAGATCTCTGTGAGTGAACGTCAGTGTAATTTATTTACAATACATATGGGTTTTTAAGTCTTTTCAATTACATTTAATTTTGTTAATTATTTCTTGCCCTAGTTAACATTTGAGAATGCCACTAAAATTTATCGAAAGTTCCTGCACTTGTATTGACATCAATTATCTATGTGAATACTGACCAGTAAGGGTATATTTTCATTCAAATACGGCACAGATTTTATTTTATTTCTCTGTTGGAAGAAATATTTAATAACTTCTATCTACCATTAACCGCAGAAAATATGTTAGAATATATGCAGAAAAAAATTTGATCTAAATGTGTATACAGCACACATTCATGGTACACCCCCTCTTCCTCCTTATTATTTTTTTTTTGTACAAATTTCAAATTTAGAATGGCGGAAGTACATTTGAAGGTCACTATTTGACATAAAAATTACCTTTTTTCTGCATCGAGTTTCATGGGAAGTAATACCAACTCTATATTTTTATATAGAAATCCCTATATGTATATGTTTTTATATTTTTGAAATCTACGTAATTTTCTGAATCCAACGATATAACATATGGTAAAGATTATTTGTTATTACCAGTTACAGTAATTTGACAAGGTATGATAGTGTTTCTTCTTTAGCATATGGAAGTGAGTTAAAGGCAGAAGCTACTAAAAATGTCTCGCCAATCCAATCAGCTTTTGAAAAATTAAGGGATGCAGCCATTGAGAACCTCTGTCACGCTTTGGAAGCAGCACACGCCTTAGACCCCGATTGTGTTAGGGCTCTTGTGGCTTCTGTATCGAATCGACTCTTTACTGCAGAAAAAAGTGACAGGTTCGATTAGTGGTTATTAAAATGTTCTGTATGCGCCTTATTTTAATTTTTGTTTTATAGTGAATCGACTTTAATTTCTACAAATATCGTTATAATGTTGGGTCATGTGGCAATTTCCATGAAGGGTACTCCCAAAACTACAGATACTATTTTGCAGTTCTTTCAACAAAGGTTTTGTAGAGTACCTTCTGCTTTGGATACTCTTATAGTTGATCAGCTTGGTTGTATGATTATAGCTCAATGTGAACCCCACGTGTATGAAGTTGTGATGAAAATGTTCACTATGATTACCGTTGAAAGTGGAAGCGCAGCTTATGGAAATACCACTGACAGAGCACAGTACAGGTAAATAAATAAAAACTAGAAACTAGTTGCAAATAAACTTTTCCTAATTTTTAATAACTTGGAAAATGTCAACTTTACGTCCATGGAATGTCCATTCTTTAGCCATTTTGAAATCATAGCAACATATGATATTCAAAATTGATTCCACTGTTCTAGTTAATTTTTCCAGAATCATAAAGTTCCAGTTCATATATAGTGGAAACTTCATTAATCTGAAAAGTTTGAACGTAATCTGGGTAGATTAGTCCATCAGGTCATGATATTAGCCTGTCATATCCATGATTATAAAACAAGAAGGTTATGCATTGAGCTTGGTTTTAAATGAAGTGTGGTTAAAATGTATCATGCACGGGTCAGTTTGTATAATGGCCACTAACAGCATTCAGAAGTAAAATTGAAAAAGTATTTATAATTAAGTATCTCTCTGTAATTATGAATTGTGAATTGTGACCACATACATAAAAATACTATTCCACTTATGGACTATATGTGCCTATTGTAAATCTTTACAATAAAAGGTTGCACCTTCCATCCGAAGATGCTGTCATTTTTATACTAGTCAAGTGTCAAAGTTGTCTGTCACTTTGGTGTACATTTGAGGTTATTGCATTATTAATTATATCCCACTTTATTCGGAACTGTTAAAATACCCGCAGACTTCTATCAGAGAACTCTACTATTACTATCCACAGTTAAATTATTTAAATAATTATATAACTAAATTATTCTTAACCACATATTAATTTTTAGACATGTGTCGAGAGCAGTCATGAATGCTCTGGCTAATATTGCTGATAACATACAAGGTGAACAACAAATGAATGAGTTACTAGGGCGATTGCTAGAGTTATTTGTCCAATTAGGTCTTGAGGGAAAAAGAGCTAGTGACAAGACACCAGGTAATAGTTATGTATTATATTTGACATATAAGCAGCATTTTAAGACACAAAGTAATCTAGAAGACTGTATATCTCTTAATGGTTGTTTTATATATATACAGGTGCTTTAAAAGCTTCAAGTTCAGCTGGAAATCTAGGTGTTCTAATACCAGTCATTGCAGTTCTATTAAGACGTTTGCCCCCAATAAAAAATCCAAAACCTCGAATTCACAAATTATTTAGGGACTTTTGGTTGTATTGTGTTATTATGGGATTCACAGCCTCTGCATCAGGTATATACACCTAAAACTCTGCTAGAAAGAGTGTTCATGTTTCTACTGACCTCTATTTCTTTAGGATTGTGGCCACAGGAATGGTACGAAGGTGTTAAAGAAATTGCCGTTAAATCTCCCGCCTTAGTATCTCCTACATCAAGCCGATCGGAGATGCGGGAACTCCAGTATACAAGTGCAGTGAGAAATGAGAGTGTCTCGGTTAACGAATTGCAAGAATTAAGGACCCAAATTTTGGACTTGCTTAAACATCCGACTGATATCACTGCTTATGTTAATAAGTTGTCATTTGCACAATGTACTTTTCTCCTGAGTGTGTATTGGGTTGAAACATTGAGGTAATAGTTATTTACATAGAAAGTTCTTTTTAAATAATGATGATAAATTATTATTATTATTATTATTACTTTATGAAAAAAAATTAATATTTTTATGTTTTGTATTTTTAGAGTTGAACACTCAGGTGAACCTAGTCTAGTACCTATAATATCCGATTACTTAAGTGACTCGGCACTACAGAAAGATAAAGCTGGCATGTGGAATTGTGTTTCTTCTGTTAGTGAAAGGGTTTTTGAGAAATTCTTAGAGGTTATGAAAAATAAACCAAAAGATGAGGCTAGAGAGTCAGATTTGGAGGAACATGCCCAATTTCTATTGGTCAATTTTAATCATCAGCACAAGCAAATTAGAAGAGTGTCCGATAAGTTTTTAGTAAGCTTAGTGGACAAGTTTCCACATTTGTTATGGAGTCGCAGGTACGGTTAAAAGTTTAACAATACAACGTTAATTTTGGTTTTGCCTTGATAGTTTGGCGAGTTGTAAGTTTTTATGTATTAACTTATTATCGTCAAAATAATTTTATCATATTTAAATTTTACATTATATTTAAAAAATCTCAGTTGCAACTAAAGCTTTGAACAAAATTATTTAAATTACCTACTGATATGTTAATTATAATAAATAAGTCTTGTACAGGGATATCAAAAATTATCTTGGTCAAGGGTGGTTGTGGAATGTAAAACGTGTGTCTTACTTTAAATTTTTGAATATGTTTTGTTGTGTCAGAATCCGTCAAGTCATTGTGCTGAAATTTTCTAATCCAGTTTTTGAATCATGCCTCTTACCACACAGCACAAAATTTTCATGATTGAAGCCTATTTTCGAACGGGTGCGCTAGTTAATGGAAATTGGCAATACAGTCAATTGTCCAAACACGTTTGTGTTTGGACAATTTTCAAGAGCAGTTCCCAAATGTGGCAATATTACCGGACAATTTTTATGCGTGCCTTACAAATTGTGTTGAAGTGTTTCACGAAACTGGTTGTGTGACTCATAAAAAAGGTGCTGGTAGACCAAGAGTTCGTACAGAAGAAGTTGTCAATGACGTTCGTCAACGTATGGAAGAGGAGCCTGCAAAACCTTTGAAACGTCTTTCTCAGGAAATTGGACTTTCTTCTGGAACATGTCATAAGATTTTAAAGAAAGACTTGAACATGCATCCATATAAGATGCAAGCACATCAAGCTCTTCTGCCCGCAGACCACCCCAGACGCCTTGCTTACTGCCATTGGTTTGTCAATAATTTAATGAATGACGATCTTCTGGACTTAACTTTTTTTTCTGACGAAGCGTGGTTCCACCTTTCGGGATACATCAATTCTCAAAATATGCGAATGTGGAGCAATGATAACCCTCATGTTTTTACTGAATCGCCACTACATGCTCAAAAAATTGGTGTTTGGATGTCAGTTTCTCGCAGAAGAATAATTGGGCCAATTTTTTTCGATTTCACCGTCAACGCAGAAAGGTACAGACACAACTTTTTGGCTGAATTTGTGCAACAGTTAAACGATGATGAACTTTGGTACGTTTATTTCCAGCATGACGGTGCAACAGCACATACTACACGAGAAAATATTGCTTTCCTCCGCGAGTTTTTTGATGACCGGCTGATAAGTTTGTATACAGAAGTTGAGTTTCCTCCGAGATCACCTTGTTTGACAATTATGGACTATTTTATATTTCCTTTCTTAAAAAACAAGATTTTCGCAACTCCGGTAAATAATTTGCAAGAACTGCAACAAAGAATTGTTCAGCAATGTGCAACCATAACGCCAGAAATGCTGCAAAACGCTTTTCACAGCATGAGGAGGCGCGTCAACTTGTGCATCGAACAAAATGGGGGACATTTCCAACAATTACTGTAATTTAGTTTTTCTTGTTACAAACCGTTATTTCATAATTTGTAGTTCATTATTGTTTTACAACTGAAATAAATAGGTGTAAAATTTGTAGGTTATTGATGATGTCAGTGTGACAGTGACATAATTATTTCAAATTTAAAGTAAGACAAACGTTTTACATTCCACAACCACCCTTGACCAAGATAATTTTTGATATCCCGGTATGATTAAATTGGACTGGTGATACAGCAGTAACTGGGAAGGACATTTATACTTTGTATATTTTTTCTGCATTATATTGTCTCGTAATTGCTGTTTTTTGTTTTTTTTTTTTTAATCTAGTATTAAACATTTAAAATTATTCAGTATAGTATTTCATTGTAAAACTGAATATGTGAAATCCTTGTATAAAATGCCATATATGATTTCTATTATAAATATGTTGAAGTTTGGCTTGTTTTAGGGAACATATTTCCTTGTATATATATATTCGTTCGCATCATTGCGCTATAAAAATTTTATTCTGTAACACTGAAAATTCTGTAAAAAACATATCAAATAATTTTGATTCTAAACAAACAAAATAAAAATACATTTTCACTATACTAATAAAATGTCTCCTGCTGATGTCTCAATCGAGATTACATTACTCAAACACATACCCATTAAAATAATTTTATGTTTAAGGGTTTTATGGACTATGCTGGATATTTTACAAGTTCTTTCGTATTCTCTACAAATTGATCCCAATCAAGAAACACCTACTTTAAGAATTTCACAGACGCCCTATACCATTCAATTAATGGATACACTAGAAGCCAGAGAGGTGGAATAACTGAGAATAATATTAATATAATACATAATTCCTTTTTATTTTTTTAGACTACCATTAAAGATTTTGCTGCAAACTCTGAACGTCTTATAAAGGAAGCAATGAAGTGGGCCCCACAGTGGACTTGTTCCCATATTTTAGAATACATTAATCAAATACCAGCTTCAAATATGTGGTATCATTCAGGTTTATCAATGGGTATCGAGTCTATTTTGCAATGGGGTCCATTAAATATGTATAGTGTACCATTAAGTTCTAGCATGCTGGAGAAGAGACCAAAATGTGTTAAAAGTGATTCATCTAGACTTATGTCATCTTTATCTATGAGATCTAAATATATTGGTGTGGTGAGTAATCGAATATAAGGTTGTATTTTTATTGAGTAAGAGTTTGACCTGACTAGGGAATCCAGATTTCGGGATCGGGATTATTTTTCGGGATTTCGGGATAAACTATTCTGATCCCGGGATCCCGAGACGAAATCCCGAAAAATCGGGATTTTTTATTTTGAACAAAATTTCAACTTTATTTGCTTTTTATAAAAAAGAATAAAGCAAATGGAGAGGATTTTTCATATTAACAAAGCGATAAACATGAAAAATCTTTTGAGTAGGTCATAAAATGGAAATGGCATGCCTTACTTTGACAGATAGATAATGATTTAAGTAAATATGACAGTATTAACAATTGTATTTGTCGACTAAGACAAACGAACATTTTTTATGACCTATTTAGAATATTTTTAGGTTTATCACTTTATATAGATACTATGCAAACACAATAATTATTATTATTTGCAAATAAAATATATTATAAAACAAGTAAAACAGTAACATAAACTAAACTCTAGAAAATGGGCATAACATACAACATCCCCGGTCCCGGGCTCACTCGACGTTGTAAATACGGTATTTGTAAAGAGCACAGGTGTAGCCTTTCTGACACCAGAAGCCCGAGTGCCGACACAATGCAAAACAACGTAAAAAATTTAGGAAGTCAGCCTTCGTAAAGTTCGTGTATTTTCGGGATCCCGTCATCGGTATATTGAGCGGGATCCCGGGATTTCGGGATCCCGGGATCTCGGGATTGGGTTCCCTAGACCTGACGTTAACTGACTGTATATGCACAGTATTTTCTTAAAGTTCAGCACTAGCATTATCACTAGGGTTGGCCAAATGTGCCGCAGTACATAGCATCATAATAATGGTAATAAAAGAAATTTTAAGTAGTAATAAAAGCAATAAACTGTAAGAATCTGCTGTGGTGGTTGCTGAAATTCCGGGACAGTTGCTGTGAAATGCGCGAAGGCATTTAGGAGATTTAAGAAACACTTTTTGTGCAAGATGTAAACATGCACTTTACACGTAACTTGTACAAACCAACTACCGTGTTCTTGAAGAAAAACCAACTACCGTGTTCTTGAAGAAAACGGGCTACCAAACGCATTGCCGAGGTACTATCGGTCACCAACATTAACACTTGACTTGTTGACACAAACTTTTTCAAACAACTCCAGCACCACCACCCATGTAATTGTTTTGCCAGTACACTCAGTTAGTCTTTTACTAGCTAATAACAGGGGAAATGTTGGTTTCAGAGGGTCCGGTACACATAATATTTACAATAGATTTTTACAGATAATTTTTTACAATATGTCACCTCATCAACACATAACCACACAATTGTCTGTGTTAAAAATTAATATACTTTTAAAAGTATATATTGGTGCTGCCAAGAGCACATCTAATAAGCCTTCTCTAATAATTCTGTCTAGTTTGAACAACCCTATACAAGTTTAAAAATTATATATTCTAAGAGAGGAGAGTCTTTGTCCCTTTTATTATATACATGATGTATTTTTTGTCATTTGTGTTTTTTTTGTGATCAAAATTGTCCCTTTTGAATGTTTTTTATTTTCTGTTTATTATTAAACCCTTTTGTCTTTAGGTAGTAGGTATGCGAAATGTAATTTCTAATGAAGATAAAAACTCCCTGGCAGATGTCATCCTTAAACGTGTTTGGAATGCTTGTAAAGAAAGATCAGATTCGTTGCATAGAGATGCACTTTGGCAAGCTACTGCACTCCTAATTTCCACAACAGAATTAAACAGAAATCTTCTTCATTGCATCGCTTGGTCCCAGGTAAGACGTTAAGATATATTATTTATTATTAATAAAAAAAGCATTTATCCTAAATATTTATTTATTCCAGGTGGAATTATTTACAGTAGAAGCAGTGAGGACTGCCGTTGAATGCTGGCAGTGGCTGATCACTTCGAGACCCGAATTAGAAATTAGATTTTTACAGGAGATGGTATCAGCTTGGAATTGTACAGTGCAAAAGCGTCTTGGCCTCTTTTCTATTACACCACCACAAACTAGACCTCTGGCTGTATATGAAGGTTATTTATTTCACTGACCGTTATCTGTCTTCCATAATTTAATTTATTGCTCACTTTTAGGCTGTAAATTACAACCTAACCCGCCCTTCGTTAAACCACATGGCATATGGGTGCAATTTATCTGTGATTTGGTGGAAAGTACAAAGTATAGCAGTTATGAAAAAGTAGAAATGTTAGCAAGTCTAATTCATCATTCTCTGGCAATGTGTGTAGGCTCAGAGCCACCTTGTCAAACAAGGCATGTCGCAGCAATAGGAGTACGATTTAAGTAAGTCGTTTATGTTAGGAAAAATTGAAAAATTCAATATTGTAACAAATAAACGGACGCTGATGATTTACAGCATCACTAATCTTCATTGTCGCAAAGTTGGTATCCTACTTTTAGCTACGATACTAAAACCTACCACATATTTTCTTATGTATTTAACAAGTTTCTTGTCATGTATATATAAATTATTTTAGGTTACTAACTTGTGGGCTTTCATTATTACAAGGAGACATTCTTCCAAAGAGTCTTGCGAAGAATGTGCTACGTGAAAGAATATATTGCAGTTGTTTGGACTATTTTTGTAAACCTGTAACTTGCCCTACACAGGATTCAACCGAATTACGAGATGATATCACAACTTTAGTTAGGTTTTGGCAAACACTACATTCCGATAAAAAGTACTTAAAAGCTAGCGATGTAGGAGGTAAGGCAATATAAAACAAAACTATATTCGTAGTAAAACTATATACTAGGAAATATAGTTTCACTATTACTTTAATTATTAAATAAAGTTTTAAAACAAAACCTTTGCAAATTAAGAAACAAAAAACTATAATTTTACTTAGATTTGGACCTAGGACCGGCAGCTCCATTTTCTAATATTCAAAATAACGAATTAACGAAGCCTGGAGAATATAATAAACCAACAAGTGGCTGGATTAATACTGTGCCTCTGTCAAACAGTTCAGCTACTTTGAGTAGGAGATCGGCTAAATCTAAAAGGATACCAATGGCTGACAATTTTGTCAAATGCTATTTAAAGAAAAGAAATTTGATTTTGGAATTATTGGTAAGTTGTACAATATGTATGTTTACTGTATGTACTGGGGCGCGTTCAGATCAAACGCCGGGCAAGTAAAAAACGTCCGGTAAAAGGTAACTTGGTTGTTGCGTCCGACGTTAAATGATTCTGAACGTGTGGTTGTGATTTGGGAAATCGAAAACAACATAACCTATAATTATGCATAACAATAACAAAATAAACTGAATATGGCTGTCTCATAGTCTGACTCTGATGTTGTCTCTGAATAAACAGTAAATACCTATATATTCGTTGCTGTGAATCTTTTAACTGTTCTGTGCTGTGAACTGTCCAAGAAATAAATATTTTACAAAGAACTAGAAAAGAGACGCCGACGACAAATTTTCAACCCATTTTAGTACTTTGTGTGAACTGAAAAATGTAAAATGAATAATGCAGGGATAATTTTTTATTATAAAAATGTAATGGTTATGGATGATGCAAGGGATTTGGATGATGAGGAAGAGTTTGAAAGTGATCATGAGCTGGAGCATTTATAAGTTATAATGAATTCGATTTTCATCAAGATTGAGATCATTATCCTCATTCACCACAAGATTGTGTGAGTGGGTAGTTATTGAGTCCATACTTAATTTACCTATTTTCTACTTTTCGAGGCTCCTTATTCAGAAATCATAAATAAATCAAAATTTCACAATCCACGTCATAAGCATCTACTTATAAACATAGAATCAACAATATTAATACGCATGCGCGACAACTTTTATCGAAGTATTATCTTGGGTAAAAAGTTGTATACCCGACGTCTTTATCCCAATAAATCTGAACGCCGAGTTGTTTTTTACCCCAACGAATCTGAACGGGTTTCAAAGTGCCCGGTAACGCCCGGCACTTGATCTGAACGCGACCCTGAAGAGATGATAAAATTGACTTTAAGTGTACAAAATCAAAATAATTACTAATCAATACAGTTAGTGTGCTTGCTTATGCAAAGATCTTGTTTCATATTTTATTCATTTAGAATTAAATAAAGTGTAAATTAATTTAAAATATTTTCTTCTTATGAATTGGGAATATGACAGTGACAAAATAGGTTATGTTAATACTCGTATGAGTCTGAGTCTAAAATGAAGTAGCTGTCTATATGGCTAAATCCTTAGTCACTACATGAATGTCTTTTAGTATCCTATCAGTAATATTTATTGTATTTTGCTTCATAATTTCTATAGCTAACTTAAACAATGATATATCTAGGCAGTGGAAATTGAATTTCTGACAGTATGGCATAATCCAACATCTAGACCGGATTTGCTGATTCCAGGAGAAAATAATACAGCTTCTTGGCGAGCTAAAACAATTACCGATAAACAGTGGCATGACTACACACGTCTTGCTTGGGATATTTCTCCAATTTTGGCAGTTTACCTTCCCACAAGGTAGAATTTTCATTTTTTATTTTCATATCATTGACCCCTCTCGTATACGAGCTCTGACTTTTAGGCCAATGGTTGTGATTAGAAAGAAAAGGAAAAATATTATTATTATTTGTCCTCTGGTCTTTACTATATAGATATATATTTTGCATTTTTTAGATTCAGGGTGAATGAAGCCATCATCAGTGAAATAAAAAGTCAAGTTCAAATAAATCCTACATCTGTATCTCATGTGCCAGAGGCTCTACAGTATTTAGCGACTACTGAAGCTATTTTAAATGATAGTCCTAAGTTGGTACATATGCTTACATGGTCCAGAGTGTCTCCTATTCAGGTAAATCTTAACTCTTAAATTGGTTATTGCTATCATTAATTATGAAAAATTGACAATAATTAATAATCAGTACACATAATTTTTATTTAGAGAATGTGTATCTAAAAATGTAGTATTTATTTTTTCATACATATATGTTATTGGAAATCAGTAGAGAAGGAACTTGGTGATTTTAGTTTTAGGCAGTGGCACAGGCCAATCGGCCGCTGGCTGATGGACCAGACAGTTTTAATGTGTAAATAAGTATTTGAACAGTATTTCCATTATTGTGAAAAACGATTTATAGTCGTTCTTCCATCGACAAAACAAAAAGACTTTGAAGACTTACTGTGAAATTAAATATAAAGCAAAGCAGTTTCAAGTAAAATAATAAACTTCTAATAGCACTTTTTTATAATAATTGTACATAGATTTATGGTTCTTATTTGAAAAATGCACTTTTTAGCTGATGTGATAAATATGATAATTATGTCTTTTTAAGGAGTTTTCAAACTTGCACTAAGAGAACATGAAAATTTGGTGTTTTTTCCTATATTAATTAATTTTAGTGAGAAACTATTTAAGAAAATGTCAAAAACTAAAAATAAATTTTACACACCTGGTAAAAGTTGCAAACCCTACATTTCTACACCATGAGCGATCCTTGAAACTCTGTAACTTCGCCACAGTACTCCCTGGTTAATGTTAATAACATTTTTATATTGAGTGTGTATGTGTATAACATTCAGACGTTATAATGAACATTTTCAATTGGTTGGGAAGAAATACGTATTTCACTGGCAGTAGGAAGAAAGGGCTAATAAATCATGTTACTCCGAGGTCATTATATTGACTTATTGACATCTCTACACAAATTCAATTTTTTTTATACTCAATTCTCAAATAATGTCATGTTCAACATTGCCATTACTATATGTTGGAATATTAATATGTAAATATTAGTATAGTCGTGATCAATATATTGCGTCATGAGTTTGGACAAACCCTTAATTTGGTCACTTAATTATTAGGCTCTAGCGTACTTCAGTCGTCAATTTCCGTCCCACCCCATTTCTGCACAGTATGCAGTAAGGGTCCTAAGCTCTTACCCCGCAGACGCTGTCCTCATCTACATTCCACAGCTTGTCCAGGCATTACGACATGACAAGGTACACGTTCATAAATTACTAACAACTAAATTAGTAACAAACTAAATATCACTTTTTAGATGGGATATGTCATAGAATTCATAAGATATATCGCCAAGAGGTCGCAAATTGTTGCTCACCAGTTGATATGGAACATGAAAACGAATATGTACATAGACGAAGACATGCATCAGAAAGATCGTAAGCAAATCCAAAAACGTTTAAGTGAAAGTTATCTTACGATAAAATTTTTTTAGCGGTACTATTTGAGGTGTTGGAGTCTTTAACAAATAGTATAGTCAGCGATCTCTCGGGACCAGCCAAACTATTTTATGAGCGAGAATTTGATTTCTTCGATAAGATTACTAATATTTCTGGTGAAATTCGATCTTACCCTAAAGGTATGGAAAGGAAGCACGCTTGTCTGGAAGCTTTAAGCAAAATAAAGGTATATGCCACTTGTGTATTTTGTACTCCTATGTATCATGCAAATTATAGGTGCAATCAGGTTGTTACTTGCCCAGCAATCCCGAAGCGATGGTTGTGGACATTGATTATAAAAGCGGTACTCCGATGCAAAGTGCTGCCAAGGCACCTTATTTGGCAAGATTTAAAGTGGTTAAATGTGGAATTAATGAATTGGAGAATATTGCTATGGCTGTTTCCAATAATCAGGTATTTCATATCATATTGTGATACTATTAGTGATTTGATTTTGATAAAAAATTTGCCAATGCCAAATCTATAAATTCAACTATTAAATTCGTAAGTAAGTTGATCTTGTTGTTATTAATAACAGATTAATAACGGATGATCAAAGTATTTTTACAAGCGGCTTTAAATAAGAAATCATTTTTAGTTTACAAGGACCTACTGTCATATTTTAAATGTAGTCAAAGTATCGAATTAAAGCGTTTTTTTAATATTTAATTTAATAGCATTTCATCTAATTTCAATATTGACATTTCTGCAGTGTTTACACAAGAGTGAAAGGTATTTCTGTTAGAATATTATTTTCGCATCTATAAACTCAAGTCAATTTAGTCAATTCAATGTAACAGATGTAATTTTCCACATAACACTAGAACACTATACTGCACTGGTTCGCCAACCAAGTTGGCATCATCTGGAGATGGTTACAATTAAACATATGGCAACATTTGTCGTATTTATACCTAAACTATTTCTACGATTCAATGAATCTGAACCTGAATTCAGTGACCTAATCTGTCAATTCTATGTCATATAACATCAAAGTGTTGAGGCTTTCAATGCTTATGTCTAAAGTTACTAAGCTTTTCAAGCACTTTACTTGCGAGAGCGCTCAAGATGCGGTAGACGGCTTGGTTTGATTTGCTGTACTTATTTTTGATTTTTCAAAGAGTGTTTAGTTGAATACGAAATAAGCGTAACCCATAAATTTGCAATGCATGGGTTCATTACTATTTTCTGTTTTGTGAAAATGACAATACAAGTAACCATATCAAGTGCTGTATTGATATTAATGATGCTAAATACAGGGTGTACCTTCAAAATGGTATAATTGAATAAAATATAGTATTTTTTGACAAATTATTCTTTAATTAAGAGTTCACTCTTAGTTATCATAACCAAAATCATTGGCATTGCTATTGCTGCACATATGCATATGGAATCTTTATTTGAGCACAAACGACCAAGCAGATTATGTCTGCTTTATTTGTACGAAACCATATAACGTTTTTTAGTTGCAAGCGGTTTGCATGCGCTCGCAGCGGCTTGGTAACTTTAGACATACCCAATGACATGAATGGTTCCAATTCAAGCCATACCTACGACAAAAGACTTGAATTCATCGCTATTTAAAAACATGGTAAAATAGTTTCACAAGATTTTTGATTGCATCACTTAAACATACGCTTAATCTGTCATAATATGAGGAAATTCCGAATTTTGTAATGGAACTAGTGTTGGCAAATGTCCAGACATTTAAAAATTGGACAAATGTCCAGACAACTGTCCGGACATTTTAGACACTTATATGGACATTTTAGAAAATGAAATATAACAGATTTACGGTACAGCACATGTCGTAAGCTTCAAGATGATACCAAATACTTATATATATGTAGAATATATTCTCGGAAATACAAGCATTAGGTGAAAAATCAATATTTTCGTAGCAATTTTCAATTTTCGTCTACCTTTTACCAGCTTATGGTTAACATAGTAAAAAATTAAGTGTTAATTATGAAATTAATTTGAAGAAGTTTAAGTTTCTACTGTGTACATGTAAAATGAAATGAAATAAATAAATTATAGAGAAAAGAAAACTAAAAAAAAATTATTTTTATTTGGAGTTACAAGTACAACATATAACATATATATATATATATATATATATATATATATATATATATATATATATATATATATATATATATATATGGCATATGGCACACAGTAAATATTCAAAAAATAAACTTTCCAAATTCTGTAACATTTAAAAAATTAAATTATAGAGGGTGAATCACGAGTTCTGCTATATATTTTGGTATCTTTGTTATTTGAAAAGATACGAAGTTGGTTAAATTAGAGAAAAGCTGAGCAATTATTAGCACTAAATAGTGGTCCCGGAAAATAGTTGAAAAAACTAGCGGTTCTCAAAATATTTAGCAAAATAATAAATTTTCAAAAAACTTAAATAAGCTCTGGCTCCGTTATTAATAGAAATTTTCAAATAAAAATTTATTTCATACATACATGCATAATTATTTTTGTTTTAATGCAACCAGAATTTTTTTTTGCCTACTAGATTCTGATATATGAATATCATCTTTTGTTTTTCTTATGGACGCCATATTAGAATTTAACGTGGTTAGATAGAGAAAAATCAAGGAATTCGGCGATGTATAATACTTAGGGTTTTGAATGTAATTAAGGTTTATAATTAGATGTTAGGTCTATAATTTTCTATATAGTTTCTTGCCATTTATTGACTTTATTATAGTATCTCCAAATCAGAGTTTCTAATGTAACCATCTTTAAGCCCAAATAATTGGAGTAAAAACCACAAAAAGACTATAGAAAACAATTTCAAGAGATTGTGACAATTTTAAATTGGATTTTTAGGTTAGCTCAGTTAGCTGAAAATGGCGGTAATTATAAATCTGAAGAAAGCTGGACAGATACGATAAATGTCTAGACATTTTCATTCTGTTCAGACATTTTTGGACACATGTCCGGACATTTAAGGACATTTATATAAGTGTCTGCCAACACTAAATGGAACAAATAGAATTTGTCGTTATATTCACCGAAAGAGCATTCTCTGCATTTTTGCCAATGATATGTACTATTCAGTTAGAATTTTTGTGTTACTTAATTGCCCGAATTTTAGAATCTTTTGTTGTAGACCCGCGAACAAAGTTTAGGCCCAGAGGCATGGCAAGCAGCTATTTTCAAAGTTGGGGATGATGTTAGGCAAGACATGTTGGCTCTGCAGGTTATCAGTATATTCAAGAATATTTTTCAAACTGTCGGTCTGGATTTATATTTGTTTCCTTATCGTGTAGTTGCTACAGCACCAGGCGTAAGTTGATCTGTATTTAAATAACTAACGCATAATGTGAATACTAAATAAAGCATAATGATAATGTATTATTAAAATTATTGGTTTCCAGTGTGGAGTCATCGAATGTGTGCCAAATGCTAAATCACGTGATCAGTTGGGTAGGCAGACTGATATAGGAATGTATGAATATTTCTTGAAAAAATATGGCGACGAAAGTACAAAAGAATTTCAAAATGCAAGAAGGAATTTCGTTATTTCTATGGCTGCTTACAGCGTTGTAGGTTTTCTGTTGCAGATCAAAGATAGGCACAACGGCAACATCATGTTAGACGCAGAGGGGCATATTATTCATATCGGTGTGTATGCAAACTGCAAAGTAAAAAGAAAACAAACATTTATATATTTTTTTTAGACTTTGGTTTTATGTTTGAGTCGTCACCTGGAGGAAACTTGGGTTTTGAACCTGATATTAAACTTACAGATGAAATGGTTATGATAATGGGAGGTAAAATGGAGGCTGCTCCATTCAAATGGTTTTCAGATTTATGTGTACAGGCATATCTTGCTGTCAGGTAAGTTGTTTAAATGTTTGATTTATAGATTTTACAACTAGTTTTGGAAAACTAAAATCAGATATTAGAAATTGGAAAGAGACATCAGAGAAGTTGATTATTTGCAGTTTGTTCTTAAATTGTAATTTGGCAAAAAATATGTTAAAAACCTTATAAAAATGTAATTTATTATTTGTTGTATCCTTTAGTGTCTCCTAAAAAAATTTCTTTTTCTGTAAAAACACCATCTCACTCGGTGGCGGTTTTACCATAAGAGCTGCGGAGCTGCAGAACACATAAAATTTTATGTATTTAAGCTTTTAAACATATTAAATATCAACAAAATATAAAATATTTAAAATTTAAAGTATCCAAATGTTCTCGCGCTAAAACCAATATAGGAGCTTATATTATTATTTATTACGACGCGAGCTCGCCCCTTATGCAACCGCAACCTGATATATAAAATGTGTGCACAGCGATCAATTAGATGCGTTCTTTGTACTGGGCACGTGACCCAGTACACGAATATACGGGATTATGTGGCTGCAACAACAACAGCCACAGCAGTAAATTCAGTAATATTTCATAATAGGACGTGGTACGTGGTCGTTTATTTCTATGAGCGACACGGGTAAATATTTTCGTTTAGGCGTCCACGGATATTATACCTAGTTACTAAAATGAATAGGGTTTCATTTTTACAAAAAACTTTATTAGGTTCTCTGCCTCAAGGGTATATTCTGTATCATGTTTGTTAATTTGGACGGCACTGTTAAAATCCTTACCCAATCAGAGATTATCTTTTCCAAAAATACTCTTTTCTGATTCGCTATAAATTTTAACAGCACCGTTAATTTTAACAGATATGATACAGAAAAACACCTTATGAGGTTAAACTGAAAATAAAAGAATTAGGTAGGCCAGCACGACAATTAAATATTGAAGTTAGTGAAACAAGCCGAAGTAAAAGTTACAAAAGACAATTTAACAATAATGTATACACAAAAAAAGAGTGGATGTGCGGATGTGATATAAAAATGCACTCTTTTGTTTTCCGTGCTTCCTTTTCGGTGGGGATAAAGCATGGACAATATACGGCGTGACAGATTTTAGTCATTTAAGTCAGAGCGTCAAGAGACATGAAATAACAAAAAATCATTTGTCAAATGAGGTTAACTTGGCCCTATTAGGTAAAATAAACATAAGAAGTCAGTTAGATTAGAACTGTATAGGATTGCCACATGGGCATGTGTCCTTGACACATGCCCAGGTCACAAAACGTGTGACCTTGAAATTTTTAAAAATTTAGCGGCTCCGGCCAGACTTAATATCCCGGAATTGAATTCGACCAATATGACAACCCTAACACATACAATTAATGTTCACGCGCTGCCAGCCACTGATCTCACTTATATTTTCCTTTTTCTCAACAAAATTCGATTAACGTATTGTTTAATCCATGACACTTCTTCAATTCATATTCCCAATTCTCATTCGAATAACTATTCATATAACTTGTCCAAATATTTATACCACATTCTTTGAAAATGCATTTTTGTCGATATATGCATATGGCTTAACGAATAATATCTAAGCAGAAAATCTTCCGATCAAGATTCTTTTCATATTGTCGTCAAGATGCAGTGAAATTTATTGATTTAATAATTTGTTTAAGATTGTTTCTAATTTTTTAGGCCATATCATGAAGCAATAATATCTCTTGTTTCACTAATGCTGGATACTGGCCTACCATGCTTCAGAGGCCAGACTATAAAACTACTCAGGGGAAGATTTAATCCTGGAGCAACAGATAAGGAAGCAGCCAACTATATGCTACAGATTATTAGGAATAGTTTTCTTAATTTTAGAACTCGTACTTATGATATGATTCAGTATTATCAAAATCAAATTCCATATTAAATATATCTTTACTTTAAGTATGTCATTGGTGAAGACAAATTAGTTGGAAATCAGAGAATCCCTTAGTTTTTATTTTAATATGGGGTTCCCACCACTTTTCTAATACTTATTAACATATAAATACAAATTTTCTACATTTTCATATTCTTGACTAAACTAAGAGTATACTCGAATACTTGCTTGTTGTTTAACAAAATGTTTTTGCTAAATTGAATATAAAAAAAAACTCTTTAGGACATTTTATTTATGTCCCAATTGGTACCTACGTAAATACACATAGATGTTGATATGTTTATACACATAGATAATGTCTGTGTAAGAATGACATCTATGACTTTGTTTAAAACTAAACTTTACTTAAAAAAACTAATGTATTTTTGTAATAAGTTTTGAATGTGTTAAAAATTAAGCTAGATTAACTTGTTGATGTGTTTTCGCCAAGTCAAATGCCAAAATGTTTTGTCTTCACAAATTACAACTTCATGAATCAAGATTTTATTAGGCTCCCTAGAATCTTGAAAATGGTGTACAATTTTCTGAATAACTTAAATTGAGATGTATGTATAACACTGTTTTCCTACTTTTTAATGGCATTGTTTCTGTACAGTTTGAAAATTTTAATAGCTCAATTAAGTTGTTGATTTTTCTATAAAATTTATCCTAGTCATTAGTCTTATCGTGAATCTAACAAGTAGTCGACTTTGTTAGGTATTGTATTTAAATATATTGTATATGAATAGATCATGTTATGACCACAATAATTATTAGTATTTAGCCAATCCTTTGAATGGTATGTCACTATTTAATATCACTTACCTTCACAGAAACAAAAACAAGCGATTCCATTAAGTCTCAATTCCAGAAAGTGAATATTTCACCAAATTATAAAAAAAATATACTATTACTAGGCTTGGCGAGTCGCGAGGGAGACCAGCGGTGTGCATGGTAAACACCTCACCGCGCTGCAAGGCTATTATTGTACATTTTAGTTCATTGAGTTTGCGTGTAAATATATTCCTCTCCGTTGTATTGTATGTTATTGTATTGTGCATAGTTTATAAATTATTGCAACAGTTTATTGATTTTGTTAATACAGTAGTCTCTATAATCTGGCACTTCATTACATCGGCACGTTCAGTAGTCCGGCACACCTGATGGGTGGGAATGCCCTGCGAGCTGTCGGTAGAACGGAAAAAACACGTATAATGCTTTATTTACCTTAAAGTTCAGTAATCCGGCACACCCTGGTTTTTATTAGTGCCGAATTAGTGAGACTCTACTGTAGTTCTTAATTTCTTTTATTATGCATATTATGATGCGCATATCTATGCCCGCCCTCGCATTTCTGCCAAGCCTAACTACTTTTAATAAATTATGAAACTAATCAGTCTTTCAGTTAAAATATACCTATATTTTATGTCCAACATATAACAAATGAAACTTAAAGTGTTAAAAGTTTTTAACAAGACCACCTACAGTTTTGTTATTAAATATTTCAATCCAGTATCCATCGGGATCTGTAATGAAAGCAAGACCCTTCATTTTCCCATCATCAGGTTTCTTTACAAAATTAACGTTATATTTTTCAAATCTTTCACAGGCTTTATAAACATCGGGCACCATAACACCAATATGACCTAAAAATATTTAGTGCACTATATGTAGTTATAAATTATACAAAACTATACAATGGATAAATTCACTCACAATTACTGTGCAATAATTTATTTCTGGCATTTAGATATTCATTCTTTAATTGGGTAATTCTTGCATTGAAAAAAAGGAACAGATAATTGCCGTTAACAAACACACAATTATGTGTTGTAATTTTTTTTTTTTTTTTTGATAACGGATATAAAAACCATAGATTACCCAGCTTTATAGAGGTCTGATTTTTTACAAATCCTAATCGAGTGGTAAAGTTTAATTTTTTGCAAGTTCTCATTTAAAGTGGTAACCCATTCTTATAAAAGGTGGTCAAAATATATTTCCATCAAGGACAGCTTTAAATTTAGGAAATACAGGGTGTCCCATTTTTATGCTGAAAAAATTCGGGAACATGTAGAGCCAGTAGGACTTTGCTATGTAAACTTATTTCCAAATCCGTACCGTTTCTGAGATACAGGGCATTAAAGTGGAAAAAAGAATGTATTTTTATTTATATCTCTTACAGTAATAAACCAATTCTTTTCAAATTTTATTTGGTAAATGCTACTATGAATCTTTACTTTCACAAACAGTTTCAGCTCGATGGGAATAGCCAGTGGCGTGCAACCTGCACTCTGACACCTTTCCTAAAAAATTAATGTTACGCCACTGACTAACGTTTAAAATAGTACGATATTTCGATATCCCACCCATATCTCTTTTCTAACAAAATAACACCTAAAATAAAATTATACCGGTACAATTTTATTTTAAGGTATTATTTTTTTAGGAAAGGACATATGATTTCATAAAATATCGCTTCACTCCATAACGGTCCGTTTTGTGAAAAAAATGAAAGTTAATAAAATCATACCGATATAATTTTATTTTAAAGTATTATTTTGTTAGGAAAGGACATGACATGGTTTCATAAAATATCGATTTACTCCGCAACGGTGCGTTTTATGAAAAAAATTAAAGAACACTTTTTTGTAGAGAAATGGGTGGGACATCGAAATATCGTATTATTTTAAACGTTAGTCAGTGGCGTAACATTTATTTTTTAGAAAGGTGTCGGAGAGTACAGGTTGCACGCCACTGGGTATTTCTATGGAGCTGAAACTGTTTGTGGAAGTAAGGGTTCATAGTAGCATTTATCAAATAAAATGTGAAAATAATTGGTTTAATACTGTAAGAGATATAAATAAAAAAAGACATTTTTTTTTCAACTTCAACACCTTGTAGCTCAGAAACGATATGGATTTGGAAATAAGTTTATATAGCAAAGTCCCATTATTTTTACTAGCTCAACATATTCCCGTATGTTTTCAGCATAAAAAATGGGACACCCTGTATATTTCATTTATGGCATCAAGCTATTCACCTGTTTTTTTTTTTCAAATTTGACATAGGAGTGTAAACAGAACCGTTTATATTTTGTATTTGATGTAATCCATTTTAATCTATATTTGACATGGTTTCTAGCTGAAAATCACCCAGGCTGAAAGACTAATTTCTCGTTATTTAAAATTTTATGGGCAATACCGGTCAAAGACATACCCAGTGAAAGTAAATTAAAAATGTCAAAACAATTTAATTTTCATTCACACTAAATAATTTTAATTTATATTACCGAATCCTTTTGGTTCTTGATTTCCATTGTGCGGTTTGTAATTATCATCATTTTCCGTACCCCAGTTGCTGAAAAATGCCTTTTACATTTTCTGTTTTAATATATAAAAATATTCATACTGTGTTAATTCAATTGTTGCCTTTCTACCAAAAGCCCATGTAGTCCGCTCTAAGGACGATAATTCATTTTTTAGATCTTCTGGTTTTTCATAACCCAAGAAATACAGCGAAAATTTCATTGTTGGAAAATCTAGTTTTGTCAATAATTGCATACCCAGGACTTCTGTATAGAATGGGATTGACTTCCTAGGATCTTTAATTCTGTACATGGTTTGTTGCATAATGAATTCCTAAAAATAATGTTATTTTTCTGATCACTAAAACTAAAAACATGATTCTTACCTTTGTATCCTCTGATGGTTTCTTACATAATTTCAAGGCCTCTTCATTAGACAATGGAGATTTTATGGAATCTCCCATTTCTAGATATTTTCTAGAATTTGGAAATAGAATTAATAAAATACTTACTAAATTTGGGATTGGAGAAAATAAGATCTCCAGGGATAGGAGAATAGGATGGTTGAGAAACACAGCAGTCAGTGTGTTTCTCAGTACTACTACTAAAACATACTAGATGCCCTTTCTTTCACTCGTTTATCGAGTTCGCTATCTATGGCCAAATACCATTATTCTTTGCTATGGCACTCTGATGAGCACAGAATAAGTGCAAAACCGGTCGTGTCTGGTATTTTGTGGTTGGTCTCGATGAAAGATGTGACAACTCCTATGGAGATGCCGGAGTAATGCAATGCCAGTTGGGGCACACTGCCCCTGGAGTAGTTGTTTTCGGCATCCCTTTCATATAAATTGAAATACATGTTCCAAATCCCAGTATGTAATGGGATACTTTATTACACTGGGCAGATATGCCACTACCATTCAAGATACAATTTATATTATTGAAATCGGCCAGATTAACAAAAATTCAAAAGATTCTAATTTACTCAAATAGTTACGAGGTTGCTATAAAATCCCTTATATGTTATCTGGTCAATTGAAAATTGGTCTGGAACTACATACTTGTTTTCTATCACTGGCAAAACATAAAAAAAGTACCAAAATATTCTATAATTATAAGGAAACATTTGTTTCCCTGGAATTATGTATTTAGTAAAAATCACTGGTGTACGCTATGTCGAGTTGATGTATTATATACATATCTAGAAAATAACTTTCTGGATCCTTTATGAGATGTATATCTTGGATCCTTGTTTCCAGTTTACCTATTATATAGGTATTACTTTTAATTGAAAGTGCTACTTTATCGTAGTCATTAAATTTCATCGTCGATTCTCTCCACATTAAAATTAAATCTATGTACTTCAGTTAGTATTAATATAAACATGCAATCATTATCTTTATCGGTAAAAATAAATTATTCCTTGCAATTAGTTTACATTACGATCTGCGTAGATTAGAATAGTTTTATAAGCCTCTAAGATCATGCTAAGTACCTCCTATTATGATAAAAAACCCTACATCAACATCACTCTAATCTGTGCCTTTCATTTACCCATCCTGTTAAATGTAGATATAATTGATATAGGTAATATAAATATTCTGATATAATATTGATGTTAAAAATAAAAAGATTAAGATACCCAAAATATTACCAATTTATTACTATCGCCTCCTCCACGTCCAAATTTTCAAATTTTAATATAAAATTTTGGTTTTGAGACAAATAAATATAGGTTAAATTTTCACGGTCATAAGCCATAGAAAATAATAGTACTAATTAATTTTCTATGGTCATGTCATAAGCACAGACAGAAATATCGAAGAGTATTATCTTTACTAGGAAAGCAAGGAGACTCCTAATAATTACCTACCCAACCAAACCTAACGAATTTTGTCTATGCTCCTAATCACTGCCAGGAGCTTGAAGTAATTTGCCACCACTATTAATTGTAATTCACTCTAATTTCTTCCTGCTCCTATTTGTACACTTAAAAGCACAATTTAATATTACCTCAATATTACAAAAACACACCGTTTTATTCTTATACATACTAAAATCGCAAAAGACCCAACGATGTAAAATAAGTTAAAATTCAAAACTTGTCACCAATTACCTGTCCCGTCAAAGAATCTTTATCACACAAAAATACAATATAGGATAGGAGCGTAGCATATTTTATCTATGAGCGTAGCCTAGCTCAATGTTTTTTCAAAATCCTTGACCTAGCTTCCGCAACGGTGGCTACGTAGAGTTCCCTCTGGCGGCCAAGATTCAAAAAACGTTTTTATGGTTCAGCGCCTCCGCGATTATCTTGGTTAACAAGCCTCTCGCGTCATCCTGAACATACCTGAACAGCGCCTCCGCGATTATCTTGGTTAACAAGCCTCTCGCGTCATCCTGAACATACCTGAAATAGAGGGTTTGGCTGATTCCCACCGAGCGCTACTTTACGGACGCTAGCATGTTTTAGCAACGGGCCTCTGAGACCGGTTAAATATATTAAGTGACATCATTAAAACGATTTTAGCTTAAATCATCAAATTAACTTGTTGCAATCAAAGTAAAAACTGTTAAAACGTAAAGTTCATATCATTTTAATTATCTTTTATGAATATTAATAAGGTTTATTAGAAATTAAATCTTTCCGCGCCTAACCATCTTTTACTTGTGTTCCGGTTAAAATAGACGACGTATAAAATGCGATGAAAAGTGTCAAAGTTGTCCATAACCTCTAATAACCTATGTATGTTTTGTTTGTGTAAGAATGATATATGATATTAATCTGGATTTTGTCATTAATAATACTATATATGATTATGAATATGGTGCCAGTGGAATTTTTATTTCCCAATGAAACATGCTTCCTCTGTATAGAAATAAATATTAAGAGGTGATCTATCAAAATGTGTTGGATCCTAAGTTTGAGGAATTATTTGCAAAATAAAAACGAGAACACTTTTTTAATTGAAGTTTAAGTATTCTATTTGTATTAAGGTATACTGATAATGTTTAGCTTTATTAAGTGTTAGAACTGCAATCATTACATATTACATTTCGTACAGGGGTTTTTCAAACTTATAGTTAGCCTCGATGTTGCAGTTGTACCTAATTTTCAAAAGTTTGTAGTTTTTTATTTGCAAATGAGATATTCGCAAAAGTGTTTGATGAATTTTAGAACTGTGCCACAAATAAATTATTAGGTAGGTTATAATAATCTACTTATATTTTTGAAGAACAGGTGATTTTTAGTTGCTAAAAATATATGAAAGATATATTTTTAATATATATTCATCACCAGGTTTAAGGTATTCTCGTTAATGATGCCTATGATGTATATATGATGCCATTGAGTATAGGTAGGTATAGTGAAATATTTCTAGCACTAAAGAAAAGTCAGCAATTATCACAGATTCATTAAATCTTTTTGGAAAATATCTGTACTAGTTGTGTAATGCATGAATATCAACTGCTGGGTATGTTTTAAGTAAATACCCTCTGAGAACACTTACCTAAATATTTATAGATGTTTTTTTTTGTGGCATTTTATAATTACCAGGATATTTAGCCATTAGGGTAAACAACAATATTAGGAAATTATTATTATTTACGTTAGTACCTTCCTTATGCAAAAATATAACAGTTTACGTGAATGGAATGTATTTGTACTAGGCAAGAAGTGGAATAATTCTAATTTTGTTACTCCTCAAACCATTTTCAATATATTTAACTTTAAGGGCATAATTTTAGCATTTAGGCCATATACCTATACCGTATAAGCATCAACAATCAAAAGTATTTTTCAACAGGCCGTATTCATTACTCTTATTAAAAAAGCTTGAAAATCTAACGAAAATTGTTGTGTTTGTAATGATATAACGTAATAGTAGCAGTATTTAGCTCAAAGTGAAAGATGAAAAAAATACAGCGTAGTAAAAAAACATAAGTTCTTTGGATGTTTATATTATATTAATTTAATGAATTTTAATAAATAATTAGTTATAGATCAACCAGAATATCTCTAACTTTCGTATTTTTAATAGTGGGATCTCATTATCATACTGCCTATTATGGTTTGTGTTGAATCCCCAGCTTTGGCACTAAAAATGTCGGTGGGTAATACACCATACAAACCTATATTCAATGATACAATGTTCAAGCAGGCAACCCACAAAAACAAGTCTGTTGAGTATCGAAACAGTGTTTCGATGCACTTCACTGTATCGTATCTAATGTATCGATACAGTAAAATGTGCTAGATCGCCCAACACTAACTTGAACCTCTATATCGTGGGATGTTAATAACTGCAAACTGGTCTTTTATGGTCTCATCAGTGCAATATAGGTGATCATACCTAAAGATGTGAAGACCCACGTGCTTAACACAGTAGGTACGTTTTGCATACGTATACCCTATACCATATTGCCACCTTTTGGTAGTTCTCGCAACACAATCCAAATCAAACTAATTGTATGAGAATCGAATACAATAACGAGATGTAAAAACAAGCTCTACTACTTGACATATATGATGTATATAACACATTACTACAATATATATAAAGTAGATTGGTATAGGTGGATATAAAGTAGATTCATACTATTCGTAGTTATGTGTTATGTACATTCCATCTGTCAAGTAGTAGAATTTGTTTCTACATCTCGTTATTGTATTGGATATTACCTAAATACTTGATTAGATTTGAATGAACTCTTTGACTTTACTTTAAATAATTTTACATTGGCGAAAAATATTGGAAATACCTATAGGTACTTAATGCAGCAGTAGTGTTATCTTATATTTTTGTGTAAAAGAACATCTATATATATTCTATTTGGTTTTAATAAGCTAATTATTTCCAATTAGAGAAATAAAACAGATAGTTTTTTGAATTTTATAGATATAATATCGGATATACTGTATTTCAGACAATTATAATTGCAATTTTTTGAAATTGGATAATTTTTTACTGGCAAAGTAATAAGACCCGTCAATAAAATTACAATTATATATAAACAATTGTTAAGTATTAGTCACAAAGAATACAATGGTATGTGGCAAGTCAGAAGGTCGTAACGAATTTACAATTAAGAATTATAAAATAAGTAGTGTTGGGAAAAACCGATTGATTTAATAATAGAGTACTCACTACTTGAGCGATATCAATAATCGAGCGATCGCTCAAGTTAAATTTCGCTCGAATTCAAATAACGGTTTTATGGCCCCTTGTCGGTACTTACTTACGGCTTGCAGCGCTCGGACTCGTAATAGACTCCAAAAGGGTGACGTTTCATTCTCACCTTAATGTTTCTATTCCCAGTTAATAGTGAACCTTAATGCCTCTTGGCATACTGACACCAAGGAATAAGGAATGTAGGTATTTCAAACGTTCTAATTATATTATAAATATTTAACGATTGAAATATTTTTTTTCATTGATCCCAATAACGTTTACTTCTTCCTACAGTAAAATTCAATTAAAAAGTATTTGTAATAACATTTTTTTATTATCTCAACATATTTAAACAATTTTTATTTATAGATCGATTGTGTTAATTGATTGTAGTTGCATAAAAATAGGTGTCAATAGTTAAATGTGAGAAATAACGCCAATATGGGCCATTTTAGTAAAGGGTCTCTAATTTTGACCCTAAAAGTAACGACACATAAGAGAGCCGAGTGCCGAGTACCGAGTACCTACATAATGTCACCAAGTGCTCCCTGTTCAGTGCTCAGTTCAGTAGATGAAAAACCAATTTTTCATCGCTTGCATTTATAACTCGAATCATGCGCCAATAATCGAGTGGCGTCGGTTATTTCAATAATCGAGTGCTCGAGTACTTTTTCGCTCGAGCGGTCTCAACACTAAAAATAAGTATAAAACATTACACCTCGCATTACACATTCAATAAACAAAGAAACATACAAAACAATGTTTAATTAAAATTACACCTCGCATAACACATTCAATACACAAAGATACATACAAAACAATGTTTAATTAATCATTAAAGGACTAAGCCAATCACCGCCTCCGGCACATGGGCATAATCATGATCTTGGAATTTTTTTGGCAAAGCCCCACTTTATCATGGGGTAAGTATTTTCAATTGATTATCATCGTATATACAAGGGACCTCGATTTTACATCGTCGATAGTACATCTTCTGTAAACAAATCGCTTAATTTCGTATAGCTTTTGATAATTCACTGGCATTTAAGCCATTATGTGGTGGGCAGGCATTGTTGGTATCCTCTACATGTGGTCATCCATCCAAGTATGTATGCCAGAAAATGGCTTACTTTCAAGTGGTTCATACCAACTTTATGAAGTAGCTTATATTGTTATATGGAGGATCCTTGCTAGAAAAGAGTAATAATTATGCTTTTGAACAATTGGTAAATTGCATTAGAGCCTAGACATGTCATTGCTCAGTGGGAACCAATATACTGGCAGCACAACACTTGCAATCATAGAGCTGCAGATACTAATTCCCAACATTTTACTAAATCTTGTAAAATCCTTTCCAACAATTTAAGGAAAGTTCCACATACTTGTATATTTAGTCATTTAAGTAGACAAATGAGTCTTGTTGTATTACAATATCGGTATCACTTCCATAGTTTTAAGGTTACACTATATTAGACAATATCAAATAGGTAATAGAGTACAAGTCAATGGACCAATGTCTGATTATATGATGAGGTAACTATTGGGATAATGACACGAAAAAACGAAATGCTAAATGTATGAGAAATAAAACAAATAATTTTTCAAAAATAACTAGTTAAAACAAACATTGTATGTACCTACCTATTGCGGATATGATTTTACATCCTCGATGGTACATCTTCTAAAAACAAATCGCTAAAGTTCAGCTCTTGATAATTCACTGGCATATCAGCCACTAGGTGGTGGGCAGGCATCGTAAATATTCGGTACATGATCATCCATACAAGTATGTGTGCCGACCAACGGCCAAGTTTTCATGTGGTTCATATACCAACTTTACGAAGTAGCTTATATATACCTTGCTGCTAGAACAGAGTAATAATTGTGCTCATGAACAGTTGGTACGGTGCATTAGTTACCTAAACACGTCAATGCTTAGTGGAAACCAATATACTGGCAGCACAATATTTAGGATCATGCAGAGGTGCAGATATTACTTTCCAACATTTTAAAAAAATCTTGTAAAATCCCTTTCCAACAATTTAAGGAAAGTTTCACGTACTTGTGTTATTTAATCATCAAATTGGTCTTTCGTTTTATCACAATGTCGGTATCACTTGCATGCTATAACTAGGTAACTATAAAAATATTGAAGTACGAAGTATAGTTTATATGAGAAATAAAATAAATAAATTTTCAAAAATACATAATAAAAAACTCAGACAAATAAACAATGATTTATCTGAGATTAAAACAATATTGTATGTATCTATCCACCTATTGCTGATGTGATGACTATCATTTTCTTTTTATTTATTCTTCCAGTTATTTTGAAAGTGTTTTTGACGAATCACAATATCATGCCCACAAAACGAAATATAAATGATGTCTCTATACATTCAATAACATTATTTATTGGGTATTTTGTGTGTTTTTTTAGAGAATTGAATAGTTACTGTAAAACTTGAAGTATTTTATAAGAATTATCTTGTTTTTAATACCATTGCTAGTAAGTACTATTCACACTGCATAAATTAAGCTTAAGCATTGGCTAAATTATTTACAGAACTAATAACTTTATCGATGGCTTAAGTGTGTTATTTTCATTAGGCAGAGTTTTTAACAAAACCCAAAACATGAGACAATTTAATATTTCTGTTCAGTGGTGGCAAAATACTCAATCAAATAAAAATATTTAAAACTAGGTAGGTACTGAGTAAAAATAAATTTTGCAGTTAGATCTGATCTTTCATAAATATTGCCTGATGCAGGTATCTACCATCTACCTACCTAATTTGATGTTTTACCTGCAAATTCACAATTTTTAACCATAATAAACGCCGATAATTAAAAATCGGAGATGTTTTTTGTCTTTATAGTTCCTGGCACCGCACTTTTTCACTAGTTCAAAAACTAACTGAAATACCTACCTTATTTCACAAAATCCTTAGTACCGGTACTCACTCGGCGATCACAGAAAAGCGTGAGAAAACCAATAAAACATATAAGAAAAATCTTTGTTGACTTGGAAAAACATTAAAAAGTAACATAACCTATATTTTTAACATTTGACAACTTCAAAGTTGATTATTTTGTAACCGACCGTGAGGAGCCGCCACACTACGGACGCAGCAATTGTTTCTTCAGAATCAAGAAAAGTAGCTGACGCGAGAGGCTATTTAACGGAGTTAAACGGAGTAAATCTAGAAGGCGGTGTTATGGTTAATTTTCGTTACATAACCTAAAATTCACGTAATGAGTTGCAGTGATGGGTTTTTAGCCGCTAATTATATATTTAGCCGGCTAAAAATATTATAATTAGCCGTTATCAGAATTACGATTATACATTGTTTTTTTAATTTTTGACACATCAATACTTATTATACCTATTCATATACCTTTCTTAGTATTGCCAAATTCCTGACTTATATGGTTAACTATTATGCTAATTAATTACTACACACTGACCAATACCCGGAGACTAACTTTAATTCGATCATTACAAGATTAGATTAACTAATTTGGATTTCCTAACAAAACGGCCAACAAAGAGGTTATCCGTCTACATAGCCTGCATACCTATATGGTTTTCTTGGATATTTAGCCTGCTAATTATGAGTGTTTTTAGCCGGCGGCTAATTATCGATAATTATCCGGTTAATTATAACCAGATAATTATCCGGCACATCCCTGATGAGTTGTATTAGATAATGATAATACGGAGTTTTTAGACCCCTTAAATTTTAGCACATTATATTGTTATTCTGAGCAAGCGTAGTGCCAGAAAGAGTATCACTTTTGGCACTGCACATACTCGTTATTTAACGATTAAGGTAAAATTAAGGGGTTTGTTCTTTTCTTCTCTGTCCTCTATTCTTCATTCATCTGATAGTTACTCCTAAGAAAATATTTCTCTATAATTGTATGTTAAAAAATAAAGATATTTATACGAGAAAATTTGATTAGATATTTTGAACATACCGCAAACTATTAGTGGTTAGTTTTTATAAATAACTATAATTATACTCAAAACTGAAACTATTTCCTTACCTTCTCATACAAGACATTATAGGAATTCGTTTAATATCAAACTTTTAAGAAATAAGCAGGCTCTACCATATATATAATACACCGCTATCTAGATCAGTATTGTAACAACGCAGTCACGGGTCTGTGTGCGATAATTTTACCGGGGCCCACCTCAAATGAAATAAAATAATTAAAATAATGTTTTTATTATTATAGGTGGTATTGTATTGATTTATTAATTTTAGGTACAAAAAAAGCAATTATGTTCACAAGCATCAATTTTCTGGAACACAGAAGTCTGCAGCACTGCTAGCATATATTAAAAACAAATCTTTTAATCAATGCGGTTTCAGTTTCTTTCCGAGAATATTGTTTTGTGGCTCCGCTCCCGGAATAATCTTTTAATAAATGCAGCTTCAGTTTCTTTCTGGGAATATTGTTTTCTTCGTGACTTTGCTCTCTGGCCCGTGTTTCGCACACCATTAGTTATGCCACTGACCTGGATATCCATTCAGGCGGCAATGCCTCAGATCTTTTCTTGAAAATAACTACCGAAAGACCAGTTGAAAACAATTTTCTTCAGCACAAACGCAATTTTAATAAGCAGTCCTAATATTGAAATACTTTCTATAAATCAAATAGGTGTACAATATAAATCATGACATCACACACTTGCAAAAAATAGGTATGATTGGCTAGAAAAATTTAATTATATGGTTGACTGAATAAATTCCACTCAACAGTTAGGTATATGAATGATAAAAAAAAATAAAATAAAATATTCAGTCACTCCCTAAGTATATTATAATCTTGTAGTGGCGTAACTAGAATTTTTGGACCCTTATGCAGAAATCTTCTCGAACCCCCTCCCCCTTAATTAATTATAGCTTACAATAGTTAACTTATTTCACATTCAGAGTGGGCCCCTCAAGCTCTTGGGTCTTGTGCGTCGCATACTGCCACCCCGGCATAGTTACGCCACCGAATCTTGTATTTTTCTGATGTAGACATTCAATTTTTTTTGAAATGGTGAAAAACCACATTATTATTTACTGGTATAACATTAAATAGGTAAATAAAAATTATATTATTTGAATTTTTTTTATTGAACTTAAATAAGTATAATAGAAAAAAATCTGGAGAAATACCCTGAAAGAAATAATGTTTACCTGATTTTAGGGAAAATGAATTTAATTCATTGTAATCAAAACATAATAATTAAATTAAACATTTGCTTCATAATACTCGTAGTCTAGACAACATATTATGTTAAATATATAAAAAAAACACTTACAGTAGAATGGACTACTGTGTCCTTAAATAAGAGTAGTAAAAATAGATAAAATAGGCAATCACCCATTATCAGTCAATCAATCAAAGTAGCCAGTATTATATCAAGGCACATAGTCTTATTGTCAGCATCGGGTCGTTTCTTCTATTTTCATAATTTTAGAAATTTTAGCTCGAGTTCTGTAATTTTATAGAACTTACATTTCTTACGAATTTCTTAAATCCGGATGTGTTTGCTATTAAGTTACCAGTTAGTCTATATAGTATTATATAGCCAATCGCTTAATTTGAAAATTCTGATTTTTTCAAGATATGAAAAATTGCCATTTTTGCAAAACTGATTTGCCTATACAATTTTACCGTTTTATTGCCTTTTATACATACACACATTCAAACTTGCAACTATCAGCCAGAAACTTTTTCAATGATTTCAATTCTAATTTTCCCAAAAATCAATTAGATAAAATTCATCCTAATAGAAGAATACGATACCATCCTATCCCTCGATGTCCATATGTGCTCAACCTAAAAATTACAAGGAGTTAGTAATGGCCTTAAAAGTTAACAATATAAACAAAAACAGGAACTAAATATCCTACAAGATGAATATTGATAGTGCATTATAAGATATTGGACTACTTGTGGTTTTATATCAATCCATTTTCTTTCATTTAACATTTTCTATGTGTTATTAGCTAGTTGTACTTATAAGTTAACATTTTCAGTTTCTAAATATTTTTTAATGCACTTTTCTATAGTTTGCTGTCATAAAATTAATAGGTAGCGTTAAAAGTTACACAGAAAAAATAATAGATTTTAAATACTTTACCTAAATATGTCCATACATGAGTAATGCTATTTGAAATAGCGACTTTTGGAGCCAAAATATGGTTTTTGTAGTGTTTGTACGTTTTAAGTGCCACTATGAGTGGACTATTACTTGTGGTAAAATATCTCCATTTTCTTCAATGGTTTAAGTGAGATTTACTTGGTTTGGATGGAATTTCCTTTTGTGAAATTGTTTATTTTGAAACTTAATTTTAATATTTAAGTGCTTCTTGTGAAGAAATTTATAATTGTTAATCACTGTAACATATTAATAGGTGTAATATTTTTGCTTGTCATGTGTCACTTTTTGAGTTTTCTTCATTTTATGTTTTAAAATATCACTTGATTTTTAAATGTATATCAAAAATTTTATTTGTGAAGATTAAAACTGGAGTTGCAAATAATTGTTTACCTATTTTTAAAGAAATAAAAGTAAATATTAATATTACACTAAGAACAATTTTAAATGCATGCAGTGTTCTATACAGGGTGTCCAATATATTCAGTAATAGTTGCCCACGACAAGAGACACACGGTAATAAGTTGTACCGTAAAATGTCTATAATACATAATTTTGTCAAAAAGCATTATTTTTTACAGACCCTCTCAAAAATATGTCAGTCATAGTATCCTATGTTGTGAACTTCAATCATAGCTTACCAGCTCTTTTTTTAGTTTACTAAGTTTATATGCTGTCTTTGCTAGCATTAATCAAGATTCTTAGATTTTATAAGTTTGAAAATTATTCCTCCTCTAACTGATGTTTTTATTGCCAAGTTTTATTTGTCTCCTTTATTTTTTCATTAACTGGTACAATAACTAAATTGAATAAATACATTTGTTAAAATTACTTAGTTTCTTCAATATCATTGAAGTTAATGGATGACTCATTTATTTTGGAAATTTAAGTGGACACCCTGTTTGTATTTGTTTTATTTACAAACTGTTGTACTAGGTATAAACATTATACGTAGTTTGAAAAAAATATATATATACTTACATTTCAATTTTCATTTATCTTCAGAATTAGGTACATTTCTATTTTGTTCATTATAGAAGAATTAAAAAAATGTTATATTGTAATAAGTAAAAGTTTATAATTCGTTACTACTTTCTGTTTATTTGTGATATAGTAATAATTTGTTACACCTATTTTTCTTTAATATTATTTTATACATTACAACTATTCAAGTCACATGGTTTATCAATTTATTACAGCTGAAATTAAATCAGTGGAATTACAAAGTGACTAATATAAAATATTTGAAATAATTATTTCTCTTTTATCTGGGCTACAAATTTACTTCATGATAATACATAAATCATTGTCTTGTATTATTAGTAAATAAAAATATGGTTAATGTTCTATTTTACTCTTATTATATCCAGTCATTAGTGATGTATTTCTACAGTGTTTTCCATTTAAACACAAAATGTATTTATGTACAAATTTTTATTGAGGGGACATCATTATTCAGATATTTAAATTAAGTTCACACAAATATTGCAAGACATTTTTTTTTGAGATCCTACTCACAATTTGTTATAAATATATAACGCAACATCAATTTGTTGACTGACAAGTTATCTATCAAAATTGATAAAAAAAACTTACACCTAACATCTACAGTTCAATTAAAAAAAAATATAGTCATCCATTTACACTAAACTTAAAACAATTACAAATTATTTAAAAATACTATAAATAAAGCCATCTTTTGGGGCATTTTTTAGAATCGTCTAGCCTGGTTTGCTGAACCTGAAAATAGCGGAGATGCAACTCTCGATTAATCTTATATCATTCTTAAGTGGAACTCATGGTTTTAAATTTAACCAGGCTGAGTCACTTAATGAATTATAAGCAAAGTCTGCACACTACTTAATATTTGTACACTACAAAATGGACACAATTTAATCTTCAAAATCAGAGCATTAAAAAAAAGATCTCACTTTTATTTATAAAATATATATTTTGTTCCAATCCTGGTACTGTACTAATTCACTGAATTAACTTGATTTTAGAAAAACTTTTACAAAGTGAACTTTAATATTTCTGAAATTATAAATAAATATATAAAAAAAGACTATCAGCTCGAAAGTTTTTTAACGAGTAACTAATATTTTTGAAAATGTATGGTTTTGTTTTTAAACATTTATCATGCCAAAATTGGCGTAAAGTATGGATTTTTTAGTACTGAATATCGGATGACAGCAAAAAGCACTATTGATTTATTACAAGTCTCCCACATAACTTCTAAAATATTCTTATAATTATTAATAACTTGTTAACAGAATTACTGAAAACTCAGGTATGTTTCGTATTTATAATACTATTTTATTAACTGATTATTTGAAATATATATTCTGTAATCGTAATTACGGAAAAACCCGTCAATTTTAAGTTTATAATCCAAATTTTAGAAATCGAACACTTTTAAAAAGTACTTTGGACTTACCATATCCGCCAGCTGAGGCGTATCCTCCACTTCTATCATCATAACCACCCGGCTGACTATTATAACCTTGCGCTCCACTACTGTAACCCTGTGCTCCATAACCATCAGCTCCCTGAGAGGCACCATAGCCCGTTGAATAATCTGCGCTTCCGTAACCACCAGCTCCTGCATTCGGATAAGTGGTGGAGTAACTGCCACTGCCATAACCACCAGCTCCACTGCCATATCCTTGACTATATCCTTGACCCTGATTGTAGGATTGGTCGCCTTGACCGTACTGTGTAGAGTATGACGATGGTTGACTTCCATAACCACCGGAACCACTAAAATAACAATTTTGTTAAATATTCACTCAATTTTTAAGTAATACATTTTTATTAATGATTGTGTTAGGTTAGGATTATCAAACCACACACATAGTTTCTATAAGTAAACACATTTTATGCTGACAAGATATAACTAAATATTCCTTCCCTTTGAGAAATAGATATTTCATTAATTGTTTAGCACTTTTAATGGGACTTACAAGAATAGTTACAGCAATTTTTGTTAAGCTAGCAGTAATATATCTTGTGCTATTTTAAACCTTGTTTCAAAAGTAATCGAATCTTCCCGATGTATTTTTTAATTAATTCCAAATTTTTGTATATGTACTTTTGAAGTTGTGTTGGTCACATTTATTTCAAAAGTATTCTTATTTAAAACAGGAAATGTATTAATTACCTTATTTACCCATTTTTTTTTACTTGTCTTTAACGTCCCTTATCCCTATTGTACTTTATTAGAGCAAACACAATGTTTAATTTGTCTTTTACTTAATAAATCACCGAACATAAACAAAGACTTTGTTTATGTTCGTTGATAATATCAACGAATTTCCGAATATCTGGCAACTGCGAAAGTCGTAAAGTTGACGACAAGCTGTTTTAACATACATATTCTTGCATTTACGCTTTCTTTTTTCTGAGCTTCAACGACGTTGATTGGTCGAATCAGGAACCAAAAAGCGACTGTCCTCGAGGTAGTAGGGAAACAGTGGCGTGATATTGGGTTATTTCGCGCGCGTTTCTTAACGGTAAAAATTTGTGGTAAAATTATTAGTGTATTTATTCTTTGTGTCAGTGTTTATACTTTTTTGCGTTAGTTAAAAAAGTGGAAGTGCATATACTAGAAGTATTCTATAGAATAGTATACGAGTCTAGATTAACTGAAATGTGCCCAATGGTAAAACAGAATACGCACGCCCATGCATCACCGCATTTTACCAGATCGGCAAGGTCATTCCACTTTGCTTAATTCTGATTTTTACTGTATAAATACTGGATCATTTGTTACTTAATGTTTTACAACCAACCTACCCCTGGTTAAAACCATTTTGAGATTGTCCACCATTATCGAATCGTGGCCTTTTTGGCCCCCCTGGACCACCCTGGCCTCCTTGTCCACCACCAAATTGACCGGAAGGTCTCTTCTGTCCCATTGGTCCACCACGACCACCACCCCTAGGTCCTCCAAATGGTCTACCACCTCTTGGAGCTCCTCTTCCTCTACCTCCTCCCATACCTCCCCTGTCACCGCCAGGTTTAAAACCTCCTGGACCTCCACGTCCTCTAAAACCACCAGGACCTCCTCTGCCCATGCCACGACCTCCAGGAGGACCACGTGGTCCTGGACCATCACCATCAAGTCCACCTAAAAAACCCAAATATAAAAATGTTGGAACAAGGAAATTGAGGCGAGCACACTATATAAGAATCACGAGTTAATAACATGAACCTTACATAATAGGTTTGTTCCTACATAGCGCCAAATTACTAATAAACTATCAGGCGTCTGGGCAGAACATATTTACCCGTTCCAATAAAAAAGTGACTAGATTATTTAGAAACAGATATGTTTCTAGGTATGCTTCAAACATATACCTATTTTTTAAAAAGTACGTTTAAAAACGAAATTAATTGTGTTTATAGGTGCTTTCAATTTAAATTTATGCTGGAATTTTCGATACTAATCATCTGTAAATAAACATGGCTGGAAAGGATTAAAGGGGTCTGGTCCAAAATACCACTCTATGAAAGTAGTTTAATGAGAAAAAAATGTGGACGGTCTTTCTAAAAATTATTTTGCACATAACCTCATTTGTAGACTGAAAAATTTGTAAAACAATCTTCAGGACAAGGAAAATCACTGGGTCTGAATATGTTTTGTTGTTGTAAAACCAGTGTTTAATATGCACTAAGTAAAAATTATATTTTAAATTATATATTTTATATGAATTATATATTATATTAAGAAAGTTGCGAGACCTGTGAATGAAATCGGGTGCTGGGTGGGTAAAAAATTATGTAAAAAAAGTAACTCAAAACCAATTTAATACAAGTTTAAAAACGGGAGAAATGTTTAAAAAAAAATTCTTAACCGGGTGCTAACCTTAAGCATACAGTGAAGATCAGAAAAATGTATAAACCAAATGTTAAACCTTCAGCATACATTGAAGATCAGGAGAACAAAATAAGTGTAAATAATCGGAACGAAATTGTTACATAAGCAAAACATTTACTTTCCGTCGCTACCTCAGCCAACCGGCACATATCAATTAAAAGTGTGGTATCAGTATCAATTTCAGTACTATAATTAACCCTTTCCGCACGGCTCCATAACGTATCAGCTTACGTACCAGACGGCTTCATTTTTAAATGCCGCACAGACGATTGCCGCATATATACGGCGCTAACTTTTGCTACTGTAAATAACTGTGCCTATATTGAAACAGTAGTTTCAGTAGTAGAAAGCATCTAAATAAACAACAAGTGGTCTGATTGCCTCAGGTTTGATTGTGCATGCGTAAAATATGACGCCGTTTACATACGGCTTCTGTCTGAACAAAATGTCACACATGCCGTTTTTATATGGCATTCGTCCTGTCGAAAACTTTACATGAGCCGTTTAACCACGGCAATAGTCCCTTAAATCCGCGTAATATTGATTTATCCGTATTTAAACGGCAGCAGTCCCCTGTGCCCAAATATTTAAACGTATATATACGGCACTCGTCTGTGAGGCAAATCCAAGAAAACCGTTCATGTACGGCAACAGTCCATAAAGGGTCAACAGCATAATCTAAAAAGAATGTTTTACTGGTGTAAAAACAGTGTAATTTTTATCGCACGACATTGTTATTTAAAAAATTACACATTTTCTGTTTGTGAAGAAGGGGATAGATGCGTAAGCAGCCAATGAGAAAAAGAATGAGAAATACTTCCCCCTAATTAGTTTTGTAGCGTATGCAATCCCTAAATGACACGGAAACTCCTGAGAACTCCCAATTAAATTGTATCACTACATGAGTTCGAGACAATAATGGTGATTGTTACTAACGAAGAAAAATGGTGTAATAGCAATTCAAGGGAATAATGTAATATAATAAGCACAACAAAAAATTTAGTAGCACAATAGTACTTAACCAATCAGGCAGTTTTAGTAAAATGTTATGGTTTACCTGGACCACCTGGTGGGAATCTTCCTCTAGGTGCGCCCCTAGGTCCACCGCGACCACGCATCATTGGACCTCCTCTTCCTACTGGTCCTCCAGGTCCACCACTAAACAAAGGAAAATATTAGAAACAAACTTCAAAAGCCATGCAACTTAACTTACCGTCCTCTAAAACCTCCTCCCCCTCCTCGACCCCTAGGTGTCCCTCGACCACCAGGGCCGCCTCTACCTCGGAGGCCTCCTCTAGGGCCACCACCACCCCCACGTTGAGGGGTAGTCGACGGTGGAGCACCGGTTGGGGCAGCTGCAGGTGCAGCAGATTCCACTGGCGTATCGGCCATTTTATACAACTAAAATAAAGAAAATTTGTAATTTGAAATTAATGCAGAACACCAGAAGATAAATCATGAAACAATTAGTAAATGCTGTGCTTCAAAAGCCAGTAAACTGACGCCGATAGTCAGCGTCCCTTGACCGAGCTTCACCGGCAAAAGTAATGGCGGCGTTTCATAACTTACACATTATTTTCAAAAAATATAAAATAAATAAACTACCGCACTAAAGATATTTAAAATAAAACATAAAAAGCAATGGAGACTTACCTTTTATTTTTCTGTTCTTAAAACTTAAAATGCACTAGATCTTGAATTATTTAACAAAGGAGCACAAACAAGAAGACTGACAACCCGCTACCAACAAAGATGAATTCAAAATGGACGAGAAGAAATCGAGCGCTTAGCGCTTCTTTTCGAGTGTGTCACTTCCTCCCCCCCTCTGTTCCTAATATCAACATTGCAACAACTGCGCGTGTCAAGAAGTGATTGTCAGGCATTCTGGGTACAGGAAATTGGATTTAATTTATTCCCGCTTAATGTTCAAATCATTTGATTAAACTCTGGATAAGATTTATAGGTATTATATAAATATGAAATATATATTTCTTATACGCTTGGGAAACGTTTATGATAAACGTAGGGAATGAGACATAGGTATTTTAACCTAATCTTCTATGCACCTGACTAATCGCTATAGTGGAATTGATTGTACAACAGTTGGGAGAAAATAACATTTTGAACAGAGCATTTGAACATTTTGAGAGAACAATTTTCTTGTTTGTTTTGGAACTTCCAGAGAATTCACTACCTATTCACTGGAATGATAGATAGATCGTAGAAAATGTAGTATAGTAGATAGAGAATTAAAGTCTTCGTAGTTCGTTCGTAAGCAAGAACCCTGGGTGCTTCAGAGTCCATTCACTAGTTGAAATAAGCCCAAAATCGGTGTCTCGTGTCTAATTATAAAAAAACTATAAAAGATAGCGACTTTTAGTAAAAAAGTATTGAAAGATAAGACTTTAATGTAAATCCCTATAGTAGTAATTTTTTGTAATTCTTTTTATTTTTAAAATTCCAGGCAAACAATCTTGTACTAAAATAGCGTATTTTCAAAAATTATTTTCTCTGAAATACATGTATTAAACAAAAATTTGCTACATTAGGGATCTAGTTTATCTTTTGATCTTTCCGGTGATATATATAATACGTGCACCTCCGAAATCTAAATAATTCGGTAGTGGTATATGCAAGTCTTCACCCATCGGCTACCCAACCGCTCAACCCGACCCCGAATTCATGTCTGTCAAGTCTGCAGTGAATGGACCCTTAAGTAGGTAGGTACCTATTCCTATATACTAGTATATACTCCTGTATTTTTTAACGAATTTATAGGTATTTTGGTATTAGGCTTGTATATTATTAGATTTTATATACCTACAAGGGTATTAGGGAGATTTTGAACCCCTTAATTATTATACCCTAGTTGAAATAAATATAAACTATGATTTTGATTTTACCTAGGTATCTTTATTATTATATTATAGCGAGGTTTGGTTAGTTATTTCAATTATTTTATGCGGAAATGTTTATATCTCAATAAGTAGGTATTTGAATGGCTAAATCCCAGAAAAGAATAGGTAGGCAAGTACTAAACAAGTTCATTTTAGGAAAAAATAGGCAGGCTCAGGCTACCCTAGACAAATTAAACCGTAGGTAGGTACGAAAAAAATAAATAGGGATCTCTAAAGATATATTACCTTCTATACCTACATAAGTACTGCGCGTCATAAAAAATATGACACCTTCTTATTATACCAAATACTGTGACCATTTCCCTCAGAAGAATCCTTGTTTTTAGTTATGTAAAGCCACAAATAGAACCAGTGGCGCACCCAGGGGTGGCAAGAGGGAGGGAATACCACCTCCCCAAGATATTAAAAAAAAAACACGTACAACCACACCTAGTTTTATTTTATTGTTTCTGTGATTAATTGTGATATAATTTTTATATAAGAGATCTATTAGTTTTGTTTCTATTTTAGAAAATACTTATTGTATTGATTCTTTTATACCTATTTATTTTGGATTCATATAAAATATATTTATAAAGTTGTTACCTAAGTATATAATGTTTATCTCACTTTGAAGTATATATATAAAGTAACTAACTAACTTAGGTATGTACATGGTACTTGCATAATTATACACACCCCAGAAATATATATTCTCCCTCTAAAAATCCATTGGATTCTGCTGTAGAGGTAGATTACATTTAAAACACAATTAAGATGACCATTCCCCGAGGCTACTGCCAACTGGTCCAGCCGGGGAACAAACCTGATCGACAATAGACCGCTGGAATGGCATGTTGCGATTAAAAAAATACGTCGGGATGATGCTTGTGTGCGAAAATAAACCAAAACGATTAATTTAAAATTGCTACCGGCACCAATATATGAGAATAATTCGTAATATGTTTATAGTTATAGGTATATACAGATCTAACATATTAGGTAATTAGTTTAAATTTTGTAATATGGTGGGCCAGACTGTCCACTCTACGTGTTACGTTTTGCATCATGTATTTGGTTGTTTTTCGATGTTTTACTTACAGGGTGTCAATCTACCTTTAAAGTATCACATTTTAACAGTTTATATGCATGCAACTCGAGAATAAAAAGAGCTATTCAGTCTCCACTTTAACGCCTTATTGTTGTTTTGTTGGGAAGCTGCGCGGTCGCCCGCAGCACTCAGGCCTTTCAACCCTTGTGCGTGCCGCCAGTCTAGAGCGAGAATTGGAATAGACCCGTGGTATGCGCATAGGCCAACACCAGTTCTACTGGAAGCTCTCTAATATCCTGGGGCAGGAAAAACCCTGCACCCAGATATTTATGTCTCTTAACCATGAGGCAGGCACAGCGATAAAAGACGTGTATGGAGTCCTCGTCGTCGTGTCGGCAAAACATGCAACTTCTAGTGTCACTAAGGCCAATAGTACACTTGTAGCTGCTTGTTGAGATGTCCTTGACCTGTTAGTAGTCCTGTGACAGTCCTTATGCTGTTACGACTTAGCGTAAGTATTGATCGAGATGCGTTTGACCATCAATGCCCTTCAATTAAGATCCTGTCTTGTCGTAGCCGAGTTCCGTTCGACCAGTCTTCCTCAGATCTCTTTCTGATCCAGTTTTCAATGGACCTTGCTACATAACTGGGCGGAAGTTCTAGTACTGGTTCGGGTCTTAAGGCCTTACATTTCCTTAAAGTTTTTCCTGCCAATTCTTAAATGTTGTCGGAAAGTATCGGGAAAAAATTGCCTGTTTGAATGCAAAATTATGAGATCCTTTAAATGGAACAGGACCTATATGTTACATTCATCTAAAAGCCTTAATCTTTTTCTTGAAGAAAGTGTGTACATTGTTGCCATGCAGACAAGATTTCAAGATTTTAGGGGATATCAATTTTTTTATGAAACCATTTCAAAATTTCTTTCTAAAAAAATAACACACTGACATAATTTTTCTTTTCGTTCTCGAGTTATAAACTAATAAAATGTGATACTTTACATATGGACACCTTGGAAAGTAAAAACAGTGACGGATAACCATAATTTGCTGATATTAAATTTGTTAAATTCGTCAACATACGTAAATCATTGATCAACATAAAGTGGATGTAAGCATGCGGGTAGTTTTTGGTCGATTTTTGGTCTTATTATATGTATTTGCAGATATGCAGATATCTGTAAACCTAAATACTAAGGACTAAAACTACCAGGGGACGTGAGCACGGGTAGTCACTTTAATAGTTATATGAAAAAAAATAATGTACGCCACTGTAGAATAAACATAAGTACTAGATTTGTATTATATAGTACGGGGTGTCCCATCGAAAAGTATCACATTTCGCCGCCTTATATCTCGAAAACTAAAAGAGATATCGGGATGCGGTTTGGACAGAACGACTTAAGATTTTTGTAAGTTTTTTTTGGCACTGTTGCCAAATCTCCAAATATATTGGTAAATTTTTTATTGAATACGCTCATCTTTGGAGTAAAATTACTTGCTTATATTAAGCGGAACGCCCTGTATATTTTGCAATAATCAGGAAGCCTAATCACTTTACTTTTCAAAAAGGTATACATTATTTACATTATCTTGAGAATTGGAGCCACAAAATTCAGTTGAATGGGAGCACCTCTTACTTGAACAGTTTGTGAAGCTAGTCTTCGTTTTCACAGTAGCCATGGAAAATAAAAGGACAATAATAAACTGTATTGTCAGTTGTGTCAAATATTTAAAGTATAGATATAAAAATGTTCACATTAGAAGGATCACACACTTTTGATCATTTACTACTAAGGATGCACAAATGTATATTGAAGTAAATGGTGGTCAGTTAGAACAAATTGTTTTCTAACTTATTCAAGTACTTTTTATTTATACAGCTACTTTGATTATTTTATCTGTTATTTTTATTACTGTCATTGTGCTTTGTTGTTATTGTTAACAAAACTCGTTCCTACCGATTATTAAAGAATTATTCTTTTCTCCCTATCTGTTTTAATTTAAAAAGCAAATGCAGTCAAGTTCCACATCAAGTTCGATCAGATATTTTAAAATGATAAAATATATAGAGTATTTTATTTAAAATAAGTGTACAAAATCTTAAAAATAACTTTACAAAGAAGGAGGTATTTTTTTCATTCGTAATAACCCAAATAAGGGTACTTCTAACAAACTTAATTTTGTGGCTCCAATTCTTAAGATAATGTAAACAATGCATACCTTTTTGAAAAGTAGAGTGATTAGGCTTTCTGATTATGGCAAAATACACAGGGTGTTATATTTAATATAAGCAAGTAATTTTACTCCAAAGAGGAGCGAATTCCATAAAAAAATTTATTAATATATTTGGAGATGTGGCAACAGTGCCAAAAAAAACTTACAAAAATCCTAAGTCGTTCTGTCCAAACCGCATCCCGATATCTCTTTTAGTTTTTGAGATATAAGGCGACGAAATGTGATACTTTTCGATGGGACACCCAGTATAAAATCACTCGATTAAGCGTCTTCTTCAGTATTTCAAATTGCTATAGAAACGCTGTGTATACCTACCTAATATACCTAAATATAATGTGTTTGGGTGAACATTTAGTGTAGCAATTTAGGTATTTATCTACGATTCTACAAAGTTCAATTAAAAAAAAATCATGAAAGTAGGTACCTAAGTAGGGAGGTCGGTACTGTATTCACACATTTGGTCTGCCACAAACTGTTTTAGATAATGGTTCCACATTAGATATGATACTCAGGTTCATGTTCATGTAAAACGCATGTTCATGTTTCACCCAAAGGAAACTTAATACCTATATTATAACATTGACGAATAATTAAAAAATAAATTGAAAAATGTTAAATGAATGGATGCATTCTGGACTTATAGGGATAACTATGATAGATTATAGAATTCATATAGGTGAAGACCATGCAAATGACACCGAAATGAACAAACGTTACAGCATATAATAATATTAACATATACCTAAACATATAATAATAATATTACATAATATACAATAGATATTTTTTCATTAAATTTTTAAAAAATCATAAAAGAACCGTGTTCTTATTTCAGTTATGAGATACATTTTATTCTCTTTTCGATTATATGCTAGTAGGTAATATTAAATAATCCAATAATTTCATAACAACCCACGTCACCTTGACTGACAAGATATACGAAAGAATATAATTCGATTAAAAAACTAGTGAGAATCCTTATCTGGCAAAGACAATATGCTCAAGCAGATTTTCCTTATTAAATTAAATACGTAAGGAGCATTTCTTGAACAGAGTCTATAAAAGTTACGAATTTCGTTAGAAACTATCGAGTCGCTCAAACCCTAGCGCGCCTTCAAGTATAGAAGTACTTATGTGAAACGTCTGATTTTAAAAAATACCGTGCTATTTAAAAAAAGAACTGTGATTTGGGTAAGTAGCTCTCACACACACATTTACTAGATCGCTACTTCCTTTATACCTACATATTTTTGAATCAGAGATGATTTTTTACTTAACTTTTACTTGCTAACTTTTTTTTACTTTTACTATACTTAACTTTCGATTAAAAAGTCCTCTTTATAATGTTTCGAAAATGGGGAGCCAAAATGCAGCAAAAATTTATTTCACAAGATCAATACGTATATGATTGCTTAAAATTTTGCAAACTATATAGGCCACAACATTTGGAACAGAAGTAAGACAATCTTGATAAAAATTATTTAAGAGTGTGAGATATGATAACATGTAGATATGTATAGAGGTACATAGTTTGTTTCTTTTGGGATTACACCACCTGTAAAATAACAAAAAGCAGATAACCAGAAGTATACAAATTAAATATTTAAAGTGTAGTAACAAGGCAAACTTCTAAAGTTTGCCCCAAAAAACCACTGTATAACGTGTGATAAAATAATATTTGATATATTAACTAAATTTTATCAATGGTTTTTCAGTTTTATACAAAATTCTATAATATTATGTCATATTCTATAATATGTCCAAATAAAATATATATAATATAATTTAAAAGAAATTAAACACTTAACTAGCTTTCTTGTAAACGTTTCTAGTTGATCCTCAACTCTTCTTCTGTAGACTGTTTGTACGATAAGAACTCTTTATATCAAAAAAGAAGTATTTTTTGTCAGATTGACAACTGAAAAACCAATGATAAAATTTAGTTAATATACCAAATATTATTTTATCACACGCTATACAGTGGTTTTTAGGGCAAACTTTAGAAGTTTGCCTTGTTACTACACTTTGAATATTTAATTTGTATGCTTCTGGTTTTCTGCTTTTTGTTATTTTACAGGTGGTGTAATCCCAAAAGAAACAAACTATGAATCGTCAAAATACACCACAAATAAGTCACAGACATTATGTATAGAGATATTTTCAATACATGAAATACTAGTAAGTGAAGTACTCTATACATATCTAAATAATGTTACCATATCTATAGACATGATAAATTCTTAGCTGAACAAAAAAATTAAAAGTTTCAGTAACATGATAAACTGAACAGGAACTTTTTAGTTGGATAGTATAAAATAGTTATAGTATGAAAACTAAAATATCTCTTTTATGTAGGTAGTAGGTAACAGATAATTCATCCTATAATTTTTACAGTTATTATGTAATGTCTTCATCATGTTTTATCAGATATAGCACATAGAGTGGTTGCTCTATTAGTAGTGATATAGGTATATACTATGGGCACTATGGGTATACACCACCATTGGTATACTTATACATATACAATATAATTGATGTTTTATTTTGTATTATAACTGCTCTACAACAATTATTAGATATTTTTATATTAAAAATTTTATGTCTATGTTTTATGTTCCTCTTAGTCCAAAAAAATCAATTAAAGATAAGTGCCTATAGAGCAAGGAACAAGTGCGGCTGCAACATTACACAGGCTACGCAGTGTTACAATTATATGTGGTATAATTTTAAAACAAAATTTGTTTTATATTGATAATCATTGTGTGAGTATATTTTTTCTAGCTCAATAGTTTAAAAGTTCTCGTATGAATAGTAATTTATTGGGGATCAATGAAATTTTGTTTTCTGCGGCCAATTTGCAATGTTACAGCCCCATAGTGTTTCACTGTAATACTACTAATAAGTATTATGTTTGTAAGTTTTGTATAAAGGAATTTTCATTTCATTTGAATAAAAACAAAACTTTTACAGAGTATTATTTATTATCTGAAATATTTTGAAACAAATTCTATGCTGGACTACCAAAACTGAATGTGTAATACTGTATACTGTGGAAGTGTACAGTGTTATAACAGTCGAAGTTGAGTTATGTAGGTACCTATATATGCATATTGTTCAATTTTTTAATCGTGTTAACTTACTTGTTTTACAGAATGAGAAAGAAACCAATGAATATCTGGAACCGTACTTAATAAAAAAAATATCTATTTTAAGAAATTTCCAATAGAATTACACTTTTCCAGCGATATCTCTGTCTAATTTGTCTAATTCTTGACTGGTAGAATTCTATAATTCTACCAGTCATAATTTTCAACCTAGCGCATTCGCCACATTTGTAAAAACCATCAACCAGCACCAAAATGTTGAGCTGATTGAAATATTAAAAGACGAACAAGATAGTGAACGGTAGATATTGAAAAATAAGCTATTAAATAGGCTTCTCTCCAATCGCAATTTTAGTAAATTTCTACTCAATGTTCTCATGTTTTTTGGGTACAAACCAAAAACAACTCAAATGGTACTCTTAATATAAATTAGGGAACCCCCAAATCTAAAGAGGGTTACACACCGACTGACAAACACCTCATATACCTACAGACATTGCCAGTGTTGAGCTGGGAATCGAGCCCAGCAGACCATAATAGGCAGTGTGACCGAGAAATGCAGGTTATTTCTTAAATTGAAAAAATGAAAGAATGAGATATCTTTGTTGATTTTTAGAGATCTAACAGGGAATCACTGAATTAGTTATACTTATATGAAATAAGCTGCACGGTTTGTGTTGTGTTTTCTGTTTTGGAATGTATTACCACAGAGGACCTAGAACAGAGGCGAAGGCTGGTGGCGGCGTCTTTGATGTTTAATGGCCCATTTTCGGTACCAGTTACGTCTACACTGAGAGAAATAATTGCTTAATTCTAACAATACTACCTTACCATACTCTGAAAGAAGTGTTTAATGATTATAGTTAACGCCTATTGTAAATTAAGTATGTGAATACAATAATTCACCTTATGTAATGTAACTAACCTGATTACCAATATTTGTGTTTCCTTTAAGTCTGCTGTTTAGACTGTACTAATACCTAAGTATATTAGTAGCAAATTATTGTGCAATTGCAAGTGCAAAAAATTTGCAGTGCACACCAACAAAATTCAGGATAAGAATGAATGAATGAAATATTAAATTATTTAATATGGATGGACATAAATAAATAGTTCATGTGCTTTATCATCGAGATGTACCTCTAAATTATTCTAATACAGAAATAATATTACAAAGCTTGAATCTATCTTGGTCTAGATGTAAAGTTTGCGCTGTGTTCAAATTTATGGCTTTTTTTTTAACTTGCTTAAAAATAAGTTGTATAATACTGGTGATTGTTATTAAAAATGCATCTGATTTTACAAAACGAGTGTAAAAAATATCAGTCGGAACATAATAATTATTGAATTACTACTTCAGTTATTAATAAAAGCATAGGTACATTTATAAGCAAAATTTTGATAATTTTCCTAATCCTTATAATGATCTGCAACTTATTCGGGTCATTTTCTGGGAATAATAAAAAATACAAAATCACATATGGATAATAATAAATCTTTTATTTGCAATAAATTATATAAAACATTTATTAAAAATACATAAAACAAAAAACTGAATACCATTAGTAATATAAGTAATATAACATATCAGTCACAAGCACAAGTATAAAGATATATACAGTAATTTCACTCTTTAAATTTTTTGTATAAAAGTTTTTAATGTGCATCTCTGCTCCTGGATAGTATGCGCATTGCGCACAGCTTACCATAATTCACCGCACACACACACACAGAAAAAAATAGTCAAATGTAAAATCCTCAAAACTATAATATTGCAATAAGTAAACACGACGTACGACGGAAAAGAGAGGTTGATTAATATACCAGTTAAAAGATGGTGGATTTCGCACATGCGCATAAAAATTTGGTACTGGCGGGAAGGCAAGCCTTCGCCTCTGGTCTAGGTCCTCTGTGGTATTACTACGTTAGCATTCAAGAACCATAAACCAAACTTAAACCATAAACCAAACTTTACAGATAAAAATATATCTATATAAATTACCTCACTCTCCGTCGGAACTTTTATCTTTCAATGTCACAAGCGTGCCGCCACTATATACATTCGATAGCAAAACCTCCTCGTTACTAGGGACGTTACGAACGTGGTTTGGGTTCTGGTCGAGAATTTTTTATTACCGGGGGTTTTCCAAAAATGTAAATTAAAATTATTCCATGAGTATATGAGTTGCATGACCATGGTCAAAAATACATCATGCTAATTACTTATTTTTAAATTTGGTCCCACGTACCAAAAAGTGTTTGATCTTTTGATCAAACACTTTTTGAAAACTGGTATTTATACAGGTCTACAAATAAATCAAAAACAAAATTGTTACTAAAATGTTTATTTAAATATTTCAAAAAACATAAAAAGATATATTATTTTAAAACTAAAATAACGAAAAATATCATTCATCTATACTTACTATTATTTTTGTTTTTTTTATTTTCAAAAATCATGCTGTAATATTGAAAATTTTGTTATAACTTGATGCTCTCTCAGTTTTTTATTTTGATTAGCTAATTTTAATGTAAAATAAATACGTAAAAATTAATAAAATAGTCCAAAGGAAAGTTTTTACATGGATGACTAAATATTATATTTACGAAATGATTTTTTAGTGTTTCCTAATTTTACTAATTCCTCAAATTTATACTACATAGTTAGTAACAATATCTTCTATTGATTTAAAATCACATTACAAGTAAATATTTAATGATGGAATTAAGATCAGAGAACTTGGTTTGTCTGCCACTTTCTGTAAACTTTGCTAAGAAGATTTGATAAGACATTTACAGACATATGACGTACGAGTATATTATTGGTTATCGTTTCGAAGGGGCAAGAAGGAATGGTCAATTATTGATAGTATGGTCCCGTTCAAACTACACAAGGAACTGATCTGGCATCTTATTAATTGTTGATGGCAACTATTGTTAAAAAAAAAGAGAATGGGACTCGATATTTTGTTTTGTATATAGATGACTAGGAAAGTTTATTTGTGAATATTAATTTAGACTATTTTTTTAAATTATATAATGTACCTAGTATTTGACTCGAAAACCAGGGAGGACGGTCGCCTCTCTCTGCCCCCCCTTGGCGACGCCCATGGGCACATCAATAATAGTTACAACAGTTGCCAAATTAACAATTCATTTATACATAAAGCACTTGAAATCGTATAAGAGTACCTTCAAGTTATTTAAAAAAGACAAATATAAAAACTATTTTAATTACAGTATTTGATTAATTTTTTGATATACAGTTATTTAAATGATATTGAACAAAATATTTTCCTTTATATAATTTTCTTAATTGGGGAAACTGTATAACTTTGCGGTAGGAGATCCAGTGACGTTTTACCATAAAAATATTCAAAATAGGAGCTTGATTTATTAATGGACTAGTGAATCCTTGTTAGTTTACGGTTTTGATAGTAGGTACTTAGGATCATTTCTAGAATATAAAAAGTAAGAGTATGCACTACTGTGGGATTTTAGGTTATATAAAATCACCAACAATTAATTAATTATTTATTTGTTGATGAACAACAGTAAGGTTGGCTGATAATGATGGTTACACTCGCAGGTCAAGGGAAAAACTAACTTTTACAAATATTTGGCTAACACTATCAAGAGTTTATTGCCTGTTTTATTTACTGGGATTTACCCTCAGCTGGGTAGGTAATTGAACTGTCCTGAAATAACTTTCTAATCTCAGGCTTAAAAGTATTCTAAGAAGGTTTGTTGCCTACAATAAACTAATTTAATTTATGTCCCTACAACTACATATACTATTTTGTTTTGATCAGATCCACCATGTCCGTGATGGGCAGCGAACCTAGCTACGCCATGTGGGCGGCCCAGCGCGCGGCCGGCTTCGGCGGCAACCTCACCGTCGTAGACAAGGTGCCGCCAGACATGCTGCACATGGTGGACGCTTATTGGTATCAGTTCGCTCCCCTGAACCCACTATGGCACGGCATCCTGGGCTTCATGATTGGGGTCTTGGCATTTATCTCCATCATAGGCAACGGTATCGTCATGTACATCTTCAGCAGCACCAAGGCACTCAGGACCCCCTCCAACCTCCTGGTGGTGAACCTCGCCTTCTCGGACTTCCTCATGATGTCCACCATGGCGCCGCCCATGATTATCAACTGTTACTACGAAACGTGGGTTTTAGGTAATTTCAATGAATGGTGAAAAAACTCAATATTTTTAATATAACAACCGCCATTTTACTACTATTCAATTCGCCCCCGAAGAAATATTGGAATTATTTGTAAAATTTTCTATACTTACTTAAAGTAAACCACTTTTTAAATATATTGTTTAAATATATTGGCGAAAAACTGTTTTTTTTTTTTGTATTTATAAGTACTTAAATCTGATATCTATTATCGACTTAGTTGTCTAGCAGGCATAAAACAATAGTTTAATCAATTTATGTTTTGTAATTTTAAAAATGACGTTTTTAGTATTCAATAATAAAGATTTCTTCAATTTAATAGTAATTTATTGTGAATGTGATGAAGTCATTAAAAGAAATTTCTGTCAGATATCCAGATTGACCAAAACCTTCTCGTTTATAACATCAGCTAATATCAGATTTGAACTCAGAAGAAGAAAATGGGTTTAGAAAATTCACGAATAATTTCCTTATTTTTAATTTTTTTAGAGGAATTGAATGGGAGTAAAAAATATAGATTAAGTATCATTTAAAAAACTTAGAGTTTTTATGAAATTAGTTAAGTATTAACTGAAGTTTTTAAACACCCTGTATGACATTCTGAAGTAGTTTTCGCCAATTTTAGGTACCCTTAACATTTTACATTAAAGCTCCAATTTTAGTGACTTGTTTTTGTTAAGCTTATACAGGATCGCTGATATATATGGAAACAGTTTATTTTCTAAAGTATAAGATATACCCAGAAAAAATGTTAAACACTAAAGTTTTAAGGGTTTTTTAAGATCTATTATACCTAATAAAAATTAAGGATACAGGTCCGGTGCTTTTTTTTTAATATACGGGGTGTTTCATTAAAAAAATGTCAACTTTGTTTTTCCATGACTTTTTGACTGATCCTGCATACCTCATTTTGCTCTATTATAATAGATCTTAAAAAGCCTTAAAACTTTTGTGTTTAACTTTTTTCCTAGATATCTTACTTTAGCAAATAATTAAGCGTTTCCGTACAAGGTAATATTCGGGTATATTTTTATCCCTACTTACAGGAGTTATTAAGAAAGTTAGAAAAAAAGTTTAAATACAAAAGTTGTTTGGTTTTTCACGTATTATCTTTTAGTCGAAAAAAAAAATACACGTCGTAAACTTGGGAAAACCAATTGAACATAATATTTTTAAATGAGGCACCTTGTATAATTTTTCACGCTTGGGTAAACATTTTGTTCCTGATTTCAAAAATATATATTTTGTTGACATTTGCACTGACAGTTTTCGAAATATTCGACAGCGAGTACCATAAAAAAATACAAAAAATACAAAAAACTAAAAATATTTATCAGTAGAAACCAACAGTAATAAAAAATATTTAATGATTTTCGATGTAACCTCCTTAGTTATTTAAACATTTTCTAATATTTTCATTTTTTAATATTTTTTTATGATTTATTGCAAACATTAAATATTAAAGATTTCGAAAACTGTCAGTACAAATGTCAAAAAAAAATATATTTTTGAAATCAGGAAAAAAAGGTTTACCCAAGCGTGTAAAATTATACAGGGTGTCCCGTTTAAAAATATTATGTTCAATTGGTTTCCTCAAATTTACGACATTCAATTTTTTTTTCGACCTAGCCAAAAGATAATACATGAAAAACCAAACAACTTTTGTATTTAAACTTTTTCCTAACTTTCTTAATAACCCCTGTAGGTAGGGGTCAAAATATACGCGAATACCCTGTACATATCAGCGACCCTGTATAGTAAATATGGTAATACGAAATATTATTTAAAATCACTAAAATAATTTGAAGCCAACATGTATTTTTTTGATTACGGTATTTGTAAAAATAAAATCAAAATTTATTTTACCTGTTCACTAAAATTTAATTTTAATATAGGTACTTAATTTATCGTTCAATCATGATTGCTAATATCGTTTCTCGAAAAAGAACTACGAAAAAAAATCATTGCAGGCCGTGGAATGGTTATGGTACAAAAATGTAAATAGCCTTGACCTTGACCTTGACAATGATTTTTCCTTCCATCCAAGTGCCAGAAACTCTTCAATCTTCCACTAAGGCTTCACATATAGAAAGTATAGAAATATTTGGTCTTGGTATGACGTCAACCATACAGTTCTTTTTTGACGTCTCTTTTGCGAATCTTGTCGAATTGTCACCGAATTTTGTCGAATACCGCGAATAAGTTTTTTGGCTTTGAAGGTCTGTAAAGAATCAAAAAAATTGTAGAGTATATTATAGATATAATTTTTTCGGATTAACGGATAACTTAAGGACAAGTTGTGTTTAGGTCCCTTATTCTGTCAAATATATGGGATGTTTGGCTCACTTTTTGGGTGTACTTCAATTTGGACAATGACTTTTATTGCTTTGGACCGGTACAACGTCATCGTGAAGGGGCTGAGCGCTCAGCCTCTTACGAAGAAAAGGGCGATGCTCTGGATTCTTCTCACCTGGGCCATGTCTATCGGATGGACCGTGGCACCTGTGTTAGGATGGAGTCGGTAAGTAGTTGCACCTGCCAATAATAACAATATAAAAGTATTTCAAAAATAGTTATGTACTAAGAACATCAAGGCACTATTAGGTACTTATATCCGATCAAAAAATCACTTTCTACGACCTATCCTGCTCCTGCCGCCAATATCCATTGGCCGTGGTCATGACAGGAGATGGTTTGGGGCCAAGGGAAATGGGCCTTTTCCACATCTTTCTTTTATTCGCTTATTATAAAATATATACTTAGTTATGCCTAAAAAGTATTTTTTTAAATTTTTTTCTTCGCCAGATATATGTTGAAAAAATTGTTAAAATTACCATATATTTCAAATAACGCGCCATTGACGTCATACTCCAGTACGTTGTTGTCTGTTGGCTGTCCTGCATTTTGTGTTCTGTCAAGTGAAGTGTACTTAACCTAACTTTCGTTTTGTGTTTCGATTAATTTGATTTAAAATGAATAAAATTGAAGAGGGATATCTTAAGGCTGATTCAGACAATCTTTCAAGAGTCGACAGTGAAATGGTCAACGATTTCTACGTCACAAATATAAACTTTCTTAAGTGCTGAAGTGCGCAATGTTAAGACCAGAAGGTTAGGTTTTATAACCTAAGTTATCTAATCATCATTTAGTTGATTCTACCATAGATCGTGCAGTGTTGTCACCTTTAGTGAAAAATACCTAAAAATTATTTTGCTCAAGGGATAAATTGTAAAATAAAAATGTTGATTTGCTTTAGTAATAATTTATCGAGAATATTTCACCTAAAACTACATATTTTCAATTCAAAATTATCATTTCACCTAAAAATACATAATATTTTCTTTTCAAAATTACCAGAAAGTAAATTTAATCCATGGCAAGAAAAAAGTAAAATTATATGTGGCAACGTGGAGCCGTTCTTTAACTTGTCTACATTTTATTGGCTACTGGAGTGTGATGTGAGCGAACCGCGCAGTTTGAAATGATTCATGAAGACCAGTCACTTTGTACTTGGATAACTTCGCTTAATTACAATTATTTAATAAATTGGGTTGACTCTACCTTTACTTGTGTACCAGTATAACATTTGATATTAATAAAATCGTAAAATTCAATTTAGTGGAAAAGGCCCATTATCACTCTTTACTCTCCCCATCGGTGTAGGCTTGGACTGCATCGTAGAGGTGGACCCTATCCTTTACCAACCCCGATCACAAGAAGTGATAGGTGAGGGCGATTCGTGGGGTTTCCTCCTGTGCTGACTCTACCCTGCAGGCTGGGTAGGATCTTCTGGTGCTTTTCTGTCTTGTCTTCTTTCTTCGCCTGCATGTCTGACCCGCCAGAGGTAGTCTGTCTCGGGCGGTGGCGGCAAGTGCCGCTCTGTCCTGGGTGGTGGTTTGGGGTAGGTCAGGAGTGGCTGTGTACCTGGGGATGCACCTCTAAAGGAGCCAACTGGCCCTTTGCTTTATGCAAGATAAGGGAAGGGTACTCGAAGTGAGGGCTTCGAGGGGAGGTCTGAGAGAAGATCTTACTCTCATCCTGGAGCTCCCGCGATGCTATATTTTCCGCTATATCTATGAATTATTAAGTACCTAAACTATAACAGAGTGGGAAACTATATTGAAAAATACTAGTGGGAAACTATATTTGTTTAGTCAGTTTATATTTGCCATGCAAATAATATATGTATGTAGTAGCAATGAATACTCATAGCAATTATCAATAATATTTTTTTAATGATACTGAAAAAGTTGTTGGCTGTTTAAGTTGAAATGTTTCTTCAATAAAAAACAAAAAAAATATTTCGTTATTTCTATTTTTAAAGGGCTTTCAGCCAGATACATGGAAAAATTATCCTAGGTTTCATCCTAGTTTTCCGACTTTTTCAAGGTTACTGGTTAATACTTAAAAATGTTGGTTTTACATAAGTATTAAATTAGATTAGTTTCATAATAAATATCCTAAAAAGTGTTTCCTTACCTACTATTAGAGACGGCAACGATTAATCGAATGACTGAAAAAATCGATTCACTTGTTTCGATTAATCGATTAATTATAAGTTAATTTGGAACCATTATAATGGTTTAATGTAATGTAGATACTTGTTTAATATTTCATTATTTAAAAGATGTAGATAATACTATTAAAAAAAAATGTATTAAAAACAATAAGTTGAGGTTATATGAAGATAATATGCCGTTGTAATTCAATGTTCGAGGGTGCATATTGCACTCACAGTAGTTGTTTTCGACATGTTTTAAAATAATAAAGTTTTTCCTTTGCATACCTAGGATTATAGGTAACGAGGAAAATTAAAAACTTTATTGAACTATAATATTTGATAATTTAATTCATAATTTATCTCTTAATTAACTTTTTGGACTGCTTTAGGACTTAATTCCTATTTGAAGAAAGATATAAACAGTTAAATAAGCCAATAAATAATATTAAAAATATATTATAAAGAACAATACTTATATGGCTCATTTAATAAATTTCAGAAAGGTTTGTTTCTGTTTTTATGTATCTTCAGAAATAATACTACAACTATATCTCAAAATATGAATGACTGCCCAATACTTTGACGTATTCATAATAATCGTTAAGAAAAAAACAACACTGACGGCAACAATTGATATTTATACAAACGAAGTATCACCTCTCTGCTTACAAACTCGCCCAAGATATTTACTCTTACTATTAGTACTTCAACTATAACTATTAAACACGGATTTTATTCTCATTTCTCGGAATTCTTCTGTTTAGGTATGTCCCCGAAGGTAATATGTCCGCCTGCGGCACTGATTATCTTAACAAGGACTTCCTCAGCCGGACCTACGTTGGTGCCTACTGTGTGTTCTGTTACTTTATGCCCTTATTCATCATAATATACTCTTATTTCTACATCGTTCAGGTAAGAATAATTTAGATCAGATTACCTAAGGAAATGACGTATAGATTTAACAGAAATTCTGACGGTTTACAAATGAAAGAGGCAATTTATGGTAAAAAGCATTTTTCAATGATATGTCACATTACAATATTATAAGACTATAAATTTTAACTTTAAATTAAATATTTTTCAGTACTTATCAGTATATAGAGATTATAAATAACCCATAATACCTATTATCTACGTATTATACTATACAAAACAATATACAATTATTACATACACACAGTACACAATTAGTTCGTTATATTAATGTTCAGTGAAAGGTTAATTGCACTTAATTACTTATAAAGAAACACACAACACGATACAAAAATGGCTGTGCTATGACTGCTATAGCCACTGCCCGAGAAGCTGGAGAAGATAGTGTACGCGCCAGCGCGGTTTAAATTAAATGTTTAATTGTGGGAAATAAATATATTCTTAAACCCTAGCAAATAGGTTTTTCCAGTCAATACTTAATCAGTAATAAATACGTGGTCGTAGTTAAGGATAAATTGTGCATAAGACCAAGAGAGACACTAGTGAGAAAATAGTAAATAAAACCACGATTTAGCAATGAAAACGGGGAGTTTGAAATCAATACACCATCAGTGTCAGACGAGTATCAATTCGCTATCAGCAGTTTACCTGATAGTCGTTCACGAGTATTATGTTTAGAGAACGAGAAAATAGTTTAGTTTGAAGAACTAGCTTAAGTAACAGAACTTCAGGTCTGTTAGTGTAACAAGTGTTCATTTTCTATAACGAGATATATAATCAATTTAAAAACATATGAATTTTCATTAAACAATTCTTACTGTATTGAACAGTGGTCCCTACAGTCCACAAAATTTACGGTCCTTCGAATCTACTATCCACGGGCCAAAACAATATTCATACCATACGTTCTAGGAGGTGGTGAAAATTTTACTGCTTAGCTGTTATTTTCAACTTTTGATTAAAAAATATTATAAAATTTCAATGTGTCTTCTTGTCCTGTATCGATATGATACACCGTTTTATAGCAAAATCGATTTCAAGCATTCAATTATAAAATAATTTCTGTTTCAGCAGGTTGTGAAATACAATTTATTTACTTGGCAGTTCAGTTACTTATTTTACAGTTATTCTTTTGGTTTTGATTTGATTTTTTTGCTGAGAACGAAAATTGATACAATTTCTATAAACTCAACGAAAAAGCAATGAGCTTTTGGTTTAAAAACATTTATTTGCAATTTCATAAAAAAAATGCTATTTTATTTTTGATTGGACAAAACTAAGATTTAAAATACGTAATTCTGACTAAACCTTTGAGGGCTAATTTTCTAACATTTTAAAATATTCAATCAAAGAAACCACAAATAAATAGTAAATAGACATTATAATGCCTATAACATGCTTTCTATTATAACAATCTTGGGAACACACTCTTTGCAATGATATATGATTTAATATTCTCTTACTTTCTATAAGGGAGTTTTTGTTTTATAGAGATCTTGAAGGGGGGGGGGGGTTGGAAGCTTGGGTGTGAAGCTAACACTGACGTAGTTTTCCACCTAACAGCAAAACACTATACTGCCCTCAAATGCAGTAGTATTATAGTGGAGTGGAGTATAATGTTTTGGTGTTACGTACGAAACGGATATGTACGAAAAATGTAACAGACGCTCAGAGATATATAAAAAATGTTCTGTTAAGGTGTTTTAACTGCCAAGTTCACTTCGTTAAACGGTAAATCATGTACAAAAGGTTATACTCTTCTGTCTGTATAAAGTTTAAAATATGTTTGTATCCATAACAGGGAATCGAAAAGATAACGAAGAGTTAGGTAATGTAAAACACAAAACATACAATATATACGTGTATACATACTACACTCATGAAACTATTTGCATCTCAAAGGTCTTTCTGCAATAATAACTTGTACACTGCAAACATAGACTATACCTATACAGTCTAACTAAATTGGAACGGTTTGGACCAAAACCACCAGGTGACCTAACTTAAGACTGAATTCAATTTTAAAACAAGTTTATTAATCATTTTACTCATTCGGTATCCAGGCTGTGGCAACCCACGAGAAATCTATGCGAGACCAGGCGAAAAAGATGAACGTCGCGTCCTTGAGGTCATCGGAGGCGTCACAGACCAGTGCTGAATGCAAGCTAGCCAAGATCGCCCTGATGACGATCTCGCTGTGGTTCTTGGCGTGGACACCATACTTAGTCACCAATCTCGCTGGCATCTCGGGCAACATGAGTATCAGCCCGCTAGCCACCATCTGGTGCTCCCTCTTCGCCAAGGCTAACGCCGTCTACAACCCTATTGTATATGGAATTAGGTACGTTTACATTTGATGTATTCCTTTCTTGTCATCTCTGGTAATCAGAAAAAGACAAGAGCCTAATCTTGCTCCATATGTCTTCACTGTTATAGAAGCGCAAAATTTTCTGTTCATATGCTCTGGAAATCACAACATTCAGGGGGTGACTGTACCGCACTTCTGTCTATACACTTCTGCACTTTTGTATATATTTTTTGGTCCATACTTTTATAGTTAGTTACTGGTTAAAAGTTAATAATTATTATTTCTTTTTTCAGCCACCCTAAGTACAGGCAGGCGCTGGAGAAGAAGTTCCCATCGTTGGTGTGCGGATCGGTACCTGACGACACTGTGTCCACCACCACTGGGGCTTCGAATGTAGGAGACGAGAAGCCCGCCGCCTAGTCTACTATATTTTCTGCAGAAAATCTTATGTCTTGGTGTACGTACCTACTTGAAGATATATTTGTACATATTGAAGATGTGACAAGTATTATAAGACCGCATGCGTCGTTTTTTTGTTAACAATAAACCCTGCAAGCTTGCTCGATTTTTATTTAAGACATGTCACCCACGCGACATTTCCTATAGCTGAAATAAAGTCAAGGAAACGTATTATAAAGGTTAATCAAGCTCGATGGTTTAAAAGGATAATTTTCTTAAAAATATAAAACTCTGATTTTTAGTAAAGTAGTATTTTTTGGTATAGAAACAGTTTAATGGGTGCCTATGTGCCAATCATTAAAAATAAATAAGATCGATAATCACCACTAGTGTGATCTCGATTTTTTAATTCAGAGGGAAGCGATACCATCTTCTCAAAGATCCATGCAAATCCGGAATCCTATATAAATTTGTCAAAAACTGTTAGTGGAAAGAAGGCAAAATCTTACGCATTTGTCAATGTGTCTGATATCAATGGATCGCCTCAAATTCGTTAGGGTGTACTACCGAACTTCGCCTCTTTTAAAGTCTAGTAAAAATTGTGTTTTATCCAGTTTATCTTTGATAGATATTTGGTATTAGGTAAAACTGAAAATAAGATTGGCGATAAAAGCAATAATTTTATTATCTTCTCAAAGAGATAAAAGGAAAAGGAATAGCTGTGGAATAAATGCGAGGCATCTGGACTACCCAACGATATTTTGGAGATATTTTCTGCTACGGCAACGTGCTACAGCATTCCTCAGTAATTAGTAATCAGCTCACTTCTCGTAATATTCACAACATATATTAAAACGATATCAATCAATATTTTTAGATGAAATTGCTACAGTAGAAGACACTGAAGGATTTTATGAATGGGAGAAAGGAGGTATGACGAGATTTTCAGGAAGGAATCCCAACAAATAAGACATTACATTAACGATATATATTCTGACAACTGGGCAGCCTCCATTCTATCTTAAGCTCATGTGACATAGGATCATATATAGGATTATCCTGGAAAAGAAGGAATTAGGTAGGTATAATTCATTGATAGTTGCTTTACTAGGACATGTAGGAGATTACAAAGGAATGAACAACCGGATGAAGTGTTCTATACTTCATCCGGTTGTTCGTTCCTTTGTGATCTCCTGCATGTTCTGGTAAAGCAACTATCAATCGTATCATTAGGTGAAAATTAACTTTCCGTCAAAGATTCTGCCGCAAATCTGAACTGAACTCCAAACCAAAACCAAATTTCATTTTTGCTTAAGCTTTTTTTTGTGTCAAATTAGTTTCAGCATTGACCTTTGTTTTAAGTTTGGTGATAATATTTGGTGCGGTTTTGGATTTATACTAGGTTTTATATATATATACCTATTCAGTTTCGGTATCATTTTCTATTTCAGTTTTGATTATATCATTCGATTTAGTTGATTTGTTTTCTATTTGTGCGTTCGATTTTTTGTTTAGATTTCACGTTGTTTAGGCTTCAATCTTAATCTAAGTGATAAACTTAGTTATAATCTAGTCTAAGATTAGAATAATCGAGTGTAGGATAGTTTTGCTCTCTCTCTCTAAGTATATTCTCTGCACATCTACTTTTTACTATGCCTACTTATTTTCTACTTTAGCCTGGAACTCGTAGTTCTCTGTATTTTAAACAAAGTAAATCTTTGACCCCGTTTGAGGTTGTTGCATGCTAAAATAATTAATCAAAACTACGTTGTGTCCGACGTCTGTTCCTAAATTTTAATTAATTAATCTAACTCTGTAGAACAATTATTATAGTTAGTCATTTGTTAGTTTATATCTTGTCCAAGTCAGTTCGATTTGATTGACAATATAATAAAACTCAGTACCTATTTAAATAATTTACATATTACGACGATGATTACATGATATTTTGTGCATTGTGTGGTTGATTCCGCATCTCATTCCAAGTTGTTAGATAATACAAACTTTGCCTGAAAACATTTGCATTTTCTTGTATACCCTGAATTACAGGCAATAATAAATAGACACAAATAGCATTTTAGATTGCCACCATACGTGGACATATATATAGGTATGACGTACATAACAAATATATTTTGTATTTTTGGACATAATCTACTTGTATAAATAATTTACCTACCATATTAAAATTTATACTAAGGACTGTTTGCTTATGAGCAAATCTTAGGTATTGTTATTCGAGAACAAGTGACACTTAAGAACCAATTTGAATAAACAAAAATGATATGGAATCTAATTCCATATCATTCCAGAATTCCAGAACATTTCGAATTCAATAACATTATAATTATGCAATAATTCTGGATGACAAGTAGGTACCTACTTACCTACTTAGATATAGTTTTGCTGCCTACTACTTACCTACTTAGATATATTTGTGTTATATAGATAAATTAATTGAAATTGCATGTTCATAATTACAATTAATACCCAAAATGATTATATTTACTAGCCAAAATACATTTTTATTTTACATTTAGACTATTTATATTACATAATTTTTCCCTGCAGACAATTTGAATAACAATCTTATATTAAATTATTCACGTAGGACTATTATTCAGCGACGAATCTGTTAAATTCCACGTATCATATTATGTAATGTGGAACACAAAAGTGATGAAATTTAAAACTCCAAATATTATATTTATAAGCACTTCCAACTTCCATTGCCATTACTAAGTGAAGGAGAACAATATCAAATAATAATACAGTAAATTATACGTACTCCTTCAATAAAGTTACATTATTAATTAGATATATCCGTCTGAAAGAAGCTAGTAACTTTTCTACTGAAGCAGTCAGTCAGCCAACTTATTTACTAAGTAATTATTTTTGTATTTGTGTACATACGGCAAGATTCTTTAAACCATATAAGATCATTGAACTAACCTTTCTTTTTTAATGGGGAACAATAATTAAAAGCAAAATCACAGATACGATTGACTAGGTATACTTGCATTCTATAGAACCAGATTTATATCCTCATTACTATCGAAATCTGAAATTGCTTCTATCAAAATGTGAACATATAAAAATACTACCAGTGATTAAACATTATCTGCAGAAATGAAGTTAATGAACGAGGAAATTGTTCCAATATGGAAGTTTGCCGACAGCATGTAATCTGAATTGAAGGTTGAGATAGAATTAATTCATTCAGGTGTTTTTAGAAGTATCTTCCAGTAACATCATATAGCCTTCGGCTCAGAAGTCCTACTGGACGTTGTGACTTGGGCAATACTTCCTCAAGTTGAGACAATCATCCTAAAGTGGTGAATTCACCAAAACTTGCACTCTAAGCTAATCTGAAGTTGGTTCATATAATCAGTCAGTTCAAACGCGGCTTATATCTTTGCGAAAACCAATACTAATATAAACCTCAGTTGCAATAGCAAAAATATAAAATAAGATGAATTTTTTAATATTTGCATTAAAAAATTCATGGACCTGGACAGACTCCGATGGAGAGATGGATTACAACCTGTTCTATTCAATCTATAATCCAGCTCATTCCATGTCTAAATGTTGGCTTAGTGTTACGATCACGAACAGCTCTGGAATGTCAATATGGAAAAACTAAACGAGATGATCATGTTGTAAAGAGACGCAGACTAAACCAAAACAATGACTGGCTAAACAGGACAATTGGCAAGGATAATACAGAAGTTATTAGTTATCTTTCTAGGTTATTAACGTAAATATGGTCTCCAGAAAGTTCAGGGTGGTATGAAAGAGCACTGAAAGAAACTAAATTATACAAATAATAAACATTATAGAAAGCATGGTACTTACGAAAAGTAGAGGATAAATACAAGCAATCGACTAAATTCACAATTGAAGAAGATCAAGCATTTGTTCGAATTCTGGATTCTAGACTAATATACTTACTATTATCTCTTGTTGTATGAAACCAGAGGCATCTGGAAGATCCCTACATTACAACACCTACTATCTTCATAAACATAAAATAAACTTGATCGTGGCAATAAGAGATAGGATCACACAGTTACCATTCTTTTCGAGGACGCAATCTCCAGGTTCTTTTCGATAGGTTCGTGTCAAGTGGATATCCTCCAAGACTTCTTTACAATATTTTTTTTTTAATTCTACTAATTTGAATAATAATAATAATAATAATAATACTTTGCATGTTAATGATAATAATGATGCTGACAGTAATCAACTCCAGCTCAGGTTAAACATGGTTAATCTGAGGTAAAAGCTGTACTATCAATTTAGACGCCAAGCCTAAGAGGAAAATGACGTTGTTACAATCTTTCACTACTTTTTTAGGTAATAAAAAACTGAACCTATCAATTTCTAACGCGCCAGTTTGGTGTTAGCTGGTACACAGACCCCAAGATGAAATGATTTCTCGCGTGCCGGACATCAGCGTCTCGCGCGTGGGCAATAAATGATTTATGGACTTTTGACGAAAAGATTTATTGTAATAATTGCCTGGATTATGGTCATCCGGGATGCAGCACGCTCCGCGTAAACTGCCTCCACTTCATTAACATATAACATACAGTACGACCAATATGAATTTAATTAAAATTAAATTTAAATTTGGTAATCTTATTAATTACTGAAACGATACAAAAATAATAAAATAAACCTCATAAAATTGTATATACTTTCATATACTTTCTCCTTGGAAATTTGGAAAAAGTATATGTCTGTTATCAAAATACTGCCATTGAAACAAAGGAACGTAAATATAAATACATAATATGTAGGGGGGCCCCAAAAACATACCGACAAACTTTTCCAGTCTCAACCCTCTAGGTTTTCAAATAAGGGAGATAGGCCTTTTTGTCCACATTTCCTGGATGTCACCACCGGTACTTATCGAATACCCTTCGTATAACTTGGCTGTCAATTACTTATTGAACTGCCCTGGTGTCGATTATCGTAAGTACTCGATGGAAATTTCTACAAGGATCTAGAAGCCTAGTTCGCCTATATAAATGTCACGGCAGTCCTAATCAGACAGCTATAGATAGCGAAGAAGCAATACAACTGCAATTTTCGAAGTGTTTTCGGCACGTACAAGAAGTGTTGTATTGTGTTTGAAGAGATCTCTTTAAACCCGAAAGGAGTAACAATATTACTATCCAATTAATGAGTTAAAGGATATTCAATATGCATACAATTTTTGGTAACTACTAACAAGTCAAAAATAAATATTGCCTTGCAAAATTCACGTCGTGATAATGGCTTGGAATGTCGGTAATTTACTATAGAATGCTAGGTTGAATGTATATTAACATGCAATCAGTTTATCTATACCTACATCAGTTACGTAGGCAGATATCATGTTGATATTATAATTAGGAAAAGGCGACAAATACAAGTTTTTTTCATGTTGCTTTACTATGTAAAATATATTCGATAAATGAAAAGCTGCAGGGCCGCCCCACTCAGTGGCACATTAAGTGCGTTGCACCCGGATATCAGAAATAATAATAATAATAATAATAATAATAATAATAATAATAATAATAATAATAATAATAATAATAATAATAATAATAATAATAATCATAATAATAATCATAATAATAATAATAATAACAATAATGTGCACTGGTCCATCTCAAGAGAGGACGATGCGGTGACTACGGCGAAGGAAGATGCGCAGCTCGTGGATGGAAACATCCTACATCATCTGGATGTCAGAGAGATGTATGCCTACTTGGGTGTTGAGCAACGCTCCACCCAAGAGGCTGCTGCCGTAAAAAACGGTCTCCGCGGCAAGTATAGACACCGCCTCCGGCAGATTTGGTCTTCCGAACTGTCGGGTAAGAATAAGGTGTGTGCTACTAATATGCTTGCCATTCCGATCCTCCTCTACTCCTTCGGAGTAGTGAAATGGACACAAGAGAGGCTGAGACAACTCGACATAGGAACTCGAAAAATGATGCATCTCAATAGGAGTTTGCATCCTAGGTCGTCCGTTCCACGGTTGTACTTCCCAAGACATCGGGGAGGCCAGGGACTCTTGAGTTTGAAGTGTCTGCACAACAGAATGGTTTTGGATGGAGCCTGCAAGGTAGTCAGAAGTTCGGATCCCCTCGTCTGCATGGTCCAAGACCATGAAAATGGTCGGAGCATTTCTATTTAAGACAGCACGAGGAGCAGCTGATGAACTCGGTCTCATCTTCGAAGCTGGATGGAGAAACTCAGACTCTGTCACCGAGCTGGGACCCGTTCAGTTGAAAGCCCAAGTTAAAGCTGTAGAAGGCCGTAATCTTCTGCAGCTGCATAAGGATAAGCGATTGCACGGTGTCTTCTATAAGAGCCTTGAAGACCATGGATTATCCGAAAAGCTGACTTTTGCTTTTTTAAGGTCAGCGGGGCTTAAGTCGCAGACCGAGGGATTCATAATAGCTTGCCAGGATGGTGTATTTAATACCCTCGTCTATAGAAGCCGTGTCATGGGTATGGAGGTGCCTGATGTCAATCGGAGGGCCTGCCATAGGGCGCCGGAGACAATTATGCATCTGCTCTCCGCTTGTCCGGCATATGCAGTCTCGGCCTATATCCTTAGATACAATGTAGCTTTACGAGTGATTTACTATTTTCTACCCCACGAGATAGACGAAACACCAGTGCTGCCATACGCTCCGAGGTATATTCAGTCCGTTGTGGGGAATGAGAGGTGGCGAATTTATTGCAACTACTCATTTCCCACGCTCAGGCAGATTCGAGCCAATAAGCCTGATGTAGTCCTCCTCGACCACCAGCTCAAGACAATGTTTGTCATCGAGTTCTCGGCTCCTGCCAACATTGTCTTGAAAAATTAGGAAAAACGAACGGAATATCGAGACTTTCTCTTCGAACTTCGCAGACTTCATCCAAAACATGCTATGAAGCTTGTGGTACTGATAATAGGAGCCCTCGGTGGATCAAGAGATACACTGCTTTCAGAACTGAAGATCATACCGGCATACCGAAATTCGGCAGATCTTCTAGCCGTAAGAATGCAGAAGGCGGTTATTCTGGGCTCATTACGTTTACTCAGGACACGCGATTCCCGGACTCAGTAGTTGCTCACCCGACCGACGTGGGGAGTAGCTACTGTTAACCACCAGCAGCCGACCCTGAGAATCGGAGCCAGGCAACCGATCGACTAGATTTCGACAAAAAAAAAAAATAATAATAATAATAATAATAATAGCTCTACCCCCTCCTTCTAATCTAAAGGATTAGCCCGAAAGTCTGAAACTTATGTGGGCGAGGGGCGGCATATTATTACTTCGCGGGCCTCATTTGCGCCTCAGGAACGACTTACGTTGGTAGGCTCAAACCATCATACAGATCAAACATCAACTGATTTTAATTTCTCGCATTAACACCAAGTTGACATTCTTCCCATTCTAGACCATCTCCAGGATGGTTGCCAACCCATCCCTGCAAACAAGCCTTGATCTACGAGTAAACAATTTAATAAAAAAATGTTTGGTGAAGGATTCGAACCCACAAAGAGCTAATGTAAATGTAGAGTATATTAATTTATTTAATAGTTCCATTTAATAAAACGATTCTTTTATTCAATTGAATTTGTCAAAAATGGGAGCTTGAGCTTGAAATTCCTTGTAAAAAGTAGCTAAACTACTTATAGGTATAGGTCTAATTAGGTATAACTAAGTAGCTTTCAAGATTATCGAGCCCTCAAGGTTGTAATCACAGAGTCATAATAATAATAATACATTTGTCGAAAGGAGTTCGACACAGAATTATTTATTGTTAATTTGTTTCTTTCTATATAATAAAAATAACAGAAACAAAAAGATAGCAAGAAAATTCAATTATATTTATTAGTTATATTGGTAAATACATTTTCACGAAGGTTATATACCCACTAGGTGGGACAAAGGTTAAAAGAAAAAATATAATGAATAGAAAATAATAAGCTCGTAAGCCTTCGCTAAAGATGATATATTTATGTCATAACAATAGAGTTCCTTAAATGTCGCTGCAGTGTTGTATAATCTTGAATCAATGTAGGTATAATATTGAATTAAGTAAATGAATAAGTTAATTATAAAGTACTTATGTTTGTATAATTGGAATAAATCATCTTATTTGCATCGTAATTATATGGTTATATAAGTATCGCGATAAAAATTAATTTTGACGATTGTTATTTTAATTCATCACAATTCATATTACATTGCATTATTCAGCAACTATTAATCTGCACATGTCCTTTAGTATCCCTGATAGAGGTAGGTATAAATAAATATAGTATCTATATATTGTCCAATTTTAATTTAGTTACATATTATACGTAGCTCTTGAAGATGTCATTTTACTTTAGAGCTTTTAGACAAGAAAATATCATAACTCCCTGAGAAAGTAAGTAAATAATTACAAATCCAAAGAAGGATACGTTTTGACGTCTTGGAAATTCCTTTAAACGGACATTTTAATATGTAAAATATGGAATCCTTTATATCATTCTGAAGCGCAAAGACGACAGCTATAGTAAAAACTTGTTAAAAATTCCTTCATGTGTAACAAAGACGACAAAATGAATAAAAGAGAAAATATAATAGATATAGTAAAAACAAGTGTTTTTAAATTGGCATTCAATCAATTTTTCTGGAAGAAAACCATTATTATGATAATAGCTTTGTTTGTTATAGATAGTGATTCTTGGATGTAATGAGGGTTATAACAATTTGATTTTATTAGATATTAAGATACTAGGGATAAAAACGAAGGTGAAATCAAGAGTGATCTACTCATTTAGTACAAGATCCTGTCGTGTACAAATGTTACATTTGTGGTTTCAGATAATCATTTTCATTAGCAGAAAATAATAATTGTTAATATACTCGTGTGTAGGTATTCCTTAATTTTCTAATGCGACTCTTAGACTTAATGCGTATTTTTAGTTTACTAGAATATGCACTTATAGGTATACGTTTGACACACTTTTTTTCATGTTACTTAATTGTACCCATTTAATTTTTTTTAAAGCAGAAAACATGTTTTTAAAATATTTTGTTGTATACAAACCTCAGTTTAACACAAAAAAAAAAACTGAAACTCAATTTATAATGTCCTTTGTAATATCCTAGCTATATTTTTAGTCTTCCAAAATAAAGTCAAATTGTTTATTCTTCACGAAAAGTATATGAGTTCGGAAAGTCCCGCATAAATTCATTATTTTGCAAATAGTAAAGTTTTTAAAAAATTTCTCGGGCATGTCGAATTTCTTTTCTTTTTACACTTGTTTCACATATATTAAATTTTTTACAGGGCCACTCAATGAGGTTACGTCGATATAAACTTTAATATTTTAAATGGAACACCCAGAAGATACTGTTTTACATATTTGGAAAGAACTCTTTTTTACAAATATACGGTGATATAAGGTTTTGTGGGTCTATCTCTAATAATAAGGGAGATATGCCCAAAAAGAGTGTCATAAAAGCGATGTGTTGGAGAAAGACTGTGCCTAGCAACGAATCGATATTCCTTTTCAAGCATATTGCTCACTCACGAAAGATCTATTTGTTTCAAGACCATTAAAAATGTCAAACTAGTGTTTAAATATATGTAATTAATTATCTAAAGTTTATATTTTATCGTTTAAAATATCACAAAATTTAACCCTTTGTTTATATATTATTAAAATTACATTTTAGGGAAATTTAAGAGAAAAAACGAACACTGATAGACCGGTACACAAATTTTACAGAATGGTACAGTACAGAATGGAAGTTTTTAGGCGTTGGGATGAAAAATATCTACCTACATATTTATATTTATAGGCGATATTTGCTAAGTAATACGCCACCTACTGGCGGCACGCACAACTAACGCATGGGCCATTGGTTCAGTTTTGTGTATGTATTTCTATTGTGAATTTTGAAATACCCGTTGTTATATTAGTTAATTGCTTTGATTAGATATGAATCATTATTGTTGTGAGCGTCATTGTTCCTCTTGGACAAAGAAAAACCCCGAGATCAGTTTCATACTTTTCCAAAAGGGGGAAAATCTGGAGCTATCGTGGAAACCATAAGTTGGGCATTAAAGAGTTACAGGAGACAAGTAGGGATAAAGAAGCTAAAGAACGCAATGTAGAGTGTGTGCTCTTTACCTTGCTCTAAGAATGACTATTTCCATAAAGGTATGTATGTCCTATGTCCAATAAAGAATTTGACATATTTTGAGGTTAAGTTTCATTTTCAGATTGAACGCTCGAAAAATATTGAAATCTATTTTATTTTTATATCACTACTTACCCCTTTCAAAATAGTTTTATAAGCTTTTTACCTGGTTTAAAGTTCTCGACAACAAATCTTTGATGAATACAATTTCAAACGTCAGTGTCAGTGGCCCGTAGGTTAGTATAGGTTACTGCCGTTTTGGTGCTACGATCTTAAAATGAATAGCGTATATATGTATTAATGTTTCCGATGACTACAACAGATGTGTGAATATCTCCCCAAACTAGGCTTTATAAAATGGTGTATTTTGAGAATATCATTATCAATTGAGACAGGACCGTAGCTAGTCGTTGGCGATAGGGGGAGGGTGTTCGAACACATAATTTGATTTTGTTTATTTTTATTAGCGAGTATATTATTTATAGTATAGAGTAGGTTTTGTCTTGGGAGAGGGGGTTTGAACCCTCTAAACCACCCTTTATCTACGGCCGTGGACTGATATCTCTATTTAGCATTTTTGCATTTTTGCAACAGATTTGACTTACAACTGGGCGTGGTATCAGCAAATTGATTCCATATATGATTCATATGATGCCGTCCTGTTATAATTTCAAACGATAATGCTGGCTGACCCTTTTATATGATTTTTATAGTTAACTTCATGCAGCATCCTGTATATACAACCACGTATTATGTCGTAATCACAATATTTTGTTGACGCTCCACGACATTATTCGTCAAAATTCCCACCAATAAAAAAGTCAGCCATGTACTGCTTCCGTAATTTTTAGATGTAATGATCATTAATCTTATTTTCCCAAGTAACTAACACAATCGCTACAATGTTGCAGTCAGATTCATTCATCTACCGCTAGCGGCATTCGAGTGCTCCAGTCGCTAGTCGTCTTCACTTGCTTGGTTTCATTCGTTTTTGGACTTTATCGCTTCTCGTACCTCCAGTTTCGAACCGCTCAGTGGGCTCTGACTCTTTTGAGAGGAAGGTTGTTGCGTTGGTTTTCACCGGCGTACTAGATCGCGATACGAACCAACAAATTTTGCGCCGCGTTTTGTTTTTTGTGGACGCACTGCCTCGACTTTTGTTGTTGGAGTTTGGACTGTAACGATTTCTCAGTTGTTGTCATACTATTTTTGTGGAGGTAAGTGGACTTGCAAAAACACGTGGTGTTTCTTTATTTGTACATTATGCACTTGTCGTTGTTAACCTTCAAGCTACGCCAGTATTGAAATATTTAAAATACACGGTCATGTTAGGTATGAAGTTGAGATAGACTTTGTGACTTATTCTCTGAAAATAAGCTTTTACGGCAACACTATGAATTAATATCAGCAATAAGGGTATTCCTCATATTCCAATCTCAACATAATTCCTTAACATTCAAATGTGATAAAAATTCAAAAAGTAAATGCTTATATTACTATACAAGGGGATTTATCAGAAGTCGATGTGAAGTAAAAAGTAAACCATGTTTTTAAACATTTTTTTAAAATATAAGAACACTGGCTGGAGTGTTCAATAGTTCTCGCAATATAAGGTAACGATTCCTCCAATATTTTATAAGTTTAAAAACATGCAATTTTTATATTTTGGATACTTATTCTCAGATGCTATAGATACCTAGTTGGTTTAGAATTACATGCACAAATATGCATTTTATTAAATTTATGGTTATTAATCTTTAAATTATAATATGAAGACCCTAATAAAGTATCTCAGCGTCCAAAATACATAACATATAAGAATTAAAAACAAATTTACTGGCCTACTTGGAGAGCTTATGTTTTATTCAGTATACAAATATGAATGCTAATAATCGTAGCTAATATAGCTGTTAAATTATTTTCTTGTTTGGGTTTTTTTTAAAAAGTAGAAATATACAACTGAATGAATGTATATATTACATCAGGCCTGTATTTATGTTGTTTGTAAGTATGGGTTTTCTATTTTCTCCATATGTAGGTATGTAATAATTTGCGCGTAGGTATACGATTTTCAGTAAGTTGGTATGTAGGTATCATTTGCAAATACCTACTTTATGGAATTGTAAAAAATAAGTATATCTACTTATTGATTATGTCTTGTTTGGATAAAATATAAAAGAATAATAATAATTCGTTATTAAGACATATTTCGTTCTGAATCCAAACCTGAAAATTCACAATGAAGATCACCACCTGCATCGTATAGGTAGGATATCGGATAAACGATACAACACAACACAAATACTTACCAAGTTTATATTTGTAGTCAATCAGTCGTTTTTATTAATTACCTACAACTATACCTATTATCCAATAAAACTGAAGGACAATGACAACAATAATGAAACTGCAAGGACACAATATCCGTATTTATAATCAAGAATCACAAAGTAACCAAATACCCCATTCTATAATAAACAATGTCATAAAAGTTGTAAGAAAATATATAGAAATAGTCAAAGAAATAAATATTCCTTCATGACCGTTCGTAAATACAATTTCTCACTATTTTCTTGGTACAAGGTGTCATAAATAGTGAGGCAATAGGGAAATAATATTAGCACACCCAACAATAACTTTTACCTAAGTTCAGTAGGGCCCAAGTTCAAGAGAAACAGCAGTCCGTAAACAGAATTTGAATAAAGTTATAGAAAAGGGAAAAACGATTACCTAGGATAATTATTTAATTCCTTTATAAAATGCAGAATCCATAAAATGTGTAATTAATCAACACACAATTTTCCTAACGCAAAATACCTAAGTAGTAATACACAATACCGTTGAGTGAGCATATAATTTGCTCACTCAACGACAATACACAGTAACATTTTTTCATTGTTCATACCGACCTTTATGCAGGAATAAGTGAATTCTATACCTATAATATATATAAAATTGCAGAAACCATATATAAAAGCAGAAACTTTGACGATCGATTGGACAATAGGCATTGTCTCTCCACGTTAGTACTTTCAGATTACTGCCTACGTTCTAATGGCCTACCTATCTATTGGAGAATTCACAAAAACAACTATACCTACTACAAACTTCAGCCAGGTTTGCGTGGGAGTGTTGGTAATTTCGTCCCCCAAGAAAAATAAGTCAAGAATAGGTAGGTACCCAAATATCTCATGAAATTTTAAAAGGCAATTTCGCCCCCTTACTAAATATGTTAACTGCTTTTTGTTGGCATTGGGATTATTTGTCTTAGGTACTTACAAAATAATTAAATTTTCTGTGATTATCCTGCAGTAAATGTCCAGTTAAGGTAGATATACGTAGGTACAATTTAACCCGGCATCACCCAGGTGAAAAATTTGTTCGGAACAACCCAGGAGGGGTCGCATTGACCCCAATAAGAACTCAGTAAAACTGTTATTGTTAAAACTAATTTCAAAGGTTTATTTGAATAATACATTCTAGAATATGTAGTTCCCAAAAATAATAAAAATGTTTAAGGTTAAGTTGTAGTTAACAGCTGGTGAAATAAAAATAAAAAATCATCTTACTAATAGAAAACATATAAGATACATAACATAATAGAAAACATAAGATACATACAAATTATACGCAGCCGCCTTTTTATTTATCATTATGTTAGTGCAATTAGTGATGTCCTCCAACATTGCTGTATCAAAAAAGAGTAGCCAGCAATCTACAGGAGTCTTGGTGTTTTTAAATATTGCTTAGGTCCAGACAAGTTTGAAATTATGTTTTCTGCTTTTGTTCTAACTCTTTTAGTACTACATTGATTCCTCCATTTTTTAGAGTCCTTTCCCAAATAATATGGATGCGTTCGACTACAAGAATGTAGCTTATTTTCAGGTATAAATTCTGAAACTTGAGAATCTACATCCTCTTGTTCACTATCAGAGTGAATACTATAGTCACTTATATGATTTATTTCATCTTCATCTACGGAGTCCATAATTTCGACTTGATCATCATTGACTTCCTCCCAAAGTACCAAAAGTCTTGCTTGTTCTCTTTCGTAATAAGACATGCTTTATACATAAAAAATGATTATTACAAATAAACCCTGACGTTTGCCAAAATAATCAGTTACCTTTCTAAATCAAATTGTACCTTTATCACCCAGGTGGGTGTATCAGACCTCAGAGCACTTTTTGACTATGGTACTTCTTTACTGGTCAATTCACTAGGTACTGAAATCGGATTAGAATACACAACAATAGCATATTTTAGGAAGCTATAGGGAACCAATAAAACATGCCTGTATAGTAGCAACTAACTACGAATAGTAAGGTCCATTAGATCCTCCATCTGCAAAGGCCTTATTTAAACAAGGACTAAAACAAATCAAGCCAAAACAGCGATTCTCCTGGCATATGCCACGCCGAGCGCTGAATTACAAAGCAAAATTTGTCGTATTTTGTCGTAACACAGTTAGAATCAAGATACAAGCATTCGGATTGCAACGAAAACTACGAGAAAATACTTAGACCACACTTATACCTGTAGTAGTTTACAGGACTATGAAAAGTCCTGGACGTTTATCAGACCCCATCTGGGTGATGCTTGGTTAAAAACAAAACTATAGTTTCAAAGGTATATTAACAAAAAATATAAAATATAGAGAAATATAGATGTTGCCATATTTCAGATATAATATATTATTATAAGAACATAATAATATTAATACGTAGGTATTACAATAAGCAATAATAAAAACTATTTTTGAGGTGTATCCACAGTGAAATCTATAAATTTCTAATAATTTTTTCATAAATATTGTCACATTTACCTTGTTTCTTAATGCTCTGGATTTTTATATAAACATCTGTTTGAAATGTTGTACATTGAATAGTTAAAAAATCGAAAAAAAAATCACATATATTCGTTAGCGTAAGTGTATTGAAATTTTCAGACGAAATAGTTGGAGGAAACAGTGATTCTTCTAAAACATAATTAACTGTCAAACAATCTGAATGGGTGAGGGACAGGGTATGGGGACGAAAATAAGCATTTTTCAAGTATTCACAAACTGAATTAATAACTAAACTATATGATGGGAGCGAAATTACCTGAGTCCCCGTGCTGTAAAAGGCCATCTCTCCGATAGGTTATAAAGTCAGAGGTCCCTTATTTTTTCCAGGTCGGGGAATACGCCGATGTTAAATAATAGGAAAAAAAGTACTATGGGGCAAACCAATACTATATAAACTCAATTGTCGAGGTTGTAATCGTAGGAAAAAAACAGTATTAAAGAAACCGCGTTTACGCCATAGAAATTATAAAAAATATAGAATGCGACTGAAAATGGCCATCCTATGGAGAAAACGTACTCTAGCAAATTTGGTTTTCTGTATCGGTAGCTATGGTCACATTAGCATCTAGCTTCGCATTAGTCGCGGGATGGGAAATTAAAAAATTAAATGATTTTACATGTGACCCACATTATTTGCAATCACTTGAAATTTTTGTCATAATATTCACCCATTCGCAATTTTTATCTAGTAACGTGCAAATACCAAATGGCCGGTTACATTACATTATTATTAATAGTAGAATAATCCTTACCAAAATTTTGGACAAATTGAACTCTTAAAGGCAAAATTTGCACAAAATCGTTTTATCACCCAAAGGCCATTTATCTCACTATAAACTAAAACAGTTGTTCAGGGAACAAAATAAAATATAAAGTAGGTAAGGTAATATTTATCAAAAAAACGGCGAGAACAACAAATATACAATTAACACAGGCTGACAGCTGAAAAACGTCAAAGGTTCCTAACTTAACATTTAATATTGGCATTCTTTATTTTTATAATTTCTATGGTTTGCGCCCATAATAATAACATTCGAAAGAATATCCCAGCAATTACAATAGCTTGGCATATAGGTAATAATAATAATTATTACTTTTATTGCACCAAATAATTATTATAAGCGATCAGAAATGAGAGAAATTGAATCAATTCTAGAAGTAACCAATTTATAAAATTGATCTATTCTAATGAAATACATGATAATATATAGTTTAAAAAAATAACCCGCAGTTTGCTTAACCTCTACTTATAGGACATTTTAAAATTAAACAAATGATAGATGATTATATGCATATACACATTACGCTTCATTATTTGTCATCCATCTTTCTTGGTAACCTATATTTAATAATTTAAGAGTAGTTACGTAACGTTATACCATGTACTTAAGTACTTGTATTATGTAGATAAGGATTTATATTTAAATTCGTAATTAATAATTAATATTACAGATCTGATGAAGTTTTAGTATTAAAATAAACCGAATCGTTATAAACAAATACAAATGGTTATTGAATTGATCACCGATCTCTAAAAAAACGAGGAATTGTAATTAATAAGAAAAAAAACTTGCAAATATACCAAATAAATAATAATCACAATTTATATTCGGAATTAATGATGTTAAGTATAGGAAGAACAATGCTGGTAAATTTTTATTCTGAGGGCCGGTTTTTCAATGCTCGGTTAACGTAATTTAACCTAGAGTTAACTAACTACAAGTTTAGAATGTGAATAGTCATTCATAAATTGTTCGAGTTAAATCACATTCTAACTACTAGTTAAACCATGTCACCCGAGCATTGACAGTTATAGGTACCTTAAAAAATTGCATGTTTGTTACAAAATAGTGTTTGTCCGTATGTTGCTAATGTGCCCTGTTCTTAATGTCATTTTCAAAACCATTTTCTAGAGATTATTAAAATGAATCCAGGTACTTGCAAATTTTAACAAAAATGATTAAAAACCGAAAAACTAAAAGAGGTTGGTATGAGGTACCGTAATACCCATAGATTTAATATCTTTCGGACAAGATAGGTAACAGCCTATTTAAAAGCATTGGAACAAAGTGACACAATCATGGGATAGGAATACGTGAGAATACGTAGAGAAAGTTTATGAGGGATAGATATTCTCTTTTCAGTTTGTTTACTTACCGATGAAATGATAAACAATCCCCTGGTTTTCCTCTTTTCTTGCAAACTATACACTTGTTGGTCATTATAAACACTAAATAATAAATATCAAAAGTTTTTAGAAGGATTTTATCAAATAATATCACTTGGAAACACCGAAACACTGGACAAAAATACGACTCACCACCAAGAAAACAACCGTAATAAAATGGAGTAAATAGTAAATATTTGCGCTGGTAGACGACGGATACGGCAATTATAATAGTTCGGTCCTTGTCGAGAATTCGAGTGGGTGTGTCAAGTCGTTGAACGGTTGTCTTTGTTTACATTTTGTTTATCTAAAAGAGATGCATAGAGAGCTTAAAACATAAATGCATATTTTAGACATGTGTTATGGAAAAACCAGCGTAACAAAAACAAAAGAGACATAAAAATATTTAGAGAGAGATCTTTGATCCATATTTGTGATTTGGTTACTCATCTTGTCCGAAAAATATTAAATCTATGGTAATACCAATCGATAGAGAATAAAATTTTACGAGTTTCATTCCTTTACCTCCGTGCCTTAAAAAACCCGTTGATGGTTTCAAGTTCGCCAAGATTGGTACTAAATTTCGGGCACCCTGTATACAATTAGGTAACTCTCTATATACTCGTATGTCTGGATAGCGTAATGATTTGAGTAGTGGACTTATAAAAGTCATCTCTTTCACTTTATTTTATTAAAAACAGTAAATCTTAAACGGGGTAAATATTTGTTGTTTCCGCATACGAATCTTAGAAAATGTTACTTTTAGGTATAGGGAAGCTTCATGAAACTCCCATTAAACCAACTAGTAGAATCTGAAAATGTAATAAAAAATGTATCAATTCATTAAAAATGACGAAGTTACAGCTACTTCCACTGTCAGAAAAAAAGTTTAACGAACCAGTTGCGTGAAACATCCTGTATATGTATAATTACGATACCAAACAAATTGAGACGTCATTCCCTTAAACCTTTTTCACAATATTTTCACAGAAGCGTAGGATGCTTCCTTTCCTCTGAGAAATAAATGTCATGTCATGTCATGCCAATATAAATTTACACCTACTGACTATTTTGACCACTTCAAATTTCTTAATATTCTAATAATATTCTAATATTAATAGCTACTACTGTATATGTCGGATACCACTATTCCAAACCTGGGAGTTGTAGGTTTATTTAAGTTTGCCCATACTTATTTATCGGATAATGAAATAAGTTGGCAGCGGCTAGATCATCAAAGAATAAATTAATTATATTCTGGTTGTTCCTGTTAGAATGGACGACACCTAATAAATCTTTTTAGTTCATATATCACACATGTTCGCTACACAGGAAAAAATAAAATGATTTATATTTAGTCTAGGTCAGTGACTTTTTCCGAATTAATATTTCAGTAGACAGAGGTCTAATACGATGTAATAGCGTACCGTTAGATGAAATATTGATAATACAACGTGAACGTGGAGTAAGGAACAAATTCATTGTCTGGTGGTGAATTTATATGGTCGCATTAATCATCTGTCTTTTGAGATGTAATATTTGATACCCGTTTCATCAAGTACATCAAGCTACTCCGACACTCGTGTCATGTCATCAACAATGTAAATATCGTGTCATGTCATAAACAATGTAAATAAATATACAGGGTATCCCAATAGTGTGACAAAGTTCCATAACACCTATGTCGTAATAACAAGAAAATATACAGTGTGAATGAGTTTGCATTACACACTCAGTATCTTCGTAAACGTCAAGATATTAAAATTTTTCAAAAAGTACTTCCTAGTGATTTTTTGTGCTCTTTTCAACCCTGTAATTTAAAACGCTCTCATTAGAAAGACATAAGAGCAGCGACATGTACAGTGATTTTTTTAAATGGAACACCTTGTTCCATTTAAACAGAATTTGAAATCCTAGCAAATTCTGAATATGACACCGTTTTTACTTTTTCTTAAAAGTGATAATATGTAAGTTAGGAACAATACAAAAAATTATCGGTACTAGGCCATGGATTGCAGAATTATTGAAAACAAAGCATTCTTATGAAGACAAAGTTATGCAAATAACTCATAACTTTGTTAATGATATTATTTTCATTTATTTCAATAAATATTTTGTTTCAATTGTACAATCCATGGCCTATACCAAAGTTTACAGAATAAATATTCTGTAAACTTCGCTAGTACCGATAATTTCTTGTATTGTTCCTAACTTATATATTTTCACTTTTATGAAAAAATAAAAACGGTGTCATATTCAGAATTTGATAGGATTTCAAATTATGATATAAAATACAGGGTGTTTCATTAAAAAAAATCACAGTACATGTCGCTGCTTTTTTGTTTTTTAATGAGAGCGTTTTTAATCAGAGGGTTGAAAAGAGCACAAAAAAATCACTGAAGCCTACTTTTTGAAAAATTTTAATATCTTGACATTTACGAAGTTACTGAGTGTGTAATGCAAACTCACCCACTCTGTATACATATTTTATGATCTCATAGAGCCTAAAAGGACGCACATTTTAAAAATATGTAAAACTATCATATAGGGTGCTCTATAAACCGGGTGCATAACAAACTTGTCTTTTTATATGAAATGACATATTTTTTATTTCATATTTTAATTTGAATCATTTTCCGAATTCGCCCAATATAGGGTTTACTACTCGTAGTATTATACAGAGTAGTTCAAAAGATATGAGCATTTTTGTATCTTAATCGCAATGAATTGAGCACTCTGTATCTTTTTTAAGAAAATAAATACTATAGCTAATTTTTGGTTTCATTAATTATTATGTTATATGGTCTAGTTTTATTTCTATAGAATTTCCTTCAAAATAGCTTTACTTTTATGCAGGGCGAACCAAAACACGCAACCGCAGTTTTCTCAATTTTTATAAATAAAACTATTTTTATGTAATTTTCATTAAGGTCTCTCACGACTCTTTCTATTCTATGAAGCATCCCCTATATCTAATTGCAACGGATTTTGAGATATTTGAAGTTTTATACTATAAATTCTCATTTTCTTTAGAAGTACTTCTGTTTATAATCAATATTATAACTATCTAATGCAAGTACCAATACTTGCAACTACATAAGAAAACAGTTCAAATGAACCATACATCATTTACACAATTTTCCCTAATGAACCGCGAATTTTGCTAATAAACTGTTCACAAAATTAGTCGACAGCAAGTTTTTTCGTCATTTTTAAGAGGTTGCATCTCGGAAATGCCTTCGCTGATTTTAGTAAAAAAAGGAAAAATGTAAAAGCTCGCCTCTTGTAGAATCAGGGACAGAGAGCGATCTTCAATAAAAAATATTTTTTTAATATTATACTTAGTGCAGAAAAATGTAATAGATACAAAATTAATTAATCAATTATTACATACTTCAAATATATCAAGAACCGTTCCAATTACGTAGATATAGGGAATGCTTCATAGAATAGAAAAAGTCGTGAGAGACCTCAATGAAAATTATATAAAATATAGGGTGTTTTGTTTAGAAAATTTGAGAAAACTGCGGTTGCGAGTTTTGATTCGTCCTGTCTACCTACAAATAAAGCTATTTTGAAGGAAATTCTATAGAAACTACAACCAGGCCATATACTTAGCAGAATTAATGGAGCTAAAAATTATTTACTATTTATTTTCTTAAAAGAAATACTGGGTCCTCAATTCGACTTGTGTGGGAGAGGGGACGGCATATTATTATTATTCAAAAGGTTGTAATTGTCCCTCACGAACGACTTACGTTGGTAGGCAATAACCACCATTTCTGCTGAAATGAGGGAAACCTAGAAAACCTCATTAGTTAGGGGGACAGTCAACTATCAACCGAGGTTAATACCGGGATATCAAAAAATTATCTTGGTCACGGGTTGTTGTGGAATGTAAAACGTGTGTCTTACTTTAAATTTTTGAATATGTTTTGTTGTGTCAGAATCTGTCAAGTCATTGTGCTGAAATTTTCTAATTCAGTTTTTGAATCATGCCTCTTACCACACAGCACAAAATTTTCATGATTGAAGCCTATTTTCGAACAGGTGCGCTAGTTAATGGAAATTGGCAATACAGTTAACGTTTGTGTTTGGACAATTTTCGAGAGCACTTCCCAAACGTGGCAATATTACCGGACAATTTTTATGCGTGCCTTACAAATTGTGTTGAAGTGTTTCGCGAAACTGGTTGTGTGACTCATAAAAAAGGTGCTGGTAGACCAAGAGTTCGTACAGAAGAAGTTGTCAATGACGTTCGTCAACGTATGGAAGAGGAGCCTGCAAAACCTTTGAAACGTCTTTCGCAGGAAGTTGAACTTTCTTATGGAACATGTCATAGGATTTTAAAGAAAGACTTGAACATGCATCCATATAAGATGCAAGCACATCAAGCTCTTCTGCCCGCAGACCACCCCAGACGCCTTGCTTACTGCCATTGGTTTGTCAATAATTTAATGAATGACGATCTCTGGACTTAACTTTTTTTCTGACGAAGCGTGGTTCCACCTTTCGGGATACATCAATTCTCAAAATATGCGAATGTGGGAGCAATGATAACACTCATGTTTTTACTGAATCGCCACTACATGCTCAAAAAATTGGTGTTTGGATGGCAGTTTCTCGCAGAAGAATAATTGGGCCAATTTTTTTCGATTTCACCGTCAACGCAGAAAGGTACAACACAACTTTTTGGCTGAATTTGTGCATCAGTTAAACGATGATGAACTCCGGTACGGTTATTTCCAGCATGACGGTGCAACAGCACATACTACACGAGAAAATATTGTTTTCCTCCGCGAGTTTTTTGATGACCGGCTGATAAGTTTGCATACAGAAGTTGAGTTTCCTCCGAGATCACCTTGTTTGACAATTATGGACTATTTTATATTTCCTTACTCCAAAAACATTGTCCAACAACAATGTTTGTTGGACATTTCCAACAATTACTGTAATTTAGTTTTTCTTGTTACTAAAACCGTTATTTCATAATTTGTAGTTCATTATTGTTTTACAACTGAAATAAATAGGTATGAAATTTGTAGGTTATTGATGATGTCAGTGTGACAGTGACATAATTATTTCAAATTTAAAGTAAGACACACGTTTTACATTCCACAACCACCCTTGACCAAGATAATTTTTGATATCCCGATATTTCACACTCACACACAAAGCCGACATTCATTCCATCCTAGGTTACATGCTAGGATGGTTGCCAACCCCACCCTGCCAATAACCTTAATATACGAATAAACATTTTAATTAAAAATTGTCTGGGGGAATAGGGGGGAATCGAACCCACGACCTCTGGATTGAGCGACCGAAACACTAAACTTTCAGCCAACTACCCGATATCATGCTTTCGTGCATTAATTAATTAATATAATGTACAGTTATTCAACAGATAAAAAACAATTTATGGAATTGGAACACCCACAGAGTTTTATAATATATCTAAAAAAGAGAACAATAATTGGTTTAAATAATATATAGTCATAAGACAAATAGTTTTTAATACATTACGTAAATAGTTATAAACCTGAGTAATGTTCTTAATGTGTAACAAAGATAATTTAAATACGTATCTAAATTCGGTTTGTGTAATTAACCAAAATATTTCACATTGCATGATATTCCAATTTTACTAGAATTTCATAGGTAGTGTTTAGAATATGAATGTAGCATCACAACCATTTAACTTTCAAGATTACATGCGTTTTCCATTTTGGATTTATCTGGTCGACATAACAATAAATATTTATGACTCAATTTGTCTTGATTTGTATAATAAATTCTAAATTATCAAATTTATTTTGCTACTAGAATAGCTAATTGGATGACTATGGCCTTTACGGGATAGGTCAGCGAAGTCAAACAATAAAATGTCGCATAATTTTAAACGTTTAGTGAAACATGTAGAGTATGCATTTTGAATATTTAGTAGCTTTATATAATATCCATTATAAGATAAAAAATAACGTTTTCAGTCGGTATCATTGTATGTGACTTGAATACAAATAAAATAAACTACCTAAGTACTATTCTTTTAAAACCAGTTCTCATATTTCCTACGAACATAGTAAATTCTAATTATTAATGGAAAGCAACAAAACTACTGGTAACGATATGTTTGATAATCGCCCCTATTACTTATATTATACATTCATCGGTTCGTCTAGACAAGCTTATTATTAAAGTCAATATCTAGATGAGAAACGGCATTCTACACTACTTTCAAATAATAACAGCCGACATCGAGCGTGTTTTTCGAGGTAATAAAGGTATCGCGTCGCCTCAACACATTATATGAGTGATAGAGGTCTGGAGTCCTGGTGGGCCAACGTAAATCGGAGATAATTTGGTACAGAAGAAGTTGTTCAAGGTCATTTAATGAAGTAAGGACAATATGCATGTCCAGTTTAACAAGTTATGGACATTTCAATATGTGTAGCTTATTACGCAAGGATTTACTTTCTCTAAGAACTTTTTAAGTTACGTTTCTTCTCTTCAGAATCATCATCAACTTCATTTTCTCTAATACCCCATTAATATTATTACGTCACTCGACCGCATTTTTTCTTTTGAGTTTAACGATGTTTATATGATAGTTTACTTATTGTTTCATTAACTGTTCATTATTATTTCTTAATTTATTGTTATTAATGATTTGTTACTTTTTTGTATTGTTTGTTACAGGCTGACGTTGATGAGTTTCAATATTGTTTTTCACGTTCAAAACCTAATCAAATTATAGCATATGATAACTCATTGAACTCACAAGGGAAAATACTGTCGAATGACAAATATATATTAAATATATATTAATGGGACTATAGAAAAAATAAAGTTGAGGACGGTTCTAAAAAGACGAAACGTTACTTAAAAAACCGTTTCCGCGATTCGATAGAGTGTAAAAAGTTGTTATGAGAAAGTATCTTTTTTATTTCAATAGCTCTTCAAGCAACACTGAAATGTTACAAAAACGAATTTCCAAAATTTCGATTTTTTCAAATATCTCAAAAACTAATAATTTTAGTCTTGATTTGTTTGAGGCATATTATTGGTCACCAAATTACACAACTTTACCGCAAATTAACCTAGACTCTATTTCTAACGGTTTCCAAGATATCAACGTTATTGCATCCAATTTGAAACATACTGTATAGGAAATACTTTACTTGATTATATCTTCACTTGTGTCATAATGAGTGTAGGCATTAGTTTTTTATTCATATGCCTATATTTATATGTTATTTTGTGTATTAGTTTTTCTGAGAAATATCTGTTAATAAATAGGTGTAAAATTGAATTAGTTATAAAAGCATTACATAAGATTTCTGAATACAAACATAACAACATTGTAGAATGTAGAAAAATGGAAATAATAAAATTTGATCGAAAAACGCGCTGCAAAGCCGGCCCTCTGGTACCGCCGTACGCGTCGATATTCCTTCAAAATGTCTTATTTGTTTTATCAGTATTTACTTCCTTATCTGCAGTTTATTTTGTTTAGTAAAGATTACCTAGTCTTATTTAGGTACCTAGGTACCTACTTTGCTAATTAATTTTTATTGGTCAGTGTGTCACCTGATTTAATAATTCATTATTCATTATTTATATCTTTACCTGTTAACGTGTTGACGTTGTTGACAGCGACGATATCAGTTGTCATTGACTAGACTGGGAGATTGACATAGCTTTTTTATATCCAAGTTTAACTTGCAATACAGCACAGTGGGTATTCTATTAATACAATAATTTATCTAAACAATTCAGTTGCATCTTACAAAACAGCTGCATCTGTTTTGTGTTCAGATCATTTATGGTTCTAAGTCACCAGGATCGATACCTCAGTGTCTCAACTAATTTTTGATCTGTATACTTTACTTTCTAATTAATTATTATTTACCACACCCTATATCCCGGATTTATTGTATAAAAGCCGAGATAAAAACGTATCAGATTGATAATATATTATTAGAAGATTCCTTTATAATTATGTATTAATGCGGCGTTATTGGTTATCACTGTTATCGCTGCGTTTCATTTTGTCACTTATAAATATATATTGTTCTTAATAACAGAACGTTTAAATCGAAATTGTCATACTTTTTCTTATCATAAGTTGTCGAATAATATTTTCCATAATTGCCATTCTAAGGCTTATTCCAACACTCGCCAATAATTTACGTAGAAACTATACTTCCACAAAATTGTTTAAAATTATATAGAATTGGGACAAAATACATTTTCAGAATACTACAAATTCAGTTAATGACAAAGAAGATTCCTGCTTAGACATAAACGTGCAAAATAATAATAATACTAATAATAATAATAACAATAATAATAATGATAATGATAATGATAATGATAATAATAAAAATAGATGGAACAAGAGATATACTGCTTTCGGAACTGAAGATCATACCGGCATACCGAAATTCGGCAGATCTTCTAGCCGGAAGAATGTAGAAGGCGGTCATTCTAGGCTTATTACGTCTATTCAGGGCACACGATTCCCGGACTCAGTAGTTATTCACCCCACGGTCGGGAGCAGTAGCTACTGATAACCACCAGGGGCCTACCCTGAGAATCGGAGCCAGGGAACGACGGTCGACTGTATTTTAACAAAACAAAATACAAAAAAATATATAAAAATAATAATAATAATAATAATAATATCTCTACCACTCACTCTAATCACAAGGATTAGCCTAGATGTTTGAAACTTGTATGGTAGAAGGGCCATTTTATAATTTTCCGGTAATGATTGAAAGGGTTACATTTAGACAATGGGATCAGTTGTCAGGTTATTTTAAGTACCTATACGTTATTTTATGTAATACCACAATTATAATTACATTCTTATCAAACCTGAACAAATGTGTCACCATGCCATGCAAGCAAAAAACATCTTTTGAAAATGTGTATACCTCTCCACCGGCCTGTGTAATCTGAAAAAGAATCCTCAACATGTACCAGGAATTCGAGCACTCGATATGATAAATTAAAGAGACGATTTGTATGTGAAGATAACATATCTGTTCGATAAGAGCTGTTCGATTTGTCACGGCAAAACAATAATCTGGCCCAATCCCTATCAGTTACTACCCCTAACTATTATATTGACGTGCGTTGTTGACAGTCGGAGAATGACAAATGTCCACAAGGGGCAAGCGGCATACAAAGGTCTCCACAGCATCTACCAGAGAATTTATGCTAATGGCTATTATATAAATTCGGTGAAGGTTAGGGGATCATTATTACATTAAACCACATGGAGATTTATGGTGGCCATAAGCCCAATATCGGGCAGGCTTCTCGAAAATAAATCAGCGGGCATCCGGGGGCTAGGTCATGCGGGCCCAAATTCTTTTTAATTCAATTTCATGGGCAGTTTATCAGTTAAAACTCTCTTTAACGGGGGTTTTAATTAATTGGGTATTATATTACACAGAAATATTCTAAGGGGCATATCGTGAACCGTGACATATGGGGATACCGAATCAAGAAGTATAGAATTCTGTAAAAGGCTCTGGTTTGCCTGAACATGCAACATTGTCTGTGGGTCATGCTGGTCGGTTTGACTTAAGCGGAGTTCACTCGAAGTCAGGTAAGCGACTCACGGCAAGCGACAACTTGTGACTACATTAGGAACGGAAAAGAAAAGTAACAGTTGTGAACGTGAGTCATGTACTTATCGTCAATTCCACTTTAATGATTATAGAAGACAACTTGATCACGGAATACTCCATCTAAGATGATATATCTGAACAAACTAGATAATACCATCTTTTTAAATGATTATTTAAATATATTTTATTATTTTTACAAAGTAACCCCTACTTTTCAAATACTTTTTCATATTCTCAGAAGTTTTTTAACTTTTTGACTAGTTAGTGTCTCAGTCATGTGACCGAGAAAGTCTTTGTTTTTGTATAGATAGATAGAGGTTGCATTGGGCTACGCATCCCTACGCATTGGGCTTTCTCCAATGCGTAGGGGTATTTTCGTCCCGTTTCATACGCGTTTTCCCAATTTAAACGCCTTTTCAAAAAACCTCTGCAAAATTTTCGTCGATCGCCGTTCGGCGAGAGAGAAGCGGCTAGCGCCGGCGTTTGTTCTCGCGCCAAATGGCCCCGTCACGCCTTTGAGATTTTTTTTTCGAGACCGTACGTCGAGTCCTTCTACGTCTATTTCATCTCCGAAAATCTTGAGTCGCGTCCGTCTCAACTTCTTTCTCATTTTATCTGCCGATGTGAGATTGCACTAAGGAGACAAGCACCTCTCACGAAAACTGTCAAATTAATTAAACTTCACATAGGTTATTTTCATTATTTTTTCCTATGGGAAATATTGCTAACGGAATCGATAGTACCGACTTCCAAACACTTCTGAATACCAAAAAACTGAAGCGAAATGCTTTTCCAATTAGAATATCGGTAAAAATTGATTTTTCAGGTTGACACGTACAGTTTACATACTTAAATGTCTCAAGGTCAACTTTTGACAATTGGAGCTATTATCGCAATGGGATAGTCGTAAGATTTCAAACGTCGTAATGCTGATTTCGCGAGTTCGAGTCACGCTGGAGGCAATTGTTTTTTTTTATTTTTAATTTCAATTACTTATTTATTAATATTAGTGTTTAGTTGTTCTGTTTCATTGTCTGTAGTTTTTAAACTTTCTGTAGGTAAAGTTTCGCATTCATAATTTTAGCTTACAAAAGTAAATATCTACAATATTAATTTGCTGCAACAATTATGACAGCAATATATTTTTGGTCCCATTGATAAAATTGATAAAAATGTTTACTGAAAAATAAATTCTACTTTCAGCACTTAAATGTTTTACCATCAAAGAATAGAGTACCTTTACAATTCATCAAAATATTAAGAAAAATCGTTTAGTATAGTTACATAATCATTCCAGATCAAAATTTCTTTAATATGTATTTTCTTAAAAATATTATTCTGACGCTTTTGTCACCCGAAGGGTGACCCCAGGCCGCAGGTCTGGACCCCCGGTAGGGCTAGAAATGGGAACGAAAATCGCTGTCGCGATTTTCTCCCATTTCTAGTTTTTAATTAAAATTCGTAAAGTTCGTTGGCAACCATCCTGGCGATGCCTAGGATGGGAAATTGTCAGCTTCTGAAGCGTTTGATCAACTAGCTTCTGGATCAGAATTGCTGCAATTATAGTGGAATAGTGGGAATCCAGCTTTTGCTGCGGCCAAAGTATGTCTTAATCTTAAAATATAAATATTTCCCTCCATTTTCATATAGTGGATCGTGCATGTATAGTTGGTAAATAGGTCATTGTTGTAAATAAGTTTCCACCCACTACCCACTGTTAATAATATATAATGTGTCAAAACATTTTTTAAATCTCAGTACACGATGTGCGTTGCAGAAAGCGATCGGCATTGCAAGGCCATCTGTGTATTGGGTAAATAAATTAAGGCTGCCAACTGCTGCATGTATTTAAATTGAAAAATTCAGGCTGGTTGTTTATTGTTGTTGAGTCTACCCGTCCGCGCTGACTGGACATAATAAATTTAATGTTCTGCCTTTTATCTTTTATCGCTGTACCCCTTTGTTTATTTTTCTTGGGGAAAATTGGTTTTGTTTGTTATTTTTATGCACATTTTCAGCCATTGTTTGGTACGAAATATGTGCTTTCCACATTTTTATGCAACAATGTTTATCAAAAGCTTTCGCGATTTAATATGCAAAATGAATCATTAATTGGTGCGTGATTTTTCGCCGGCGCCATTGTTTCTCAATTTGTGGGAAAGATCCTTATTATGTTAAATGTATTTTTGTTCGTTAATAATTGTATTCAAGAACTATTTAAGTTGCTTATTGTAATTAAAATTTCATATAAATTATTTTCCATGAATTCTAAATATATATTTAAAGTTAGTAGGTGCCTCTATCAGGGCACATTGGCCTTGGAGTAGTTGTTTTTTGTATCTCCTTCAAGTATAATATTTGAAGTATTTCATGTACTCGTAAAATAAAATATGTAGGTATGTAAAAAGTACTCTAAGTGACCGTTTGTGAGATGGACCAATTTTATTTGAAATTTTTGGAGTGATTCAGTTTTTCGAAGTCTGTAAGTAATATTTAATCAATAATCATTTTGAAGCTATCGTCAATAATAATCCCTTTATCTAATCCATTATTCTTATAGTAATGATAAGTCCAAAAGTCCGCATATTACTATAAGTGCGCGAGTAATGCTTTAATATGATAGAGACAAATGTCAGTCATAAACTAACAAACTCTGGAGCAGCATAGAACTATGAAAAATGATTAGATTGTTATGTTTAGGGGACTTTATTGAAGGTGTTGAAATAAAAAAAGAATCAGATGTTGATAAACCATATTTTGGGCACAGCATAAACTTGCTTGGATCTTAATACTGACATAAAATGTCAGTATTAAGATCCAAGCACCTTTATAAAGGAAAGAGGATAGGGAGAAGAAGATATCGACACAGTTGCGGATTCTAATTACAAAAAAATTGCTTCTTGATTTGTTTAGGACCTGTTTCATTGTAAATTATTATTTTTTTATTTCATTGTTCCTATTGAAAAACAGATTTAATATTGTCTGGTAGTAAATGTTGGAGTTGGAGAAAATATATATTTGATCCAAATAATATTTTTTAAGACGTAAAAGTTGGAAAACCTTTTTTATATATATTTTATAACCTTATAGAAGCTGTATCTCTCCTATAACGCCCCTAAATATAAAGGTTATACAACCACCTGTCATTACGTTTCGAAGTTCTTATGGATTCTTAGAATTTGTTCAATTAAAACTGAATAATCCTGTATAATGATGTTCATCACAGCAAAGTTTTCGTAATTCGATGAAATAGAATTCGTAATAAATAAAATAACAAATCAAAAGTAAGCTTATTGATTGGGGGAATGAGAACAACAAAGTTGAAACAAGTACAGTCTTCTACATAGATTCTTGACTGGTTTCTTGACTATGGGATAGATTACACGAGGATATACCCATTTAGTTCTAAAAACGTATGGGTATCTATCAGTTCAGAGATATCAGCTTTTAGTTTGACACTCTTCTCTTGAGTTATTATCCCAAACTAACAATCTGTTCTTATGTGTTAAAAGTCCTGCTTCAAGTACCTAGTTTGTTTATGATGTTATTTACATTAACAAAAACAGGATATTATAGTACAGTCTAGAAGTCTAGAGTATATAAGTCAATAGATATGCACAGTATTTCAATCTATAAGTGTCCACCTTTCGAACATATCTTACATTATTACAGGTATTTTATTTTATTGTATGATAAAGTATTGAGACATTTGTTGAATATTTTCAACACTTTTGCTTATCAAAATGTTAAGTAAATTATGTACCTATATACCTATTATATATTGTGCACTTAAATATAATTTAAGTAAAATAAGACGTTTCAAAGTTTTTTTTACTAAACGTTGTAAAATCAAATTGTACCTATATCTAACAAATAAAAATATATACTTTGAGGAGTGCCACTTGTAACCCATCCTTCAACTTTGATATTTTTATCTAGAATGAATGTTTGGATACTTATATTAAGAATACACAAGCGCTTATTCTCTAAACCACCACTATACCTGTAAAAATATTATTGTCTTCGCAATAGTGTTCAAGCTATCATAAATGGTGGGTATCATAAAGTAAGGGATATATTTCAGCTTATTATGTATTTTTAACAAATTAAGTTAATAACAGGATGTGAAAGAAATTCTATTGGTTAAATAATGGGATTTCTAACAGTGGTTAACGCAAATGTTCGATATGTCGTTGATTTTCCTGCTGTACAAAGAAGTAAAAGAGTGATTCTTTTATCGAAAAGAATTTAGGCTACTAAAGAAATGCTAGAACACCCTGCAGCAATATCGCGTATTGTCACAAATAAATTGAAATAGACAAAGTTTGAAATACTTTGTTTATTTCAATTTATTTGTTAAGTTAATTAAGTTAATAGCGGGATGTGAAAGAAATTCGATTGCTTAAACAATGGGATTTCTTATGTCCAACAGTGGTTAACGCAAATGTTCGATATGTCGTCCATTTTTCTGCTGTGCAAAGAAGTAAAAGAGTGACTCTTTTATCGAAAAGAATTTAGGCTACTAAAGAAATGCTAGAACACCCTGCAGCAATATCACGTATTGTCACAAATAAATTGAAATTATATACAGTTCTTTAATTTTTACACGATTCATGTGAATTTATGAGAGTTTCAGTATCTAAATAAATTATTTGAAAGGCTCTTGTGCCCCTTCTAAGAATATTACAAAAAACATGGGTTTAATAATTGCTATACATTCACACATATCACATCACATGCCTGATTCCAATGGCTTTCAGTCATGCAAATAGATTTAAGTAAATAAATTACTTAACTTCATGCCTTACTGTTTATTTTATGAAAGAGTTTTGTTACGGGTGATATAATTTTTGCTAAAAATTGTTGTATGTAGAAAAATTTTGAATATAACAACAGTTATTAAGAAGGGACAAAACATTATTATCAACTTAAGGAACATTTAATTATATACTGAACACTTCTCGCAGGTGTTGATCATGGAAAGATATAAATCTCTAAAGACCAATCCTACAATGGTAAGTTATTCAGAAAAATAGAGGCATGTAAGAATGCCCATAAATTCATGGTGATCAATTTAATTTTTCATTAAATAGTGACAATTAATTTAAAGATCCAATAAATAACAGAGCTATAACTAAGTTTTTAAATAATTATGAACAAGAAAACGTGACGCTTAAAGCCGATTTACCAAGGCTATCGGAATACGTGTTATGACAAATGTCGAAAGCATCCCACAGATTCCATTATAAATATATTTATGCATATAGTGTATGGATGGCCACCGATTAGTCTCAATTGCGATTAGTTCTAGTTTCAGTCGATTTAAACCTCTTAGGCTGTAAGACGTCTGGAAAATTTTATAATGAACCATACGGCATGTGTATAACTGTATTTGTGACTCTAAAAAAGCAAATTCGATATGAGTATTAAATGTAAATCCACGGCATCGGCTATTTCAGCATAACACAGTATGACAATGGTTAGTTGAAGCCCCGCCTATCTTTGTCGTGATGATGCAAATTTACTTTGTTTCGGATTAGATATTTTCAGCTATTCATGAAAATGCATGAATGTATAGTTGTTAAAATAAATTAATTTTATACCGCATATTAATGTCAGATTATAATGCGAAATAACCCACAGTACCCAATACAGTACAGTACAGTCGGTACTCACAATAGTGATCGATAGATCGACAAATTCTTGGAACAAGAACATAGAAGAGGATCAATCTGATCATGACGATCAATAATATTGTCAGAATTTCAATATTGTCATGTGAGGTAACGGATTGACGTACTGTGCAAATATTTATCATAGTTTGTGATTCGTGAGGAACAGGGCTATAAAAATACTGTGACGATTGGGTACTTGCAGTTCTCCATACCCATCAAGGGTAGGCTAAGGCGGTGGACAAATAAGATTTGTTACCTCTAAAATTATATTCTCTGGTTAAATGTAAGTTTGTACCGGGATATCAAAAATTATCTTGGTCAAGGGTGGTTGTGGAATGTAAAACGTGTGTCTTACTTTAAATTTTTGAATATGTTTTGTTGTGTCAGAATCTGTCAAGTTTTTGAATCATGCCTCTTACCACACAGCACAAAATTTTCATGATTGAAGCCTATTTTCGAACGGGTGCGCTAGTTAATGGAAATTGGCAATACAGTCAACGTTTGTGTTTGGACAATTTTCGAGAGCACTTCCCAAACGTGGCAATAACCGGACAATTTTTATGCGTGCCTTACAAATTTTGTTGAAGTGTTTCGCAAAACTGGTTGTGTGACTCATAAAAATGGTGCTGGTAGACCAAGAGTTCGTACAGAAGAAGTTGTCAATGACGTTCGTCAACGTATGGAAGAGGAGCCTGCAAAACCTTTGAAACGTCTTTCTCAGGAAATTGGACTTTCTTATGGAACATGTCATAAGATTTTAAAGAAAGACTTGAACATGCATCCATATAAGATGCAAGCACATCAAGCTCTTCTGCCCGCAGACCACCCCAGACGCCTTGCTTACTGCCATTGGTTTGTCAATAATTTAATGAATGACGATCTTCTGGACTTAACTTTTTTTTCTGACGAAGCGTGGTTCCACCTTACGGGATACATCAATTCTCAAAATATGCGAATGTGGAGCAATGATAACCCTCATGTTTTTACTGAATCGCCACTACATCCTCAAAAAATTGGTGTTTGGATGGCAGTTTCTCGCAGAAGAATAATTGGGCCAATTTTTTTCGATTTCACCGTCAACGCAGAAAGGTACAGACTTTTTGGCTGAATTTGTGCAACAGTTAAGCGATGATGAACTTCGGTACGGTTATTTCCAGCATGACGGTGCAACAGCACATACTACACGAGAAAATATTGCTTTCCTCCGCGAGTTTTTTGATGACCGGCTGATAAGTTTGCATACAGAAGTTGAGTTTCCTCCGAGATCACCTTGTTTGACAATTATGGACTATTTTATATTTCCTTATTTAAAAAACAAGATTTTCGCAACTCCGGTAAATAATTTGCAAGAACTGCAACAAAGAATTATTCAGCAATGTGCAACCATAACGCCAGAAATGCTGCAAAACGCTTTTCACAGCATGAGGAGGCGCGTCAACTTGTGCATCGAACAAAACGGGGGACATTTCCAACAATTACTGTAATTTAGTTTTTCTTGTTACTAAAACCGTTATTTCATAATTTGTAGTTCATTATTGTTTTACAACTGAAATAAATAGGAATGAAATTTGTAGGTTATTGATGACGTCAGTGTGACAGTGACATAATTATTTCAAATTTAAAGTAAGACACACGTTTTACATTCCACAACCACCCTTGACCAAGATAATTTTTGATATCCCGGTAGTTAAGTAGTGGCGTGGGATATATAAAAGAATTATAGTTTTAGAATTAAACTATCATCTTTTTCTTCACACATACCAGCATTTTTAAGAAGAAATCACCTTATAATAATAACTTTATAATAAAAATAATAATAATAATAATAATAATAATAATAATAATAATAATAATAATAATAATAATAATAATAATAATAATAATAATTACTTTATTATGCCTAAACCTTATGCCATAATGTTAACGTAAACAAATATATTTATAATAAAGAAAATTTACTGAAGTAGACAATATGTTAGAAATGAAACTAGTGATAATTTTGAAGCGACATGTAAAACTTTGACTGTAATTTGATGTGTTCAGACTGAACAAATAATGGTCAAATAAACGTCTTTTGTTAATATAAATAAACTGTTCTCTCGGTGTATTGATAACTTTATTTAACGAAAACCAACATGGTGTTAGTGTTTCATAAATATTGGTCTTCTGGGAGCTAATATTGACAATGGCAGAGATTGTATCGATTAGAGTGAAGATGAAAAAGTGTGCAAACTATGTTTTAACCAGTATTACGTAATATTTAATGATTCATTGTAGAATTTACCAAAATATGACTCATAGCACACTAAACACGTACTATATTTAATTTATCCAAATGTAGGTGGGAAAATGTCGTTCTTTTGAAAAACCACTCTATAACGCGTTTTTGGTCAATAAAACAAAATTATTTTAAAGATATATCGAAAACAACTATTTTGCGTGCTATATGTACCCGCCAATATTGAATTACAACGAACTATAATATAATATTATCATTGTATCGCACATTGGGCTAAGGAAAATTGCTACAATTTCAGTTTTGTCAGTAAAAAATTTAAAACAGATTATCAAAAAATAATGTTTTACAAAAGGTTATGTGAACAAAAATAATTATTTTTAATGTGAAGTAGTTGCTTGTTAATATTTCATTATTTAAAATGATGTAGATAACACTATTAAAAAGAAAAATGTATTAAAGACAATAAGTTGAGGTCATATCAAGATATACTGTTGTAATTTTATATTGGGGGGTGCATATAGCACGCAAAGATTTTCGATTAGATTTTCGACATATTTATCTTTAATATAATAAGGTTATTTATTCCTTTGCGTATCTAGGTTATAGGAAACAAGGGAAATTTAATAATTTGATAATTTTATTAATAATTTATCACTTGGTTAACTTTTTGGCCTACTTCCTATATAAAAAAAAGATGTAAACACTTAAATAAGCCAATAAATTATGAGTTTAATAATATTAAGGTTTTTATTGTATATTTTTAATATTATTTATTGGGTTATTTATGATGATATATTGAAAAATAGAAATTGGTTGTTTGCTTCTGAGAGACAGTTAATGAAATTATTATATCCATCAAAAAAATTACGTCAACAAATATCTGATTTCTAGTTTTCTCGATACTCTAGATTGGCTGCTCTTCCATGCAGCGCATTCTTCTAAATTAGACGCCACGATCTAGACAAGCGTTAACAACTCGATTTTTTATCAGATGATTACCGAGTAACATTGAGAGCGTTCTATTAAAATGGCGCCGTCATCTACAGCAATCCTGACGTTATAAGAAATTCGATTCGTTCATTCCGGTAGTTTTTTGCATCTATCTGGTTTCTCTCTAATTAACATGTTAATTCGTTTATAAAAAAAGACGTGTAAATAGAGATAATGAGGCTGTTTGTATGCTATTTAAGTCCTTCAGGAATGGGCTTTGGTTTAAAAAATGTGGCGCTATCATTACAAGTTACAGTATTGGGGCGTTGTTACAGCAACGCAGTAAAATTTGAAAGTTTGAGACAATTTTTATAAGATATAGTAATATAATTCTGGCGCGATAACTATATAGTAATATAGACATTCAGCACATAATGGTTAGGACCTACAAAGGTAACGTAACGAACGTAGTCGTTCCTAAGGTTCAAATGCGGCCCGCGAAATAATAATTCTGATTAGAATGAGAGGTAGAGATATTAGGTATTATTATAAACAGATTTAATAAATATACTTGAAAGGTGCTGGAACCTTTGGTATGAAGATAACACTGATGTGGTTTTGCATATAACGTTTGCGCGTTTCGTCAACCACGTTGGCATCATCTGGAGATGATTAAAACTGAACCTACGTGAATTCGTCGCGACGGATCAATGAACCGTGATTTACTAACCAATAAAGCGGGCTGTATGAGATTGGCCCTCTATCACTAGAACTATTTTTACACTTTACAATTTCCAAGCTCTCAAATGCATCTAGCTGTCTGGAATTTGTTGGTTTCCTAATTACTCTTAAATTGCTACTACCTATTTTCTGGTTGTTCTCAACCGCATGTTGGGCGGGACTAGACTTATCTATTCTACCATATTTGAGATGAGCCATATGTTCCTTGAATCTAGTTTGAATTAACCTTCTAGTTTCTCCAACATACTTTTGATTGCAGTTTTTACAGCTAATTTCGTAAATCCTCGACTTTTCCTTAGTTTCTATTTTGTCTTTTGGATTGCCTAAAAGTTGTTATAGTTTATTTCTCGATGAATAAACCACTGACATATGTATATCTTTAACAACCTTATCAAAACCACGGGTGAAACGAGGATCGTATGGAATAGATATGAATTTTGGAATATGTCGATAAATCGGTACGGCTAACTAACTTTACTACAAGCTGAAAGTGAATACAATTAAAAGGATTGAAATAATTAATACTAGCACGCTGTAGCTTAGTGTTACTGTGCCACTAAAACGTAAACAATTAATTAATTCCGACAATAAATTAATATTTCTTGCATTAAAATAAAATCTGTAATGTCTAAACTATCTGCCTACCTACACGCTTCGTGCCAATGGTTTCTTAATGCAACGCGGCAACATTAACCATAATTACATTTTGAAAAAACGTGTATATAAAAATAAATGTGGGATTTATTACTTGTAAATGAAGGTTACTAGGTATTATACAATTAATGTGTTTACGTTGTCACTATATTTATGAATAAGGTTATTTATGATATGATATAGAAAAAGTTACCATATGATTTACTAGCGGTAATACTTCTTATCATCTAGTGAACATGCTTTTTATCACACTTAGTATGTATTCTGCCGATGCAGATGATTTACAACATATGTGTGTGCCAATTATCTAGTAATTATGGATTTACGAAACCAGTAATTATGGAGTACACTTGCCTTAACTTTTCTAAACCCATCAAAAAGCAATCAATTCTGATAATGGTTTTTGCATTAAATGAGAGGTTTTTGATTAAAGTACTAGTGAATATGGGCCTGTCAACTATTTAACTAAAACCTTAATATTAGGTAGCCTGGAACCTTTTTGGGAGGTCGGTGGGATAGTATACAGTAATCATTGTTAATCAGATCAACATCAGTCTTTTGTCAGTCAAAATTTTTGCTTTAATGATTTATAGAAGTGGACACAAGTCGTGTAACCCAGCAATTTTTTATTCGGCAGCATTGCATTCAGCATTATTTAAGCAGCTTTATTAAAGGCTATCAAGAAAATACTGTTACTCCTTTCGGGGTTCTAAAGATAAGCGAGACTTTTATACAACAGTACAAATCTTTATTTAACACTTCAGACACAATACAACACTTTTTGTACAATATCCAAATAATTACACACCGAAAACACTTCAAAAATCGCACTTATTTCACTTAAGTATTGCTTCTTATCTTGATCGCTTCCTGATTAAAACTGACTTACTCGCCGGCACGCCACGGCCTTTATATAGGTAAACTAGGCTTCTAGATCTTCGTAGAAATTTCCATAGAATAATCCGCATACCAGGGCAGTTCAATAACTAATCGACAGCCAAGTTATACGAGGGATATTCGATGAGTAAACGCTGGTGACATCCAGGAAGTGTGGGGATAAGGGCCTATTTCCCTTATTTGAAGGCCTAGAGGGTTGAGACTTCGCCCTTGGAGGGGTTGTCCCAGGCACCAGATGTTGCCAGATTGTGCACAATTTCCCTAAGGCTGGGAAAAACGTAGATTTGGCAACGACGAACTCGGGCACTGTGTCGGCGATTTTGTAACAATATTATAATTTTACATACGTGATTCTGTAATTGTTTATTATAGATTTTCGATTTTTTAAGTAGTGTTACAAATATCAAAGTTTTTAAAACTTTTGTATTCTTGTTTACTCTAAGTGATAGTCTTGTAGGCGAGTCGAGGGGGGTATGGGGCTGTAGTTCCCCCAAGACTTCAGAGTTTTTATAAAAATAAGACAGATATAGAAGAGCAGCAGATGTCATTTCAAGTTTTCGAGAAAAATAATAAGTTTTCAAAATGTCATCGGCGTGTAAAACGTATCTTTGGAATATTACTTCTAAATTTTAATATAATAAAAAAAAATCACGCTTTAACATTTTCTTCTTGGATTTACATCCAAGCCAAGGTTGATATTGTGTACCTAATTATCTGCATATGCGGGTTTTAACTTTAATATATTTAAAATTAACTTTGTTACCTTGAAATTAAGAATATCCAGACAACCATGTGTTAAAATATAAATTAACAGAGGACAGAAAAAACTTGGGATTTTATGTTATTAGTGCACATGCAAATTATAATTTATTTCTAAAATCCAATTAAAATATTCATCCGTGCATTGTGTTGCATTTTTCACGGCACATTATGCAACAGATAATGTGACTGCATCTTTCCTGTCATAAGGAATTCGTTAATAGGGTTACACAGGTAATTAATTTTAGGTGCTCCCCATCACTACACAATATCCTCTCTTTCCACATTTCAATTAATTAAAATAGGTATTTATAATTAATGATTTATATAAAAAAAAAACAAGTTTATACATAAATTAAACTCAGGAAGCCACGAATTCCGTCTCAATTCTAATACAGCCGGTGAAATTTCTACGCCGTCCAAAAAATCACGAATTTCCGGTTTCTGATTGGCCTCAGGCGAAAAAGAAAAAATCGTCGTCGCACCCAACGCACTGGACGGGTAAAATCGACGAGATTACCGGACCAATGCATATAATTACTGTTTAACACTTATAAAACGAGCAAAGAGCAAAGTGGTAGAGGGTGGTCAACATGTAAGGTATAAGTAATAGTAAATTTGGATCCGCGCTGAAATCAAGGATATCCTGGAAGTGACTCCTCATATATTTTGCGCATTATTCATGCCGCCATGTTGAATGTCTAATTTTTAACAAAAATTCGTAATTCGCGTCTGTGAAAAACCAATTTTCAGACGATAAATGATAAAATTAAATCGTTATATCAGCGTCGAATCTTTTTATGTTAAATTTTTTTACCAAAAATCGTAACCTAAAAAATCCTCAGGTAAGATTTTCAATGGAATCGGACGACGAAGGGCAAAATGTATCCGCCATTTACGAGCCGCCTACTTGAATCATATAAGAGCCTTTGTTATATAAAGATATTAAAGTGTATTGTCAGCCAAGACTTATAAGTGTGCAAAATTTTAGCTTCATAGTTCAACCTGAAAGAAATTGGCGATTCCAAAAATGAATGCGCCCTCTGCATGAAAATATTTGAACCTACTTAAAAGATAATTTTTGGAGGCTTATTGCTGATATAATGATAAATAACACGTATTTGGGTTTGTTTAACGTAATAATTTAGTGGTGCTTGTGATTTTTTGGTATTACAAAGTTAAAAACGATGTGGTTAGTATTTGTTCATCTTTATTTTTTACATTTTAAAATGGCATTCAAAAGAAATCAGCACAACACAAACTGCCGTGTTTATAGGTGTCATTCCACAAAATGTGTCAATAGAAGTGTTTAAGATTGAAGATAGGTAGAAGTTTGGCCCTAGTATAAGAAACTGTTTCTCATTCATTTCTCCAAAAGGCATGTAACAATTTAAAAACAGAGAATACGTTTATTTACACAACATAACCACTTTGTTGCCATTTGTCTGTACTTTTCTATCATTAGTCTTATAAAAGCAGAATATATTTTAATTTAAACATTATTTAACAAAAAACAAGCACTAATATGGTATCACCATACAGTTTCACACTTATTTTAGTCCAAAATGTAAGTAAACAAAAACTAGGGTACCTGTTTCAACTCAAAAAATTCATATAATTCGCAATGAAGCACTTATGGGACGTTTGACTACTTTTACCACTCTTTATCCATTATTTCACCCTAACTAACACATGAAGTAACTATATTTATGGCAGCTGAATGCTAAATTGCTAGATGATGTGATATGAAATGCAAAATGTTTACTCGTCTTCATCCATATTTGTTTACAATTTGCAGCGCCCTTATCGGTCATTTGGATCGCCAATAGGTTTATTAGAATAGCTGATAACATGCCTCCGGAGATATTTATATCAATGTTCTAGATTTCCCCATAATAATGAGGGTCATAAATATTTAAACATTGGTTTCATCAGCATTACAAAGTACCTAGTTAAGGAAGTCATCTTTTTTATTTAATAGCACACTCTGAATCTGCTGAAAAACTGTATTGGTAGGTACCAATGTTTCTTGATCTCAGTAATATGGCCGGAAAATCCATCTTATGTGAATCACCCTGTACATTGGCTGCAAACGCGGCCCGAGGCTGTGTGTAAGGTATGCAGACAGTTTGAAGATATGCGGCATCCTGTCTAGAAACAGGTCCGGAACGACGTATTTTTTATGTGGATTTTTAAATTCTAGCTGGAAGATTTCATTATGAAAAAGTAATTCACGCTTCATGGAGCGCCTTTATCCTTTCTACCATTTTGAAGGTCAGGATACTAACGTGTCTAGTCATTAATAACATAAATATAACGGTCACCTTATTAAAATTGGCTAATAGAATAGATCCTACATAAAAGCTGTTTATTTACTGCTTTATAAAATATAATCGGTCTTTGACCAAGAAGACATCCAAAATGAAAACAAAAATCCTTAAAAGGAAAAAAATTTATTAAATATGATTTTACGCTCCTTTGTTTTTTCGTATCTGAGAGTTTTTTATTTATTTATTTATTTATTTATTTTTTTATTTATTTATTAATTTATTACAATAGGTACCCAACTTGCATCATGCTCTGTAACAGGATAAGATTACCAAAAAACCAACAAACACATACAAAATCAGATCACAAATTAAACACATAAAACAGAAAAACTGTAAAAGACATAATACAACAGTAACCTAAGTAACTAAAATGAACAAAAAAGAATAAAAATATATGTGTTAATATTGCTCTTTATATTAAACCGATCATAGAAACTTTCTTGTGGGAATCCCCTCGGTGGATAGTGAGCATCAGGTACAAATGCCGCGGATTTGAAAAACCTACTTTGCACTTTCTCAATATAGAATATGTGATTATTATATATGGGATACCAAACCAAAGAAGCATATTCCAGCTGAGACCTAACGAGAGTGGTGAATAGTGAGCAAAATGTGTCCGGATTTCGCACATATTTCATATTACGTACTATAAAGCCCAAGCTTTTGTATGCATTAGCCACTATGCTTTGAATATGTATAGTAAAAGAAAGTTTCGGATCAAAGATAACACCTAGATTATTAACATACCCAGGACGTTGAAGAACAAACGCATCTAGCTTGTACTGATTAATTATTGGGTGGCTGTGTCTGCTAAAAGTCATTACGTTACATTTAGAAGCATTTAAGGGTAGTTTATTTGAAGTACTAAAGAATTTAACAGCTTTAAATTGTTTTGAAGATTTAATGCATCTACCTTATTGTCAATACGACGAGAAATCTTCACATCATCCGCATGCAGTAAATATCGCACACTTCGATTGGTGACATGTCGTTAATAAATATCGTGAAAAGCAGTGGTCCGAGAACGGAACCCCGTGGTACTCTAGATGTTTGGGCGAATTTAACAGACTTAACACCAGATATCTGAACAAACTATATTAGACCAAGAAATTACGAACCCATAAGGTTTAATAACTTGTGAGAAAAACCAACTGAGTTATGTTTAGATAGTAGTAGACCGTGGTCCAGTCTGTCAAACGCCTTAGAAAAATCAATGTACCTAAATAACATCAGTTTGACTACCCTAATCGATAACTCCACTTATGCATTGAGTAATGCATGTTAAATTGGTGACCGTCGATCGACCTTCCATTTTTTTATACTTATTTAATGTCATGTTTGTAGTTCTAGATATAAAACATGTAAAATTATTGGCGATTGAAAAATATCTTCATATTTTATTTGGATACAATGTTTTTATGTATTTATTTTTGGCAGTGAAGCATTGCCAAAGAGTATCTTTGCTTTTTGGCATAGACACACTTTGAAAAGTTTGATTCTCATTCCAGACTTTTTTTCGCATAACTACGAGTACATATATCTATCTCTGATGTTTCACGATCGTTAGCGGTAAAAACCGCAACGTTACAAGCAGCTTAATACCTAATATGAGTACTCGGAAATTATCTACAAAATTATTTATTTACGGAAACAGAACGCGTGCAGATAATTTTTAGGCGCATCCTTCTGTCTCAACATCAAGAATGGTACTTAGCAGAGTATGAATTGGTAGTAATAATACACTTAAATTACCTAGGGGCAAGTTAATGTGACAATATACTATTGGGAAAATTTAAAGACCTTATAAAACTCGGCGTCACAGTATAAATATCTGAATTGGACAGCAGGCTGATTTCACAATTCTATAAATTATTATTTTTAATGGCTCCTTTGATGTTTCAGGAGCTCAGGTATTTTATCGTTTGCTCTGGGACTGTCAAAACCCAAAGTTTTACGATAAAATATCGACCATAAAACAATTTTATGCAGTATATAAGAAAGCATATTCAGGCCTACGTGTTGGTTCAACGACAAGTCCAGGCATAGTCTTACAGCTCGAACTCAAATTCGTTTGTGAGTTAAGTGCTGTGTTTAGCAGGAGCTTAGTTTCATGACAGTTTAATATTAATGAATAAAGTTTCTGCGAGGGTGTTTAGGGAGGAATAGGTGGTATTCCGCCATGAGAATACGCGCATGTTTGAAGAATTATTAGTAATTACGACTTTGACTAAGAATTATAATAATGCTGATGTTGTGGTAAACGTTGTAGTTTGAAATGAATCAAGAAAGTATTAGAAACTAGTACTTGTTGAGAAACAAAAAGGTACATTTAAAGAGTCCCGTTAATTACAAAACTTTGTTATCAATGGATAGACACTGTCGCTTCATTTAGTCGTTTATTTCGCCACTAAAAGTATTGTAATAAAATTTTGTTTTGTTCAATATGAATAAAATAGAAAGTAGATGTGACAATATGACATCCTTTGCTACAATAGAAGACCTTTTACCTATCTATATACAGGGTTATTCAGAACTTATCTCTAAAACTTTGAGGATATGTGCATCCTTAAATAAGAAATCGATATCACCAAAAAAATTTATAATAAAAGGCTTAGGATTTCCCGTAAACAATGTTTAAAGTTATACCATTATAAAGGACTACGTAGCTGGGCAACTGTACTTCAACACATCTGATACTTTTCTACCACATTCCTAAGAATGTGATAAAGAAAGTAAACACGTTTTTGTCTGGAACGCCTGGTTAAAACCGACCGAATAAAGTTGGAATGGGAATAATATCTCTATTGTCTATGAGTCGTCAGTCTAAGTGTGTCGGTCTCGCAGTGTGGGTGTTTTATTTATCTTAGGAGTGTTAAACTGTAAAATTTTCAAAATGGCTCATGTGTACAGTAATGCTGAGTTAATGGACATTATTCTTATTTATGGCGAAGTTGGACAAAATTCATTGGCAGCTTCGCGCTTGTATGGGGAACGATTTCCCAATCGACACACGCCAAATTACGCAACTTTTACGGCAGTGGTACAACGTGGCCGTGATACTGGTAATTTACGTGCAAATCCAGGACGAGATGGTGGCCCGGGACGACCACAACGTATTTTAGCAGCTGAAGAACAAGTGTTGAATCTGGTCCGTGAAAATCCGCGAATAAGTACAAATCAGATCGCTAGGCAGGTGGCTGGGGTACCCCAATCAACAGTGTGGTGCTTACTACACGAAGCTCAGTTTTATCCGTATCATATCCAGCGTGTCCAAGCACTGTTACCAACGGATTATCGATGACGAGTTAGGTTTTGTGAGTGGTTGTTGCAGCAAAATGCTGAAAATCCCCAATTTACTTAATAATTTGCGTTTACAAGATCAGCAACCAGGAGGAACATTCGGTTTAGTGCGGCAAAATTGGATAAGGCGTGCCCAAAATGTGTACAAGTCGAGGAATATTTCGAACAGCTTTTGTAACAAGGTATTTGCAAATTTTAATAAATTTCATGTTTCTAATACCTAGTAATCAAGTAGCGCAATTCTTCAAAATTAGTGTAACAAAATTTTATTCATTTTAAAGACACGTCACTTTGGTCACATCTATCTATCTTTAAGTTTATTTTAAAGTAAAAACGATGCAAATCTTTTTTGCACCGGGTGTCGGTATACTCTCAGACACGTTTTTTTCGTGCTAGCCAGTTTGCATTGTCAGTCCCAAGGTCACTCCATTACAGTGGACCAGTATCCAGCGGCGTGCAAAGACAAATTTTTAAATAGTTTTCAGAAGCCGCCAAAACATTTTTTTTTGCACTACCACATTTGTACATGTACGTTGAACATCCCCAAATTTTATTATAGATAAGTTCTGAATAACACTGTATAATGTTTTATCGGCTGCACATAATATTGGTACTACTACCTACTAAGAGCTCTCTTTAAGATATTTATGTGAAAAAATGGATTTAGTTTTTTGTTAAACGTCATCAGAATTTTCAACAAATATGTTTTGGAAATATTACTACCTACCTGTAAAATAAAAAAAAGGAGATCTTTTGGATTTTGGAGGAGAAATTTGCCCCAAAAAATCACTATGGAATACCTATAATAAAAGCACTAGTTTCAAAAACTTATTAAATTTTATCAGTGGTTTTTGGTGTAGATGTATAAGTCTCTGATTAAACACAATAATCCAACTTAACCATCTTGTTTTCCAAACTTTTCAACCGATATCTAGTTCTTCTGTAGTTTATTTTTTTTACCTTAAAATATCACTTTGATATTTCCATTTAAAATATGCATTTTCTATATGCTCAACATAGTCATCGTCATATGGGCACTTTTTTTTAGTTTTCTTTTTGTAAGTGACCATAGTTGTTACAGATATCTATCACAATCAACAAATTCTGAATAATTGCAATTTCATGCCCTAACAGAAATGGTACTTAGAAGTGTTTATAATCATTATCCATATTTCGTTTCAGTGTAATTTGTTTTTACTTCTGGTTAGTTAAGACTGGTTCACAAAAAAAGGTACAAATAAATAATAATGCCACAAATAAATAGTTATAGAGACAATACATAGGTATAGGTAATATTTATAACAATTCTCATTGATATAAAATTTCATTTGCCCTATGCCGAAAAAGGAAAATCAGAATGACATCAAACCATAGAGGCATTTCTTTACTGTGTAATTTCTCTAAAATCTTTAAAACCATACTGTATAGTAAACTTTACTGTTGTTCCAGACAGCTTATACCATCACGACAACACTATTTCATGCAGAGGAAGTCAACAATATCTAATTTAGTGGTTTTTACTCAGTACATTTTTCAGTTGTTGGACAATAAAGGACAGGTTGATGTTATCTATACGGACTTCTAAAAAGCATTTGATCATATTGACCGATTGACCATAACATACTCCTTTTGAAATTAGAAAGTTTTGGATTTTCAGGGGCTTTGATTAAGTTATTCACTTCTTACTTAAGCGATAGACAATTTATGATAAGATATTAAAATGCCACCTCAAAATAGTTTTCTGTAACATCGGAAGTTCCACAAGATTCCGTATTATTTTTATTTTTTTATTAATGATCTTCTTGAAGTCATTACTGGTGAGCAATTATTATTTGCTGATGATTTTAAACTTTACTCTGAAATCAGTTCTAATATAGATTCTATTCGTCTTCAACAATCATCTGCATAAATCGAATGTCTTCGTGGTGTGAGCCAATTCGTCTGAAACTCAATATACATAAATGTAACATATTGGCTTGTACTCGTAAGACCAGCTTTCCCATCTACAATTACATTGGCAATAATCTCATTAGAAGAGCTGATAAAATGAAAGATTTAGGTATTTATTTTGACAGTAAGCTCACTTTATTGATTATATAAATCATATTGTTTCTAGTGCCTTTAAATCATATGACTTCATTTATCGCAACTGCGACTGGAAATTTTCCGATACAAGCACTTCCAAAACCTTCTTTTGTGTTCTGGTGAGGTCTAAATTGGAATACGGGTCGATTATATGGAATCCGATTTATCATGTTCATTGTCAACATTTAGAATCGGTCCAAAGAAAATTTTTAAAATGTTTGTCTTTTTTTCAAGATGGATATTATCCGCCTAGAGTTCCTTATCAGAATATAGATTTAACTTTGATGCTCTAGAAATCCGACGCAATTTAATGTTGATTCGGTTTCTACATAATGTCTTGAATGACAAAGTTTTTGACCCCTATCTTTTAGGTTAAATAATTTTTATGATATCTTGAGGAAATTCTAGACAGCCAGCTTGATTTTATTGTGTTGCTCCTTGAACAAATATTTTAATAAAGTCTCCAATATCTTTAATGTGTAAACTTTATAATAGAATCGCTCCTAACTGTGATTAGTGACACCAGAAGGTGCAGATTTTGCGGACACGATGACGAGGACTCCATTCACATCCTCTGTCGCTGTGCCTGCCTCATAGTCAAGAGACACAAACATCTGGCCGCACCATTTCTCCTACCCCAGGACATTAGAGAGCTTCCCGTAGAACGGGTGTTGGTCTATGCGCATAGCACGGGTCTTCTCCAATAACTCTCGATTTGCGGCAGGCACAATGGGTCGAAAGACCTGAGTGCTGCGGGTAACCCCGCCGCCTAACAACAACAACAACAACAACTGTGATATTCGTTTTGATAATTTAAGAAGTGTACCTATGTGACTGGGTAGGTCGTTTAACCTAAGTATTATTAGTTGCATTGTTTGTAGTTGTAGTTTGTAGTAGTTGTTAATTACTTTTTGTTTATCACATCTTGTTAAATTTTGTTTTATATATAGTCTGGTTAATAGATATTACGTTTGTGTATGTGATGCATCACGAAATAATTCTATTTTTTTATGTTCTTATTCCTGTAATTAGGTTTTTCCTGTTGTAATAATAAATATCATTATTATTATTATTATTAAAATTCTATTTTTATTGTAGCATCAAACCATTACTTCATTAACAACTGGTACTAACTGGTCGACCACCCAGTGGGACTATCATATTCTGAATTGCTTCTACTTATTGGGACGTTATAACGAAACAACACTCCCAGCAATAGATTCATGATTTATGGAAGTTCAAAGTACAAAGGTTTTATGGTTCCATTACCATATAATGTAAATTTTGCCTACATGCCTTTTTGTATGTTTACCATAGGGCGTATGAAAATTGTAATGGACAATTACCGAGAGGCAGAAATCCAGGCTGTAATAAACACTTATGTTAATTGTTCATTATATTCATACTCAATTCTAGTCATGTATAGGTACACCTTAATTATTGTAAAATTGTTAATTGAACGGTGCTTTAAGTATATAGTATGCTGTGTAGGAGCAAAAAGTAAGTGGAGTTATTATCTGCCCATGCTATTGCGATTACATGTAGGTATGCACAAATATTCGGATTTTTAGATAAAAGTAATTATATTATTTACTTTTAATAGATCCTTATTTTGTAATGCTTTAGGTTATTCTTGTTATAGCCAAGTAAATAAAGCAGAACAAAATTAAGTAAAGAAAATGTTGAGTCTTCTGGTACGTATTTGATTTGTTTGCAAAGCATCTCGAATTTTTCATCAGAATATTATAGTCAAAAACTCATCCCCCATAAGCCAATAGCTGAGGGTATTATTTTAGGCTTGTAAGTAAAGTTTGTGACCATCTTGTACCAAACTTCTTCATTCAGAAAACAGTCTTTATTTTATTAGTATTGAAAAAGAATAAAAATATACTATATTTCTACAGAACACTGTATTGATAGTAAATGGAACTAAAAAATGATAAACTATTTCATGAAATAGCTTTATTTATATTGCTATCCTTTGCTGACATGATGGATTATATTAGCTATCTGTATCTAAATGATTTAGTCTATGATTACAATGTCTAAAGTGCAAATTGAGACACCTTTTATTGGACCAGATGAATTTCGTTTTCCGAATGTTGTATTTTGGTCTGTAGATTGTTTGGTCGTATGGATTCCATGCATGCCTGGTCATAACCTCCTCATTTCCTATTAAACAGCAATCAAAATCATCACTGAAGATGGAAACACGAAGAACGGTGAAACGATTGCTAAAAAAATAATTTACGTACTACGGCAGATTACGAGGACTAGCACTGATAGGGAAAGCTTAAGAACTATTACCTTTCTATTTAATTATTCGTAATATCTAGAAAGTTACCAGGGTTAGTTAGTACTGATTATGTTCAGATGAAGATAATATAAGTTATATTGCATAAATATATTGTTGAATATTGTTATATTTCTGGAGTATTAGTAAAACTGATTTTGTTGACTTTATTTATATAAATGTTTGTTATTTTTTCTCTTGTAGTAGAGTGGATAAGATTAATCAATTACTCATTTGTGGAAATTAACAGTTTGTTGAATTATGAAGATATATTTGCTATATTTGTTGATGTATTGTAATAGTTTAAAAGCGGGCTTTTTTTCTATTTCAACCCCATAACGGTTAACTAAGCAATAAAGGTTGCAAAGATAAAGTACCTAACTCTTTGGAAACAACCTCGATGAGTATCAGTTCTGTTTCAATAGTAAGTTATGTATAAACGCGAAAAATGAATTTCTCTAAAATATTAATAGAGGAAATCAACAGACTTGATAATTAAAACCAGTTTTAATTATCTCGAGATCTTATAGTGGTGAGAAAAACACCGTAGTGCCCTTTTTGGGTCTTTGCTATTATCTGTCTGACAATTATTGTCAAATAGACAGACAGATAACGACCTGCTTTTCCGTAGGCGCCATTGCGACGTGATTGCCTAATGGGCATCGTGAATGTGGAGTGATGCACTCCATATTCACGGAGTGGTGAGAAATACACCGTAGTGCCCTCTTTGGGTCTTTGCTACTATCTGTCTGACAATTATGGTCAAAAGTCGGGGCACATTGCCCGTGGAGGAGTTGTTTTCGGCATCTCCTTTAAATATCTCCAGATCATTGTAAATTTGTTAGTGATATGTACGTCGAGGAGAGTAGTATGATTTGGTGTTTTATGAAAATATAATTTCTGGTTAGACGGGTCATCGAGCTCTTTTCGTAAAGAAATTGACCAATGACGTTGAAGGTAAAAAAAAGACGCAACCTCCTTCAAGATCGTGATGAATCATGACTAAGTGAATGTATATGGATCCTACGTGTTCTGGTGTCATCACATACCTCATAGAAACTCTTTTTTTAATTTTGGAAGAACTCGCCCAAAAGAGAAAGAAAGACGTCACGCTCTTCTGTACGGTGCAAGGCCCAGAAACACCTCTTCCAGATCTCGGAATAGTTCTACACTTGAAAACGATGGTCGTTGCCAGGAAGTGAGGTGCCAAAGAAAGTGCAATTTCCATGCAGTTCGATCTCTTATCAGCAAGGAGTAGGTATCTATTTTCAAGTAACCAAATCAACATCTTTTTTTCCCTGCCTTCTAAACCACATAAAAGAATGACCATAGAAATGATGTAGCTCATAGAGGGATCGTTCTACATAAAAAATTGTATAAGAACAATTTACATTTTTTGTATCTGTCAATAATTAATATATTAAGATGGGGTTTACTTTAATAAAACTAACCGTGTACTTTAAAATGTGTAAAGTTCGTTTTGTAATAAGACATAGGGACAGTAACAACTACATTAATATGTTATAAACACTTTCGTGTTAGTGTGTCATACAACAAAATATACACCATACATTTGTCGTAATCTTTTTTCCGATTTTTGTGAAATTGTTTAACGTCGAATTTTGAAGGATACTGTATATGACTGAGTTGCAATACATTTATATTCTCCAACAACTAAACCAACTAGAAAGATTTTCATCCTAAGGCTGGGAGCTGGTGGTAAACTACCCACATAATACACTCGAGAAGTTACATTCGTTAGAGGTCAACTTGGCCAACCGAAAGATATTTCACGGGCCAAGTTTACGGGTCCGTATACGTAAAATAAATGAGAAGTGAAATATACATATGGTTCTCCTTTTCCAGTGGAAGTCAATGATTTGAGTGTGGTGTACCGGCTGTGAAATATACTATGCATACATAAAGCATCACAAAAGCTGTATATTGTATGAAAATGCCCTTTGGTTCGTATCAGTAATATGTTGTAGTATAGTGTTTCATATACTTATAGATCCAAAGCGACTTATAGCGACACAAAATGAAATTGTTTTGTTCCACACTAGAGTGTTTAATTTCTATGTGCTCTTATTACTTTTTTTTTATTTCGATTATTGAACGTCGGTCTATTGATACGGCCATGCATACAATTCCCTATCCAACCATACCAAAAAACGTTGAATCGGTTGATTAGTTCGCAAGTTACTCGATAGAGGTTGCCATTTGAATCTTCAAAGTGAGGGTGGCTGTGGAGGAGGGAGTAACAGCTAAAATTAAATCTAATGTGTAATTAAACTTCCTTCTCGATACCTCAATACATATTTTTTTTTGTATAATTTCCTCAAATTCAACAGATATTTAGGGTGGTTCGTTTTGAAATGAAAGCACTGTATTATATATTGTAATTTGACTAACGCTGTGATTTAAACTTTAGTTGTCTCTGAACATACAGCAACCTCTATATGGTGGAACCATCGTCATGTCAACAGGAGTATCTTTTAAAAACTTAAATAAAACGTTTTCCTTTGTGTTTATTTGTAAACGTACAATCTTCTTAAGGCGTCTTTGTCTGTACGTTTCCTGGAATCCTTAATGACATCCACATTGCGTGTTAAATTGGACAGAACACAGTTATTACCATTAAATTAACCCCCTCATGCATGAACTTATTAATTGAAAAAAATGACGTATTCACATGTACCTCTACATGTGGTGTAATTACTGATAATGAAAAAGTTTTTATATAAACGATATGTCTTAATAAAAGGTACCTAATGGTAATAATAACGTTTATTCAGTGAACAAATGAATATTCAGTTTGTTTGTGTGCCTATGTTTTAAATACAGCTCTATATTGTAGGCAAATAATGATATTTGAAATTTTCGTGTACAAAAAGATACATTCTGGAAGAGACTGAAGAAATTATATAAATAATATAAGTAGGTATATATCTGATATCTGTATTTAAAGATTTGATAAGTATAACATAGAAAAGGAACCATAACTTTTACTTGTCTGTTAGAATTATACATTTTGTTCAAAACACTGCTAATTTTTTTACTTTTCTTTATTAGGAGGACGTTTCGCAGACTGCCGTCAGCTTTTACTGAAATCCTAAGAACAGCTAAATAAAATTATAGATATATTAAAAGGTCCAAGAAAATGATAAAAAATAGCTATTCCTCAATTTATTATTAAACTGCTCTTGACACGTGTTTCGTTACAAAAATAAATATCATTTGAATATAATTAAAGCTGAAGTAGTTATTTCTAACCAACAGGTTCTTGATTTCATTGTTTTTGTACAGTACAGTTTCAACAGTAAATTGTAATAGTGTTGTCTATCTTCATGTTTTATCTTTCTTTGGCAAAATATGTTTCCTTTTGGCTTTGAGATTGATCTACCAAGGGTAGGCCCTATTAAGGGTGCTGGGCGCTGGGGTTTCCTAAGATTAACCCTAGCTAAGATATTGATAAAGGTTTCGGTAAAGATATTGATTGCACAAGACCCCTGCTTTTACCAGTTGACAGTTATTACAAAGATATATATGTTGGCTAAATCTTTAATGAAAGTGTATATTTAGTGTCATGAAAAAGTAATTTATAAAATATTTCAGTTGAAATATTATGCTTTCAACACATATATAAGTACACTAAATATTATATTTTTGTCATGATTTTGTTCAATTACTGGCAAGTTCAGCAAGTAAGCTACGAAACCGTAGACACAAATCTGTTCTAAAGTTGTATATAAAATTATTTGAAGAAGTTATATGCAATTAATTTGAAGCACGTTCACAAGAGGTAGGTACATGTGCGTATACTTTTTCTCAAAGTTTGTAGAAAAAAAGTTAGTTGGTCTTTCTATTATACAAAAATTATACTACATCTACGTAAAAACTAAGCATGTCCAAATTAGAAAGAAAAATCTAAATAATCCTAAGTTATTTTGTCAAGGCCTTACAAAGACGACTTTATGGAAAGTGAAAGAGAGAAAATATTTAAAAACGCAAAAAATGGCCACCACAGATCAAACAGAACACATAAAAGTGACTCCAATATTATTTATGAATATACATTTTAATTGCTAGATGTAGGAGATATCTTAAAAGTACATAAATGTGTTTCTTACCTGCACATTTTGATCGATTTTTATTTTTCTTTTATGACGAAAATTGGTCATAAAAGTCATTCCCAACAATATTACTGAATTCCAGTAAAAGATTCAACGTTGTTTGACCCTCGGAAGCCATTTTTTGTTATGGCCTTGTTCTGGAATGCCTAATAAAGATTCTCACATAAGTTGATGGTGATAATAATGATACACTGGTGCCATATGGAAAATGTTATGATGTAAAAAGTAGACATGCTATAAAGTCCTCCATCATTTCAGTAAGATAGTCTTCTGCGTTGAGTATATTTTCAGCGCTGTGTTAAAATACTGAATCAAACAAAAGTACGCTGAACATTAACAATAATAAATTTTAAGTATTTCTTTTTAAGTGCATGATTTGTTGAACGTATTAATATTTCTCTGCAAATTTATTAGATAAATCATTTTAAGGATGAACTACAATAATTTATGGATCACAAACAATGTATAGAGAGGTTCATTGCTTACCAAGCCAATTGCAGGTAGGTTAATTGTACTGACCCATTCAATCTTGGAATGGGTCAGTGCACCTGGCCGTCTTCTACGAAGTAAAATACCCAGTCTTTGGCAGTTTGTATGGCATGGTCATCTAATTTCTATTCCACTACAAATTCGAAATGAGCGCTGTGTAAATTGTCTACATATTCTTGTCTTTGTGTTACCTACCATGTTAACTGTTAACCAGAGAATATAATATTCTCTGCTGTTAACTTTCGAGCCGACTTTAGATTGTTCTAAGAAGCAGTAACAGTAAAGTATCCCCTTCAGTATTTCGCAATCTACGGGATTTATTCTTATAGTCACTCATTACATATTCCGTTTAAAATTACCTGTTAACAAGTTAATCAAGACAAGGAATTTATCGTTGTTGTGAAGTGATCAATTTGTAAGCGTTTATAATAATCATATATTTAACTGTGACTTGAGCGAGTGCTATTTTACCTTCATTTGTGTACACTATCTATTTTATAGCCTTCTTACAAAAATGATGATGAGGTAGTTACTTTTAATTGCATAATAAAGAAATTTAAAATTGTCCGTTAAATGCCATACACAAGTAACATGTCGCCACCCTCTATTAACATTTAAAACATTCAAGATGGAGACATCAAAGGGAACTCGGATCAAGTAGCATAGCGTTTAACACTTTCTGAGATAAAATTCTGAATCTACAAACATAACATCGCTCTGGGGGAACCCTAAATTTGGAGTTTTGAATGGCAAAGTGGGTTATATAATGTAACACATCTTTGTTTTTACATTCCTTTGGCTTGATTTTTCAATATTATCAATTCATTCCGGAAATATCATAGGTAGTTAGAGCGTGTCTTTACAGGCACGATAGATAATAGGCACCTTGTTTTATCCTCGCATATTCATGCTACCTATTTCTCGAGCTCGAACTAGTATCTTGACAAAGTTCTCCTGTATCACATGCTAAATACCTAGTTGTAATAATATGGAAAATATAAATGTTTTGTCATAGTCTAAAGGATATATAAATATATTTTCAGTAGCTGGTTGTATTTTTGTTTTTCTTCTGTATTAAAGCAGTATCATATATTGTTATTTTATTTATGTACTTGTGCACGTATTGTGTTTTTGTATTATTATTATTATTATTATTATTATTATTATTATTATTATTATTATTAATATTATTTTTTAGTCTTACTGTATATGCAATATACTCTATATTTTTTAAAAATAAAAAGTAAAAGGGATAGGTATAGGGAACCATACTATCTATCGAAATAGAACAAAGACCCCCATCAAATCTGGAAAAAATATAGGGGGTGGCCCATTTAAAAAAAACTAGTGTTCATGCTTGCAAGTCGATCTAACTTGGTATTAAAATTTCACCACCCTGTATGAGATTCATCAATGACCTTGATGGTATAATTAGAAAGCTTATGGATTTAACTCTCTCACTTCTGAATACTATCGTTCTATCGTTCTTAATATAAACAACGCAGGGTTTTAAGCTAGGATTTTTGATTTTTTTTTAATAAAATTAAATATCTCGAAAACAGTTAACTCTAGGAATAGGGAAATTTGATGAAAGTGACCCTAAAATATCAAATAGAATCCAAAAATGGAATAATATACAGGGTGTTCCATTTAAAAAAAGCAAGTTTTCATTGCTTGCAGGCGACCTAATTTGGTATTAAATTTTCACCACCCTCTATGACTTTCTACAACCGTGAAGGTATAGTTAGAAAGCCCATGGATTAAATCCCATGTCCCATCCATATGATTTAAATCCCCTGTCAATATGGTCGATCTTTCTTAGGTACTATATAAAAAACACTGTTTTAGGCTAGGTACTGATTTTTTATTTGTTTTTTCTCGAAAACGGTTAACTTTAGGAACAGGAAAACTTGATGAAAGTGACGCTACAATTTACCTAATGTAGAATCCAAAAAATGCAATAATATATAGGGTGTTCCATTTAAAATGGCAAAGTTGACGTCAATTTCCGGTATAACCGGAAAAGCTACAGGGATGCCATTATTTTCTTTAAAAAGAGCATACGCAAAAATCCCAGAGCATTAAATTTCAAAATTTAAATCCAAGGGGTCTCTGAAATAATCTAATAGGACACTTACTTTTAGCTACCCAGTATGTTTTGGCCTGTTATTTGGCCTTATCCCCGTTGGATATTTTACAGTACCCAACAAATAAATATTTAACTTCAACGAACGAAAAATGTCATTCGGGATGGGGGTCATAGGCTGATGTTGAAAGTTAAGAAAATGTGGTCTGCAGCATTTTCACGAACATTGCATAATAGAAGGCAAACAATTATCTGTATAAAATAAATAACATTTATGACTGTGCGATTGAAAAACGGAAAATTTTGACACTGCCATCTATTTCATGCATTATTTATTTAACAACATAAATAATTAACCCGGATCAAACGATAACATTTATATATAAAAATGACTACTCACATCACATTAATTCGCAGAGATTGAATACTTTCCCAGTTAATGCTAATATACAACTAATTATATTATTATACATTCATTACATACAACTAATTATACAATATACATAGGTACGCATGATATATCGGTGAAGACAAAAATTATAACTAACTTTTACCTTGTCCAATTAATTATCTATAAAGCGATCATTTTAATTTCGCAATTGTAGTGTGTCATAATTTTGAACATGCAAGTTTTATCAGGAAGTTGACAGTTGATTTATTTGTGTAACCTATGTATTGTTACTCCTTCCGTGGATCTAAAGATAAGTGAGACTTTTAACAACAATCAAGAAATCTTTATTTAATACTTCAGACACAAAACAACACTTCCTGTACAATACCTAATTAAATACACGCCGAACACACTTCGAAAATCGCAGTTATTTCACTTAAGTATCGTTATTTGCTCTTGATCGCTGCCTGATTAAGACTGACTCCCTCGCCCGCACGCCGCGGCCTTTATATAGGCGAACCAGGCTTCTAGATTCTCGTAGAAATTTCCATCGAATACTCACGAATAATCCGCATACTACGACATACACTTTAATAAATAATCGACAGCCAAATTATACGAGGGGTAGATATTCTATAAGTACCGCTGGTGACATCCAGGAAATGTGGATAAAAGAGCCTATATCCCTTATTTGAAGGCCTAGAGGGTTGAAACTTCGCCCTTGGGGGTTGCCCCAAGCACTCCCAGCGGCGGTGATACCAGATTGTGCACTATTCTGTTATTTTAAATGTTATACAAAAATTACCATTATAGTTTTACATCCTGAAGTATCAGTTGCACGTCACTGTGTGGCAATATACAGAAGTAATATTTACAAAAACATTTCACTTGTACGGACCCATTTTGGATACAAGTTTATACACCCTTTTTCAGAATTACGCAAGCGGTATCTCCTGAAACTTGCTTGTGCATTTAATAAACATCCTGTATTATTTACAGAAACACAGAACAGATAAGTAAGCCAAGCAATTCGAAATTGACCTCAGTTTCGTAATTAAAAATACGTCAGAACGTATCGCTAACGTCAAAGCTTAATGATCTGAACGGAGTGTTTATCCTTTAAATTGTATTATAAAATAAAATATTGCTGCAGAACTGCGAATCGTTAAAAGAAGTAATGAAATTTACATTAATTTTTTATATATTATCAATTATATGAAGTTGTAAACAATATAAACGATCCAAAGAAATTAATTTATCAGACCGCCCAGATTTTGCAGAATAAAACTTGACGCACCTTTCACTTCGTTTTCCGCATCCAGTCTATTTGCCTAGGAAGAAAAAGTTATGGAATTACTGAAGAGTACTTGTATCTTTATTAAACCACTTCCTATTTAACTGCGCATCTAATAAATCCACTAGAATTACAGCATAAGTAACAGGGAGTGTCTCCAAAGCAATTATTATGTTTTATACGACTGAATGTAGTAATTTATGTTGACATAATTTGCTGACTTCGCGTTACTTAATAATATGTTACGTTTTTATAATTACGCTACCCACATAATTTATATAAAACATGCACTTGGTGTTGATTTGAAACTATTTCTACCATAATCAAAATGGGTTGTTAGACACAATTTTTTTAACACAAACTAACCATTTTTTATTACCTAGTGTAAGAATATTGTAGTTGGATCAAATTTGGCTAGCCAACATATTTTGGAAAGAAAGTTTTTTGGTTTAAAACATATTTTCTTGAACGAAAATTCATGTTAGTCGTTCTACTGTTTTATTTTGTTTCATTTCAAATTAGTTGCAAATTACTTAATTGAAAATCGTTCAAATTCTAGACACAGATACAAAATCTAGACCCACTAGGCACTATAATAACAAAACCTTTATTCTTACAAGCAACGTTAATCAAGATGCACGGTCAGAGAAGGCTAATTTGCAATCAAATAGAACTTTGAGATCTTTAAATTGTTCATATTTTTTCAGTTTCATTGTACAAAACATAATAATTGTTAGGACTGGGTAAAAATGACTTATTTAAATCTCAAAAAACTAAAGTTATTATAACCCAAAATAAGACGCAACCATTATAAAACACTTTTCTTATTAAGAAATATTATCTTATATTTTCTTACGTTTAGCGTTGTGATTTAGGCATTTTTGTCGATAGCCAAGGCTGCAGCGTATGTAGATATTATAATCTATTTTCAGACGTGAATACTTTTCAGTTGTTCTGATAAGCGAATATACTTTTGAATCATCAGATGATGTTGCTTATAAAAGTTATGAACATTTAACGACGGCCAATAGTTTGAATCCTGTGGAACTCCCGACATGGTTAATAGTTCTCTGAATCTGTAAAAGCATCTTTTATCTTTTAATACCGTCTTACTTTCTTTTTTTTTTTGTAAAATGTTCTGTAGGCACTTTACACAATGACATTTCATAATGATGGGAGATTTAAAAATAAAGAATCAAACAATTTTAGAATGAAACTTGGACTTCATATACTGATGGTGCTGTAGAAATTAGTTCCTTAAGGCGAAATAGGAGTATTTTATCATTGTGCATTTCAAAATCGGAACATTTTCCATTAATAGAGAAACATTTTCACTTAAAATTAATTAAAAAAACACCCATTTGTTTCCATACATTCCATAAATAAAATATAATCTTATTTCAACCATTGCCTAAAAAAACTAATAATTTATTATCATTTCTATCGGTTTACTACTCAAATGCTATGCATGCCAAAAATATTTTTATGGTATGGCTAACTATTTCATAAATTAAAATAATGGACACTAATATGATACAGATTATTTCTTTAAGCACGCAATTAAAATGTTTTTTTCCCAGTTAAATAACTGAACATTAATAATCTGGCCATATTTCATTGATAGAAATTTCTAAGCAGTTATCTCCTCAATTATCCAAGCTACAAGTTTTATCTACTGGACAATCTCCAGCATTCTAAAATGGTTGAATTTTATTTCGTGGAATTTGCACTTCACAACTATTTCTGGCTCTCCGTAGGTACATAGAACGGATGACATAATCGACAGACTGCATTTTTGTTTCAAATTCTTAGAAGATGTTGTCTGGAGTCTGTCCACATGGGAATAGTTAATATAAAAGTTTATAAACGTATAGGTTGGACCAATTAAAAGTTTCCACATTGAGTAACTTGGTATACACATTTTTTCAAACCACTTCCAGAGAGAGATCTATTCAGGTACATCAATTTAAAGCACATAAATTGTCATGATAGAATAAAATATGTATCATGATAAATTGTGGTAAACCTCTCTTTTTTGAAACACCGCTGTATAATTGTCAAAAATATGAAAATGTGCCGTCCTCCTGTAACTAAAATCGACTTTTTGTTTCAAAAACTTGTATATCAAGTTAAGGTGGAAAGTCGGAAAGTTCAAGGTACTCCCTGTATATCAGAAGGCACAGACAGTGGTATGACACCCTCTGACCTTTAAAAAAGCCGTTTAAGCTACATATCTAAATACTCAAACTCTAGAAGTTTGTCTTAATACTACACTTTCAATATTTATTTTGAATACTCCTGGTTTCCTATTTTCATTACTTTATGTGTAATCCCAAAACGTTACAGACCTTATAATTTGAGGGTGTTATGTAATTGGGAAAGTGCATCAAAGTTACTTGAAATATCTATTTAAAAATCATTAAAACATTTTTAGACATTGTAGGTTTGGATTTTTAAACAGATATGCAATTCTACGCGGAAAAGTTAAAGTAGGATTTGTCCAATTACAATATGGTAAAAAGATGTTGCAATAAATGGACATTTTATTATGCAGACCATGCTTTTCATTGGCAACTTAACGTTAATAATTATGGTTATTGCGGAAAACGTAATCATTTACTCTAATGTCTAGTCTATTGTTCTGTCATTCCAAAGTCTGATTTATTGTTGTCGAAATATATGTGTGTAGCAAAGTCGGAACATATGATTATTTTTAGTTAGAATATTCCATTGCTAATGCTAATCATTATGTTTGTTCAATTATTAGGAGCATATTCATACACATACAGAAAAAAATGGGAGAACTTTCACTACATGTCTATACATCTTTACAAAATCAAACGGCAGATAGCTGTTTCGATGTTCTAGTTCTACTCAGTGTTATATAAGGTATCAGAGTTTTGATTTTGTGTGGTATAGGTCTCATGGTGAAGACAATCCATATAATTTGGTAGAAGGTTCACACAAAATCTTCTTCACCATTAAAATACAATTTCATGGAAAAGGTAGAATACAATCAGCCATATTTACGTACCAGATGTGTGAAGGATGTCTTTATTAATTTTTATTTGATTTATTAAGCGGTAAACATAATATGTGACATGACTAATATTACAACTTTGGTGCATAGCCAACGTATCTAGTGTAAGTATAACGTGGATAGGTTATTAACAAGATCGCTGTGAGTGTACCGTCTCGTGTTACTCATCTGATTAATCCTTCTTTGACATTTGTAAATAAGTTAGATTATAACAGGAACATTATCAATCAATAGTAACGTTCTTTATCTTTCGGTTTAGGGACATATCCCAATCGACCAATGACATAATATATCAAAATAACTAAACTCTATAACCAAAAATTGGGCAGCTAAAATAGTTTTCGCCATTTCAAAGGACATCAAAATATTACAGTGTTTTTTAGGACGTTCTCCCACATTTCTTAATTTAAAAAGAAGAAAATCAATCACTTGTGCCTAAAATATTAGTAAGGCGTTGGTTTTTAAATTTATATTTGCTAGCCAAGTTTAAAATTCTCTGGGAATTTCCAAGAAAATGATAAATATCCTTAAATACCGCAAATAAATAATTACAGACATGCATTACATCATCTCCCAATTATGACTTAATTCAGAAAATTCGCATCTCCATTATTAGATGATCTTTATAAAAAATACCTTTATGACTTTGTAATAGCCTTGTTTCGAATATTATTTAATCTTTTCTTCTTTATCTTTATTAGAAAATTAAGATGAATACGGGGCATGGAACAATGTATTCAGCATACCTGTGAAACCAAATTGAAACGATGGAATTATTGAAATTTTAAATTCAAACCACTGCATTGTTGGAATTAAATAACTTTTCAAGCGATGTCATATGAAACCGAGCTCTGAAGTCACTGTAGTGCATAATATGTGAATCCTCTATATTGTATAAAAAGTAGAATTAACAAAGTGACCCCAATATGGCTGCCTGAAATCTGTTGGCCAAGGCAAATACGACATAAAGAAGAAATCGATGATACTGTGACCACAGCCTTCTTTAGTAGTACTACTACTACTAGTACTAAAGAAGGCTGTGGTGTGACCATGGCACTCTAGTTATATATATTCTTACTTGGTTTTTCTTAGGATTATGGGTACTTGGCTTGAGATTATATGTTCTTAGCGAAACGTCCTCATGATAAAAGTTATGTAGATTTTACAAAAAAATTACAGTATTTTTAAAGAACAGTATTTTTTATTTTTATAAGGAGCATAGTTTAAAGTCATATAATTTTAAGAAATCAAGCTAGTAGCAAAAAGTAAATGGAATCTAGTTGCTTCAATAATTGGAGTTTACTAGTTGCGTTCGGTAATATGCTCACGGATGCGACGAGATTACAGTCACGTGATTCCAGATGAGACAAACAAATAGAAAATAAATGAACGAAATGGATTGCATAAGGCATAATATAACCTCACCTTTTCTGTTTTGACTTTGTTGACGGTTTGTTTATATTATATTTCGAATTATTTAAATAACGAATATTGTAAAATCAACCATTTTAAATGCAGTCCAAGGATATGAAATAATTTTTGAAGATGAAGATGAAGAATGTACAAATTGTTTGGAAAAAAATTAAAACTTCGCTTATGAAACAGTGCAAAATTTTTGTAAATTGTAAATTTAATGTAATTGTATTTTGTAAGTCAAATAATAATTGCAAATCTACTTCTCCATTTCCAAAAAATGGCAACTCAACTTAATTAGAACCAACTACAACTTCAAAAAATCAATGACAACTGACAACCATGACCACCGCAACCTCACAAATTCAGATTAATCTTTCTCCTCGACCAAAATGCTTCGAGCAAATAGATCTTGCTCTGATCGATCTGATTTAATTTCTGAACGATCAAGATTTACCTCCCCTACCTCTAGATGTAATTAATGAACGATACGGACTAAAAAGATCAATCAGAGGTAATTACCGAACGCCACTACTGTATCTACAAAAAACAAAAGAGTTGTGTCAACTGCTGATACAAGTGTCAAACGTACAAACGTAATCATTGCGATTTAGGAAATTGTTCACAAAATAAAACTTACGTAAACGTAAATTGAAACGATTTAAACTTGAGTAACATGGATCTACAAACAAGAATTAGTTTAGTACAATCTTATTACGAACGCGCCAGAAATGACACTGCTGGATTACGAAGATTTTGAACGAAAATAGGTTTAACAGAAGGGCCTTGTCAAATGAAAGCGTACCATAATTTGATAATAAGATCAAAGTCTGTAACTGACCTACCAAGGAATACCAAGGATTAGTGTTGTCCCAGTTGCAGAAGCTCTTCGGGAAAATCAAAACATAGTCCGTTACTATGGTCCAACACTAATCCGTTAGCAATCAGTAGTGTGAATTCCATATCAAAACGATTACAATTGCCATTGGAAAATTTACCGCAAAATCCTAAAAATGTATCTCTAAACTTAAACTGGTATTTAAATTAAATGATGCAGATCTTCCTATCAGGTATGATGTTTCTTGACAAATATTGACTCCGATGGAAATTGAACCCGAATGGTTATCCCGTATTTTATCGACAAATGAGGCCCTTTTCTCTCTAAATGGTGGAGTCAATACTCGAAACTGTCGAATATGGTCAACAGATAATCCACATGAAATCGTTCAGGAAGGTTTTCATGACAAGAAAGTCACCGTTTGGGTGCGCATTCACATCTAATTTTATCATTGGACTATATTTTTTTGAGGAGATACAGAATGGAGAGGCCGTATCTGTAACTGTTACTGGTGAACGATACCTGCATATTTTACGAGATTATGCTATTCCAACGGATATAAAACGAGCACGAAGGAATTGGAAACATGATTTTTATGCAGGATGGAACACCTCCGCATATTTACCGACCAGTTAAAGAATTTTTAACTGATGTTTTTCAAAATCGTGTTATAACCAGACATTTTGTAAATTCATGACTTTTAAGATGGCCTGATCTTAACCCAGCAGATTACTGGCTGTGGGGTTATTTAAAAAATTTGGTGTTTAGAACACGACCAACAACGCTGGAAAAATCAAAATACTCCATTAGGGAGCAAATTGCTGCAGTTAAATCAGAAATACTGAATAATGCTGGATACAATTTGGAGGAACGGTTGGTGATTGTCCAGCAGCAAAATGAACGAATATCGAACATTTGCGTTAACCACTGTTGGACATATGAATTCCCATTGTTTAAGCAATCGGATTTCTTTCACATCCTGTTATTAATTTAATTTGTTAAAAATACATAATACGCTGAAATATGTCCCTTACTTTATGATAACCTTGTATAAAAAGGTTTAAAAAATGTATACCCAGTACCATATGCCATATGTAAGATTAACCACATGATAATTAACGATTCAATTTTACATCAGAAAGTAGTAAACTTGATGTCACTTGATTCAGTTTTTGTGTCTTTTCTCTATTTTGACTGACTCAGAGTGGTTAACAGGGAACAGAGTATTTGCGTTCAGATTGTATACAACACGTACATATTATTTTTATAATAACATTAAGCTGTACCAGCAAGTTTCATTGCTCATACTCATAAATATTTAAATTAATCACTTATAAATATTTAAACAAACAACTAATTATAATTATAGTTGATCAAACCTTTCAGCGGTATTTTGAAATGGAGGAGACAAATCCTGTCATCTTGTTTATTCTCTCAAATTACTAGCTGACAGCAAAATAAACATCTTTCCAACAGCGTCAATTTTTTTCTAATCTGAAACAAAAAATTCTTCACGAGTCAGTTAATCCAACATGTTTTTCGTATTTTTTTCCATACACTATTTACCACCAGGGCAACCATATGTTTCATGTCATGTGTAGGATCCTTCCTATACCTGCGCATATAAAAAAGAAAAGAAAAAGCAAGGATACAGACCGTTAAATAATACCTGAGTGGTCTGTGCTGGCATTTTCTAAGGATTCTCGGAGGCTGTGGAGCTAAAAGAATTCAGGCGCCCTTTCATGGGTACCTGGATCAGCTGTCTTAAGCTATCAGAGGCGTTGTGGGGGTAATTTCACATAAAAATATCTTTAATATGGCCATCATATTCATTATTTCTAAAGAAAGAACTTAGAGACACACTTTTTTGCTAAATTTTGTAATGTTGTATATAATGTTTACAAACAAATGAAATATGTTGACAGGGCATTGACCCTTGACATTATCTTAAAAATGAACTGCTGATATTCCAGAATGGGGGACTTTTTCTTGTTTCCTGATAGATAGATGTCACTTTAATAAGTAATCGATGACAGACTCAAAGCATACAGAGATAGTGATGTCTTATTTTTGGAAGTGAGCCAATCTGAAGCATGCCCGCTACTATGATATGGATATATGAGGCAAATTGAACAAGAACTCTTACTTGATCTTTTGTGTGCCATATTCACGATAAATAAAGAATATTCATGATTATAATTATTGCTTCTAAACTATAAGGCTTTGTCTGCCTAAAACCATGTTTATTGTTTACATTAAATTTCAATTGCATAACTCAATTTTAAGCTTCTGTGTTTGTATATAGGGAATCTGTCTAATCAACTTCATAGGTAGCTTGCCGAATGCAAGCAGAAAGTTATCAGTTCAGAAAATATCAAGAATTAAGAACTCTTATCACTGTATTCGTGTAAGAATGTTCTGTATTTGAATTCGTCATTCACATTTAATAATTTATTACCAACAATGAAACAGTTGAAACACAATTGCAACAACATTAATTTATTTCTAACAAGAAATATGTGTAGCAAATGATAATAAATGTTATGATTTAAGTGCTAGTTTTATTATTGTTCATAAATTATTGTACAATAAGGTCAACAAGCCTTATTTTGTTCATAAATAATGTATGTTTATGGTTGTCGCAGGTACTCAGATAGGACTCTTCCCAATGGGGTGTTTTGTAGCAGAGCCAACAGGTAGAAACTATATTAATTTAATGATTATGAAATGTATGAAATGCTTAAAAACAAAGACAACTTGTCCAGTAAACAACTTCTTTTTTGGTAACAAATTGAATCAAGCTTTGAAATATTTTGAATAACTTCTTTGTTGAAAAATATGGTGTTACTCCTAGTAAATTATATAGATATTATAGTAGCGAATATTATGTTGAGTTGTATTTAATATTTGACATTAATGTTTGTTCAACATTAATTAAGTAAAACTATTTCAACATTATTGATACAAAAGTAACTTTTTTAGAATACGTTTTATGTGTATGTACGAACCACTTCACGCTATAGTAACTCAAGTATTTCAGATATATTATAATGGTAACGTGACATTTAAAGCATTGATCTCAAAACTTCAAACTTCTCATCAGTATCCATGTTTGATTTTCATCTGATGATCGTTTAGCTCAAAAATTAAAACAAAGGGAAAAAAAATTACAATTTAATATGTAACAATATTTATAATATTATGAAATAGGTTTTAATTATCTAAATTTGTCATAATAGAGAATGTATTTAATTTCCATTAGTTTTTAAATATATTTCATGTATCCCGTAAATTATTTTAGATACGCCTATGCCCTAAATTCCTGTGCGTTTTCCCGCCCAACCGCCTAGATGTTTTATTATGAATGAAGCAATTCCTCTCCTACAAGACCCCGACATCGCCTTTGCCAACATATTTGATATGCAGGGCGACAGATATAGGCAAATTCTAAATTTATGAGATTTTTTATATTTTCTCTATTCTATCGTGAGAAATACCTGGGTTTTATTAAATACCAGCTGTTATTGGCTGGGATCCTATCTCACGCCAGACAACAAAGGCATATGCCAGAAACACTTAACTGCAATATGTTTCAAATAATTACCTGAATACAATTACCTACAATACACCTACATACACAAAATAGGTATTTATTTGTGACATAACGACTGTTAAATTATTTTTATTTGTGAATGAGGTATTATAGGTAACAAGCAAATTCAAATAAGTAAAAGTAAAATATCTTTGAATACTATTTACATCAGAATAAATAAGGATCCCCAAATAAAATTATGCTCAATTTGGAGACAAGGACCCGTCGGGGTCGATAGTAAGTAAAGTGTGTATTAAACAGAGAAAAGGAACGGTGCATGGGTGGGCCGCCGAATCAATATCGTATGGGTGGGAGAAGTGACACAAGTGACATGGGTCAGAGGTGTGGCCACAGAGGTGTTTGTGGGTGTGGCTCACAGCTGCATCCTCCACTAAATAACGAATTAGAAATATTTTCCCACTATTTTGTTCTTTATTTTTATTTAATTAACAGTCATATAATATCTTGTGTCTTTGTTTTCAAAGTCAACATATTTTTATTTGGGAATCTGTGTACAAATTATATATGTATCTTTATCAATTTCTCTGTAAAATAATTGGTTGCTTCTTTACCTTCTCTCAGGTCACAAATTGTATGAAGTACTTATTTACTACTATTAGGTACAACATATTATGTCAAATAATATAAATTTTTAGGTATGTTATTGTACGTTGTCCATTTTTGCGAATCCTTAGTAGGTCTCATCAATATTGATTAGCCATTTTCCTGAAGATCCATGTCTTTGAGTTACCGGAATTTTTTAATTAAACTGTTAATCCACCAAGGGCAATAGGTTCACGTCTCTATAAATTCTCATCCCTTGGCAGTTATGCAACTATATTTCAGGCAGAAATCTGTGTCATCGAATTATGTGTACAGAGGCTGGAACAAACGAAAGTTACACGCAGATCGATAAAAATCTTCTCAGACAGTCAAGCAGCTCTTAAAGCTCTTGGTTCCTACCGTTGTAACTCAAAAACGGTATGGAGTTGTCAGCAGGCACTCGCTCATTTGAGCAGAAAAAATGCTCAAATACTGCTGATGCAGTAACTCTGGTCTGGGTCCCAGGCCATTCTGGCCATGAAGGGAATGAAGCAGCCGACTTTCTATCCAGAAAGGGTGCTGCTCCTGAATTTGTCGGACCAGAACCGGTGCTTGGCACATCCTCGAGTACTGCCAAAGCAACGCTCTTGACCTGGGCTGAGGGGCAAATCCTACAGTACTGGCAAGAACTACCACGATTAGTTCATTCGAAAGCGTTCATAATAAACCCTTCAAAAACCAGAACTAAAAAACTTTTAGAGCTAAGCAGGTTGCACCTACGAACTTTAATTGGTCTGGCACTGCCATTTAAAATATCATCTCTACAAATTTGGCCTAGCAGAAGATGCTGAGTGTCGCTTGTGCTCAGATACTCATTATTTGACAAAGGACAACTTCTGCCAGAGGATCTGAATAAGTTCTCACCCAATAAGGTGATCAGCCTCATTAAGAGGCTGGACCTGTTGGGTCAAATATAAGTAGATGTGAGCCACAATAGACCACATGGTCGCGGTGGAGGGTCTGGTTTTCGGCCCACTCACTTTTGAACTTAACTCTAACCTAACCTTTATAAATTCTTGATACATTTGTTAGTTTCAGTAAAAATTCATAAACTAAGATTCCTCAATGTCGCTTATGTATTGTTCGATTTCCGCTAACAAATAGGAATATCTGCCACTGTACTTTGACTTTGATATTTAAGTTAATTGATTGAGTACTGACTTATTTGATAATAATTTTGAAGATATTTTCAAGAAGTTGTACTCATCCAATAGCTATTATGAGTAAATCAATCGCACATACAAAAAAACTTGTTAAAACCCTCCCCTACTCATTAATTGAATCATCGATTAAATTACAGAATATTTCAGGAAAGTGTTGAAAAAGGAAATAATGGTTTTCTACATTTTTCTGTTAAGGTCAGTTCCATTTTCTAAGTGTAACATTTTTGGAATAACGTAAATTATATGCAATATTTGTCCAAGGACTTTTCATCTTCAGTTCGTTCTTTTCTTACATCTAATCAGTCTGCAATTTTTTCATCTACCTAGTGGTTACTATATTTTATACTAATTTCTAAGTGTTGACTTATATACATATACATACACCTTTATTATACATTTTGTACAAATATGTATGAGCAATATCTAATTCATAACATTTTACATAATTTTGCAGTAGAGCATGGACTCTTATTTTTCGCTAAAAACACCCTAGAGACCGTTGAAGGAGGAATTTTGATTAACTCTGGGGTTAAATAATATAAGAGCAAAAACCGCTGGGATATTTATAAAAGTTTATCCCGATTTAGGAGAGATTTACTGAACGAATATTAGGGGGGAGTTTAGGGCTTCGGAAAATTATACCTCTAGGTTATTTATGGCCAATTAACCTGACGTTTAAAACACTCCAAGATAGGGGCTCTATTGAATCCGAATATCGAGTATAGGTATTAAATTGATTAAACCTTCATTATTTTCGCATGGTAGCATTAATAAGATAAAAGTTTTTGTTGGATATTTATTTATACCGGTTATAAACGAATTATTTCTTTTATTTTACTTTTATTTTTATTTAGATCAACAGAATTTATTTCCTTTCGCCATTTTTATGATATACTAAAATATAGAGAGATATAAAGTCATTGAGATATAAATATATCTCAATGACTTTAGTCCTGACTTATTAATAAGGAACACTGATTAGTAATAATTATTAACCGATATCATAATTTCCCTATATCTTGAAGATGGTTTCATAAGAAATAAATATTTATAATATTATCGTTATTATTACCAATTATCGTATTTCTTGTGCATCATATATTGTGAATTTTTCCACAATATGGATTTTACCAGAAAATAAATTGAGTTAGTTGGTTCTGGTTAGATCCAAATATATTTGCCAACCATTTTACGGCATATTTAGATAAATATTAAATAACACTTTATTAGTATGAAGATGGAAGATAGATTGATAACATTAAATTGTTTTTTTATTATGTTGCATATTTTTTCCGAGCAACCCCTTACCTGAAATTTTGTCAAACCCCCATTCTGTCGTATAGGCTGGGGATCTTGTACTTGGCTATCATCTCATAGACAAGGGACCTCCAGATTTACATCATATCTGAGGGATGGTACATGTTCTACACACACCTCGTCTAAATTGGTTTAGCTTGTTTGAATTTACCAACATACAGACCATTAGAATTTGGGCAGGCACCGTGGGTCTTCCCTGCATGGTCGTCCATCCAAGTACTAATGATGAGAACGTTGCTTAGTCTTTATATCGATGATATGATACAAAGTCGCGACAATGCATTACCCTTACGTTGTATATAATTACAATAAAGTAAATATGTATCTACCGCAAATAAAGAATTTATAATATGTAATAGAATTATACATTTATCCAAACAGTCGCAATATATCCTTCGGCAAAATAATTATCCTGTAAGCAGGACAATAGTTTTGCAAATATTCTTTGGAGAACCTTGGAGATGAGTAGACTTCTTCAAGTTGTATATAATATCCTCCAAGGTATAACGGCTAACTTATGTCGAACATTTATTCACAAAAACAGAAACATAATTTAAAAGGAATATTTGTATATGAATAAATTCCTCGGAACGTTAAGCAGCGAAAAAACTAAGAAAGAGGTTAAGTATAATTTGAAAAATATTGGGAATTAACATTCAAATTACAAAAGTAGGCCACAACAAATTTTAAAGTCAAGACAAAAAGGATCTTTATACTTATACACAATACACCATGCTTCAAACAAAAGTCATCTGCATAGATTAGTTTATGACAAATAAATAAAGCAGTGAAATCAATTAACAAAATAAAAATGTAGTAATGGACTCAAATGCGAACCTTTGGGCACTTCAGATAAGACGTTATAAGGAACTTATTAGGAACTTAAACCTATTATAGTTTACGTAATGGAAATGACTCCATCGACTTTGTAGCCACAGTTACAAAGTTCACAAATTTCAGAAACCTAGTGTTAACATAAATGTATATATTGTGATCAACCCGAACGAATATTTTCATGAATCAATAAGTATTAGGTACATGATACCGGGATATCAAAAATTATCTTGGTCAAGGGTGGTTGTGGAATGTAAAACGTGTGTCTTACTTTAAATTTTTGAATATGTTTTGTTGTGTCAGAATCTGTCAAGTTTTTGAATCATGCCTCTTACCACACAGCACAAAATTTTCATGATTGAAGCCTATTTTCGAACGGGTGCGCTAGTTAATGGAAATTGGCAATACAGTCCACGTTTGTGTTTGGACAATTTTCGAGAGCACTTCCCAAACGTGGCAATATTACCGGACAATTTTTATGCGTGCCTTATAAATTGTGTTGAAGTGTTTGGCGAAACTGGTTGTGTGACTCATAAAAAAGGTGCTGGTAGACCAAGAGTTCGTACAGAAGAAGTTGTCAATGACGTTCGTCAACGTATGGCAGAGGAGCCTGCAAAACCTTTGAAACGTCTTTCTCAGGAAATTGGACTTTCTTATGGAACATGTCATAAGATTTTAAAGAAAGACTTGAACATGCATCCATATAAGATGCAAGCACATCAAGCTCTTCTGCCCGCAGACCACCCCAGACGCCTTGCTTACTGCCATTGGTTTGTCAATAATTTAATGAATGACGACTTCTGGACTTAACTTTTTTTTCTGACGAAGCGTGGTTCCACCTTTCGGGATACATCAATTCTCAAAATATGCGAATGTGGAGCAATGATAACCCTCATGTTTTTACTGAATCGCCACTACATGCTCAAAAAATTGGTGTTTGGATGGCAGTTTCTCGCAGAAGAATAATTGGGCCAATTTTTTTCGATTTCACCGTCAACGCAGAAAGGTACAGACACAACTTTTTGGCTGAATTTGTGCAACAGTTAAACGATGATGAACTTCGGTACGGTTATTTCCAGCATGACGGTGCAACAGCACATACTACACGAGAAAATATTGCTTTCCTCCGCGAGTTTTTTGATGACCGGGTGATAAGTTTGCATACAGAAGTTGAGTTTCCTCCGAGATCACCTTGTTTGACAATTATGGACTATTTTACATTTCCTTACTTAAAAAACAAGATTTTCGCTCCGGTAAATAATTTGCAAGAACTGCAACAAAGAATTGTTCAGCAATGTGCAACCATAACGCCAGAAATGCTGCAAAACGCTTTTCACAACATGAGGAGGCGCGTCAACTTGTGCATCTAACAAAACGGGGGAAATTTCCAACAATTACTACAATTTAGTTTTTCTTGTTACTAAAACCGTTATTTCATAATTTGTAGTTCATTATTGTTTTACAACTGAAATAAATAGGTATGAAATTTGTAGGTTATTGATGATGTCAGTGTGACAGTGACATAATTATTTCAAATTTAAAGTAAGACACACGTTTTCCATTCCACAACCACCCTTGACCAAGATAATTTTTGATATCCCGGTATTACATCCATAGGTATACGGATTATTTTTTAAATTTGAGTACATGATCTGCCAATAACATACAAAAAAGCGCGAATGAGCGCAGAATTTTTATCGCCAATTATATGTTTCTGCTGTCATGCGATGATGATTTACGAATGTAGGTGTCCGATTTTTAAACTAGAATAGCGTTCTACATCCTCAGGCACTTGAAAGCCATGGCATGGTAGTTGCATAAGTTTTTTGATTCATATAAGACCATATAAGAATTAAGAATAAATGATTTTCGAATAGTGGGAAAACATTTTTTCATTTCAATTTTATACAAATATTAAAGTGGACAGAAAGGTATACATATAGTATTCATTTCAAGATGAAAAATAATACAACTAGGTACAATTTTTAAGGATGTTTTTGTTGTGTTAATAGGTAGAATAAACATGATTTTTATGGTTTTCAATTAAGGTTTTGTTGCTAAGTAACCGGACACATATGAGTAGGTATTTAAGTGCAATTAGTAGCTTTATTATTTAAATTTCAAATATTGTTTCTCAGATCGTGATCATAAAAACGAAAATATTATTTGCCCATGAAAAAACTGCAACAACCGTTAACTGGCTTCACTTTAAGAGCAATAAACTCACCTGTGCGGCGAATTGACTAATAAATAATTAGCTAAACCGTCCCGTCAGGTGTTGAGCTCCGAAACTATGTGTACCTATATATCGATAAGATATTTATAAATTCTTTCCTAATTCAAAACTTACCTTGGCATTCATATTTTGTAAATATGAAAGCGCGTAGAAGATATTTTTAGCTTTACCTAATGTTATTTATTCCTTGACCAATGTTATCTGTCTGAATATTTTTTAATTATTCAATTCATTAACATTTCTAATAACGTAATTTATCGTAATGCATTGACTGGAAGATAATAATTATGAACCGTATTTAGTAGACATCCGGTATAGGTTGCACGTACACACTTGACGAAGAAAAGGAGCACGTTTCTGAGTTCCTAGAAAAGATTAAGGATCAGGTGATTCGTCGAGGAAATTTATTTTAGCAAACCGCAAATTGCAATTTGAGTGAGTTTCAAAGCTGTTATTGCATTTACTTCATTGTTCCTCCTCGTAGTTTCTATATCGTTGGAGAGAAAACCAGATGTGACCAGGCTCCCTTTTTGTATTCAGCGACAATATTGTCAATAAGACATTTTGGAGGCAAATTTAAATACTTTGCCTTTGATTAATATTCAAAGTCGCCCCCCCCTTGCTAACTTTTGAATTAATTGGGTTAGGGACTCCGAATAAAATACAGGGTGAATCATGTAAAATGTATTAGTTCTTGAGGATAAATTCATTTTCCTAAAATGAGAGATGGATTTTTTTTAAACGATAAGGTGGGACGTGTTGCATATCATTTAAAAGGTTCCTCAATTCTCTGCATACTAGTGTCTTTGAAACATTGAAATCCATCCATCCGTTCTAAAGTTATAGGCGTTTCTGTGAGTAAACTTATAAATGAATAAAAAGCAGTCAAATTCAACAATTTAATAAACAAAACAATATTTTATTAGGAATAACTAAAGATTTTGTCCAAGAAGAGCACTTTAGGCCTTCTGATAGTAGAAAAACCTATCAGACGTTGTGAAATGTTTGCCTGGGGATAGATGCACACTCGTTGATGATTGTCTGCCGTAAATCCAAAAAATTGTCTGGTTGGGTAATGAACACCTTAAATTTAAGGTAACCTCATAGAAAAAATCCAATAGACTCAAATCCGGTGAACGAGCAGGCCAATCAAAAACAATGCAATCCACCTATTAGGATAAAAGTTATCAAGGAAATTCCTGACTTCCCTAAAATAATGAGTATAAGCTCTTGAAACTCATGGACATTATTCTAGACTATTTCAGCTAACGCAGTCTTCAGCTGGCTAGCTATTATTTTCTAACAAGTCAAGATATGCATGACCTGTCAAATTTTCTTCAATGAAAAAGGGTCGTATATGATGTGATCTCTTAGAATAATGTCCATGAGTTTAAAGAGCTTATAAGATAGCATATCAACAAGACGGTGGGCTCACATTTTTTTAGGGAAGACAGGAATTTCCTTGATAACTTTTATCCTAAAAGGTGAATTGGAGTCCCTTATGAGTACCTCGTCAAGTACCTCTTGAGTGGCCTACTCGTTCACCGATTTGAGTCCATTGCATTTTTTCCTACGGGGTTACCTTAAATCTAAAGTGTTCATTACCCAAGCAGACAATCTTTTGTTTTTGCGGCAGAGAATCACCACCGAGCATGCATCTATCCCCAGGCAAACATTTCACACCGTGCGCCAGGAAATGTCTAATAGGTTCTTCTACAGTCAAGAGGTGCAAGGTGCTCCTTTTGAACAAAATCTAGTTATTCCTAATAAAATATTGTTTTCTTTATATGGTTGAATTTGACTGCATTTTATTCATTTATAACCTTACAGAAACGCTTATTTATAACTTGAGAACGGATGTGATTCACACTGTATTTTGTCCGAAGTCCCTAACCCAATTAGAGGCACTAAGCTCATACACCATAATCACTTATTTTATGGTAGCTTCTTTTATCTACAAAGTAATCTACGAATATTATATAATAATAACATAATAATATACAGGGTGTTAATATACCTTTTAAATTGTGTTTTAAATATATTTTTTATGTTTACATATTTTTTAATGTACTTCATTTTTATTTACAGGTGAGTTTCATGGAGATTCAAAAGTTACTTTAAAGAGTAAGTACTCAACTTGATAGTTATTATACGTATACCTGCATAGTATTTCTAACTGAGCTATAGTATTCTTGAATATTTTCTAGCACTAATATTTTAGGTGATTACTGATTACTTATATTAAAAAATCTGGTTTTTAAAGGTATAGATAGGTGTATTTAGGTATATGCGTTATTTCATAACACGTCAAATCTTTCTAGGATAATTAATTCTTATAATTGTGACAATTTTGGGTTGTCCGTTGAATACGATTCTGATATACTAGTAGATTACATTCCTTATATACGTGGTTTGTACACGGAATTTCTCGTAATATGATATCATTGACACAGTTTTAGATATACTTTGTTTTTGGTGGTGGTCCTTAAATTCAAGTCTTTTAAAAGGCTTGCGGTATTAAGTTTAAGAAAACCAAGTAGGTATCTAATGCAATTTAATATATTTTTGGATTGGATTCAATATTGTTTAAATATTGACAAATATGTTTAATAAACTATATATAAACTCTAAAACATTATAATGTACTAAGTTGAATATAACAATTTTCATGCAAAACTTTTGTTAGGAGTGGTCTGCGTATTTCGATTATTGAATATTGTGACAATATTAGATGTTCTTAATTTTTTTACATAAGGATTATTATTACATTACTTTACATTTCTATACATTTAATGAAAAACATATTAAGTCATAGACCATTTTTTTTTAGATGTATAATTTTTAATATAATTTACTGTAATTTACTGTAGGTAAAATTGATGTATTACAACATCTTGAGATCAAAATCTTCCGCATACTGGCATGAGCAATCTACATCATGGTTGAATATACGATTATCATTGTCACTATCACCTATTTCGTTTTTATACAATTCGGCTAACATCTGTACCAAAAATGTAATCAATTTTTAGTAGAAATATATTGAGGATTTTAAGACGAACAAGTCTGATACTTGAATAATAACGGACGTACGAAAAGCTGAGGTGTTATTAAAAGAAAATCGTCTAGCCAATTTCATTTAAATTTAGATATTGAAATGTTTGCGATGCAATTTTGGAGCTGTGCCATCAGATGCCAAAATATTGATTAAGTAAAAATAAATACACGGTTTGTTTATTTTTTATTATTAGTCTAAAGTGACTCTTAGAATAAATTCTAACAATTTTCATAGAAGTATTGTGTCTGAGTCCGAATTTCACTCTACTACAAACAGCTTATACTCCCACCAATGATTTGATAATGATTTGTAAAAAAAATTAATAGCAGTTTATATGTTTGTAGTGGCGAGATACAGTGAAATACACCGTAGTGCCCTCTTTGGGCCTTTGCTACTACCTGTCTGACAATTATTGTCTAATTGACAGACAGATAACGATCTGCTTTTCTGCAGATGCCATTACAGCGACCTCTATTGTCTTTGAGGAAGACAATCCTACTTAATTATTGGTAGGAGATGCCGAAAACAACTACTCCACGGGCAATATGCCCCGACTGGCGTTGCATTACATCAACATCTCCATGGGTGTCGCCACATCCTTCATCAAGACCAAATACCAGACAATGACCGGTTTCGATCTTGTTATGATTTGATCAGATTGCCATAGGTATCGGAATCGATGAATGATCTTAGGCAATCATGTCGCCAGATCATTCATCGATTCCGATACCTATGGCAATCTGATGAGATCATAACAAGATCGAAACCGGTCATTGTCTGGTATTTGGTCTTGATGAAGGATGTGGCAACACCCATGGAGATGTTGATGTAATGCAACGCCAGTCGGGGCATATTGCCCGTGGAGTAGTTGTTTTCGGCATCTCCTACCAATAATTTAGCAGTTTATATATTTTAATGTTTTACTACATAAAATGTTAGGATGTAAAATAATGAGTTTGCTCTTTGTATAAATTACCTACAATGCCATAACTGCATTTTTTGCTACTCTTATATTCAGTTCACCTGCATATGGAAAGATTGCTGATCTCCGGGTTTAAAATTTCACATAAAATGTTGATTCAGTCAAATATAAACTCAACATACGTTTAGAACTAGTATTAACGCTGAAATTAATGATACACACACACACACACAATTCCAAATAATAATTATATCGATTAATACCTAAGTAATTCTTAAGAATTCAAAATACATAAATTGGCAGTGAAGAGCGCGCACATTCCACGTATTGCAAACTGCCAATAGAAATGAGTACGAGTGTTTTTCAGCTGTAAACTAAACTTAAAATATTTGCAGCTGATTAATCAGCTGCTGATGCATTGTCTAGTTAATCCATATGCCTATGGTATATATTGGTATGCCTATTGGTCATAAAAACCAAATTCAAATTAAATATTCAAAGTGAAGTATCAAATCGGACAATTTTTTATCATACAAACTTTTTACTGACGACGAGTCGAGGATCGATTGGGAGCGTTTAGAAAAATGCTAATTTTAAAATGCTAAGTTTATTTTCTTTTAAATTTTATTATAATAATTATCTTATTTAAACATAATTCGAAATATGATTAGTAATATTACACAATTTTGTATAAAACTGAAGAACCACTGATGAAATTTAGTTAATTTATATAGAATATTTATTTTACTGCATATACAGTGGTTTTTTGGGTTAAACTTTAGAAGTTTGCCTTGATACTACACTTTGAATATTTAATTTGAATACTTCTGGTTTCCTGTTTTTTTTTTATTATTTTACAGTTGGTGTAATCTCAAAAACACTAGTTACCTATATTTGATGTCACTTACATTTTAAATATCTGTTACATTAAAATCTTTATTTTTATTATACAGGGCTATTCAGAACTTATCCATAATATAATTTGGGGATGTTCAACATACATGTAGAAATGTGGTAGTGCAAAAAAAATTTTTTTTGGTGGGGTCTGAAAACTATTTAAAAATTTTTCATTGCACTCCGCTGGATACTATGGTCCACTGTAATGGAGTGACCTTGGGACTGACAATGCAAACTGGCTAGAACGAAAAAAACCGGCGCACCCGGCGCAAAAAAGATTTGCAGCGTTTTTACTTTAAAATAAACTTAAAGATAGATAGATGTGACCAAAGTGACATGTCTTTAAAATGAATAAAATTTTGTTACACTAATTTTGAAGAATTGCGCTACTTGATTACTAGGTATTAGAAACATGAAATTTATAAAAAATTTGCACATACCTTGTTACAAAAGCTGTTCGAAATAATATTCCTGGACTCGTACACAATTTTGGGCACGCCTTATCCAATTTTGCCGCACTAAACCAAATGTTCCTCCTGGTTGCTGATCTTGTAAACGCAAATTATTAAGTAAATTGGGGATTTTCAGCATTTTGCTGCAACAACCACTCACAAAACCTAACTGTCGATGTGTCGGTGTGTCGATTGGGAAATCGTTCCGCATACAAGCGCGAAGCTGCCAATGAATTTTGTCCAACTTCGCCATAAATAAGAATCATGTCCATTAACTCAGCATTACTGTACACATGAGCCATTTTGAAAATTTTACAGTTTAACACTCGATAAATAAAACACTCGCACAGAGACAGCGACACAGACAGACTGATGACTGCATAGACAATAAGAGATATTATCCCCACTCCAACTGTATTCGCCAGGCGTTCGCCAGGTACAAAAACTGTTGTTTACTGTTTTTTGAAGGAATGTGATATATCAGATGTGTTTGAAGTACAGTTGCTCAGCTACATAGTCCTTTATAATGGTATAACTTTAAACATTGTTTACGGGAAATCCTAAGCCTTTTATTATAAATTTTTTTGGTGATATCGATTTCTTATTTAAGGATGCACATATCCTCAAAGTTTTAGAGATGAGTTCTGAATAACCCTGTATAAATAAAAGAATCAGTTATATGAAATCAAATAACTGTTATATATAGTTTATATTGGCATAGACTAACTGTTATTGGCTATCACTATCCCGTCGATCGTATGAAATTACATCACTACAGCATTGTATTTTATTATCTTTCTGGGCGAATGTATCGTTCTTGTTCATTTAAACTATTGGGTCATAATGGTACACATCAGTTTTTACAGTTATGTTTTGCTGTGCTTATTATATAGCATCCCATATAACAGAATGTATTGAGCATGATGAAGAACCAAGGGATAATTGGAAAAGTTAAAAAACTCATGGAATTGTTGTGGTTGGTTAAACCGTTACTGTATTTTGTAGTTGGGTAACCTATTCAGTGTGTTCCAGATTGGTGACGGATACATTGGGATCATGGAAAACACAAAAAAAGGAGTATGAGTTGAATAATTATGGTGTAATATTTAATTCCCTATCCCTACACTGAAAATATTTGAAATATTAGGCTGTAGTAGAGGAAAGTAGCCTAATTTCGGGGGTTCCCATTTTCGGATACCCATAATTCTACAAAATTATAATGTTAAAGGCAATTTCATTATATGTTGTGCGTATTTAGTTGCATATTAATAATATCATATGATAAATAGTTATGTTTACGCCCGATAGGTGAACAGCCAAATTCTTTTGCACAGCGGAGTATCAGAGATTTTTATGTGTGATATTTTGAGAGTGGTGTTTTTGATATTTATTCTGATTTTAAAACATTGGATAGATTGCTCGGTAAGCATAGGATCTAATAGTTGTATGTTTATAAAGAAAAGTTATTTTCACCCATAGTTTTGACAAAAAAAGTAATTTAAGTTAAAACTAGATTTGCTCCTAATTTCGCATATCTACTAAAATGCACCCAATGTCAGATATCCGAAATTAGGCAAATATGTATCCGAAATTAGGAAATTTAAAACTTTTCTAATTATAAAATTTTATTATATAGAGAAAGATGCTCAAAGTGCGTGGCAAAAGCAAACAGTGGGATCCCGTTACCATGAAACGGGCAATACCTAGATGCTGTTAGAAAACAGAAATAATTTCAGATACCCTATCCGAAATTGGAATACAATTTTTTAACTGGCGAATTCGCCATTTTTTACTTAATATTTTTTATTTTCATATCTACTTAAATTTTATTGCTCAATGCAAAAATTATGTGAAGATATATTACAATAAATGAAGGCATATAAAAATTTTGTTAAATTATGTTTAAATTACGTATTATATGACTGATTTAGAAAACTTATCCGAACTTAAGTTTCCTCTAACTATTTTGACATTCAACTATTCTTTTGATAGTCCATCCAAGATGGCGCTATAAGGAAAATCAAAGTTACAGAAACAAACGGCAGCCAGATCGTTTTTGGTAACGTCAAAGAAAGTTCCTTAAGAAATCAACCTTACAGCGTATTTATTAAAATATTACCAGACATTGAATAAAAAAAAATATATTTTTTTAAAAAGTAGATACCATGATAATGGTTCCCAAGATAATGATAATAAATATGTGTACACTGAAAGAAAAGACGCGGTTTATAGTTAACAATTGTATATTTGGATGTCATTTATTTAAAATAAATAATACATATTTTAGGTTAAACAATATTTTTTACTATAAATATTCTTGTAAATATATTTTACTTATTAAAAACAAATACTTTGTTTGGTGTAAAAATGTTAATAGTTAATGAGAAATGTTTCATCTTAATAAATTCTTTATTTGGTGGTATTCCCAAAAAATATATTTACTATTAATTTGGATTTTATTAATATTGAATAATCCAGACTAAAAATTAATATATGTTTGTTTCTAATTTACTCTATTTTATTTATTATGAAGTAATCCATTTTTTTGTTAAAAATCCTGAAGTAGTTTTTTAATTAATAGATATTTTATTGTGGCATTATAAAATTGTGCAGTTGGCTAGGTTGGCATTGTTGACAGTGAGTAGCAGACATGTTTTTCTATTTACCTTGGATTGGGTGACTTTATTTCATTTCGTTATTTTCATTTCATTTACCTATTATTTGGGTGCGGCGCGAGTGCTTCGTTTTCGTTAATGTGAGTGTACGTTACTTTACTTGATACTTGAGATGAGACGATAGACGCTGCACTGTGCTGTACGGTATACCTATATGACCTATATGTGTATGGTGCACAAGGTAGGGACGTCAAAACTTATATACCTTTGAAAACGTAACTTTGGAAAACTGCCGATTGTGTGATTTATTAAAAATGTTTAGAATTATTACCTGTTCAGTGGTGATTGCTGTGACATAAAAAATAGATCTGGACTATAACTATACTAAATAAACGTAAAATAATTACTGGATGTGATAAATAAGACACTATTCATTATAAATAATCTTTATTTTTTAAAATTAAAACAAATATTTATTATAAACATTGTTCTTTATATTCTAATAAAGTCGAAATTTTAATTAGTATGCTTTATTTATAATAAATAACTGAAATATTCATAATAAATAAGTAATGCTACATTTACTCATACTTAATAATATTTATTAAAAACGATCGTTATTAATAGAAAATAAAAGATATATTGATTATCAATAATCCCTTACTTGACGGTAATAAGGTATATTTGAAAAGATTTAATAAATTGTTTTTTTCTCATAAACAAAAATTTATTACGCCATTATCCAATAAAGCCTTTGTTAGGTGTCAATCAATATCATTAATTATTAATAAACTGTTCTTTCAGTGTACGTAATATTGGATCCATCATCAGTCAATTGTGAAAGGTCAACAGATCAAAAGTAACTGTTTCTATTCATCGTTATGAATATTTTTTAATACAACTATTTTATGCAGCTAAGCCGTAATCCGTGATTTGTCGAACAATAATTTGGCATCATGTGGCGTAGACATGTTGTTAATCAGTTTTACAGATAATCAAACAGGTGTTTTACATCGAAATACAAAGTCAATATAATTTTACGGCTTGTTAAGATTATGCAAGATTTTCTAAAACATTGCATAAATTATGTTCATTAAAATCAATAAAGGTATATTTTCCTGCTTGTAATTTGTGCTCCATAAATTTAGATATAATTATGAAAGTAAACTTAATAGAAACAGTAAATAATAATTATAAGAGCTTATGTCTCTTATAAACTACTTATTAAATAGTAAGTAGTGATTTTTGTGACCAGTATGAACGCATTTCATATTATTTTACTGCGGGATACATATATATTTTCTGTAAATATGTAATTGTAGCATTATCTAAATATTACTCTATTTTTTCATTGATTTTGAACACTTCTGAAAATATAAAAAATATTGAGGAATTATAAGATATTCTTCTTTTTATTGGGTGTTCTCTCTTCCCTGATATCCTCTCTCTCTCTCTCTCTCGCTCTCGTGGCGTGGGCTTTTCTAAATATATTATATAAATTAATAATGTCTTAAATAAATTAGAAAATATATCCTTGCAACCAAAAGGAAAAGTTATAGGATGGTTTTTGAAATAATATTTTTTTCTTACCAAATATAACACTGAGAAAAGAAAATCCTTATTTTAGATTTTTGGTTTAAGAATATTTATCTGATTTTTTTAATACATGAATTTAATTTTTGGTAAGGCAAACCTAACGAAAGGGTTTATTTTTTAATTTAATAAATTAAAGAGTAAAGATAAAAGTTTGGGAAACTACTAAATAAAAACAATAATGTCAACTTCACTATAATATGTGAATTTATATCTTTCTCTGTCTAAAAAATCAGTCACTGTTAAATGTGGGTTTTAGCAATAAAATATATTCACAAATTTAAAATTTTCTTTTCAAATAAAATTGTCTTTTGATGTTATTATGTCATTTAATTTTATATAGATTCCTATTCAAAATGTATTATAATTTTATGTAAGTATCAAATAACATTTTATAATGTGAAAAATCAGCAATATACAATAATATTCTTCAGTATACATTTTTTGGTTTACATGGCTTGTATCTTTTGACTGTTGCTATATCATTGACCGCAACTATACAATCAACAACTTCTTTTAATTCTCGACTTCATACTTCTGGAGATAATGTTTAAAATTAAATAGTTATTCATTCAATTTTGATCGGCAAATTGGTTTTCTATAAAATCATTTAGATATCATGGCTCCACACAGTTGCCACAATATTTGAAAATATATCTGACGGCATTACTATTTTTTTTTAGTAGATATTCAGTGTTGGAGACGTACTCAAAGTGAGCAGACAAAATAAGTGATTTATTGTAGATGGGCCGTGAAAAATAATAAATAATTACACAACGATAAAGATAATTTTTTTGCGATATGTAATCAAAATAATTCGCTCAATTTATTATTTCAATTAATTAATGTAATAAAGCTAATTTGTTTTTAAAAAAGATAATATTTTTATTTATATATTTAATCTTTAATGCACAATTTGTTTGCAGACTTTTCAACCTCTCTTAGAGAATCAACACTCGGCGCCTAAATAATATGAGATAAAATTAAAGAAAAAAAAACTCAAAAACAGTCTAATAGGCATAGATGTCATGTAAATTGAGCCCTATATATTTTAAATTAGGTAGAACGTTCTTATGACCGATAGCTTTTGCTTATTATTAAAAATTAACATTATAGAAGCTATGATTCTCGGAAAAATGTTAGAAGAAATAGTCAATTTTCTAATTTTCTTATGATGTTTTTAAATTTAAACAAACCACAACCAGGACTCTCACCATTGTGCTTAAAACAAAATGGCGAGTTTCATTTTTTTAATTCATAGCCTATTAAGCGTTATGTGCTCAAAACAAAATGGCGATTTCAATTTTTTAATTTATCGCCTATTACGCTTTCCCCTAAATAAGGAGAGGATAGAAAAAGAAAAGGCATTGATTAGGATAGATATAGCTGGGAGTATTGGATATTGTAAGTTTAATTGATAAAATAATTAAGAAACATAAATTTAAAGACACTTCGAAATTTCTCGACTTTTCAAAATGAAAGAGAAAATCCAAAATTCATATCTATTTCATACGATCCTTGTTTAATCCATGGTTTTGGTAAGGTTTTTGAAGATATAGGTATGTGAGTGGTTTATTCATCGGAAAATATATTACAACTTTTCGGCAATCCAAAAAACAAAATAGAAACTAAGGAAAAGTCGGGGATTTACGAAATTAGCTATAAAGACTGCAATCAAAAGTATGTTGGACAAGCTAGAAGGTCAATTCAAACTAGATTCAAGGAACATATGGCTGATCTCAAATATGGTAGAACAGATGTCTAGTGTCGCCCAACATGCGTTTGAGAACAACCATAAAATAGATAGTAGCAATTTAAGACAAATTGGGAATGTAACAAATTCCAGACAGCTGGATGCATTTGACAGTTTGGAAATTGCAAATTGTAAAAATAGTATGGATGGTGACAGAGGGCTAATCCCTCACTGAGCTGTCGCAACTGTTGACTGAACTGTAGCAAACACAGTGTTGGCAAAGGTTGAGTTTTAATCAGCTCCAGATGATACCAACTTGGTTGACAAAACACCCGTCGGGCGCAGTATAATGTTTTGGTGATGATGTGGAAAACTATGTCAGTGTTACACCAAAGGCTCCAACCCCTTTCAAGTTTAAATTTAAAAACAAATTTTTAAATTGAAGATCTTTAGTTTCGAAATATCATTAGATCTTAGCAGAGGATGGATTTAATGCATACCTATTTTACAGTTAACTATTTCAAAAATAAAAAATGAATACTTCTTAGTCCTTAACCCCAAGAAATTACATGTTTATTTATTTAATCTAAACTAATCATTATAGAAGTTACTTCTTCAGAGATACTTAATTAAGATCTTGTTCTATGATTATTTCCCATGGGAGCGTTTTTCGGATATCCATCCCACCTAGCACTTGAGCACCATCGTTATTATTTCTATGACCTGACCTAGAAACGTATTCACTATGGTTAACATTTAATTTATGCACTGTCAGGGTCTCAGTGTGTATCGTATGCAGCAAGAGGAATAAGTTCATACATACGTAGCTTTATTGACAAAATAAATTGGTTATAATAATTTAAGCTTTCCTATTTTCATAAAAGTAATGATCCAATAGGTAGTTAAGATTATTATCAATACATACCTAATGGATATACAGAAAGGAACACTGAATAAAATGGTATGCCCTAAATAATTTATAAAATAAGACTTGCCTCTTATAAGGTAGACTTTCGTAACAAGCGACAGCGACAGGAAACCGAGACAGGCGACAGAGACAGACGACAGCGACACTACCGATACAATGGAATTCAACGCGATTCCGATCGAAGCATGCGACAGCGACACGCAGCTCCGTGGTTGTCGCGCCTTGTACCTTGCAGCCTGTCTCACGTCTGCTTCTAGAGCAGTAGTGTTGCTGTCGCCACGCTAATACAAGTGTATTTTGCTTCTGCAAATAATGGCTTCTAAATCGAAAAAAGCTAAAATTATTTTATCACAGTCTAAGTCAATTGCTTTTTCATCTGAAGAAGGTGAAATTCTAATAGACCTAGTTGTCTATTAGACTAGTAGAGTAATAAATAGTTTTTTCTCAGTTGAAATGATTGCTCCAGTTCTTTTTGATTCCATTTCCTTCTCAATTAAACATAAAACAAAATAAAATTGTTTATTTAACCTACAATATTTTCTAAACATATCTTCCATAACATATCAGACATAACATATCTTTCTAAACATATCAGACATTAAATGTTGCGATATTAATAGGTTAAAAGATCCCTCATCTTTTCGTTTTGTAAATAAAGTATTTATTGGCGCTCTTTCACATTTTTTATAAAAGTAATATAAAATCAGATCTTCATCTTCTTCTTCCTCTAATAGTATTTGTTTTAAAATAATTTTCTTATTTGTGGACATTATAATCTAAACACTGCCCCCGCGTTAGTTTCCAGCAAAAGGTGTTAATGCACTGGCCTGTCGTACGTTGCGAACGAGCTCTTTGTCTCTTGTCTCGGTCGCTGTCGTCTGTCTCTGTCGCCTGTCTCGGTCTCCTGTCGCTGTCGCTTGTTACAAAAGTCTTAAATCTTTGAATCGCCGCTTACCTCGAGGTATATCGCACCGTGAATGGTCCGTTTAATAGATAGGTTTTTAAATATGGGAGTGAAACAATTTAGTCAACATTCCTGTTATAATCCATAATATTAGGGATAGATGTAGTCTAAATAATTAAGAAAATGTAAAATACAGTTTGTGTGCAATTCACATCCGTTTTCAGGTAAGTATTTCTATTTCTGATGACTTGCCTTTTAATTCACATCGATTTGCTACAAAGACGTATTCGAAAAAATATACTTTTTGCAATATCATTATGTTATGTCGTGAGGATAAGAAAGTAAGAAGATAACTGCAAAACATTGACTGATTTCTGACCGTATAAGCTTATACTGACTATGCTAATTTAAATCAATACTCCGTACACTGTACGTAAATACATGCAACTTATTCACAATATGATAATAAATATATGGACAAAGATTAACGTTATTTTGCGAGATTGCATTACCAATTAACGCAGTTAGCTGCAATGTTGATTAATGATTTCTCTGGAAACTCGTTTCGTGGTGTTGGTCGTGTTGTCATTACTCCCAGTAACTCCTTTTATTGTAACATAACAAATATACAGGGTGGGAAAAATTTTAATGTGCAGCGTTGGTATCTCGGAAACGGTAAAAGATACAACGTGGCTCAAATTAGGAAAAAGTTGCTCAATTTTATGCTGATTCAAAATATGTAAACAAGTTTAATATATTCCGGGCCGTTCGAGAGTTATGCCGGAAAAATCAGAATTTGCCAATTTCTTTTAAGTCAAATAACTTCTCTTGAAATAAATGTAGACTTTTGAAATTTGGTACGTTTACATAGTTTGATGAGAGCTTTCAATTGCCATACTAAAACATGTTCTAGGCCTACTAGTTTTTCCGCAACAATATTCAACTTTTGAATTTCTTATGGGCGCCATATTGGATTTTTACTTCATTAAATACAAAAAGAAATTACAAACACGGTGATATATCACACTTGATACTTTCTTCAATAAAAATGGATAATACACGCGAATAACGATAAATATTATTTATTTACAAATAATAAACAATCATTCATTTATAGTTAATTGTTACAAAGTGTGGTTTTAGCTTTTTAGAGGAACTTATTATTATAATAAGAAAAACAACTTATTTATACAGCTCAAATTGGCTGCCGTTACTCTCAATACAAAGTTGAGTCCTTACAGACATGTCATCCACTGCACGTCTGACTGTTCCACCATCTATTGAATTTATGTATTCATTAATTCTTTCCAACATTTCATCCTCTTTCGATGGCATTGGATTATTGTAGATATAATTTTTAACAGCTCCCCAGAAATAATAATCTAAGGGGTTTAGACACGGTGATCGCGGTGGCCATGGAATGGAACCATTTGTACCCATCCACGAATTCTGAAAACGTTGATCTAGGTACTGGATTACAATCCTAGCATTGTGTGAAGGGCATCCATTTTGTTGAAACAACTGTAAATTTTGTATATTTTGCAAAGGAAGGTCATCCAGCATTTCCTCCAAATCATTTTGTAAGAAGTGTAAATCATTTCGAGAAGTTAATTTATCAATAATACGATAAGGCCCTAATACCTTGTTATCTAAAATTCCACACCAAATATTTACTAAAAATCTAATTTGAGGTCTCGTTTCTCTAATCAGGTGAGGATTTCGTTGTGGCTAATGGTGCTCATTTTTTCTATTGAATATCCCACAATTAATTACTCCATAATATCTTTCTACAAAAACCATTGTCATTATTCATTAACCTTTGCATCTAGTGACAAAATTGCACCCTCCGCTCATTGTCTCCAGGATGTAGTAAATATTTGGTGTGGAATTTTAGATATAAATTAATTATATAAATTACATAAATTCAATAGATGGTGGAACAGTCAGACGTGCAGTGGATGACATGTCTGTAAGGACTCAACTTTGTATTCAGAGTAACGGCAGCCAATTCGAGCAGTATAAATAAGTTGCTTTTCTTATTTTAATAATTAGTTCCTCTAAAAAGCTAAAACCACACTTTGTAACAATTAACTATAAATGAATGATTGTTTATTATTTGTAAATAAATAATATTTATCGTTATTCGCGTGTATTATCCATATTTGTTGAAGAAAGTATCAAGTGTGATATATCACCGTACTTGTAATTTCTTTCTGCATTTAGTGAAGTAAAAATCCAATATGGCGGCCATAAGAAATTCAAAAGTTGAATATTGTTGCGGAAAAACTAGTACGCCTAGAACATGTTTTAGTATGGCGATCGAAAGCTCTCATCAAACTATGTAAACGTACCAAATTTCAAAAGCCTACATTTATTTCAAGAGATGTTATTTGACTTAAAAGAAATTGGCAAATTTTGATTTTTCCGGCATAACTCCCGAACGGCCCGGAATATATTAAACTTGTTCACATATTTTGAATCAGCATAAAATTGAGCAACTTTTTCCTAATTTGAGCCACGTTGTATCTTTTACCGTTTCCGAGATACCAATGCTGCACATTAAAATTTTTCCCACCCTGTATACATATAACTGTATGCTGCAGTTTGTATGTGTTAATTATATATTTGCTCGTATACATGTTATTTACGACGATGTTAACACAGTCTCGCTTGGGGTGACTGATTAACCCAACAAATTTAAAGGGATTTATGAATATATAAATAAATGTCTTAAATACTACTTCCTTGTTCTTAACTGAAAATAAGTACACATTGTATTTAGGTGCATTTTGCATGTTAAGATGATTTATAATTTATTATTTTTAGTTCACCAGAGGTATGTGTGCTGCAGTGGCAGTTATGAATGCAATAAGGCTCATTTGTCCCAAAAATAGCTTTTTTATCGTCATCTTTCTTAGATTAGGAAATACAGTTCAGTTTAAATTTACGGAATCCCTAGAATTTTTTATCCAGACAAATGTCCCAGAATTCTTCTTACCGACTAGATAGATCTTTTTTTCCATCACCCCTCTGTCTAACAGCTACTGACCATAAAGTCAGTTAGAATGACAAATTCATGGCTTCTACCAATCAATTTTCCCAGTAAACCTTTATTTGACGAATAATTATTTTAAATAAAATGTATATTTATACTCCAAAAATAAGAAATAGTTTCTCCATCTATCATAGTGTTCCTTCGACAACCATTGCAGCCATCAGAGTATTCCAGCACTCGTGATGCTAATAAAATCTTGAGTCTTTAAAATTTGATATAATACTTCAGGTGAATGAATACTTTTCTAATTACTTTGTATTTCTACTTACAAATATTAAAGGGACGCCCCGACATGTTATCACTGTTATTTACAATATTTAGAAAATAATTGAGGAAAATACGGTGGTGTGCAGCCGAGAGGTGAGAAATGCTGTATAACCCTTAATTTTACTGTCTTATGCTGTTACCACTTTAATCATAATGGAAAAAGATACTCGCAAAAAAACAAAATGTGTTGACGTACATCATAAACACCAATAATATTAAAATTTTAAGTTCTACCACTCATATTCTGGCAAATGATGAAATGATGAAATGATTCAGTACTTTTAAATTTATACCCAATTTGAGCCCAAATATTTCTTATTTTGATACAAATAGTCATCGTAAAGCTTTATATGGGTATATGTATTTAAAAGATCATTCGAATTAAGTTATAAAAAAGTTTTTACCTATTTAAGTTTCATATTATCAAAAAGCTATTAAAGTTTTAGTTAGTTTTATAAATATATATAATATATATGTTTGCACTTCTCGATTCCACGAAGAAACGCTGACATTAAAGACAGACCTAATATTAGAGGATGTGGTGCAGTAAAGTGTCATTGCAGATTATTTTTAGCTAATCAAATATTGAATATAATACACATATGGTATGGTAAGCATGAGATCAGCCAGCAACGACATTATAAAACATAAAAAGTTAAGGTAATAGCTACATGTTTAACAGTTTATAAAAGATAAAACTTTACATATAATAATAATAATAATAATAATAATAATAATAATAATAATAACAATATACCTTTATTCTTTTCTCTTGCCTCTGCCTCTTTTCTTTATTTATATATATATATATATATATATATATATATATATTACTTATATTGTGACATATTCACCTTCCTTTGGATTCCCATAGAGATGAATACAGATTTTAGTAATTTATAATCACAAAATCATACTGTTGTAATTCTATTATAGAGTTTATAAAAAAAAGATACTTATAGGTATTTTAATGAAAGGTAGCTTCGAAAAATGTTTAAGTAATGGGTATTGATAGTACTCTTAGAATACATATAATAAACTGATGGACATAATATGAAGTGGACCACGGAGAATTTTGTGAAATTTGAGGACGCATATCTTTTGATGTATAAATCGCGTGTACATGATTCTTCCTTTGTTATTTAAGTAGGTGCATGCTCCAACAATTCGAAACTAATGTCAAAATACTTGTAGCTCAGTTATTTTTTGAGATACTACAACATAGATAGACAAACTAAAATACCTTGTTATTGTTAAAGTCGCCCCTATTGTGTGCTGTTAAAACTTCAAAGCCTACTTTGTGAATATTAAAAATATTAATAAGTAGGTACCTTTTGTAAATCTTAATAGTCTTAATAATCCTATTAACATACTGTTCATTCATTCCGGTAGTCACTTAAAATGCTATAACATCAAAACCAATTGTGTGCGAAATGATTCAAGAAGATTAAATGCAACAACTGACCATTTAACGATTTTTCAAAACCTCTTGGAATAGGCAATGACCGCCTTTAAGTTTTTGTAAAAAAAACATAATAAGGTGTTTTAGTTTGTATCTAAAGATAACTAAGCTACAAGAATTTTGACATTAGTCTGGAATTGTTGAGGCATGCACCTAAATAACAAAGGAAGAAGAATATATCTGCAACTTGTACTTGAAAAGACATGCAACATCAAATTTAACACAAATTTTCCGTGGACCACTTTATATGTTCATGTTTATATTTATATAACATAATTTGTTATGAATAATATTATATATTTAAGAAGATAATATTCTTAAGCAGTGAAATCATCTAATTTAAAATAATTTTTAGAATCAAGTTGTGATGTGAACCCTGGCGAGGTCATGACCCAAAAAATTAAAATTAGGAATATTTGTTATTTATTGCTCAACATTAAAAATTAATAAATAATATAAACAAGGCTATGAAATAACAATTAATCAAGAAAATCGGACTTGTTGATCTTATGAATAATATATAATTAGGAGCAGTATATTATACAGAGTTTGCGAAGCAAATTAACTTATCAGTTTGTTCATGTCAAAAAGTACTTATGACTGATTTACAAAGGAAGTTGCTAATTACTTGAATTAACCAACCAAGATTAAAGTGTGTACAACAAATATGTGCTATAAAAGTAATTAAAAAATTATTTATTATTTTCGACAATTCAATGTCTTACATGGCGAGGTTATTGATCTCTAGTGATGTTTTTAAAATAGACAGTACTCTAGTCGCCAAGGAAGTTATAGAATTACAATTTGTTTATATTTTCTCTTGGGTGTTGACACAAGAAAGGTAAAATACAATAAGCTATATTACAGTGAATAAAATGCGTAAAAATTAATCCCTGTAACAAAAAAATACAATAAAACTTAGTTTTCCCTAACCAAAAGTAAAATTCTCACACTGAAAAATCAGATCCAATATATTAAATAATCTTGAAAGGGGTTGGAACCTTAGGGTTGTGTGGGAGTGTGAAGATAACACTGAAGTAGTTTTCCACACAACGCCAAAACACTATACCGCACTCGACGCGCATTTCACCAACCAAGTTCGCATCATCTGGAAATGATTAAAACAGTTGTAACCATCTCCAGATAGTGCCAACTTGGTTGGTGAAACGCACGTCGAGTGCAGAATAGTGTTTTGGTGTTATGTAGAAAACTACGTCAGTGTTATATTAAATAAAAAAACAAGTTTTTAGTTTTAATCGACGTTTTGAAAAATGTTGCGGTATAAAAACATTTTTATTAATAAAAACCTACAATATTTTAAAATCAAACATGGCTTCAACTTTTTCTTGAAAAAAACCGATATCAGTTGAACATTTAAAAAAAATAGTGATCGATACAGCTTTGTTGAGTTTTCGGTGCAAAGTTTGTTTAAGTTGTCATTCTGATATTTAAAAATTCCCAAGTAAAATCTTCACTGACGAAGAACGGGTATCGGCAGTAAGCGTTTGAAGAAAATTATTTAAGTGTTCACTGATTTTTTAAATTTTGTTATTTGTTATTAAAGAAATGAAGAAATGAAGTAATTAATTTGTGTCAAACTAACGAATTGATTTAGTTTTTTCTGTCAAATTTGTGATGTTTACCCTGATACTAGTTAAAATATTTATATATCTTTTATATTATATATAAGTTACGTACACTATTACGTATCATTATTATTAATTATACTAATTTTTAAGTTTTTTAAGGAATTGTCATTAAGTGCAAAAATAAGTTTCAAAAAGATAACTACTGGCTGATATTTTGGATCAGTGTTTATTTATTTTGTTTTCTTCAGCATTGTGGTAATATATACACAAAACTACCTATCTGGATAACGAAACAAATAAATATATTTATATATATGCAGATAGAGTGCAAAGGGTTAAAATTAGCGGGCATGAAAGTTCCGAGAGAGTGGTAGAATGCGGGGTACCTCAAGGAACTGTTCTGGGACCGATACTTTTTAACATTTATATTAATGACCTGTTTAACCAGTCCTCTGTAGGTAAAATAGTTAGTTTTGCTGATGATACAGCAGTGTTTTACAAAGCAGATAATTGGTGGAACTTGAAGAGTATTGCTGAAAGGGATTTCTCTGAAATAATGCGGTTCTTTAATCTTAAATTACTAACCATTAATGCTGAAAAAACATTTTTCGTACCTTTTGCTTGTTATAACGATGTACTACCAAGTTACAAAACGCTTAACTTTCAGTTAGATAAAAAGATAGAAATATCAAGGGCAGACTCAGTTAAATACTTAGGAGTATATATTGATAAAAACCTTCGATGTAATCACCATATTGACTACGTAGTAAAAAAGTTGAGAAGTCTGGTAAGTAGATTTAAATTTTATAGATATATTTTTGATGAAAATCATTTGAGAATTCTTTATTATGCCTTGGTGCAGTCCCATCTTAGCTATGGAATAATAATATGGGGTGGAGTTACGAACAACTACTTAAAAAAGCTTATGTGCATACAGAAGTGGATACTAAAGATTATATACGGAAAAAGTTACTTGTACCCAACAGATGCACTCTTTGAAGAAGCACAGCTGTTGGATATCAGACAACTATTTTTTCAAAACCTAGTTATTAGGCATTACAAGGATAAATTCAGTGCTAAAGACATAACGCATTCTTATAATACCAGAATAAAGAGTGCATCTGTTGTGATTCCTAAATGTCAGAAAACTATTGGTCAGAGATGTTTCATTTACCTGATTCCTGCTGTAGTGTCTAGAGTTCCTCTGCATATAAGGAGAATGAATTCATTAAATTGTATACGCATTGCTGCTTTATTTCCTTGTCTTCTGTACTCTCCACCCGATATGTTTTTGTTGGGAGTTTACTGTGTTTTTCTTTTCTTTTCGTGACGCTCGGTTCGTATTGAGACAAATTTTCACCAATTATTGTTCAGCCCACGTACAAGTTTACTTTTGTGGGCTTCTTTATATTTATTCTGTATGTCTTAATTATGTACTTGTAATTTGGCGTTGGCCATTTAATTTGTTATATATAAAATTTGTTATATACATGTAAGAAAAAAAAAATGAGGAATAAATATTATTATTATTATTATTATTTATTTAAAATTTTTTTGATGTTATACAGGCGTGGAAAGAACAAAATAAATTGTTATATATCCTTCTCGGAAACGTATCGAAGGATGTATGCGACTGAGCAATTTATTCTTGTAATAATAAAACGCAAAAGTAAACAGACTCCGTAATGGAAAGATGTCATAAAATGCGCATCAATCTGTTTATGTTAATCCGACACTTGTATAAATATCAAGTTAAGTGTTGCCTATTGTTAGTTGCCAGACTGCATTTTTTGTAGGTGGTAATTTGAGGTTTTTAAATAGGAAATTAGTATAAAGTATACAGAATATAACATAAAAAACATTCTGAAGGTTTCACCATCATTTGTTTTACCTATTAGCACCAGGTAACACATAAAAACAAAATAATGGGTTGGTTCCAGAGTCGAGTTGAACTCGTTTAGAATTTGATAGCATACGCTTTAATAATGTAGCTTAGCAGTTGTAGATTAATTTATTTTAGTGAGACTTTTCCCAGATACCAGAACTGCGAATTTTATTCCTAGTCGTTCTAGAACCGTTTAACTAATATAGTTTGTCCATTGTCAACTGAAAAAGAAACAACCTTGTCCACACAATAAAACAGCAGGGTATTTATTGAAAGATTATATCTGTAGGTACCATAGATTACCAAACCTACCAAAATTATACCATACACAAAATACCTGTGATCTACAGTCAGCCATATTCCCGTATCTGCCCAGATAACGTTCCAGCTTCCTAATAAAACAGTCTTTGGATGTTGTAATTCCGCCCTTGTAAATGTATTCCTTGAACAAGGAGTTTTCCGAATAATCGATCTAAAACTCTGAAAAATAACATCAGTGTTCAAAGAACACAATCCACGATTGTTGGAAAAATATCGGCCAGTTCTGACAATCTGCAATGCAGAACTCAAATCAAAATTAATTTTGATTTGCATACAAATGCGCGGGCATACAAACTTTCCGTCTAAATAATACAATTTATATATAAAACCATCAGTTTAATATTATAAACCAGCGCATTCGTCATTTTTATTGTAATATTAGTAATTTTGTTTTCATATACAACTTGCATCGTAACAGTATATTAACTCAGAAATGGCTACCTTATTTTAAAAAGTGCATACATATGATCACTTTACATCATAAACCTTGTATTTTGTAATGTACAGGGTGATTAATAGATAAGGAAACACCATTAAATTTCATTAAAGTTCGTATTACATAAATGTACAAAATTTAAGCATCTTTGTTGTATACCGTCTAATTTTATTATACCATTATTATCTGAAAGAAGCTGGTTATGGTGGTAATACAAAAAAAAAATAGTTTTATGTGTGTATATGTGTATCTATATATTTATATCTACTATTATAGTCCTTTGTAGATACTTATATAGAAACTTAAATATTAGGTGAAGCTACATTAAACGTAATTAACTTATTACGTTTATCGAATCTCCAAGAATACATTAAAACAGTGCTAAAATAATCAGGGTGTTACAAAAATGTTATTCTGAAATGGTGTTTCTGAAATATCTGTATATTTCAGAATAATTAGATAGAATACCATTAATGTGAATTTGTTTGAATATATTGGAAAAGAGAGATTTTGTCCCGCACGAATGAGAATAGAGGATATTTTAATTTAGTCAGTTTTAAAAAGGTTTATTTTTTGATCATTATCTTTCCCGTACTTTTGCCCTATTGCATTACGATATTCTAGCTAATTTAAAATAATCCAGAACATTATGATCATTATAATATTTTGGACAATAACGCATGCCTAACTTGTTCATTTCACGGCATATTAGTACCTACAGCTACAAATGTTATTCCACTGATAATTTTAATATGATTCTGAGAAGTATTATTATCGCTTATTAAAAAATTTCCATCTGAAATCATTGTTTATCTATACGTATCCTTTCTGAACTCGTCTCTTCTCATTCTTTTTGTTCATATTTGAAAGTTAGCCTGTTGGGAAAAATTATACCAAACGAAATAAGTCACAGATATAGTTTAGTAGAAATAATTAAAATTTGTTATGTTATATTAACTAACAATTAGATTCTATGAACATGGTGGGCATATATTTACGTTGGAGCAGCTCGATCATTATATTTTTTGGGAGGTGACAGAGTTGTTAAATATTTATATATAAGTATGTAACCATCAATACGAAACATAATTAATCTTAATTGCAAACAATCAGTCATCATTCTCTTTGTCAATATACAAAGGAAAATTCGATTCATTTGTTATACTTAACCAAAAGGAAATATCGATTTTATATTTAAACCAGTTTTAGACATTTTTTATCATATAGTGAATATTTTAAAGTGGCGATTAAAAATTTTGCCCCAAATATCGGATTTTCTATATTTATTTGAAAATACTCATTCCAATGCAAAATGTTTTAGACTAAATACAGTTTAAATTTTAATGCAGGTATTAAAATTAACTAAAATCGACTAAAATTCAAAACATGTTTCCGTATTATGTAATTTTCGACTTTTTTAAAAGGAATTTGAACGTTACGTTCGGAACATATATACATGTTGAAATTATTTTTAGAAGTAAAACCATTTTATTGTATAAAAATTATACATGAAAGTTGCCTACAATAACACATACATATTTAGGCATCTTTCATGTATAATTTTTATATAGTAAAATGACAATTTTACTTCTAAAAATCATTTCAGCACCAGCATAATAACTTAACGTTCAAATTTCCTTTCAAAAAGCCGAATATTACATAATAAGAAGACATATTTTCAACGTATTTTAGGAGAATTTAATCAGTTTTAATCCCCACTAGAAGGGCCATGTATGAATTTTTTTTAAAATTCAAACTTTAAACTCTGAATTCAGACTTTAATCTCTGAATTCAGACTTTAATCTCTGAATTTAGACTTTAATCTTTGAATTCAGACTTTAAACTCTGATTTCAGACTTTAAACTCTGAATTCAGACTTTGAACTCTAAACTATCAACTGTTATGCCTGAACGTACGACTGCAATTAGGTAACGGGATACTGTGCCTTAAGAAAGTATCTACAAAATATGGGCGTATATAACGAGAAATTAATCCTTGGACTCTGTAATGAAGGCTCTGAACAAGTAACTCATATCGTCTATGAGTGTAGAGCGGTAACTTAGTGGAAAAACCACCTTTTGGGAGATGTAAATTTGTTAACTTAACATTCAGTTAGGTAATTTAAATGATTTGTTATGAAAATGATTATTAACATACCGAATTTTGGCAAAATTATTCATTTGTTTTTCATGGCACTACACTTATTATTAGTGGTATCATAAGTACCATTATTAGTGGTATCCCATATATATGACCAGGAATGAATTTTAGGTATAGAACATTCTACATAAACTAAAATTTGAGTTTTGGTGATTTTTTCGATTTCGACTTTGACCTGAAAATTTGAAGACTCTGTATTATACTTTCACGACATTAATGTAGTTGTTCATAATAAAGTCTGAATTCAGTGTTTAAAGTCTGAATTCAGAGTTTAAAGTCTGAATTCAGAGTATAAAGTCTGAATTCAGAGTTTAAAGTCTGAAATCTACGAAAGCGAAGAAAAATTTTCAACGTGGCCCTTCGTAATAATAGAACAAAGCCATCGCACAAATACTTAATACTGCACCTTGTGCACGACTTATCTAAATGACTTATCTAAATTATATGGATGTCAAGTGCAGTCCCTTTTATTATGCAATTTATAAACAGCAATTTTACAATGTTCTGCTTGGTTTTCTCCAATTTTGCAAACCGCCGCCGGACTATAACACACTAATAGCATGCAGGCATACATGGCCAAGAAGTAACATAACCACTATTCATGCACATTCAGCTCAGGCTTGGTATTTTACATGATAAAATCAATGTAATGTTATGGGTGTATTGTTTCCACCGTGTCTAAATAAATTACACGAAGACAAATATGGGATATTATTGTCAACGCCTAACCTAGTCGCCCTACCGCATATTTTATAAATTATTTGCAATATCGATATGTCACTCAGTGATGAATTAGGTGGCATGTTTTGGATGTTTGCCGTCCCATCGATCATAATTACAGTAATATATGTAACTGGAAAATGTATGTCTTTATTAAGTCATTTTTGTTTCTTAATGAAGGACAGAAGCATGTAACATTTTTTTTCGGACACAATCTAAAAAAATATTTCCACGCATATGCTCTAATAATAGCCTGGGTGTATATCACCAACAGGATGAAATAATCTTATGTCAGACAGACCAAGCAATTTGTGACCCTTTTAGTGACATACAGAATGCTTTTGTTCGAAGAAAATAGCTGCTAACTATGTTTTTTTGTTATACATATACCTAATTAAAGATATACATATAACATAGATTTTTTGAATAAAAATAAACCACAAATGTATTACGAGTACCTCGAGTGTTCATAAACCCTAACTATGCATCAATCAGTCCAGAAATGACGTCTCTAGTAGGGCAAACAGAACCCTAAATAATGAAGTTTTCCAGGTTTCCTCCAATTCCTAATGATACTTGGTTTACCAACATTAGTCGTTCCTATGCGCCAAAGATCATACATAATGATAATATGTCGTCCCCTACCACACAACTCTGACTTTCGAAATTATCTTTCTGATTAGAATGAGGACTATTACTATTTATTATTATAGCCATCACGCTTGCATTCCTCGCCTACTCTCTATGTAGAATTTAATTGTTGACATACTAATGTTAACTTTACTCTTCTATGAAAAATTCTCCTGCACATAGATCGTAGATAAACTAATAATTTTAATAATAAAAAATATCAGGAGATATATAAATCACGATGTTTCCGTAAGGTACTTGGTAATAATCTCCAACAAATTTACCTAAACTGATATTTTTTCATTCTATATCAATACTTGTTTCCATTTTTTTTGTGCTCATTTGATGTCAATAATTGTCCTTGCTCTCTCGTCTATTTTCTGCTCTCATGCTCCTTTTCCAATTTGTGTCAGTGGATAATCTAATTAATTGAAAATAAAGTAGTCACATAAATATTAATTGAAACTAAATCGTAATATAAAGTGGTGTCTTTTCTACATAAAGGACTTAAAATAATAAAAAATGAAACACAAATGTTTACCTTGAAATTAATTTTGACAATTTCAAATAGTGATTTAATCAAATGAACAAGGGATTACTATTGTTATTCAAAAGTCGGGGGGGCAATGGGTCAGAGTAAGCATTAATAGGTCCTTTTCTAAAAGCTGACTGTACATAGATCGTTGACGCACACACTGACGTTTATAACGTTTTCTTTGAGGTAAACTAACTATTAATAGTTAATAGATCTAATTTTGAATGAAAGTGTAGAAGACCACCTATATTTTTTGCTTAAGTTGCTAAGTTAATTATTTTCTAATATATAGGTTGCATCTACAGTCCGGCTGTAGATGCAACCGCAGAGACGCAAGTAAAGAACTGCTATCAGAAGAACTAAAATGAATGGGTTGAAGCATACGCAACCTTGTCAGGTACATCAAACAATTTTAATGTAATTGGACGTTAAACGTTACATTGAATAAGCTGCAAGTTGGATGAAAATATTGTAATTGGAAAGATAAAGATCTGTAATGAAATTATTGGTATCTATTGTTGTCAGTTGTTTTTAATTTGTTTTTAAAAAGCAATTGCAGGTATTAAAATTGAAAGGTGAGGTGTCAGATCATCTGTTTATTATTAAATAATATTTTTTCTTGCGTTGACCGACTTTAATTGATTTGACAATCTGACCAGAACTTAAAATCACTTCGATCAAGTTTTGTGTTCTTCCTCTCTTTCTACAAATTTTGGTTGGGCCAACAATATGTGGAAACATAATTTTGTTCGGTTGCTATAGTCAAAATCAAAATTTAGATATTTATCTTTAGAGTGAAAGTAGAAGATAGCCTGCCGGGGACAAAGCGATTTTATCATGGAAAACACAGACTTTGAACGAACGAGGCTCGTACACTACATGTTACAGTAATCTCATGGCAAACGCTATCGTGATACCTACATAATATGTTTAGTTTGCGGTGTAGATTGTGCAAATTTATCTGGTGCATTTTTCTAATGTACGTGATTAATAGTCACCACTTGCACGTTCTAATGCCTGGTTAAACGGGCACATTAATCATGTCGAGAGTGCACAAAGAAATTATTCACTTCTTTAATAGGAGTTGAACTGCATCGGCTGTACTGAATAATAGTCGTACCAAGAATATGATACATAATCGGCAACATCTCAACAGTAAAGATCTGAAATTTTGATAGCCACATGCCAGAATATATACTTTTATTTTTGAACTTTTCCCTTTCATCAATAATAATTATTATACTTACTTTGAAGAGCAAAAAGTGATTTAGATTGCTTTACGCGTAAATATAAAATAAATAAATAATGGATTTATGTTGTGACATAAACCAGATTTTGTTGCTGCATGTTTGAAATTATTTTATGTAAATTTCTACAAAGTTTTTCATGAAAAAAGGAGTTCTCAGTAAACTTTTACGAAGAGAATAATTAATCGTATGAAAATAAGGACGCAACTACAGACGTCATCGGTAGTTCCCAATTATTGATCCTCTTCTATGGCGTATTAAGGCCTACTCAGAAAGAATCAAGAATTAATGATAAATATACACCTGGAAAATAGAATTATGTTTTAAATAGATTTTTAGTCCTTTTGTATCTTTGATCCTATTGTTGGTTCATTTGTATTATTCATTTTTTTTAAGATCTAATGGTATTTATTGCATATAATTTGTAAATAAGCTAATTACCTTCTGCTCTTGAATCATTTAAGCCCTAAAATATCTTGAGAAGAATTGAAATTAGCAAACAAATTTTGTTACAAGAAAATTTGATGAAATCTACCATTCTTTACATGGGTGCCCATTATCTATCTCCTTACATGGCTAACTTTGTTAATAGGGGAGATAGAGAATTGGTTAAACTAGCAAAATTGGACAGAATTACCAGAGGCATTCAGTGCCTCCTTCAAATTTAATTTTAATTTTCAAACTTTTCGAGATATTTTGAAAAAAGTGAAAATCGGTAAAATTTTTAAACTCGAATATCTCGAAAACTATAAAAGATACAAATAAAATAAAAATACTGTGTGATAGTGTTTTTTACGTGGCATTAAGCGGTGATATTGAAAATTTCACGGGCATCTTAGTTTTTCAGAAAAAAAATAAAGTTATGTTTTTTTAAATGGCAACCATAGTTGGGTATGGTATCAATAAAAAGCTTATTTTTTTTTTATTTCAAAAATATAATATTTAATAAATCGTATTTTTCTTCGTTTCTGTACATTTTACAATAACTATTTTAAGATAAACGTTTAATTTTCACGTTTATAATGTGACTTTAGTGTGATCTGACATTTATATTTTATTGCTGTTTACTGATCTACGTTTGTTTTTCATGGCTTACTATGTTAATAAATTATTTGTTCATTACAGTAAACAAAAGAAAAGACAAAGGTATATTAAATATTATATTTTTGAAATCAGAAAAAAATAAGGAGGCACTGAATTCCTCTTGTAATCCTGCCCAATTTTACTAATTTAAACAATTCTCTATCTCCACTATCAACAAAGTTAGCCATGTAAGAGGATAGATAATGGGCACCTTGAATCAAGAAAATTCAGGAATTTTGAGAAGTAAAATATAAAAATATTTTTTATTAGTTTTTGAATACATCTTATGTATTTAAAAACATTTTTTTCGGACACAATATATACATGTAATGTGATTGCATTATTTCCCGGATTATTTGCAACGTTAAAGGTTATTATTTTAAAAAGAAATATTAGTCATATTTTGGCTACAAACACTACTTTCGAAAAAGATATTGATTTTTCCATTTGTAATTTTCCTTAATATTAATCAATCCACTTATATCTTAATCTTTACTTATACCCATTAGAGGACATCCTATGTTTTTGTTGTTGTTGGAAGGAGGCGCGGTTACCAGCAGCACTCAGGTCTTTCGATCCATTGTGCCTGCTGCTAGTCGAGAGCTATTGGAAGAGACCCGTGCTATGCGCATAGCCCAACACCCCTTCTAGGGAAAGCTCTCTAATGTCCTGGGGCAGGAGAAATCCTACACCCAGATGTGCGTGTCTCTTGACCATGAGGCAGGCACGGCGACGAGGATGTGAATAGAGTCCTCGTCATCGTGTCCGCATAACCTGCACCTTCTAGTGTCACTAAGGCCAATAGTGTTAAGGTGCTTGTTGAGATGTCCGTGACCTGTCAGCAGTCCTACGACAATCCTTATGCTGTTACGACTTAGCGCAAGTATTGATTGAGTTGCGTTCGACCAAGTATTAAGAGCCTGGCTTGTCGGAGCCCAGTCCCGTTCGATCATTCTTCCTCTGATCTTTCCTTGATCCAGTTTCCAATAGACCTTGTTACATAACTAGGCGGAAGCCCCAGTACTGGTTCGGGCCCTGTAAACTGTATACTTGAGCTTCTTTTAGCCAGTGAATAGGCCTCCTCATTTCCTGTTATGTTGTGACGACCCGGTACCCAGGTCAATTTTACTTGGTTGTTCTGTCCCAACTGGGTCAGACCTTTAATGCACTCTAGGACCGCCCTGGATGTGATCCTGTAAGAGATTAGGAGGACATCTATACAAATATGTTAAAAATTTAAAAAACAAATCGTCACCCGTTTTTTATTTTCAAAAGAACATCCTACAACTTTTCTTTTCAGCGTTTACAGTTGTTTGTATTTCTCGAAATAACTCAATAACTTCCTCCGACGTGTTATACTATGAAATCGCATATACTATAATACTTTTATAAAACGATTATAATAGAAATGTTACATAAATGTATTATTCCCACTTTTGAAATCACGTTATCAAGATATCTTTACACTGTTATTTTTTCCTGCACGACTATTTAATGAGGCCAATCACTTTCGAAATGTATCATTCTGAGATTATCAGATTCGCTACTAAGTGTTGGTCTCTTATTCAACGGTCAGTTACCGGCAGCAAGATTTCCCAAGGCGATAACGTCCGTAATTTTTATTTACACTGGAACGCTTCCATAATTCATTCACAATGGGACAAAAATGCACTTAACGAGATATATTTGTTAGGTGATTTTTACGGTGCCGCTAATACGGTAGAATATCGTTTCCTTTCGACATCACTTTGTTAACGTAATTACGGATAATAAGCTGGTACATGGTGGTCCCAATTGAGTGTTAACACACCTTGTACCGTTATTTTATGGCTAAAAATAAATAATTTCCTTTAAAAATTATATTTTTGTTATGCAGACGTTTCGATGCTAGTTTTTTCAGTACGAGCTACAAAGTATGTTTATATTGCTACGATACATAAAGAAAATTTTATATTTAACATACCTTAAGCGAAAATTTGATGGTGTTTGAGGTATGCCGGTGTATTTGGTGTTTCTTCACTAACAGTACTAGTACACAGTACACTAACCAATACTGATACATACGTATACTGACTGGTGGGAACCCACATTATTTATCAATGATAAATAAATAGTATTTTTCATACGATTCGGTAACTGATTGCTGCCTTTATTAATGAATTTATCTTATTAACTTCAACCATATAGACATCAGCGGTTTTTGCACTTTCACATTAACTTACTTAAACTTATCTAAACTTATATTGTTTATTCTTTAAAATATGTTTTTTTTATATATATTTATTAGGATAAAAATTATTAAGATTGAATCGGTAGAAAACTTTTAATTCAATTTTGAAGTTTTATTCTATATTCGTGACGTCACTAAGCGAAAATTAGGGAATATGTATCTATAAAGAGGCAACACTGATAATATGTGGCTAGATTCAGTTTGTAACGACGACAAACGACAGTCGACATTTCGACAATTGACATTTGAAATTTCCTGTTTGTGTTTGGCTTGACAACTTGACGTGTTGTATTGTTTTCTTGTGAAGTAAACTTTTATTAAACATGGAGCAAGGTTTTGTAGAGGCTAAGTCCGACTAATAAATACACTTGTAATCAGTCACAGGCAGAGGCAACAATTCACAGCTAAAAATATAAACTAAAAATAATGTCACATGTTTACCATGATTTTTACCCTAACCAAACAATTCAAACATAAACAAAAGTAAAGTTGTCACGCAGTGACACCAATCACACAAATGAAAATATCCTAGAAATCACTAAAAAATGGCGCAAATTTTCGCTTAGTGACGTCACATAGATATCGCGCACAATAAAAAAATAATTTATGGACTTAAATGAACCCAATATTAAAATTCCAGAAATACGTATCTCTTCTTTTTCCAACTACTTTCCATTGCCGATGTAAAAAAAAAATAAGAAAACACCTCATTAGATCCACCGAGACCATTTGCATATCGACGTATGTTTGCAGTTCAAAAATAAATGAGAAGAGAGTGTACCTTTAACTTAGACTACCCTGTACGAAGACTTAGTAAGACTTCCTCGAAGTGGGACAAAGAAAATCTACGATATTGACCTGCACATCAGATTAATCTTGTTCTTTGTTTAATCAGCGAAGCAGGTTAAAGAATTAGAACTGACATATATTATGATATACCAGTGGATTAATATGTAATAACTAACAATACTTATTAAACAGAGATTATTGTTACGCGATTAATGCTGACAACATACATAGATTAAAAAACTTATCATTACTTATTACTTACCTTGAAGTTTAGGTGAACAAACCTGTAAATAATTAATATATAATAATAAATAATGTACTTATAGTAAGTGTCTGAAAGACACGTGATATAAATTATATCAGTGTTTTGTTAAATCTTCAATAAAACATTTTTCGTTTTCATTGAGAAGTAAATGCATGATCACACAAGGTGACAGTGCAATGTGTAAACGTCAAACATAGTTTTTGTTGATCCTATACATATGTATATATAAACATACATAAATGGCGGTTTTTATCCTGCAAAATATTTTTTCTTTGCGAAATTATTTATTTATAAAATGTATGCATCTTTACCAACAACATAAATGTAAAACACGTCGAACGGACAACGCATGCAGTCGGTAAAATTTTATAAACATTAGTAAAGTTTAATATACAAAACTTCTTTACCTCTTACTTTCTTTTACCACTTATATGTTTCTTAAACCTTTCACAGTAGAGATACCGGACAGGGACGCCTGGCTCGAGAATCCTGATGCTCAGGTCTCGAATGGGCTCGTCTGGTTTACGGATGGGTACAAGACAGACCAGGGCTCGGGGGCGGGACTCCGAGGCGTGCGCCCAAGGACGAGACTATCCTTCTCCTTGAGAAAGTATGCCACGGTCTTTCAGGCGGAAGTGTTTGCTATCTCTCCATGTGTTCAGGAAAATCTTAAAAGGAGATATTCTAATCAGCATATCCAGATACACACCGACAGTCAGGCGGCTTTAAATGCCTTGATCTCCTACAGGATCACCTCCAGGGCGGCCCTAGAGTGTATTAATGGTCTGACCCAATTGGGACAGAATAACCAAGTAAAATTGACCTGGATACCGGATCATCACAACATAACAGGAAATGAGGAGGCCGATGCACTGGCTAAAAGAGACTCAAGTATATAGTTTACAGGACCCGAACCAGTTCAGGGCTCTTAATTGAAGGACCTTGGTCGAACGCAACTCGATCAATCTTGCGCTAAGTCGTAACAGCATAAGGATTGTCTCAGCATTGCTGACAGGTCACGGACAACTCAACAAGCACCTTAACACTATCGACCTTAGTGACACTAGAAAGTGCAGGTTTTGCGGACACGATGACGAGGACTTCATTCACATCCTCTGTCGCTGTGCCTGTCTCATGGTCAAGAGACACAAACATCTGGGTGCAGCATTTCTCCTGCCCCAGGACATTAGAGAGCTTCCCCTAGAATGGGTGTTGCTCTATCCGTATAGCACGGGTTTCTTCCAATAGTTCTCGACCAGCGGCAGACACAATGGGTCGAAAGACCTGAGCGCTGTGGGTAGCCGCGCCCCCTCTTAACAACAACAACAACAACCTCTTATTTCGTCCATTCTCAAAATAACAAAAAACAACAAAATGTCTTTTTTTTTCCTTTACATATTACTAAAACTTGTTGGCCAGTATAGAAAGATAGTCAAACAGCACAGCAACTGAAAATAACTAAGGAACACTCTATACTTACGATGGTTTTCAAATAAATCGCTTTGATGACATGAAAATACCACTTGTGCTAAATATAAACCCGGTTATAAAAAACTTATTACAATACAAACGTTGTATTATAAAACGAATTAGCCCTGCTGGTGTATATTGATTCTTAATTTAAATCCGGACTTGTATGTACAAAATCAATTTTGTCTAAATATAGAGGAGCTGGTTAGCGCTGACTTACCGTATTTAGCATTGCTTTATACGAGATAACAATCGTTTTCATTTGCGTTATTAATTCCCGGTAATGGATTCCTACAAATAAATCTAGGCTATTCTGACCTGAACTACGGGTCAGGAACATAATAGTGGCGAAAACTATTCTGGAAGTAGTTTAACATCATTCGCCAAATTGTGATGAGATGTGTAGATATTAATATTTTGTAATTTTTTACATTTTTTGGGTTACATAATAAAGCCGAACGTTAAGAAATAAACAAAGAAAGAACGATATTTTGTAACGGCAATTTGCTTTAACTTATATATAATTTTGACATTTATATATTTTTTTGTTTAATTTATATTATTTTGATTTAAGTAATGTGTTTTGTCTGTTAACTATAAGAAAACATTTTTTTGTTGTTTAGTACATAAAACATGACTTTGTTGTTATTTACTTGTTATTATTATATGATGCGTAAAGTAAGGATCAGCTGCACATTAGGTGCTAGTGTTTCCGATATAGCCAACTGTCTTTTGTGACAGACAAAAAGGTGACAAAATTAAGAGGTTTATTCATGAAGTCTCTAAATCAACCAAGATAAGAGCTACTTGATATTCATTCAATTTCACTCTATTTTATTACATATTAACAAAGATATAGGTACAGTAAATTCAGACATTAATGTAACCTTAATTATGCATATTTTGTGACGCTGGAACCTGAAAAATAACCACTGATTTTATCAGAAATTGATAAAGTAAATTTCAGAAAATTTTCTTTTAGAAGAAAAAAGTCATAACAATGTTCGTTTTAAGATTACCGAAAAAGAGATAATAGATCAGTTGAAGTAAACCACTCTAATATAATATTGTTTCAAACTTTCCAGGATTGCTTGTTTGAACATACCTGCTATTGGCGCTATTTTTCCACAGTTTTCAATAGTTTTGGATAATAGTTTCGCCTAGAAGTTGCAAAGTAATAGAAAGCAGCACCTCAAAGTTTGATACGTGTTTTCAAAACCAAAATTCAATCAAAACATTATTCTGTATCTCAGAATAATACTTGAATTATTTATAAATGTTTATAGTTTTATTAGACATAAAGATACACTAGCAATGTAAAAACAACGACGCGACGACTAAAATAAAACGTTTTAGTACTTCTGGCAGACTCGTATACTATCAGTTCTTGCGAGCACAAAGCATAAGGTAATATAATTAAAAATTAATAGCCATTTTCCACGTCTAAAGGCGTAATAAAAAAACAATAAACCGTTGCTGCCATTACTAAATATAATAAGAGTGTAGTTACCGTCATTACTCCGTGGCATACCCAATAATTATTCAAAATCAATGTATAAATATATTTATGGTAATAATATGCGAAGGAGTGTGGATGTAATAACCTATTATTATTAGATATAGTGTGTGCCTGAAGGGAAGACATCTGCAAATCATTATCTGATAAACTGCGGGAATTAAGAATGTATTAGTTCTCAGTTTGTACATTTCACGGATAACTGCAGGATATTAATGCAAATATTGTTTAACGGACATAATTAAATGCAAACAGTTTAACATAATCAGGAATATGTACACTGAGAAAGTGGAAAGGTTAAATAAGATTAAAATCAGTTTACTTGTTGAACGTAGTACACCTGCAGCATCATATAGAAACTGCGTTTAGTATTACTTATCGGAAACTTTGAATTAATTTGAGGTATCTCATGAAACTACTCTCATGAAGATTATCATATAAAGTAAGGGATGTATTTCAGCTTATTATATATTTTTAACAAATTAAGTTAACAACAGGATGTGAAAAAAATTCGATTGCTTAAACAATGGAATTTCTTAACGCAAATGTTCGATATGTCACCAACTGTTCCTCCAAATTGTACGCAGCATTATTCAGCATTTCTGGTTGAATTGCAGCAATTTGCTCCCTTTGCTCCTGTCTTTTAATTCTTCCGGCGTTATTGATAGAGTTCTAAACGCCAAATTTTTTAAATAACCCTACAGCCAGTAATCCGCTTAAGTTACAAAATGTGTGCCTATAACACTATTTTGAAAAACATCAGTTACCTACTTTGACACTTGTATCAGCAGTTGACACGACAACTCTTTTGTTTTCCATAGATACAGTAAAATAAAATTATTGAAACAACTAGATTCCATTTACTTTTTGCTACTAGCTTGGTTTCTTAAAATTATATAAGACTTTAAAGTATATCCCTTACTTTATAATGACCCTATATTTTGTTGAGCTCTTATCGACAATGCAGTATTCTTTACCTTGCTTACCTATTTTGTTTCAATATGTGTCGGTAGCTTATATTATGAAGTTAAAACCACTTACTATTGAAGAAGTTGATAAGGATTAAGAACTTTGTAATAGTATCGAATTTGACGAAAGGTTTCCAGTTCACAGAAGTAAGCTTAGTTCACTAGTATCAGATAAGATCGGATTTTTCTTTCGCAATGTTGTCTAGTTTCTTGTTTTCATTTATACAGGATATATACTGTTTTAATTTGGTAGATAATAGTAGTAGTAGATAATTTGGAGTAAGAGATGGTTTGTTAAAACGCTGCTATGAAGATATTAAGACGAGATATTCATCTTTATGTTCAGGCTGTTTTCGTTACTCGCAATATTTGCAATATTTTTAAGTGATGCCAATCTTAATTTAAAAGACTTCTTTATTATGGAAAATTATGCCACTTTATAAAGCTCAGAAATTCTCTCTTGATATACAGGATGCGGAAACATTCTTATGAAATGTAATTATATTTATTAAATTGGAGTTATTAAATTATTATGTATTTTATGTCCTTGTAAAAAATCTATTTTGATGTTTCTGCGTCTGAACAGGAACTGCAGTAGCGTTATTTCATTTAATCAAGTAATGCCATTGACTAACTTAACTTTATCGATGGTAATGCCTGTTATCACTGCGTATGTGCACATGTAAATTATTAATATTTATGCCTACTCAAAGGTCAACATGTGTAACAGCTACTTGAAAGTCATTTTTATCAGTTTGATTGGATCCCACGTCTTTGGAGCCAGTAAAAAATACAGCACAGTACAGAAAATAAGGTTGTCCATATTGTCGGCTAGTAATGGGATGGGTAATTTAAATGTCGAATGCAAAAAAGTTATTTTTATAATTTCACCAGAAAAAGTAGGCTTGTGTGACCTGCGAATACCTACGAAGACCTCTGGCAACTGTTACTTACCCCTACAAAATAAAGAAACTGGATATGAAGCATTTGTTGTGAATGGATTTATTTTAGATTAAAAAAAATTGTTAAAGTTGGCTCTTTGGAATTTCCAAAGAATTTGGAAACCAACAAATCCCATTTTTTTTGGAAAACTTTTGCTTTAACCACGTTTTTTCTCAAGTACCTACCTATGCTGTAATGTATTGAAAATTCGCATGAAAGTGGCTATTCCAACTTATTTAAATATTGTTCAGTGTTATGTAAAAAATATTTCCACAGTGATCAATTTCTGAGAGAAACTGAAAACTAACTATTTCATCTATATTCTACACTTATTCTTATAATTCATACAGATAATTTATAGGGTTAGGACGTTAGGACAATTATTTTGTTGTTGTTACAAGTAAATGTCATTTTATTTGTCCGTTAATCTGTAGGTAGATCGCAGTTACTGTTTGACAGAGGTCAGATGTCACGTGGATGATCTTCATTAGATTAAGACTACTGTTCTGTTGTAGCGTAATACGAGTAGTAAATAAAAGAAATTCGAAATGAATAATATTTTCAGAATATCTCCTTGTTGTCCTAGATTAAGATTTCCGCTAGAGTATAAGCACTTTGATATTTGGTGCCTCATTTGTAGGTTACCTATCAATATTTAAGACTTCTTTAATATAATTAGCTATACATTTATTCATATAATTTTAAAGAAATACTACAAAGTTTCCATTATTTTGTTATGTTAAGTTTTCAATTGAATCAGATGCAATTTATACAGGGCGCCCTATTTCTTGACCCGTTGCATGGGTAACTTTTTTATTAGTAGAGATACAAAAACGCTTAAATGAGCAAATTAGTGCAGTTTCGTATTAGTAATTCTACGGTAAGGCGAAAAATTATATACGGGGGAAGGTTGAAAAGTTATTGACAAAAAACGAAAAATCCAACTTTTCTATTATCCCTCGTAGCTCGTTCATTTGAAGAGTTAGAGAAAAATGCTTCACATGTTTTTTGCAGTATTTTTCATGTAAAATGACATGCACTTGCTACTTTTTATATATCTCTTAAAATGGTTGAGAATCACAGTAAAATATATTTTTTTTAAATGTAATGGATAGGTGGCTGTGACATTAACCGAAAGTCCCCTTTTTTCTCTTTCAGATGATATAACATAGTCCATATTTTATCCTTACAAAAGTAATAATAATCGTTGTTTTTAAAGAAAGTTTATTGCCACATCAAGAATGCTATGGATTATGGAACAAAAAATGTTTTGAGAACAGAAATTATTAATTAATTAATTATATTGAAGTAAATGTTCGAAATGACCACCATCCTGTTGGATACATAGTAAGCAACGTTTCTGGCTAATTCTTAAAACATTATTTATTGTATGTCCATGTATGCTTCTAATTGCATCTTGAATCCTGACTTTTAGATCCTCTATATCTAGAGGAGCTGTCACATAAACTTTATCTTTCAATAACCCCCAAAGAAAGAAATCTAAGGGGGTCAAATCAGGTGTTCGCGCTGGCCAGTCGATATCCATTCTATTTCCTATAACATTATCAAACTGTTCATGTAAATATTGTTTTACCTCGCGGGAATTATGCGCAGGTGCTCCATCGTGTTGGAAGTATTTAAGATTTCTAAAAATATGAAGTGGTAATTCATTTAAATATTCCTCTGTTAGAGTATTCCTTAGAAAATGAAGGTAATTATTCGCATTCAAATTATCTTCGTAAAAATATGGGCCAATAATTTTGCCACAAAAAATTCCACACCACACATTTATCCCAAATTGACGTTGATTTCTTCTTTCAGAAACAAGATGTGGATTTTCTCGGCACCACATTATGTTATTATGGCGGTTAAAAATACCATTGTTGGTAAATCTACTTTCATCACTGAATAAAATCTTTTTCCAGAAGTCTAGATCCTCTTCGCATTTTGAAATGTACCATCGACAAAATGTCATCCTTCTTTGATTATCAGCTGGATATAAAGTATTGCATATGGAATAATGATAAGGCTTTAAATTGTTACCTTTTAAAATAGCTCTTACAGTTTCCTTGGAAGTGTTGCAGTGATGTGCAATTTCTGCAGTTGAAGAATCAGGTTTAAAATTTACATAAGCCAAAACATTTATTTCAGTGTCTTCATTGAAGTTTCTTTCATCCTTAGGCTTTGAAGAAGAACCGTATAATCGTATATTATTTTCCAGCTGTCTAAATATTCTATGATGGGGTTGTCTTCGTTCCATGTAAGTTTCAAAATAAAGATTCGCTGCAGCTTGTGCATCTCGATTTTGGTTATAATAACAAAATAGCATATCATTTTTCTCTTCGTTGGTGTACATATTTGCAACACTATTATTTTGTATGCAGTATTAATAATAAACAATAAACTACTTAACAAAAACTAAAAATGTCACTTATGATCTGTCAATAATTAAATGCCAACTAGACGTTTTTAAAAATATCAGGAATCTTATTTTTTGTTTTATTTCCATAGCATTCTTGATGTGACAATAAACTTTCTTTAAAAACAACGATTATTATTACTTTTGTAAGGATAAAATATGGACTATGTTATATCATCTGAAAGAGAAAAAAGGGGACTTTCGGTTAATGTCACAGCCACCTATCCATTACATTTAAAAAAAATATATTTTACTGTGATTCTCAACCATTTTAAGAGATATATAAAAAGTAGCAAGTGCATGTCATTTTACATGAAAAATACTGCAAAAAACATGTGAAGCATTTTTCTCTAACTCTTCAAATGAACGAGCTACGAGGGATAATAGAAAAGTTGGATTTTTCGTTTTTTGTCAATAACTTTTCAACCTTCCCCCGTATATAATTTTTCGCCTTACCGTAGAATTACTAATACGAAACTGCACTAATTTGCTCATTTAAGCGTTTTTGTATCTCTACTAATAAAAAAGTTACCCATGCAACGGGTCAAGAAATAGGGCGCCCTGTATACCCAAAAACATCTTCGTTTAGATCGACACTAACATCGGTACAATTTATATTACAATAAACCAAAGAAAGACTTCCATAGCATCTCCACGGAAGATGGACTCTTTTCCCAATACTGATGAATCGCGGTTAGTTTTTTTGATCAGCTCTTCACTTTGTTATAAAAACTACTTGATATAACTCGATAGCAACGGATACCATATGAATCACAATTCGTTATTTCTTACGTTATTCGTTATATTTTAGCATAATAATTACCAAAACTGAGAATATTTAAATATGATGACCTAAAATATATTATGTAAAATTGGTTTAAATCAAAAGTGGACGTCGGGTTTAGTTCTAGTTCCAACAATATAAATGTTCGACATTCTCTTTGTCTTTAACATACTTTCTTTTTGTTTTCGTTAGGTAGACAATTCTCCTGTTCGTATGTGGATACATGCGAATGGAATTTGCTATCATATCGTCAAAAAAGCACTATGCCGTACATCTCTTTGTCTTATCCATGTTTCTCAGAATACCACAACCGAGTCTGATGGATGAAAAATCTTAATTTTACGATGCTGTAAGTGGCAGTATAAATTTCCTCCTGCATTTCTTGTAGATAATTAACTAAAACGAACTTCTTGATTTCTGCGCTGTGTGTTGCAATATAGGAGTTAATTAAATTAGCTCTAATTGAACGTTGGCATTTTAGTTTTACAATTTACAACGCAAACGATCTCATAAACTCCTTTCCCATAGACTTAAGGATGAAGAATAAGAATTCCTCGTTCTACCATGTTTTTTTTTACTGTTAATAGCTCCTAGCCTTAATTATAATTAAACTTTAAATACCTAATGATAACATTCATCTTCGCAAGAATGTATTTTGCGCAGGATCTTTTTTAATTAATATTTAACAAAGAAACCGGTGGCATTTATATGGAGGGATATACGTTCATATAACGTTTTAATACGTTTTAATAATACACACCAAATCTAAAACTTTTTACTTTATACTTTCTGTTCCTGCCACTTTTATAAATTTTCAGAAATATACTTATACTTTTACTTTTCATTTAAGGACTCTACTAGTGAAATCCTTTGAAATGTTACTACGGACGTGGCATTGACATACGTATATGTTAGTATAATCAATTAGTACGTTGTATCAAAATAAATAACTCTTAAGGTCATGTGAAAATGAAAATAAACATCTTTTCTTCCTCTAACTTTTTTACTAGCTACTTTTATGCCACTCTGATATCAAGTTTATTTTAATAAAATTGTACAAAAATAAATAATTTTTTTTTGGTAATAATTACAATATTTTGTATACGTCACATTGCTTTAGTTGTTTAGATTATATCGGAAATTATTTATATCGCTACTATAACATCGTTCAATATCCTGAAACTGCAGAAAATGTGCCTTGTGCATATGAGTCACTATGATTTAGGTCCTGTATATTGTGATTTGGCAAAATTTATATAGGGACATATCAGAAGGTCGAACACCTACCACTTGTACAACATAATTATTTTGATACAGACTGTTATTTATTATATCTTTTTGGCATTACACCACCTGCAAAATAATAAAAAACAGGAAATCAGAAGTATTCAAATTAAATATTAAAAGTGTAGTATGAAATTTAGTTAATTTATTAAATATTTATTTGATTACTTATTATACAGTGTTTTTTTGGGCAAACTTTAGAAGTTTGCTTTGATACGAACTACACTTTGAATACTTAGTTTTAATACTTACTTCTGGTTTCCTGTTTTTTATTATTTTACAAGTGGTGTAATTCCAAAAAAGACTACAAGGACTTATTTCTTTCAGACGTCATATGTACCAGATACCTCTTGTAAAATGGAATACTATGTTTTATTTATCACAGGCTGAAAAGATTGCTGAAAAAAAATTATTGAATGTTGAAAAAAGGAAAAAGAACTCTTGAAAAAGAAGTAAGAAATGAGTTAGTTGACTTCAGTACATATTCATATTTCCTAAATAAATATAAACGTATAAATAACTCTTTTACGACTGCTAATCAACACCAGATATTTTTTATATTAGGAGCTCCCTGATCGAGTGGTTAGAGACGAGAAGTCAATGATATGTGTGGGAGAGGGACCGCCATATTATTATTTTGCGGGCCGAAAGTGCGCCCCCACGAGTACCATCTAGCACGAGAAGAAGAAAGTGAACAGTAGGTTGTTCGCCATTTATGAATGGCGAACAAAATGGGGAAACGCATAAAAACCTCGCGTCTCTAACCGCTCCTCCACGGAACTCCCTGAAACAAATAGAAAGCAATATTTCCTTAAAATTAGATGTCAATTACTTCCCTCTTATATTCTAGACACCTTTTAGATAGAATGACGCGTAATGTTGTAAGCAAAGTAAAAGGCTGAGTGACAACTGACAGTTCAATTCAAATACAGACTTATTGTAGTCCATATGAGCATTCCTATGTGTATCATATGATAGGATATTTTTTACTGTTAAAGAGAAAAAGTTTCACATACACGTGCACAATGGCATTGTAAACTCAAGGAGATTTACGTTTAGTACTACACGTAAAAAATATATAGAGGTGAACAAAGAACTGTAATCAAATATGGGAAGTAGATTACCGTATACATAAAAGAGGATATCTATTGACAGCGTCGTATTTCATTTCAATGTCCTTTTGACGAATGCGTGCCAACATCTGACAGGCAAGGAATAACTAAGGAGGTACAGTCATCCCTTAATTAAAATAAAAGCTTCTTAGGAAATACTAAACAGCAATTCTACTCGATGACTTTGTATATTTTATGATGTATACAATTTATATTATTGCATATATTCAGTATTCAGTCTGTCTGCTTTACTACTTATGACACAACATTATATTACAGAGATGTAAAACAACATACCCACAGGGCGTTGAAATCCAATGCACTGTTATCCAAAGAACGAAGAGTTTTTAATTTATGTCAGATGTCAGATTGATAACTTATTTTTAAAATCTTCAACAACTCGCTTATTCTAAATACCACACCCTACTTGAAGATATTAAATAGGTAACTAATTTAATATCAGCTGCAAAATCTAATCAAAAAGGGAACAATTTCATAAAAAAACAATATAGAGAAACTACAAAAAAAAATATGAATTGATGAAAAATTTGTAGTCTCAAGGTTATGTGCTTTTAATCTGTTTTTCCGGTTTATCTTTTTATGATTTTCCAACGTATTTTGTTGATTTTAGCTCTAGACATACCTACATGTAAAAATAAACATTCAACTTTTTAATTTGTATTTCTGTAAAATGAACTGTTTATAATTTTATGTTTCACAACAAGCTGGCTTTCATTCATGATAAAACAACTAAAATATCGTGGAACTTGCAGACAAGTTTAATGATATATTCTTCACACCTAACCTTATTTTTAGAGGTACCCAGGACTAGGTGGTCTACTTGAAAAGAATTCTTCTTAATTGATTTTTTATGGGTGTCAGTTTCTGAACGTCAGTAATTAAAACACATTTTTACGGCACAAAATTTGTTGAAGATATAAGCAGCTGAAACTCAACAGAACCTCTCGACGATTGACGAAATCTCGTCGCAGTATAAATTGTTCTCACCTATCTTTGTTCCCTGTTTACAGAGAACAGCAGGAGCAGTGTGGTTTATTTTTGGATTTTTCCATAATGCGCTTGTTCAGATGTACAAAGAAGTGTCTCAACATCATAACAACACTTTTTCATCAAAACTTTTCAATGATTTGCTTTCCAATGCTTTCTCATAATAGTAATTACAAATAATAAAATCTGATATAGATCTTCCGTTTACAATAAATTGATTATCTGACATACATAAATCAAAAATTATAACTTTAAGTATATTATGACCTTAAATATTTAATAGGAATAAAAGGATTATACCTGTATCTATATACCGGGTGTTCCACATAAAAGTCCTCAACCTCGTATCTCGGCAACGGAAAGATGTATTTTGATTTAGAAAAAACAGATGATAGAGCTCATCTATGGTTTCGTCACGGAGTTCAACTTGATTTTTTTTTTCAGAGTAAATTGGATATGGCGCTGAAGTCGAAAAAAATTTTTCGTTGGCAGGAACTTTGTAACAAGGTTTATCCGATACTTTGTTCAATTCTAAACAATTTTTGTTAAATAACTATTTTTCAAAAACTTAATAGTTGCAGAGATATCGGTCTCTTCATTTGGTGAGGCCCAAACTCAAGCGTATTTTAAAGTTTCGAATTATTACCGGATACAATGAAACAATAATTATCCAAGTCAATTTAATAGCTCTCTTTAAGAAATAGTGAAATAATATGTATTTCTGTAAAATATGGCAAAAGTTTTTTAAATACCTAATTCATTTTGTATAATAAGTAATTCATAATTATGTATTTGTACGTTTGTCCTAAAATAAATCCTGAATGTATAACGAAACTTCATCACATTAGGTTTTGATTAGAAGGAAACAAAATTAAATACATATTATTTCACTATTGTAAGTACTAAGTTGGGACGCTCAGTAATTTTCGAGAAAATTTAGATTGTTTGTTTTGGGTGCTATCTATTTTTCATCCCCGAGAACCCATTTCAAGTCAATGATTTTTATACTGAGTAGTCTATATGAGATGCTTATTACGTGTACCCAAGGAGAATTTGGGACGCTCAATACTTTTCGAGAAAATTGAGATTATATGTATTGGGTGCTATCTGTTTTTCACACCTTGGGACCCATTTCAAGTAATTTATTTTTATACTGAGAAGTCTATGTGAGATGGGGATTACGTGTACCAAAGGAGAAGTTGGGACGCTCAATAATTTTCGAGAAAATTGAAGATTGTTTGTTTTGGGTGCTATCTGTTTTTCACCACCTAGGACCCATTTGAAGTCAATGATTTTTATACTGAGTAGTCTACATGAGATGCTTATTAAGTGTACTAAAGGAGAATTTGGGACGCTCAATAATTTTCGAGAAAATTGAGATTGTTTGTTTTGGGTGCTATCTATTTTTCACCCCCTAGGACCCATTTCAAGTTAATGTTTTTTATACTGAGTAGTCTATCTGAGATGCTTATTACGTGTACCGAAGGAGAATTTGGGACGCTCAATACTTTTCGAGAAAATTGAGATTGTATATATTAGGTGCTATCTGTTTTTCACCCCCCAGGACCTATTTCAAGTCGTTCATTTTTATACTGAGTAGTCTATATGAGTTGTGTATTACGTGTACCAAAGGAGAAGTTGGGACGCTCAATAGTTTTCGAGAAAATTGAAATTGTATGTATTGGGTGCTAGTTTTTCACCCCCTGGGACCCATTTCAAGTAATTCATTTTTATATTGAGAAGTCTATGTGAGATGGGGATTACGTGTACCAAAGGAGAAGTTGGATAATTATTGTTTCATTGTATAAGTATAAGGTATTGGAGACTCTAAAATATGCTTGAGTTTGGGCCTCACCAAATGAAGAGCCCGATATCTCTGAAACTATTAAGTTTTTGAAAAATAGTCATTTAACAAAAATTGTTTAGAATTGAACAAAGTATCGGATAAACCTTGTTGCAAAGTTCCTGCCAACGAAAAATTTTTTGCGACTTCAGCGCAATATCCAATTTGCTCTGAAAAAAATCAAGTTGAACTCCGTGACGAAGCCATAGATGAGCTCTATCAACTGTTTTTTTCAAAATCAAAATATATCTTTACGTTGCCGAGATACGAGGCTGAGGACTTTGATGTGAAACACCCTGTATATATATATAAGGATTACAAGTTTAAAAAATTATATGCAGCAATAAAATACGTTTTGATGCAATGGATAAAATAATCCATGAATGTGATTGGCACTTTAATTTAGTAAAATAATAAGTCTTTTGCAAAATACCCCACCTATGCAGTGATATAATTTAATACGACAATCCGATTATAACATGTCATAAATTCTAACGATATAGGAAAATAATTTCTAGATTGTAGCAACCGAGGATTAAGACATTATATTGCAGTTTCGCTTTGGCCGCAAGAGCTGCACTTGTGGTGATATTATTTTCACTTATTCATATCTAGATTAAGAACCTGACACCATTAGAAGCGTGTCAGCGATTCTCAAACAAACTACGCTTCTACGGGACGAGTGTGTTCAAGAACTCGCACATGAATGATATTTTTGCAAGTGTATTTACAGAAACAATAATATACCTGTAGTCTATTAGTATCAAAAAAATAGAGCGCCAAAAGACTACAACTATTGATAGTACTTGGACAGCACGTGGTTTCACATTGTGCTTTGTATTTGGCCACCCCTTGTACTTAAAATAATTATGCGAATCTCTCATGCATTTATTTACGTGCGCCGTCTTGAAAATGGATATACAGGGTGTTTCCTAACTTAACTGAAATACTTAAGAAGGTGCTTCCTCAAGTGATTTAATGAAGAAATAGTCAATTTTTGGTAAGTATGGCGTACAGTGTATTCGCGTATATTTTGACCCCCTACCTACAGAAGTTATTAAGAAAGTTAGAAAAAAAGTTTAAATACAAAAGTTGTTTTTCACGTATTATCTTTTACCACATATTAACTTTTACCTAGGTCGAAAAAAAAATTGAATGTCGTAAATTTGGGAAAACCAGTTGAACATAATATTTTTAAATGGGACACCCTGTATAATTTTACACGCTTGGGCAAACATTTTTTCCTGATTTCAAAAATATATATTTTGTTGACATTTGCACTGACAGTTTTCGAAATATTTGACAGCGAGTACTATAAAAAAATACAAAAAATACAAAGAACTAAAAATATTTATCAGTAGAAACCAACATTAATAAAAAATATTTAATGATTTTCGATGTAACCTTCTTAGTTATTTAATCATTTTCTAATATTTTCATTTTTTAATATTTTTTTTATGATTTATTGCAAACATTAAATATTAAAGATTTTGAAAACTGTCAGTGCAAATGTCAAAAAAATATATATTTTTGAAATCAGGGAAAAAATGTTTACCCAAGCGTTAAAATTATACAGGGTGTCCAATTTAAAAATATTATATTCAATTGGTTTCCTCAAATTTACGACATTCAATTTTTTTCGAGACACAGTGGGTCCATTTGAAATTACTATAAAATGTTATTGGAACAAGTAGTATTAGAATATAAGACCATTCTTCCACTTCCAACAATTATAACTGCATGTATCAGTAGGAAAGCGATATGCGTTATATGCGGTGTGCGAAAGAAAGTCATGCAATTTTGTTATTTTTCACTTTAAATCAAGAACTTTCGTAATTACCCTGTGTATTTGAGTTTTTGTGCATTTTATTTATAGCAACTTATATACAGAACAAGCAACTAACTTTTCAGTATTTAACTCTAAATTTGAAAATTTGAAATTTGAGGGAGCTCTAAAGAGCTGTTTAGTTGAGGAATAAACTACAGAAACTAGAAGACACTATACAACTCAATATCTAATAACAAGGTAGACTTTCTGATAACTGCACAACTTCTCAACAGTCTAGACATGCTATTAGAATAAGAAAAAATAACAAATCCATCATACTGTATAGTACTCATACGTTTGTAATATCTTTAAACTGTTTTTAAAATAGGTTCACATTTATGTTATTAAGCCTGGACAGAAAGCAACCATATATTAGTCATATCTGAGTCATATTCATCTATTATGAAGGTAACGTCAAAATGTATCTATCTCTAGATCTGTAGAAGATAATAAAACATAGTTGCATTCAAGTATTAGTGATCAGTTTTATTATTTCTATGGCTCTTGTTCCCCAATAAAAAGTACACGTCTTTTATAAAATCACTGATTGTTGGTCATCAGAATATGTTCTATTGCATGTTTTATCAGGACATAATAAGATGTTGAGCACATTCCAAAAGTGCTTCATGGAATTTGGCCGTTTAAAAAACATATTGACCACATTCGCTCTGTGGGATCTAGCTTTATAGTCTGCAAAACATAAATCAGGACCATGGTTTGGTGCTATAGGTTAAATAATTATAGTCTCCCGGCCCAAAACCTCGTGTCAAGACTAAAAATTTTTTTAAACGAAATGCTAAGTGTACTCTCACACACAAGTCAAATTCAGTAAATGTTTTACTTATTATAAGAAATAATTATTTTCTGTATATATGATTTATTCTCTATATAAAAGAGAATGCAACCACAAGTTACAATGGTTCTCAGGTAAATAATAATGTGAATAGGCTACGAGGTACGTCCTGATACCCTAGTGCCTAGTGGCTAGATACTCTAGATTTTATTATCGCAATGGGTAAGAAAATCATAGAAACAGTTGTGCTGTGTTAAATACTCCCTCAGAAACAGCAAACTGATACACATAATATAAAGTTTTTAAGTACATATACAAGTCTTTGATACCTATTGAAATTCTGTACTCTTTATTAACGTTGAAGTTTACATCACAAATAAATCAATTTCACAATATAAAAAATGTCTGGATTTTATACCTAAAGAATTTCTCATGGACTGAAAAGAGCTAGGAAGAAAATTATCAACGGTCGCTGTCGTGCTATTTAAATTTAACATAATGTATAACATACTTTAAAGTTTATTTCTCTTTTACGACTACCGATTTACATTCTTTAAAGTTTTAACTAATGCAAAGGTATTTTCAGTTTTATTTAGTGATTAGCAGCCGTAAAAGAGGCAATTTTACGTTTAAGATTTATTTAGGAAATATGACCTAGTCTTTTATGCAGCAGTAAAATGGTTTTTAAATTCCAACTTTAAGTTTACGATTTAGAAATTTTGTTGAAATTCTTATTATAGATGCATTTTGCATATAAGATTCATATTAGTCTTTCCTGAATAGTAAGAACTATACTTATACGAAAGTTAAAAAAAATATTGCAACAACTATGCTTAGCGAAAGACTACGAAAATTAGAAAACAGATTTTGTATTAATAAAATTAAAACAATTTTTAATTATAATGCTGTAATTTTTAGAGACAGACAAAATAGGCAACAATTTTTCTGTTGAATGTATAAAGGACAAAATCAGTGAAAATGCTTTTGTGAAGCTCAACTTTTTCAAATCGAATGCATAATATTAAGTACTTAGGTATTAACCTAATTATGTTTAGTTTTTTTATTACATTAAGGCATTTTTGTAAAGCTAGGAGATATCGTGGAGTGAAAAAAAATACAACGGCGTTAGTTAAAAGTACATTTAATGATAGCATCATCGAGAACACATAATTAAACTAAAAATTATGTTGTAGATATAGGTATCCTCTATAAAAAATATTTTAGTTTCTCCTATCTAGTATATAGGTAAGTCTGTAAAACTGTAGGGACTTTTTTGATGACATTTTCTACTTATTAAAAAATCTGTCCAGACTTCTAGGGTTTTAATAGCTACCGATTTCACATATAGTTTTAATGTCATTCATGTAGGTATGTATACCAGGTGTCAACGGATCTATTAGACAAGCCATAACTTCTAGAGTATTGGATGTATCAAAATGAGATTTGGTATAGGTAAATGGTAGAGGAATAGGAAAGTTTTTGCATATTTTTCACGTTTAGGTTACTTCCGGTTTCACCGGAAATGGTTTCAATTTTGAATTTTTAAATGGAACACCCTGTATATTTTTACATATTTGAATTTCTGAGACAATTTTGGACTAGAAAATGACATTTTAAAAAGTTTTTTCGCCTACTTCATTTTTTTAGAGCCATTTTTAATATTGCATCTAGGTGGCCATGATTGAGCGTAAACTAATCTGAAGGCCTTAGATGATGTCAGAAAAATGTAATCGCAAAGTTTTAATGATTAGTATGATAGATAGGAATGAGACAAGTTGGCAAAATTACTTTTTTATATCTAACTATTTTTTTTCAAATGGCAACACTTTTTAGACAAACACTTTTCAAAAAGGGATTTTTTTTGCGAATCCAACGATACTAAATTCATTGTGATTGGATTCATAAAATAAGCTCATAAAATACATTTACTTCAGCGAAGTTTTTAATAAATTCGTATACGAGTATTATAGATACTTTAAAAGTTTTAATGTCATTTTCTAGTCCAAAATTGTCTCAGAAATTCAAATATGTAAAAATATACAGGGTGTTCCATTTAAAAATTCCAAATTGAAGCCATTTCCGGTGAAACCGGAAGTAATCTAAACGTGAAAAATATGCAAAAACTTTCCTCTTCCTCTACCATTTACCTATACCAAATCTCATTTTGATACATCCAATACTCTAGAAGTTATGGCTTGTCTAATAGATCCGTTGACACCCGGTATTGTACACACATTTATATTCTTTGGTATCTCAGAGTTAATATTTAAAGCACACTCTCCCCACAAAGTTCGTGTATACAATAACGGCTAAACGCCATGTTTCGAAACAGCATAAGGGGTACCATTTTATAATCTTTTGTAATCGCCCCGTGTAATCCGTTTTGATGTGCCGAAAGTTGACTAAAATCACCCTTGGTTGGGGGCATTGTTAAGCGAGGTCAGCCACATTTGGTAGGTAGCGACGTTCCCAGGCCAACCCGTTACACTAAGCGTCTGTTATTTTAGGGGCTAAATATTTGAAAAAACGCAAAAAGCCCTATTTATTCCGATGTTTCCAACACACAATGTTACAAACTTTAATTACTCCAATAAGCAATAATAACACAAAGATTATACCTGTACAAAAATGTGTATAAGATATGGCAAACAGTAGTTCATTATATGACTAATGTATTTATAGTTGGGTCAATTGATTTACTTATTTATTTTAACTCATAGTAATATACCCGTAAAACTAAATGCTACCAATTATAGGGGCAGGCCACAAGTTGGACACCAAATATCCCTTTTAGGTGGAAACAGGTAAAAAGATATATCTTGGCCACTATTGGTTTATTACCAAATCTGCCTTCATAATTTGATCCTACTATAAAATTAGTTGTATTCTTTAAGAAAATATCAATATTTGCAAATCTGGTGCAATAAAATTATGAGGTAGACTACCGAAGGGTTATCAACCCGACCGGGGTTTTGACCTCTTAAATAATTTAACAAACTGTAGTAAATTATCAGATGATATATATATTAGTATAAATTCAGCCAAAGAAGCAGGACTCCCAAGCCCATATATAGTCAAATGGTGTCAAGAATAAAATGTATAGTCATACCGATCTTATACCATACCTTTAGCAAATTTGATAAGCTAGTTTCTTAGATTTAGGACAGATCTTGGAATAAATATTTTACAACTTCACTTTTTATACCAATGCTTGATTAATTTAATCACTTTCTAAAAGTAAATTTACAAAGAGAAAATAAAATAAAGAGAGTGATTAATTCCTTTATCTCGATTCTGTTTACAAGAGCTTAAAGATTCAAGATACTATTTTTAGATATTTTTTAGAAAAAAAAAGTCAGTTTGATGTACTTACCCAACAATAGTAACCAGTAGGTATAAGCAAAGTATACCATTTTATGTAACAAGATAGGGTAACCTATCATGTTTCTTAGTTTCTTGACTATATACAGCAGCCTTTTGTTCTTGCTTTTTCTCGTTTTTTTCGTTTTTATTACGTTAGTAACCATTAAAGCAATAATAATTAGGGAACGTGCAAAGTAAGAAACAAATATTTGTCACGTGAACTTCCCTTTTTTTAAAGGCTCCCCCAAACCAGAGCGGTCCAAAGTATGTGGCGGGATATCTAAGCGCCTACATGAAAGCGACGTCCCGCCCAGATATCCCGCCACATACTTTGGTCCCGCGTTGTAGTCGCTCCCGATCCCGCTCCCGCCGTACCGCTTTGGTTTGAGGGATCCTTAAGTGAATACAAACATAATATCCAATTTAAATATCCCGCCAAAAATGATTAGTACTTTCCTGTAGCCAATTGAGGCGCTAGAGTAGCTGTGATGTCATAGTTCCTAATTGTTTACCAAGCAATTATTCAAATCACTCTCTTTATTTTATTTTCTCTATGGAAAAAACTGTCAAACAGCTATAGTTGCCAGATACAAGGATTGTTAACTGTTTACAGGATTGCTCGATCGGTCAATTTTGTCATCCGCCTTATATATGTAATCGAATTGTCGAAATATACCTATTTTGTGTTTGTTATATTTCACATTTGCAAAAGAATTTTCGTATTTGAATGATTATTAATATTATTATTTATTAAAGTTTGTAATAACAGTATAAAGTGTACCTATTTCTACAAGTTCGAGATCTTTGGATCTTTGATGACGTCACAATTATGGATTACATTGTAGTATAGGGATCGAGCAATCCTGTAAACAGTTAACAATCCTTGGCCAGATAGTTGTCAATGGCTGCATTCACCAGGTCCAAACAGTTAACAACAAGTTTGCGTTTTATTTGTAAACGGTTTATGAGTGTTGAATGTTCTGGTGAATAGGTGAATTGACGAATTATCACTTACCTTCTAGCTTTGACTATATTACTAAGACTAGCCAAAGTAATGCGGGACTAGGTTGGCCGGTTTGGGAGACCATTTCTCGGCTGATGGGAGACCAACTCAAATAGTTGCGGCAAGCTTGGACCTCGCGCTAACAGATGGCATAATCACAGCATGCTGTGGCATAATGTTGCACAGAAATTCTGGTTCATAAAATCTAGGTTCCGCCTTTAAAATATGATTGGTTTGAAGCACAACATGTATTTTATAGCTCTATTTTATTACTGATTTACTATAAAACCCCTTAAATATTTTCCTAATTATAATTTGCGTTATCGTTGTGTTACCGTTGTCAGTGTGTGATACCTGTTGGCATATTATTCATTTTATATTATTCTTTAACTCGAGTGCTACTGTTAGTTATTTACTTACCATGTCTAGGCAATCGGGAAATAAATATGTATATTTAAATTGCAATAAAACCAAGAGAAGCTCTCCAAGACTCAGACTTTTCCGTTTTCCATATAAAGATGAAAATGGATTAAGACAATGGGTTTTTGTACTAGGTATACAATATCTACATAATATCATATTTAAGTACCTAGGTATTTAATTATTTAATCAGATCGATATAAAATACATCAAGCCTTTAGAAAATTGTCCCATTACGCATTTTGGAAAAAGTAATGTAATTGTAGTATATTTCACTTGTGCATATTTTACACAAATTTGTATTATATAAATTTATCAAAATTATTTCTTTATTATCTATACAAAACTACCTATATTTTTAAAAATTATGTAATTGCTGAAAACAGTTGGTTATAATTTTTAAACAAATTTTAACATAAATTAATCAATAGAGAAATTTCTAGTTAAACATCTTTTTAATCGAAACAAAAATTCAAATAACAGTATTATTTAATGTACCTAATAGATAATAATTTGTCATACTATTTAAAACTGTAAAAATCTGTTACTGTTACTTAGTAGGTAATGCAATATTTATTAACAGATAATAGTATGTAGGTACTTCTGTGAGTAGGTACCTATAATTATATTTTTGAATTGAAAATATTAAATTAACAATGCATTCAGTACCTACCTACTTCATTAAACAAAATAACAAAATTGCTAAATTTTTTCTTTACACGCAAATCATTATTTTGTTCATTAGTATAACTTATTTTACTTATTAATGAACAAATTTTATTTTAGCTGAAATAGTTGCACATACATCTATATCTGTAATTTGTTTTAAGAATGTGGCGACGGCAACCTGAAGTAGGGTCAGTTTATTAGAAAAACAATAATTCCAATAGGTTCCAGGAAAAACAATAGGTTCCAACCCCTTTCAAGAAAAACAATGAAAGCATCATCAGTTTTGATGATAATTTAATGGTACCAAAAAATATCTACCAATAATTATGTAATATGTAATATGTATCTCGAACACAGAATTGGTGGTAGCTTTGACTATATTACAAACTCAATGCTTCTAGCCTCCGATGTACATCATCTGTTTCTGTAATTTTATATGTAAATCCATTATAAAAATAGCTTCTTTCGTCCTTTGACGTACCCGCCATTTTCATAGGGTATCAGGGTATGTTCTATGGTCATAAACAACTGTTGATAAACGCAAACATTAAAATTTTATGTTTGCAAAAATGGCGACCGTTTACTGAACAGGTTTTAAATCAACGTAAGTGTTCACCGGAACAAACATAAATAGTTTGCTAACGTTTGCAAACGTTGGGACCGGGTGAATGCAGCCAATATTATTGAATAAAAAGAAAAAGCCCGAACTCTGTATATTTAAAATCTTTCAAATATGAGGACAAAAGAACAAATGAATTTAGTACAAATTTAGCCCAACCGCTCGCGCTGTTGAATTGAGTTTATAAAGACTATATGATAACGCATCACTAATATACTCGAGTGCTTACAGAACTCGTTTTACGCGCTCGTTTGTAACTTATACACTCGTATACTAATGATGCACTTCGCAACTATTACCCAACAAAATTGAACATATAGGAAATTATTATTGTATATGTATATAATACTATGCAGGTATGTAGGTATATAATACTTTTTTCACTTTCCATTTTGGACTGATAGGGATCTAAAACCAATACGTAGCCAATTAACGCTTATGTCTCTAATTGTACACATTACTTCTTTCAGTGTAACGATATACTGAAAAAGTTCAACATTTTGGAATGAAATATACGATTAAACGATGTACGACCTGCGCCAAGAACTAAAAGCTATATATCTTCGTCTTTTTAAAATAACTCTTCCAGGCATGTCGCTACCTTTCAACGGGGATTGCATTCCTCTCTTCCACAGGGAACGTATTCATCGGCATCCAGAAACGAGTCAAATCGACAAGGCAGACGCAAGCCCGACGGAACCTGTCAACCTGCTGTCAGGACCTAAATCGTCTTTTATTTATAAAACGACGTTCGCAGATTAGAATTTTCGTTCAAATGAATATTTCAGGGAATCATTTATTCATTTCATTCATTGGAATACTTCACCCGAAATGAGATGCGATGCCATATTTATAGAAATCAAAATAAACATAGGGATGGGTGAAAAGAGACGATGACTGTTTTTATTATTTAACTCGAAGGAATATAATAGAAATGGTTGTGAATGGCGCGAACAGCCCGCTGCCTCTCCATTTATATTTTAATGAATGTTGGTATACAGTGCGGTTCAACTTTCCTAAAAGTCCGGTATATAAAATAAGTTTTAACGGATAAATCTTAAGGAAAGTAGTGTAGTATATCGTGAAGAAAATGAAAGAAACTATTTTTGGAACGAAACATTATGTATACGCCGAGACTTGCGAAAAATCATTACCCCATTTAATTAATCACTGGAAAATATTTGGTAGAATTGCAAGTCGTAAATATTTTCTATTTATAAAAATTGTTAATTGTTAATTTGTGTACAAGGTGGCCCGTTTAATATGGGCCTATACTTTATCTCAGAAGCTACAAGTCCCATGGAAATAAAATTATATGAAATTGTTTTTTTCAAAGTTATCTTCAATTTTTTTATATATTCAAATTTATAACCTGTTTATATACAGGGCGATGAACTAAAGTTCCTTTTTTTTAAATAGCACACCCTATATATTATTATATTTTCAGAAAGCGCTTCTAAAGACAAGTTCAATGATATATGATATATAATATGATAGGTCTGATGCTCGCCGTTTCGGAGTTATTGAGTATTATCTTCGGGAAATAGCCAATATTAAAATCCCATATTCTGAGGATAATCATTCAGAAACGATGAGATACAAACCCATCATATCATATTTCTCTGAATTTGTCGATAGAAGGGCTTTCTAGAAATGTAACAATATACAAGGTGTTCCATTTGAAAAAATTGTAAAAATTTATGGTTTCCGAAATGTGGCAACACCGTAAAAATTTTTTTATAAACTGAATATTGAGTAATTACATAATAAAGTAAATAAAATTAGAATTCTCTTGGCGCAAGTTGATGCTCAAAAACTTAATTATTAACTTCTCTAGCACGATTTTAATATTGGCTATTTCCTGAAGATAATTCTCAATAACTCCGAAACGGTGGGCGTCAGACCAATCATGTCATATATCATTGAACTTGTCTTTAGAAGGGCTTTCTGAAAATGTAATAATATATAGGGTGTACTATTTAAAAAAAGGAACTTTAGTTCATCGCCCTGTATATAAACAGATTATAAATTTGAATATATTAAAAAATTGAAGATAACTTTGAAAAAAACAATTTCATATAATTTTTTTTCCATGGGACTTGTAGTTTCTGAGATAAGGTATAGGCCCATATTAAACGGGCCACCTTGTACGTAAATTATGTTTTAATGTAAAGTTATTATAGATTCATTTGTTTTATCAGCTTTCCCGCAGTTTGCCCCATTTAACTAAGTGGTTGAATATATTATCCAGACCACTGCATTCCACAATCATAAAGTCTTATTATTGTGCACAATCGTGCCAAATCTCCGACCATAAACGCAATATTACCAAAGAAATTGGCAGAGTCGAGTACCTCACACTCGATTTAGATTAAATGACGCGGAAATCGTATTTAACTGCCTTTGTAATCACCATTCCTTATGAGTTTGGCCATGCTTTTCACATGATTCTTGTATTATGAACACATTCAGTCCTGAAACTCTTGAATACTGGGTGATTAATAACTATTTTTGTAGTTGTAATGAATGTGTCAGGGAAAATTTACATTAAGCATTGAACTTGTGGCGTTATGACCACTTAACTGACGATTTAAAGCAAAATCACGTCACGCAAACACGAACATATAAGGGTCACTGTGAAATTGATAAGCGCCTGTCAGGGGTAGACTGGAAAGTGGAATGTCAAATCAAATGCTAATCCTCATTCTGGGAAATTAGTAATGAAACTTCTTTCCTTTTACTTAAATTTTTAATTTGGTTATAAGGCACTATGATGAAAAACAAATTTAGTTTTAGTTTGTTTAGTTGGTTAGTTTGTTTGTTTAGTTGTGTTTAGTTTGTTAAACATTCAAGTGAATAAGGCGGCAACCTTTTTCTACTGGGTGTCCCAATAGTGCGTTAAAGTCGAATGCAGAGTTTGCCCCGTTTTCAGAAAACTTCCTAGAGGAACTATACAAACTCATTTGCGAGTAAACTCTTGGAAACACTGTGCACTGTGACAGACAGATTATAACAATTTGATTTAAAAACATTGTGTCTCTTACTTTTTCGTGATCCTGCGAATTTATGTTAGAGTAATTAATTTTTTATTCGCTTTTATCGTGTATAGACCACGGGTAGTGTAATGGGCCAAGTATATAGCTCCATACTTGACTGCGTACAATTTATGACCTCTACTTTCCACATTATGTGTCTCAGAAGAGTGCCTTTCCTTTAGAAGGGCATTAAAAGTAGACATCTTTCAGGTGTACTTAATAGAATGTAACAAAAGTAAATATTTTGAAGAGAATTCGGTAATCATGCACTATTACTTTCAAATAAGAATATTTTAAATTTTATCGTATTTATTGTCATAAAATTTTCAAAAATAGAAAAGAAAATGTAGAAACTTCTAAAAAATGTAGAGATTTGGAACAAAGTGCGTAACAAAGTGCGTAACAAAGTGTTTATAGTTTTTGAATCAGTAAGACACATAGGGTTGTGATTTTTAACCAGCGTTGATTCTTGATCATCGTGATTGCTTATAACAAGTGATTTTCTAGAAGGGTTTCATTAGTTTTCTTTTTTGGAACTCGTTATAAAAGAGGCATCCGCGCTTTTCATATTATTTCGGAATATCGCTGCGTTTCAAAAGGCAAGTTTTCCATGAACATATCAAGCTTTAAATTCATATAGCTTGCTAAATTCATTCAAAGAGAAACAACAATCTAGAAAGTGTTCTAAAAAACAGTTCTAATGATATTGTAGGATATAAAATATAAATAGACCAGAAAAAGGTATATACAATGCAAAGACATTAATGGCGGACTGGATTGATTTCTACATTTTTTTTATAAGTAAGCTTGTAGTTTATTATCTCTATATATATATACAGGGTGTCCCACGGTGACGAGACATTAGACATATTTCAGAGACTACTTCGATTTTTATTTTGAAAATTTGGGCAATAGTGTTTTCGGACATGCCCTTCTCAACTAAAATAATGATGTCCACCTAACAACGCTTTCAGTTATACCGGAAGTTGATGTCATCTTCGTTATTTTAAATGGAACACCCTGTATATTATTGTATATTATTGCAATTTTGAACTCTACGTGAAATTTTAAACACATTTCATGTAGTGTTCTAATCTTCAACTGTTTTTGAAGTATTGAGAGGTGAATATCCACATTTTGCAACTTTGACACCTTAAGTTTGTTCCAACATAGAATTCAAGATAGTTCGTAACTTGGTTCCGGATTTAATAAATACGCATGCGTCAATTGGAATCGGTTCAGAATTTGGTACTTTGTTGGAACGCTTTTTGAGAATTCGAATCAACCACGGAATATAAAATTATTAACGATGGATTCGGAAAGATCACAACATAAACCCTTGTCCCTTGTTGATATTGTGTGGCATAAACTTGTACCATACTTGTACGTACATAACCTAAACAATACAGATCCAAGTTTACCCTTTAAATTTAATATTTCCCATATGACTCCGTTCTATTATCTACGTTTAATACAATGAATCATAGCCAAGGCCCTTCAATGAATATAGGTATGACATATTTGGCACACCTTTTATTTACATCAATTAATTAGTAAATTTTTGTAGATGTAGATGAATTTTTAATATTTCAACTAGAATAGTTGTAATTTTAATATTAACTAGATAAATCAAAATCACTTTCTTCAAAATCAGACATTTTTTGAATAACTTTTTCAAAACAATGAGGTTACCAGCAGGGAATATATATAAGGGTTACCAGCAGTCTTTTAGAAGTTAAGTTTTATGAAGTCAAAACGCTTAACGCGCATGGTCAGAATTACAAATTCTCGTAAAATCCCAGAACTATTTGAATCACTCCTAACTGGTTCAAAAATCATGTTGGAACGGTGAATTGGATCCTCAAAAAATCAGTAATGGTTCTGAATTTGTGTTGGAACACGAAAATTAAAATGCGCAGACGCATTACAATTCGGAAACATTCTGAATTTTAGTTGGAACAAACCTCTTGTAGAATCTAAACGGTTTGAGATCAAGCAGGAGGGTTTGCACATTCCTATCTTAACTTTTCATAACCTATCGTTTGATACTAATATCAGATTTATCCAGAAAAAAAAATGTCGATAAAATTTAATCTCTGGGTTAAAGAGAGAAAATGAGAATTTAAGGTTCAGTTTTATTTTTAAAATTCAAAACAGAAAAACAGTAGCACTGAGAACGTTTGCGAGTACGAAACAAATTAAATAATGCTTTAAAAATTACAGCTTTAATTCGTCATAATTGTCTTTTATGTAATCATAATTCGCAATTTTCTAATCATAATTCGGTGCTAAATTCGTGCGATATACGTCAATCGCTAAGGACCTGCCTCAGACAAGTCAAGATGAATATTTTTAGGACCATTTAACGAAATAAATTTTGTTCTGGCAGAAGAAGCTTCAGAATATTCTTGTTCACGGTCGCCGGTTCAGGCTTTATATAGAAGTGCCTTAATTATAAGTGAAATTCGATGTAAAAAGCATTAACAATACATTCCTGTGTAATTACCCTCTTACAATGCTTTCACATTATTTTTAGAAAGATTGTAAGTAGGTACATATTTTCTACAGATGATGTTTTCTTCATTGAGTACCAATATAATGAAAGTCATCACTTGAATCGAAATGCTATATTTAATACGTATATATTATAAAACTTAATTTCAATCATAGTGCTGTGCATTTTTTTATGCAGAATATGCATGTGAAAAGTAAAAGTCTACGGATCACCAAATAAAAACATGTTCAATTTGGAGACAAAGACGGGTGGATAGTAAGTAAAACGTGTATTAAAGAGAGAAAAAGAACGATGCGTGGGTAGGTCGAGGTATCATTGGGCGCATTCAGGGAAACATAGCACTCCAGCGCTTCACGTTCGCTGTATCGACATTTTAAACGCAAGCTGAAAGTGATATAATTTTCAGTAATTCATATTTTGTAATTAATATTAATAATAATTAATATTATCCATAGATATTTTGTGCGTAAACCCATAGACGTAAACCTAACCTAAATTAATTTTATCGCTTGATGGAACTATTCAGCGATCCAGCGGGAAAAATATATGCTTTACCGCTTTAATAAAGCGCTGCAGCGCTTTAATACAGCGCTGCAGCTATTTGAATAAAGCGCTGAAGCGCTGCGTGGAAGACGTGACAAGGGTGACAGAGGTCAGAGGTGTAGCCACAGAGGTGGTCTGTGGGTGTGACTTTCAGCTACGTGCTCCCACTAAATAACGAATTAGAAGTATTTTTCTCGTATTACGTTATTTATCTTTATTTAAATATCATATACTAATATTTTGTGTCTTTGTTTCCAAATTGAACATATTTTTATTTGGCGACCTCTGTATAAGTGTAATTTGTATAATGTCTCTCTTTGCATGACAATGAACTTTACACTTAATTTTTTCACAGAAGGTGTTTTCAGTTTGCTTTGTTTACAGACTGTAATATAACCCATAGGATATCACACCATAAAGAAAAATCATCAAACTATCTCCGCAGTTTCAATCAGCGGAAGTATAGATCTTTTAAATCAAGTGTAAACTACGTGATGAGGGCTCGAAATCGAGCCTCAGTATACATTTTGAAATAATGTCAAAGCTATAATTCATACTGAAACGCCATTTTATATGTTGTAGTGATTTTCAAGTGTACCAAATTAAATTACCGAACATTTGAAGTAGCTATAGCGTTTCATAACCTCAAATATTGTATTATTTTGAATTCAGCATCAAAAAAATATATGGATAGTGCATCACTTTTACATTTCGCATGCTTTAAATTAGAATAGTAGTATACATACGTTTTTATTAAAATAGGAAAAATGCCTTGTAGATTAAGTCGTACCCAGTTCCATAAAAATTTATGGTACACTCGGAGTAGGTAAAGTTTGATACACATATACAATACTTATTTGGAGTAGGATCATTCTTTACAAAACAATTTTGTCGGCAAATGTAGTATTTGATAACAGTGAACATTTTGTAAATCTCTCAAAAATATTTATTCAAAGGAATTGGCTTATAAAACTTCAGCGCTCGAAAAACATTTTCTTGGGATTGTTAAATCCGTTATTTTTGCGTATAACATGTGCAATTTTAAATAACATAATAAGGCTGGAATCATTTTCTGTGACCTTTATATTTTCTGTGAATCTAAACCGGAACGCATTTCCGTCAAGAATAAATTTTCTCTCCCTCGCCTCGTGGCTTAAATAGAATTAAACAAAAGTGCAAGACGCAGTTTGCGATTCACATCGCATGAGCAGGACCGCTAGAACTTGCCCATAAGAAGAGGCAATAAAGCTAAAATTACTGGCATTTTCGGTCAATGCTCCAGCCCTTGCTGCAGAGACGCCTTTTAGCACTCTCTTGGCAGAGATTGACTTCGCCAGTTCCTTTTGTAATGTTTAGAAAACGTCTTATTTCCTGAAGCCAATGCCAAATGAACTTTAAGTTTTCATCATATTTTTGTACAGTGATAAATATTTTTAGAAGTATTCGTAGTAAGTGTAAACACTTGTAGCAGATTATGTTCGATTGGCAGTCCTGTTAAATACAATTTTTCATTTGGTGTGTGTTCCAAATAGCTTTGTCTGGTTTTACAAAAATAATTAACGGCGCTGCTTCGGCGCCAGTAACTAATCCATTTCATCTAACATACCGACAATACGAAAATATTATTAGTAAGAAACTATGTTATGATTTTTACTTAAATTGTATAACAGAAATATAATTTCTATATAGCAAATAATTACGAATAGTAAGAACATCATTAGATCCTCCATCTGCAAACGCCTTATTTAAATAAGGACTAAAACAAATCAAGTCAAAACAGCTATTCTCCTGGCTATATGCCCCGCCGAGCGCTGAATTACAAAGCAAAATTTGCCGTATTTTGCTAACACAATTAGAATAACATAGCCAGCTGTTTTGGCTTGATTTGTTTTAGTCCTTATTTAAATAATGCGTTTGCAGATGGAGGATCTAATGATGTCCTTACTATTCGTAGTTATTTGCTATGTACATGCCATTTGTCAAGTAGTAGAACTAGTTTCTACACCCCGGTATTGTATTTAATTTCTTATATATTATCTCTATCTACCTTTTATATAAACTATTTACCGAACCACAAAGTCTGAAATTTGTTTCATGTTTCGTTAAAATTGCAAATCGCCAACAACAAGTTTGCATTTACAACTATTTTATTAGGTAAAGTTTACCTAATAAAATAGTTGTAAATGCAAACTTGTTGTTGGCGATTTGAAATTTTAACGAAATTGTTTACCTTGTAAACAATTAATAAAAGGAGTAAATAGCAGGACCTCTAGTTACACCTTTGAAGGCTGGTATCAGCATATAGTAATCAGAAGTATTACTTTTGTAATTTGCCGTACAGTTACGTGCAGAAATATATGTTTAGAATACATTTAATGTATTAGGTACTAGAGATATAGTATGTAATAACTTGCTTAGACAATAATTAGTTTGTCTGTGTAATAATATACTGGACATAAGTTTTGTCCAAAAACTGGAAAATGTTTTCAATATTAATTTTCCTTTCCAAAAAGTTTTAGAGTTGCAAAAGAAGGGGCACCTACAAAAAATAAAATATATACTACAAATGTTCTTTCTGTACGTTATTTATCACTGACGTAGTTTTCCACATAACACCAAAACACTATACTGCACTCGACGCGGATCATCTGGAGATGATTAAAACTAAATCTATGCGCTAACATCGTATCCTATTTATACCTAAACTGTTTTAAAATTCTCGACTTTTCAAAATGAAAGAGAAAACCCAAAATTAATTTCTAATCCATACGATCCTCGTTTCACCCATGGTTTTCGTAAGGTTTTTAAAGATATAGGTATGTCAGTGGTTTATTCATCGAGAAATAAACTACAACAACTATTAGGCAATCCAAAAGACAAAATAGAAACTATGGAAAAGTCGGGGATTTACGAAATTAGCTGTAAAGAATGTAATCAAAAGTATGTTGGACAAACTAGAAGGTGAATTCAAACTAGATTCAAGGAACAAATGACTCATCTCAAATAGGGTCGAACAGAAGTCTAGTTTCGCCCAACATGCGGTTGAGAACAACCATAAAATAGATAGTAGCAATTTGAGACTACTTAGGAATGTGACAAATTCCAGGCAGCTGGATGCTTTTGAGAGTTTGGAAATTGATAAATGTAAAAATAGTATGAATGGTGACAGAGGGCCAATCCCACATAGCCCGCTTTATTTATTAGTAAGTTACGGTTCACTGATCCGTCGCGGCGGTTCACTGGGCAGTCGCGATGGTTCACTGAGCAGTCGCACAGTTCACTGAACCGTAGAAATAGTTTAGGTATAAATAAAATACAATGTTACCGTACATTTAGTTTTAATCATCTCAAGATGATGCCAACTTGGTTGGCGAAACACGCGTCAAGTGCAGTATAGTGTTATGTGGAAAACTACGTCAGTGTTATCTTCACACCAATGGTTCCAACCCCTTTCAAGATCACGTTATTTATGTTATGTCTAATAATATAAAAACATTTTTAACTATTGAGCATCAGGTACGCGATCTACCTAATATCATAAATAACTCGCGTTTTTTATCGTAGGCTAGTAATAGAAGACATAAATAACTATATAACACCCATATTTCGATACATATGTTTCATTCCAATGGGAACAGAAAGTCTGGAGGTGTTTATAGCATTAGTTAAGTGCTTATATAAATACCTATATGAGTAATATTCAGTATCTGACTGCAGTCGGTAGTCATCATGGAGTCCTTATTGATAATAAAATAACCCTATTGACAGTTACTACCCACTGGCTAATTAGTTCAGTCCAAGTTCTACAAAATTAACGAACAATAACAAATGATTACTTAATTCCATTTTTATTTATTTTGGACCCGTACGTTTGTTGAAAAAGTCTCACTTGCTACCACTAAAAAATAAAACATAAAATTGTAAACTGTGACAGATATAGGGGTATGTTTGAACTTATCTCGAGTACCTTTTCTTTAAGGAAAATACCTAGATTAGATTTATGTAGGAGTCGGCCCCCTGGCCTGGTCCACCGAGGAAAATACCTAACAAACCACCTTAAAATCACCTTATTCAAAAGTTGGATATGCTTTTCATTGATCATCTCCCACGAATAGAAGAAATATGTTACCAAAAGAGCGTTCGGAGGTAACTAATAGTAAAAATACCTTTTATTTCATATTTTTATATTTTCATATCCTCTATTAACCATTAATGTAATCCAATAAATGCTGTGTCATCAAAGATACTTATACAAACATAGGTATATTTTCGTTAAGTTTGCATATTGATTTTTGCAATCAGGCGATTGTGACGCTATTTTAAACTTCACATAATCATAAAAAACGTATGTGCGTTAACTTTAATATGACTTTGCTTATAGTAGTGTTTAAATGCGACTTTATACGTGTGGGTCATACATATTTTATATAAATAGCAATTAATCAACGCTGTAACTTTTATTGGAAATCGTAAAATAGCTATTAACACACATTTTTATTGCAGGTCATGTACTCCAGTCTACACGAGATGGCGATAAGAGAAGTAACGCTACTCTTATAGTTGCAACGCGTCCGCTGCAAAAAATGACATAGATCGCGAGTTTAATTTTGGGAAATAGATATTTCCCCTGCCTACCGCGCCTCCTGCAGCTATCACAATGGCCAGTTCTTCCGTAGTTCTCGCGTTCCTAGTGTTCGGGATAGTGAACATAAACTGTGATGTGTACATCCAACGAAACAGACAACGAAAACCGCCTGTGTTTTCCCCAATTACTTCCTCGCGAAGCAACCACAAGCCCAACATCGTGCTGATACTTACAGATGACCAAGATGTGGAGCTGGGCTCGCTGAATTTTATGCCCAAGACGCTGAAGAGTATCAGAGACCAAGGGGCCGAATTCAGGCACGCGTACGTCACGACTCCGATGTGCTGCCCTTCCAGGTCGTCTCTGTTAACGGGAATGTACGTTCATAACCACCAAGTATACACCAACAACGATAACTGCTCCAGCACCCAGTGGCAGGCGACTCATGAGACCAGGTCCTTCGCTACATATTTGTCTAATGCCGGATACAGGACTGGTAAGTTCAGCATAATATGTTAAAACAATACTTGTTTGGCGAAGTAGAACACCTAGAAATTTGAGCAAGTTGATATGTGCTTCCTTGTACCAATAAAAGGACAATGTTCGATATATTTTTTTACAGGAACTTTATTTAAGTACTTTCTAAATATTCTATGCAGTAGTTGTAACAGTTGCATCCCAATCTCCAAGAAAGCTGATTTCTTAACAAATTCGTTCTAATAGATTGGCAATACTGCACGATTAATATGTTATAATAAAATCAAGATAAACAGTCATATTATGAAATATATGAAAAGGCAAATGTCATGAACAGTTAAAAAACGAACAAAAATCTTCTGCCAAATATAAACCATGTTCCATTTGAAATGATCAAGAAAAGCTCTTTTAATCGATGCGAAAAAGGAAAAACATATTGGATAATTTAAAAATTATCAGTCTAGTTTGTCTAATTTTTAGGTGTTAACAAGAGTTATTATTAAATTTGACTGTCGCTTTCAATTTACTGTCTTTTCTAAATATTAATATCATATCGTAACTGTTTTGATCTTGAAATACCATTAGATTCTGGGTTGAGAAGATCATAATGTTTGTTTAGATAACTCACTAAACGCTTCAGATAAAGATTTCGCTAGTATTTTCGAGGTCATACAATGAGAATGTGACTAAAAATAAGTATAACATCGCCTAGAATGGATTTCTGATAAGTTTACCTATTGATTCATCTTTGGTATCTCATGAATCAGCTATATACAGGGTGATTCACTATATTTTGTTTACAGAATTATAAAAAAATGTGAAATATAAAAGTTACACGATTTTCTATGAGGTTTTCGAAGAAAAGCAAATGAAGTCCAACACAATGGCCGCCGATGTTAACTTTGTTAATTTAAATCCCCGTGTATATTTTTTGCATATTTGGATAGAACGTTGTGTAATGAATACAGTAATATAGATGTTGATGGGTATGTCTTTAATAATAACGGAGATATGACCAAAAAAATGCGCCATAAGAGGGATGTGTTGGAGAAAGACTGTGCCTAGCAACGATATTCTCTTTCTAGCCCATCGCTCTCATGGTGAGGTTATGTGCCGTTGTAATTCAATGATGGGCGGTGCATATTGCACACAAGTAGTTGTTTTCGACATATCTTAAAAGTAATAAAATTATTCCTTTGCAAGACTTTGGCATACCTAGGATAATAGGTAATGAGGAAATACAAAACTTTATTGAACCATAATATTTGATAATTTCATTAATAGTTTAGTTAACTTTTTGGCTTAATTGCTATATGAGGAAAGATATAAATAGATAAGAACGTTTTTCAATAAACTCGATTTCTTATTAACAATTATTATTAATCCTCGTCAGTTAAATTACTTTATTATTGTTCATATATTTCCTAGACATCCTATTCAAAATCTGAAAATATCCACCTCTATGGGCAGTAGCTTATAAATAACTTGGGAACTTTGCATTCAGATTGGGAATAAATTGAAGTGCAGTGAAGCGCCGGCTTTAGTCGAGAGCGTTTTAAAGCCGTTTAAATAATTTACCATTTATAAATTGTACATACCTAATATATTTATATACCCAAATGGATTTTATTTTAAATTCATAGAGCGCTTGGATAAGTTATCGCGATCTCGGTGAGCTATATATTGTGATTTCAGATTTTCCTGGAACGTGTATCATATATATTTAGACACAAATGGGAATGCATTATAATTTAGTTCTTTTTATGTTCCTATTGGGGTTTATTAACTGTATACGTAGGTGGCAGTGGTATTTACATGATTTTATGATTATTTTATCGGTAATTGAGATGAAATATATATTTAACCTTAGCTTTTGTTGAAGATAAACGCTTATGAATGCAATTATCGAGTTATAGCAGTTTAAGATGCAATTACACGGGAAATTTTTTAAACAATAATTGCTCGGCAATAGTTGACGGAGGAAGTGGAGCAATTAGTGGACCAATCTGGAGCAATATCTTAAAATTGCGGCGATTGTTTTGGCAATATTGCTGCTAATTGTTCCATATATTCCGTATTGCTTAATGTTGCCGACATGAATTGCCAAATATCCAAAAAGTATGGTAAATTTTAGTCATTTTTTTTCCATCTCGTTTATACATAAACATGTCTCGCGGGTTTCAACCGACCGGTATGGTGGCGGGGGATTTTGTTTGAATCACCCGTTGCCAGAAATCGAAGGGTTAAAATAAGTTTTGTAGGTGCAGAAATAGGTTCCCTCATATTGGTCTCCTGGTTGGTAATGAAGGGACCAACGTTATTTAAAAGTAATTCAAAATCACTTTGGGACATTCCATAATATATCGTCCAATTCATTACATAATGAAGATGGCTTTCGTCCTGCGAGATACATTCGCATCCAAATCCGTCTATTTCTTTTTCTTTTTTCGTTTTAAACTCATGATAATATATTGTCCAGGACTGAGCAATTTTAATTGCCCGTGTAAGTGTACTTTTAATAGATATTGCTTTTGGTACAATAATGACATTAGATTTATTCATACAGGGAGTGTCCTACCGGGACCTCCATCTATAAGGTATGGGAAGGGAAAACTATAATTAGAAAAATCTGAAATTTGGTAGCATACCAACGTCGATGGGGAACCAATCGACTAAAATATTTTCAAAATAGTGGCACTTTCGGTTATACTAGAAGTAGATGTCAACTTGCTTATGGTAAATAGGACACTCTATATATTTTTAGATTCTATGTGAAATTCTAAACACATTTTATGTATAATGTCCTATCTAAGTCTATCTGTTTGTGACATATTTAAAATATAATTTAAAAAATGACGTTTTATGTCCGAAAAATAATACCAATTTTCACTGTAGGTGTGACTTTATTATTTAATTTGGGTTGGTTTCTATAGCAGAAAGGAACCTACTTTAACAGACTTCGTATAATATTTTGTCAATTATTAACACAAGGAGCTCAAAAAAGAAGAAAACCTTTTCCAAAACTAATTATTGGCGATATAAAAAGCAAAAGTGTCATTGGTTCATTAAAAAAGAAGTAAACAAATAAAAAAATAATAAAAAATGGTACCTAAATAAACATAAATGACACAGATTTTGTCATCAACAAAATATTCATTCATTCAAACCTACTGGCTGTACTTTTTCTAGTATGTATATGTAATATCGTCTAATAATTTAAATACTAAATAAATTTTCAGTCAATATACAGATTAATCTTATGATTACTTGTCTTTTATTGAGTTTACTGTAGCTATCATAGCAGTTAGTTTCTTAACCTTACGCAAATTAGATCAGACCATAAAACCGCAATCTATTAACCTGATTTAGACCGCAAATATAATTTTATTAATATATCTAAAAATAACTATTCCTACCAACAGCAGCGTAATTATACAGAAAATAAAAAAGGAAATTAATAAGAAACTAATCTAATTCAAGTGGTAATTGGGTGTCTTGCCTTTTAGAGCTCTTCGTAGGTATATCAGAACGACAATAGAAATCGTGGAAATAGATCAAAGGAAGAGTGGGCTGTAAAATTAAGCTATTGATTAGGTTTTATTAGATTATAAAAGAACGAGGTAGAAGAATGCGGTCCCCATTTGACATCTTGAGCGTGGTCCAATTTAGGCTACAACATCCTCTTTGATATGTTTTATTGTAATTGACGGCTGGCCTTGCGTCTGTTACATTCGGCAGTTATAAGCAAAATCGAGTTTTAAAAATAGATGCCCGACAGAGTTCGGTGCCTAATAATAAAACAATTATTGTACTATGGAGTTGTCTTGGTTATTTGTTTACGACGAAAATAGCAAATCAAAATATGTAGATAGATGTATTTTTAATATTTCCAATGTTTTCGAAAAGTCTAATACAGATATGAGGTCTTGTCGCAGATATGAGGTGTTGAGGTCGGGATATGAAATCTTTCAACCGCGGAACAACTTCTTCACCAAAGTTGTCCACTTCCTCAAAAATATTTATTATTGTGTCCTACTCGTCGTCATCACTATCTTCAAATATAATTTGATGCCCCTGAGCGACAGCAAATACCGCAGGAAATATTAATGTATCTCCCATACCTATCAAAAAGTACAATAATATGCGAATCAGGGGATTCTTCTGAATAATTTTTAGAAAAAAATGATGAAACTGGAACTACAAATACACGTCATGTACTGGAACCATACTGGAACAGCTGACAGGTAAATGACAAAACCATAGAGACAAAACAAAGATCCGGATCGTTCGTTTATTGCAGATTAATCGGTCTGCTCTGTGGCCACGTGGCAAAAATCTGCTCGGATCTGGGATCATATTACCAAACTCGACTGAGGGTATTGTCTCACCGGAACCTAGACTTTATCTATCCTACCTTACCCGCACCGCGAGTTGCCTATACTCTTCTCTGATGTGTATCTGGTTAGTATATTACACTTCCGCCATACAGTAGTAGTAGTATGGGGCGGCCAAGACCTGGTAAGTAGGCCATAAGTGGGCCCTTTTTGCCTACCCCTGTCGTCCCCTCCTAACTCCATCACCTCTTCCCTCGTCGAACCTTCCCGACCTTCTAATTACAGCTCCCCGGCCCCCCAGACGTCGTGTCTCAGACTGCCGAAAGCCGCGCATTCTGTCAAGAAGTGAGACAGCCCTCCCCGCATTTTGGGCAGATAGGGTCTCCCTCACCACCTATCAATGATAGATGTCTTCTAAGCCGCAATGACCCATTAAAACTCCCACCAACTGGTTTAGAGCCATCCGGCTACGACTTAACAGCCAGGTCGTCTTGGTCTTGCTTGGCTCCACTATATAATTGCGAGCTTGTCTACAGCTCCCACTCCCTCTGCAGTGTTTACTTAGTGTCTCATGAGCCAATCATTAAGATCCATGTTGACCTGCCTTCGTGTAATAATGTCTAAAATCAGTTCTGGTCCTTGGCTGGGTCCCTGAGATCCGAGTCGGGCCAGCTCATCAGCCCTTTCGTTCCCTGGGTGTCCGCTATGACCTGGTACCCATACCAATTTTACCTCTTTTCCTCTGGCCAGCTCCTCCAGGGTATCTCCGGACTCTTAGACAAGAGCGGATCTTGCCCTTAGAGATGCTAAAGCCTTTAAGGCCGCCTGACTGTCGGAGCAGAAATAAATATTTTGCTCCATACAGTTCCTTACTTCTTCCTTGTTTGCTACCATTAGGATAACAAAGACTTCAGCCTGAAAAACTATGGCATTCGAACCCAGTGCAAAGCTTTGCTGCACGCCCCTGTCCTCCACATACACCTCCGCCATACCAAATCGCCTCTAATATTGCGAAACTACAATGTGGCAGTATGGTCAATGAGATTTCAGACTTCAGGCTTTGATCAGAATCTCCAAATTACATCCCAAAAATAAATCGTAAAAAAGATATTTTCTATTTATTTAATATTTTGATATCATTCCGCCTTCTAAGTGAAATTAGCAAGATTGTCACTCGGTAGTTCTGTCTAAAAAATGCTGCAATGAATGTGTATTGGAATATAAAAAAGGCAGTGCCTTGCGATAAAGAATCCAATTAGCTTTCCTAGTGTGTACACAACAGGGGATGTTGTGTATGATATATCACCTCTAAGCGTTGCGAGCGCACTAGACGCCAGTTTAAATTTAAACACACTTTTATCTGAATGCGTTACAGTTTGTTGCACTTGACTTTTGTCCGTCTACCTCACCGCAGAGAACACAGTTTAACCAACATTATTTTCGTTATGCGAACAACTACTCAACTAGAATATGAAATATGTTCATTCAATTCAACTTTCTGAGTCTTCTGACAGTTCATTGAGTATGCCCGATGATATGAATGAAGCAGTACACTAGAAATGTGTTCATTTTAACCAATAGAAAATAATTGTATTGACATATTTCACATCCTATTTCTCGAATATATTGTAAAAATAAAGTACGCACCAACTCGAAACATGTACTAGTTCTAGTAATTTATATTTTGTTTTCTTGGCATTGTAATATTAATTTCCTAGATTTTGTGAATCACGATAATTTTATTCTTAACTGTAGATCATTTGAAATTCTGCAAATCGACAAGTTTGCATTAAAGTATAATTAACTAACATAATATATTAAATAATATGATTATTAGTAACTAATTATGTATAAGGCCTTTTTCGTTACGTGCGAAAAATGTAAGATTTTATATTCTTTATGATCCTGTCGCCAATTACTAATTGTATTGAGTGTTATTTTCTTATAATTTTATCTGTGCTTCAGTTTTTTTATATGCGTTTGATAGAATTATATATCTATTTTTTGAATATTAAGAGACATAATTTGTACATATTTATTACTTGTATTTGTACTATTGTTTAATATCAGAATTTTAAATATTTATAACATCAAATACGTACATAAATCATACAAGAGGCACTAGTTAGTGTAACTATAAACTCGTTAATCACAGGACGTATAATATCTAAAAAAGAGAAAGAATGCCCGCTTCATATACCTGTTAAGAGTATTCAAAATTCTACACTATATAATCATAATCTAGCTGTAACAAAAAGTTGCAAAAATACAAGGAAACTTTTTTCTCGGTGTACCGGTATAATACTTATAATTATCTTGTTCATTAATGTGCTTTCATAATCCTGCTCCTTAAGGGGACTTGAACATTAATATGAATGCACGGAACTAATCTTCTTAGCATAATAAATGTTATTATTAGTAACTACTTACTGCTGCATACGGCCTTTTTTGTGATGTGTGATAATTGCAGGAATTTACATTCGTTACTATCCTGTTGCCAATTATACAAATAAAATACAGAGCATTAAAATGCTCACAATATTTTATGGCAATTAAGAGAAGCTTGAAAAATGTATATAGTCGCTAAGGTGATTAGGATAATTAAAATTAATTTTTAGCGTAATATACGCCATTATTAGCGTAATAAAATTGCTAGCTGTCATCATTCATACCACACAATTATAAGAAATGTGAAACATGTTTTACTTAAGAATTGTGACCTGTGAAAGAATTTTTAGACTTTTCTAAGACACCCACCCACTTTCTTTATTCAGTTTCCAATGTAAATTGCTAAACATAAACATGGAAATTAATATTTATACAGGGTGAGTAAAAATATATCCGGCCAGTTAAATTAATATTTTAGCTGTAAAAAATGCATCACCATTAATTACTAATAATACTAATAAGTATATTGGGTGTATGTATATAGTGGGTGCCCCATTTAAATCGCCCATTATCATGAGTAATTTTGTTACTTTTGTTAAAGATATCGTGTGGGATATCAATTTATTCATACAATTAGGAATCTCTACATATGCAAAATCAAATATGGTTGGTAATCAAAGGTATATGGTGACATTTTTAAAAACTTGCTTGAAATAAAAAAAGAAGGGGTCAACCTTCATTTATGCTCCAAAAATTGCTCCCTCCCGAATCAAAGATTGAACTGTTTCGAAAAATGTTTATATCTCGTTTTGTTCTCGAGATATTAAGAGTGTTTCGTTTTAAATAGGACACCCTGTATATACTATGACATACTTGGTCTCGTGATGCTACTTTCAGTGACAAAATATGTGGAAATAATCGAGACGTATTGTTATTTTTACATTTAAACCCATATTATCATCGAAATTGTTAATAGTTCAACTTTGTATTCTGCCTCTAAGTTCCACTTTGTGGCAAATTAAATGAGAACAAAACTAAGAACACAAGATCCAGATCGAGACGATAGTCAGTTGTGTGAGCTGAATACTCGCAGTTAATTTCAGGCAACAAGAATATAAATGATATACAAAAGCCATAAACATGACGTACATCATCAGAGGCTCACAATGCATCTTATGTAATACTAAAATGCCACTCGTGACGCAACATTACCTGCACGTGATTAAGTACAGGTATGAATAAATCTTCCCGTCGGTTTTTCATACCGCAATTACTTCATTTATTTTGATTGAATGAAATCCCGCTTGATGTTATTCGTTAATGTGACAGATTCCATTGAAGAATTACTTGCAGGAGTTCGGATAATTACTGTTATTAGAAGATTGTTCTTAGAATGGGCACTGGAAATTATTTTATCTGGGAAAAAATAGTGTCGTAATTTAGTGTTGACCATGAAGCCTCAATAACCAGAAGAGTTATATAAGTGGATCAAGTGGAAGAAATGTTATTATTATAACGGCCATCTTAGATCTACTTTTAAGTTCTCATAAGAATCGTAACATTGCGATGATCAAAATACTGAATTTGTCTTTTATTCGGAGTTTGCCCTAAACGATCCCTCAAACCTCAAGAGGTAAAACTTTTTTTTTGCGAGTAAGCTAGATAAGTCAAAGGGGAACACATTTCAAGAATATTTTCGTATATTTATAGGGTGTTTAATAAAAGTGTAACCAATAAAAGTAAAATTGTTATGAATAGAACACCTGGTATATTAATATATTAGGTATTACCGAGCCGGTGGCTCAGGGCTTACTGTATCGATCGCTCAACCCAGAGGTCGTGGGTTCTAATTTCCATTCCACCAAACAATTTTTTATTAAATTGTTTACTCGTAGATCAAGGCTTGTTCGCAGTGATGGGTTGGCAACCATCCTGGCGATGGCCTAGGATGGGAAGAATGCCAACTTGGTGGTAATGTGAGAGATTAAAATCAGCAGTTGATGTTTGATTGTCCCCCTAACTAATGAGGTTTTCCAGATTTCCTTCATTCCAGCACTGAATACTGAATAGTGGTTAGGGCCTACCAAGGTAAGTCGTTCCTGAGGTGCAAATGGGGCCATAATATGTCGCCCCCTCTCCCACACAAGTCGATGTCATAGACTTTCGGGCTAATCCTTGTGATTAGAATGAGGGGTAGAGATATTATTATCATTATTATTTCATTTTTTGCTAGGGAGATTTCTTACGAATACATTTATATATGTGGATGTGGCTAACAGTACTATCTCAAAATATATCGCAGATATAATCAACAACTTTACGTAGGAGTATAAAGGTTTTTGTGGCTTAGCTACAAATATGTATTTTGGTCATTCCTCTATTCTGTGGTATCCAACTCATTGATTTTATGGCACACTATTTTGAGCATATCCCTATATTAAGGTATTTATAAGAAAAAGGCACATCTAAAAATTAAATAATATATATATATATATATATATATATATATATATATATATATATATATATATATATATATATATATATATCAATGATGGAGAAGTTAGTGTCTTTTCAAAACGCCGGTTCCCGCAACCGAATCCTATATTCAAATGTATGTGTATCAGTAATGCTATTTTCTATAGGTTGTAATTTCGTAAGTTACTAAAAAACCTATTATAGAATCTGGAAGTCCCCAATTGTGAGTCTATCATTGTCACTCTTTAATTATAAACAAATATGCGTGCATAAGTAAAATTAAAACATTTTAAAGTAATGTGGAACAATATTTTTATATCTTAGACTAGAACAAAGTTGATTTATTGCTGAAACAATTTGTAAGCTATACAGGTTGTTACAAATTTGCTTCTCAGCATTGGGATCTCGGAAACTGTAAGAGATACTAGAAAGGTTAAATGGGGGCAAAATTATGTAATTAAGGGACCAATGTAATGCCCCAAAAAATCTAGGCTAACTTGATTACCTTTTGAAATATTTGGAAGACACCGGTTTTATTCAAGCAGATATTGAAAAATAAAGAGCCCTTCCTCGAAGAAACTTTCTGCCCTCTATTGGCTAGAATATTTAGATGTTAAATGTGACGTTTAGTTTTTCCAGAACCATCAACAACTTCACTTTTTGCACACTTTGCACTTAGGATATTATAAGTGAAAATATTTTTATCCAGACCCCACTACACGTACCATAAAAATTAGTTAATTTAGCAGATGCAGATTCAGCAGAGCAGTAAAGTAAAATTTCCTTTGCAATAAACAAAGTCTTGGTTTTACACGATCCTTAGACCTTGAGAGAAAAATTGAGGAAAATCTAAAAAGTAGGCAGAATAATTATTACTTTGAAAAGTCAATAAATTCATCTTTCTGCGCCTTCTTTGGCATCGATTGCCAAATAATATATATTTTTAACATATTTTATAAAATTATTTTTATTTTACTAGCTAAGAACTTTGCCTATATAAGTTTCCAAAAAAGTTGTTCACTTCACTTCATTGGTTCGATTATAGAACTGAAAATTTGAATTTCAGAGGAAATCATGATATTGGTTTTTGCTTCTTTCTCAAATTTTGGTAAAGTAATCTATAAGCATACTCTTAAATTAAAATTACAAAATGTATATCTACTACCGGGATATCAAAAATTATCTTGGTCAAGGGTGGTTGTGGAATGTAAAACGTGTGTCTTAGTTTAAATTTGAAATAATTATGTCACTGTCACACTGATATCATCAATAACCTACAAATTTCATACCTATTTATTTCAGTTGTAAAACAATAATGAACTACAAATTATGAAATAACGGTTTTAGTAACAAGAAAAACTAAATTACAGTAATTGTTGGAAATGTCCCCCGTTTTGTTCAATCCACAAGTTGAAGCACCTTCTCATGCTGAGAAAAGCGTTTTGCATCATTTCTGGCGTTATGGTTGCACATTGCTGAACAATTCTTTGTGGCAGTTCTTGCAAATTATTTACCGGAGTTGCGAAAATCTTGTTTTTTAAGTAAGGCAATATAAAATAGTCCATAATTGTCAAACAAGGTGATCTCGGAGGAAACTCAACTTCTGTATGCAAACTTATCAGCCGGTCATCAAAAAACTCGCGGAGGAAAGCAATATTTTCTCGTGTGGTATGTGCTGTTGCACCATCATGCTGGAAATAACCGTACCGAAGTTCATCATCGTTTAACTGTTGCACAAATTCAGCCAAAAAGTTGTGTCTGTACCTTTCTGCGTTGACGGTGAAATCGAAAAAAATTGGCCCAATTATTCTTCTGCGAGAAACTGCCATCCTAGCACCAATTTTTTGAGCATGTAGTGGCGATTCAGTAAAAACATGAGGGTTATCATTGCTCCACATTCGCATATTTTGAGAATTGATGTAACCCGAAAGGTGGAACCACGCTTCTTCAGAAAAAAAAGTTAAGTCCAGAAGATCGTCATTCATTAAATTATTGACAAACCAATGGCAGTAAGCAAGGCGTCTGGGGTGGTCTGCGGGCAGAAGACCTTGATGTGCTTGCATCTTATATGGATGCATGTTCAAGTCTTTCTTTAAAATCTTATGACATGTTCCATAAGAAAGTCAAATTTCCTGAGAAAGACGTTTCAAAGGTTTTGCAGGCTCCTCTTCTATAGGTTGACGAACGTCATTGACAACTTCTTCTGTACGAACTCTTGGTCTACCAGCACCTTTTTTATGAGTCACACAACCAGTTTCGCGAAACACTTCAACACAATTTGTAAGGCACGCTAAAAATTGTCCGGTAATATTGCCACGTTTGGGAAGTGCTCTCGAAAATTGTCCAAACACAAACGTTGACTGTATTGCCAATTTCCATTAACTAGCGCACCCGTTCGAAAATAGGCTTCAATCATGAAAATTTTGTGCTGTGTGGTAAGAGGCATGATTCAAAAACTGGATTAGAGAATTTCAGCACAATGACTTGACAGATTCTGACACAACAAAACATATTCAAAAATTTAAAGTAAGACACACGTTTTACATTCCACAACCACCCTTGACCAAGATAATTTTTGATATCCCGGTATTATTGAATTAGAAAAAATACGAGAAATTTAACTGAATAAACAAGCACCTCATTAAAGAAGAAAAGTATCCTATCCCTCTTACCTCGTATTTAAGTAGCTGCAATTTAAATACGTTTATGTCGAGTCATGCATCTTAAAGTGGGATCATTCCACGTTTATTTATTTTGGCAACAAAGTAAACCTTTGTACGTTATTTTAAAAATACGGCTTTAATTAAGCAATGCTGAACTGTGCAGTATTTACTTTTGACTAGAACTCAGAGATACTTTGACTCTAGCCTCGCCAGAGTTAATTTGGTGTACCACGTAAAAAAATAATAAAAAGAGTCGTAAACTGTATCTATGTACGTACGGAATTACTGTTTTATATTTTTTAGTTTGTGAGCAAAAATAAAATGCGAATAATTAAGGGCACGTCTTTTCGTTGCCGTGACTCTATTTCAAATTTAGTGTAAGCAAACTTTCAAGAAATGGGCATTCAAAAAATAACATTATGCACCTTAAAATGCATAAAATGTAAAGGGCTCGATCACACCACACAGCCTTAACAGCGCAGCCTAACATAATATTCGGATTGATGCTAAAAAATAGCATAGACAAAAAATCAAAAATACAAAAATCAACATTACTTATTAAACCTGAAAATCAGTTTACATGTTACTGTTTAATATATTTTCCGAATTTGGAATACAGTACTTTGTATACATGTATACAGTACATATGTATGTGAAATTTGTTTTGGGTGAAATTTTTTATCAATGGGTGGTATGAATAAAAACGAAGTACCTGATACTACTGGTATTAGTATATTCTACGTAGTATTTACTTCAAATCGAAGTAGATACTAAATTTCGAAGTACTTCCTTCTATTTTTCCGAAAATGTTAAAAATAAATACCCTTCTCCTAAACATTATAGTAGCACGTACTACGACTTAAAGTATCTACTTTTTACTGGTAGATACTTCGATTTTAACAACAACTAAAGTATTTGCTCCGTTATTAGCGAAGTTGATATCATAGCAGCTTCACCATGCGTGCTACAAAGTGATTATTTTAAAAAATCGCTCAAATACATAGAAATAAAATTTATACTGCACGAAGACACCACGACGATGATACCCTATACCGTCAAATATTTAGGTAAACAATTAAGTACCATCAATTTAGAATGTTTCATGTTCATATTTTATATTTTACATCTAGGGAAAACGTTACTTTCTCATTACTCGTTACTCTTCTACCACACTTCCTTCATCCGAAGATATATCTTAAAGGACTGTTGATGTTATAAATCCATACAAAACTGAAACCGTTTTCCAAAAAATTTTAAACATGGAAGTAAGTACTGCACATTTCAAAGAATGCACTACACTTGTTAAGTAGATACTTCATAATATGGAGTATATACTTTTTGGTGAAGCATGTTCTATGTCAAGCAAAGTAGATACTACCGGAAATTATTAAATCCTTCGTTTTGAAGTAAATACTACGTAGAATATACTAATACTTGTAGTAGTAGCAGGTACTTCGTTTTTGTTCATACCACTCATTGGTTTAAAATTTGTTTTTAGAATTTGGGAATAAATGTATAAATGATAAATGGTACCTATAGTTTGATAATTTGACTAAAACATGCATTATTAATCCACTGATACTAATGCCAGACACGGAATTGTCTCTTGTTTATTAGTACAACGAATAAATTCCTTTCCCAATTACTATTATATACATTCTAGTAACGTTCCGTGCACATGACCTTAACTGAACTGTATACAGAAAATTTCTAAATTGCTTGGTAAATATCATTGTCGTGCTTTTGATGTAAACTGCTTAGGGAGCAATTTACTGTATTGGGTCTCGTCCAAACGCTTCTCCTAATTTACTAGCTGTAAGCTTACTTAAGGATATGCAAGAAAACTAAAAGTCCTGAAATAACACACGACTGAGCATTACAATGTGCATAACGGTATAACTAATGAGTAGGGAATTATTTATCATTGATTCTAACTCTGCCGTTGAAAACTGGATGCCATTTGGTTGGTTAGTAAGAGGAATTAAAGTCTTTGCTTCCATCTCGATTCGGTAGCAATTTAAGCTTATAACTGTTTTCATTACTTTTCAGATATTTAATTATGCACCGACATTTGTAAATACCTCTATAATTTAAAGAAAGATGCTCCGGTGGAATGATGATCCATTTTTGCCAAAATGACTATGAATCTTTCGTCAAATCGAATGAATCTAATAAATCTTTAAAACCTGGGAAGTTATTGATTTGTAAAATATTTTAAAGCATTTTTTTGCTTAAAAGAACAGCCTTCTTGACCATATTTTTATGGGCTGATAATATGCATGACATCAATTGAGGTAGTATGGTGAGTAGTTGGTCGTAGTTATCTTACATACCGAGCCTCAAAGAAAAATTGTTCAATTTGGAGACAAGGACGAGTGTATGTATTAATCGGGAGGTGTATATTAAACACAGAAAATGAAGGGTGCATGGATGGGAGCCGAGATATCAATATCTCTGGTAGGGGAACTAGCGAACGGCGGTGGAGTGACAGAGTATTATGTTATTCATCTTTATTAAACTATCATATACCTACTAATACAGCCTTTGTTTCCAAATTTAAGATTTTTTTTGAGGCTCTGTGCATACAGATATATTCCGTTCGTCGTATATAAATCCACCTGTCAAAATAACGGCAGATTTGTCTCCATTTAACAATATTACTGTCAGCTTTTTGAATACTTTTTTTAGTATCATAAAGGTCTGCACTCTTTGCAATGTTTTATATTCAATTATTTATGTTTATTTTTCTTACAGTAATACGTCCTAATGTTTCACGTAGATAATACCAATTATCATGTTCCATATATGTATACTAATGCAATATTTTGAAATTTTTGTCAAAAATTGTCATCACGTTATTTGTTTTGGAGAATATTATTTGTTTGTATTATCTCATTATCAGCTAATATGGCTACCCACGAAGTGTTTGCACAGCCAACTAGTCTGCGATCTAGCAGACTACGGCTGAATACATTATTCAATTTCTGAAAGTCAAATTAGTTACCTATATTACCTACATTGCGTGTTATTTCCAAAATTGTGAATCATTGGAATGGCAACATTAATCACAAGTCTGTAAACCTGCATACCATGGATTATGTCTCTATATCTCTTTCATTGTACCGTATCATCATCAATGATTCTTTCTAATAGTAACACAAGACTTTGGTAAAGAATTTATTCGATAATTTGAGGACATCACTTTAAGGACATGCACGAACGTTGCGTTTGGTAAATATCACTACTGGGGATCCATATCAAAGTCGCAATAATTTTCATCGTAAGGCATATCACAGTCGCTGTGCTTCCGGAAGTCAATTGCTCTTTGATTGCCCTTTTTCCACCCAATTTGCTTCTGCTGATTGTCATCATCGTTGTCGTTTTTTATTCTAGGCTTGTAACCTTTGGATTGCCTACCTCGGCGGAATGGTAGCGCCTTTTGACTACCACGGACCAGCTGAAGAAATTTCTGGTAAGCTAGTATTATGGCATAGATGAAAGGTTCTGGTCCATATCTATAAGTTAAATCGTCAATTTAGTTTTATATTCAGGTTAGTATAGAGCAGGTTCTGGTTCAATATTAGCCCCTGCTCAAATTATTTCGCAATTTCCCCCTTGTCTCTATCCAGGAGATATTATTAAACAAGATGCTTTATCAGCGATTACTTACTTCATCTGTCTCAAGTCGATGAGTCTCGTAGCATGCATAACCGAAATGAAAAAGAATAAAGACACGGCGTAAGCCACGAAGACAGCTGTCCAATCATTCCCAATGTACTGACAGTACTCGGCAGCCTCTACTCCAACCTGACGCAGCGTATCTTCCGTATATTCTTCCAGTTTCACAAGCGCTTGTTTGATTGTAAGTTCCAGGGGAACCCAGAAATCTGCTTGTAGATGTTCTACGATGAACATACACAGGAAGAACTGAAATAAAATTGGAGTGCATACAATAAATCCTTTCCACAGTTTTTCTGCGAGACATGTGTAGATATTAATGCACCTCATTAAAATTACCTAGCTTGGAATAGTATATTTGTAACATGTGTGGAAAGTCATTCACCACAAAACGAGTATGAATGTTGCGTTATAAGCGACAGCGAGTGATTCAATAATACAAATTATGCAAGGGATCTTTCACATGTGTTTATGCACACAGTCTTTTCACAAGTCACAATAGTAACATACAGTCTAAAAAAGATTGTAACTATTTAATTAAAATATAGACATTTCACGTAGTAAAAATGTCTGTATTTCATTTAATGTTGCTCTTATCATCCCTAAATAAGAATATGTTGAACTTGGAGACAAGGACGGGTCGACAGTTATATGGGTAAAAGACGTGACACGGGTGACAGAGGTCAGAGAAGTAGCCACAGAGGTAATCTGTGGGTGTGACTCTCAGCTGCGTTTCCCCACTAAATAGCGAATTACGAGTAGGAGTATTTTTCCAGTATTATGTTATTTATCATTATTTAACTCTCTTTAATATCTTTTGTCTTTATTTCCAAATTGAATATATTTTTATTTGGGAGCCTATACATATACTTAATAATTTTATGTAAATCAATATAGTAATTATTGTATTTGCAATTTAAATTTTCATGATCACATCATTGATCTCCCCACTTGTGAAGGAAATGGTTTACTTTTATCATATGTAAGGCCACTTTCCTTTCTAAATTTAGGGAAATTTCGTTTTCCTGTATAATGTTGGACCATTCTTTGAAATTTAATTGGAACAGTAGTTACTTCTGAGATCTGAATATTAACGTTTTGATATCATTTAAGCTTAATATAAACGCAACAATATTAAAGCTCTATAAAATCGCAAACGTTTCAACATGAATTTCTCCTTATAAGCCATTAAATAAGCAGTTAAACATAGTTCAGGTACTGAGCTGTTGAATTTTAGTGAGTCATACCATTATTCGCATTAAGGACTTTATATATTTTTTTGGTTTTATAGAAAGCAAAGAAACACTTTCAAATTACTTCATTTCATTGTTTCTTATACATCATCAGTCAAATTGCCTTTAGATATTGGTGACTTCCTTCCTTCAGGTAGATTCCAGTAAATGATTAATTAAGTAAACTATTTCTACATCAAGCGTCATTGCTGATAAAAAAGATTAAAGGCACTTCCTTTGTAATCATCGATAATCCTATACAGAGACGTTGCTTTCTTCTGTTAAATTTATTCAAATATATCGTATAGCCTTTAAATTCGAATAGTGATTGATGTGTTCTTTTTAATAACTATGTGTTCTCACCATGAAATACACTGTACAAAGCACCAACAAATTTCCTTTCTTTGTTGATTTATGTAGTTCGTAATTATTCATATCTTACTGTCTTTTAACTAAATATTTTATAGTATAATATAGACTAATGTCTTATGAATATTTTGTTAAGAAGATTAATAAACAAATTGGATAGCAGCCTTTATATTAAGGCACCTGGTGCCGCAGTACCTACTTGCACTAAGTTATATTAACACAGTAAAATAAGACCTTCTCACCAAATAAATCACAGTGAATTATTACAACTCTCTTACTGTTAATCCCAATAAGAATGCCGTTAATTTTCGTGATTATTCAGAGTTAAGTTTTATGGATAGTCATCGCTGCTTACCACCATTCATTTTAGTTCAAAATCCATCTTGTAATATATTCCTATTTAGCTATCTTACCTTTAATTTCCGCTATTGATGGTTTGTTTATCTTATTTAAAGTCCGCATATTATACAATCATTGATACATATACAAACTTACAGGTTTTCGTATTCATCACAAAAGCTTTCTATTTACCTCAATAATATATTGCAGGGTTCTTCCTAATTTCTTTAAACTCTTTGGATACACTCGCATGCGCCACAATAATAACAGCAGTGCAGATCTAAAAATAGATGCTGCTCTTACTCCACTGCCTTCCTGCACTTCTGGAGGAATTTCCCTAAACATACTCACCCCCATGCCTGTGCATATAAGTGCCATAAGCATGGGGAGTGCTCTTCCCACGGGTATTGACCTTAAAGACATCATTTTGAATTAAATTTAGTGTATATCATACAAGGATTTTGACATTTCTTTTTTGACACTTGATGTCCATGTCAAAATTCAACGGATTTGGTGAAATAAAGGAGTAGGTAGTACACTTATCTCATATACCATCGACCCTAGCTATTAGTCTTGGTTTTAACGATATTAATAGCACACTGTTAGCAACTCTTGTAAGGTATGTATTTTCTTGAAACATTGATAAGTATGCACGGCACGTACGTAGATGTGATTGGTAATTAATTATTAACCAGACTGATTACCCGAAGAAAGCTTATTGTCCAGTCAAATAAGGTAAGGTTATAGTATACACGGTTTGCAAATATGGCCTTTATCGGAATTCTCTAATGGATATGGAAAAACGACTAATGGATACTCTATTACTTTTTGAAGCAAATTCATTGGCCGAAACCAAAATGTATTTACCTGTGTTGATTACGAGTTTTAAACAGAAGTTATATTTTCAACTTTTATATATTTGGATTCTCGATTATTTATTACAAGTCCTTTACAATTTTCTTGGACAACCGTGTAATGACTAACGTATTTTTTAACGTTTTTTTTTTTAATTTCTTGAACTTTTATCCATTACTTTTAGCATTAAATATGACAGAGGTACTACTTTTAATAAGCTTGCTTTATACGTCTATAAGTTTTTCTACTACAACGTCGAATTGCCAATAAAGAGAAAGATAAGGTCCGTTGATGAAATGTCGAAGAACTTACATTGTACTGAATTCTGTACATTTCAACCAACTCGGCGTTCTGAAACCTCTGACCAAATTTCTAATTTAGTCAAAGCTATAAAGAAAACTGATGATATAACTGAATTGTGACAAACTTTGTTAATCACAACAGCTTTCTATTTACCTCAATAATATATTGCAAGGTTCTTCCTAATGTCTTTAAACTCTTAATTCAAATTAGAAATGTGGTCAAAGCTATAAGGAAACATTAAGTTACAAAGAATAACTTGGCCAATGAGCGAAGCAGTCTCGAAGGAGTCGCCTTTCTACTAAAATTTGTGGACCTTTTGTGCAACTGATGAGAAACATGTTTATTTCTTTATTTTTTAATTATCCAAGAATAGTGACAATACTTCTTCCTTAGATTTTTCTTCCAACACAATAAATGTGCAAAAGCATGTTAATTTTATTTTCGCCTACCGTGTACTGTACATTCATGATTGACCGATTTTTCACTCCCAACAATCCAATCAGTTTCTCTCAATCCATATAATATTCTCTACTAAAGATAATAACATCTCGATCATACTGTCATCCGCTGGCTATCGCGGACTATTCTAATAAATTGCTGCTGAAAGATATCTAGATGAAGTAGCGGATATAAAGAATTTGAAGACCATTCCATGGATATAGGTGTATTCCTTCATCTTATGCTACATTTTGTTTAGAACAGACCGTCGGCAAAAAGTAAACAACATTCCACTGCATGCAATAGATCAAACCACACGGACTTTGAGACAGCGAAGTTCCATTCTTTAATTGAGTTATGTTTAGTTATGTTGAGTTATGTTGCAATCTTCGCAATTAACAAACCTTCAAACAAATAAGTGAAGCTTACAAATACTTGGTATTATTTTTTATTGTGATTTAGTAATATTTTGTGTGTGTGGGAAATAATATGTGCAGTTATTAGAGTTACCTTATAATAATTAATGTTGAATTGCAAATATGGAACGATTACATGTTATGAAATTGCTATGAGTTTTAGTTTCTCTTCTCACCTTAGTGTTTTCTCTTCTAAAGGACAAAGTTTTCCAAAGATCAGTTCCAAACTTTAAGATGGCGATGCTTTGAAACTTTCATTAATCATGCTGGAATATTGATAAATCAGAGCTGATCGTACAGTTTTCGTAATTATTTATATATAGTAATATAAATCTGACGAAAAGAGTGTTTCAAAAACCTATATTTTTGAATTTCTAGAAACTGCACAAAAGGGGAAGCATTCCAACCATACATCATACTTTATATTTTGTTGCAAGTGAGTCAGCTCGCTTACCTGATTTGAATCAAATGATTTTTTTTATTTAACTATAACAGATTATTTAAAATTATGGCAAATCGTTAGCAGGAGCATCAATTAACTTGGATCGGATAAGCAAAAGGCTGATTTACAGTAAAATATCGAGAGCTTGATGTACCGTTGACAATTTCGTATGCAGTTTTGAAAATATACAGAATAATTCCATACAAAGAACTACCCTTTATAGTGTAAAGTTAATAAGGATATAGCAAATTTCAGAAACCATTACATTTTCCTCGAAAAAGTTCTCTCTATACTCGTATTCAATTAGTCGACATATATCAAAAATTTGAAAATCGAATGGTTTATAACTTGAAAACAAAAGACTATAGCGAATTTTGGTTTCCACCAATGAATTTGACTTTGAAAACATCGATGTATGACCATTTAACCATATCCAATAGCTATCGGTTATCTTATAATAATATTGTATCATAATATATGTATAATAAAGTTTCCCACTGTTTAGAAATAACATTTATTAAGAGAAATTAAGAATATGTTTATTATTCCCATCAAGTGTGGAATAAACTGATAAAAATATAACCACAAAATAAACTCTCACGCTCGTAGTAAATTTCAGCTTCCTGATATTTTCCAAATTTTGCATGTTTATTTAACAATCAATAACTTTTCAACAACAACGCAGAAACCGTTCGAGCAATCACTGTCGCAATAAAAAAATGATTCAACAAAAAAATTATATGTTGTGGTGCTTGGTTAAATTAACATATACTCAACGATTACTTGAGAGACAAATTATATGCGTTAGCGATAATCATCTATCCATAAAAGCACGTTGTACATTGCAACACGCACTTACGTGCATACAATGAGGTTTTAATAATGGCGACTTAATTCGGTGGTTTAACGGGCATCGTTTACCTTGACGCATCAACATTCGTAAGTAAACTACGGGAGAGGGATAATTTTATTCGGTGAGTAGCAAAAAACCTGTTTTCTGCATTCTGCGGCCGATTTAAAAGAGGTCTCCGTGGACTCAGTGGCGGAGAAATAATCAAAATCCAATGCAGAACAAGCCTAGCTTAAGAAAAATAAGAAAAAGATCCTAAGTTGTCTGTTAAATTGGAAGAGTAGGTGCCCTGGATCGTTTTATACTCAGTTTGCCAAATTGAAAGATAAACTGCAAGAAGGAGCAAATTTTTTTAAATAACATGTTACTCACTAGGTGGAGGTTGCCACTCTGATACTTTACCACTTTAGCTATCGCATCAGCGTTGTGCCTTTAGTAATAAAAATAAGGATATGCTCCACAGGTCAAGTAGTAACAGTATTGCGCTAGCTGAAGCCTGACAAATGAGCACATCAAGCTATTTTTTCTTCCAGTATTCAAGATATCGATATATGTGAGACATTCCATATTCCACTCAATACAAGTCTTCAATTTCAAAAAAATCATGCTTTAACCTCCATATAGAGCTACACAATCAGCCCAACCGCGTATCACTTATGTTACCGTAACGTGCATGTTAAAGTTCGTCTGGGAGAATTTGTTATGTTATATTCAAATTTCATACTATGTATCGTCAGAAAAATAGACATTTGTTTAACACGCATGTTATTATCTATACGTTATGTTATGATAACAAGTGACAAATTTCAATTGCCTGTGAGGTGTGGCTAAGCGCATAACGTGTCCGATCTGACAAATGGCTTTTGATGGGACATTAAATTTAGTTTTGATGCAAGAAATCCATGAGTAGCAACTAAGATATTGCAATATACAGCACCTTTCGTATTTTTTAATGGAAGTTATGTTTATTTAAGGTACAATCAAAAAGTACATGCAGAGACGTATTTTTTATTAAGTTATTTCGATTGTCTAAAGAATTTCTTCCACAGAACTTTTATATTCCCCCTCTCAGACGGATTTGTTTTACCGCTGATCAGTAACTTATTTTCTTGAATAAATTGTAGTAGTTGTTCATATTGGGCCGTTGTTGTTTTCTTTTGCCTTTTTCCTTCCATAATTTGAACTATATATTCACACAAATATACAAATTAGGCCTTAATCTGATTAAACGTCAAATATGTCACTCTAACTCATGATACAACCATGATACAACTACACTGATATGCCTATGCGCATGGGGGTGTGGTCTATCCATGAGCGTGACGTCAGTTTTGATACAAAATTAAATAAAATACTTGTAAACAAAGATAACAATATAAAAGAAACGTCGATTATGGAATTATAATACACGATTCATACAGGGAAACTAAAATAATAGTTGATTAATATCAATCTTTCTTATTTTAATTCAAACCGCATTCTGTGTACCGATCTACCTACCGAATATAATTCTAACCTAAATTTTATAATTTGAAGAGATAATAAGAAGCACTACTGTAAATAAACAACAGCTATAATATAAAAATGACAACTTGATAACCCTCGGACCTCACAATTATAATAATACGGGAATACAATTGACAAACACGAAAATAATTATATTACTGACAGTCACGTTGACAGTAACGCATTTGAATTTTCGCCATTTTAGCATCAAGAATGACGTCGTGCGCAGAACAAACGAAATTTGGTCAAGTTATGACCATATCATTGTAGTTGTATCATGGATACAACTACACAGATATGCTCATAACTTTCGTTTGTTTGCGCATGACGTCATTCGTGAGGGAAAAAAGGTAATGCGATGCGAAAATTCTTATGGGCAGTGATATAATTATTTTCGTGTTTATCAATTGTTTTTTCCTCGTAACTGACGTCACTATGCGGATTGGCATATCTGTGTAGTTGTATCATGCTCTAACTCTAAAACCTAGTCTGTTATGGTTCTGTAACATCTCGGCGGATTATCCTTGCCTTGCACAAGAAGCACATATTAAGCTATTTCACTTTACACGAATATACACGACTTTGTACCTGTTATGAAAAAATCATAACATGCAGGATAACGGCCCACGTTATTCGGAGATACCCGGTACGACTTTTGCACTTCCACGTTATGAAACATGTTATTTTCATATGTTATCATAACATAACAGGCGTACGTTAAATTAATTGAATATGATACGCGGTTGGGCTGATTGTCGCAGAAAGTGCAATGACGGTTTTTTCATTATCCCCACATTCTGGACAAGTAGGATCCTTCTTTATCCTTATCAAGGGTATGTGCCTTCTAATCCTGCAGTGAATCATGAACAGTTAGAAGTCTTACCAGTTGATTTAAAATGATGTTCAGTAATTAAGTTGAGTGATTTAGCCTGGCTAAACACCTTTCCTCTTTCTCTTCGCTGACTTCTAGATTAGATTAAATTAGATTTACAAAGGAGTCGGCTACGTGGCCTAGTCTTCCGGGACCTAAAAGATCTATTGTGGCACTCCCAATTAGACTACCTATTTAGAGCACCCTGTCTACCTTTGGAAAGGGTGCTCTAAGGGACAGGGATATGGTCTTTGAATCAGACCCCACGGCCTTGATAGGGCTCTTCCATGTAGCCATTAGCTCTTGGTCTTCCTTCCCCAAGTATTTGAAATCTCAGCCTCATCAGGCCCTCGCACAGGTCTGACAGTGATTAGCACAGTACGTGTACTGAGGTTTCCTCTTCTTCTTGACATAATCCGCAAGTCAGTCCCATTAGATTCAGGTGCTTATTGAGCCTACAGTGACCTGTAAGGAGACCCACTACTATTCTGATGGCCTTTCTATTCTGGCCTATCAGATCATTTGTGAATGTAGGTCCACCGTTCTTTAATGAATAACTTTGCCTGTCTCAGTTGTGGCAGATTTCTCCACCATTCTCGAAATTTGTTTCTCATCCATTCCTCCATGGATATTTTTATGCATGGCTTCGCTATGCCGCAGAAGGATTCTGGTCCTATGAGATCTTTTGATGCGCTTTCTCTGGCTATTGCATCTGCCTCCACATTACCCTTGTGCCCCTCGTGCCCAGGTGTCCAAGCTCCCAAGCCTCCCTAACTCTTGTAGGGTAGCCAGCTAGTCCCACACGAGTTTTGACGTAACCTGCAAAGACCTTGTTGCCTGTCGCTGACCTCTAGCTTGGCAAGGGCATCCAAATCCAAGTCCAGGTACTTAATCAATTTTTTCATTCCCTAGGATTTTGGTGTGCTTGGTACCCAATCCAGTTTTACCTCCTTTTGTCCAACCCTCAGCTCCTAAGCGTCACCACACTCCCTAACAATGTGCTCTGACACTCAAGTTAACCAACATTTAAATTGAGAGAATAATGGAACATTATTTTAGGTATAGATACTCTATGTATTTGTGTAATGTTTTTCGATATGAATAACACATAAAAATTGCTCTGTGCTTAATGCTTTTATTTTCTGTCTCTTGTAAAACGTACAAACTTCCTATATTCTAGTAAGGGTACATAAAAACAACCTATTATAAAAACATACAATAAAAAGACATGAAACTCGCCTGACGAATATACCCGGCGAGCCGAATACATACACTACAATTTATAATATAAGATTCGTTTATACTCTATCACTTATAGGAAACTAAACTGTTTTCAGTGCTCTTTTGCAAGTGCAGCCAATATTGATAACTATTTGCACTATGCAGTTCAGTTACTGATATATTGAGGATGGTTTTGTATAACAAGATATGTCTACATAATTGTTGGATATGGTATTCTAAAGGCCAAATTTGGACAAGCAAGTTGATAACATTTTTTTAAGTTCAAAAAGTGAATGAGTATAATGTAGTTTAAAATTTTACAATAATTTCTGTGGTAACTGAATGATGATGACAATAAGGTTGAAACATGAAAACCTGACATGAGACATTGAGAATGTTGCGAATTTTTTCCACAACAAGAGTGATTTAAACATTTTTTTATTATTCGAGATCTTGTGACTTCAGTCATGAATTATTTTGTCGCCTTACAATAAACAGTTTACATTTGAAAGCTAATAAAATTATTATTAATAAGATATGAGCAAACATAATTAAACTGTTTATTTATAAGTTATATGATGATCATTTTAGACAATTCTTAATAATACATTTTCGAATTTCCGTAGAGGCAAAAGGTAGAGGGTTTCCGATTAGAAATAAAAAATTGGTTATTTCGATGAAATCGCATTGCTAGGTTGCTAGAAATTCTTTTGGATTTATGCAATTTGCGAATTTGAATTAATTAATTGTAATTAATACATATTCTAAGTCTATTATCAAGCTAAACTTTTAAAGTTTGTTCAAAAAGAAGAACAGAACTCAAAATGTAATAAAAATAAATATTCTATTCATTTAGTAAACTTGATCAGTGGGGCTTATTAGCTTAACACAAATGAATTATATTATAATATTTTATTTATTAATACTATTTATGTTTGGAAATTTCTTTAAAGAAGAAATAAAATAAGAATTAGAATTAGAAGGGAGAGAATTAGAATATAAATAACTGACGTTATTATATTTTTAATAACTGACATTATTTATATTTTTCGTTCTAAAGTAATGCCTAGAAACCTGATTAGTTTTTTAAGGTATTATTAGGTATGGATTTTTCGACAGAAAGAAATACAACCGCGATATAATTTTCATAAATGGTTTTGCATAGTAAACGTAGGTTGGAGATATGCGTGCTGCATGCTAGGAAAGACTCAGCCTCATTAAAAAAATAGATTATATTCTCAAGTCCTTTATAACTCTAATAAACACCCATGAGATAATTTATACAACAAACGGGAATATCAATTTTACGACTATATAAAGAATCTAATCAGAAGATTAAACGAGCTAGTTTCGCCGCTTAAACTTGAATTTTATAGATTTGCAACATTTGTATATCTATATTTATTACCTACATTGAATACACCGGTAAGTATGAACAACATTTAATTGCCATATTAAAAATAGTAATAGCAGCAAATGACAATTTATTTTAGATTACCTATGCCAAATTTATTGCGTAACTGTCATTCTTCCTCGTATTTAATATTTAATTTCAAATTATTGCCGATATGTTTAATTAAAACGGTTATGAACATTCGAAAGCAGCTTATAAATTGGTATTAAATACATCGCGATTTATATACGTCAGATTCGTTTCTCGCAGCATCCTGTAGTTTCTAGCGGTTTATATTTCTCCAATTTCTTCATCCTGTATGATTATGTCCATCAGTGCACTTCTGACCCAATATTATTGTATCCAGTAAATTTAACTTGCAACGGGGTCATCACAAATTACCATATTAGGCTGTATTTGATATTTAATTCAAAATTAATGTTTAAGAAATAACTAGTCTATTTAAACAAATTAATCAAAAATTATTTTCTAATCACAGGTTTTGACACAAATTGAATCAACATTATATTAATAAAACGTGACTATGTGCAACGTCGCTTGATGTGTTTTCTAAATTTTATTTCGCCAAATACCATCGACATTGTGATTCAGTTTTAATTTTTTATCAGTTTATTATTTGCTTCAGAGCTGTTTAAAAACTCGGCACCACTGACTCTTTTAACGTTGCTCAGACATTGAATGTGTGGAAGTCTGCAGGACTCCAGACCAGTTTGTACAGCGCCTTCGGAGATAGAGGCCAAAGGCAACAATTCGCATTTGTATTCGTATGGACTGTAAACATGGACAATACCGTCTCGAGTATAGTGTTATGGTCTCATGGTATGAGTTTCAAACTCATATTTCCCTGTTGACGCATCACCAATGGATATGCTGTAAGGTCGCTATTTTTTCTAGTTGATAAATTGTCCAGAAGTTGAGATGGAAGCTGAAGGAAAATTGGATCAGCTAAAAAACCAACACAAATAAACTGATGCTTTTCTTATTAGATAATTTATTGTCATTTTAAGTTACATAAACCAATATTATGAATCATGTTTCTAATTTTCGATGTAAAGGCGGGTTCTCATTAGTCAACTTCATTGATCAATATCGTTGAATCTATGCGATTGAACAATGGAATAGAATGAAATTTGGTTCACATGTTTCAAGGATATTGCATAGTTAGTCTAGAAAGTGTCAGTTTAAAAAATGGCTACAAAGAATAAAATTGTGCGGGCTGGCGTCCGTATTATACTATGTCAATATTTAAAAAACGGAATTAGAAACAGGAAAAAAGGAAACCTCGTCGTTGGTGGGTCAAACCGTGGATCCTAAAACGGAGATATGAAGGTGCTTCAGTAAAGCTGTTAGTGGAAGTGTTAGTGGAGATGTTCCAGATACACTCCTCTGACTGGTATAATTCCAAAAACTTTATAATATGGTTGTCCCTCCATTTAAAACTGGACATTTCTATTATGAAATACAATAAAGTTTAGCTAGATTCTTTAAAAATCAGAATTTAAGTACCTACGAATTAAAATACACAACTTAACCTCAAAAATACGGACGTTGGCGCTGCGTTTCAATGCGACTGAAGTTAAACGCATGTTCCCACTATCAACCACTGTTCAATCTAATCGAATCAGTCCATTGATTCAATCAAAAGTAGAAACGCCTTTCAGTTATATTGAAATGCAATATTATTGATCAATATCATTGAACGGATATTCACATTAATCTATTTTCTTTCAATCGCATATAGATTCAACGATATTGATCAATGAAGTTGGCTAATGAGAACCCGCCTTAAGACAGTTTATTTTTCTTCTGCTTTCTTGGGAATTGAGAAATACCATTGCATTATCTAGGAAACACTGACGTAGTTTTTCAAATAACAGTAAAACATTATACTGCATTCGACGCGCATCTCGCTAACCAAGTTGGCATCATCTGAAGATGATTAAAACTAAGGTTTTAAGGTTATTTTCACACCAGAGGTTCTAACCCCTTTCAAGATTATCTAGGAAGCCTAATATTAAATATTAGCTTATATAAAGACTGTGCATAATAGATTATGTGTATATGGTCAAATATTATGGCGAATATCTTTTGTATGATAGAAAAAACCACACAGTAAACCGATAAAACTCTCCACGCTGTACAATAAATGCATTTACAAACAGCTCTAAATTTTCTCGTATTTGGAAATGTTATCACTGCATTATTTTTGTATTATTATATCTGGCACACCCTGTATAGATGAGTATTGAGAGAATGTTACTTAATAATAATCTAGTCAGACGCTTTATCTGGCATTACACTTGTAATCAAGTTTTCTTAATCTCCTAAGTATCTATACATTTTCTACATAGCTGATAACACACCTCGGAAAAGTAAATCCGTATGTACCATTAATCAAAAATGATAAAAACTTGCATATGCGCCTGGCCGTAAAAGAAAGATATATCTACTCGAATATTTTAAAGATTAAGTAAGCGCTGGAAATGCGTGGGCGGCAAGTGTCCTTATTTTCACAGAACATGGAAACACTTCCACTAGAAGTATGTTTCTTATGGTATCCAAGTATAATCATTTATTTAAAATAGCATAGTTGACATCTTTTTCTCCTAAGAAAAATTCTACATTCAGAATGGTCGAATAAATGTAGAAAACGTATCCTACAGGGCGTGCAACGAGGAGTTGGCAGTAAACATAAGTCTGAAATTAATTCAGATACGTATCTACCGAATGATTTTTAATTTAACGTAAATTTTGATTATCACTGCCGGTAGAAACAGCGGTAATAAAATAAGGTTCACTGATCCGTAGCAATAGTTTAGGTGTAAATAGGATACAGTGTTAGCATAGGTTTAATTTTAATCGTTTCCAGATGATACCAGCTTGGTTGGCGAAACTCGCGCCGAGTGCGATATAGTGTTTTGGTGTTATGTGGAAAACTACGTCAGTGTTATCTTGACACTAAAGGTTAGAAAACCAATAAATTAACATATTTTATTAATCATGTTATGTTCATATTTATTTTCTTCATGAATATATTTATTTTATGAATATTAAAACAGTAAATTGTTCTAGTATGTGCATAGATACTATAGCGATTTTGTTGAAATATGTTTCCTCTTCCCAATGCAAGTCATGTCACCATGCTCAGCCGTCAAGTCGTGTGGCTGTGCGAAGGTGTTATAAACATCCATGAATAATTACGCATTTTCCACTCACATGGGGTGCTATAAAATCCTTAGGAGACTATCGCCTTAAAATTTAATTGCACACAGACATGTCAGACGTACAAACAGTAAACTTGCGAAGCGGCTGCTCTTCAGGCACTTCACAACAGTTGCCTTTTTGTACTGCTCTCAACCGAGTTACATTTTGCAAAAAACTTTTTGTTAAACATGTGTGTGCACATACAAGAGAGAAATGCATTTTAAAGTACATAATTTATTTTAAAAGTAATATGCATTATTATAGAAATCTGTGTTAGATAACAGAGATTGAGTAAATAGCACAAATTGAAGAATATAATAAACTGGACAACACGGATGATCTGAGATTTTCAATATTCACCGATGACAAACATCAAGTACTGATTTTTTTTTCTCAAACGTCTACAGTTGAAAAATCCTGGCGTAGTTCAATATATGGATAGCAACCATCGAATATTGTCGTTAGAAATAACAGCCACTAAATTCAGATTCTCTTGATCGTTCTGTATTCTTGAACTAACAGTAAAATAAAAAAATACTACAACACCATCTGATAGTGCATTCTTTCTCTACATGTTATTTTTCTCCATTCTTGAACAAGCATTAACTTTTAAGAGTAGGAGTAGATTTTTAAAGGTAAGATTTTGTCGGACACAGTGCAAAATAAGTGCAAAAATTATCAGCAAAGGGATCTTTTACACTAGCTTCGTGCCCAAATAACTTTTGAAAGATATACATTTCTAATAGAAATGTATAATATCACATCACATAGAAATTTTTTATCTGATGTGCGTTATTTGATTTTGGCAAATTCTACAGAAAATTTGAATATTGCAAGTTCAAACTTCTTACTCGATTAAAATCTAAACGTACTCATCATCCGAGCTATTCCTGTTAAAATGTATTTACATACAAATGTTGTAATAATCCCTGCATTATACCTTTACAACCGATAGCTTATATACATAACTTTATAACATCTTTTTTACTACCGCTCATTTATTATATGTTAATTATTCTCTTAAAAGTTAATGCATCTCCTTGTGGATTACCTGGTAATCTAAAATTGATGGTAATCAAAATGCCTTAATGTATTTATGCATATTCCATGTTTTTTTTATCACGAGCATATTACATTCTTCCCCTGAGGCATAGATAAAATATACTATAATAGAGTAATTTCTAAATTAATTCGGAATTGCGGAGAAGTTTGTTCAACAAAAATTGTTTTACATATTTTTCAAATATGTTTTTCACCTTTATTTCTCTAATGACATACAATATAAATGTGAATTGTTACACACTTCATAAACTAAAGGAACTTTTTTCTTTTTGTCGCCTTGCCCTTCAAAAAAAATAATTAAAATGGTTAGGTACTCCAATTCAGATAATTTGATATCTTGGGAAAAGACTTATGATTTCTTTTCTTCAAATACTATTCTTACACTCTGGTAATTCTCTTTCTTCAGATTTATTAGCCTAGAGGTCCTCGACCTGCTCATCGTTTTCCTTCAAATATTTTCCTTTGAATAATTATGGACTTATTGGTACTTGTTGTTTTGACTTGACCAATTCTCGAGGTATGTGTTTTTGTTATTCCATTTGTTTCTTTATATTTTCTACACTTTATCACTCACTGCAAACTTATCTTAAAATTTAGTAGTCTAGTCTAAAGTTAATATAGTAGTTTCATATTAAAACGGCCTTAAATTTTTTTTCATATGGCATTCTGGAGTTTCCAAGAGTCCGATAGTACGACCAGTCAAGATTCTGCAATCTAAAAGAAATGGAAGACTAGTTTATAGGAATAGTTTTTAGTATGAACAAGTCATGAACCAAACCTAATCCTCTCAAATAAAAGTTCTTACCTAAAAAATCACTTTTTCGCTAACGATGATTGGTCAGTGTTCTCCTAACATAGATTATCTAGTTAATGAGATAGCAGACCAACCACTATGTTATCTTTTTGTTTGTTTACAAGGTTATCGCTTAACCTTGTAGTGATATTCTGTTGCATAACATAAAACTGTGTCTAACCTACTTAGGGTTATATACTGTAGGGCTGAATGTCCATTAATAATAATTTTTGCTAAAAGATAGAGATACTGAAAAAAACTGGAATATTTGAAAGCCATATATAGCTATATATATATTCTATAGCTACGTGACAGCTTCTTCTTTTATCCCACAATTCTTAAATTGCTTGTGGGTTCCACACCACCACACCATTAAGGAAACTTTGAAGAGCTGTATCCAAATATAGCTGCCCTGTTAGCCAATATGTCAATTCTTTGTTGTTCCTCCACTGTGCGTGTTATTTAAACCAACATAGAGTAGACGTTCATATAGACATTGACACCAACTCTTGATTGATAGTATTGCTAGACCAAAACTCATTTTATATTGAAAATAATTTCTTATCCCCTCTCACCCTGAAGGGTGTTGGAACCTGTGCTGTGAAGATATCACTGACGTAGTTTTCCACATAACACCAAAACTATATACTGCACTCGAGGCGTGTTTCTCCAACCAAGTTGGCGTCATCTGGTCAAAACTACGTCAGTGATATATTACGTGTTCAGTTCTAATTATTTTTGTCAAATCGAGGTACTTGCACCTAATCTTCTAATAATATCCATCACTATTATTATTTAACTCTTAACACAGTTATTGATTTTTGACAGAATGGATAATTGATTTGTAGTGGTTGAAGCAACATACTTTCTGTGTTGAAAATATCATAAAATACAATCAATATGTCAATACGAATCAATAGTTTTAACACTATATTCCATTTTTCATCTAGTCAGAAGGCAATTGTTGATGGAGCAAACAGATCTCCAAAGCCTACTATGACAACCATATTAACAACTTGGTGTAAGGGTTTTAGGTATTTTTTATAAAAAAAATATAGTTGTTTGGGTATTTTGCCGCTTAATTGTATTGTATTTAAATGATTCCATCTCTGCCTGTTTATATAAACTTTTTATTGTCATGATAAGAACTCTGAATATACCGTTCAAATAGGTTTTGTATATGTATTTTATGAATGAATTTGTTAATTTACTCAGCGCCTATTCTTTATTAAACGACATCCCTCCATTCAATTTGAAGCTAATAATAAAAGAATAGATTCCAATGTTCGTCCTCTGTGTCACCCGTTCGTCAAGAGTCTGCATTGTGTGAGGTCAACGTTCACTACAATGCTGCCCATCGCATTAACGTTGCATAGCTTTGCAGTCAGCAGTAATACATATGTAATAAGAGGTAACAATGGTGGTATTAATCATTAAAGTGTATAAGGAACGTGCGCTTTGGTATGGGGAACACTGTCAACCGCTAGTGACGTCAGAAACAGACAGATATCCTATTGTGGGTTTTTGTCGGGGGGTTGTTCGGCTCCGGTTATTGTACGAATACGAATACAATTTTATAATTCATCTGTGGTTTTGTTCTGCCTTTAAGGCGATTAATCAGGAGGTTTTGTATTGAAATTACGAAGCTTCATTGTCGGGAAATTTGGGGAAATAATGCAAATGATGCATTGTTTATTACTTGGCGACAAGTAACGTAGAAAATTTGTGATTTTAATGATCTTAGGGATGTGCAGGTCTTTATCATTGATGATAAATGGAAACAAAAGAAAAAAACACTGTAATAACACATATTCTATCCAAAAAATCGGCACAAAACCTGATTTGAGCAATTATTATTGTTATATCATTAATTGGATACAATTATTGTAATAAGATGAAATAAGAATCATTGGTTTATAAAGTAAAAAATAACTTACATAATTTTTAATAAAATTTAGGAAAAGAGTTACCAAAAATGGAGCAAATTGTGTTCTCTATGCATATTCGTTCATTCATTGTCGTTGATACTTAGTGTTACAAATTCATTTATGTAAATTTTAATAAAACTTATAATTATACTTTACTTTAAAAATGTATCATTCAATAATAATTTAAAGGGAAAGGTCATTTACCTCCCTATATGTGTGACCACATCTCTGACCTCTGTCACCCGTGTCACGTCTCCCGTCCATAGATATTGATACCTCGGCCAGTGGCGTAACTACGCTGGGGTGAACCAGTACTAGGACATCCGCCTAGTTATGTAACAAGGTCTATTGGAAACTGGATCAAGGAAAGATCAGAGGAAAAATGGTCGCACGGGACTGGGCTGCGACAAGCCAGGCTCTTAATTGAAGGACCTTGGTCGAACGCAACTCGATCAATACTTGCGCTAAGTCGTACAGCATAAGGATTGTCACAGGACTGCTGACAGATCCCGGACATCTCAACAAGCACCTTAACACTATTGGCCTTAGTGACACCAGAAGGTGCAGGTTTTGCGGACACGATGACGAGGACTCCATGCACATCCTCTGTCGCTGTGCCTGCCTCATGGCCAAGAGACACAAGCAGCATTTCTCCTGCCTCAGGATACTAGAGAGCTTCCCCTGGAACGGGTGTTGGCTTATGCGCATAGCACGGGTCTCTTCCAATAGCTCTCGACTAGCGGCAGGCACAATGGTTCGAAAGAACTGAGTGCTGCGGGTAATCGCGCCGCCTCCCAACGACAACAACAACTACGCTGGGGCGGCAGTGTGCGACGCACAAGGGCCCAAGAGCTTGAGGGGCCCAGTCCGAGTGCGAAATAAAGAAGTTAACTATTGCAACTCAGTCGGGTGTTGGCGAATCCCGAGTTCGCGTTGCGTCGATTGCGTAATTAATTAAGGGGGAGGGGGCCCGGGAAGATTTCTGCACAAGGGCCCAAAAATTCTAGTTACGCCACTGACCTCGCCCCATCTATGCCCCGTTCTTTTTCTCTATTTAATATGTCGATCGGTCCTTGTCTCCAACCTGAACAAATTTTTATTTGGGACTCCGTATAATTGGTCCACTGATTTGTCCAACCTATTTTAAGGAATCATTAATTGATAATCAAAGTTGTCACTAATTTGTCATATAAATTTAAATATTCTCTGGATTTTCCTTTCCCAATAGACCATATTTGCAGTCTAGAACCTTATTCTTGAACTGAAGAACACACTACATATGGGACCATACCTAAAAATAACATCATTTAGTATATTCTAGCACCATTCCGATGATTGAAACAGTTGACAAAACGCATCACTTTCTCCTATAAATTTTTACTTACCATTTTAAGAATAAGGACACTAGCTGGGCTCTGGGCTACACAGCCGTACAGCAAGAGAAATGACACGTGGGCACGTGGGCATACTGCCGGGCACAGTGCCTGGGGCCGTCCGGAAACTCATTCACCCACATCGCCCACCTCAATAAACGATAATTGCATCAGTGGAAATGACAATTACGTAAAGACGTATCCGGTAAAGTAGATTGGTGACCGCCGGATTGACGCAAGAAGAATTCATTAGGATACGTCGTCTAGAAACACGCCCATCGACGTTGGTTTGATGTAAATTGTCCAAGGAATTGTATTTCTTTATTGTGACCAAACCGTAACCACAACATCAATGCGTCAGAGTTTTCATGAGATGTAAATTATTTTAACTAGTAGGTATAAAGTAACAAATAGTTGTTTTGATTTGCGATATCTCATAAAACAATATGTTAATATTCTCTTCCTCTCTTTCTCCCAAGAGATTCGTTAGACGTTTGGACACTTGTGGTGATAATTTCCTTCTGAAAATTTGACTATCTAGCTAACTTCTTTATTAAAATAATTTCAAGATCGTCACACTTCCTGTTGTACCGGAAGTAGGTGTCAACTTCATTACTTTTAACAAAACGATATGCTTTTCACTGCATTTTTGCATTCTTTTGATTGTTTTGATTATTGGACTTTTATAATGCCTAGAATTCCTAATTGTAACTTTTTCTTGGAATTTTGATTTTTATGGAAAGGAAATTTATCTTCAATAAAATGAAAATAAAAGGGATAACTTTTGATGAGGCAATACATGGAAAGTTACATAATTGCACAGGGTGTTTAGACTTTAGCACCTAAGTTGGTCAACTTCAAACACGCAAAAGTGTTGTTTTTCAAAAAAATATATTTTTACAGTATCTCACGTAAAATTTTATTTTCTAACGATGGGAATTAGGTTTCCATATATACCTATCTATTATAATAACTTCTAAAAGTCCTATGAAAATGGCAAGTGAGTGTTTTATGACAAACTAATAATTTTAACAGAAAGAGTATTGAACAAAGGCAACATAAATATAAATTATGGAAATTCTATATGGCAGCCATTGTTTTCTACGCACTAAACATACTTTTGAATAATTTAAATTACATTATAATCATAAAGCAAAGGAAAATCTGTTCTTTGTGTTCTCTAAATATAGGTACTTATTTCGAATGTTGTGTTTTCTAATAAAAATTAACCATCTTATTGCCTGGAAAGCTAGTTCTCTATTTACTTATATACAATCATTATTAATTTATACATTAAATATTTCTGATTTTAACTGGTGTTACTAACGAACTCTAGTTAATTAAAAATTAAGTATTGTACAAACAGTGCTTAAGTGGATTTAGTATAGTCGCCTACCAAAACCACAATTGTTTTCTTTATAAATCTATAATCGTAGGTAAAGTGTTATTTACTTATTGTCTTTATCAGGCAATTAACAATAAACGTGAAAAAGTAAAGACAACAAACTTACTAGTACGCTGGGCTCAGTTGAACTAACTTCCTCTATCATCCATCTTAACATTCACAGATATACACCATGGTCCTGGCTGTATTAGAACCATTAAGCTCAGTATATGACCCGATTCATCTGCAATCAAGAGTTGATTATACGATAAATTGATGTTTAATATTGTCTCGGAACAAGTAAATGTTTTCTTTATCTACTACTGTACTATTTTTCAACGGATGTTTCTGATGATTATGTGTACTTACGTGGTAAACATTACAAACACATAACGTAGTCTAAAAAAGTGCTAAAGTACACAATAGATGTGTAATTAAATAGTAATATGCTTTTAATGGTTGACGTTTTGTAGTAAAGGAACCTCAGTTCCAATTGAAGTGTATACTTATTACTGACTATAGTAATAATGACTTCCTGGGTGAAAGGAAGCGCCAAACAAAGACGGTGACTCTTATATTATATTTTATGGATTCTGATTTCAAGACCGTTAATATTATAGTTGAGCATAGAAATAAAAACAACTCGAACGACGACCAGAAAGAAAAATTAAATCGTGCTCGTTCTGTCTGCACGAGTTATCAATGTTCAGCTGAACATTGTAATTACTAACTATAAAAATTATAGATTGTGTTACATTAGAGGTAATAGTATCAGACCGTAACTAAATATGATACATTGCAGAATGTAATAATAATTCCTATGTGTCATAATTTGCAGAACTTTAACGATTAAAGTTCCGCCAAATTTTTAGAGGTTCCATACCCAGGACAATTAGGTCAAATCTTTTCTCAAGTTTAATAAGCCATGTAAAAGATTTCGTGATATACAGTGAGGACATAAAGTCCGTCCCCCCCCCCCCTCTAATTTTTGAACCGCTGGGTATATTGTAATGAAATTTGGAACGATAATATACGACTAAATTCTGCATTTTTTGACAAATCAATGACAGGTCTAAATGTCAAAGTGACAGCTAGGCGCGCAATAGGAATATTTTTTAAATGGAAATGGGGGTCGAGTAATAACTTATTTTGAAGCTACTTTTATGCTCAAAACATTCCTCAATTTTGAGAAGATTTGGTTCAGTAATTTCCAAATAAAAACCAGTAATATCGATTTCTACGTTATCATTTTAAAATTTTGAAATTAACTTTCGTAAATATTTTCTGCGTATTTGGCGTTCCGGATAGCGTTCATTAAACATACGAACAGCAGCATGGTAATTTCAGTTAGCTTCGCCAAAAATAATAACCGCTTCAAATTTATCGTGTAAGGAGCGAGTTTTTATTTGGATATTACTGAACCAAATTTTCTCAAAATTGGGCAATGTTTTGAGCATCAAACTAGCTTTAAAATGAGTTATTACTCGATCCCCATTTCCACTTCAAAGCATATTCGTATTGCGCGCCCAGATATCTCTTTGACATTCAGAGATGTCATTCATGTGTCAAAAAGTGCAGAATTTAGTCATACATTTTATGTATGGAACGCCTCAATTATCTCGGAAACGGCTTGCCCGATTTTTATGAATTTTGGTTTATAAGGGTTTTGTAATATGGCCGATATTATTGTGGCATTTACATTGTTGTCAGATCTTTCGTTTTTCCGGAAATATACTGAAATTTGTTATTTCAAATGGATCACCCTATATATTTTTTTGTTTTTGAAATCTCTAAGAAATTTAGAATATTTTTCATGTAATGTTCCCTATACCTAATTGCCATAATTTCGGAGTTACAGCTACATTTGCAATATCTCCGCCGAAGTTAAAATATTACATCAGGGCGGCTATGTCTGCGACAAAAACAATTTTGACGTTTTAATAAACTATTATTGTTGGTGTTTATTGAAAGTTACAATGGACCGAATTGAGATTTTAATGATATTAGGATATGGTGATGTGCGTAGAAGTCAACAGGAAACGTGTAATATCTTTAATAATTTATATCCTAATAGAAATCCCATAGGATCTTTTGAAAACATAAAGTAAAGGCGGTTACAGCTGATGCTCAAAATGTTGTCCATTTACTTCCATACAAGAAGCCATGCGATGTTTAAAACTTTGCAGTACATTTTGTAACATTCCTGACTGCTCAATTCTTCTTATCTCTGTGGTAATCCTATCTTTTAATTCCTGAATATTGGCAGGTTTGGTTTTATAAACAATATTTTTTAAGTGACCCCACAGGAAATAGTCTAAAGGATTCATGTCGGGTGATCGCGGGGGCCATTCGATAAAACCACGCCTTCCAATCCATCTTCTGGGAAACACATCGTTTAGGTATTGCCTCACGTCACGCGCATAGTGAGGTGGAGCTCCATCTTGTTGCACCCAAATATTGTTATTTGGGACATTGTTATTGTCTGAAAGATTCAAATAATAAAATTTCTAAATTAACAGGCAATTGAGAATACTTACTTAGATTTGGAAATAACCGAGCCAACTCAGGTATAATATTATTCTGTAATAAATTTAAATACGCCGGACCATTTAAGTTTCCTTCAATGAAAAAAGGACCAATTATTTTGTCGCCTATTATTCCAGCCCATACATTAATCTTTTGTGGAAATTGGGTGTGGGATTCTCTCATCCAACGAGGATTGTTACGTGACCAGTATCTGCAATTATGCCGATTTACGTTTCCATCAATACAAAAAGTGGCCTCATCGGAAAACATAACATTATTTAAAAAATTTGGATTATTTTGATCGTAACATTTTTCCATCATTGTGTCGGCAAACTCTTCACGTCTATCGAAATCATCATCTGACAACTCTTGAACCAATCTTACTTTGTAAGGATGAAATTTATTGGCATGTAAAATTTTCATTATGGATGTTTGAGAAATATCAACTTCCCTGGACATTTGTCTAGTACTCAAGTGTGGATCTTCTTCTAACATAACACAAACATCTAAAGATTTGTCTTCAGTTGTTGCAGTTTTTATACGCCCTGATTTCGGTAAATCTTTTATGGCTCCAGTTTGGTTAAACTTTTTTAACAACTTACTCACAGTAGATCTTGTTATGGGATTTCTATTAGGATATAAATTATTAAAGATATTACACGTTTCCTGTTGACTTCTACGCACATCACCATATCCTAATATCATTAAAATCTCAATTCGTTCTTTCTCAGATAAACGGTCCATTGTAACTTTCAATAAACACCAACAATAATAGTTTATTAAAACTACAAAATTGTTTTTGTCGCAGACATAGCCGCCCTGATGTAATATTTTAACTTCGGCGGAGATATTGCAAATATAGCTGTAACTCCGAAATTATGGCAATTAGGTATAGGGAACATTACATGAAAAATATTCTAAATTTCTTAGAGATTTCAAAAACAAAAAAATATATAGGGTGATCCATTTGAAATAACAAATTTCAGTATATTTCCGGAAAAACGAAAGATCTGACAACAATGTAAATGCCACAATAATATCGGCCATATTACAGAACCCTTATAAACCAAAATTCATAAAAATCGGGCAAGCCGTTTCCGAGATAATTGAGGCGTTCGATACATAAAACTCACTCTGTATATTATCGTTCCAAATTTCATCACAATATACCCAGCGGTTAAAAAATTAGAGAGGACGGACTTTATGTCTTCACGGTATAAGTAATATAAGTAGATTATTTAAAAATTAGGTTCTACAGAAACTGCTACAGATATTTATAGAATTTTCCATTATGATTATATTTTATTTGAATTAGTCCATACAACTTCAACTGGCAGGTAGGAATAAAAACAGAAAATGTAGGAAGGATCTTATACTTAATATTTTTGATTTATTATGAAAAAGCACTTACAGGTAATTATGTTTTAATCTTTTCGAACCCAATAATTAGTTCAGACATATAGCGAAGCTGCCGGTTCTAGCTTTTTTAAAGGTCCTGTGAGAGAATATGGAAAAAAATCGCAAAAAGTGTTTTGCAATGGTTGAATCATTTTTGCTAACTCTTCAGTCTTTTAATTTTCTCCAAATTTTTTAAAATATTATTACAGGCCGAGAAATCTGTGATTAATTCCCAATTTTTTCCAATGGTAACGCGAAAGTAGTAGTATATACTTGATACTGTGGTGCGGCCAGGGCCTTCCCCATCTAAGGCAGCATCGGATATTAATGGAATCATTCAAATTAAAATTGCGTGATTGTTGTGCGTGCTCTATTTATTTTATTTTGTTTATGTCCTTGAAAATACAAATTTTTTAAATTAATAATATATTTTTTCTTCAGGCGTAATACTTACATTATATTATGCAAGACGTTTTATAGAAAAGGCCTATTGTTTTACTAATTAGTAAATAAATATTCTCATTTTTTTTACTAGTACAAAATAGTAAAAGTATAACCATAACAACGGATTAAAAAGAAGCTGTCAGTTTGAAATTTGACATTGCGTCAGATATATTTTTATACAAGCATAAATGTCTGCAGTAATACAGTTTTAACTTTGACGCTTGAAGAAAAAATAGTAGGTATATTATTATGTCACTCGGAGTATAACGCTCTCTATGTGTTTCGCCCAGTTTACATAGCCGAGGCTAACACCTCGGCTATGTAAACTTCTGGGCTCAACAAATAATATTCGCCTTCTACTCCTAGTAACATAATCTATTCTTTTTGTCCTGCTTTACCTTTTGTAAATGAAACATTATTTATTAACACGCCAAGATGGGTTTTATTAATCTTTACTGAAAAAACTAAGATTTTTATTTTGCAAAGTTGCCCCCATACTTTTTTCTGCATGATACGTCATGGACGTCATATATCAAAACCAATTATTAAATTGTCGCAAAAAGTGTCTTTAAATATTTTTCAAAATTCTTTCAAAAAATCAAAAGAATTAATCTGTAATACTTACCAGAGTAATGATAGTATTGTAAGTAAAGTATATTTTTAACGTTTTGAAAGTTTGTGTTATATGCAATAAGGTGTATTTTATAATTTACTTGTGTATACATAAAATATACATAAACGTAAAACTACATTAAGAAAGTATAATGTGTTGAGGGTAATAAAATTCTATGTCTGTTTTTTGGTGTGACAGGTTAAAGTGTTAAAATTATTTCCATGTTAACACATTCAATTATTCTACAAGTAAATGAGATTATTTTGCTGCTAATTTAATCAACTTAATCCTTACGCTTCGCTATTTTTAAATTATTTATGTCTACGTCTATGAGCAGCAGTGTGTTCTCTAACCATTTAAATGCAAGACTTTCAAACTTATATTCATAACACGATGTGCTTCCCATTTTGGTTCAAGAACCCGTCTCGGAAAACTCTTTCCACTGCAAATTCCGATAAATCACGCATTGAGATACTCCTCCTGAGACGAGATATTTCTACAAATTGCCATCGTTTAGCAGCAAAAAGAATCATTGTTGGCTTTAGTACTCGTGCAATTTATATTTTTATATATACTTAAAAGGAAAGAGGAAATCATTCTGGGATTAGTGGCCAACTGTACCTATATCGATTAATTGAAAAACAAAAAATATATTCTGTACAATAAAGTGACGCAAATAAATTAATTATAGTAGTAAATCTTTTAGTTTTTAAAATATATCCTTAGATATCTTTTCCCGCTTAGGTACTTTGGGAATTTATTTACAAATGAAAAGATATTATTAAAAAAATTTGATACCTAGTACAGGTAACAAAAATAAAAACTCAATTTACATAATATAAAGTTACTTCAAATTAGATATGTACTCCCACTTTTACCATAAAAAAATACTCATTGTTTATGCACTATATACATAAATACACACTTTGTCTTGTTATCTGAGACTTGTGTGTAAGAGGAGGTGGCATATTATTATTCAGTAAGTCGCAATTATGCCTCAAGAACGACTTACCGATAAGTCCTAACCGCCATTCAGTGCTGGAATGTGAGAAACATGAGGGGGACTTCATTAGTTTGGGGGACAGTCGAACATCGACTGATTTTAATCTCTCACATTAACACCGCATGTTGACATTTGTCCCATACGAGGCACGCATGTCAGGATAATTGTCAATCCATCCTGCGAACAATGCATCATATACCAGTAGACAATATAATTAAAAATTTTCCGGCGGAATGGGAATTCGAACCCACAGACCTCTAGATTAAGCGATTGAAGACACTAAGCTCTGAGCTACCGGCTCGATATAAAATAAACATATAATCGATAAATATAGGTTCGATATAGATATACCATTATAAAAAGGATAAAACACATTTTTTTAAGACAAATTAAACAACATGGTGAAGACGAGGCAGTGCCATTGTTTAAATACGAAAAATATGCCTCTGAAACTCCTACTATATAAAGACCAATAGTTTCCCATGGAATACTTTTGGTTTCTATTGCTAAACTAATTTTCCATGTTTCATCCCTACTGGTGATAATGAATTTTTATTTTTATTTAGATATTTACTTAGGTACAACACCGTATATTGTCAAAAAATTTGACTAGTATACTATAGTCATCAGTAGTATATATAATCATCATTATAAACGATACCTAACTTATTAATCATTATTAATAATTAATAGATAATATATGTCAATAATACATTCTTTACTTCTGGTCGTCATATATTGCATGCACAGGGTATTCGCGTATATTTTGACACCTACCTACAGGGGTTATTAAGAAAGTTAGAAAAAAAGTTTAAATACAAAAGTTGTTTGGTTTTTCACGTATTATCTTTTGGCTAGGTCGAAAAAAAATTGCATGTTGTAAATTTGAGGAAGCTATTTGAACATAATATTTTTTAATGGGACACCCTGTATAATTTTAGACGCTGGGGAAAATAATGTTTGTCTGATCTGAAAAATATATATTTTGTTGACATTTGCACTGACAGTTTTCGAAATATTTAATATATAATGTTTACAATAAATCATAAAAAAAATATTAAAAATGAAAATATTAGAAAATGTTTAAATAACTAAGGAGGTTACATCGAAAATCGTTAAATATTTTTTATTACTATTGGTTTTTACTGTTAAAAATTTTTAGTTCTTTGTATTTTTTGTATTTTTTTATGGTACACGCTGTCGAATATTTCGAAAACTGTCAGTGCAAATGTCAACAAAATATATATTTTTGAAATCAGGAAAAGTATGTTTCCCAAGCGTGTAAAATTATACAGGGTGTCCCATTTAAAAATATTATGTTCAATTGGTTTCCTCAAATTTTCGACATGCAATTTTTTTTCGACCTAGCTAAAAGATAATACATGAAAAACCAAACAACTTTTGTATTTAAATTTTTCTAACTTTCTTAAGAACCCCTGTAGGTAGGGGTCAAAATATACGCAAATACCCTGTACATTAATTTACAATTTATGTAAACAACTCAGTTACATCCACAACACGAAAAAGAAAATGCAGTGATATGCGGATTACAAAGAGAAAGTGGTAGATTGAAGTGATTTTTATAGACTGTAATACAAAACTGAACCCATTACTGAACCCATATACTCTAGGAATATGTGTTTCTATGTGTCTGTTCTTTTTTTTTTATTTTTACTGTTCATTACCCGGCAGCCAAAACTGATGGGCTTTTAGTGCCATTTCCTGTGAAAATTAGGCCGCTTTCTAAGATACAAAACTTTGTTATTATACTTTGAATATGTATTTACAATATGTTTGGATTGTATTTTTATTTCTTATGATTATATATCTGCCACACAGTTTATGTACCTGTGTGTAAAGCTGATCGTGTGCACTTGTGCAAATTGCGATTTGCGCGTTTCATCTAACAATATTTTTCACCGTTCTTAAACAAAATCAGTTAGTAAGTAGAGTCCCGTTATGCTCAACAACACAAAACCTCCTTGCATCGTGCCGCAAATTCCAAATCGATCAAATATTACCGTTAGCATATTATTATGGCCTATTTTTAAGGTAAACAGCACGAATCCGCTCGTGAAACTGCCGGTCAATCAAATAAAAACCTTCGGTACAATCAAATCAATCGGGCCCACGTGGAGAACCATGGTTTCCGACTCTCATATTCTCCCACACTTTCTCCGGTACGAGGTAGATGGAAAATGAGATCGAGAGGCACCTCGCGCCTACAGTGTTTTGTTTACACCGCCGACTTAGAATGTCGCACGCCCAGTAGGCCAGAAAATTATGAATGGATCGGTTATGTAATTCTGTTGACACGTTCATTAGCTTCGATTCGAATGCGTATACATAAACGTCAGTGGCAATGTTTTAAGTAGCTTATCGACGATGATGGGGATTGGAAGCTACCTATAAAATACGGATATTAGTAAATCCTTTAAGAGTCCATTCCCTCGTCCGAAATAAGCCCAAAATTGGCGTTCGTCTCGTGTCTAATTATAAAAAAACTATAAAAGATAGCGACTTTTAGTAAAAAAGTATTGAAACATAAGACTTTAATCTAAATCCCTATGGTAGTAATTTTTTGTAATTCTTTTTATTTTTAAAATTCCAGGCAAACAATCTTGCACTAAAATAGCGTATTTTCAAAAATTATTTTCTCTAAAATACATGTATTAAACAAAAATTTCCTACTATAGGGATCTATTTTATCTTTTGATCTTTCCGGTGATATATAATGTATAACATTAAAGAGAAATTTTCTTGCAATTATAAGACAAATCCGGTACCCTTGCAATGAGGGCTAACTTTATTTCCATGTGCCTTTTTACTTCGGCTTTACGTGCACCTCCGAAATCTAAATAATTCGGTAGTGGGAATATGTAAGTCTTCACCCATCGGCTACCCAACCTCTCAACCTGACCCCGAATTCACGTCTGTCAAGTCTACAGGGAATGGACCCTTAAGGGCCTGTACTTAAAGTTGAACATATATCTTAAGAAGGCAATAAGAAAAGCTAGTCATAACACTTTTTAGATGCCAGCACAGTGTCCTTTCCCTTTTGGTCTTCGAATTTGAGAGTGGGTTTTTGGCAAACAAATCTACATAATATTTAACAACAGGACTGTCTGTTATATAGCTTTCCATCAGTAGATGGCGCACATATTGCTCGTAATAACACCTGTGAACCAAAAAATTATATTCAATAAAATTTACAGAATATGTAAATAATAGCAGTACAAAATTATGTATTGCTTAAGTGATGGTACGATATGATAATTAATACATAATATAGTATGTTTTTAGTACTTAATTAATTATAATTACGTGAGTCCGGTTTTTAGTTTTATCTACAAATAAAAGTTGAAATAAAATTAACGGGTAAGTCAAAAAAAAGTGGATGTATAAATCATCAAATAATATACCTACCTACATAAGTAGCTAGTTGCAATATTTTCAGAGAAGTTATTATCTCTGGTTTCAATCATTCTCCAAGAAAAGTAATCTTGAGTATAAAAACGTATTACCTATCCTTTTTACTATCCAAATGTTGGAAATAATAATCAATAATCATTTCAGCTCAAGTACTAATAACAGATACTATCAGGTACGTTTCTTAAAATTGTTTAATAGGTAATAGATAATTTAAACATAAATTAAAAAGCTCAGTTATACCTTGTGTATTATACCCCTCTTGTCCATACAATATCTAAAGCAGTATTCGATTGCATCACAATATCGTTTAGTAGTAGATAAGGTTTATATTTATTCCTATTTTTTTTTATATATAAAATTTTGATGGATTCACACGATGATAAAATCACGTTTTAAATTATATTTTAATAACCTTTTCCTTGCAAAATAAATACATGTCAACATCATCATTTTACGCTAATAAAAACATTACTAGATATCTCTTGAAGATCTTGCCTGAATGTACAGATTTTCATTTAAAAGAAGCTCATGATTTTTTATTGAAATAAGCCATTTTTCCTATACTTTCCGAGAACACTTAAGAATCGGCAGCAATGGCAGGAAAAACTTTAAGGAAATCTAAGAAGTTCGGTAAAGACCGTATCTCCACTCCAGTTGTTTATATGTGATACTTAGATGGACATTTTATATATAAATTAATTTAGAGAGATAAATTTACACAGATATGGATGTAGATGTGAAAACGCTGACGTAGAAAAAATCATTACAGTAACAATAAATGGCAATTTATCCCTCCTTTTTTACTGTAATTTTACAAGTAAACTGTAAATGTTTATTGTAATATTATTTTGCAATGTAATTTTACATCCGACTACTTTAAAACTACAATGTAATTGTACAGATCCAGAAGTTTTTGTACATAGTAATATTTGTATTTTTACTTTGTTATTTTATAATCACATGTAAAATTACAAAGTAAGTTTATGTTAATATATTATGTAGGTATAATTACAGTGTAATAATAAATTTTCCATAATAATTGTAAAATACTAAATAGAACAAATTGAACATGTTATTAAATAAAATCGAAATTGATGGTTAGGGTTGCCCAACCTAAGTTGTTCCTGGGAGGTAACGTTGCATACAGAATAATAATATGTCACCCCTTTTCCACATAAGCTTTAAACTTTCCGGCTAATCATTGTGATTAGAATGAGAGATAGAGATATTGTTATTATAAAACTTAAAATTGGAAAGGACGATATATGAAGAAAACTTTACTGAAAATTACTCACCTTTATTCTATTTAAATATTCTAACTTTGTATAAAGTGGCAAAGGTGCACTGCATAAAGCATTTGAATTAAAGGTTTCTGGACAAAAAAATCGCATTTTTCTTGCAATAACTAACTTTAACGTGGATTATCTTTCACTTAGATTAAGTGGCCACCCAGGAAACGCGGTAATTAAGAACCACTTTAAAGTTCTGATAAGTTAAAAAGCGTGATCTAATTAAGAATGCTTAATGGCCAAGTAAGATTGTTCTTATGGAAAGATTTACCGTTCTGACGTTTCATGTGAGATGATAGATTACTTCCACCAGTGAGTTGCACTTTTTAGTTTTTAATTTTGTAAGTTTAAGTTTTACGCTGGCGCATTCGCCATTTCTTCAAATAATATAATCTCGTAAACCTCTAACAGTAATGACTATAATATACGTTTGCCTGAAAGTAAAAGGATCTACTTACTATTAATTAATTGCAAATTAAACACTTTAACTACCACTCGTGACCAATTATGTGTCGTTATTATACACGTATTTATGCACTGTTATGGATGCATTTTTATGGAATTATTAACAATGCAAAGGTAGTGCAACTTATCTTCTTAAGGTCAGGTATATCCCCTTTTCGTACGTTACTGTTAGCTAATTAGTTAGTAACAGTAAGTTAAAAATATGACCAGTCCTAAATTAAATGGTTTTAGAAAGTCACATCTAATTCCAAATTAGTTAATATCGAGGTGAATACCGGCCGCATTTAAAGTACTGATAAAATAATGGTTACTACAGATAATAACGGTTTTTCCAATTAGGTTTTTCTATAAAAATTTAACAGATATGTATTTATATTTGTAAAGAAGTTATTATATATTTTACATATCATATATGTATACACAGAGAATCCCAATGATAATGTGATTATTATACCATTAACCATATCCGTAGATAAGATTATACAGGGTGTGTCTATGACGTATATAGCAAAATATAAAAATTAATAACTCAAAATTTGTATTTTATATGTATCATAACGGAAGGAGCTCATTTTGAACATTTTGTTTGATGTTTTTGTTTGTTTTAGAAGCTAAATTTAAATAAAATTGACTTGTTATCAGACTACTAAGAATTTCAGTTGCTATACTTTGGAAGGAAAGCTTCTTGAGGAAGGATTAAAATACCTATTTAATGACGAATAGCAAAAAAAAGATATATGCTAAACATATTGTAAGCCCGTGTAACCATACCGTAAGAAATTATTTAACGGATATTTCTATAACAATACCTAAAACAAATCATGCACAATTAAATTATTTTAAAAAATAAACAAATTTCCTCAGTTATGTAAGTAGAATTTGCTTCGGCAATTTTTATTGTTTACTAAACAGGAAATTAATGTCATATTTTAATTAAAATACACTTATGACTAACGACGAAAGAAATTAAAACCTGTGACCACTCTACAGGGTGGTCGCTTTTAAGGTGTATAACATTGGGACATCTTAACTCAGAAGAAAAGGTACCTACAGTGTTGATAAAATTAGTAAAAAAGTTGAAGAAAATTTAAACTTAGATAATATTCTTATTTGATTCATATATATACAGGGTGTTCCTTAATGTCATGTGCATACTGTAGGAGCTAATTCCTTGTCTAATTTTAAGACTAAAAGTCTTAAAAAACTGGAATGTCCCCATTTTTATAGCAGGAATTTGATATCTACAAAAACTAGAAAAAATGCAAGATTGGAACCTAAATAATAACTAAAAATGACTACAAACCTTGACACCCTGCATCTCGGAAACAAGGCAATTTAGAACACACGTTGATTTGGACTCTTAGTCATAAAATTGGACAAGGAATTAGCTTCTACATGAACGTGACATTAAGGAACACCCTGTATATATACCTTTTTTATTATTGAAATTAATGTAGTTAAAAAGTTGGTACCTGTGGTTGAGTGAATCGATACGCTAAACGTACTAGATGTTTCAAACATGTTCCTGGCCAACTAAATCTTCATATTTTGGTAAGAACCTTTTGATTTTCTTATAAGCGCCATATTGGATTTTATACCTTATTAGATAGAGAATAAAATTACAATTTCAACGATGATTTTTGCGGGGTCATCCGAATTAGGTAAGTGATGTAAAACCTTAGTTATTTATTGAGAAAGTTTTAGTTGTTATGAAATAACAAATGCGCATTTTGAAGTTCAGCGCTGCAACTTTATCTCAAACATAACTAACACTTATTTAAAATTGCACAATATTATATATCATATATTATAAGTATGATACATCATTGAAATTGTAATTTTACTCTCTAGCCATTAGTGGAAAAATCCAATATGGCGAAATTAACAAAATCTAAAGTTACCTAGGAAAATATGATCTAGTCGGCTTGGAACCTTTTCTGATATTTCCTGTACATTTAGCGTATCGATAAATGTGGTAATACCAAATTTAATTTCATTTGTTTCAGAAATATGAAAGAAATAAGAAAACTCAAGTTTTCAGTTTTTCAGGATATTTCAGGAACGACGAACGCATCCTTTTCTATTACCAACAACTAGAGAATATACTGTAGAAAGATACCTATAGCTTAATTTTTTTATGTTTTAATATTAAGTTACCGAGTTAATAAAAACAAAAATGAAGATTGTTTTGATTTTTTGGAAGATTTTGTTGTCATTTTTTAACAGTTCTCATAAAAAAAAGTTTACGTTTCAAACTTCACGAACTTCATCCCTCAAACTGGAAAACTTGGCACACCTACATCGCGCCGAATTCAGAGCGCGCTGTGTAAGAGCGAGATCCACCAGACATCCCGACGTCTCCATTCATTGACGCCAGGCCATATCCAACGGCCACAAGGGCTGACAGGATGTTATTTATATTTCAGTATCTTTTAAACTGGCCGCAAAAAGTTGATAGTGCACGTGAGCCGTTGTGGCACCGCCTCCCCGTCTTAGTGGAACCCACGTATCGATCTTCGAAAGAATAAATTAATACGGCCCTATCCATCATGCAGTCGTTCGGTGTTTGCCATATTTTCATTCAAATTAATGTTAATAAGTGCCCACAGCATGCGGTAAGAGATCCTCAATATGTACATATTCAAAATTTGTTATCCTAAAAAGTCATGCCTTTTAATAATTATAAATATTGCATCAAGCATATCAAACAAAAAGTAAATGTTAAAAATTCATCCCCAAGCAGGGTATCGTTGTGATACACTTAAGTTAACAAACAGGGCGTCCCAATATTGCATCAAAGTCCAAAAGCAATTTTTATGTCACCTATATATTTTTGTATATTTGAATTAAGCTTAAAAGTATACAGGGTGTTCCTTAATGTCATGTACTTACTGTAGAAGCTAATTCCTTATCCAATTTTGTAACTAAGAGCCCAAATAAACGTGTGTCCTAAATTGCTTCGTTTTGAGATACAGGGTGTCAAGGTTTTAAGAAAAAATCGTTTTTTTTTTTGTTAATATATTGAAAACTCTTTCGCCGATTTGGATGAAACTTGGTATGTTGGTTTGAACTAGTAAGAGGCTTATTTTATCGTGAGAAGATTAAAATCGTTGGCTCCAGTGGCTTTTTTATCTTCGACAGGACGTAATTAAAAGATCTATATAAAATACTACAAATAAAAAATACTAAAATAATCGATATTTGTTGGTAGGACCGTTTACTTACACATCGATTGTCTATATGGCTACAAAATATTTTTTCTAATTATTTATAATACTCACATCATGATTTAAAGTAGGTATACTACTAGGTATGTTTTTTAGTCTGCAATATGGTCGATATTAAACTTTGACACCCTGTATACACCCTTAGATTAAATTCTATTATATCATTTATTGGTTTTCTTAGTTATGTCCATAAGGTTCTTTGGTTATGTACAACTAATGTTAAAAAACTAATCCCTAAGTATTCTTTTGATTAGGTTGATTTATTTCGCTTTATTTGTTTATTTATAATAGTTCAAAGTCAATGGCCTATAGAGATCATTGACCTTTCAACGCTAAAATCCATTGACCTTGGTATAAAACTGTGCAATAAAAGATTACAACAATTTATAATAGCAGTAAAGAAGTTTTCCTTTTTAAAATATAACGAGTGAGTGTAGTTATAAGAACTAATGATTTTTTAAGTACGTAAAAATATGCGTAGGTACTTATATGCTACATTAAAGTTCCTAATCCAATGGCATCTTCAGAAAAAAACGATAAACAGTAACAGATCAATATAGGGTACCCTTAACAATGTCGACCTAGAAGGGGAGTTCAAAAACATAATTAGATACAGAATACCATTTTAAAATAATAAAATTGATGACTGTATCTGAAAAACTGAATAATCTATATACCTACTAGAAAGTAATAAAAATAAGAATCTAATTAAAAACAAACAGCTTTTGTATTTAGTTTGTTTCTGTACCTTTTAAACATTATGACGTAAAAGGAGGTTGGATAATCTTATTTTGGATACGGTGTCCGTCTATATATGCAATTTTAATAAACCAAAATGCTCAAACAAAACAACCATTTCAAGAACTCACATATAATTCAAACAAAGAGTTAACTCATAGATATTTGTTTTATTTATAATTTTATAGATATGCACCTTCTGTAACAACACTAAATTTAGCACCAGCCGTCAGCTGTTTCCGAAAACGTGTACAACCGAAAGAGAAACCACTTCCTTGAGTAAATATATACACTTCTAAATTTGCTTTCAGTGCAGAGCTCAGCCAGAAAAAGACCAGGTGTTCAGTCAAGTCAGTTTTACTTGCTTTCTTGTAAGAAGTGACATTTTGTGGCAGTGGCGGCTTCTCCTTGAGGCCGCATGGCCGCGCGCCCCTCCTCCAAAAATACCAAACGAATCCTTATTATTATCATTATTATAAATTGAATGCAAATGTTACTGGTTCACAGCACGCTACTACTGCACAGTGGGTAAAGGCTTTGAATGGTAAGGATCACAGATTCGTGGCTGCATTTTGAGTCGCGGCCCAGGTAACTATGGCAACCGACCCGATCTCGTTTTCGACTACACTCGTTAGATACTTTCCATATGCTTATATTATGCAGATTTGGCCGCAATTATTTCGTGGCCCTATGCGAACATTATTAAACATTATAACGTATTTTTAACACATTACATATTTTTAACATTATTAAAGTACTTATTTAATTTTTGTGAAAAGACAATTTTATATTTCACTTAACATGAATACTGTTAGTAGTATAATTATAAATATATATTTAATCTTTGATTAGAGCTAATTTTGCAAATCTTCCACTGGAAGAGATAAAATACAAATAAAAGAGTTGGGCGTTGCCTGCCCAATAAATACCTAATTTCGATGAAAAAGTTATGGAAAAATGTATTTCTATGAAAGACCGTAGAGCTGATTTAAATTTTAGAAAGTAAGTGTACTCGTGTATAAATAACTGTATGAAGTTTGTTTACCTATGAATTGAATAACTAAAATACTTTTGAGTGTGTGATTGTGCCATATCGTTTTTAATTAACGGATATCTAAAAACTAAAAATAGTTATGTTCCTGCTTCCTGAATTCTAATTTAGAGCTTTTTTAAGGTAACGTATATGTAAATTTTTGATTCTAAATATTAATTACCTATTTAAATATTGTTTTAAATAATTTTTGTCGAGATTTCCATCAATCATATTAAAAAGGAGGATATTTGTCTAACGAAAGTTATTTTTTCAAGCAAATATTTTTGCTCTGCGAATTTCTAATTTTAAGGGGTTTGACCTTGAAATATGCAAAAATTTTTTTATTTCTGCGCCCCCCCCCCATATCCAAATATCACCAGCCGCCACTGTTTTGTGGTCAGTTTTACGAATGACTCTTCCTTTATTCGTCAGCAGATGCTGTTTGAATTAAAAAATGACTGTTACAGTTTGCTGCTGTTTTTCTACGCTTGATTCTTTCTTCCATCAAGTAAACGTAGTTTTACAGATTCTACACGTGCATGTCTAACTAGTTAATTAAAGCAAAGAACATGTTTTTTCTTTTAATTGGAATCTAGTCTATTGAAGTTTAATAGTGTGTACATTTTAACAAAAAAATTACTTGTCCACTCATCAGTATTATTTGTATTTATTATAGTAGGTAAAACATATAAATAATCAATTTTAATTTTATTAAATAATGATAACGTATTGAACAGACAGTCTAAGGGCCGGTCTTTCGACCTCCTTTTAAGTTCCTGATAACTATTTGGCGACTGTGAAAACTGAAATACTGAAATGTCACATTCTAGTCTGCCAAATAGTTATCAGTGAATTTAAAAGGAGGTGGAAAGACTGGCCTTTAGTCTAATAAACAGAAAAATAAACATGATAACAAAAAAATTACACAAATTGTTTAAAATGTTCCATTCTAGTTCATTTAAGTTCAAAATATACATGATCACCCTGTACAGAAAATCTGTGTACTTAACAATACCTTTTCGATCATCACTTAGTTGCGCAAAATAACATTCTTAATATCATTACTTATTTTTCAGAAAAATCATATGATTGTCTTCGGTAAAATCATATGAGCTGTATGATCAATATAACGATAATTATCCATGCATCGACAAAAAGAAAACTTCGAGTTTAGCGAAGAAACATGTTAATAACCCTCAATTAACTTGTCTCGTGTATATCTCTGCGGATATATAGATTTATACCATCCCAACAATTAAATAACCATAAATTTATAGTTAACAAGTGAGGTCGTCTTGCAGGGCACACTGCTTACATTTAAATACAATAAGCCTCTATTAGTACCATATGGTTTAGCTGTAATAACGTAAATTAAAATGTTGGCTCTTGAATTAACGAACTCTCTTTTGATTTCAGGGTATTTTGGAAAATATTTAAATAAATACAACGGTTCCTACATTCCACCAGGTTGGAGGGAGTGGGGCGGACTCATAATGAATTCGAAATACTACAATTATTCCATCAACATGAATGGGAAGAAAATCAAACACGGATTCGATTACCATAAGGTAAAGTTACTAGTTACGTACCTATAATAGTGGATTTTGTCTCATTCAGAATTATTCAGTATGTATTTTCGTATTCAGTATGTATTTTCCTATACGAATAGGCTGAATAGGCTCTGCGCGTCGAAAATTAATTGAAAGACTGAATAACTTAAAGATAACCTGAATAGTTATGATTCTATGTTATTTGCCATTAATTTTAAAATGATTTGGAAAGTACTTAGTAGCTAACATTATGTAACTAATATATAAAAAATATTAATTTTAAAGAAGATTTAATGAAATTATTAGGTTGTCTTCATCGCCAATAGTAATGTAAAGTCCGCGCCACGAGAGAAGGCGTAGCTCGTAAGTATGGCCCGCCTCGAGTTAATATCGGCGAATCTCTGAATGTCGAGAGCCTATGTAGAACTTACATGAGCGATTATTCGTGGTCACAATGTAAAGCTGCCGCGGCGAATACGTACATTGACTCGGGCCTCCAGATACGGTTCGCCCCGTTAAAAATGTGGGTATGTTACATTCCTAAGATATTACTTCTCTTCTGGCGCGGATTTTAATATAAATATAATATACTGTGGCAGTTAGTACCAAAGAAAGCTTATATTATCTTGTTACATATAAGTGCTAAAGAGTATATAAACAGATAAGATATAAGACTTAAAATAAAAAAAGTTTTATATAATTAACAAGTTAATATTGTCTGAATACTTCAAAAATAGTTATTCCGATGTGCCTACCTCAACTTTGGTCATCAATTAAAAAAAAATTATTTCTTTAAACACCGGTTAAGTACTGTAATATGTGTAATATATCAACACGGTGGAGCACTGGACTAGAGTGTGTTGTAGTAGAATTTCTCGGTCACCCTCAGTTTGTGGCTGGGTGGGTTTGATTTGTTTGTAAGAGTTTGTTCAAGTGTCGCAGCAGATCTGAAGTGTTTTTTAACTTAATATCCACAGAAATACAATACAGGGTGACACTGATTCGTGATATACCCCTCTCTCCCCCCTTATTTTTTAAATACAAATTTCAAATTTACCATGTCGGATGTACTTATTAAAGGTCACTTTTGACAAAAATTTATCTCTTTGCCACTTCTGGTTTTACCGGAAGTAATACCTAAGTGATATTTCATCTGTCATAATACTTTTTGGACTCTATTTTACTTTTTAATTTACAGTGTTTTCTCTCAATTGTAATTTCACTTCTGTTTGTCCCACAGATGAAATAAGGGTATTGGTAGATTGCTTATTAGATGTTCTTTCTACTGGTACTTAGTACCATTATGGTACTATTTAAAAGAACCAGTGGCGGCTGGTGAAATTTGGGAATGGAGGGCACAGGGGAAAAAAATGCGGCGCAGGCGAAAATTTTGCATTTTTCAAGGTCAAACACCTTAAAATTAAAAATTATAAATTCGTAGAGCAAAAATATTTGCTTGAAGAAATAGGTTTCGTTAGGCAAATATCCCTTTTTTTGATGCGATTGACAGAAATATGGAAAAATTATTTAAAATAATATTTAAATCGGTTCAAAAAAAGTATACATGTCAGAAAAATGGCAGGCGAAACTTCTGTTTTCTGCTAGCCCAGAAAAACACAGATAGATAAAAAAAATAAATAATAAAACCCATTTAAGTACTTAACCCAAACCCATAACAAATCGGTGTGCTTACCTTACAATCTGCAACCACCCGCTCGTCCATCGAAAACTAAACTTAGTAACTTTTAAAATGAAACTCCATTCTTCTTGACTTATCATTTGCAAAATGTTCGATAACTTGTTCGTTAAAATCAGTCATAGTGTTTACTAAATTTTTCTCGATGGATTATGTGCATTGCTAGAGCACATAACCTTTCTTGTGACATCGTGTTTCTTAGCAGCGTTCACTTTCGACTAGTCATAGGAATTGTGCACAATATAGTTAATAGTTCAACCGATTCCGAAAACGTCGTAAGTAAATTATTTTTATTTAACATTTGTAATAAAGCAACCACACCACTATGTTGTATGAAATCATCTCTAGAATACATTATATGCAGCTCATTTTTTAATTTTGTAATGTTGATCTTTGGAAATAAGGCACACACTGTTTTAATATGTTCCAGAGGAAAAACTATTCTATAGTTGTTAAATTTCGCCTTTTCAAACAAATTGGCTATAGTTAAAAAATCAGTAAATTGAAATCTCTCACGTACGTTCATTAATATGATGGGGTATTCCCATCTCTAGTACTCTGTACCGTCTGGTCGACGGGGCAGCGCCCATTCAATGACGTAACAGAACGCATTAGAAAAGACGCGCTGGAAAAATAGAAGCTGTGTATCCTTTTCTTGCGCATGCAAATAGAAAAGAAAAAAGAACAGGCACACAGCGGCCGTGCCCAGCCCAGTCCACAGACGGTGAAGCGTGAAGCGGTCTAGACGCTAGACGGATATGTATGCACCAAATGATTCAATATTCATAATGAAAAATTAATTAAAAAATCCACCAAATTATAATAATTATAAAAGTTTATAAAATATCACAATATTCACAAGTCTTATGTGCTTACGCATAGGGCACGTGCCCTTGTGCCCATTATGACTAGCCGCCACTGAAAAGAACTAGTCGCAGCTCTATAACCACGTTATAGAATTTTAAGACGAGAAATTGAATGTTATTGACGCCAACTCAATTGGCACTCTATTGGTCAAGGCACTCTAAATTCAAAAGTAAAATGGTATCCAAAAAGTAATTTGACAGCTGAAATGTCATATAGGATTTGATGGATATAGGATATAGCTCTAATAGTAAGGTATATATGATGATAAAAGGATACCATAAGAGTAATATGTTGGAGCAAGATTTTATAATGTGTGTAGCCTAGCAACGAATCGATGTTCGCGTTCTAACACATTATGCTTATGTATACTCTTTTATTTATCTCCCTCACTATTAGAGCTATAGATCTATCAAATTCCATATCAATGTATTCATGAGAGGACGTTCTATTTAAATTTGTAGTAATACACATTGTGTTACGTTTAAAACAAGTTATGATAAACCTTTTCTTTTCGGACAACCTGTATAAATGTGAATAATATAAAAATGCGTCTCCCTTCAAATAAAAATGGACTTGTCTCTGGATTTTCCATGGAAACCAATTCTTGTAAATAATACAGACAGATAATAGAGGATGAAACTTTTCGTTGACTTACCCTGTACACCCTTTATAATTTTTATTGGTTATGATAATTTCGAAAAATTGAAAATCACGTCTGGATTCAATTGGAATGATTTAATTTTGCCTTTATAAATGCAGTTTTTGGTCTGTATATACAGGGTCCTGCACCACAGCTCCCTTCTTTTGTAGCTTATGAACCGGTGCCTTTATAAATTTCGTTCAAATTTGACTGCAAACTATTCGTAGAGGGGCACATTTTGAAAATATTTTCAAATATACAGGGTGCTCTAAAAACATGTACCATACTAAAGTTATGTTTTTTTAAATGGAACACACTATATATTTTTGCATTTTTGGATTCTACCTGAAATTCTAAACACATTTCATTTAGGATGTCCTATACCTATCTTCAACTGTTTTTGAAATATTGACAGGTGAATATTGACATTTTTGCAACTTTGACATCCTGTAAAACCTAAGCGGTTTGAGATCAAGCAAAACGGTTTGCACATTCCTATCTTAACTTTTCATAAGCTATCGTTTGGTACTAATTTCAGAATTATCCAAAAATTTAAAATTTTCTGAAAATTTTTAAAATTTTTTATTCCTGTATAAATTTGAAATTAGTACCAAACGATAGCTTATGAAAAGTTAAGATAGGAATGTGGAAACCGTTTTGCTTGATCTCAAACCGCTTAGATTTTACAGGGTGTCAAAGTTGCAAAAATGTCAATATTCACCTGTCAATATTTCAAAAAAATGTTGAAGATAGGTATAGGACATCCTACATGAAATGTGTTTAGAATTTTCTGTAGAATCCAAAAATGAAAAAATATACAGGGTGTTCCACTAAAAAAAACATAACTTTAGTATGGTACATGTTTTTAGAGCACCCTGTATATTTGAAAATATTTTCAAAATGTGCCTCTCTACGAATAGTTTGCAGTCAAATTTGAACGAAATTTATAAAGGCACCGGTTCATGAGCTACAAAAGAAGGGAGCTGTGGTGCAGGACCCTGTATATTGTTTAAATTTTATTAACATATCTTAAAAAATATATACTTATAGCAAGTGAGCGGCTACTCTGTTCCACTCAGTACACTCAAGTAATTCCTTTGATTGATCTGAATGTTACGAAGAATTATGTAAATATTTCACTTTTTACTTTCAGTTAATAAAGAGTTATCCTTCGGCTTACATCTTTGTTGCCAGAAATTCAACAAAATTACATACTAAATGTCCAACCTAAAGCAATATATGTGAAGCGCACTTTTATTATGCAAAATCCAGAAAAGTTTTTGGCCCGCTTATTAGTTTAATGACTCCAACGGACCTACCGTAACGATGAAGATTTTTATTCGCCATCCGAGACTCGCTCTTCATTTGCTGGAGGCCGTGTAATTTTTGAAAATAATGTCATGCGTAATTACGTATGCATTGCCTCATTTAAAATTTAAGGGAAAGTTATGGCGGGCGGTTTATGCAGGTAGGTACATTGTGGCCGTGAAATTAATTAAAAAATATAGTTGGCTGTGCACATTACTCTGCCCGCTTTTTTATAGACGTTTGAGGTCTAGCTGTACCAAATTATGGGGAAAAATGACTTTTTAGACGCTGACTGAGAAGACTTTTTAGACTGAGAATATTACTATACTTTAATATACTATATACTTAAATATACTATACTATAGACACTATACTTTTAAATTGTAGCATTATACAGGGTGTTCCATATAAAAGAAACGATTGGTTATTATCATGGATAGTATCATGTCATATTTCAATACAAAAATCCAACAATCCACCAACAAAATGTAGTTTAACATTTTCAAAAAATCAATGTGTAAATATTTAAAAGGGAAACACATGTTTTCAGGACATAAAAGGTCTTCTTTTTATATTAGATGGTCAGTTCTTTCATTAAATTCACATTTCTTGTTATTTAGACTTTTTTTACACAGTTTTTGATATAAAATTCACAGATTTCGCAATTCTTGCAACCATCAGAGTGCATTAAAAATGAATTAAGGAAATTTGGAACTAGGTATAGAAAGTTTGCAAAAGTTACCTTCTAATTTGAGAACTTACCATCTGCGACTTACAGACTTTGCTACTTTGTAATATCACATTTACATGAAAGCTCAGATTCTCGGACTTGTAATTTGCAATATACGAATACGAATGCCAAACTATGAGCCCACGCCGCCCGCTCTACTCGGTCCCCCACTACCTAATCATGTTGGTATGACATGCTCATCGCGTTACACTTTTCACTCACCGTTGCACTTTTCATCAAAACATACCCATATACCTTCGCGATCCTATAAGCATTTTCAATGGTAATATAAATATACAATGGATGAAGTACATCGCAACTTGTACGCAAAAAAATTTAATTAAAAAGCGTTTGTAAATTACACATAACTACGAATAGTACGAATCTACTATATATACTTATATCCACCATCTGTAAATGCCTTATTTAAATAAGGACTAAAGCAAATTAAGCCAAACAGCTATTCTCCTGGCTATATGCCACGCCGAGCGCTGAATTACAAAGCAAAAATTTGCCGTATTTTGTCTTTGTTATTTATGTTTGAAATCAGCCGATACGAGACGAGAAATCAGATACATTTCTAATTCTGTGCATGATAATTACTAAATAATTACATTAGAAACGAGTCTCGACAATAGCTTTTAATTTTAATGTAGGTATGTTGAGAAAACGTGAAGAGAAAAACCCTCACGGTGTCACGTAATACCGACAAGTATAGTTTTGTCAGACAAGTTTTGATTTATTAAGTCCTCTATCGCATGCATATGTAGTTATCTAAACACGTGAGACATAGATAATTCACAGACAATAAACAATTTTATGTCTCTTACCAATAACAATAGCCATAATTACTAAGCAAGTAAAGTAGCCGCCACAATGAAAAACCCATAAAAATATCATAATGGTCGTGACGTCATGCGAGTTCAATTGCTGTCAACCGAGTAGAAATAATATTTACGATTATTCGGTATAGTTTCCTATGGTTAAATTGCATAGCTGTTGCAATAAAGATATTTATAAGCTTGTCGATATAGCTAGCTTAGATTAACTCCTTTGAAACTCCTTTGGTAAACATCAGGTATATACACCAAACGTGATATCGCCAATATCCATTGACCATGGTCATGACCTGGGATGGTTTGGGGCCGAGCGGGATTATCTCTCTTTATCCTCCCCATCGCTGTAGCCCTGGACTTCCTCGTAGAGGTGGACCCCATCAGCAACCCCGATCACAAAAAGTGATAGGTGCGGGCAATTCGTGGGGTCTCCTGTTGTCCTGGCTCTACCCTACGGGCTGGGTAGGATCTCTGGCCTTCTTCTAACTTGTCTTCTTTCTTCGCCTGCATGTCCAACACACCGGAGGTAGTCTGTGTCGGGCGGGGCAGCACCTGCCAAGACTTTCGCTATTATGACCAAATTATTATACCTAATATTCTAATTTTCCCATTTGGTAACTATAATAATAATAATAATAAAAATGACTATGACTATATCACTCCATTTGCTTGAATATTTTATTTTGTAATAAATACATAACAATATACAGGGTGTCCACCTAGTGCGCGTAAGTCAAATATCTGGGTTAATAAAAGAGATAACTTAATTTTTTTTCTACAGGGTTGTCTAATATCCCGACCTGCACAAAATGAAAATATATTTACATATTCAGGGTGTTCAGTTTTTACTGGACAGGTACCAACTTCGTTTTTCTAAATGGAAATATATATTTTTTATTGCTTTTTCGAACTAAACCCTTGATTTTAGTAGGACTTTCATCAGCCTTCCCTATACCTAACTTAAACTGTTTTTGAAATATTGACGGGTGAATATTGACATTTTTGCAACTTTGACACCCTGTAAAATCTAAACGGTTTGAGATCAAGCAAAACGGTTGGCACATTCCTATCTTAACTTTTCATAAGCTATCGTTTGGTACTAATTTCAGAATTATCCAAAAATTTTAAATTTTCTGAAAATTTTGAACATTTTTTATTCCTGTATAAATTTGAAATTAGTACCAAACGATAGCTTATGAAAAGTTAAGATAGGAATGTGCCAACCGTTTTGCTTGATCTCAAACCGTTTAGATTTTACAGGGTGTCAAAGTTGCAAAAATGTCAATATTCACCCGTCAATATTTCAAAAACAGTTTAAGTTAGGTATAGGGAAGGCTGATGAAAGTCCTACTAAAATCAAGGGTTTAGTTCGAAAAAGCAATAAAAAATATATATTTCCATTTTTAGAAAAACGAAGTTGGTACCTGTCCAGGAAAAACTGAACACCCTGAATATGTAAATATATTTTCATTTTGTGCAGCTCGCGATATTAGATAACCCTGTAGAAAAAAAAATTAAGTTATCTCTTTTATTAACCCAGATATTGGACTTACGCGCACTAGGTGGACACCCTGTATAAGAAGAAGTTTATTATAATTAATTAAGTTATTATTTAGACAAATAATTGTTGCCTAGGTTACGTGGAGTCAGTTTTATATAATCAAATCGACGGTAAATCATAAAAAGAACTATTTTATTTAATAATGAAACATGGTGGATTCATACCTATAGAGTTGTATTGAGAAAAATGTGCAATATAAAATTTATTTGCTTATATTGTGTTTTCCTTTTTCTTGGTATCAGATGAAATTATTATAAATATTGAGTATATAATAAAGAACTCCCAGCAATAAAATTTCCAATATTCGTAACATAATAATTTTAGAATTATTATAGTTAATCGAATAAATAATAATAAAATCATCTAAATACTTCATATATCATCAAGATTTTATAGTAATCCCAGATGTGCGGCTTTCTGTATATCTATATCTTCGCAACTAATAAATATAAACTATAATTACCTCAGTAAATAAGTGTTGATGCTGTATTTCTATATTATTAGCGAAATATGTTTAGTTCAATTTCAATTTCAATTTATAAGAACTGATTTATTATCCAATTGCCAATTAGACATTAATACACTAATTGCAATTACTAATAACATTAAAGACATTGAATCTTTTGCTGCAATTAGAAATACCTATTGATTGGAATACCTAAGTTGTATGGTTAAGTTTCGTTTATGGTAATAAAAAAAGAAAAATCTAACAAAATATGAATGTAAAAAGCACTCCATGTAATTTCCAAATATAGCATACCTCTAGTAGATAATTAAAATGTATGTTTGTAACTAAAATTGGTGGCACTACTAGAGGAGCGGTGGGTATTGGCGTACCCCTAAGCATTAATTATTTTAGACAAACCAAAAAAGATATAATTATAAAATTTGGTTTGATTATAGTCTAATGTTCACTCTAGCGATATGCGTGATAAAAAAGTTAATTGCCAATACACGGAAAATAATACAAACATATTTAAAAAAATACTTTATTTACTGCATTACCCTCCCTTGCGGGTAGTGCCGTACATGTAAAGAGTCAGTACCAAAAACCAAACTTTTTTCTGTATTCTATAGAAGAACTAAAACAAATCTGGCATATTAAATATGAAAATAGATATACATATACTGTAGGTATTATCCTTGTTTATAGAGATATATAGTTATTCAACCGCATTAGTACGAGTGGATGGCGTACAGATGTCATGGTGGATAATGTGTGCACCTGACCAATGAAATTCGTGCATTTATAGAAATAACCAATCAGATTCAACGACCTTGGTAGTATTAGATTTTTCCACATGGTGTCACCACTGCGGTTGATTAACTATATTTTATATAAACAAGGGTATTATATAATCGACCTTCTCGACCTCGACCCTCGACTGGAGGGTAATGTCGTGCGCGCTGCATGCAGGGTAATGGAGTGCCCTGCAGGGCAATGGTGTACATGAGTACGGTGAAAGTTAATTTTTTTAATAAAAAACAATAAAAGAGGACTTTCAGCTAGATTTACATGGACAAATATCCTACGTTTCGTACCAGTTTTCGAACTTTATTAAGGTTACCTAATCGCTAATATCAATTTCCTATCTGAAATTTATAAAAATGCTGGAACGAATATTTCTTATCTCAGTTTATCTCATTCAATATGGGCATACAGGGTGCCCATTATCTATCTCCTTACATGGCTAACTTTGTTAATAGTGGAGATAGAGAATTGGTTAAATTAACAAAATTGGGCAGAATTACAAGAGGAATTCAGTGCCTCCTTCAAATTTAATTTTAATTTTCAACTTTTAGAGATATTTTGAAAAAACTGAAAATCGCCAAAATTTTTAAACTCGAATATCTCGAAAACTATAAAAGATACAAATAAAATAAAAATACTGTGTGATAGTGTTTTTTACGTGGCATTAAGCGGTGATATTGAAAATTTCACGGGCATCTTAGTTTTTGAGAAAAAAAATAAAGTTATGTTTTTTAAATGGCAACCATAGTTGGCTGTGGTATCAATGAAAAGCTTATTTTTTTCTGATTTCAAAAATATAATATTTAATAAATCGTATTTTTCTTCGTTTCTGTACATTTCACAATAACTATTTTAAGATAAACGTTTAATTTTGACGTTTACAATGTGACTTTAGGGTGATCTGACATTTATATTTTATTGTTGTTTACTGATCTATACGTTTGTTTTTCATAACTTACTATGTTAATAAATAATGTGTTCATTACAGTAAACAAAAGAAAAGAGAAAGGTACCTATAATATTATATTTTTGAATTAGAAAAAAATAAGCTTTTTATTGATACCATAGCCAACTATGGTTGCTATTTAAAAAAACATAACTTTATTTTTTTTCTCAAAAACTAAGATGCCCGTGAAATTTTCAATATCACCGCTTAATGCCACTATTTTTATATTATTTGTATCTTTTATAGTTTTCGAGATATTCGAGTTAAAAAATGTTGGCGATTTTCAGTTTTTCCAAAATATCTCGAAAAGTTGAAAATTAAAATTAAATCTGAAGGAGGCACCGAATTCCTCTTGTAATTCTGCCCAATTTTGCTAATTTAAACAATTCTCATCTCCACTATCAACAAAGTTAGCCATGTAAGGGGATAGATAATGGGCACCTTGATATGCCGGGATAATATACCATTCCCTCTCCCACACAAATCTCCGACGTCCAGGATCCAACATCTTTACGGTAAGAATGAGGGTAGAGATATTATTATTACCTATATTCGACAGGCATCAGTCTCATGTGATTTTTTACTACGAACTCTTCTATATCGAGAGTAAACACAAGGAAAACATTATCAAAGATTTGCACTGAGTCGTAGTCATCAAGCAATCAATAGTACTTTTCTAAGAATATGTAACAGCAAAAATGAATCATTTATGTTACCGTCGCTCATGCAGGCAATTACTTTCATTGTAAGTAAACGTCAATGTTTTCACATTTGTGACGGAAACATGAGCACACGTTTAGATCAACTAACAGATAAGTTTATTTAATCCAACAAACATTCCGCGATTAAATAATTACGTTTGGGAATCTCCCCTCCCCGTCCAAACCACATTAACGTACTACTTGAACAGGCAATTAAACGAAATAAGCAGGAATAAAGCTAATAATTACCTGTTCCTTTCTCTGTAATTTGCTGTTTTTTACCCATAAATACAGCGATCCTGTTTTAGTAATTCGAGTTAAGCATACATTTTAATTAACTGAAGAATAAAAGACTAATTAATATTATAATGTATTTGAATACTGATTAAAATTAAGTCAACGGTAAATTATTAAGCTTCATAAATAAATATTGTTACCACACACAGACTCATTAAATATACTCTGAAGCATTTCCGCATACTACCTGCTTTATTTTTTACTCGCCTTACTAAGTTTTGGTTTGCAAGACGTGGACAACGGTATTTTATTTCTCCTGGGAAAGTATTAAATTTCAAATCAAGGTAACACGTACACCGGAAAAAACTTCTGTCGTTCGAATGTCCAATATTTTATTTAGAAAGTCTATGGAAATACAGTGAAATTTTCGGCAGTCTCAACTTGACTGATTAACTGATTTTATCAAAAACCACTACTTAGACTGAACTGGTTCAGAATATTAGGCTCATCATCAATATAATATAACATACAGGGTTTTTCAACGAAAAGTAGCCACCCTTAATAACTCAGAAACGGAGGGTAGCAGAAAAATTTCCAAAAACAGGTCGATTTTTAATTCAAGGGGGACAACTTTTGGCGTCAAGTTCTTGATGACATCGTTTCCCCCTTCCCCCACTCCAACTACCTCAAAAAATTTAAATGGCAATACGGGCCAAATAATACTTCATTTGACAGATATTTTAAATCTCTATTCAGTGATGTGCTACATTTGAAGTTCGGGCTATTAGTGTTTTAGAAATAGTCGATTAACGTTTAAGAATAAACTTAGGAAGTTTACCGTGGTGGAACAAACTTTGTAAACATTTTCTTGATCATCATAGTTTTTTGGTCATTTTTTGTCGCAGTGATGGCTTTTCAGTAATAGAAACACGTATCTTGCAATAAATTCATGAAATTGTATTTATTTTAAGCGTTTATAATAATTATAAATAATGGCAGTTACCGTTAAAGTAAGTTTTCAAAGTGACCTCCGTTAATTTCCATACAATAATACAGACGGCTTTGAAAGAGTTCACGAACATTTGCGAGAACTTGTGGTGTCACTTGTCGGCATTCTTCTATTATTCTTTGCCTAAGATCTTCAATGTCGGCTGGCCGTGTTGCATACACCTTGGATTTCAAATGCCCCCATAAGAAATAATCCAACGGAGACAGGTCTGGTGATCTAGTTGGCCATTCGATTGGACCACGTCTGCCAATCCATCGCCCAGGAAAGCGATCGTTCAAATATTCTCGAACAGGAACCGCATAGTGGGGAGGTGCCCCATCTTGCTGGAAAACTAATTCATTTTCAAGCAAATTTTCATGATTTTCCAGTAGTTCTGTTATGCGCGGATCAATGGTGGTATCAAGAAGTTCAAGATAAGTAGCGCCAGTCAAATTACCTCAATGAAATACGGGCCAACGATGTGATCACCTAGAATACCTGCCCAAACATTCAGTCTCTGGGGATATTGGGTATGAGTTTCCCTAAACCAATGCGGATTCGTATCTGACCAATACCTACAGTTATGCCTGTTGACTTGTCCATTCAAAAAAAACATACACTCATCACTGAAGCAAATATTGTACAAGTGGTTGTATAAGTAGTATTCAATAGATTATTAGACATAACTTCGCAAAACTGTAGTCTTCGATCATTGTCGTCTTCGTTTAGTTCTTGAAGAAGTTTTATCTTGTAAGGGTGAAATTTGTGCTTTTTTAAAATTCTCCATATACTGCTTGTTGAAACCCCTGTTGCCCGGGAAAGTTGATTTAAAGACTGATTGTTATCCATTGCGACGTGTCCCAAAACAGCAATTTCAGCAGGTTCATTAATAATTCGTCCTTCTGGTTGATGTTTTTTGTTTGCCACTGATCCAGTTTCCATAAATTTTTGCATCAACTTTAAAACATATTGATGACCAATGAATTTATCGGGATGCATTTCATTGAAAACACACGCTGTAGCTCGTGCGCAGTCGTTATTTCTGAAATACAAACGAACAATCTCAATTCTTTCGGCAGTCGTGTAAACCATCTTGACACTTTTAATTCAAAATGAAGTGAACATCAACTGACAGCTATTTCATTGACGGTAATTTTACTGGCGCTACCTATCTTATCACTGCGACAAAAAATGACCAAAAAACTATGATGATCAAGAAAATGTTTACAAAGTTTGTTCCACCACGGTAAACTTCCTAAGTTTATTCTTAAACGTTAATCGACTATTTCTAAAACACTAATAGCCCGAATTTCAAATGTAGCACATCACTGAATAAAGATTTAAAATATCTGTCAAATGAAGTATTATTTGGCCCGTATTGCCATTTAAATTTTTTGAGGTAGTTGGAGTGGGGGGAAGGGGGGAAGCGATGTCATCAAGAACTTGACGCCAAAAGTTGTCCCCCTTGAATTAAAAATCGACCTGTTTTTGGAAATTTTTCTGCTACCCTCCGTTTCTGAGTTATTAAGGGTGGCTACTTTTCGTTGAAAAACCCTTATAATATAATAGATATATCTTGACAGCAATCGATATGACAGAATTATACGGGGTGAAGCAGGAAGGGGGGGTCACCTCCATCTTTTCTATAATGTGTACTGTATAGTGTATACTGACACTATAAAAAACTCGGTTTGTTCACCTATTATTATAAAATAATTATAATTAAACAAATTATATTTATACTCATTTTACATGTCTAGTTTTATTTTATATCCTTTTGGATATATTTCCTTTACAATTAAATATAGACCTAGTACTCATCAAACAAACTATCATTATATTTAAGAGATAACGATTTATCCGGATATATAAAAATATATGTAAAAATTCGTTTAATTTTTAAATGTTGTTGTCACTTTCGGTTATTAGGAAGTTATTAAGTCTTAAATTTTTTTTTTTTCCATTTCAACATCCTTTATCTCGGAAACGGTACAGATTTGGAAATAAGTTTATATAGCACAAAGTCCATTTATTTTTACTGGTTCTACATGTTCCAGAATTTTTTCAGCATACAACTGGGACACCCTGTATACAGGGTGATCCGAACCCTGTATACAGGAAACTTTGAGGTCAGATAGATCTCTTTAAAATACTAGGTGTTTGCCTTAACACCAAAACACTATATTGCACTCGAGACACTCAAATAGGGCATCATCTGGAGATGATTAAAACTACATACAGATGATACCAACTTGGTTGGCGAAACTCGCGTCGAGTGCAGTATAGTATTTTGGTGTTATATGGAAAGTTATGTAAGTGTTATCTTCACATTAAACATTATCTTCACATCTTGATACAGGGTGTTGAAGTTGTATAAAAACATTATTTTTCTGTTTATAACTCCGAAATTTTTAACCGATCTCAATAAAATTGGGCACTGGTAATGTATGATAGTAGGCTTTGCATTCCCTAAAATATACACTTTAACAACATTTTTTAAACTCATTTCTACACCACCTGTGAGGTTAAGTTCCTGGCACGTTTTATTTTAAAGTGGTTTACCCTGGAGGCCTAATTCACTATCTTTACAAATAAGAACAATTTAAATCAAAATAATAATAAGTCAACATTTACCAAACAACAACAACTAAACAAGAAACAAAAATAACGTTACGTATTTACAACAATTGTTCAAAATGCGAACCACCCACATAGATACATTTCCGACATCTTCTATTATTGGAACTAATTGAAGCTAATATCATGTGGTGATTTTCTTTTAATTCATTACATCCGTCTTCTATTCGCTGCAGTAGTTGTGGTCTTGTATCAATTGGTCATGTACCAATACTTATGTAAAACCATTATTTTTAGCTATTAGGTAACCTTGAAAAAGTCCGAAAACTCGGACTTTACGCGGACTCTGAAATATCCTAAACATAGGATACTTGTCCATATATTCCGGCTGGAAGTCTTCTAAAAATAAAAACAATAAAAAGAGAAAAATAAGGGATTTTATTTGTTTTTTTATTGAAGAAATGAAATATAATAATTTTTGTAATTCATAAAATAAAGATTAAGTTATTTATTTATTTATTTATTTATTTAAAGTTACAAGCCCTGACAGAAAATAAATTCCAATTATGGGGCAGGAAATACATACAATAGAATATAAATATTACTTAAATTTAAGTAAAAAAAAAACATCATAAACATAAAAATAACTTAAATACTACAAATCTTAGACATAACAATAACAGAGCAATAATATCTCCGGATAATAATAATATATTTCCAGATAAAGCTAAATTATAAAAAAAATACACTATACATTAACTAGGGAATATAAAATACATCTTTTAATGTCACCCATATTACAATTGAAAATGTCAAAAGAAGACTGATACTCATTACCGTAGAAACACATGTTAAAAAGAGGTGAATACTTCAATAGATTCGTACGAGGTGTGGAAAGGTAAAAGAGCGAATAAGAACGAGTTTGAAAAGATGTCACATTAAATCCTATGACACTAAGAATACTTGGACAGTCGACTCTATTAGTTATAAGCTTGTAAAGAAACAACACTAAAAAATACACGCGGCGCAATTCCAAATCATTTAATTGAAATCTGGATAACAATTCTAATTGTGGAGTACCGATAGCCGGGTAAACACCATCCTCTCTATAAGCAAGATACTTAACAAACATTCTTTGAACTCTTTCCAAGGCAGATATATGAACTTCATAATGAGGATTCCAAATAACAGAGGCATATTCCAATTTAGACCTCACAAAAGTATAAAACAATAGCTTTAAAGTTGACGTATTTTTGAAATACTTTGAGTTTCTCATAATAAAGCCGATCATTTTGTTAGAGCTGGCTACAATACTATTAATATGCGGAACAAAAGTAAGCATGGAGTCAAATACAACACCTAAATCTCTAAATTCAGAACATTTAACAACTATTTCAGCATCAATTTTATATGTAAATGAAACTGGATTAGATTTTCTTGTAAATGTCATAGCATTACATTTTGATATATTCAGCGATAGTTTATTATTTGTACACCACACGCTAATTTTAGATAGATCACTCTGTAGCTTAACACAATCGGATTCAGAGTTGATAGCCGAATATAATTTAAGATCATCAGCATACAGGAGTACATTACTTTCAAGCTCTAGACAGATATCATTGATGAATAAAATAAACAAAAGTGGACCAAGAACCGATCCTTGTGGCACTCCTGATGTAGCAGATACTTCCCAAGAGGTAAAACCGTGATATGATATGTACATTGATCTGTTTAACAGATAAGATTGAATGAATTGAAGCCATCGAGTAGTCAATCCGAAATTAGACAGTTTTCCTAGTAATAAACCATGATCAATTCTGTCGAATGCTTTAGACATATCAGTATAAACAACATCTACTTGTCCACCTTGATCTAGAGAAGTTGCTAGAAAATTGGTAATAGTCATGAGATTGGTAACCGTAGATCTACAAGCCAAAAAACCATGTTGACTGAAAGAAATATGCGATTTGACATGAAACATTAAAATATCATATAATATATTTTCAAAAAGCTTACTAAAATTACAAAGAATGGCTATAGGTCTATAGTTTTCAATTTCGGATTTTTGTCCTTTTTTAAAAATAGGGCAAATCTTTGACTTATGCCATATATGGGGAAAACAGACTGACTTAAGAGCTAAGTTGAAGATAGTAGTCAAAGGCGACGCAAAAATAGGCGCACAATCTCTCAGTAAAAATGAAGGAATTCCATCCGGACCAGTAGTCTGTTTATTTTTGAATCTTCTTAAAGAATTAAGAACATCTTCTTCTCTGATCATTGGCAATCCTAACTGGGGGACATAACAAGTATCGGTATGAGTGTCGTTCGTATAAGATGAGGAAGATATAAAAGCAGACTGAAAATAGGTGGCAAAACCATCCACTATACTCTGGGGATTATTAAGAGGAACACTGTTCAAAGTCATTGACTCAGGAATAGAAGAACTATTACGCAAATTGTTAAAGAAAGACCAAAAAGAAGATGCATTAGATTTTATTTGGGATTCCACGTTCTCAGTATATCTGTTAAAAGCCAATTTAATATCTTTTTTGATTTTAGTACGCAGTAACCTAAATTTTTCACAATACTCTGTATGTCCGCCACGTTTAAGCAAACGCCATAAACGAGATTTTTGTTTAATATCCCTAATTATAGACTTATTAAACCAAGGTGGATATGACGATGATCTAGGTGTTGACTTGGGTACGCTTTTAATAAAAACAGATTCTAATACTTCATAAAACTGATTACAAGCGTCGTTCACATCATTAAAATTAGATAAAAATGACCATTCAACTTGGCATAGGTCTTCATATAGTTCATTGAAATTAGCTTTCCTAAAATTAAATGACGAGTGATTATTTTTATATATACGCTTATTACGGTCAGACTTTACAGCGAAACCTAAATCTAAAGGAGGATGATGATGATCTTCAATTACTAAGGCATTATCGGATCTAGAAACACTAATATCAAACGTACTTAATACTAGGTCTAAAAGTCTATTGTTGGAATTGTATGTATAATTATATTGATTTAATTCAAAAAACGCACAAAAATTTATTAATGTGGATACATACCGGTCCGTAAATTTATTATCAGAGATATATGTAGCATAATTGGGTATATTAAAATCGCCCAATATAACTAGTCGATCTTCATTAAAAATATGAAAATTAGAAGCAAGGGTATCAAAAAATTGTTCATATCTCATAACGGTAACATCTGGTGGAACATACAATACTAAAACGTTAACAGAAAAAGAAGAAAACCTAATCCTTATTCCAATTAAATCAACATCTGGAAAGTAAGTGCTGATATCAGTCAAATCAATTAAAGATGTCTCAAAAGTCTTGTCTACTGCTACCAGCACCCCACCTCCCTTACTTTTGTCTATCAATTCAAAATTGCGATCAGCTCTATAAACAGCATAGCCAGGAGGAAAAAGTTCAGAATCATGTACTGATGAGCTCAGCCACGTCTCGGTTAACGCAATGATCGGGAATTGACATGTTAAAATTGAATTTAATAAGTCATTGGTTTTAGAATTTAAACCTCGTACATTCTGATAGTAGACATAAATCTTATTAAATGAGACACATATATTAGTGTTAGTAGTTTCAAACTCGTTCTTAGATAATTGCTATTTATTGTTAAATATGGTCTCCTTATAATGATTCAATTTTCTCCCATAAACTGTACATTTATCAGTGTCCCACACAAAATGACCGCTGTCGGCTACCTTGGCATTTACACAATTAGTACAACATGGGACAGAGTCTGAAGGACAATCTTTAATTTTATGATGTAAAGAACATTTCGGACAAACATAATTTTTGCTAACACAGGATTTTTCAAAATGATTTAAACCACTGCACTTAAAACAAATTTTTAAGTCAATAGCATCATAAACTTTACACACATCGTAATTAATAAATAAATATCCCTGACTTAGTGCCTTACAGTAAGACTCAGCATCAACATCTATAATAGCCTGATACAAACGATTATTCTTTTTAAGAGACCAAATTTTAGCTACTCTGCATTCATTTGAAGCAGAAAATATATCATTTTGATGTCTGATGAATTTTAATATTTGATCCTCATTATACTCGAGTTATGGGGTTAATGCGCTCTAAATCGGTTAATAAATAACGAACTACTAAAGAAAATTGCAAATCACCAGGCAAGATAGACTAGAATATTTAACAGAAATGTTTCAAATAATACAGTAATGTAATAATTATGTAGGAATTTATCGTAAGCTGATAGCTACACATTGTCGCGTGCAACTTTTCCGTAAAGAAGTAAATTCTCTCATGCATCTTATTTAATCACTACCTAATTAAAATTCTTGTGAGGTTCTGCTATAAATTGTGGTAGGCTGGAAAGGTTCAATTTTATAAGAATTACGAAGGCACACAGAATTCTAATGAGAAACAAGTATAAGATACACTTTTCGGTGATGTTTGAAGAACATTTAGCCTCTAGCTTTATTTCCAAATGTACGTCTAACCAAATTATATTCCTCTTTTTTGTTAAAACGACGGAAAAATAATATGTAGATGACGAGTCACAGAATATATATCTGAACTCAAAAATAATCTGAATAAATGTTTTAAAAGGTTGCTGCATGTGGCACCATCGACAATACAATTAAAGAGGTGTATTTATACGCAACATTTGGATGGAGATGCAAGTTTTTCTATTTTATTTTTATATTTTTTATATACTTAATTTTAACATTTATATTTTCAAATATCTGTTGGTTTTTCATAAGAGACAGACAAAAATGTATATAAAATGTCTTCGACTCTTTTACGACTTACAAAATTATTAAATAAAAACAAATAATCAATTTTTTTATAACAAATGAAACAAATAAGTTTTTTAAATAAAACAGCCTTTATAGGTTTTTACATATTTTTACGGGTATATATTACGGGGAAGGGGGGGGGGGGGGATGGATATACGCCTAATTGTGAAGAGCATCAAAAAGACGCACTATATAGGTTTTCACTGATGGAAAGTCTCTTAAGAGTCCATTCACTGTAGACTTGACAGACATGAATTCGGGGTCGGGTTGAGAGGTTGGGTAGGCGATGGGTGAAGACTTACGTATTTACCCACTACCGATTTATTTAGATTTCGGAGGTGCACGTAAAGCTGAAGTAAAAAGGCACATGGAAATGAATCCTCATTGCAAGGGTACCGGATTTGTCTTATAATTTCCACAATTTTTTTTTTTTAATGTTATAAATTATATATCACCGGAAAGATCAAAAGATAAACTAGATCCCTATAGTAGCAAATTTTTGTTTAATACATGTATTTTAGAGAAAATGATTTTTGAAAATACGCTATTTTAGTACAAGATTGTTTGCCTGGAATTTTAAAAATAAAAAGAATTACAAAAAATTACTACTATAGGGATTTAGATTAAAGTCTTATCTTTCAATATTTTTTTTACTAAAAGTCGCTATGTTTTATAGTTTTTTTATAATTAGACACGAGACGAACGCCGATTTTGGGCTTATTTCGGACTAGTGAATGAACTCTTAAGGTGTCTATTCTGTATCATATCTGTTAAAATTAACGGCGCTGTTAAAATTTATAGCGAATCGGAAAAGAGTATTTTTGGAAAAGATAATCTCTGATTGGGTAAGAATTTTAACAGTGCCGTTAAAATTAACAGACATGATACAGAATATACCCTTAAAGTCTTCTTCTGTTATAGCATAGATAAAATGAGAAAGATCAATTTTTGTAAAATATATTCCTCTCGTGACAAATTATTTTGATATCTCTGTCTATTCTGAAAGGACCGCTAAATATACGTAGTATAGGTTTTTTCATATAAAAATAACTGACGTTTCTTCTATTTCGTAATTTTATATTATATACTTATGATGATGATGATGATAGGTATACTGTAGAATATTTTAACTAGTATAAACAAATTCCAGGAGAATTCTGATAATACAGTGGGGAAATACGAGAATTAAAGGAGTCTCTGTATATACAAATTCACATACATATTCACATTTTCAATTTCATTTTCAGCTGATAATGTCGCGGAGGCTGAACGGCGCATTTTTATCCTCATCCAGCTGTTGACGCAATTTGCAGAATTGGAATGTAGTTAATCTAGCAACCCTGGCGTTTATCGACTGGAACGGTGTGTGTTGACGGTTTAATTAGAAAATTAGATAAATTCGGCGAAACCACCTCTCGGCGTGGAGTGAAACTCCCTCTCTATCGTTTTCATTAATTATTTGCCAGTAATAATGCCAGAATCCGGGAACTAAAAGCACCCCGTCCAGGAAGGGGTAGCCCCGAATACACGGTATGGAATTCATTCGCCGCAAAACATTCCTGCAGATACGAATAATGTTTTTAAATTCCTACATGCAAATTGACAGTCATTTATTTTTTGTTTTGTTTCACCTGGCCAGACACAAACCCAATAATAGAGCGTTTTATCTATTCCATACGACCCTCGTTTCGCCCATGGTTTTGGTAAGGTTTTAAAGATGTAGGTATGTCAGTGGTTTCTTCATCGGGAAATAAACTACAACAACTTTTAGGGAATCCAAAAGATAAAATAGGAACAAAGGAAAAGTTGGGGATTTACGAAATTAGCTGTAAAGACTGCGATCATAAGTATGTTGGGCAAACTAGAAGGTCAATTCAAACTAGAGTCAAGGAACATGTGGCTCTTCTCAAATATGGTAGAACAGATAAGTCTAGTGTCGCCCAACATGTGTTTGAGAACTACCATAAAATAGATGTAACAATTTAAAACTAATTAGGAACGTAACAAATTCCATACAGCTGGATGCTTTTGAGAGTTTGGACATTGCTAAGTGTAAAAATAGTATGAATGGTGAAACAAAAACACAAAAAGAGACTAAAACTCCAGTAATCAGAGTTTAATTTAATCTTATATTACCTGAATTATCTTTTGATGTTTGAATAAATCTCAAGTGGTAAACCATACCTATTGAGCCGTGTTTTCTTTTGGAAAATTCACATTCATCAACTTTCCTAACTAATGAAATTAGAAAATGACAATTTGTTAACCATTTCAAGTATATATTTGTCTTGCTAGTATGTTGAGGTTCTGCATGATCATAAATACCACAATACCATGTAGCTCATGCTACACATCGTGGAACTTTATTGTTGTTCATGCGAACAAGCATAACCTTTTGTGAGGTAGAACGTGGACCATTATTCAGACCAAATAAGTTACCATCAAATCAGCTATATACTACTCATACCTCGTGTTTCTTAGTTTTTCATTAATTTGACAAAAACCGGCAGAGATACCAATAACTCTGCCGGTTTTTGTTTCCTAGTAAAATGTCCATTACTTACTTCTGATTGCTGCAAAACACAAAAGTTTATTACTACTTGCCTGTTTAAGATTCTCGGCATTTGTCAAGGATTATGTTGAGTTTGAAAAAGGAAACTCCTCCTTAATAAAGTATTTTATTGGCTATTAAATTGCGCAGCTCCTCGCGATGGAAAAATGTGCTCGGGTCGATTCTCCACTGTATTCCCATAAATCAAATTATAGACTTTACAGTACTTTAAATTCCGCAACCATAGCAGAAGCATGAGCTTATTTCACTGGTGCACCGTTTCTAATAAATAGTCATAATTGAGAAATATGTGACGTGTTCAATTTAAGTGTAACTTTGGATTGTAAATTATTTAACTGCTATGGCAGCGGCGTGCTTAGGTTATGCTACCCTCCCAGACTAAAGGAGCCTTCAGACCAGGATTGGAAAACAACAAAATTTCAGCGCAGTAATTTTTTAGGCCCCACTTAAATTATAATAATTTTCGTTGAAATATACGTGATATGCTGCGTGTATACATTGCAACAGCAAATATATTTTATTTACAACCATATATGTAATGTTGTCTTTACTAACGTCATTGAAGGTTGGGAAATGGTTGGGAAGTACCATATTACCTACCTCTACTTCCCGCCCTCATTTCCCCCCCCCCTCATTTCCCGCCCCCTAAAATTTTGTGATCGTTAATATTTTTCTCATTTATTGTAAATGAATATTTTTTATATTTAAAAATATAACACATTGACAAATATTATAATACCTATTTAATGGCAAACAATAAAAAAACACAACAATGAACTAAAATACAACAAACTACTTATTGAAATTAATGGTTAAATTTGAATTATTGTAAGCGTTTATAGAAATATTTAGGCCAGTACCAGGGCTGGCGTCTCCAACAGTTGTCTGTTTGGTCGACAAATTAATTTGTTGTTGAATGACTGAGGTTTGTGAACTATTTGCCACAACTTCAGCAGACATGGCACGTTTGGACAGCATACTGGCAGTTTTGGTTTTATTCTCCATTGAGCTATCCACATAACCTTCGGCCACAGTACCAGATTTTCATCCTCCCAGCCTTTTTAATTGGAGTACATTTGCACCACTGTTGGCAAGTAACGTAGCGGCGGTTCTTCTTAGAGCATGGCCTGTAAAGCCTTTCGAGTCCTCTAAATTCAAAAAAGTAGCAATTTTTTGGAGAAAATTAGCTATTGTATTGTGCCCAATTGGTTGATTTCTCGCTATTCCTCCTCTAAGCTGGACAAAAAATCTATCGATTTCTATGTTTTTTCTCAAGTTTATATAGTCTCGAATGATCTTCACCCATACTGGATCAGTAATGAGAAATGATCTACTTATATGTGTTTTGGAATCTGGAATCTCAACCGAAATTTTTTCTTCAAAAAAAGCAACATCCAACATTTTCATTTTCACTAATTCGTCCGTCCGACAAGCTCCAGATACGCCTACGAGTATTATTAATGCGACCTAAAACAATAACAAATATATAATACCATAATAACTGTGCACTTGTATAGGCTCAAACACGATTTTTTTTTTAAATACTTATATAAAGATCATAAATATCTTACCTTTATTGGTAGAAGATTATTTGGAGCTTTGTTTAAAAAATCTTCTATATTTTTCCTAGAAAATACGTTCGATTTCTTGGGCCTAAAGCCCACATTTTGTCGTTTTAGGAAGGCCAACAGTTTCCTATGTTTCGAAATATCAGTTTTTTCTTCAATTTCTAGCATCGTTCGTATCATACTGTACATTGCCCACAAAGTGGACGGCTTCTTTTGTCTAGTTTGTTCTCCAAAATATGCTAAAAGTACACTTTCGGAACTGGTATTCTTCACCTTTTTTTCTTCGCACCACTTCCTATATAATTCAATAGCTTTTAGGTAGCGATGCTTACTTTTTCTGGCACCAAGCCGTGTGTTGCTGCGTCAGCAGCCTGTCGTATTTCTGGCGGGGTACAATCCATCAATTCTTCATCGGAGGACATTTTTCAATTTATTATTCACGAACTTCCATCCATAGATAAAAATATACAAACTTCCATCCGACTTTATCTGACATTTATTTATACTTATTGGTGACAGTTGTTTACCATCACATAGCAACGGTAACAAAATATGTGTACCTGCTTGTTTATTCTGAGAAAAATGTCCGCTTGGTAATTTTTTGTTAAACGTAATATTTTAGGTATGTTCAGAGTGAAACAAAGATTTATTAATTTTGATCGAAATATAATGGTTGTAAATAATATAGTATACAAACCTCGGTAGGAAGTTTCATTCCTGTCTCGAGATTATAGCTAACCTCGACGCTTCGCGTCTCGGTTAACTAACTAATCTCTCGACAGTAATGAAACACTTCCCACCTCGGTTTGTAATGTACTATTTCACCCTGTAGAAGGCCGAAACAGTATCTAGTTGTTTTTCTTTTTACATTAGTTCTTGATAGCTTGAATATCGTAAGAGTACATACATTTTGGTCTACATTGGCCAGCAAAAAGACCAGCCATTCATTACATATCAATTAGTCAATGGTCCAAGGCATTAATTTTTCCTTTTTTGACAGATATTTGGTTTTATATAAATGCTTTCACTTATTCTGCATTGAGCATTATATCATAAATATAGTTTCACGGGTTTGTTTGGTGGATCTCTAATAATAAGGGAGACATTCCCAAAAAAGTAAGCCATAAGAGTAATCAGTTATATAAATTTTTGGTTTGCAAGATAACCTTCGTGTGATATATTGATCTTATAGTCTGGGTGGTCCAAATTGGTATGTTTTCGAGAGTAACCGAGGATCTGTAATAGATAGAGCAAATCTGATGCAGATCCTGTGTTATTTCAAAAAAATAACAATACACGATCAGTTTTCGAGCTACAGGGCGTTTCTCGATTTTTGGCAAAAGCGACAGGTGATTTTCTCATTTCCCTTTCAAGATATCTCAAAATGGTTTGAACATTTTAGAGGCACTTTTTTGTTTTCTTGCTGTGACCACAACTTGTGTTTTCTTAAATTCAGCAATCTGTTTTATTTCTCAAATGGAAAGAGGACTGAAAATACATTGCAAATATACCAGGTTTCATAAAGTAAGAGATATATTTCAGCTTATTATGTATTTTTAACAAATTAAGTTAATAACAGGATGTGAAAGAAATCGATTGCTTAAACAATGGGATTTCTTATATCCAACAGTGGTTGGATATATCGTCCATTTTGCTGCTGCACAATCACCAACCGTGTATAGTGGTATGTACAATCAACCAATCGTAGTGTATGGCATTTGAGATTGATTTAATATCGAATTCACACTTCTGATTGCTAATGGATTAGTGTTGGCTACGTTTTAATTTCTCCGAATAACTTCTGCAACTTTGGCATCACTATAGTCCTTGGTCTTTCTGATCTCGATAGGTCAGTTACAGACCCTGATCTTTCAAATTTGCTAATCAAATTTTGGTACGCTATCATTTGAAAGGGCCCTGCTTTCAAATCAATTTTCGTATGAAATCTTCGTAATCCAGTAGTGTAATTTCTGCCGCATTCGTAATAATATTGTACTAAACCAATTCTTGTTTGCAGATCGATGTTATTAAAGTTTAAATCGTTTAAATTTACGTTTACATGTGTTTTTTTTTTAGAACAATCCTCTAAATCCCAATGTATTTATGTTTTTTTGAATACCGAGCCATTTTTTATTTATATAAACTGAGTTCTAACAATGTAAAACGTGAAAATTCATATTTTCCAGAAATTGTTCGAAAAATAATATATAAACTATATATATTTGGAATGCAGTTTCAGTCCTCTTTCCATTTTAAAAATAAAATACAGGGTGTTACATTTAAAAAAACATAAGTTGTGGTCAAAACAAGAAAATGAAAAATTAAATCAAATTTATTTTTATGCCATTGAATGTGTGTCTAAAAAGTATCTGCAAAATGTTCAAACCATTCAGAGGTATCTTGAAAGGAAGTTCTGTCAAAAATAGAGAAACGCCCTGTAGCTCGAAATCGGTAAGAGATAGAGAATTGCGGTTTGCACTATTGTTATTTTTACGAAAAAAGAGCACCCTTGAAAACATAGGTACCAAGTTGAACCACCCTGTACAGCCTTTTTAATGTATCCCTTTTATTACTGAATATAGATTCTACAATCTCTATGTCATTGAGATATACAGTTTATGATATGCGAGGTAATGCTCCATGCCAAGGCCTAAAAATGTGTAGGGTGCTCTATTAGAAATATTAGTTATACATTTATATATTCTTTGAAACACGCTGTGTCAAAGATAATATGCATATGTGTGATTCACTTTATCATTTTTAGAATAGTACTGTACTGTATTATCACGTGTTTTTATTGGTTAACGCGTTTTATGGATATACTCATTTACAAATGGAATTATTTAAAAAATAACTCTAATAGCAAATCGGCAGATAACATGTAATTTTGTCTTTACATCTAATGATATTAATGATGTATGTATGATGTGTGTATGATGGCCGATCTTAGGAGGTGTTTCGTAATGTTATTTAAAATTGATATAAAGTGGACTGTATTAGGCGATATCCCGATAAGTCGAAAACTCGAGGTACGACTTACCAAAATGCAGGCTTCATCAAGCTTCCATAAGGGCAAAAGATCAGCAGGACCAAGTACCCGATCACACAACTCACAAATTGGTATTTCAAATTTCTTAAGAACACTTATTTTATTAACAAGGCATTCAGCGGCGTATTGAGTTCTTGTCGACACTTTTTGAACTGTGTAGACTTGTGTCTTCTCTGCGCAAGCCGACCAATAAGAATTCTCGACTTACTGATTTGGAATAAGTAGCGGGAAAAAATATTTAAAAGTATATTCGGTGACAACCCTAATAAGATACTATTACTATTCAATTATTAATCAATAATATTAATACTAAACTAAATAAACTAGATACTAACAAAACAAAATTAGAGGTGAAACCTTAACAGGAGGTACTCATCTGTTTTTGTATAACATAATTAGACTTTCTATTTCGACAAAGGACCATACATAGGTACTCCTCTATTTTATTGCTGGTTATGTGTCTTTATGAATCTTATTAATCAATTAAGTTCAATATACCGTCCATTTCTATTAGTGCACAAATTTTAAACAGCAATTTAGTTTTTGTCATCAACCGAATATAATTTTGACATTTGACGAAGTCTGTATAAATTAAAAAAATGTAACAATACCAAATGCATGAAACGCTGGCGCCTCATCAACTCCACCGTTTACCAATCGATTTGTAGCTATCGTCAGCCAGTGTTTATCGTACCATGCATGAGGCTTGTCTGCATGACACAGAAAAGCAATCAAGCCCAAGCGAGACTGATTGCAATAATTGATATGCGAACACACCGTATCTTTTGGCGGCTCATTCAGCTGAGCTCGGTTTGAATATTCAATTAATCGTTATTGATCAGAATTGCGCCACGGTGTATTAATAGCAGATGCTGCTTCAACGGTAATTAAGTCCAAATTTACGCGGTTAGACTAATTTAATTCAGGCGCGCGGGGATAAATGGCATAATATGCAGCAATGCATTGAGAAATAATGGATACCTTGTGAAGCTGCCCTTGTCTAGAGACAGAAATTTTACTAGATTTTTTTGCATTTATAGGTGCCTATATTTTTTCACAACTATCAAAAAGGCGTTTGTGAATTTCGAAATGAATGTATGAAAGAGTAGATAATGTCTGTAACTTATTTGTGGTGCATTTTGACGATTCATAGTTTGTTTCTTTTGGGATTACACCACCTGTAAAATAACAGAAGTATAGAAGTATACAAATTAAATATTCAAAGTGTAGTAACAAGGCAAACTGCTAAAGTTTGCCCCAAAAAACCACTGTATAACGTGTGATAAAATAATATTTGATATATTAACTAAATTTTATCAGTGGTTTTTCAGTTTTATACAAAATTCTATAATATTATATGTCATATTTTAAAATATGTCTAAATAAAATAGTTATAATAAAATTTAAAAGAAATTAAACATTTAACTAGCTTTCTTCTATACGTTTCGAGTTGATCCCCAACTCTTCTTCTGTAGACTGTTTGTACGATAAGAACTCTTTATATAAAAAAAGTACTTTTTGTCAGATTGACATTTTTAATTTAAATTGTCATCACATGCAGTGATCTAATTAATTTTCCATGCATGATAATTAATTGAATTATCACATGCAGTGATATTATTAATTTTCCATTGGTAACATCTTTTTGGAGTAGAGGAAAAGAAAAGAATTAAAGAAAAAAGAATTTTTATCGGTTAAAAGAAAGTGCTTTCATTAAACTTAATGGTGATAATTGTATCTCATCAGAAACAATATTCATAGATCAAGCATGCGGCTTCCTCTACTCCAAAAAGATGTTACCAATGGAAAATTAATAATATCATAGTGATCAGTGCATGTGATGACAATTTAAATTAAAAATGTCAATCTGACACAAAGTACTTCTCTTTTCATATAAAGAGTTCTTATCGTACAACAATCTACAGAAGAAGAGTTGAGGATCAACTCGAAACGTATAGAAGAAAGCTAATTAAGTGTTTAATTTCTTTTAAATTTTATTATAACTATTTTATTTAGACATATTTTAAAATGACATATAATATTATAGAATTTTGTATAAAACTGAAAAACCACTGGTAAAATTTAGTTAATATATCAAATATTATTTTATCACACGTTATACAGTGGTTTTTTGGGGCAAACTTTAGAAGTTTGCCTTGTTACTACACTTTGAATATTTAGGGTCAGTTTTTCAATGCTTGATTAACACGGTTTAACCAGTAGTTAAGCTAGCTATAAGTTTAGGTGTGATTTATCTCGAACATTTTATGAATAACTATTCACATTCCAAACTTGTAGTTAGTTAACTCTAGGTTAAATTACGTTAACCGAGCATTGAAAAACCGGCCCTTAATTTGTATACTTCTGGTTTTCTGCTTTTTGTTATTTTACAGGTGGTGTAATCCCAAAAGAAACAAACTATGAATTGTATGAAAGAATATTTTTATTGTTTTGGTTTATGACTAATAAGAGTTACAAGAGAATAACTGTTACGGGAATTTTTTTACGTCACACTTAGCTATAATCGATTATATTTGTGTCAATTCCCCCTTTATTAAAATATTCCCAGGTCCTTAATGACAAGTTGAAAAACTAATTAATCGTTGCTTCAACTGATTTTTGGAAACAAGTTTTTTCTCAGTGTGATAATATAAATAAAAAAAAGTATTTTCCATAAAGAAGGTTTTTCAGACCTAGGAATTTGAGTATAAATATATATTATTTTATTACTAATTTTATTTATTTTTACCCTAGATATTAATTTATTTGTTTATTAAGTTATCTTAAGGATTTAAAAAGGCACCCAACTTAATAGAATGGAAATCTTTTTATACACACATCTTTTAATGATGTTTTTTAAGAAAAAATACTAATCTTATGGATTTTTGTCCTTTTTATGGAAATCAAAAAAAATATATAAATTTTCGTTATTATCGAAGCATTCTGATAACTGGAATCTCGATTCCACTTATTTGCGGGTTTTTTAAAGTCTTCAGCCAACGTTATCATACAAGGGATCTATATGAGTTGCGGAAAATATTTTTTCCTTGCTAACAACCTATATATCTTGATTTTCTTTTAACAAATCACAGAACACCATGTGACATAAAGATATATTCTTCATAATCTGGATAAATAAATTTTAGCCCGTAGTCTCTCTTTATGCATAAATATTAAAGAGCCAAAATGGTACCACTTTTTGTTATACATTTTGCTGTATGTTCATTGATTTATGATATTTTTAATTCATTCTCGCTTCTTGTAAAACACTGAGAGCCGTAATTTTAAATTCGAAATTTTATTCTTCATTTGTAAGCTACTTTACATGAAAACAATTCAGACAGAAAAAAACTCAAAGTGGCCCTTCAGTAATAAACCATAATTAATTGAACATAACCATAATTAATTAACATTTTGAAAATAACGACAAAACTTATCATCATATCATTCTGAACTCATTTAAATTTTCTGACAGGAAAATCTACGCTCATGAAAGGATGTCATTTAATTTGCAATCACCTTATATCAGCGTAACATTTCATCTTTAATAAAAAATAAATCAACTGCAAATCATCCCACCTATAATTAATTATAAATTCAGTGGCAATTTTTTTCATCGAACTAAATTGCCGAACCTTCACGCCTCGACAAGGAAATGAACGCATGATCTAACATCCGCACTACTTATAACATTGTTCACACACCATCAGCCAACTTCAATAAAGCTCTTTTTTCAGGACTATTACCCCGATCTGATTGCCAACGATTCAATAGCTTTCCTGAGGCACTCCAAAAAACAATATCAACACAAGCCGGTGATGCTAACGATGTCATTTCCGGCGCCACACGGACCGGAGGACTCGGCGCCACAGTATTCCCACCTTTTCTTCAACGTGACAACCCATCAGTAAGTACATATAATTAAGTTATTGCCAGATGAACGAGAATGTGATTTCTATGAAACGGAAGATTTTTTAACTAGTAATTAAAGAGTGTACATTGATTCAATTAATTAAAGAAGGATTCAAACAGGAAAACCGCGATGCTTCTGTACTTCCAAATCGCTCTATGAGCTTCAATTAGTTGAGTTTTGACATATAACTTAAGAACATTTATTTCTATGTTATAACTTAAGTGTGGCACAATAGATAATTGTCAAGACCTGGGGTATAGGTACCCATAAGAATCTATCCTGAAACATTTGCTCCTTCTATCTGTTTTCTTCTTTCACTCTTCTTCTTCCTCTTCGCGTCCCTCATTTTTCCTCTTCTTCTTCCCCTCCTTATTCTTTACTTTTTCACGTACTTTCTATTTATAACTAAGTCAATTGTTATATAAGGATGCCACATCTATATGACCAAATAGTGTAGACTATAGATTTTGATGTCTTGTGTAAAATAATATTTAAAAATCCAATAAAAATAATCTCCATTTCACTTATTTTAGGAAATAAAAAACATTAAATTCCCCTTTGTATGAGGGGCTATGTAAAAAGGTCACAATATGACTCAGGCAACGCGGCTCTCCATTGGCTCTGTATCTCGATCCCGACGTCTTTAAGCCCTCTCTACAAAGAAAGCTGTTTTCTTGTTCTTACAAAGATATCGATTATATCCGTACCAGCGTCCCAATTGTTGACTATCCAGCTTGAAAGACTTGTTTATTGGTATTCATATTAGCTTATGTAGCATCCGCCATGTTTTTCTGTGTTAATATTAAAATCTACTGCACATGATTTCCCTATTATCACATCAAATTGTTTTCTATAAACAATAGACAGAGAGAGAGAGAGAGAGAGAGAGAGAGGATCTACTGCGCATGATTTTTTTTACTTATATAGGACACTTTCATGTCTCACCCTATATATAGGTTATAGGTAGGGTTACCAACCGTACTCTTTAAAGAGAAATAATAAGTACTCTTACTTTTCGGCTTTAGTACCCAAATTGACTCTTTTCTGGGCAAAGGTAGCACCATCTTTGTGAGTGAACTAATATCACTATTATCCAGACCATCGCCGCCGCGATTATCTTGCTTACAGAGTTAAAACGTAGTCAATCTAGGCGGCGGTGATCCAGACAAAATATTTATCTTTTCCTATATCATCTACTTTAATACTTATACCTACTACCGGTCACCTCACTACCTCAGTTTACATTCGGTAAACTGTAAGACTCATATATTTATCTACTAAATCAATAAATATCTTGCCGAAAGTCGATATTTTTGTATAAACGGATTTTACATTAAAATTCCGAAGTGCCAGGAAAACCTTGTGACCTTGAAAATTTTCAAAATTTTAAAAGTCTAGGCACTGATTGTGAGTAATTCGACATTTTATAGGTCTGTCGGGGAATTTGTACTCTTTTTTGAATAGCATGAGTTGGTAACCCTAGTTATAGGTAAGGCCTTTCCTGATTTTAGTGAGGTTATGTTGACTGTAGTGCCGGTGGCCCCATTCTCCTTTGTAGCTCTATGGTCCCCCATTTATTTTTGACAGCTGGTGCCCCATTTATATTTTATTAATATTAACAAAATAATCAACTTTATCTTGGCTATAGATTACTTGGCGCAGTTTCCCACATGCTTTCATAAAAAACAATGAATGACTTAATTTTATCAGAACTAGACATCATGGAAATATATCCATGTTATTATATCCGATTTTTAGCTTGTTGAAAAAACTGTCTATTGTTCTAGAAACAGGCCATAGCCTAGGTCATCTTTGATGTCTATAAATTGAAAGTCAGACTCTAAACATGATTTCTCGTAATTTTTTTTTTAAATCTGCTAGACGATTCATCTTCTGACATAACTGAATCAAATTCTATTTGAGAATATATAAATAAATTTATTTAGCTACGTGCAATCTGAGAGTATCACTGAAAAAACTTAAAATCCTTATAAAACTGGAAATAATCTTTGATAAATTATTGAAAACAATTTTGCATTATATTTCGAAGATAATTTTTAAGATTCTATATAGCTCTGGGACATCTACAGTTATCTTTCAATTATATACCTACTTAATATTATCAATAAAGTATAAAAGAATAGAAACAGCAGTTTCGATCAATAATAAACAATTCGAACGGAAATTCTTGGTATCCTTCATTACAATTCACATCCTTATTAAAAATTAACTGGGCAACTTTTCATGCTCTCAAGCTTGTAGAACGTCCGTTGATATCGCAGAAAATTGAAACGACATAATGATGGATGAAATAAAAGGAAGTAGTTCGAATTACGACTTCAATTAATATTGCATTAGACTTATCTAATGTCTAACCTCGCTGCATCAGATCAGGTTACATTCCAGGTCCGTAGCAATTCATTTAACTTTGATATATCAAACTGATCAATTCCAGCCACCCCAACCAATTCACCATATTTATCTATTTAAGCCAACTTTGATAATACGATTTTGGTTGGCAATGTTCGGGGTACGTTTAAAAACAATTGGCTTGAATCAGTCTGATTGGCGGAACGTTAAACATATTTTATCTAATAGATTTAGAATTAATTGAAGCTACTGTAGATAAAACCACATACTTCTTTACTTGGACCACCCTGTACATCGTTTCCAGACCAGAGCTATTCGTCACGGGCGCCCTTTATTTATTTCTAATTACTGAGCCTCTTAATTGGCCGTGGATGATTGACTACGATCGGGATGTCATTGCGTGAGCTCGAGAAATCTCGTAAAACGCACGCAACAGAAAGGGAGGTCGTGTTAATTCATGGCGAGCAGGGTTGCGTGAAATTTTGCGTGATACTGATCATTATGGCCCCGTTCATTCTTTACTGCCAGGAAATATATTTATTTTTCTAATAAACCATCTCGTTGTGCCCGTCTATTGAAGAATTGATTTGTAATAAATTTTATTTAACGTTGGAGCACGTATCCGTAGGTGGGCAGGACTACCTTCGTGCTCATCTAAAGGAAAAGATAATTTAAAAAGAAAAATAAATGTAAGTAGTTGCTTGCAGAAACAGTATATCCTTTTGAACTTGAGTACCGGATTTAATCGGTAAGAAAATACATGTAGATGCGATTTAAAAATTAGCAATATAAGGGTAGTTTCCCTACTAGTGTATAATTAAACATATCAGTTGATGAAGAGCCTATATAGTCGATGGTTCATTGAAATAAATTACGATTCAAAGTTTCCTATTTATTTTGCTGACTATAACATATAGAAACAACTTTTCTTTAACTGTAAAATCTTTACAGTGTGGGGCACTTCAATTCAAACTTATTAAAATCTTATTAAAATATCTTATAATTATCTTATTAAAAATAGGTTATTTCGTAGAAAAATTATTATTTGGCTACATAAATAGAATAATGTCTGTTATTAGCCAGCAAAGTAAGTATTCTTATACTTACTACTTCTATTATCTTACTACTATTACTTCTTATATAATTCTGACAACATCTTTTGAAAAAGGGCTGCAACTGGATGAAATGTATACCTACATATATGCCTGTAACTGATGTAGTATGTACCTATTCATTATTTCATATCTAGAAAATCCAAAATGTATAGTGAAGTATAATGGTATTTTCTGGTGAATATGAAGCTGTTTCTGCTGAGGCTGTAATGATTTCCCTTTTCCTATATCCACCATTTGTATAGTTTACTATACACTATTTACCGTAACCGGTAAATACAAGTAACCGCTACGTGCAATAAATTAATCATTGTGAATTGCTTTCGGATGATCAGAACTCGATAAAACAGGAAATAATCGACAATGCAATGTCCTGATAACTTATATTGTGTTTTATAGTCTAGACTAAACAACTAAATATTGTATATTTATTTGGAGATGCCGAAAACAACTATTCCACGGGAAATACGCCCCGATTTGTCATCCTCAAAGACAATGGAGGTCGCTGTAATGGGATCTGCAGAAAAGCCGATTGTTATCTGTCTGTCAATTAGACAATAATTGTCAGACAGGTAGTAGCAAAGACCGAAAGAGGGCACTACGGTGCATTTCACTATACCTCGCCACTCCAAACAACTAAATATTGTGTTTCTTTTCGCAAAGTAGTTCTAAATAGTTGTAACGAATCAAAAAGGTAGCTGTCGGACGCTGAGTGAGTTATTTGTTTTGAAATCTGTGAGAGTGAGATATAATTCCAGTCAACAAGAAAACCGTTTAATAAAAGGATTTTTATGTTAGTCCGTTTGATTTTGAAAGGTAAAAAGCTTGCTGTTATTAATTTTCATTTTTATTTACTTCTCTTGATCGCTCAGTAAAAACACCCCCCAAAATCCACTCTACTTGATTCTATACTTACATTCTATGTTTTTCTGAGACAACTAATATAAATGTTGGCATAGTAAATCTCTCCTATTTTTACCTGTATTAGTTATTCTTTTTGAAAATTTATAATTTTACCTTTTCTTCTCTTTTGTCAAACTTTATAATTTTGTATAATAATGTCTGTTACGTCCTTGTAATTGGTGACTCATACCTGTTGTGAAAATAAATAAATAAATATAGTTTTTATAATTGTTGTACAAGGTGATCCCTTATAAATGTGACTTCTCAACTTTGTTATTATTAATTCTAGAAATAAAACTAGTACGTACAAGAGTGGTAAACGTTAAAATAAAAATATTTACGGTGATATTGAACTTTAACAGTGTATTCGGAAAAGCCACGGCTTTAGGTATAACTGCATATTATAACTCAATCTAGGGTTAAGTTTATCGACATTGTAATCTCATTAATGCACAGTAAGTGCCTATTTAATGGCCATTATGATATTTCGCGTGAGGTACTCAGAATTACAAATACTACAGAATTGCTTCTAAGAAAATTAACAATGTTAACAACTGTTATAGCTTCTAACCAGAGCCATTGAACCTCCGCCAAAAAATAAAATTGCACGCCACATGAATACGTAAATATTACTATTATACTAGGAACTAATGTACCTACCTGACAGCGACATAGTTCAGTGGATAATGGATTGAATCGATGTGATTGATTGAATAAATCATTAAGGAATGTGATTACTTAATTATACAATTTTAGAGAGTGAATATTTTCCCTTTTCAATATGAATATCTGGGAAACTGATAAATAGTAATATTCTGTGGTTGTATTAAATTTAGCAAATTTTACTTACCATTTAATACCTGGATATTGTCTGCAACAGACTTTTTGTCTACCAAGTCTGATTTTTTGAACAAACTTGGCAATGCACAAGGCAAACTAAAAGATTGCTTTGTCCATTGCCTTGTGCATTGTTGTGACAATGTTGTCAAAACAATGAATTAAACTGATCAGATTGCAGTAGAAACTTAACATATAAGTATTACCAATATGTCACTACGTTTCTTTAGAATTACAAGTCAATGCTCAATGCAAGTCCCCTATAGGCAGAGATACCTTGAGCGTAATAATATTAATAAAATAATTAATAAATATATCGAACAAGGAGCATCAGTATTAAAATCTATTATAGATTTTAAAAATATAAATATAGATATTATATAAAATCTAAGTTTTTTATTATGTTTTCATTGTTTTTTATTTAAATTACATTATGTTGAATTTAAAATGCATTTTTATTTTTAATCGACTAAAAATGTAGCATGAAAATGTGTGTCTTATAGAGATTTCAAAAAATGTAAAACTTCCAGGGCCGTATTTAAAAAATTTGAATTGATGATGGCCCTCGAAAGATAAAACGTTTTATGAAACATATAATTATGTCTTTCGATAGAGCACCGAAACTTGCTGTGAAAAAGTGTTATTCTTTTTCAATATCAACTCAAATAAAGTTGGAATAAAATAAAATGAATTTCCAAATTTCAATTTTTTTCAAATATTTCGAAAGCCAGTCAAGTTAGCCATTATATTTTTCAGCCATCATGTTGGTCCCCTGATTGCGCAGCTTTGCCTCCATAAACCGATTTCGTATGTATTACCATTTCCGAGATCGCTACCTATGCATAGGCCCGAATTAGAATCAGCCTGTATACTTTTCCAGAGGTGTGGCGGAAAAAGCTAAATTTGTCATTTTTTTATTTCCAATAACTTTTCTTGAGCTACCTGTGGACTTTTCAAACTTGGTTCGCAGTTTGTTGAGAGCGTTGAGTTGTCATACTCAAAAATTTTCTCTGAGTCTACTAGTTTTTTGGCAGTGTTTAACTTCTGATTTTCTTACGGACACCATATTGCATTTTTGCTTCATTAAATGAAGCGAAAAATACAACTATAATGATGAATCCTATACTTTTTAATTGATATTGAAAATAATGTATTTCGAGCAATTACCATTACTATTTTTTTAATTTGAAATTATTATTTATATAAGGCTTAGCAATATTTTGAATTTGACATTGAAAATTCTCATCAAACTATAGATGTGTCTAGTTTCAGTAGTCGCAGATTAAGAAAAATTATTGAACATATAATAAAATTGTAATTTTCACCTTTTTCCTCTATCTAACTCCGAAACAGGAAGTATATTAAATGTATATATTCCTACTCAGCTATAAAAATTTTCCGTATTTAAACTCCCACCGTTTCCGAGATGACCATGGCGAGCATTCGAGTAGTTCTCACGCTGTATATATAGTTTCATACATGATCAAAGTATAAATTGTACTCAAGATTTTGCCATAAATCAAATTGCACATAAATGGATATTTAAAACTTGCTCTCCCTAGTGCACTGCCAATTTAGCTGTTTTAGCACGAAAAGTGCAAAGTTACGTTCGTGACTGCGCCAGCAGTGACTATAAATAATCAAGGGAAATATCTCACTTCCGGGCAATATTGATAGCACTTACGTTTGAAGCACCAACATGCTCTTTATCTTCAGCATTAATCTGCCTGGATTTACGTAGACAGTAGGTATAGCAAAGTTCATTGCAACTATACAGGGTGTTACATTTTGTTATTTTGCAATTTGATTCAAACATTTTATTTGTGATACAGGTTGTCTCCTAAAAAACGCCGCACGCAATAACTCCGTTATTTATAGTCTGATCTTAAAAAACAAAAAATTAAATGAAATGGTTCAAAATACACTATAGAGGGAGCCTACTGCAATGTTTTTAACTTTTTTTTGTCAACTTCTTTTTAAATGACAATATAGGGTTTTTTATTTACTATTGTGCATATTTCTTTTCTGAATCCAATGATGTAAGTAGGTATAATAAATTGACTGGTGAAACTTGTATCACAGAAAGAGAGTCAAACTGTTTGTCGATATCGCAATAGGTGCCCGGCCACTTAATTGATGACAAGGGTATTTTGACAAATCATTTGTGCCGTCGAAAACAAAAAATAATACAACAAATCAAATAGAACCCAGAACAGAATTAAAATTTAATAGAAAAAAAAAACAATATAATTATCAATTAAAAACAAATTCAATAAGTACATTTAAACTCTTTACAAAGTTAAACACGAAACAACATTAAACTAAGTTAAATACGAAATTCAGTAAAGGAACTACAACAAAGTTGAACACGAAACAACTGAACAAATGAATAAAGCAAATAAAGTTGCACACCTACAAGTGCTGGTCAAATTGACCGCCAGTTCAATCAAGACACATCTGGCATCTTCTGATTACTGCACATCAATATAAAATTGGGGATATTTTGCGACAAGTACGCATAATTCTTTTCCTCTGGTCGTGTTAAATAAACATGATCTTGAATATAACTCCACAACCAAAAATCATGTGGAGTAAGATCTGGAGAACGGGCAGGCCATCGAACAGGTTCATAAGTTTCTAGGCACATTTTATTAAATGTGGTGTTTAACCAATTGGTATTCATTCTGGCATTATAAAGGGTAGCCCCATCTTGCTGGAAATAAATTCTATTGAGTTGTACAATAGGTAATGCATCTAAAAAAATTTTAAGTTATTCCGTCAATATCTGATAATACTTTTCTTGATTCAGTGCCGTCTATGAAAAATGATCCAATCAGTCTATTACCCGAAATGCCACACCATACATTAATACTAAACCTTCTCTAAAAATTAGTTTTGTCGATAATGCTTGAGTTTTCTTGGCTCCAATGTCGGTGATTATTTCTATTAAAAATACCATTGACACTGACCAAATAATCTTTGTGTGAAATCTCGTCGCCCCGAATTTAAATAAAAATGGCAAAATTCTTGTCTTCGTTCTCTATCGTTTTCTTCTAATGCCTGTACTTTTTGAGGTATGTATGGCTTGAATTTGTGCTTTTTCAATATTGCGTTTACTGTTCTTTTTGAGGCTACATTATTATTCGAAATTTCCCGAATGGAAGTTCTTGGGTTTTCTTCAACACTAAAAAGAATATTGAGTTCAGTGTTTTCATTAAATTCTTTTAGTTTTGGTTTCTTAAAGGATCCATAGTTCTTTAAATTTTCTTCAAGTCCAAATTTGCATGGTTCTGGAACTTCTCTGTGAGGAAACCGCTCTCTGTAAACGGGGACTGCTGCACCACGATTTGTATTACACTCAAAGTATACACCTGAATCATGATTGTCCATATTTTGCACCTGTAGAGTTTATATCAAAAAATGATCTACTAGAAAGAATAGAAATAATAGAATATCAATTTTTTCATTTTCTCAGCCACTTGCTCGACCAGTCTCGAAAGTTCTCGTCTCTCGTGACTTCACTACCAACAGATCGTAAAGAATCTATGTGTGCCATCCATCCATATATATTAAAACGCATCGATTCTGTCTCGCCCTAATTTCCAAAGCACAAAGTTTCAAAGCTATCTCCTCCGAGGGGCGATCTTGAAATGATCCCCGCGGGCCACCGAAGATCGCCGCCGGCCTTTCTCCAATGCGTACGGGTATTTTCGTCCCGTTTCCTATGCGTTTTCCCAATTTAAACGCCTTTTCAAAAAACGTCTGCAAAATTTTCGTCGATCGCCGTTCGGCGAGAAAGATACGGCTAGCACCGGCGTTTGTTCTCGCGCCTAATGGTCCCGTCACGCCCGCCGAAATCCCGACTTTTCGCGGGACCCCCGAGACCTTTTTCTAATTTTTACGGCTTTGAGAACCGCTTCACGCGAAAGTTCCGTCCTTTCTCTAATCCTTTGAGATTTTTTTTCGAGACCGTACGTCCACTCCTTTTACGTCTAGTTCGTCTTCGAAAATCTCGACTCGCCTCTGTCTCAACTTCTTTCTCATTTTATCTGCCTATGTGAGATTGCACTAACGAGACAAGCACCTCCCACGAAAACTGTCAAATTAATTAAACTTTAGATAGGTTATTTTCCTACGGGAAATATTGTTAACGGAATCAATAGTATTGACTGCCAAACGCTTCTGATTACCAAAATACTGAAGCGAAATGCTTTTCCAATTAGAAAATCGGTAAAAATTATTTTTTCAGGATGACACGTACAGTTTACGTACTAAACGTGTCAGGGTAAACTTTTGTCAACAGGCGGGATAGCGCGATGGGAAAGTTGTAGAATTCAAAACGTGATAATGCTGATTTCGAGAGTTCGAGTCACGCTGTAGGCAATTTTTTTTTTACTTTTTAATTCCAATTATTTATTAGTATTAGTGTTTAGTTATTGTTTCATTATCAGTAACTTTTATTCTTTCTGCACGTAAAGTTTTGAATTAATTCGTTCATTTTGGCAGTCTGTTAAATTCTTCATTTTAGCTTACAAAAGTAAATATCTACAATATTTTTGATCCCATTGATAAAATTGATGTTTACTGAAAAATAAATTCTACTTTCAGCACTTAAAAAATTATGATGTTTTACCATCAACAATAGAGTACCCTTACATCATCATTCCAGATACAAAATTTCTTTAATATGTATTTTCTTTAAAATAATATTATTCTAGATGCTTTTGTCACCCGAAGAGTGACCCTAGGCCTTAGGCCTGGACCCCCGGCAGGGCTAGAAATGGGAACGAAAATCGCGAGAGCGATTTTCTCTTATTCTCTGCTCTTTCGCTATTTTCCTTTCGACTGATTTATTTAATTCATGATACAAAGATTACATCTTTGTATCATGACTTTGCTCGTAAAATTCTATAAAGAATTGCCATTGCCTGGTCTGGAATATGTAAAAACTAATTGATTATCATTAGACAAATAAGCTCACGAAGATAATAAGGTCTCCCTTTTCGTTATCTGTGAGCACGCAACGCAAGGGGTCAAAATAACCCGAAGGCTAGACTGCCGCGGGTCACAATTTAACACGGTTAAAACGGCAATTTTAAGATGTTTCTAGAGATAACAAATGGTCGTCGCCGGGTTCCTTTGTTACGACTGTTCAAACAAATGATAATGAAATGAATATTTATAACTGCAGATTGGTTCGTTATGTTTGAAGTTTTATATTATTTAGCGTGTTGCCTTTGCCAGATTTTTTTTATAAAAAGGAATTCCTTTAAGAATGCTATAAAAATGTGTGCCACGCTTGTTCGTATCAGGCAGTTCTTGTTCGTGTCAGGTAGTTGACTAGACAGCCACTAGACACACTCATTGCATGTTTGTTTTGTAATAAAGCGGACTGAAATTTTTATGCTTGCCTACACTTTCATGTTTCCTTTAGTACCTCTTATTTATCCTCATATTTTATTACTTTTTTATTTAAATAAGACAGACAAATATTTAATGCTCAAAATATTTACTTAGCGTCTAATTTCACGTAACTGCTTTTAAGTCAACTGATTCCATCTCTTACATTAAGGGCAACCACCAAAATAAAGCCAAATTGTTGTAAAACAGTCGCCGAAAATTTATAAAATGACCTCTTTTGGCTTCTTTGAAGAAACCACTGCGTCTTTAGATACACAAATATTTTAAACAAAAGAATATTTCATAACTAATTTTCTATAATCAAAGTTTTGGAAGATCTATTTATTTCAAACAGACCATTAAAAATGTCATACCATATAGTGGATAAAAAGTTCATATTTTCCTGTCGAAAATCTCACAAAATTTATTTTTGGTTTAGTTTAGGTGTACAATATTAAAATTACATGTAAGGGGAATTTAAATATTCAAAATTATTAGTATTGCTTTTACAGTTTACAATATTCGTGTACTGAAAATACTGTCTGAAATGAGAACTTTAGGCGCCTGAAACGGTCACCTTAAAAAAGTTAAGTTTTATTGAAAGATAAATATTCTGAAAACAGATCTTCATCCAAATGAGTTATTTGTAAAAATGCCGAGTTTATACTTATAGTTTTCGGAATCACAGATTATTAACTGTTAACAGTTACCCTATTTTACCCTATAACTTTAAGAATCCTCAGGGAATGTCATCATCAAGAGAATTCTTTAAGTGCGGAATTTTATTCAGAATTTCATTGATTTAGTGATTACAAGTTCCGTATGCTTTTGACTTATATGTGAAACACCGTGAATACAGGGTGAATCAAAGGTTTTATTGTAAAAACATTAATAACTGTCCTTTAAGAAAGTATTAAAGTAATTTAGGTAGTTACGTACGGTTAGGATCAGGTTCCTACTAAATCCAGTTGAGAAATTCCTTTATGAAGTAAAAAACCAAGCAAAGTAATAATTTATGTGCAAACTGGTCTGCTATCATAAGAAATGTATTATGCTCGACTGCTAAAGAAACAGAAGTTTCAATTAACGATTTCAATCGCATACGACTAAGTGATGTAGTGTATCCATTTAATGAATTTGAAGAGCTTTGTTTTTCGCGCAATAATTCTTCATTTGGGGATCGTTCTCGCACAGCGCACGTCTCGCTTTTATCTAAGGATGAAATACTAAGTCAGGCAGTTAATTTGATATTATGTACATCAAACGTTATGAACCGTAACAGTCTTTTATATCATCTGTAGTTTTTGCTCTAAAAATAATATGATAGACTTATTATTATTGACAGCAAATTAGTGAGACAATGGCACTTTTTAATATACCTAGCATGTATGTTAAGTACATGAAATTATCGAGCTCCTTGCGCATCCTTCTGCATATTTCAATACTAGCAAAAGAGATAAAATAATAATACAACCTTAATCGGAGTTTAATGGTCTTCAAAAAAGGCGACCTGTAATTATATTGTTTTTTGTTATTGTTTTGCATATATCTATGTTACTATTTTATAGATAATACCTAGTAATATATAAAATATGCATAATTTGTGAATTCGTGTATAATAATTTATGGTTTCATAAAATTTCTATATTCCAAATCAGTCCAGTGGGCAGCCAGAGTTAATCATTCTTTTTTGATATGTTCATTTTGCTCTAAAACCCTGTTAATTATTTTTAAGTTAACCCCATAAAGTCGTTAGCGATCCTTCCTATATTTTTCAAGATATTATGTGATAAGAAAAGGAAATGAAAACTGGTGGGTTTTACAAATCATTAGACAAACACTTTTAAAAGTTTCCTTTTATCCCTATAAATATCAATTTTATTGAATATACTTTGCATGTTACGTAAATCGTCCTTTAAAGGCCATTTTCATAGGGTATACATAAATAAATATGCTCAATATATACCTAGTAATGTTTCGTCCTGTAAGTTTATTGACTCAATCCTATGGGCTTCACGAGATTATTCCACTAATCAAAATTATAATGCAAATAAGATAGGCTGCATTCAGCGACTGCATAAAATTTATTTGTTTACTCTTCGCATATAAGTATCAAATGCATTTAAAATGGATGGAATTCCTAGAAGGATTTTTCCCAGACCAATGAGAATATTAGTTGCCGTGTCATCCCATTCGCGTCACTTTTAAATGTATAATTAATTTGAGTAAACTGAATGAATACCAATAATGTGCAGTTTACTTTGCGACAACTTCCAATTTAAAAATATTTATGCAGGACATTTCCCAATTAATGAATTGCGCCATAAGGATGAAGGTCATATAAATGTTTATTCTGATTTTTTTTATGAAACGCATTAATGGTATACCACGTATTATTAGTAACATTCATCGATGCCACACGCAAAATTCGAATATACACCGTGATCTTTAACTATACCTGCATATTCACTAGCAATTTTTGCTGGATTTTTATTGTTAGTAATAAAAAGTTATTCAGTTTTAAATGAACAAACTCTGGGTATAAAAGTAAATTTTTATATTAAGGGCATTATGGCGAACTGTTTTTATAAAAACAGATTTTTTTGCTCTAAGTGGCCCTAAAACGTGTTAAAACCGAGCACCTGCAATCTGCAATAACTACATGGATGTAGGTACTCAGTATTATTAATTTAGTAAAAAGTTGTGCCCGCGCCCCGTATAATAACGTTCCTAAATGTGGAAATTTATTGCCTCTAAGTAAATAATTGTTTCATGACATGTTTTCCATGTGCATTACGGTTTTAGGAAATATTTAATTCCTAAAGGTTTTAAAAAATAACAATTTTAAACTGTATGTATATGTGATAAAGTTCCTTTTTCTCTAAAATAAGTCAAATAGGTGTAAATATAGGATAGGGAATTTGAAATAATTGGTTTACCAATTCTTGTCGATCATGTCTTCAACCTGCTATCGATTTTTAAAACTTCAACACCTTATATCTCTCAAACAGGCAATATAACAAATACAGGGTGTTTCAAAAAACATGTGCCATAGCTTGTGGGGAGATTTCTCACCTAAAAACAAGACAAAAAGTTTCTATCAACATTAGTAGTGGTGAGAAACACACCGTAGTGCCATCTTTGGGTCTTTGCTGCTATCGTCTCTGACAATTATTGTCAAATTGACAGGCAGATAACGACCTGCTGTTTCGCAGGCGCCATTATAGCAGTAACCTCTATTGTCTTTGAGGAAGACAATCCTACTTATTTATTTGAAGGATATGCTGAAAACAACTACTCCACGGGCAATGTGGCCCGACTGGCATTGCATTACCAAAGAGGGCACTACGGTGTGTTTCTCACCACTACTAACATTCACGATGCCCATTAGGCAATCATGTCGCAACATCGTTCATCTATTCCACTATCTATGGGACTCTAACGAGCGCATAAGCGAGAAACCGACCAGTGTCTGTGATTGGTCTCCATGAAAGATGTAGCGACTCCTCTCCTATGGAGATTCTGAAATAATGCAATGCCAGTCGGGGCACATTGCTCGTGATGTAGTTGTTTTCGGCATCTCCTTCAAATATCCTATCAACATGTTAAAGTTTTTTTAATTTATTTACTTTTTTTCAAAATATCATGAAACGGGTTTAGCAATTTGAATAAAATTTGAGTTCTGAAATTATTTAAAATCGTAGGTACATATTTTGGCATTAAATAATGGTGGTCAACTTCACCAGGGCCGTGCGTACGGGCTGGCATTGAAATAATTTTGAAAAAATATATGGACGCGACTAAATTTTGTACCTTTTGCTAGCACATTTATGTAGACGGACAAATGGCTTATAATAGTCTTCTCTTGATATTTTTTAGTTTACGGCTTCTTTCAAGAGATAAATACAATTTTTTGAGTAGGATTTATTTATTTATTTATTTATTTATTTATTTATTTATTGGTAGTATTAGTACACTACAGGTAATACCCAAATAGTTCTATTATAAACACCAGTATTTACAATTCAAATTGAATAAGATATCTACTCATGGAAAGCAAAATTACATGCTAATCAAATGATAGCTATGATGAAGTGTGTGAAAAACAAATCACAAAATAAATCTCAAAATAAAAAACAAAGATAATAAATCAAGGCAACGACAAAGTACATGAAACTATGGTTCCTCGGAACTATACATTTTCAAACCAACCCTAAAACGAGATAAGTTTGTGTTGAAAACATCCACCTCTCTACAATCATTGAAATGTTTACTTAGCCTAGTTAAGGCACTATGCTGCCCATAATTAGTTCTGTTAAATGGAACATGAATCAATTCAATGAACCTCGTATTATATATAAGATGGGACATTAAGACAAACCTAAAAGGTAAGGACAATCAATAGAGTTACTGAGATCCTTTTCATACAATGTCGGTAAAACCGTCAATAATTTGCCCGGCTGTGCTAGATCTATGACCATGAATAGGTTTAAGAGATTTGTTTCTGATGTCACCATGGATGCTGTACAATAGGATGACTTTCATGAAATATAGTTATTTTGTATTGAGACAATGTATCCTATCTTGATATTAGCAATATCACCATTATAAGTAGTAGTATAATACCTTAACATTGTATTTTTTCTGATTTATTAGTTAGTTTATTTATAGTTGATTTCTACTTTTTTTTTTATAACATATTATCTACGAATTAACGGGTTAGGTGGAAGAGCAGGTGGCTAACTTGTTAGCCAATCTGAACCTCGCCCTTATCCTGTCTTGTTTTGTAAGGTAATATAATATGTAATATATGTGGATAATAAAGACCTTTATTATTATTATTATTATTACTAAATAACTTGAACATAAATATTTTGTCCGCATTAACTCGTCGTGTTTCAAGAGATTCGATACCCAACATAGAAAGTCGTATGGAATAGGGAATATCGTAATAATTAAGGTTAAGCTTAAACATTAGGAATTTAACAAATTTTGCACTCTCTCTAACTGATTTATATGACACTGATACGTAGGTGACCAGATCACACTACCATATTCCAGTATGCTTCTAGACAGGGAGTTAAATAACAAAATTATAGCTGGGATGTTCGTAAAATCTTGGCACTGCCTAATAACAAAACCGCCTGCGACAAGTCAGGCTCGTAATTAAAGGGTCTTGGCATTGAGTTTATAAACCAAGAGAGACAGTCCTTAAGAAATGTACTTATAGTTGACACAAAATCGGTCAGATGTCTCCCTGTGTACAATTTACGAATTTATTTGAACGAAAGAAATTAATCGCAAGCCTCCGCCAGTAAACAAAAAACTTGTGGCCGGCAAAAAACTAATAAGGAGATCTGAAAGGCGGAGTCGATATCCCACCAAGGCTCAGCGTCCAGCCATCTCTCGATGTCAATCAAACATATAAATTTATATTTGCAGTTTCTTATAGAATAGAATAATCTCATGGGGCCTCAAAAATTTTATTAGAAAAATGTTACAGAAAAATGTTACGTCTTGATATTTCTCGTATGCATTTTGGTTATCGTAATTTAATTGATAGAATTAATATAATTATTTGTAAGTAGTTTTAAAGACATTATTTTTTATCCCAAATACATATTAAAAAAGTAAATATAATTAATTATTATAATATCATGTATCATGATTACCTACTGACAAACCACGGATAAACTATGTAATTTTGTGATAAATCAAAATTATTATTATACCCCACATTATTATACCTACATCTCCAAGAATTTCAGTTTTATTTTCTTTTTATTATTTTGTGGAATATTTCCATAGAATAATTGTGGATGATTAATTATTTCTAAATAATAATTAATTAAATAATATAATATATAAGTAATTCTTGGTATGTTTTGTTTAATTTATTTCTATGGGTTGCAGAAATATTTTTTCGATACATGTTGTAAAATAAGTGCCTTATATTTTACAATAATAATTTGTAAATTACCTATTTCTCATTTTATATAATAAGTACCTCCTTTTAGTAGCTTTCATTTAATTGAGCAAAAATAATAGGTATAGGTATGTAATTATTTAGGCACTTTTATCAAATAAAGGGTAGTTATAACAATTCAAAACGGTGTGAAAATAATGTATTAAACAAACAATATATTTTAGGTATAATATAATAAATATGTACGATTCCCATGTGGCTGAAGACAGACACAGAATCAGATTCGAAAAACGGCAAATTACAGCGGACCAGTTCGTTGTTGGAAATCATGCGAAATTATTTAAAACACCAGTTATTTCCCATATGAGAACTTATTAAACAATTAATATTTTACTAGTTACGTTTACTTAGATTCCTAAAAATGTTTTTCAACCCCCAAAAGCAATTTAAATATCCTATATATAAATATATAAAGATCAGAAAACTAATTACCAGTTAGGTAGGTATACCTACTTATTTCTATGTAATTTTCTCATTGACTCTCACTTCTTCAACACCACAGGTTACATACATACAGGCCTGGTGTTCTAAATAATAACAGTTAGGTAAAAACACCGAGATTTTAACGGATATAATTTTAATTAAGAGCGTGAAAATCATTTTTCAATGAGAAGTCAAAAAAAAATCGTGGATTTTACAAATAAAGGTGTTACACATTTTAGTTTACAGGTTATCATTATAGACGTTCTACAATCGTACTGGTAGACGGAAATTAGAAAATTCAGAGTTTAAGGGGATGAAATTCATTATTCAATCTGAAACAATAATAAAATCGCGGATTCTACAAAAAAGGGTGTTACACATTTTCGTTTACAGGTTATCATTATAAACATTCTACAATAATGTTGCTAGACGGAAATTAGAAAATTTAGAGTTTAATGGGATGAAAATAATTTTTCAATGAGATAAATCATGAAAAAATCGCAGACTCCACAAATAAGGCTGTTACACATTTTCGTTAACAGGTTAACATTATAGACGTTCTACAATCATGCTGGTAGACGGTTAACGAAAATGTGTAATACCCTTATTTGTGGAATCCGCGATTTTTCCATGATTTCTCATTGAAAAATTATTTTCATCCCCTTAAACTCTGAATTTTCTAATTTCCGTGTACCAGCTTGATGGTAGAACGTCTATAATGACAACCTGTTAACGAAAATGTGTAATACCCTTATTTGTAAAATCCGCGATTTTTTTATGAATTCGGATTGAAAAATGAATTTCATCCCCTTAAACTCTGAATTTTCTAATTTCCGTCTACCAGCTTGATGGTAGAACGTCTATAATGATAACCTGTAAATGAAAATGTGTAACACCTTTATTTGTAAAATCCACGATTTTTGACTTCTCATTGAAAAATGATTTTCACTCGCTTCCTAAAAACTCGGTGTTTTTACCTGTTATTATTTAGAAAACTAGGCATGTACGTCTTTAACCTGCGATGTTGAAGAAGTGAGAGTCAATGAGATAATTGTAAAGGAAGTAAGTAGGTATACCCTTAATCTATGGATCTACCTAACTGGTAATTAGTTTTCTGATCTTTATATAGTTATAAGCTATTTAAATTGCTTTTGGAGGTTGGAAAACATTTTTTGTAATCTAAGTAAACGTGACTAGTAAAGTACTAATTATTTAATAAGTCCTCATATGGGAAATAACTGGTTTTTTAAATAATTTCGCATTACTTCCAATAACGAACTGGTCCGCTTTAATTTGCCGTTTTTCGAATCTGATTCTGTGTCTGTCTTCAGCCACATACAATTCCCAAGTTTCACTGACCATCCTATCGTAAATGCACAGGGTAGTTAGTGCAATAAAGTCTATTTGGTTTATATTTGGTCTAAATATCTGAAATATTTTTATATAGATAGGTACCTAGTGCCTTTATAAAAATTTTTTATAAGAATCATGTTGAGGATATCAGATTACTACCACCAATTCTGTGTTCGAGATACATATTACATATTACATAATTATTGGTAGATATTTTTTGGTACCATTATATTATCATCAAAACTGATGATGCTTTCATTGTTTTTCTTGAAAGGGGTTGGAACCTATTGTTTTTCCTGGAACCTATTGGAATTATTGTTTTTCTAATAAACTGACCCTACTTCAGGTTGCCGTCGCCACATTCTTAAAACAAATTACAGATATAGATGTATGTGCAACTATTTCAGCTAAAATAAAATTTGTTCATTAATAAGTAAAATAAGTTATACTAATGAACAAAATAATGATTTGCGTGTAAAGAAAAAATTTAGCAATTTTGTTATTTTGTTTAATGAAGTAGGTAGGTACTGAATGCATTGTTAATTTAATATTTTCAATTCAAAAATATAATTATAGGTACCTACTCACAGAAGTACCTACATACTATTATCTGTTAATAAATATTGCATTACCTACTAGGTAACAGTAACAGATTTTTACAGTTTTAAATAGTATGACAAATTATTATCTATTAGGTACATTAAATAATACTGTTATTTGAATTTTTGTTTCGATTAAAAAGATGTTTAACTAGAAATTTCTCTATTGATTAATTTATGTTAAAATTTGTTTAAAAATTATAACCAACTGTTTTCAGCAATTACATAATTTTTAAAAATATAGGTAGTTTTGTATAGATAATAAAGAAATAATTTTGATAAATTTATATAATACAAATTTGTGTAAAATATGCACAAGTGAAATATACTACAATTACATTACTTTTTCCAAAATGCGTAATGGGACAATTTTCTAAAGGCTTGATGTATTTTATATCGATCTGATTAAATAATTAAATACCTAGGTACTTAAATATGATATTATGTAGATATTGTATACCTAGTACAAAAACCCATTGTCTTAATCCATTTTCATCTTTATATGGAAAACGGAAAAGTCTGAGTCTTGGAGAGCTTCTCTTGGTTTTATTGCAATTTAAATATACATATTTATTTCCCGATTGCCTAGACATGGTAAGTAAATAACTAACAGTAGCACTCGAGTTAAAGAATAATATAAAATGAATAATATGCCAACAGGTATCACACACTGACAACGGTAACACAACGATAACGCAAATTATAATTAGGAAAATATTTAAGGGGTTTTATAGTAAATCAGTAATAAAATAGAGCTATAAAATACATGTTGTGCTTCAAACCAATCATATTTTAAAGGCGGAACCTAGATTTTATGAACCAGAATTTCTGTGCAACATTATGCCACAGCATGCTGTGATTATGCCATCTGTTAGCGCGAGGTCCAAGCTTGCCGCAACTATTTGAGTTGGTCTCCCATCAGCCGAGAAATGGTCTCCCAAACCGGCCAACCTAGTCCCGCATTACTTTGGCTAGTCTTAGTAATATAGTCAAAGGTCTTGGTCAAACGCAACTGGATCAATACTTGCGCTAAGTCGTAACAGCATAAGGATTGTCACAGGACTGCTGACGGGTCACGGACATCTTAACAAGCACCTTAACACTATCGGCCTTAGTGACACTAGAAGGTGCAGGTTTTGCGGACACGATGACGAGGACTCCATTCACATCCTCTGTCGCTGTGCCTGCCTTATGGTCAAGAGACACAAACATCTGGGTGCAGCATTTCTCCTGCCCCAGGATATTAGAGAGCTTCCTTTGGAATGGGTGTTGGCCTATGCGCATAGCACGGGTCTCTTCCAATAGCTCCCGACTAGCGGCAGGCACAATGGGTCGAAAGACCTGAGTGCTGCGGGTAACCGCGCCGCCTACCAACGACTACAAGAACAATAACAAAACCGCACATCCTGTATGCTTTACTTATGGTTAGATTGATATGGGCTGTAAATGACATTTTTTCATCAAAAGTTACGCCGAGATTTGCAATAGAGGAATCTCTTTCCAAGCTGCACTTTCTAACCTCATAATTAAACATCAACAAATCCTTCTTTTTAGAGAAAGATATTGCCTTACATTTACCAATATTCAAATCTAGAAAGTTATGTTGGCGCCACAGGGCTATATTTGATAAATCGTTTTGGACCATTTGGCAATCATTAATTGAACTTACTGTACCAAATAACTTAAGGTCATCTGCAAACATTAATACATTAGAATAATTTATCACATTAGATGTATCATTGACGAAGAGTAAGAATAAAATAGGCCCAAGGTGTGAGCCCTGGGGTACACCTGAGGTTACATTTAAATCAGTTGATTTATATCCATTGATAACAACATTCAGCTTCCGATTCGTCAAATAACTTCTAAACCATTCAAGTAAGTTCCTTCCAACACCGTACAGTTTAAGCTTTAATAACAATAAATTGTGATCTACACGATCGAACGCATTTCTAAGATCGGTATAAATGGATCATAATTCAATTTATATGTATATTATTTATTTCTTAAATACACCTGAACACGGTCACAGAACCGAACTTTTATTCAAACTGCTAAAACCGTTTCATGATATTTTGACAAAAATAAACGAAGCAAAAGTGGACTCATGTTGATAGGAACTTTTTGTCTTGTTTTTAGGTGAGAATCTCCCCACACGCTTAGGGCACATGTTTTCTGAAACACCCTGTATGAAAGATACTTATACCAACTTACTAAAAACTGAAAAATGTTCTACATGAAGTTATTTAAAAAAATTTCGTAAATAAAATATGGTCATGAATTGAGAATTGAACAATTTTATTGTAGAACACCGTATAGAAACTGAGAAGTACGTTCCCACTTTACCTAGAATCCAAAACAAAGACGAACGCAGAGTATACTCGACAAAGTAAATGAAACGAGGCTAAGCTGTCAAGTAGGCCTAAACAAGCGGTAGTCCAGAAATAAAAACAAGAAATTCCCTCACGCCAGCCGCAGACCATTAACTCGAACAATTTGTTTACGAGCCTTATTATCTAAGAGTTGGCCATGTCTAGACTCCATATATCGACAATTGACTCGTCATTGGCAACTTGATCAATGCGATGATTATATTTGATTTATTGCCGATTTCTTACGTGAAATTGATGGAGAAGAGAAGACGACGTTTAATAAAACAAATAGATTTTTCCGCGGCATATGCCCATGTCTACCATGCACGCTATATACGGTCTTGACGGTCCATTAGCCAGGAAATATTGTATTGGATTTGCATAGCTATGTCTTAATGATATTCATATAATTGGCTTCTTCCATCGAGTTTGATTGGTATGTCTTTGCTGGAAAAAAGTTGAAGCGAGTTCCCATGGATTCAAAGCAATTATCTGATATTCTGTAAAATCCACGTTTTCCCATTACGATTGAATTTAATATACAGAGTGTATTGGACTGTCGCTTGCTAGATAGTTTTAAGAAATAACTACATTTTTGACACCCATATGGTGACGCACAGTGTCTCCACATGATCACAGTGTCACCACAGGATCACAGTGTCAATTACATCTAGAATCAAACGACAGCTGTTTCGATGTTAAACCTCCTCAGCGTAGAGCTCTCCCATGACAGAGCTCCAACCAAATGCACCCAAATTATAAAACTCTTTGTAAAAAATTATCTGAAGATTTTTGTATAGTTCCATGGTTTAGTACCTACAGCCTGTTGCTATTAATAAAATAAGAAATTTGTATTGTCTCAATTCATCAATAATTCAGTACCGGGTTTTCCAACGAAATGACTCACCCCTTATATCTTTTTTATTTGTGGTGCTAATAAAAGAAGTTTTATACAAAAGTTTTATAATTTTTTACGAGCTTTCCAGATATGTAGTTAAACAGCCAAAATAAGTGCAGCTTAAAGAAATATGAACCTAGGTTAAATTTTTTTAAATGGAATACCCTGTATATTTTTTGATTATTGCATTCTACGGGTTTTTCTGATTTCAAAAATATATATATATATGTTATAATTGATGCAACGGTTGTCATTTTATGGAGCTTTTTTTATAACACTGAAGCTGCAGCTGACTTAGACATTGTTCATTTATCAAATTAGCCTTGGATAGAAACAAGGCCTCAAATAGGAGTAATTGCTTCCAAAACGTGTTATAAAAAATGACATATGTGATAAACGTGTTATCCATAAAATGACAACCGTTGCACCGATTATAGCATATATATATATTTTTGAAATCAGAAAAACCCGTAGAATGCAGTAATCAAAAAATATACAGGGTATTCCATTTAAAAAAATTGGACCTGGGTTCATATTTCTTTAAGCTGCACTCATTTTGGCTGTTCAACTACATATCTGGAAAGCTCGTAAAAAATTATAAAACTTTTATATAAAACTTTTTTTTACTACCACAAATAAAAAAGATATAGGGGGTGAGTCATTTCGTTGGAAAACCCTGTACACGGTGATTCACTTTCGAGTGTGTAACATGGGTATCTCGCTTATTATAAAAGATAGACTATAGGTTTAAATTCAGCAAAGTTGCGGAATTTCGTGCTCAATAAGTTGGCGCAAAGAAAACCCCCATATCTGCTTTTGTTTTTGAGTAAGAGGCAAAAAACAATTTCTTCCGATTTTCGTTTTCTGGCCATAACTTCTATATTTTTGAAAATATTGGCGTATCGTTTTCACATTATTAGGACACTTTCTTGAGACAAATACGATGCCGTAAACCGTTTTTTAAAAAAATGTCACTTCTATTGTAAATCATCGTCAACTTTATTTTTTCTTGTGGGCGCCATATTAATTTTTCTCATATTTGAATAAACCGATTTTTTCTTAATACAACAATATAATATATGTTAATATTTGCCTAAAAAATAAGGGCATTATGAAGGAAAATAAGTATTTTTTTTTAAATCTCTAGTTAGCCATGGCAATGACAGCCAATTCTCATTGTCATTGTGATTTGTCAATTCTTGACAAACCACAAATGTCACTTATAATTGTTATAAACTGCATCTGTGGAGTACTTTTTACATTGACCTACGATGTAGGTATACAACCGAAGAGAAACAAGATATTATAGATATTTATTACAGATGTAACAAAAATTTAAACAGAACAGTTGAAGAATATTTAAAACATATCCTGAAAGACGACAACCATGCAAGAGATATATTACTAAACTGGACTGTAATTTAAGAAATTATACGTCCATACCTATTTCATGGTTTAGAGAAACTGCCATAATTTCTTAAATTACAGTGCAGTTTAGTAATATATCTCTTGCATGGTTGTCGTCTTTCAGGATATGTGTTTAAATATTCTTCAACTATTCTGTTTAAATTTTTGTTACATCTGTAATAAATATCTATAATATCTTGTTTCTTCTCGGTTGAATACATCGTTAGTCAATGTAAAAAGTACTCCACAGATGCAGTTTATAGCAATTATAAGTGACATTTGTGGTTTGTCAAGAATTGACTGTCATGGCCATAGCTAACTAGACATTTAAAAAAAAAATTCTTATTTTCCTTCATAATACCCTTATTTTTTAGGCAAATATTAACATATATTATATTGTTGTATTCAGAAAAAATCGGTTTATTCAAATATGAGAAAAATTAATATGGCGCCCATAAGAAAAAATAAAGTTGACGATGATTTACAATAGAAGTGACATTTTTTTAAAAAACGGTTTACGGCATCGTATTTGACTCAAGAAAGTGTCCTAATAATGTGAAAACGATACGCCAATATTTTCAAAAATATAGAAGTTATGGCCAGAAAACGAAAACCGGAAAAAATTGTTTTTTGCCTCTTACTCAAAAACAAAAGCAGATATGGGGGTTTTCTTTGCGCCAACTTATTGAGCACAAAATTCCGTTTAAATTCTTTGCCGAATTTAAACCTACAGTCTATCTTTTATAATAAGCGAGATACCCATGTTACACACTCGAAAGTGAATCACTCTGTACATTGATGCTGAAATTAAATGCATTTATGTCTTCTTATGTTATCTAGGATATTAGATTGTTAGGTATCAAATCTATATTTAAGTTAAGTAAATACATACTTAGGTAAGATATTTCTAGCTCTGTTTTAGGATTCATCCAAAAGTTCTTGGGAATACCTGTAAAATAATCAAAACCATTAAAATAGAAATATCCTAATTAAAGATGAGCAAGAGAAGTATCAAAAACAAATATTCTATAAATTAACTAGTCTATCAATGATTTTTTAGTTTGACGATAAATTAAATATTTTAGGATAGGTAAATTTTAAAATAGACACATATCTTAACTATAAAATATACAAAATTAATAATATATAATATTAGTATATTAATGAAATATCTAGATCATATATAAGAATCGGTATAAAAATTACATTAGGAATTACGAGGCACCCTATTCGGAAATCGTCCAGAAAGTCAAAGTTTCAAGAATATTTTGATTCAAGGAATTGGTAATTACGCGATTAGTGCATTTTTACCTAATTCTTATCATAGAACTAGTTTGTTGGTTTCATTGTTAAGAAAAACCAAATTTTGTTTTATAATTGATACCGACATATCAAAGACAACATTTTGAACATTAATAAGATTTTTTATAGTAGGTATATTTTTAATATTATTTATTGGCTTATTTAACTGTTTACATCTTTCTTTATATAGGAATTAATCCAAAAAGTTGTATAAGAGATAAATTATTAATGAAATTATCAAATATTATGGTTAAATAAAGTTTTATAATTCCTCGTTACCTATTATCCATGCAAAGAAATAACATTATTTTTAAGATATGTCGCAAACAACTACTTTGCGTGCAATATGCATCGCCCAACATTGAATTAGATACAGCAGCATATTTTGACATACTGCACGCCAAATAGTTGTTGGCGACATCTTAAAAATAATAAGGTTATTCCTTTGCATACGTAGGATAATAGGTAACGAGGAAATATAAAACTTTTGAACCATAATATTTTATACTTAATTTAATAATTTATCTCTAGTTAACTTTTTGGCTTACTTCCTATGTAAACAAAGAATAAACAATTAATTTTGTTATAAGCTTACAATTAAAACAATTCCTACTTACATAAAATTAGGATAAAGGAGATATTTGATTAATGAGACATTAATAGAAGTTAGAACGCTACTGGTCGAGGTTTCTTCAATGTAACTAACACCTGGATCTTGAACATTATTCGAACTTCCAGTAACATAATGTAAAGAAGTTATTTCCGATGGATAAAGATCCCTAATTTCCACAACACCTTCATCAATTTGTTCTCGCTGCTGTATTTGATTTTGATTAGCAATTGAAATTTGACTACTTCTTTTTATTATGGTTAATTTAGGCATCGAAAAGGCACTCCACAGACACATGATGGCTTATGAGTTTGAGCTTGTTCCCCAAAATAAGCAAAAATCGCTTCTTCTGTTAGTTTATTGTTGATAGTCTTTACCATGTACTGAAAACTGAAATCTTCACAACCCTTTTTATATATTTCCTGGGATTGTGTAGGTAATAAATCTTGCACCACAGCGTTTGCAGCCCCAGCTACATTGTAAGCAGAATTATATTCCTCTTCAAACATTTTACAACAGCAAAATCTGTGAGCAAAACTAAAAACCTCAAAACAACTATCATATTTATTTATACCATGCTTATACGTGGCTAATGTTATTTAGCAGACCTGATTATTATATTTTAAACATCCCAGGGTTATGGATCAGTTTTAGCCTTCAAAATTAATTTTCTTGAGTTATCGTTCTGAAACTTACCTTACTGGATAACTCAGGATGGACTCAGGAGCTCAAAAGTACATCGCCTTACGCCCTCGTATTCTCAACATGTTCCTTCCTCCTTTAATAGACAATTTTCATGACTTGGTAAGAAGAATAACTTATAACTTACACTTACATAGAGTTCGGTGTTTACATGGCGTGCTTGTACGGACCTTTTTCTAACTCATTTCACAAATTGACCCATCAGAATCATGACTTTGCATACTTAATTTAAGATTTTTTTATCAAACAGATTATAAAATCTGGATTATTCTTAATTTATGAGGGTTAACAAAGGGCAGTTCACAAGAAGGGTTAACTGAGATTATTTGCAGAAACTGCGGCACGTCGGAACAGATAGAAACTTCTCACTATGATCTACTTAGGCTTTATCAAGTTCCCGCAGAAAGAACTGCAAAAGTTTAAGCTCTAATTGTACGAGTAACTACTGAACCGGTACGAGTGCCTCGGAAGTTAAATACTTAACGGATTCTTTTTATAGCCACTCAAAGAATTATACGGCTGCTATTCAATGCGAAAGACGTCTTTGAATAGAAGAGCCTGAATTCGTTTTATCGACTGACGCAAAAAATAACCATCAAGATGAAAATATTCGCAGAGGATTCAAATGTTTTTTGATGTGTGTATTATAAAAATATTTATTTCGAATACTGTCCTAAAGTATTCTTAAAAGATTGGTTCATGAAATAAATCACCTAAAAATGTACACCTAAATGTACTTCTTCTTTTTTAAATGCGACAAATTGCAGACACCAATCCACATTTTCTTTTTGTTTAAATAAAATTCAAAAACGGCTTCGTATTATTCAGATATGGGTAACCCACTATTCACTGTGTGACATGTAGATATCCGAGTCACCGATCACGTGAAATGACTTATGTGGCATGCACGTAGGTACTCATGCAATCTTGCTTACATTTTTTTAAACAGAGTAATTTTTTTTTATTTATTTGGAGATGCCGAAAACAACTACTCCATGGGCAATATGCCCCGACTGGCGTTGCATTACATCAACATCTCCATGGATGTCGCCACATCCTTTATCAAGATCAAATACCAGACAATGACCGGTTTCGATCTTATTATGATCTCGTCAGACTGCCATAGGTATCGGAATTAGACAATAATTGTCAGACAGATAGTAGCAAAGACCCAAAGAGGGCACTACGGTGTATTTCACTGTATCTCGCCACTACAAAGAGTAATTTTTGTTTTGATTATATTTTATCAAAAAATATTTTGTTTCATGATTTATTTTTTGATGCATGCTTTTTTATTATACTTATACATACTTACATACACTAAATTTACTTTATCGGTTTGTCTTAATGACCTACTAATAATAAAACTAGTGAATTTTCCACTTTTTTGTCACCATTTGTTTTTGTACCGGGATATCAAAAATTATCTTGGTCAAGGGTGGTTGTGGAATGTAAAACGTGTGTCTTACTTTAAATTTGAAATAATTATGTCATTGTCACACTGACATCATCAATAACCTACAAATTTCATACCTATTTATTTCAGTTGTAAAACAATAATGAACTACAAATTATGAAATAACGGTTTTAGTAACAAGAAAAACTAAATTACAGTAATTGTTGGAAATGTCCCCCGTTTTGTTCGATGCACAAGTTGACGCGCCTCCTCATGCTGTGAAAAGCGTTTTGCAGCATTTCTGGCGTTATGGTTGCACATTGCTGAACAATTCTTTGTTGCAGTTCTTGCAAATTATTTACCGGAATTGCGAAAATCTTGTTTTTTAAGTAAGGAAATATAAAATAGTCCATAATTGTCAAACAAGGTGATCTCGGAGGAAACTCAACTTCTGTATGCAAACTTATCAGCCGGTCATAAAGAAACTCGCGGAGGAAAGCAATATTTTCTCGTGTAGTATGTGCTGTTGCACCGTCATACTGGAAATAACCGTACCGAAGTTCATCATCGTTTAACTGTTGCACAAATTCAGCCAAAAAGTTGTGTCTGTACCTTTCTGCGTTGACGGTGAAATCGAAAAAAATTTGCCCAATTATTCTTCTGCGACAAACTGCCATCCAAACAACAATTTTTTGAGCATGTAGTGGCGATTCAGTAAAAACATGAGGGTTATCATTGCTCCACATTCGCATATTTTGAGAATTGATGTATCCCGAAAGGTGGAACCACGCTTCGTCAGAAAAAAAAGTTAAGTCCAGAAGATCATCGTCATTCATTAAATTATTGACAAACTAATGGCAGTAAGCAAGGCGTCTGGGGTGGTCTGCTGGCAGAAGAGCTTGATGTGCTTGCATCTTATATGGATGCATGTTCAAGTCTTTCTTTAAAATCTTATGACATGTTCCATAAGAAAGTCCAATTTCCTGAGAAAGACGTTTCAAAGGTTTTGCAGGCTCCTCTTCCATACGTTGACGAACGTCATTGACAACTTCTTCTGTACGAACTCTTGGTCTACCAGCACGTTTTTTATGAGTCACACAACCAGTTTCGCGAAACACTTCAACACAATTTGTAAGGCACGCATAAAAATTGTCCGGTAATATTGCCACGTTTGGGAAGTGCTCTTGAAAATTGTCCAAACACAAACGTTGACTGTATTGCCAATTTCCATTAACTAGCGCACCCGTTCGAAAATAGGCTTCAATCATGAAAATTTTGTGCTGTGTGGTAAGAGGCATGATTCAAAAACTGGATTAGAAAATTTCAGCACAATGACTTGACAGATTCTGACACAACAAAACATATTCAAAAATTTAAAGTAAGAAACACATTTTACATTCCACAACCACCCTTGACCAAAATAATTTTTGATATCCCGGTACTTTTTTTCTGAAAATAAATATGGTCACCTTAAGTATGTTATCCCCACTCCAACTATATTCGCTTGGTCTTAAGACCAGGCGTTCCAGGTACAAAAACTTGTTTACTTTTTTTGTAGGAATGTGGTATATCAGATGTCGTTGAAGTACAGTTGCCCATCTACGTAGTCCTTTATAATGGTATAACTTTTAACATTGTTTACGGGAAATCCAAAGACTTTTATTATAATTTTTTTTGGTGATATCGATTTCTTATTTAAGAATGCACATATCCTCTCAAAGTTTTAGAGATAAGTTCTGAATAACCCTGTATACCTAACTTCCGACAATATAAACCGATTAACGTCCTGTAAATCTATAAAATCCTTCTTTTGAGAATAAGCCCTGAAAAAATGTAAACATTTTCAGGGCAACAATGACTAACATCAGTCTTTGAAATTTCGTTTATCGCAATTCATTTTTAAATGACTAGATGAACTATAGCATAAACAACCCTTATATCTCTCTTTCTACACGTTGTACTGTAGGTATATCTTATGAAGAAATGATTACCTTGGATTTATAAAGCAGAGATGTGGCCAAATTTTATCATGCAGTTGTAAATATGCTTGATAAATTCCAGCTATATAAAATACCTCTGAAGGCTCCGTTATAAATACAGGTACTTACGTAGAACGTAATCGCAAAGGTTTTGCAATTTGTCTCCCACCAGTACGTGCACATTAAAATGCATGGCGCCCTGTTTTATGGAATATACACAAGATCTTACCGAGGATTAATTATTGGTTGCTTTTAAAAATATGGCGAATGCGTCGGGACACTATGTTATATCGTTGAGTGAAATATTTCAGTCAACGGTTATAGTTTTTTCACGCCGGTGTGAAGACAGCAGCCAAAGATAGCAGCTAGCAGTTACGGAAACGCCCGAATTGTCAGAAGCGTTCGTCGCAATAGAAAAAACCAGTTATAATCATATAAATTAAAATCATAGAAGTAATTTCTTGAAATTATAACGTATAATGAGATTTGCAATACTCAAAAGCTCAAAAATATTTCAAAAATTAAGAAACCAAATTGCCAAAAATAGTTATTCCTACATCAAGAACAAATAACAAAAACAGGCTGAAAACAAGAAATTCTGAAAATTTATCATTTTAACAGGATGAAACTTGGTGGCTGAGTAACAGACATACTTATTAGTTCTGTCATATTATAGTGTCATGTTATAGTTTTGTGATACCAGTGGCACCCACATACAAGCCGTCGAAGGGGTGAAAAATAAATAAAATCTTAATTTCGACAAACCTAAAATGAAAACATATCATTTTAACAGGAAAAAACTCGGTAGCTGAGTAACAGACAAACTTATTAATTTAATCATACCAGTGGCATCCACTTGCAAGCCGTCGGAGGGGTCAAAAATAAATAAAATCTTAAACTCGACAAACCTAAAACGAAAAAGTATAATTTTAACAGGATGAAACTCGGTAGCTGAGTAACAGACATACTTATTAGTTCTGTCATACCAGTGGCATCCACTTGCAAGCCGTCGGAGGGGTCAAAAACAAATAAAAACTTAATTTCGACAGACAAACCTAAAACGAAAACGTATCATTTTAACAGGATGCAACTCGGTAGCTGAGTAACAGACATACTTATTAGTTTTGTCATACCAGTTGCATCCACATGCAAGCCGTCGAAGAGGTGAAAAATAAATGAAATCTTAAGTTCGACATAAAATACTAATAGGTATGTCTGTTACTCAGCCACCGAGTTTCATCCTGTTAAAATGATAGGTTTTCGTTTTAGGTTTGTCGAATTTAAGATTTTATTTATTTTTGACCCCTCCGACGGCTTGCAAGTGGATGCCACTGATATGATAAAACTAATAAGTATGCCTGTTACTCAGCCACTAAGTTTTATCCTTTTAAAATAGTAAATTTTCAGAAATTCCTGTTTTCAACCTGTTTTTGTTATTTGTTCTTGACGTAGGATTATTAGACTCAGGAATAATTATTTTTGGCAATTTGGCTTCTTTCATTTTATAATTTCAAGAAATTACTTCTATAATTTTAATTTATGTTTTTAACTGGTTTTTTCTATTGCGACGAACGCCTATGATCATTCGGGCGTTTCCGTAACTGCTAGCTGCTATCTTTGGCTGCTGTTATCTTTAGGTGCTATCTTTGGCTGCTCGGTTGACACCGATCTTTTTCACTGTTTGCCTATGATCAGGATTAGATAAGGGATTTTGAAGGAAATTGCCGTTTTTTAAATTTTATATGCCGTGGTCGTCCGTCTGTACGAATTAAAAAGTGCAGTGATCAACTAAGCTTCTTAATTTTTTTCTAATTAAAAGCGTTAAAGTTATAATTAAGACTGGTATCTTGCGTCAATAATCATAGGCGTCCCGTCAGCACCGAACTTAAGAAGGACTAATAAAACAATATGTTAGTTATGACAATACGAAACACGAAAACAATAAGTAAAAAGCAGTTTACTAGCTATTAAATGCGGAGGTGACGATCCAAGTGGATACATACTTTAGTGGTGTGCATACCTACTATAATATTGGCAATAGAATGTTTTTTACAATCCGTACTGTCGGTCGGCTATGGTCAACCACAGTTTTTTATTATGTATTCAGGATTGAATATTGATACCTGCCAATTATTCGATGCTGTCGCACATAGGTAGATAGTAAATACCTTCGCAGCGTTCTTCTGCTTGGGAATTTCCACGTGGAATTATATTTTTTCCAGAACTAACGAGCGGGTTCTTTTTCATAATAATGGGGGTCAAAATTTGATCTCCCGATTTAATTTAATAGTAAACCGCACAAACCTTGTAAGTAAATGGTTTTATTATTTTATTTTATAGTACAAATGTTCCGGTTAGTAATGAAAAATGATATCCAACAAGTAACTTGCTGCTTCTTTGGCATGCTAATATTCCTTTCCCAAAATTTTCGATAACATTTTCGCAGACATTCAATCCAATTTCTCCAATTGCTTGAGTAATGTTAACTCGAAACTATTCAATTGCTTGAGGATTGTTAGTGTAAACGCTTTCATTCAAAAAGGCCCACAGGAAATAATCCAGTGGTCTTCGGTCGCACCACCTAGACGGCCAATTAACGTTAGTTCCTTCCAGAAATTATTCTATAGCCAAATCTCTCCCTTAAAGGATTTAGTGTTTCATCCGCTGAATAGTAACCGGCTCTATCCTGTTGAAATCATACCTATATTCCGGACATCTGTACCTTCCAATTCATTCCATAAATAATCTGTCATTGTCTTGTATGCAGCTTCATTAAGGACCAATAAGTCCCAATAAGGACCAATCACATCTCCCACTCAAAGACCACATCACGCAGTAACTTTTTCTGGATAGTCGTTTCTCTAGTATTTCACTTGGATTTTCCTCACCCTATATTTTGTAATTCTGCTTGTTTACGTATCCACTAATTTCGAAATAAGTTTCTTCGCTACTTATAGATTATTTTTCGAATAAAATCGTAATGGTTTCGCCACCTTAAAAGGCTCAATTAATCAACGTACAACATAACAAGTGATCGCTTGGTTTTAATTCTTGAGTCAACTGCCCATTTGAAACTTTTAAATGAAGAGCTTTCTTTAAAATGATGTGCAGACTGGAATTTTTAACACTGACTTGCTGTGAACGATTATCAACTGACATTTACGGGTTCTGATCAACCCTAGCCATTACTGCATCAATGTTTAGGTACTTCTAATCGGGCAACACGAGTGTTAAGTTATTGAGAATTTTATGAAGAAATTTGACCAGACTGGGTCAGTAAAATTCTCAATAACTTTAAGAGATGGTGCCAAATTTCTTCCCAAATGCCTACGGCATCTTATTGCAGTTTCGTCAAAACACGTGCCTTTTTGATGATGATTATTCACAATAAATATACGTTTTTCGATGGGCAATCGTTCCATGATGACCAAGCCACAACTAATCGCAAATTTTTACCTGATATCTGTCATTATAGAAAAACTGTCAATTAAGATTGGTATAAATGATGGCCAATTTAAATTGGAAGGTCAAATTTGGACACCCATTATATTTAATTGGTAAAAATGAAGAATTGCCAATCGAGACAAAAGACTCACCAAAATATTGTTCATAAAATTATCTTTCATCTGAACCTAAAAATTTCTGAGCGAATTTTTGCGTTTTGACTCGAACATATTCAATAGACCGAGAAATTACAAATAGCACACGTGACGCTGAGAAAATACATTCGAAAAAGTTAAACTTTACACTTTACTGAGAAGACTGAAGCTTTGCACATTTTTCCGATTTACGCACAAATCGCGACTATATAACATAATATATAATATATATATAATATATAATATATAATATATAACATAAATTTCCTAGGGAATTTTCTCGTTTCCATATTTGGTTCGGGCTGCCCACTTCTACACCATACTTATGCATGCAGATGTCAAACTCTAATGGTAATAATTTAAGTAATTCTGGTGGTAATTTTTTTCCAGTACTCCTTCATACGATCACGCTCCAAACCCAGACAAGCAATGGATCCTGAAGGTGACAAAAAACATGGAACCTATCCATCGGCAGTTTACGGATCTCTTGATGACGAAACGGCTTCAAACCCTGCAATCAGTGGATGCTGCCGTTCTGAGGGTCGTGGAGGAACTAGAAGAGCTTGGAGAACTAGACAATACATATATAGTCTATACTTCCGATCACGGATATCACTTGGGACAGTTTGGTCTGATAAAGGTATGCACATAAAGTAACCAAATATTACTCTATGGATATACATATTAGTTTCACCAGCAAAAATGTTAAAATTTGGAAAAATAGAAGCAGAATATAGGTACCTCTATGAAAATTACATTTCTTTTGTTTAATTTAGTGGTGAATTTTCGGGCTTGAGGGGTCAGATTCTAGACTGTGTGAGAAATGGCAGTTTTCTATAAAGTAGAAAGACTGTATAATATTGTAAATAGTCGATATTTTATGCTAAAATTAAATTTTGAAAAAAAAATACCTGTACAGAAAAGCAATATGCTATAGAATAGAAACCAGTTATAACAATTAAGTACCTAACAATTCTGAGCATTTCAGAAATGTACGCTGGTTATAGTAAGATATTGCAACTTCTTAGGGCATACTCTTTTCGGTATATCTTCCTTACTATTCTTGATAAACTACCCTATATCACTGTAAATAGGTACTTCTGAAAATATAATATTCCAATATGCAAAAATATACAGAAAGTTCCATTTAAAAAATATACATCCTTTGACATCATACCTTCAAATCAAAAGTAAAAATCAACAGGTATGATAATTGATATAATGAAATGATAATTGATAACGAATTTGTCTATTAATTTAATAGTAGGTATCTAGAGAATCTCTCGACCATGATTATCTTGTTTCAGGGCAAAAGTTTTCCATTTGAATTTGACGTGCGCGTCCCCTTCTTGGTGCGAGGTCCTGGCGTGGAGCCTGGAACTGTGGTCAATGACATAGTCCTGAACATTGATTTGGCGCCCACGTTTCTGGATATGGCTGGCGTTGAGCCTGCTTCACACATGGATGGACGATCTGTGTTACCACTCTTTGTCAACCCAAAAAGGAAGAAATTGAGATGGCCTGATACATTTTTGATTGAAAGGTAGATACATTATTTCATATATACAATAACTACACAGAAAATTAAAAAAAAATACTACCTAATTTTGTTTTTTAGTTGTAAACTTGTATGTTGATGTGGACAGAGACAACAAATGTAGATTGACAAATATCAATATACAAGCAATGGTGTAAATTATACTATAACAAAAGTCCTTTAATTGAATATTGCTTGAAAACACTAAAACATGCTATTTATACAGTATTAATGTTTATTGTATAAAATTAAGGTAGAAGTTTTCATATTTGAAAATTTTAACTTTATAACAATATACTTATTGATATAATTGTACAGGGAATATTGTATTGGTCAATATTTAATTTGCATAAATCGATTGCATTCATTGCACTGTATTGTTAATAATGCATATACATATTTTTAAATTTTGAATGCCCTCATTAGCTTAATTAGCTAATAATTTTTCTGTGAATTTGCTGAAAATTCTTAGTTTTAGATATTTCTTTACTTCAATTGGTTTCACTGTGTTTCAAGATAAATATTAAACTCTTATGACAACTCTTATATTTTTTTAGTTCAGGCCGAAGGGAAACGCCACACCTTGATGCCAAAATAGCTCGTCTTAACAGATATACAACAGCCATTAATTTGATAAACTTAACCACCGAAGTTCCTCCAACAACAGGAGCTAGTTATTACCAATCCAGCTACCAGACTACAAGCCTTTACACTACAAGTTCTCCCTTGCCACGAATCTACGATTCAGGTGAGGACTTAACATTAGATACCATTGACAGTGATATTGAAGACGACTTAGAAGAAGATGAAGAAGTTGATGAAGAGGAGGATGAAATAGACGATGAAATAGATTTAGAGGAAAAAACAAATATTGACAATGTTGGATTAGCTGCTACTAATACTGACATAGTAAATGGTGAAGGTACTAACAACAAAACCCATAGCAACATCACATCATTTTCATTTACCCTTTTCTTTTATTGCAGGTGAAATGCAATTAGATAATAGACTACTACCAGTTTCATCTCTGTCCTCGAAACTGGAAAGATTAGCAATAGAATGTATGCAAAACGATATGAAACTTCCCTGTAAACCTAGACAAAAATGGTACTGTGAAAATTATGATGGCAGATGGAGAAAACATAAATGTAAATCAGTTGTTCAAAATATACATTTGCCAATCGATAGAGCTTACAGAAAATGCGCCTGTTTCACTCCTAATGGACTGGTATACAAGAAATTGCCTGTACGATAAACTTAATATATTTTATTACTGTATAAAACAATGTTTATTTTAGTTACAAAATATCACTCGGAGAGAGGCTAGAATTGGAAGAATTAAGAGAGGAGCAGAACTGGATCAAATTCTTTTTAATACATTAGAAAACAAAAAAGTTTATAAGTTGTCAAAGAGAGAAAGACGTGACACTCTAGCCCATGTTGAAGATGCTATGGAAGATGTCCAACATCAAATTCATGGGCTTAAGGTAAGATGAGTTTAAGTTTACTGAAAACTGTTTCAGATTTTACTTATTTATTCCAGTGACATTTTGATATTTGGTTTGAAGTCAGCAAGTTAAAATTTAAAAAAATTTTGTGTCTACTTTTCTCGTATTTTGATAGTTTTTTTTAAAAATTTAAAATTTTTTTCTTGAAAATATATGGAATGACACTGGAATAAATAAACAAATTATATCAAAATATGTCTTTTATTATTTTAAATAAACCTAAATGATTTCAATGAAATCGGAACAAATTTTTTTCTGAAATTAATAATAAAATTTCAAATAAAAATTTAAACAGAAGTACCTACCTATATGCACAATACCACAATTAATTGTCTTTAATCTGAAACCTGTAGGGTATTGAAGAGAACCAATAGATTGAAACAGCTGTCTGTATTTTGGTATTAGGAGTTATAGTGCACACAGTTTTGTCTATATATTGAGTATATTTGTACATAAAGGATGTCCTCAGGAACTACAAATTCCTCATAGTTCCTCAAGTTACTCATAAAAAAATCATAAAATTTTATAAAAACACCCTGTATCTATAAAACCGTGTGTTTTCAGACACATGTTTATAAGAGCTTGCTTTTTTATATTTGTGCAAAAACTCTCCAGTGAGTTTTTTGCAATATTTATGAATCACCTTGTGTATATTGATAATATATTTTCAGGTGCAAAATGATACAATCGTAGATGAGGCCAACTTAAAAACAAACTTGGAAACCAATACCATAACCGACACTCTTGGATGCATAATAGAAAAAGGGAAAGTAAACTGTTCAACAGTTATATATCAAGACAAAAAAACATGGCGTAGATCTCGTCACAGAATAGAAAATGAAATTCAAGATCTTAAGCAAAAGCTAGAAACTTTAAAGGAAATTAGAAGGCATCTGAAGCATGCCAGACCCGCTGATGAAGATCAAATAAATGGAACTGTGTTATCTGAATTTAATGAACTTAACTTTCAGCATAGCATTTTACCTGTGAACGTAGCGAGTAGTACGGATATTGATAAACCTATCCCAGTAGAACACAACCCGAGAACTAACAAGAAGAAGAGAAAAAGACCACAAGACTCTCAAGAAATACCAAGGCCAGAGAAAAGACCAAAAATTCCAGATGAAGTGGTAGTAAGTGCTGCGCAGGATGAAATTACTACAAGATTTAATCAAAACCCAGTTCTGATTGAGTCAACGACGGGTTCACCACCAGATCACAATAATCATCATAGACATGGACACCATAGACAGCATGTAACAAGTCATGAAAGTCATCCAAGGATCACTACTTCTTTACCAAGTACTATACCTCCTAGAGATAAGAAAACTACAGAGACTCCAAAGGTATGTATATATGTATATAAGAATGAAATATCTTTTTCTTTAATCGTTATTTATTTTATGTGTATTGTATTTATTGACAGGTAATAAAAAAAATATTAATCTGGTATAAAATACAAAAACCTTTTCAGGCCCCATATATTTTTGAAGTACTTGTTAGTAGATAATATTGTATGAATTTTTTTATTTGTCTGTTTAAATCACTACATAAAAACAATTATTATTCTTATCTTTTTTCATTAACGTTTTTTTATTTAAGTTAAGGAACGCTACAATACCTCTCCCTCCAATAAGGAAGATTAAACACAATTTCTGCCACTGTGAAACTAAAGATCCACATATATCAAATGAACGAGAAGCAGCAAAGGAAGAGAAGCGTAAACTCAAAGAGGAACGCTTGAAAAAGAAGCTAAGGAAGCAAAGGAAAAAGGATCAGCTAGAAAAAGAATGCAGTCATGAAAGAATGAATTGCTTTCACCACGACAATGATCACTGGAAGACTGCTCCACAATGGACTGGAGGTCCATTTTGCTTCTGTATGAATGCAAACAACAACACTTACTCTTGTGTTCGGACGATTAACTCGACACACAATTTCCTCTACTGTGAATTTACCACAGGATTTGTGACATTCTACAACCTTAGAATAGGTATAAATACATTATAATATATATCACTACAAAATCTATATAATCTATAGTTATTTTATGCTATCAAGAGTATTTTATTCATTTAATGCCAAAGTGACTAAACTTTGTACAAAAGGACAAGAAAGGATACCTACATTTGGATTTATATTCACACTTTATATAATAAAACACTAATAAAGATCAGTTTTTCAATGCCCAGTTAACATTATTTAACTAATAGTTAAGTAACTAGAAGTTTAGATTGTGAGTAGTATAAGGTAAAATGTTCAGGTAATAGTACATTATAAACTTCTAGTTAATTAAATTATATAACTGAAAACTTTAGATAATTGGCCCTTCACAGTTGGTTAAAAAAGTTCTTCTCAATGCGTGTCTCGTTCTTTACATGTAAATGAAAAATTATTTTTAAAAAATCTATACAAATTAAAATTAAAAATTATTTTAATTATATATTTAAATTATTTTAAGATCCATTTGAGCTTCAAAATAGAGTGGACACACTGAAACCAGAAGAACGTTCGTATTTACATAATCTACTTAAGCATTTAGTGGCGTGTAAAGGAAAATCCTGTACAATTGGCCATCATAATTCTCAACACCCTATATCTAGGACCAGAGGAAATGTACTACCCATACATACCGTCAGTCAACAAAGATATAAAAAGAAAAAATTTCAAGATGACGGTAAGAATTTGAATTTTTTAATATATTTTTTTTCGAGCTACTTTATAATATAATAACACTTACTATATTTCCACTACATGAAAAAATATACATTAAAATTTTCTTCCTAATTTAAAATTCTGCTAATACTAGAATTTATGTTATGTTTTTGCACAAAGATATTTTGCTGACAATTTAAATTTAATTTTGTCAGATAAATAATCCATATAATTAAAAAATATGCTTAAATTCACTAGCAGCCAGGACCCTGCCATTAGTTCAGGAATATCCTTATCGAATTGACTATTCAGCAGCAAATAATAAGTAAGTAATCCTCCAACAGCAGCTCGGAGAATGTGTTAACGCATGGCCATCATTACTGTGACGCATCTCTTACATTAGTAGTGGTCATGAAACCAGTCTAAGCTAATTAAAAATTCTATTCTATAATACAGTACAACTATTCTGTACTGTACTGTTTGTATTATATATTTAGGCAAATTTACAATGCATTTCCAAAGCAAGCATTTACTTTCTTTCTTTATAACTTACACATGCCTGCTATAAAAGCACGATATCTTATAATAGTTTATTCCAAATCAGATCAGAAAAATCCCTTAAATAACAAGACATTTTATAGTCGACTGTCATCATAATGCTGTCATTATGAAAGTCAAAATCGTTAATAATCTGACACTTTCTAGCACCCGTGCTGTAATGTGAAAGAATCGTGCCATAAAATCCACTTTATGGCACAATGCTATAGTAACCATATGCGAACATTCTACGATTGCACAAATTTAAGTTTTTAAAACTTAAATTGTCTGTTAAAACCACAGTTCGACTATAAAATAGCGTATGAAATTCGTTTATAATGCTCGATTATGGCATTCGTGAAGTGTTAGCGCATTCGCTTCGCTCATGCGCCAAAATTCACTCATGCCATAATCTGCTGCATTATAAACTAATTTCATAATATACTATTATGCATTAATAATTATAAAAATAATGCAAACATCTATACAAATCTATATTTAAATTTGAAGGTACAACTATGAATGAATATCGAACTGAAAAGGAACTGCCAGTAAATTTTCTTTCATGATGTACCACATATCATTGACCACTAGTTATTCTTTTTTAATTTCAGACGTGGCTTTCAGTTATATATGTATCAAAGATTTGTATAATATTTGAGGGATTTTTTAAATCTGACATGCATTAAGGATACGTATAATCGGGTAAAATCTATATGCATAATGCTTCCAGGCCTTGGCGACGACGGAAGACTTGGAAATCAGCAACATTTGGTCAGGGTCGACATGAGAGGAAAAGACAGAAACAGCAGTACAATTACGAGGAGAGCTTTAAGAAAAGTTGGTATTAGAAGGAGAAGGAAGACATGAAGAATCCTTAACATGTAAAATGACTGACTAATACTGATTAATTACAACACATTTTAAGTAAAATTGTGATCTCTAATTTATAATTTTTTTGTATTATTTTAATATATTAGAAGCTTTACTGCTTTCTATGTAAGTTATAAATGTAAGAAACAATCATAGACAATGTAGGTACCTGCAAAACTTCCATGAGATTATCTTATAATACTTCCGCTATTTTTATAGATCTTGTTAGTTGGAACAAAGTGGGGTTATTCACATTTTAAAAATTATATTCAAATCTATCATTTTATAGAATCGCAATAAGCAATAGTGAAGGAGGCAATAATCCACTTTTTATAAATGCTGTGTTAGCTGTAATTGTAAATATTATTTATATAAAAAAAGAGCACAGTTTTTTCATTTCTAGTCTACGCGTTGAATGTACATATTTTTGACCATGTTTTTTTTGTTGAGAAACCAAACGTTTCAGAATGTGTTTAAATTATTTCTATTAATTTATTGAAGGAAAAGTTTTAAAATTGTTTGGCGAAAGTCTGATACACAGAAAATTGTGGACAAGATGTGATTCTTATTTTTTATTAGATGTGTAGAAATACACTATTTAAAAGATTAGCTTAAGCATTATTCTGTTTGCTTGTAAAACTACACTCACTTCAAATAAACAATTTTCATTTTATAATGTTTTTTTATTACTATATTACAATTCTAACAAAGAATCTATATTACAGTCATTGAGGGAACCAAAAATACTTTTAAACTGACAACCTGTACTCGTGTCTTCAGTATTTTGTAGATTAGAAATAGATTTGAATTTTTTACAAGTCAAATAATTAACATCAGAGTCCTCAACTTTATTCTTAGACTGTTTTCGCCTGATGGAAAGTTGATCATTAATTAATATTTCATTTTCAGTTTTGTTAATATCACGTATATGAAACCCTTTTTCTGAATCTTGCTTTGTGATTAAATCATTTTCAGAAGTATAGTAATCCCATTTTGACTTTGTCATTCCTGAACTTGCAGAAGTTGAAGTATGACTACTTTCAATCATGCTAATATTCTCTTCAGAGTTTTCTTCATTATTTATAAATTCAAACCACTTACTGTTTTCCCCATTGTTAATATATGCTGCACTTTCCTCCTGTTTTATAACTTCTGGAACATATTCATGCATTTCCGCTTCTAGCCTTATTCTTTTCTCATTGAGCTCTTGAACTTGTAATCGGCAATCTTTGCCGCTCCCTTTACTATATACCTAAAAAATTTTTACGATTTTGGTAGGTATTCTTTATTCATATCTAGCTATGTAATTAAACAAAGGACACCAGAACATCAGAACTATTTAAAAAGCATATTTTTCATAACAGAAATTGCAAATAACCTAACGCAAAACATAAATGCATCCTGTATCCAACACAAGAAATTGCAAATATGGAAATAAGGCAAAAAATCTATAGGACTGTGATATGTGACATTTTAGAAACATTAGTTGCCTAATAAGTATAATAATATAGGCCTTTATTGATATGACTAACAAATAAACTATTTATGTAAAGTAAAAGTTAAGGGCGAGATTAAGTACGATATAACACTAGGCTACCCGTCTATTCTTCCACTTAGCCCTAAAGTATCTACCACATATCACGCCACCACGCATAATCTACCACCGATTATAGATGATAGTACTTATAAACTTATATGAAATACACATTTTCTAGTTATATACAAATTAACCACACCTTTTTAACAGACTGCTTCTCACCACACATCTTACAGGACCACTTTGGTACTTTCTTAATAATATCAACCTAAAACAAAATTGTTCTTTTATGACATATTAGCAAATAACATAGCAAAATATAAAGCATATATTTCTATCTTTGCTACAATTAGAACTACACAAAATTGTTAGCAGTTATTGCCAAGATACCAATGTACCACATACATTTACATAATCACATTTACTACATTTTCTTTCATTGATCTGCTTCTCTTACTTTTACTTCGCTCTAACTTAGCAAAGCAGAGTATATACTACCCTTTAGTGATGTCAATGGTAACTATCCGGACTACCCAGTACTAAATAGTCATTACTGGGCGAAATATTATCTATGGGGTAGTCATTATAAAAAGAACCATCGGTTTCTATACGTATATAGGTAAATCGGTATTTATTTATTTGTATTAGTAATAGTTAATATTGGTATTAGTACAGGTGTGAGGGTATCTGCAAGATTACAACCTTAGATATTCTAAATCTGGGTAGCACATACTTGCATGTTTGGAAGTTACTCCGAAGGTATTGACTGAATAACGTACTTAATCTAATAATAATAGTTTCATTCTTAGTTTTCAGCTGTTAATAAAATTTAAAATAATAAGAACCACGGATATTCGGTTTAGCTACATCAGGACAGCATGACATGAGATGATTATACCAATACTTAGTACCGGGTACCTGGTACAAAGTAACGGGTATTCGTTGTAAAAGTATGACAATGTAGTGCCTATTATAGCTGGTGGCTCATGCCTAATTGTATTAGGTACTACATTAAACACCACATTATTACTACATAAATAAATACATAAGTATAACTATTTATACAAATCTACATATTTTTACCTGAAAAACGTTACAACTATAACATTGTAGAACATGAAACTCTTGTGGCATCGCTACTAACTTAAGTCGCTGATCGCAACGACTTTAGTGAGTGTAAAATTCTTGCTTCAATTGTACATATCGCGCCAAAAAAATACCAATTTTTTTAAATTTAAATGTTTTATATCACCATAACCTCAAATAAAGAAATGGAAATTAGGGAACCCAGCATCAACAAGCCACAGCCACTCCGAAATGTCATTTATCATTTGAAAAAGAGTAACATAGATTACATAAGAGTAAGCTCCATCCAAGGATTGTTAACTGTTTACAGGATTGCTCGATCCCTATATACTACAATGTAATCCATAATTGTGACGTCGTCAAAGATCCAAAGATCTCGAACTTGTAGAAATAGGTACACTTTATACTGTTATTACAAACTTAAATAAATAATAATATTAATAATCATTCAAATACGAAAATTCTTTTGCAAATGTGAAATATAACAAACACAAAATAGGTATAATTCGACAATTCGATTACATAGATCTTTGATGACGTCAGAAAGGCGGATGACAAAATTGAGCGATCGAGCAATCCTGTAAACAGTTAACAATCCTTGAGCTCCATCCATCCATGTGGATACAAGACAAATCTTGTGTTAAGGTCTATGGTTCTACCCACAGAATATCTATGTTTATGTTTATGTTCTACCATTTAATCTATGGTTCTACCAACACGAGTGTCAATAACCTTAACCTTATTTTTTTTATAAAATAAAATACCTAAAATTATAGATATTTTGTGCCTAAAATACTAGTTTACCTACATAGTTGCCTCTTTGGCATAAGCTTTTTTCGGTATTTTATCTATGGCGTAAGTCGCGGATAGCTGATTTTCGATGGAAATCATAAGATTTTGAAACCAAACAGCCAAAAAGTGTACCGAAACCGAAAATTTCATATTCCGTTTTCTACACCATCATCTAGTGAATCTGAGAGGAATCCTGGAAAGAAACTAATTAATTATTTGAGAAGGGACACTACTCTACGATAAATAATGAATATAATATAATAATCATACTTGTTCTAGTAGTTTTCCAAATGTAGACTAGTATTCATTTCTCTCGAATAAAAAATGTGGCATTTCAAGCCAGATTGGTCTTTCGGAAAAAATTTTTACACCAGAAGAATCAGTACTTAACAAGATTAATTGTAATGTTACTTTAAAATTGTCCAAAGTAAGGTGTAAAGAATACAAAAGCAGACTTAACTGCAATCAGAAACCTATATAATGACGGAAGGTTTAAATTTTTGAAGAAAATCTCGAAGTTAAGCAAACAATTTATAAACTTACTATTAGGAAATGCCATTAGATCACATTGTGGTTAATGAACTGTACAGAATAAAATGTTTTGATTTATCAGTCCACAAGTATAGCCCACGTCTATACAGCGTGGGTGAGTTTGCATTACACACTCAGTAACTTCGTAATGTCAAGATATTAAATTTTTCAAAAAGTACTAAGTGATTTTTTGTGCTCTTTTCAACCCTCTGATTAAAAATGCTCTAATTAAAAAACAAAAGAGTAGCGACATGTAGTGATTTTTTTTAATGGAACACCCTGTATTTTATTTCATAATTTGGAATCCTATCAAATTCTGAATATGATACCGTTTTTATTTTTTCTTAAAAGTGATAATATGTAAGTTAGGAACAATACAAGAAATTTTACATGTAAATTCTCCTAAATTTAATATTAATAATAAGTTAATAATATACTTAAATAAATTTTAATAATAAAAGTGTAAGGTATACGATGATCAATTCAAAATGCACGCAGTTTGCAACTCCTAACTCATTTGTGTTTTCTCTATTGGTAGATGGCACTTCTAATTCTTTTTGTTTTGTGCAGTAAATCACACCACATTGAATAGATCTCTATTACTATTATAGAATGATAAGTTTATTGACTTGTTAGGTATTTGTTACATTATATTCAGTCATGCTTAATACTAAATATTACATTTCTTTAATTTTTTTTTCCCTAAAACATCTTAGATGTGCGAAAAATATATTACTTCAATCTTATTATTAGATTCCTGTATATACATATAATCACAGATCAAAATTCCAGGGTATGCAAACTATGCCATCTGATAATACCGAATAATATGTAGATACATTAATTCGAAGATTCTTTGTGAACTGTTCGAGCTCAAATTTGTTTTCTAACAATTTCTTGCAACATTTAATCATCAAATCGGGAGTTACATTGTCCTCTTTTTTTAGTGCTGCCAATTGTAATTCTATTAAACACTTCTTAATCAGATATCGTTCTAAATGCTTATCGCTGGAAATATAACCAAATAAATTTTTGAGCATATTAACTATGTGGGACCCACCTTTGGTATTCATTATTTTTTTTTCTAGCTTCTTCTAAATTACTTGTTATGAAATTTACCAGCAATTCACCTGGTAATGTTGAGGGAACAATAAATTGTCCAGTGGGTGACACCATTAAAGGGCCCGCTTCCCTATAAAAGAAAACAATAATAATTCGAGATAACTTCAATGATAATATTCACAACTTAACGTTTCTATAACAATTTCGTGATCAGCTAATGATTCGGGCCATTCTTTGGGATACTGCTTTCGACCCCTAAAGTCGCTTAAGGAAGTAGTTATCTGTTTTAAATTTTCCTCATAAGTACCCGCTATAACTTTTGGCATAAATTTCCTAAAAAATATATACATAATATCGAAACATATTACTCTCATCTTACAGACCTTCTTCCTACTTTAATATTTCTTAAAACATGGGAAAGAGATTTCTCAAAAGCAGGAATCCTTGTTAATGCAATATCATATTTCCTTATATTCTTTAAAAACTAAAAAGATTAACTTGTATAAGTAAATACAATAGTTTACTGATTTACATACTGTATAAAAACACCGCATAATATATATATTCAATTATCCTTTTTTAAATTGTATAAAAAAACATATTTTTCTTGTAGGAAAATTTTAAATCTAGTTACCAACAAAAATTAAGGTAAAAATAGTAATTACATCTAACCAATTATGTCGAACTTCTCCACTATATAACATAATATGGCCATCCAGACTAACTCCAGTGAAGAATGAAAAAACCAATATCCTACCTAAAATTACAAAGTGAATAATTTATATTTAATTAAAAATAATGCATGTAAAATGCATTTACCCCGTAACTTATACATTATTTCTGGATGTTGTTCCACTAAAGATTTAAAACTTAATAAGCATCCTCTAAAATGTGTATCGTTCCATCCACATTCCCAACGAATTTCTTTCAGTCCTAAACTATCTGTAATTGATTCACGTAATCGTCGAATCTCTTCTCTATATGCTTCACCATGCTTAGACTTCTCGAGAGCATCCTTAAAATTGATTCTCAGCCAATTTCTTAGCTTTAATGCTTCTTGAGCTTCCTTTATTTTTCTTTGCATAACAATATGAGCATAGATAGGATGATTTTTATTTACTTTAGTAAAATCAATGTCATTTTTATATCTGATTTTATATTGATCTGATTCTGGTGCTGTCCCAGTAGGTTTTATAATACTGTCTACATAATCTGTAGGTAATCCACAACTTTTAAGGATTGTTACAACAGCCGAGCGAATATCTCGTTCGTATATATGAATATTGATTAAACGGAAAGACACTAGAAAGATATGAAACATAATCTAGAACCCATTATACATTCATTATAAAATTACCTTGCGACTGTGTTTTATCCTTAACATAAAAGTCTAACTTCATAGGTCTTATGGGTTTCGCCGCTTGAAGGTTTGCCAGAACTGAACTTAGTTGTTGTAATGATGATTCATTTATAGCCTAAAACTAAAAGATCATCATTTGAAATTTAATGTTCCAATTGACATACTCTCTGAGTTGGATACTTTCCAAATAAATCTGGGTGAACGGAGAAATAGAAAGGCCTTAACGCGGTTGACACTTCTGTTGTAGTTAAATTTCGGAAACATAATATATTCTGATGTGGATTACATCTAAAATTTTGAAATACACATAAATTCTGTTCCACAAATAATTTTACTAAACATACTTACAGATATTTTACTATGCCCAACATCATAAGAGTTTACTTTAAACACAAAAAGAAATGAATGTCATTGTGAAAGGTTATAAAATCAAAAACACAAATGACAAATATATTTTTTGCAGGTTATGTTGGTAAACCATAAATAAATAAATAAATTTAGTTATATATAGGTGGTAAACACAAAACGAAAAATGGGCTGCCTGTTGTGCTTTTACATTTACATGTTGACAACACTGCTGACCAGTGACCACATCCCTGACCCATAGAAAAAAGATATTTTTTCTATGCCCTGACCACAGTATAATGTTTAGCATTATACTGTGCCCTGACCAAAACTCTTTTTGTTTTGTGGTGGAAAATTATAACCTAAAACCTTGAACATTTTAATCACAGAAATATTTAATTTTACCTAGAATGAAACGTTGTTTCGAAAATATATCAAATGATAATGATACTGAGTCAGCTCCAAAGAATAAAGGTAGGAATATTAAGAGTAAATTATTTTATAACCTGAAATGGGCTTATTGGAATTGCTTCCTGGTTACACTTTTTTATCGAAATGTCCCCCTAATAAAAAAACATTTATAAACAACATTTTTCAATATACCATTTCAGTTTAGAAACACACCGTTGAGACCGACCACATATTGAATCAGGTAGCAATAGATTTTTAAAATCCATTTAATTAAAATAGAACTCAGCATATCAGTATGCAGCGTTGTCTAATCAGATGGTTTACAAAAATATGCTGTGCTATGTTGGGCTTCGTTCAATATGTGTCTAGCCTAACCATTAATAAATTTTAGTTGTATTGGTTGAAAGAAGTGCAGAGCCTGGAGGAGTAGCTTTAGTAAATACCTTACGAAATTCTAAGAAGACACATGTTGAATTGATGGAACTAGAAGAAAATTTGCATAATGTAAATAAATAATTCTCGTCTCTGCAAATCTGTTTAATTAAATTCATGTTATATTTTAGGGCGAAATATTTATTCAAGCCAATGCCAAAAACAAGTTAGATGTAATAGGTAAACAAGTAAGTGTTTACCATGTACCTTGTAGGTACAAGAAATGGTCAAAGTTGTAAAATATGTTTAATTTTAGATGAAAAGTTTACAAGTTCTTATGAATGATGTTGTAAAGGAAACGAAATTACACAATGAACTGAATAAAGCAGCTTGTAATTTTGTTAAAAAGCCGGGTCAGATATACCACCTGTACGAAAGACCTTCGGGGCAAATATATTTTAGCATGTTGTCACCAGAAGTACAAGTAATAATAGAAACTGTTGTATACAACTAACTTGATTTCTTTTAGGAATGGGTAAATGCACCACATTCATTTCTAGGTAGTTTTCGATTAGAGGTAGACATGAGCTGGACAACTGCAGGGCAAGAAGACACAAGATACGAAGGAATAAATTTTCTGAAAGATGTATTTTCAAATTCTTCAGGTATGAAGGCACTATTAAGCTCTGATCAATAGTTCATAACTAATTGTAAATAAAACTTCTATCAATTAATAACAATTTTATTGTTTTTATGAAATATAATTATCTTTATATAACAAGCACACTTCGAAATAAAACAAATCGATTCATTGGCACAAACAATGAAATTACAAACATTGCACCATCTCGTGAGTACCAGTTCACTCTTATATCCACTACACTTTAACTACACAAAATTTAGTACTATGTTACGTTTGTTCTATGAGCTGAAACAGAAAAATTACAATGAAATAATATATTAAAATTGTCCCAGCACAGATAAATTAAAGTTCTACATTATTCTCACATTTCAGTTGATTCAATTTGATTTCATTTTTGTTAGTTATAAAGAGTTGCAGAATTTTCATCTAAGTGATTCAAACAATTTAATTATGAAGAATAGATTCAAATTTCATAATTTTGTGACAATATGTTAGCATTAGTTTTTAGCTTGTGCATATCAGCAAACTATAATTCAAAATAAATATTGATTGAATTTATACACATAGTAAAATAGTCCTAACTGATTGTTTCCAAAACTTTTAAAATAACGACCAAGGACAAAATCTGCCCGAGACCCCAAAACATGTAACCCAGAGAGTGAGAAAACATTTTAATGGCAAACCAATAAAATCACTCCAATTACGGAGCTCACAGACAGCCTCTGCTGCCAATTTGCATGTAATGAACCGAAATGTGGCTATTTCAGACATTGGTGGGTAATTTTGAGTAATAGGTAATTTTGTTTGGTGTTGATGTGGTTTCATCAGAAATTTACGTTTTGTTTATCTATCTTGTCACTTTGCTTTAGATAACTCAAGATGTTGGTGATGGCGATTGGTAACGCTATATGTTAGTATCATACACAAAAACTCGATCACAAATTCCTAACAATTTATAACTATTACACCCTTTCGTTATTATAACCTAAAATGAGTAAATTTTTTGAAGATTGTATACAAATGTTTACAAACCATTTGAGTTAAAACCTTCTATTCATAGGATACATGATCAATAAAGTATTTGAATTCCTTGTCCTTTTCAGAAAATTTTGAATTTTTTTTTTTTTTTTTTGTATTAGGTATTTTCTCCTTTTACAAATGTGGAAATGCTGCAGACAACAATAATACCCATCATATTTAACTCACTTATGAAATAATTCCTTATTTTAGTGTGTTTTTTGTGTTGTTTATTGTGTGCATAAGGTATGAAAAGAGATGGTTGGGATATTTTAAGTTTTTTACGTGATATACCTAATACAAAAATTCTACTGGACAAGTGCATAATTTGCTGAAACTCACAATTGGCCGAACTTTGTTTACTGTAGATACATTATTTCCTGTGAAAAGAGTATACACTATGAGTATGAGTCTGTCCTTACTTATTTTCTAAGTCAGAACTGACTACAGAAACACAAGTTAACTAGATAAACACATATTTTAACAAGAATTCTTCTCTCAAATAGATTACAGACATTAGGTAAAACTTTAGTTTTTTAAAGGTAAGCAAATTTAAATGAGATCTAAGATTATCATACTTTAATCAGTTGAATCATAATGATCGCATCACATAATAGATCACATCACCTGGTCAATGCTCCTTATACTAGTATGTTCCATCGCCCTCTTTCACTGCTTCTACGCAATTACTGGCATTGGCAGCACATAATGTTAAGTTTATGCCAGTCAAATGTTTGTTTTGAATTGAGATTTGTGACAACCATAAAGTATAATGACAACTGTCAAACCCATCTGCTAGCATGAATTCTCAAAAACAATTTCTGTGAAAATGGTTCGTTATTTCCATTATTTAGAGCATCTAACATTAATAATTATTGCTTGAAGAAGTTTCGGAACAGTGTTACAAATTAATAATTAATCACGAAGTGAAACTGCAAAGTGCAGCTGTTGTCACTAGTGTCACTCAACTTTTGACAGATCGAGTATTTGAATGGAATCGACAGACTAGAAATAGGAGCAGGCAACGTGATTTAGCCGATTATGCTTGATTACTTACATGTTTTAGGTAACCTTAAAGATTCATTATCAGCAATAGTAACTTCATGGGGTTGATCGTGATAATTATAAATTATATGTAACATTTTTTCTTCACCTAGAGCAGGATCAAAGAAACCTGGTAATTCACTCTGAAAGAAAATAAAGTTATAATCAACTTGCCTAATTTAAATCAGGTTTCTACCTTTGTGCGGTCATGTATAACCAATTTACTGTCTTTGACTAGACATTGGGTAGGTACAGTGACATCTATAACCTCATTTGACATTTCCATGTCGCCCTGACCACTCGATGCTAAAAAATTTAATAGACAATTTAATTTATATATAAAAAATCGCATATGCCATAGTGCAATTGTCATTTTGACAGCGACAAAAGTTACCTGCAACTATTACAGCGACAATTGCACTAGTGGTATTTTCACTTATTCATTTTTTAATCAATTATTGCGATGTCTGCTGTCAAAATAAATAGTTTTGACATTTCTGTCAACAAGTTATTGAATTATTAAACACTAACAATGAATCGATTCGGTGATGCTCAAATAAAAATGTGTTTATTTTTATTGTTTCATAAATAAAGTTTGCATTATACCTATGTTTCTAAATTTCTTATTCATTAAATTGTCCTGCCGAATTACACTCGAGGTTTGTATTGATACCGAATAAATTTGTGTTGTTTAAATTCTAAACTGTTTCCTTTAGCAATTTGACTCGAAAAACTGTTAACCTAAAAACGCTCCTCCTTCGGTGTCGCATTTTTAATAGTTGACAGTTTTTCTCGTCTAATTGCTTGGCAACAGTTTCTCATTAAACAATCCAAATTTATCCGGTAAAATACAAACCTCTTGTGCAATTATAAGAGATAATTTAACCATTAATCTTTCAAGATAAGGAACTAATTATTTACCTGCTACTATTCGCCCATAAATGGCTTTAATAATCACCAATCCCTTTTTATTGTTTTCTTCATCTCTTATCCTATTGTAAGTAGCCATCATAAGTTCCTGAGCTGCCATTGCTTCCCTTCTCTTTTCCAATAGTTTATTATAATTGTCCTGCTTCTGCTTTTCAACTTTCTTTGACTTCTCTTCTCTAAGGAGAGGTTCGACAAAACCTTTCTTAACAACAACATAAACTACTAAAGGCACTACAGTGGCATAAAATATAGGGGCAGGCATGATCTCCTCACACAAATGGATTGGGAATGAATAAGTTTGTGATGCTCTTGTCAGTCTAAAAAATACAATGAAGGAATAAATTCACATGAATAGTTTTCCAGAATTTTTTTTGCACGTTTTAAACTGCACGGTCACAGTAGTATACCATGATTTAAGGCTGTGGAACATAATACAAATTTTCGCCAGATCAGTAAGATTCAGTAAATTATTTTTGATGAACAAAAGCTAAATAAAATGATCAAAACGAATATACTGACAAATAATTTCAACAGATTTTTTTTTAGATGGCTGAAAATATAAAACTCACAAGAGGCACTACAATATATTTACCTGATTTTTAACTTTACTCCAGATGGCACTCCGCAAACTACTGCAAAAGATAAATTACTATGTTTTGAAATTTTTTTCTCTGCACCATACTCAATTACCCCACCGAAAGTTCCAGCCCTGCAAAAATATGTATTTGAAACATCACCGATATACCGGGATATCAAAAATTATCTTGGTCAAGGGTGGTTGTGGAATGTAAAACGTGTGTCTTACTTTAAATTTTTTAATATGTTTTGTTGTGTCAGAATCTGTCAAGTCATTGTTCTGAAATAAAATAAGACACACGTTTTACATTCCACAACCACCCTTGACCAAGATAATTTTTGATATCCCAGTATATTAAATAATATTTATTACTTCACGGCTATTTTCAATTTTAGTTCCTGATTCATCATCTTCCTAGTATATTGCACAAGCACGAAGGAATGTGGCAAACCCACTTGTATGGAGAAATTATAACGATTTTTTTCTAAAAAATTAAACATTAAACACATTTAGACAAAATCTCAATATTAAAACACATGTATTCACCTGTATCCCTAATAATTTGAGTTGAAAACATAGACCGAATTCCACCATGATATGAGAGGTACCCTATTGAATGCTTATCGATTTGCATTGCCAAAGCTGTAATAGTTAAAATTTAAACTATAAAATAAAGAGACAAGAATTATACTCTGAAAAATGTTATTAAATGCAACTATTTTCGTCACCTTTATCTAATCGCATCTTCAAGTTCGAAAGTCTTCTATTCAAAAGTGACAAATTTGAAATTATGACAAATTGTTCATTGTGTTGCATTTAACAAAATTCTGAAAAGCAATCGAGCATAAAGATTTCTATATGAATTTACCCTTTTCAAATTTAAAAATTATTTACATACTAAGTATCTGTTAGCATAACTTCCAACTCACTTGACATTATTCCTGGCCTTATTCCCTCGGGAGTAAATTGTAATATTGTACCACCATTCCAAAAAAACCTTTTTGTTAACGTCCTGAAGCCCTTAAAAGATAATGCTGGACCACTACCTAAAAATTGGAATTGGATTAGGTTTAATAAACCAAATTATTTCTATTTATTTTCCATCAGTGAATTCAGAACGATTAAACATATTTTTCCAAATATATACATGTCCCACTTGACTCTTAATTATGGTAAACACTTTGGTAAACTTAGTCTAATGCTTTAGAACCTTTTCATAACTTTCATTAAGAGTTGGAATAGGTGATAAGTTACCTGCCGTCATTTCAATCTCCGTCCAACTTTTATGGGAAAATATGTGCCTCCAGCTTACGTTAATTCCACCTCCACCAGTACCATTTTGAGTCTGCAATTGTCCCGACAATGTACATGCATCTTTTTGAGTTAATGGAAAATCCACAGATTGTGTGAATTGCATTGACGACACCTCAATGTTCGGAATACTTGATATAAAATCACTGTAACATTTTTCTCTTGTATTTTTGTTCTGACTAAACACAATATATCCTATTTACCTTTCAAATTCATCATCAAATAATTCGTCATCATATGGATTAAATAAGTCTGTAGCATTGACTGCTATTGTAATATTTCCAGTAGGATTTGTAGCCTGTTTTTTCCTTCGCTCTGCTCTTTCTTCAGCAAGTTGTTCATACTCTGCCCTAATTTCGGCAGGAGTTTTTGTTCTTTGAACAATTTCCCAGCCTTCGGTCTCAAGTCCCTTAGTTCCCAGTGAGTCATATATTGCCCTTTTGTGAGGATCTGATAGCACTAAACACAAATAATGGCATTGTAGTGATTGTAGAATTAAACAATTAAGATATATTACCTTCGTAAGCACGTTTTGTTTTATTAAACATAATTTCGGCTTTTGCTTTAAGGGCTGGGTCAATGTGCTTGTCAGGGTGATACATTCGGCTAAGACGTCGATATGCATTGCTAATTTCTTCTTTGGTGGCCTAAAAGTAAATATTACTTATATTACACAACAAACTGATAATTTTATAGGTTAGGAAAAGTAAGGATTTAATATTTGCATCACTGTAAGGTTTTATTAAAATAGTACCTTACCTCCTTTGGGACATTTAAAAATGAATAGAAATCTTCTTCTATAACATTCTCTTCATCAGACTCAAAATCCATGTTTTCTAGGGTTTTGTTAATTAAATGTCAAAATGATTTGTTAAAAAATCTTTTGGACGAGTTGTTGAGGTAAGAAATTTACTTATTCATTAAAATATTTGTTTGAACTGAAATTTTGTTATAAATATAATTCATGATAAATTTATTAAATTCACACATTTAATTCACTACATAACGAAAACTAAAGAAAGATAGGCCACACATAATACATTTGACAATTGAAAACCATTGATTCATAGAATAATATTAACTATGCCATAACATAAATTAAAATAAGTTTGAAAACTGCCAACTATCCCCACAGCCCACAAAATATCTATAAGTTTTTCACGCACATTTGGTTATTTGGTTACTTTGTGCACCCATTATCCCCATTAGTATCCAAATAACAAATAGAAAGAACAGAAAAATAGAAGGGATCTCCTTGTATACACAGAATAGAAACTGGAGAATGTAAATTTCATATTCTAAAAATACAAGTGCTACAAGAGTGGTGGAATCAATGTACCTTCGATCATGCGCATTGAGCGTATCTATCAAGCACATGCACAAGGCAATTTGTACCTATTTTAACACTGGGAAATCAAAATCAATCAAAATAGTTTCTAAAATATGAAATAGTACAAAAATATCACAAAACCGTTTAAATACTATGAAAAACATCAATCATCACAATACAAATGACAGTCGATTTCACAACTACGCAAACTCCAAAGTAAATTGTACTGATTGTAGTTTGTAGTAGAAGCTATTCAACATTATAGGTTCTTTCCATAGATTAATTACAAGAGAAGTTCTTTCGTAATAGTGATAATTGATAATTTCCAATAACCGAACGGAAGAGTATGCGCAATAACAAAATATCTTTCGAAATGCGTATTTTGTCAGTTCTTGAACTGAAAATTATTTTAGTTTGCCTTTCGATATTACTTTGAGAACCATGAAATTACGGTTCCAACGGTTCTTGCTTTCAAGCAAGAATCGCTAGTAATAATTCCGAACAGGCATGCGCAGTTTTATTTTTAGAGAAATATCCTCATCTGAAGAAACTGTAGAATCGTATAATTGTACCAGTTCCAATTCTTCCATGACTTTAATTGTATTTTTATTTTTTTATATACATACATATAAACAAAACGGCTACACAAGCAAAACAACTAAACAACTAACCTATAAACCACTCTACAAGTGACAGCTGACAGTGACAAATAAACGTGAACAATGAACCTGTGATAAATCCTTTCGAAACAAAAATTGCAGAACTGACGGTAATTTCACCGACATTTTTCGCGCAGTCGCTATGAATGGTTCTGTTACATGGTTGCGGACGATAATAGAATTGCAATTGCGAAAGAACCTATTGTTAACGTTAAAATAGTTAAAATGTTAAAAATCCTTGGAAGCTACTAGAGGCGTTTTCTGGCAACTTCAAAATTTTGCAGCAAATTCAAAGTGTGTTTAAAACCGGTTCAACCGCAACGTCACAAATTTTTACAAGCGCTAGAATAAATTAGTGATGTGCAAATTCGGATGATTTCAACAATCAGAATAAATTTTGTCTTCAAATTTTGCATCAACATAGAGCTTTTGGAGATCTATCTTTAAAAAAATCGGGTTAAAATCGGTTCATAAAGAAATTTTGTACGCGAGTGTTTCCATTCTTCATAGGTCACCCTGTATATGGGTGGTTTGTAGTTTGAGGATATTTTGTGGTTAGAAGCATTCTGTGATATCCACTATCTATGAATCTGTGGTTGGTTATTGGTTAAAGGTTTAAGCACAGCTTACCAATTTTTTGGTAGGCTGTGGTTTAAGCATATCTATGGGTTTAAGCCTAAGCTATTCTGTGGGTTTAAGGATTTGTGAGGTTAAGTTAAGTGTTCAATAATTTATTTTTTGGATTAGATTACTTTTACTCACAGAGTTGTACTTGTGCTGAAGTTTTGTCGATGAGTCGGTAGCTCATATGTTTGTGTAGTGTGCTTGAAACTTGACTGTAAAAATGTCAGATTCAGAATCGGACGCTGGAAGTATTCGAAGTGTTAACTCCAATCATGGTCCAGCCCCTACACCTGGACATGGCTTGGATAGATCTGCCTCAAACTCCCCGGGCTACCACAAATCTCGAGAAAGCACTCGCGAAAGGTCAATAAATAGACAGTCTGAAAGATCTGCGAGCCGATCTAGATCCGGAAGTGTGGCGTCAAATAAATCCGGTTCTCAAAGATCAGGTAGTCCAAGTAAGTCAGTTAGATCTAGGTCAGAATCTGCTGGGTCTAGAAGATCCGCATCTGTAGAATCTAGAAGATCGGGATCCCAGACATCTAGAAGATCTGGTTCTGCTGTTTCTAACAAATCAGCGTCTGCGGCATCAAGACGTTCAGGATCTGCTGCCTCAAGACGATCAGGATCTGCTGCCTCACGAAGATCAGGATCTGCCGCTTCAAGACGAACAGGATCTGTCGCTTCAAGACGATCAGGATCTGCCGCTTCAAGACGATCAGGATCTGTTGCTTCAAGACGATCAGGATCTGCTGATTCAAGACGATCAGGATCTGCTGCTTCAAGACGATCAGGATCTGCTGCTTCAAGACGATCTGGATCTGTTGCTTCAAGACGATCTGGGTCTGCTTTTTCAAGACGATCAGGCTCTGCTGTCTCAAGACGATCAGGATCTGCAGTCTCAAGACGATCAGAATCTGTTACATCACATCGATCAGGATCTGCTGGTACTCGAAGGTCTCCATCTGCTATCTCGCATAGATCTGCAGGTTCACATAGGTCTAGGTCAAGAACGCCAGCTTCAAGAAGATCTGGGTCAGCAGTATCTAGAAGATCAGGATCTAATGCTTCCAAATTGTCAAATTCCCAAGTGTCACATAGATCTGGTAGTGCTGCTTCAAATAGATCCAGATCTGCATCTGCTGCCTCTAAAAGATCAAGGTCGAGATCTGTGCATTCCAACAGATCCAGGTCAAAATCTGTTGCTTCCAATCGATCAAGATCCAAATCTGTTACATCTAATAGATCAAGAAGATCTCGATCAGGTTCTGCTGCGTCGAAGAGATCAAAGTCAGGTTCCCCTGCATCTAGAAGGTCCAGATCAGGGTCTGCTGTTTCTAAGGGGTCTAGATCTGGATCACATGCTTCCAAAAGATCTCGCTCGGGTTCTGAAGATTCAAAAAGATCTGGCAGTGCAGTATCTAATAAATCACACAGGTGAAATCTGCCCTATACGTTTTAGCTTTTGAATATATTGCTTACTTTTTTAGGTCTAGAACACATTCTAAATCAACATCCAGAGATGGATCAAGAGGTCGTAGTGGCTCAAATAGTCCTAATTTACAAATTGATGAAGATGTACCGAAGGGTGATAAAAGGCAGAGAGATAGTTCTGAAGAAGGAGGAAAGAAAAAAAAGAGCAAACTTATTGATTCTGATAGTGAAGAAGATGGTGGCGGAGATGCAGAAAAAGGTAAGAAAATCTTGAATCAAATATTTAATAGTTATTCTCAATTTACACTATTTACAGTTGACGCTGCTGACATTTTTGGAGATGCTGATGACATTAGTAGTGAAGAAGAGAAAGAGAAAGCAGAGTCAGACAAAGAAGATGGACGACGTTCAAGATCAGATGATGGAAGGCGTTCACGCTCAGAAGATGAAACAGACCAGAGACCAGTAGTTGAAGATGTGTGTAAAATTATACAATAATATATATGACATTATAATTATATTTTGTAGGATGAAGAAAAAGAAAATGAACCTGAACCAATCCCTGAAACACGAATAGATGTGGAAGTTCCTAAAATTAGCTGTGATTTGGGAAGGGATATTAATTTTGTTAAACTACCAAATTTTTTATCTGTTGAAACAAGGCCTTTTGATCCTGAAACATATGAAGATGAAATTGATGAAGAAGAAACATTAGATGAAGAGGGAAGAGCAAGGTTTGTAAAAATACTTGTGAAGGACTATCCAAACTTCATTTTTACTTCTTTTTCAGACTTAAACTGAAAGTAGAAAATACAATAAGATGGAGAGAGGTAGTAGATGATGAAGGAAATGTAAAAAAAGAATCAAATGCTAGGTTTGTTAAATGGTCTGATGGTTCTTACAGTTTACATTTAGGAGCAGAAATCTTTGATGTATATAAGCAACCTTTACAAGTAAGTAATGAATTACAAGTAAGTCTTTTATATATACAGGGTGTTATTTAAGTACGTGGCCAACTTCAAGGAGTAATCCTTTGAGTGATTCTAAGACGAAAAGTTTATATTAACATAGGTCCGATAATACTGCGTTTTTCAAGATACAAGGTGTCAAACAACATGGGTTTTAAACGGCTTTTTTTTTTAACAAGAAGACGCAAAACAATTTTTATAACAATTTCCAAGACTAGAATAGACTATTAATATGGAAAAAAATAACAGGTACACCCCCTTTTTGCAAGGAAGATACGAAAAATTCAAGAGACAAAAAAGTTGTATTTTTAGTTGGTGAATGCAAAAAAAAGTTTTAAAAAAGTCAGTGACGCACATTTTATTTGTCAAAAATATTGGTTAAGGTGTCCCCCGGGACACCACTGGATAATTTTAATCTAGGGCAAAATTGGCCCCTTTCTACCATAAATAACACTGCTAAATTTCAAGAAAATCAGCTAAAGAATTATACAAATTTTACGAAAGTTTACCTATGTTTATATATAAATACTTTATGTCTTAGAATCACTCAACGAATTACCCCTTGAAGTTTGGCCACGTACTTAAATAACACCCTGTATAAACTCCTTATTGAATTAGTCGACACAGTAAATTATTTTGTCATCTTTAAGAGACTGCATCTCAGAAATGTTTTGGCGATTTTATAAAAAGAAAAATAATAATTGTAAACGTTCGTGTCTTGTAGAATCAGTGGTACAGAATGATTTTTGGTAAAAAAATATTTTTTATGATATTTTTATATACCTACACATCGTATTATAAAAGTTTTATACACCCTTTACGATGTTGTTTGAGTTTCATATGAAATACTCCCTATAGAGGAGTTAGTATTTTTTTAAATACAGACTTTCTGAAAATAAGTACATACTTTTAACTTTTTTTGTAGGACAAAAAATGCAGAACTGCCATATACCGTCTCGAGCTATTAACCAAAAACTAAATGTCATTATGATGAGAGTTTTGAAATTACTAGAGCAACAGATGCCAACAGTTAAAATTTAACAATTTTGCAATGCATTTTTCTACACTCTGTATAACAAATAACAACCCTTTTTTTCAAAATCATTCTCCACTAATTCTACAAGACACAATATTTTTTTTACTATTGAACTCTGCTAAGACATTTTTAAGAAAAGTTGTCATGGGTACCCCACATAAACAGACAAATACAGAGAGCCACCGCGTCCTTCTGGACATGTAAGAGGCTCTTCGGAAAAATGTGGGAGCTTAATCCGAGAGCCACCTTGTGGCTCTACACCTCAGCTATTAGACCCTCCTTTCTATATGCATCGATTGTATGGTGGCCAGCCGTCCCGCGGGCTACCATCAAGCAACGGCTAAATCAACTACAAGGCCTAGAGTGCGTAATCACGACAGGAGCGATACGCACGGCTCTCACAGAGGCTCTGGAGGCTCTCCTGTCTCTCCCTAAACTGCATATAGTGGTCGAGGAGGAGGCAAGGAGGGCCTCCTATATGGTCAAGCAGTGGGGGCGGTGGCTAGGTAAAAGCTACGATGGTGGTCACACAAGTATTTTTGAGGAACTTGTGGGAGGAGACAGTCTGCTGGACCCACCCAGTGACAGAATATCTCCCACTTATGTGTTCCTTAAACCTTTCACAGTAGAGATACCGGACACCTGGCTCGAAAATCCTGATGCTCAGGTCTCGAATGGGCGCATCTGGTTTACGGATGGGTCCAAGACAGACCAGGACTCAGGGGCGGGAATCCGAGGCGTGCGCCCAAGGGCTAGACTATTCTTCTCCTTGGGAAAGTATGCCACAGTCTTTCAGGTGGAATTGTTTGCTATCTCTGCATGTGTTCAACAAAATCTCAAAAGGAGATATTCTAATCAGCATATACAGATATGCACTGACAGTCAAGCGGCTTTAACATGCCTTGATCTCCTACAGGATCACCTTCAGTGCGGTCCTAGAGTGTATTAATGGTTTGGCCCAATTGGGACAGAACACCCAGGTAAAATTGACTTGGGTACTGGGTCATCACAACATAACAGAAAATGAGGAGGCCGATGCACTGGCTAAAAGAGGCTCAAGTATTCAGTTTACCGGGCCCGAACCAGTTCTCGGGCTTCCGCCTAGTTATGTAACAAGGTATATTGAAAACTGGATCATGAAAAGATCAGAGGAAGAATGGTCGAACGGGACTGGGCTGCGACAAGCCAGGCTCTTAATTGAAGGGCCTTGGTCGAACGTAACTCGATCAATACTTGCGCTAAGTTGTAATGGCATAAGGATTGTCACAGGACTGCTGACAGGTCACGAACATCTCGACGAGCACCTTAACACTACCGGCCTTAGTGAAACTAGAAGGTGCAGGTTTTGCGAACACGATGACGAGGACTCCATTCACATCCTCTGTCGCTGTGCCTGCCTCATGGTCAAGAGACACAAACATTTGGGTGCAGCATTTCTCCTGCCCCAGGATATTAGAGAGCTTCCTCTGGAACGTTTGTTGGCCTATGCCCATAGCATGGGTCTCTTCCAATAGCTCTCGACTAGCGGCAGGCACAATGGGTCGAAAGACCTAAGTGCTGCAGGTAACTGCGCCGCCTTCTAACAACAACAACAAGACATTTTTAAGATGCAGTGGCTTAAAGATGATGAAAAAATTAGCTGTGCTGACTAATTCTGTGAGCAATTTATATACATTGAATATTTTTAATTAGAAAAACTATTTATGTAGGGTATGTAAATGCGTATGTATATGTTTCTATAAATGTTGATGTGTTTGTCTCTTATAGCAAGAGAAATATAGGTAAACAAAACGTACCATTTGAATAATATGCTATTCTAATGTGCTTTAACGATTTGTTGCTGGATCACATACAGTGAAAATAGCCTTGGCAACTGCATTTTATTTATTCGAAAATACTAACGAAATTTATAATTATTATCTGGCACTTTGTATTTAAAGACTTTTTTTTAATTTTAGTAAAAATTTTGAGATACAAAATATTCAGACCAATTTAATTATTTTTTATGAGATTTAACTTTAAATTTAACTTTGTATTAAATATTTCAGGGTGATCATAATCACTTGTTCATTCGACAAGGAACTGGTCTTCAAGGACAAGCTGTTTTCCGTACTAAACTGAGTTTTAGACCTCACTCGACAGAAAGTTTTACTCACAGGAAGATGACATTGTCCTTGGCAGATCGCTCAACTAAAACTTCCGGCATTAAGATTATGTCACAAGTTGGAGTCGATCCGGATTTAGACAAAGCCACTAGACTGAAGGTAAAATTATTAAAAATATATAAATATTTATACCCTGTATAAATACAGGGTGTTTCCAGAGTAATTTGAAATACAGAAGTAGATGCTTCCTCAAGTGATTCCATATTATATTAAAAATCTAGATGTGCAGTGGTACATCTGGATAATAATAATAATGTTATGACCTTTTTCTTCATGAAATCACTTGAGAGAGCATGGGAAATACCATGTGTGTATACAGAGTGTGTACAATATACATATAATTTATGTACTAATCTGTTAAAACAACAGAAAGAAGAAGAAAAATTAAGGCAGACTGCAGCAAAACCTAAAACAGTACGAAAGAAAGCCGATGGAGGGGCAAGGTTGCATGCTACGAGCTTTTCCAGAGAAGAAGAAGGCAGTGATGATGACGGAGCAATTTCTCTCAATGCCATTAAGAATAAATATAAGCCTGGGGCACATATTACTCAAAAAGGTATGTTACATGCAGTGGCGGCTTCTCGCATGTGGCCACATGGCCGCGCGCCCCTCCTCCAAAACTACCAAAGGAATTCTTATTATTATCATTATTGTAAATTAAATGTAAATGTTAAAACATGTTTATTGTGGTACAAAACTATTATAAGGAAGGGCTCGAGCGCTTGAGCTATTTTACTCATAATGCCACAGTCCGCATCGCTGGATCACAGCACGCTGCCACTGCACATTGAGGCAAAGGATCACAGATTCGTGGCCACATTTTGAGTCGCGGCCCAGGTAACTATGGCAACCGACCCGATCTCCTTTTTGACTACACTCGTTAGATATATGCCATATGCTTATATTTTGCAGATTTGGCCGCAATTATTTCGCGGCCTTACGGGAACATTATTAAACATTATAACGCATTTTTAACACATTACATATTTTTAACATTATTAAAGTAAGGTACTTATTTAATTTTTGTGAAAAGACAATTTTATATTTTACTTAACATGAATACTGTTAGTAGTATAATTATGAATATACATACAACCTATTTAATCTTTGATTAGAGCTAATTTTGCAAATCTTTCACTGGAAGATAAAATACAAATAAAAGGGTTAGGCGTTGCGTGCCCAATAAATACCTAATTTCGATGAAAAAGTTATGGAAAAATTTATTTCTATGAAAGACCGTAGAGCTGATTTCAATTTTAGAAAGTACCTAAGTGTACAAGTGTATACCTATAAATAACTATGAAGTTTGTTTACCTATGGAATAACTAAAATACTTTTGAGTTTGTGATTGTGCCATATCGCTTTTAATTAACGGATATCTAAAAACTAAAAATAGTTATGTTCCTGCTTCCTGAATTCTATTTTACAGCTTTTTTAAGGTAACGTATATGTAAATTTTTTATTCTAAGTATTAATTACCTACAGTAGACTCTCGATTATCCGAAATAATGTGGACCGGACCGATTTCGGATAATGCGGAGATTAAGGAAAATCGTTAATATGATGTACATATTGTGTCTGTTTAAGGCATTTATCAAATTTCAATTTAAATACATATAACAAAACAAATACATAAATATCTACTTAAATATGTACATACTTAGAAGTTACTACATATACTTTTATAGATGTATGTAATAAATCCTAACAATACATCATATGTACGGGATAAATAATAGGTACATAATAAACTAATATATAATCTGCATTCTATAATGGTAATATATATTCAATATTCATAAATTTAAGAAAGAGGTAATTGGTCATTGTTTCAATTTTAAAGTGTTTCGATTTTAATCAAATTATTTACATACATATTTCATAAATTTCGGATAATGCGGAGGCATAGCGAGACTCATTTCGGATAATCCGGTTCATGTGTCGTTTCGGATAATGCGGAGTTCGCATAATCGGGTTTCGGATAATCGGGAGTCTACTGTATTTAAATATTGTTTTAAATAATTTTTGTAAAGATTTCCGTCAATCGTATTAAAAAGGAGGATATTTGTCTAATGAAAGTTATTTTTTCAAGCAAATATTTTTGCTTTGCGAATTTCTTATTTATAATTTTAAGGGGTTTGACCTTGAAATATGAGAAATTTTCGTCTGCGGCGCATTTTTTTATTTCTGCACCCCCCCATATCCAAATGTCACCAGCCGCCACTGGTTACATGTCAAAATAACTTTTTTTTTTTCAGCAGATTCTATATTAATACTAATAACTTCTTTATAGAACTACATAATTTTGTGATTGTTACAGCATTTTACTATTTAATATAATCCTAAAGAAACAGTAAACAAACCGCACATCAAAATCAATTAGAAATGTGTTTTTTAATCCACTGTTTGATGTGATTTTGTCAGTAAATGCGTTTAGATTTATTGTATTGCTTAGCGACAATTTAGAGAACTGTGTACATCACAGCTTTATTTACCATAAATTTAGTAATTTACAGAGTAATAAGGCCCTAACTCTTACCTATAGTCGGCAACATACCTGCGTAATTAATTTTCGACTTCTAAGTCATATCCTTAAATATTTCCATAGGATACCTACCTGATAAAAAGTCTGAATTCTCTTTCTTCATCACTAATATTTAGATTTTAAATGTTCCGGAAAATAGTGCTAGAGATAAATGCATAAATAATTCGCTGAGAAAATGTTCAATGTGCAGATCCAACCAAATAATTTTTAGTTTTGACCATGTTCTGAAATTATTGCTCAGAAATCGTTCCAGGATCCATCATTAATTTGTGAACCGCCAAAAAGATTATCTAAGAAATCGTTCTTCTCCGAGTTAGAATACATTTTATTTATTGCGCATGAGCATTACCATGCAGTAAACAATGTTTCAAGGTGTTTGAAAAAATCTAATATTTCATCAAGAAAATTATTGAATAAAAATTGTCGCAATTGATGAAAAATGCCTTTGTAATATACCTTAGCTACACTGCCGAGTATGGTTCAATAACTTTCAGTAATTTATTCATACATTTTTGCCAATGGTATAAAATCATTTTATTTTGCTTTATACCCACACGTTATTTGTGTTGAAAAAAATTATTTAAAAAAATTTCTTATGCACTTCTAACTGTTCAGAAGTAATCAGTCAATCAAAAGCCATGTTCAAAATAGTAGGGCATCAGTATGTAACCAACATACATATATGTATATCAAGTATGGACAGATATCTGACGGCACTTTAATGTTAAATATTTGGCGCCAATGATGGTCGTTCATAAAAGTCAAACTGACAAATGAAATAAGAAATGACAGATTCGAAGCCAATCGCAGTCTTGCACACTGGTGACAATGTCATGCTTGTGTTCTTGGAAGGGCACAAACATTTCAAATTACTCGCCTACTGAGACAGACTTTCGCAAAATAGGCAAGTGTCTATACTTGTTATATATGTACGTTGATGTAACCTATATTAATTTCACATATTCCAGAAAATCTAAAGTTATCAATATTGACATCTTGGAAACCGAACACAATGTCAAAAACAACTACTCTGTGGATAAACGTCTACCAACAATGAATTGCCTAGTTGGTTCTGGCATTTCCTTTTAAGTAATAATTTGGTATATTGTGACGATAGGCCACTACTCTAATGGTACCTGCACAGCAATCTGTTGATTGACAATTTTGTCAGATAAATAATAGCATACATCAGTAGATGGCACTACTGTAAATGTCACCTTTACTTGTATGATTGGTGTAATTATAATTCTAATAAATTTTAATTTACGCTGTTTACATTTTCAGGAGGAGCTATTTATTCTTCCGATGAAGAGGGATCAGACATCGAGAATAGTAGAACAAGAAAACATGGTAAACCTACCAGCGCACTTAAAGATTCAGATGAGGAAAGTGACAGTGAATAATAGAAATAAGTATTTATTATTTTTTTTTGTTAGACTTTATATAAAATTATGTAAATATAAAATTACATTAAGAAGACTACTGCTTTGTCTTATTTTTATATTGTATGAATAGAAGTATCACAAATCACAAGTATAATACTGTTTTACTTAAATTAAAAATTAAATAGATATTACACATAGACAGACTTATATAACGCCTCACCTCATATTCACAGAAAATATCAAGTGTTTAAAGGGTCATTTTAAACTCTAAATTTACAGTAGTATTAATAACTTGTTACAAAAAAAAAAAAAAAGTATATGATGGCACAAAACAGGTACATATGACAGTTTCATATGACGATACGAAATTACAGCATTAAGGTTATCTAAAAAAAATATGTATTATTTCTGACTGCCGATCTGTAGTAGTTTTATAAACACACTTTAAGGTATATATACATCAACCTAATACACTAATAAAGAGAAAGCATTTTATTAAAAGTTTAAAAAATTAAAAATGTTTTTATTTAGGTTCCCAAGTGAAAACAATATTTGCTGACATCCAAATTTTTCAAAAAAGTTTTTGCCGTATCGAGTATAGTCCATGATAATGGGTAAAAATAAAAAATATCAAAATAATATTCCTATCATACCACAGGATGACTTGATATATGCACTCTTTTTAAACTCCGTGAAACGGTCAATGAGATAAATGAAATTTTACTGATTTAAAGTACAGCTCAGTAAAGTCTATATTGATGTAAAGTTCTCAGAAGCAGAAGAACTACTTTAGTTTTCCCCAAGATCCGTTTTACAGTTTAAGGATAAATGCTAGATTCCATTGGGTTGAATGAAAAATTTAGTGCTTACTTAGTGATTGTTGTAAATACCATTTTCCTCCCAATATTAAATGTTTTTTCTATATTTTTTAAGTTTTTCAATTATGAAATCAGTTGACGTACAATTTGATTGGATTGTCATTTATTAGCAACACATCGTCCCCCTTATTACATATAGGCATATCTGATTCTGATAATTTTACAGTAGAGCGCAAAAACGAAAATTGATATAGGAGACTTTGACATATACGCCTCCGAGTTATATCGTGTTTGTAAGTAAGGCCTTACGCCCGTTCGTGATATGAAAAGTGCACACAAGGGAAGCTTAACACTGGCGTAACTCAATTTTACACTTTTCTGTTAGATACGCCCATAAGTGATAAGGGGGACGATATAAACTAACAGATGGCCTCACTGTTTTCATATTGGAAAAATAATAGTTTGACCAACTCCATGCATTTGTAAGACAAAATAACTGACTAATCAAAATACACATGAAATACCACTAAAAAAAGGGTGACATCTATTGTTTTCCTCTGATACTAAAATAATAGTTTTACTGACCAATTTTATATTATATTATCGGCCAAATCACGCTTTGGCCGATTCAACTGGATCTGGGATCTAGCACTTTATTCTTTGGCAAGTATAAATTTCACATAGGTTGCTTAAACTTGAAGCATTATGCAGTACAGGATATTTCAGAAATGGTGTTACAAACACCCATAACAGAAAGTATAGTCTTTATAATCTCAATTGAATCTGCATAAAAAATTCCTACAAACGAAACACGTGCGGAAACAAAGTGGCCGCCGTCGAGGTGCAAGTGTTTCTTTTGTCGGAATTTTTTTTAGTTTCAATTGACATTATATAGACTACTTACGAATCACCTCCAGAAAAATTATTATCAGGGACTGAAAACTAAGGAATGTGTAGACATTTTTTTTTTACCGTGTATAAATCAATTTGAGGTTTATTTGTAAAGTAAGTACGGACATTTTTATATGCCTTCTGTACCTGATAGAACTTCTAAACTTCACAAAATAACCGTTTTCCACCAGGTATTTTAATTTTATTATTTTTTTTTTATTTGGAAAAGTGTTTTCCCATTCTTTCCATGGCAGCATCTCAAAAAGTTTACACAGTGTCAAGTGAATGTTTTTTCTTATTTCCATTAATACTATATCAGAGAAATGGGTAACATTTCCAAACCACCTTGTATACCGGGTGGCTTAAAGTGGTTGGCCTATTAGACAGGATGTCCTATACCTATCTTCAACTGTTTTTGAAATATTGACAGGTGAATATTGATATTTTGCAACTTTGACACCATGTAAAATCTAAAAACGGTTGAGATCAAGCAAAACAGTTTGCACATTCCTATCTTAACTTTTCATAAGCTATAATTTGACACTAATTTTAGATTTAGCCAGAAATTTTAAATTTTCGATTAAATTTAATCTCTTGGTTAACCGGAAATGCCACAATCTTGAAAATATTTTGCTTTTATAGAACTTTCGAGGTTATGTCCACAGCCAAAATTTCAGAAAAATGCATATATTCATTCTCGAGATACGTCTAATAGGCCATCCACTTTAACCCACCCGGTATATACAACGGAAACTACTGATACAAAAAAATGAAAACTACTTAAATACAATACTCAATATCAATATATCTAGGTTATAAATCATTTTATGTCCAAGATATAACATTTTCATTTTGTGCTTTAGGTTTATGAACTTTCATATGTGTAGCTAAAGTACCATTTTGAGCAAACGCCTGGCCACAAACTTTACATTTATAAGGACGCTCGCCGGTATGAGTTCGCATGTGTTTTTTTAATGTGCCCTTAACAGCAAAACTCCTACCACACATAGTACAGTGATATGGTTTCTCGCCACTATGAATTCGCATGTGGATAATCAGTCGTCCGCTTTGGTTAAATCTGCGATGACACACTTTGCACTCTATCGGCTTCTCTCCAGTATGTGTTCGAATATGAGCTGATAAGTACCCAGATTGGAGAAAATTCTTCCCACATATTTTACAAATATGGGGTCGTTCGCCAGTGTGTGTCCTTACATGAGTCATGAGTGTGCCAGGGGCTGCAAAGCTTCTATCGCACATTTGGCATTTGTATGGTTTCTCGCCTTCAAATAATTCAGATATTTGTAAATACAGAATTTTGAAAATTCAAAAAAGTAATAGAATGCAATAAAATATACAAATCGATGGAAAATTTAAAAATATTAACAAAGCAAATTACATCATTTAAATGTTAAAAAATTGTTATTTTTGTGTTTTTTTTACCATTTTAATATATGGTATTTTTAAATATTATGGTGCACATACATTTGTATATAAGTTTTTACTAGCTATTGTAAATGTTTCAAGTTATTTTAGAAATTCCATGAAACATTAAACTAAAAGGAAATATACTTTCTATAATTAACAATTTTCTTGGAGAAAATCCCACTTAAAATATTGAAATAATTCTTTTGGTCATAATTACACATTTTTAATGGCTATACAAGAAATTAATCTTCAAGTAACAAATACTGAAAAGAATTTTAATATAACTTTTGTTTCAAAATAACACAGAACATCCAAAGGTAACACCCTGACAAGACCTGCCAGCAAAGCTCAAAACCGCATCACGGGTGTTTTGGTGTTTTACTATATCACATATAAATGAGTGGTGTCTCGACCACTCAAATGGTGGTCGAGACAAAAAAATAAATGGAAATTAAATATTTGAATATCTCTTATCAAGAAAATTGGTTTGTCACTTAAAGATTACTTGCAACTTTACATCTATCATAAATGTAACCTAATGCAGTTGCCTGCAACCTTCAAAAGCAGTACCTACACAAAAATATTATTAGTTATCCAGAAACATTTGTAGATGTCAAAATATGTGTGCTTCAAATGATACATTTATCAAATATTATCGTGAGAATATGTCATCCGCAAAATAAAAATTAAAAAAACAGAAGGCAATCTAAATCGGTATCCAGTATAAAGTTAAGCTTGTAAAGTTTAACTAAAAAAAAGTTATGAACTGTTATTTAGTGATGATAGTATTTTACATTACAAGTCCGCTAGGTGAGGTATGACAGTACGAGTTTTTTTTTTTAGGGACGAGGCAACGTTAAGAGACAAGTCTGGAAAGTGTAAACGAGTACTGTAAACACCTACCGGAAGTGTATCATATAATACTTTATTTCATGTATTTCATGTCGTTTTAAAATAAAAATGAATTATGACATTCCTTCTTTTTTTGAAGTATCATAATTTGCTTTGGTTGTACAATAATGTAGTGCTCAGAGGAAAAAAGCATTATTTATATTTGCCTGATTTAGTTTTACTAAATTAAAGTGGATAAATGTCGAGCATTGATTTAAACTCTAAAACATAGCTCCCTAACAGTCCAGTAAAGTGTTGCTAAGCAACAACACTACAACATCAGGCACTGTAATGTTCTATTTACCAACCGAAAATCAGTGCAGGATAATTTACTTGACACTATGAAATAAATGTAATTTAAAAGTAATCTAAATTTTATAGTGGTTGATAAGTTGAACATAATGAAATATGTAAATAAAAAACAGAACATGTATCCACCCTAGTCATTCAAGGTAAATTCCATAGTAGCGATCATTCTAAAAAAGAATATGCTTTCACAAGAGTATCTACTTATACATTACTCTCAATGGGGTCATTTTTTGAGAATATCTCAGTTTTATGCTTTGCTAAATTACAAATTGTATACAAACCTGTATGTATGAATGAATGTATTTTAAGGTAAGCCATTTGAGCAAAACCTTTTCCGCAGACATTACATAAAAAGGGTTTTTCTCCAGTGTGTATTAATTTATGCCTTACCAAGTTGCTGTGAAACCTAAAGGTTTTATTACAGATTTCACAAGTACGAGGTTGGTTACGTTTTCTTGCCACACCACTTTCATTTATATGTCTTTTTATTTGAGAGGCAGAATTTGCATGGACCGACATATGACGAACCAGTAAACTTTTTGCATTAAATCTGTAAGTTAGAAAACAGTATATTAAAATAAGTACTAATCAATATAACATAATTGGACTAACTCTGTACCACACTGCTCGCATTTGAAAATTTCACCTGCATGAAGTTTATGCACTTCTTCATGGAACGAATCGACAGAAAAATTGTTTGCATTTGATTTCAATATTTCATCATTACCGTCAGATTCATCAGAAGTATATTGTTCTTGCACCATTTCATCTGCAAAATTTAATAACATTTACCTATTATACACATATATAACTATTGGTGATGTTAAAAATTCCTTACCTACAACCAGTTTACCATTTTCTTCAGTAGTTGTAGTTGGTTCTTTATTGTGTTCACTTTCTTCATATTGACTCATGGACTTGTCGTCCGCAACTAGATCAAATTTACTCTCTATCTGCATTGCAAAAATGTTGCCCTGATCACTGTTTAAACTTGTAATAGCTGTACATTCTCGTAAAGTAGTATCAGACCTTTCGCATAATTTTCTGAATAAATATGCCGTATTTATCTGTTGGCAACAATTTAGACAAATATTTTCTGGAAGACCATCTCCATGTAATACCTAAATTAAGAAGTTTGACAAAAATAATGGTTATTAAATATTGTTCTTACCAGGATAGAAGCACAAGACATCAATATATCACACAACATGATTTTTTGTTCCATTATTTGTTCATAGCTAAATACAGATTTCATAGATGAATTTTCTGCTAAACAAGTTCTGCAAATATTTGAAAAATTCGTTTCTAAAGGATAATTCATTTTTAATTATTGATAACTGATGCAGAAAAAATTAAAAGTAGCTCCCCTTTTAAACCCCGCAAAAAACATTGCATTCATCATCACTCCATCAGTATCATAGATTAATTATCAGTATCACCAAAGAGAAATTAGTTGAAACACAGAGGATTAGTTTATTCTCTTTATCATCATCACCAAACCCATATATATAAAGTATTATATATATGACCAAACCAAACCAAAATAAATCGACATGACATAACCTTTAAATTTTAAATAACAAGAAAACAAAAGTGAAGCATTAGAACTACCAAAGATAAGAAGAAAAAGACTGTTTAGTTTTATCTATGGAACTACCATAAAACAAGAACTACCATCAGAGTAATAAATAATAACTACCTCAATAAATATACAGGGCGTCCCGCATTTGTGTGCAGTATTTTACCAGTGTGTGTGCTACTTTTTCTTCATATAAACATAGATCGAAAAATGCTTAGATAAAATTTCAAAATCGATTTGAAGTATATCAAAACAGTGCATTTTATCGATTTTCAACAAGAGGTAGGCACTAGGTACCTACCTGTTTGACGTTGAAAACTATAAAATTTCATATTAGTGTACGACAAATACCAGGGAAAAGTTACATAAATCTCGTGTAATCACATGTAAATAATTAAAGTGATTTTGCTCGAAAACAGCGCATCCTATCAATACGAACAAAGTGTACCTTTTTTTTTAGTAAAAAATGTACCCACAATCACGTTTCCATGTTGGGATTCCTTTATTGACATTTATACAGGGTAAGGGTGTAGCAAACAAAGATGGTCAACGCTATTTCGCTTAAAAATTAAAATAAAAACTTAAAATTTGGTATGTGTATAGCTACTATGTGGACGTCCCTGATCAACGTGGCTTAATTTAATGCGCCGCCGCCACCCCCGGTTGGTGGTTTAAAGGTGTTTTTTGTTTGGTCAGAAGATTGCACATGAAAAAATATTTTTCCCATAAATTTGCTAATCTGCTCATATTTATTTTTAGAGAACCAATTATTAAAATTTAAAATATTTTTATTTATTCGGCTATCTGATATAATGAACAATGCATTTTGACCATCTTTATTTACACGCAATATGCCAAAGGCCAAATAAAAACTTATTCTAAAAATAAAAAGGTAAGCTTTTAACAAATAAAATATATTTAAAATGATTTGACATAATATACATAAAAATTAACAATGTTAAAACATAACACAATTTTATACAATTATGTTAAGTACCCTCTATAAAATATTACACAATAAAATTATCACGCTCACAATTTTAAGGCACTACAGAAATTATATACAATAAACAAAGAATGGTTGTACTATTTAATATTAGTTATATGATTAAGATTACTGATAGATCATTCAAAAATTGTTTCAACAGATAAGGCATCTCACGTCTTCATTTACTTAACTTAATATTACGGATTCCTTCAAAATAAAAAAATAAAAGTATAAAAATCCCGATTTAAAAAATTTGGCAAGATCTTAACACTGTAAACTACTGAACTACTTTATGTTAAAACAAATTTGCACTGCATATCACGATTCTGTATTAGTCTGAGCAAAAATATACAGCGTAGAAAAAAGTGTAGACTATCAAATATTCTTGCCGATTTTTCTAAAAATGCAGCCTGAACTCATCAATTTACTTTTTTTGTTATTTTCAATTTAGCACTACTGTTTTTCCAATGTCAATGATACCTCGATATCTGATTCCTAAAAATATGGTTGTTTCCTTATTTATTTACATTTTACATAAATATGAAAGATGCATGGATTTCCATTCATCTTTCACATTTATGCGAAATGTAAATATGTTATATTTTTCACAATTGAACCCTATGCTGGAACAACGTTGTAACCGCCAATATGTGTAAATACGGTATTTCCGTGGAACAACGTTGTACGTGCCCTAAATAATCCGCCAACATAATAGTAGGGGCATAGGAAATTTTACTGGTGGTTTTCTGATGTCATTTCGATTAGTTGAGTTTGTTACTTTTGTGGAACAACGTTGTATGCGCCGCTAAGCCTTCTAGTTTCGCGCCAATTTATTTCGTTTACAAGTGCTCGGTGCGTTGTTTGTTGTTACAAGCAGAAATGGATGTTATTTTGACAAAACTGTGTTATGACACAGCTAAATACAGGCAAAAGAGGAAAGATGAATTTTGTAAATTGGAAACAGAACAACGTTGTAACCGCCTTAGTTCCGTAAAACAACGTTGTAACCGACGTGGATATACAACGTTGTTTGATTGAAACGAGGAAAATATGCTCTTAAATCACAATTCTGTATGTGCTCAAGTCTGTAGGGCCTATCATATGGTTAAGTTCATTTTTGTTAGTCATATTGAGCATATATTCATTTTATTTGATAAAGCAATCGATCATTTTTTGTTTTTTTCGATTTGCCAACAAAACATTATTTGGTGGTTACAACGTTGTTCCAGCATAGGGTTCAATTATCACTTGTATAAGAACAAGGAGTCCAACATAAGTATTATTTTTAAGCACTGACTCAATAGAAGATGCAACATAAAGTACTTGAAAAAACCCATTACTAAACTTATGAAAACCATTACAGCTTTAGTGCAGTAAAATACACTAGTGTGAAATATAACGCACATCTGAAAATACAAAATTTTGTCACCCCAATAAGTTGTAATCTCTAAAACATATTATCGCACTATGCAATTCAGCTGCCGCAATTTTTAGGTTACTAACCGATATTACATCTAGAACCCCTATTTTTTAAACCAGGCTTTTCTGATAGTAGAAAAGCCTTGAAAAATTACTGGAATCTAGATAGTTGGTCTTTTTCCAATTAACCATGCATGTGTGTTGTACATGTACTCCAAATATATTGGAACATATCTAAAAGGAAGCCGTATAAGAAATAAAACTAATAAGAATACTGAATCCCTGCAACTGAACCTTAATATGACCGTGACCTAACCAAAGACAACTTAAGTTTACCTAGAAATTGTAAACAAATTGTGTCTTTTCTTTTCAGGAAAAAACAGATTTCACTATGCGCCTACAAATTCCAAGACAATTTCAGAAGTTTTGTTTGCTCTTAAACCGAAAACCATGAAGTATACAGAGAATGAGACCAAACTCTGTATATTGAACATGTTACATTCTATATCAAAATATTGTTTTCCAAAGAAAAATAAGTTACCTACTCATTGCCACATTACTTTTTTTTTCTATAAAGAAAGTAAATATGATTTTAATATTTATAAATCAAGCTATGGAAATATCACAATCTCAAGTTCCTCTAAAATCACATGACATAAATCTAAGCCATCCCATATCTCCTCTGTCATGAAGTATAAAGAGAAGGATTCTGAACTCTGTATATTGAAAATGATCACAAATAAACGTACAAAAGGACAAATGAAATTGTACAAATTTAGCACAATCGGTCGCGTTGTTTACTTCGAGATACCTGTCATAAACTTTCAAAGTCACCTGTCATGCAACAACCTTGGCATTTAAAATAAAATTTATTATTGCTATATAGGTATATAGTATTATCATTTCCACAAAACATTACGCTTTAATTCATAGATAAAGTTGCAATACGATAAATAGCAAATGCTTAGAAAAACAAACATCAATTGTCGATTGTGAAATAGAAACAGTTAATAAGAGTTGGACGACCAATCTCGTCAACTGCAGCGCAATTGAAACAAATGAATAACTCAAAGCCATGTACGTTCTTTCAGTACATTTTTTATCAGGCAAGCGCTATTAAGCTTGGACTCCTTCTCTTTATCTCCTAAGGTGAGGTCTGTAGCATCTTGGGATAAACTGATCGTGAGCATTCACAATTCTAATTTCAATGATGAACCTTCTCTTTATACTTCATGTCCTCTGTGATGACATGACCAAACTTACGTCAAACTTGTACAGATTGCCAAAAATGGCAACTAATGCGAAAGTCGCAGGGCATCCTTTCTTCTTTTCAAAACATCATACGCCTCACTTTTTCTTTAACGTAATAATGACTTGTTATTTTTGACTATTTCTTTATCGTATGTAATGTCGCTGAAAAAATATATAAAAGTAGCTTCAAAAGTAAGCAATCAAATTTATGAGTCCAAGAATAATTTCCAAAAATTGGCAAGTGAGCAAATATTTAGAACAGTCCACACTTTTTCTTCCATACTGTATAGTAAACAAACTACTTGAAGTACTCGAAGTAAGCTATTTATTCTGAGGATTACTGCTAAGGGCTATCTGTCGTGCTTCATCGGGTAACTTCTCAGGTTCTGATAAAATATCCGTTGTTGTGCTCAGGTACCGAAGAGAATTAAGAACAACTAAAAAAAAAACTCGAGTTAAATAGTAACTTATTAAAATTATTACAAAAATGTTACCTGGTCTGAGATCTATAAGTGTGCAGTGTTGTTCAAACCATAACAAAGTAGATGAATACAGATCATCAAGACTGGAGGTTGAAACAAAGTTATTAAAGGAGTTCAACAATGGCTTAAAAATTAAACTAAACTGTGTCTAGCTGAGGAAAATATTTTTTAAGGATGAGTAATTACAGTAAAAATTAAAACTGATTGTGCTTGCACAAATAAAATGAAGCTCAAAAATTATTTAAATTCAATTCAAATACCCTATATATAGATTTATGTAAGCCAGTATAAAAATACTACCTATAAACATAAACATAATAAGTAGACTTCATTCACGTTAAGTTTAAAGTGACGTCATTTTCAGTAATTAATTGTTTTCAATATTCGATAAACAAATGACCAATAAATTAGCATAGCATTTGCCAATTACCAAGAGTTTTATATCTGGCAACCCTTCTCTGTGTTGTCAAGTTTTTATTTATTTATATAAAGTTAACTTAAAACTTTTGATTGATTGTTCCTGGCAAAGGGCTCAATATCATAGTTGTGTTTAAGTTCCCAGTAGTATTAATTTTCAGAAACAACTATTATAAAAAAAACATTTTTATCGTTCCTAATTTATCTGTGAATATAGTCAACTTTATTTTGAAAGCAATTTATGTATTCATTTAACTGAAGGATACAATCCAAAATTTCCAATTCTCCCTGGTCCTCGTTCTGACATATTCATCAAACATTTCTTGCATTTTACTATCTTTCCTTCGAGAAACAGGTGCTCCAGTGGCGGGTAACAAGGACTGACAGTTACTAAAAAAAAATGAGAGTGAAAGTGAGTGTACGAATTTGAAGTGACATGTTAGTAGCTGTTTGTTTAGTCTCAAAATAAAACAATTTATTTATTAAAATAAAAATAAATTTACTATCAAGTTTGTTCCTACAAGCATTTTGTACATTATTATTTGGATAGTTCATGAATCACTCAATACATATACACTAGCGATAGGTTGGTTCGTAACTAATTCAAAATAGTGTATGCAAGGAATTTACATACATGGAACGATTATAGACGACTGCGCATCCAATTTTGTGTGGAAACATGGAAGCCGCCATTTTGATGTCACACTGCTCCCAACTTCTACATTTTGTATTGGTACACCTGACCAAGACCCTAGAATTCTAGTGTCTTTTTCTTTCTAATCAAAAAATTCAATGGTTCAAATCTTCCTAACACGGCAATAGTGGTATGGGTAAATTTGGTAAATAGTATTTGTTTTGTATTTTTGGCGTCTTGTTGGTTTATTTTATTGTGATTCTCTCGGTTTGATTCTGTTTGTGTGTTTATTATTGTGTTCCTTTAATTTATAGACTTTGAGTGACAATATTTGAGTACTGGACTTTCGTAATTATTCCAGGTAAATTCGGATTTTATAACAAGAATTGAAAGTCTTAAGAGACATGCAATCAAAGTTCCTAGCTAATATAATAGTAAATTATAAAAACTGCGAACATAAATCATACAAAAAATAAGCCAGGATAGTTAAAGTAAGGTAAAAGATACTTAAATTTTATATGCATAATGCATTTTAAATATTTACTTTTCTAAATGGCTAATGGTGTATTTTACATAAATAATGTGAACAAAAGATACATAGGTAGGTACACAAAATATTTCGTTTGTACCTTCATCAATTTTACAAGAAAGTTTGGTGACGATATATTTTATTTTTCACAAATAATTGTATTTAAACTATAAAATATTGAACATTTCTTATACTTATATAGAATTTTTCTTACTCAAAAGTTTTACTTGCTGCTTTCTGTGGTTTTTATTTGTTATTGCTATCTAATAGAAGAGGCTAGGTTAATACTGTTAAATTTCCCACCAATTTTCAGACATCAAAATGGCGGATTCAAAATTGGAATACTCGTGCAGCTTTGATAATCGTTCCATGTATATAAATTCCTTGAGTGTATGTAGAACACAAAATCAGACTGCTGTGTCAACCATCTAAAGATAGGATTTTTTTGAACTTACCTTATGGAAGTGTTCAAAGTCTCAATCTGTTGGCGTAATGAAATCATTTCCTCCTTAAGCTGATTTCTCTCCGCCCTCAGTTGCCTAATGTACTCTGCTCCCTTTTGTAACATAGCTGCCTTACTCAACTAAAATGGAACAACTGTAAAAATAGATATTCACTGAAGTAATTGGTACCTACTTTTGCATTTGGGTTTTGGTTTAAATGTGGTATAAGTGAATGAATCATGTCAAAGCCATTCTTGATGTTATACCTCCTCTTTTGTTCGGCATGAATGTGTCCCGCTCTCCTATCGCGATGTGACGTTTCCCTATTGGGAGACCCCATTGAGCCTTGTGATGACGTTGGCGAGTGTATATTCTGTGAGGTAGGATCCAATACCGGGCTCTCACAACTACTGTACGAGCTCAAGGACAGCTGAAAGATAATATAATATGTACAAAGTACCGAATATTTATAAAACGTTATACATACTGGGTCAGAACTGGAAGGTTGAACAGTATTAATACTAACTTTAGCTGGAATAATTAAAGTCGAAGGCGGAGGTTGCGGTAAAATCGGGACAGAGTTTGTCTCCTCTTTTATACGGATTTTACTTGATAACACTTCCTGGTTGGATCCCATGTTTTGACATTGGCTGAATAGGGAAGTATTAGCTTCGGTGCCTTAAATACGAATATGGATATATTAGAGCTGACTAAAGCTAATTGGGTTAACTTACTATTTGAGAGCAATTGGGTTAGTAAAACGCTAGTTTGTGGTGTGAGTAAGGAAGGATCGCTAACGGCAGAGATAAGGGGTGGTCTTTTTAGTGGTTCCCTTGTGTTGGACCTTGACCGCCCCCTTCCTCTTGGAGCTCCACGGCGTCTAAGGTCCGATTTTTCATCTTTCACCTGAATCCAAAAAGTTTATATGAATAATACACTCACTTCCTGTTGCATACAATAGTATAATTTACCTACCATACTAAACCTTATAAAATGTAACTAATTATTATTACAAAATAGGCAAAGTTATATCTTTGGTAACTATTACAATTTTTTTTCTTATTTTTATTACTGCTGTATATACAGGGTTATTCACGCAAAACGGGTATTAGACGTTTTTAGGGTTCTGTTAACGATAAAAATCTTATTTTTTTATGGGAGGTTTTCCATTATTTCCGATTCAATGAAAATATTTTCAGGTTTGCATCACTTCCGGTTATACCGGAAGTAGACCACAACTTTGTTATTTCAAATGGAACATCCTGTATATTATTGCAATTTTGAACTCTACGTGATATTCTAAACACATTTCATGTAGGATGTCCTATAGCTATTTTCAACTGTTTTTGAAATATTGACAGGTGAATATTGACATTTTGCAACTTTGACACCTTGTAAAATCTAAACGGTTAGAGATCAAGCCAAACGGTTTGCACATTCCTATCTTAACTTTTCAAAAGCTATCGTTTGATACTAATTTCAAATTTAACCAAGAGATTAAATTTAATCGAAAATTTTTTATTTCTGGATAAATCTGATATTAGTGTCAAACGATAGCTTTTGAAAAGTTAAGATAGGAATGTGCAAACCGTTTTGCTTGATCTCTAACCGTTTAGATTTTACAGGGTGTCAAAGTTGCAAAATGTCAATATTCACCTGTCAATATTTCAAAAACAGTTGAAGATAGCTATAGGACATCCTACATGAAATGTGTTTAGAATATCACGTAGAGTTCAAAATTGCAATAATATACATTTGAAATAACGAAGTTGAGGTCTATTTCCGGTATAACCGGAACTGATGCAAACCTGAAAATATTTTCGTTGAATCGGAAATAATCGAAAACCTCCCCCATAAAAAAATTAGATTTTTATCGTTAACCGAAGCCCAAGAACGTCTAATACCCGTTTTGCGTGAATAACCCTGTATAAACTGTATACATGTAAATAATATAAAAGTATATCTACTCTGAATTACTTTTTTTGAAGTGCCATCATTGGAAAGTTATCATAAAAGCCCTATAAAAACTGTTGGTTATTGTGTTATAAAATTTTTATTTTTGCCCAAGGGCTTTTCGTTGATTTGACAACTCATTTCTCATTCGCCACTTGTGTATGAAAGTAAAAAACACCAGAGGGCTACACATAGGTGATGCTTTTTTGTGCTATCTTTCTGCATGTCCTAAGGCTGGGTTAACTTTGGTAACTATGACAAAGATTATCGAGATCCTGCCACTATCAAAAACTACTAACTAGTATATTAAGGGCCGGTTCTACAATCCCGGTATAAAGTGTGGAATAGTAATTCTCGGTATATCTTATCCCTCGAATTATTCGGAGTATAAAAATGCGGGCGAAAAAAGTTATACGGCGATTGTAGAACGCTCCTTTCAACGATATTCTAAGTATAACTTTATCCGTGGTATATACCTGCTTTGTAGAACCGGCCCTAAATGTATTTAGCAGAAAACTAAATTTTCATATGTACAGGATGAGTCCATTAGTAAGTGAACAGGCACTTGGTCATTTAAAATGTTAGAATCAAATGTTGAATACAAAAAGTGCGCGGAATTACAAAGGACGCATTTTAAAATTATTATTAATTATACAGGCTAGCCCACATAAGAGGCACAATACAAATTTGATGACACAGCCTGTATATTTTTGCATTTTTGAATTCTTACAATTCTGGGGCCACTTTTATTAACATTTCCTACACTTAATTTAAGTCGTTTTCAAGATAATGTCCTATACATACTTACAATAATTTCAATTTTACAGTCCTCAATTATCAGTTGCGCTTATTTTTTCTTTCGAAATTCTTCGCGTTTTACAGGATGATGGCATTTTGAAAACTACTGTTCTTCTGCACATAATAATACATTATTCTCATTTTATATTAAATTTAATAGATAATCAAAATAAATTTTAACATTAGGTGCAAAATTAACGCCCCCAGCACTACCAAAAGTTATTTCTTATAACTTGTGTTTTTAGACTGTCATTACTGACAAACCGCAAAATATAACATGAACATGCATGTGGTAAACTCGAAGCGACAATCCAAGTGATGCACGTCATAAAGGATATACACTGTTACTTTCCAGAAATATAGATATTTTTAATTTTGATGTACCTTAGCATAACTTACACTAGTCCGATTTACTATGATTACATAATTACGAGGAAACAAATGTTTTTGACCATTTAACGTCGTATAAATAATTTTATAACTGATGAAGTGCATCGCTTGGATTCTTGTTGTGACCATATCACTGGAAAGCTTTTATTAACCCTTTCATTGCGGGAGACGGATGAAGTCGCAAAAAATTGTGTGTTTCACACGCGAGCCGGATATTTACGAAGGCAATGGAAAAGGGTTTAATGCGGGAATCCAACGCATACGCGTATTTGAATGTATTCTGTGTTGCATTCCGTATGTGTCTTAACATGTGCCGCACGTCTGACAGCTGGAAAAAAATTCCCCCCCGCTTAACTGCGGGAGTCGGACATATCCGCGTTGTTTATCTGAGCTTCAAGGAGAAGCACCTGTTGCTTTTTTTTTTGTTTAATTTAGTGTATTTATCATGCTGCGGGGACTAACAGACGAGAAATCGTATGAGCTCCTCATGAATAGTGAGAGTGAGGGTGAGTTAGAAAGCGAATTAGGGCAAAATGACGACCTTGAATTTGAAAACATATCTAGTGATGTTTCGCGATTTATGTTTCGTTCCTTTGACATAACAATAAATTTGTTTTATATGCCCTTCGTTTTGTTTTTTTTTTATTGAGTAATAAAAGTGACATCCATATTTTATAAATATAAACTCTAACGTCGATGTAATTTTTTTAATATTACGTGCAACTGCGGGAAGCGTATGCATCCGTGAAATGCATATAAAATGTGGCCTGCATTGGGGGCTTAAATGCGGGAAGCGTCCGCATCCGCAGAGCGTAATTAACTCAGCACAGGGGACACTGGTCTTAGAATAGAACTACGCACTGAAAGGGTTAATGCACTAACATAACATGAAAAAACATACGAGGTGTGCCATTAAAATAATAATTAAAAGTGTTCCTTATCATTCTACACAATTTTTATATTTAACAGTTTCTTCTAACATCTTAAATAACTGAGTTACGGCTCGTCCAGGTACCGATGAATTACCCTGTATACAGAGTGTGGCAAATATAATAACAAAAATTTTAAATGTAAAGTTTGTGAGTCTTGAGGGTTAAATTATCCACAAAAAATAATGGGCAAAACAAATGCAGTTATTCTATATTATCTTAACAAACCTATAGATAGATCTGTTGAGAACAGATAACCTGCAAGTGCGGGCAGATCATATAAGTGTATCTGTAAAAAAATCACTGGTCAGTGTTTTCTGATCAAGTTCCGGCACCATTTTTCTCTATACTTAGAAAAGTTATCAGTCTCAGTCATGTTTTACCAAACCATTTCCATTTGCTTTGATTTTATCATTGTAACTACCACACCCTGTACATAGCAAACTACAAAAGCTATAATAAAATAAATATCTAGAAGAAAAAAAACAAAACTTACAGGGTGAGAAGCATTGTACTGAGAAAGTGAGAAGGAAGGTGGCAACATTTGTGAGTGTTGTACCTGATGGGGTGATGTGAACTTAATGTTAGGTGTTGACGGCACAGAAAACTTATAACCCTGCACCTGCCGAGTCTCTTGTGATGCTTGTACTATCTTGAATTGCTGCTGTTGTTGCTGTTGTAACTGTTGAACTTGTTGGTTCTGTTGTTGTGAATCTGTTGAATCTTTCAATTCTTGCATTGGTACTAAAATTTAATAGACTCGTAATATTTATTTTGCGCTCAATAACAGGGTCTTTTAACGAAAACTTGACTCCCCCCTCCACAATTATAAAACCGCAAAAAAAAAATTAGAATTCGTCGAGACTCGCCGATTTCAGGTTGCTAAGGGTTAGGGGGATGAACATACAAATGTTGGTTTGACTGTCAAAAATGCTCCCCCCAAGAACAGAAATCAACAGGTCTCGGCGAATTCAATTTTTTTTTCGGTTTTATAATTATAAGGGGTGTTAAGTCGTTGAAACACCCCGTATAAAAGCTTATTACTACGAAATTAAATGAGTTTGTAGAAATCAAATTTGATGCAAGAAGTTTTGTCAGGTACACACATTTTTTTTTAAATTAAAGAATTTATTTTTATTGTTAATGTTTATATACAGTGAGGACATAAAGTCCGTCCCCCCCCCCTCTAATTTTTGAACCACTGGGTAGATTGTGATGAAATTTGGAACGATAATATATGACTAAATTCTGCATTTTTTGACACATCAATGACAGCTCTGAATGTCAAAGTGACAGCTGCATGCGCAATAGGAACATTTTTTTAAATGGAAATGGGGATCGAGTAATAACTCATTTTGAAGCTATTTTTATGCTCAAAACATCCCCCAATTTTGAGAACATTTGGTTCAGTAATTTCCAAGTAAAAACCAGTAATATCGATTATTGTTATATCATTTTTTTACATACATATTACAAATTATTGTAAATTATTCAAAGCAAAACAAAAATTAAAAGTAAACAAATAACAATAAACCATCCCTAACCTAAAATAACCTAAATTAAAAAATTATGACATAATTTAAATTAAACTTAGAGGCAGAAATAAATTTAGAAAAGACGTGTTACTTCAAAAGATGTTAAAAATGACCACCATGAACCTCCTAACAAATAAATGTTCCATGGGTAAGTTCTATTATAAAGATTATGTGGTAAAAAGATTATGTTATATACTGATATTACTGGTGTTTATTTGGAAATTACTGAACCAAATGTTCTCAAAATTGGGGGATGTTTTGAGCATAAAAATAGCTTCAAAATGAGTTATCACTCAACCCCCATTTCCATTTAAAAAAATTTCCCCATTGCGCGCCCAGCTGTCACTTTGACATTCAGACGTGTCAAAAAATGCAGAATTTAGTCATATATCCGACCAAATATTATATAGACAAATTATAGCAACACAGTTTTGTGACCAACAATATTTAAAACAAAAACTTTTTGTTTACATTAGTGCCCAAGCATTTGGTCCAATCAAAAAATGACATTTGAATTTACCGCCTAAATTGTTAGGGATTTTGTGACTGTCACCAATGGGCGTGGTTTACACAGGTAAGTAGCTATGCATAAACGTAGAATCGGCGATCGCGTATACTGACAAATAGGCAATTACTTATCTATACATATTTGATCGGAGAGTCATATATTATCGTTCCAAATTTCATCACAATCTACCCAGTGGTTCAAAAATTAGAGGGGGGGAGATGGACTTTATGTCCACACTATATAGGAAAGTAAGTAAAAACAAAACATTATTTTTTTATATTTTACAGTTTTTACTTCACTATTACTAAACTATAATTTCTTCACAATAATGTGGTTTTTAGTCATTATTTTGCTGCTGTTTAACCAATTTTTACTACTAAAGGTAAAATAAATATACGAATAAGTAGTAATCTACATCCGTTTAACTAGAGTGGACAAAATAGATTTAAAAAAAGAAAAAAACATCATCGCTTCAACTGAAACTTGAAGCAGTATTTGATACCGAACCTCTACATTATTTTTTAAAATTTAATCTATGCATAGGTATTACCATTAGGGATGAATTAAGTATTATTAGATTAGATTAGTAAGATTAAAAAATAGTAAGTAACAGATCATGTATTGCAGATAGAAGTATTGCCATAATAGATTACACATATTGATATTTAAATAAAATCTTGGTATTTATATAACAAAGCAAAGTTTTTATAAAACTTAATTACAGCAACCTCCTTTAGGAATATTTTTTTCAGTTTTTCTTTTCTTAGTAATATTGTAAAATTGTAATTTGATTTTATTTAAATGCAAACATGGGTAGTCCAGAATGAACCGTCTTTTTCTAAAACATTGAAGGGTAACTACCACAGCTGATCAGAGGTTGTAACTTATATTATAACAAGAAAGCACTTACGGCATATTCGATCGCTAACCATAACTTGGTTGGACACATTTTGCTGTGAATAAGTTGGATAAATATTATCCATAGATTTACTGTAAACAGTTTGAATGTTCTGCTGAAGCTTTCCTCTAGACTGAGATGCATTTTTTATTGATTTGGTATTTTTTGAGATCACAGATGAATATGGCGGTGGTTGACTCTGATGGGAAACGTACTGTTCTATGGGTTGTTGGAGGATCATATCACTATATGAGACCTGGATGTTTTGTTGTCGGGTATCCTGAATGGGCACCTGCTTTTCTACAGGCATCTGTTGTATTTGTTGGAGCTGGTATTGGCTTATTTGAGATGACGGTAATGTAGATACCTAATAATGGGTATTTGCAATGAATGTATTTTTGGGAGTTGGTACATAAAAGGTGACAGTAATATTTTTCTAAATGAAAATTAAAAATGGTATAAACAAATTACCGGATGGCGAGACTATTAATTTTAATAAATCCTTTACAGCAAATATGATTAAACGGGAATGTAGTAAGAAGCACTTAAAAAACATTGTGACTGAAAGCGTACCTGTAAGTTGTTAGCGGTGGAAGTCATAGAGTTATCCATGTAACCCCATGTCACAGCCTGTTGCTGAGACTGTTGGGCAGCTTGGTTTTCTTCGTGTACTGTCGGCAATCGACTGCTATTTATAAGCTCTGTAAGAAAAAACAAATGGCCTAAAAGAAAACAGTGTTTCGGGTTAATTTCATATACGAGTATAATTTACCTTGCAATGGATCAAGTGTATCCATATAGTCGTCCAAGTTGGGCTGCAGAGGACCCAAGCTTGGTTGGATGAAGTCAGCCAATCCAGCCTTAGCTGAAATGTGCATTAAAAACTAGTAATTTGGAATTACAAACAAACCTCATCAAAATTAAAGACTACATTTATATTATATATAAGTGTAAATTAAATAGCCGCGAAAATATTTGTTTTAAGATGTAGGTAGAGCATAAACCACATATTTTAAACTTATAATTATGAAGAATTCACATAAAAAGAGGGGCACCATTTTCCTGAACACCCAGTATATTTTTTCCTTACTTCAACTGTTTAACACTATTGAAGAAAATACTCACAAATGGGACACCCAGTATAATACTGGTATATTAATAATTGTTCAAATTGCCACTGAGCATGCTTCATTTTATACTATTTTATTTTTTTGAATCTATCTAACAATCAGCGATACCTGAATTGAACTGAAAAAGAATAAAAAAAATGTGTTTTATACATAGGTATACAAGATCGCGATGAAAAGCTGACAAGGGAAATTTGGTATTAGAGCATTTTACATATTCCCCGTCTCGAATAATTATTTTAAATATTAATGTATTTATTATCCAATAAATTAAATTAACTAAATAGTTTTATAAGTCAGTCTACCTGAATTAATAATCCATATTGCTTTAAAATAGCAGCCTGTTTGATTAGAAATGAGTACATTTTCAAATCTGGATTGTTTTTTGATAAACATCTACAGTTTATAAACTCATAATAACGAGACATTGTTTTTCTTATTATTATTACAACACATAACAACTGTATACATCCTAACTCACAACAGAATAATTACATTACTACATGTGGCAACGTGACAATATAGAGAACGAAAAACTTCGCACGAAAAACTTCGCGCGAAAACGAGCGGACCGTCTCGAAGGGGCCCTCTCGTATTGACTGATATATACTTAACAATTCTTTGAGTTTGACTGGGTTTTAGATTGTTAATAAATATTAACACACGATACAGCAGTCTTAAACAGTTAGTTTATGTTATTACCAATTTCTCTAGAATCTGGGAAGACAAATGGTTGGTTGGTGATTGTCGAAAATAAGGTGTCACTCATCAAACCCATGTAATCCTCATCCACCATCATATTCATATTGTCGGAACTGTTGGAGTCCCATACCAATAAATCCACATCGTTGAGCTATAAATAAGATAATCATCAAAACGGTTTCCTAAGAGCCAGTAACTGGAATTATCTACATTTACCGTATCTGCAGTGTCTCTGGCCAAATGGCCCAGAAGGTTGTTTCGATAAAACATCCGCCATCTCTTATATTCAGCTGTTACAGCTGCTAACTTTCTCTTCCAGTATTTACCCTCCAAAACCACAGCCTTCAAATAAATGAAATAATTCTTTAACTACAGTAAATACAAAACTTATTGTAGATACAGAAATATATTTTAATTAATAATGGGTTAAGTAGGATAATTGTTTTTTTATTGCAATGTTAGGCACTTGTGTAACAGAATAAGTTATTCTATAAACTTCTGGCAGGTTTCATTATTATAAAATTCATTTTCTATATTCACTATTCCCCAACCCCAAGTCAAAACTTTTTTGGAGAAAATTGTCTTAATGTGTAGACATGATAAACAAGTGGTGAATAATTATCTAACTGGGGAAAACTAAGCAGTTGAGGTTTTGCACAGGTTATGTGCAAGACCTCGCCATGTTCTGTACGAGCTTTGAATTAGCAGCGCGAACGGCTAACTCCCAAGTTCTTCAGAAAATAAAGATCCACAGGTTTACGATTTAGCATATTTACATGTTAGGTAATAAAGTTGATTTTAAAAATTTATTATTTTTTTTTTATGAATATTAATTTATTGACTGGAGACATTTAATGTTGAAAATGTAATAATGTGAAAAAAATGGATTATGTTCGAAACACTTAGGTGATATGAAATCTAATTTTCACTGAAAGTACATGTGTTAATCAAACTCCATATCTGGCTTTTTCAGGAAAACAAAAATATTGATATTGCCTGATAACATTCTAATATCCATATATATAGATATTTTCCTCCCTTTGCAGTACAAACCGAAAATAGATGATAAGGATGTTAGCTAAAGAGATAAAAAAACAGTAATTTATCAATACAATAGTTATCACTATTTACAGAGAAGAATAATATAATATTCCAAACTTCTAAGCCCGATGTGTCCCATAAAGTACCATATTATTTCCATTTTACTCATACTAATCCCAATGAAAACACTGATATAATAGATAATTAACTAGAGCACTACTAATTAAACAGATGTATGTAAATATTAGGCAATTTTATTCGTCACAAACTAGCGGAACATTTTAAATATTTCTGTGCCTACTTGTTTCAGAACTCTTTTCAAATAAGTTTTTATTATTTTACTACTACATTAAAGTAAATATTTCATAATTATTTTGAAAATATGTTTTTTTCGAAATAATTATGAAATATTACAGAAATATATAAAAAACACTCTATATACTAGTATTTCGGCTTGTTAGGCCTTTCTCAATAGAGTAAGTGTCTATTACTAAATATTTTCAAGTGCATCCTTCCCACTAGGGCTTTCCCAGATGGGAAGGATCAACCGGGGTAGGTAAATAGATAAATAACTAAAATGCACTTGGAAATATTTAGTAATAGACACTTACTCTATTGAGAAAGGCCTAACAAGCCGAAATACTAGTGCTAGTATATAGTGTTTTCTATATATTTCTTGAAACACCTAAATGAGGACTCTATTTTTTTCAAAACAATTATTTTCACGATGTTTCATAAAGAACGATCCGCTTCCAGTATCCACTTTATTAAATATTTTATATTTAATATACTAATGTTATATATTTTCCCATCTGCTTTTATGGACCCTTATTATTACTTTTCCCAATTAAATGGTGAATTAATTTAATGGCTATAAATAGCCAATAAAGTTATTTATGTAACTATTAGTTACTTTCATTTATAGCATATTATTAATAGAAATTAATAGGGGCATATGTTAAGAAAGAAAGGGAATTTATGTCAAATGACTGAATTGATCAGTTCGTAGTAAAACGGTACCTAATGTAGGCATGCACCTATTCGGCAATAGTTCATATAAGATACACAATGCTATATTTTCAATTAGAATTTAAGAGACACACTAGTCCAGATGCGTATTATTAACCAACTAGTTGTAGGCAAATATAAAAAACTATTATGATTAATATGTATTTTTTATTTTAATACAAACAAATATTTGGTTATATAATTTCATAATTTTCATAATTGGCAGAATATTACATTTAACAGGTTCTGAAGGACCACTAATTTTATCTTTATTAATTCACTGTGTGCCAGCGGTTGTGTATTGGACCACTGCAGAAACAACTAATAACAAATCAAAAATACAGCTCATATAACACAAGTTTCCTTTATATGTATACGCTTACTTTGATACTTTGAAAGGGTCACATTGAGTCACAAAAATGGGGTTGGTTCTCAAAAGCACCGCAATATGTGGCAACTTTTTACAATTTTTAGATAGTTATCCTCCTTATTTTTGAGTGTAGCACACTTTATAGTATTTTCTTGTTTATCATTTATTGTTTCCTCATTCGTTCCTACTCATAGTACTTTTAAACTCATGAGTCCTAGTCCTCTGAGTCCCCCATAAAAGAGTCCTTAGAACATGCTCTCAACATTCCATAATTTACAATTTTTTGATAAAAAATTTATTGTAAATTATATGCAATGAAACAATCACTTGACTGCCGAGACATATTTATGCCATATGCACCTCGGCAGATTGTATATAACCACTTAGGTAATTATTTTGCTATAATTTCACTTATTAATAAAAAAAAAATAAGTCAAATAAGTTACTAGACCCTATTTAGAACACTAATAGACATAATTTTTCTTTTCAATTTGACACCAGAAGAATCTTTTACCTTAAAAAATCAGTCTATCTGTTAAATGGATGAATCTAGTACACAATGGTTATATTTTTAAGACTTTTTTGGTTGTGGATCAAATTTTCCCAGCAGCTAGTTAAACTGACCATAAAAATATACCTCCTCGAAACCTCTAACACAGTTGTTAGGGCCTTACGATATTTAGTGGACTGTATTTTATTGCTGACTGGCCCTCTTTTCTGTTGTGTAGGTGTAAATGATGTAAACAGGTGGTAACTATGTACACTTGATTTATTAGCCACTATTTACACTGTACTTACAACACCTTAAAACTAATGCGTGAGTGACAATAATTGGGGTTACGTGCTATGCGTAACTCCCTTAAAACTGTACTGTCTAAAACTATACAAAAAGTTGCTTATGCACCCTTGAGGGCGGTTTCCTAGATTTAAAGGTGGTGGGGCACTTGGCGCCAACAGTAACGGCCATGAAGTCCCAAACAACAGTTATGCATTATTCGCCCAATTTTCATAAGTTTGAAAGTTATGTTTTGACCTTGAAGAATATTCTGTGTAGAGTATAATTTTTTTACTGGATTTTGTTACATAGAACAACCAACAACCAGTAAGTATGTTATTCAATTACTTAAATAGTGAATCATCCTGGTTCTATATCATCCGGTACTGGTTCAAGAAAAAAAAAACATCTAAAAGATGACAGCAGGAATGTTATTCTAGAAAATTATTACTAAAATAAATCCATTATTTATATGGATATACAGGCTGATTCAGTCATTAGAACATTCATTTTAAGAAGAAAGGGAAAAATGAGTATAATATGGATTTTAAATACGTATTTATGCTGAAAAATATTTTCAAATTAATTATTTAAGAACCTTATTTAGACTCTCACAGTGCTGACGGCCTTGATTCATACTTTTTTTCCTGAATTCAGGAGTTTTTTCACTTTTAAAAGATCGAGTAAAATATTTTAGTTTTCGATTCCTTGTCGTTATTCGACTCTCCGAATACCTGGTTAAAATTAATGTACTACGAGTAATGACTGAATCACCCGCTTATGTATAAAGAAACTAGACTTATCAAACCATATTTCCATCTAAATATGCCTTTTATACCTAACATTTAAAAAGTTTTTAATTGTTTTTAAAAAGGTACTACTCACCTCAGGCTTATTATGTGTATCAACATCAAGAGGAGAAGCGAACTGGCATACCAATGTATTCTCTTTCTTTATAACTGGAAAAAATATGTTTAAAGAAGTTACATCTTACGAGTAACTTTCTGACTTACACTGCAGATGCCAACATCTCCATATAACATTATTTAAACGTATCTTATCTTTCCATCTAAGCCTTATTCCACGAAATCTATTCCACTTCGGTGATGTTAATTTTTGCCTATAATAAAAGGAACATAGTTTATACAGATTTATATATTAACTTTGTACATTTATAATATTTTTTTACACACCTTGGATCTTATATTCGCAGATAATATGGTATTGGTATTATAAATGTTTATAAAAAACAACGCACGAAGTTTTGTAAAACAGATATATTTCAAGTAATAGATAGCTTAATAAATATAGGTTTTTTGGTGGTATAATACCCAAATAAGTAAGAACAATAAATTTATCAATAATCAGATTTAAAAAAATTCTACTGCACATTCACTGCATAAAAATAATTGATCTAAATGAAACCAGATCATGAATACGTTGATTTCTTATTGATTTAAGTAGGTAAGATCTAAATATTTCACTTCTACTATCTCAAATAAAAAAACCTATATAATCTTTCCACTTTCATAAAAATGTATTCTACCCAGGTTTTTTATATTTTTGTTATACAGATAGAGGGAAATTGTTCATTATGTTTTATTCTAACCTACCTACATTACACATACGATATTTTACAAGCTATTATACACTATACTGAATATGTAAGGAATAAAACTGATTTTTTGATTGTTACTTTGAAAAACAAAAAACACAAAAAGGATTTCACAGGAGACTGCGAAATGAAAAGTCACGTAAAGTGTTTGTTACTTTCAAATTATAATATCTTTGTTTTAATTTTATTTAGAACCTGACACAGAACCATCCCAAATAGTTCCAAACCCAACTGTATTTTCAGAATAAATTTGTCCAGTTGGACTTAAATAACGTGAACTAATATAGTCATAATAAGTGTTGAAAATATTTGTCTTATTTCTCCAAACATTTTTAAACTCGTCTTTCTTTCAAAAACACAATAAGAATTGAGGTGTGGTTAATTTATTAACTTTTTCTAAAATTTTAAATGTCTCTTCATTTAAATCATTGATCCTGCCATCAAAATATGTATGTAAGAAATTTCTTTTACTTGCAGCTGCCTGGGAATTTTAGTATTGTATTGTATTGTAAGTGTTCCCTTTATTTAACAATGTTATAATTATTTTACTATTTTTATTAATTTTGATAGAGAACATTATTTGTGTATTAGATGTTATCAGCAGATTTTGGTTCGGTTAAACTTAACAAATTATAATTGACAACTTATTAAAATTTTAGTACCACAAAACAGTGTCACAACAAAAAATAAATTCAAATTAATTTTCTTGGCATGCACTGTATTACTGATTATTATGTTCACTAAACTTATATTCATCAATGAACAAATTTTAAATAAAAAGGTCAACAAATTTTTTGTAGGTATAAATCAACAATCATTGTAAGAGATATAAACATTAATTATTATAATTAGAATTAGTTCAAATAATTTGTTAACTGACTAAAAATTTTTAGAGGATGCCATTGAGTATAATCAATTAACAATCACTAGATAAACTCTGAAATATAGTTGCAATTTTTGTGTATAACTTATATGTCCCACTATTTATAAATCAAATTAACAAATTCATAAAAATATTATCAAATCATATTAAATATCTATGAAGCAAAAATATCTAGCAAAATCTAGCCATGACAGATTCCCAGAAAATCTAATCACTATAAATTATTACAGAACAAAAGGTATTCTATAAATAATAGAATTAATAGTGTAATGCAATGTATAATGTTAATGTAATAAAAATGATTGCGCACATCTAAAGTCAACAATGTTTGTTTACACGTTTACATTTATAGGAAGAGTTCAATCCCTATATTAAAAACAAATAACAAAAATAAATACAAATTGACTACTAAATTATATTTTCAAATTAGAATTAGAATTAGAACTGGTTTTACATAGGTACTGGCAATTTCAACCAGGATATAAAATATAAATAACAATAAATAAATAACAGTAAATGATATAGCAGGTAATGAAATAATGTATTCTGATATGATGTTCACAAACATATTTTATCTAACTCATAGCTATATATTTCTACATGTAAGTTATAAGTAGATAATTATTATTCACACAACTATTGAAGTTATCTTAGATACCTACCTATCTAATTTGAATACCTAGTGATTTAAATTTTAATTGGCAAAATAACCAGGACAAAATTAAATGATGAAATTGAGGAGATTCTTGATTGGTTTAAAAAAAATTTGTAGGGCTAGAGATATCACTATTGCAAAAGCTTATTATGTGTAGTGTAACATTTTTACTAAGATGCAGATAATAGTCAGCTTTTTGTTATGTAATATGTTGTATGTAGTACGTAGTAAAAATGTATTATGTGTCATTGTGACAGCGTTAAAATTTAAGTTGTTCCACATAACACCAAAACATTATACTGCACTCGACGCGCGTTTCGCCAACCCAGCTGGCACCACCTGGAGATGATTACTTGGTTGGCGAAACGCGCATCTTGTTAGTGTTATATGGAAAACTGTCAGTGTTATTTATTTCCATGTTTACTGAGAGAGTCCCTGAGACTCGCAGGCATTGTGCAACCACTATAGGGTTAAAAAGTGAATAATTAAACAAAATTATATCTTTTATCTATCTTATCAAAATTTTTATAAAAATAAGCTGATGAATAGTTTTGCTTACTTAAATAATTTCAGAGTTAATTAATTTTATACATTTATACCATTGAAGTAGGTATATTATTTATAAACAGACATTGAAATTTAAATCAAATATAGAGATTTATACAGTTTAGCAGATCCAATTATGATAACTGCTTATACATTTATAATCTACCAAGATTATCAATAACTGAATATAAAATTAAGTATTATACTGTGATCTTTTGATGATAACATGTGGCAATTTTGCTCTACTCATCAAGTTTTCAACTAACCCAAAATGGAATTACGTATCTAAGTAACCCGTTTTTGGCCTTTCTACTATAATTTCATTAACATTTACGATTTAACAAAATAAGCAAAAACTTCAGCCACAGTTGCAACCCATATAATGTTTTTATTGCCTTTGAATCCCTTATTAAACTTAGGACTAAATGTAAGATGTTTTTATGAAGTGGAACATGTAGATATTTTGTAGATTTGGGCAGAGTATTCTTTCATAAATACATAGATATAAACGATGATGAATAATACCATTATTGTCAGTCAAGCAGAGAATATTAAAAATATTGTAAAATAATAATATGATGGTAGTTTACTAGTCAATTATATTACTAATTATTAAATTTGAGAAGAGTATAATTTGGAGAAGAATAAATGTAATAACTTAATTACTGCATTAAGAGGAGCACAATATAATTAACTGTTAACAATTACATTTTTAATGGACTAAATAAATGTTCATAAACAATGATATCTCCATCACGATACAAGTTTGTAATAATACAAGGTTTTGTAGTAAAACCTGTTATTATTAAATGTTTACAGTTAATTAATCTATTTACATCTTAAAATATGTTATTAATAATGGCCAAATTGATGTGATTAAGTGTATTCTGTTTGCATGACAAAACATATGTTGCAATGATATTGAAATGAAAAATCATTTAGCAATGAGTTTTCAAAAATACTCTTGGATGTATAAAACTTATTTGTGCTTTTCCTAAGCTGCTTAAAATTAAAAGCATTTCAAATCAAAAACATTTTTCCTAGTCGACTATAGTTGGTACATATTCAAAAGTAACTATTTTACAATTCCTTAAATACCTACAAGAAACATATTGATGCCGCCAATATTTACTTATGTGTGTCAATATTTTAGAATCAATGCTCTTATGATACTCATGCCAAAGGCAGTGCAGAGAGAAACACTTTAGAACAAGAGAGGATTGGAAAATTGTTTACTAAATATTTTAGAGAGAGATATCGGATACCTATCGATTGTACTATTTTTAGAGATGCCTCTAATTTAACCCAGGTTGACATGCTGTAGATAAATATAAAAATAGGATAAGAATTAGGTACTTTATTATAAAAGTAAGCAATTTTATTTTGTGGTCTCCAAAGCGAAAATCCCAAAACTTTGGCTTTTGTGCTTCAGGCTATCATACCAACTTTACAAAATATAATTTTGGAGTGATTTCCTATAGCAGTACGTCACCACTGCTGTTTATTGGGGTTAATAGAATAGATTTTCAGGTATTTTCTTGTACATAAAGCAAATGTTACAACAAATGTTTAACAAAAAGCTAACTTGAAAACTAAAAGTGACTATGCTTTCATGACAACAAGGCTACATCTTTCACTAAACATGTCTAGGTTAGTGCATTTACTTCATCACCCTTGATTATGTTAATTATATAGGTACTTCACATCCAAGGCTAATGAAATTTTGAGATTTACCATTGGATTCCAGTACGCAACCAGAATATATTTCCTATTTCACAACAGTAAGTACAAAAAATGTTTATCATTTCTGATAATCATGCAAATCAACATTGGTAGAAAATTAATTAATAATTCACGGGAATCATAGTGTCATGTTACGACGATCCTAAATTTGATTGAATTTCATATTACAAATTTAGATCCTTCAATTATCAGCAAACATAAAAATGTTAATTTTCTATAAGAAAACCAATGTTTTCTGTTAATGTCAGTGGTAATTATTTATATTTTAAATATCTAACATGTACAAATGTCTCTAGTATGACTGTTGAGTGCAAGTTACTTCAAACATCCGACTTCAACCAGTGTATGCAAAGCTTTTTGTTTCTTAACCTCCAAAGGCTCCAAATATTGGGTAACAAATAAAAATATAACACAAATTAGTGTTTATTCGGAATTTAAAAATTACTAAATTATGATTTAACTACATCTGGATTACATTGTTGAGCAATTAGCAATTCTTTTAACTAATTAACCTATATTATTTTAATGGGTTTGTAATGTGTCTGAGAATATTTAAAATCAGATGAAAGAAAGCGTTGGATGTAAAATCTGACATAAACATAAGATAACCTTTTTCGTGATACCAAGATTGGCCAAGAAGTAATTTCTTCAAACTCATTTAAAAACAATAAAATTTAAGAACAAACCTGTAAGCTAATGACATGCACTGAAAGAGTTTCGACAAACTCGTGTCTATAGCTAACTGCTGCTGGTTTTTTTTATTTTCGACATAATCTATAGCAGCTCCTTGTTTATGTGACCTGACTTGTACCATGGCTTTGGTATCAGTAACTTCTGGGATTGGTATAGCCACATTGTCTTCATCATCCTGCTCTTCAGCCTCAAAGTGTGATACCATAAAGTGTCCTGAATGGATAGTTTCCTTTTCTGGTTTTTCTTGGCGCTGAACATGCTGAATTGTGTACATTTCTTTTGTTGACAGATAAATCTGGACAATATTGATGATGATTTCGCGACACAACGCCACACGCTTTGTATTTTACCACCATGAGATGTTGTTATCACCAACACAGAAAGATCAAGGACTGATAAAAGGGTCAACTTATTAAATACGAAGCATCAATACAAATTGTTACATATATTTTCCATAAATAACTTGACTGATAACATATAACATAACTTTACACACGCATGAACGTAGATTTGTATAACTACCAATCACAAAATATAAAATATCTATAAGAGGTACCAACCACGCAAGGATTTTTAAATAAGTTAAAAATCCTTGCCAACCACGTACCAACCTTGCAGATGTTGCAGATATTTAGCGTGTTTCTGGCATGTGCTCCGTACCACAGAATATCTCCGTACACTTGGGCTCAATGCTCAAAGTGTCACGAACTGTTTGTAAAAGGAATGGTTAACCCAACCATAGAGCACCTCCTATGTCCCATGCAAGGTGTGCATCAAGGGAAGGAGAAAGCAGCACATGTGCAAGAAGCCCAATGAAACGATGAAACGAACAAACAACAAACGATCAAACGAACAGTCGACAAGCTGCCACGAGCACGATCTACTAGCTACTATCATAATAGGTATAATAAATAATAGCAGCTCATCTGTGTGAAAGGAACACAGTTAATAAATAATAAAAAAAAGACACCATAGACAATTTGTAGTGAATACACATGTTAGGTTGGTTATGTATATGTATATTATTGATTACATGGGCTATTGTGGTTCACTCACACCCAAGATCCCTTGTTTACACCTACTTATATATTTCACCCAACAGGTCCAGCCTTTATGAAGCTGATCACCTTATTGGTTGAGAACTTGTTCAGATCCTCTGGGAGAAGTTGTCATTTCCCAAATAATGAGCCTTTTTCTGTTTTGTGATAATGGAGTATCTGATCTGATCCTTTCCTCAACAGGGCAGGTGCATATAATATATGTGTTCTCCCGTTTCATCTCATTCCATCACCATCTTATAAGCACAAGCGGCACTCAGTATCTTCTGCTAGGTAAAATTTGTCCAGATGATATTTTAAACGGCAGTGCAACCTGCTTAACTCTAAAAGTTTTTTTTAGTTCTTGTTTTTGAAGGGTTTATTACAAACCCCTTCGAATGAACTAATCTTGGTAGTTCTTGCTAGTATTAGAGGATTTGCTCCTCAGCCCGGGTCAAGAGCGTTGCTTTGGCAGCACTCGAGAATATGCCAACCACCGGTTCTAATCCGACAAATTTCAGAAGCACCACAGACACTGACCGGTTTCACTCTTACTACTACTCCACGGGCCCGTGGAGTAGTTATTTTCGGCACCTCTTTCAAATAAATAAGTAGGATTATATCTTCCTCAAAGACAACGGTCATTGCTATAATGGTGCCTGCAGAAAAGCAGACGTTATCTGTCTATCAATTTGACAATAATTGTCAGTTGTCAGACAGATAGAAAAAAGAAGGCACTACGGTGTGTTTTTCACCACTACAAATACTATACCATAGCGTATTGGTGTTATGTGGAAAACTACGTCAGTGTTATCTTTGGCATTTGGCCCATTTGGCAATCACGTCGCAACATCGTTCATCGAGTCCACTACCTATGCTGGCACTCTGATCTGATGAGCGCGTAGTAAGCGGTAAACCGGTCAGTGTTTGGTGGTTGGTCTCGAAAGATGTGGCGACTCTTATGGAGATGCTGAAGTAAGGCAATGCGAGTTGGGGCACATTGGCCGTGGAGTAGTTGTTTTCGGCATCTCCTTCAAATAAATAAGTAGGAGTCTTCCTCAAAGACTATAGAGGTCACTAATAGCGCCTGCGGAAAAGCAGGTCGTTATCTGCATGATACACTATCTGTGTAGTTGTATCATGGTTATCTGCATATATGGTTATCTGTCAATTTGACAATTGTCGGGCAAATAAAAATATATAGAAAAATATATTAAATATATCATAAATATATATAAAAATATAGAAAAAAAATAAAATAAAAACCTTAAAACACTTTCTGAACAAAGACCCAAAGAGGGCACTACGGTGTGTTTCTCACCACTATTAACATTTTCTGTTAGTGTTTATTCATATAAGAATATAATTACTTGTTATGTTTTTATACATATTTCTAATTAACAAATTAAGAAATAGGACTTTCCAACATTCGGTCAATTCTGTTCTACTAATATCATCCAGATTTATTAAGTATCTACCTACAACACAAGCAATGCAATTCATAATGAAAAAGTCAAATGAAATTTTGCGCTTACCACCGAATGCCTACTTTATTCACATTTCCAATAGAATCTTAATCTTTGATTCAAATGAAATTAAATTTAGTAGTAGCATCATAGACATTGTCTATGAGTAGGACAACCGAGATAAAAATTATTTTAACATCTCTTTTGGGAACTAATGTAACTTAATGTAACGTTTTTAACTTTTATTAAAGAATGGCCATAACAATTTTTAGTTATCGCGTCTTTAGCTTTCCATATGGTGAGTAAGAATTGGGTTTAATAAGTGGTATAGTTTAAAGGGTAGTTCCTATAATAGAAAAAGTTATGTGTTGTTTATAACTGGAATCATAATGAATCTTAGAAATATGTAGAAGAGTGGAATCATATCACTATTTTAACGAGATATATGAGCCAATCATAATTCATCTAGTTTTCTTTCTCTCATTACTTAGATAATATTCACATTAGTATTCTTTAATTGATCTACAAATACATACCAATTAAACATCACAAATTTGTTCAAAAACACTTAAAACCAATCAATTATATTTGTATGTCTGTCAAAACTACTAACCAAAATGTTTAATTTGTGATTCTAAACTGAAACGAGTCAAATTTGAGTGCCACATATGGCATCTTGAAAATGGTAAGTGATAGATGATTAGTTTGATAAATTCGCATGCCACAAATATTAACCATGTGCTTTGTGGAATCATTGTTCATCAGGCTATTAACCGAAACCAGACAACAGTAATGTTAAGGCGCTGACATTTGCATTACACAATCAACAATACACTCCTGTGCAATACACATACAACGTTTTTTCAGAAAACAGGGAAAATATAGCAATAATAGGCTTTTAAAGTATTAAAATATAAATTTTTATGAAAAGTTGGATATTTTATAAGAAATTACAATTTATGAACCTGATACAAAAAGGGAACTAAACATGAAAATATGAAACTAGCGTAGACGCTCAAATTCATATGAAAATTAGTGCACAAACATGTAGCAGCAATGAAATGCCAATGATTTTGTATACAATTTAACAGTTTACATTGATTTTTACAAGGATGAAAAGTAATTATTTCTCAACACTAAGTTAATAAATTTGTCGTAATAAAAGATAAACATTTTACCATCTAAATTAAAGTTATCTAATTTCTCTTCCCCCAATAACACATGAATTGTGTAAGGATGTATGAAGTAAAAAATGTGCTAGTATTGCAAAGCGACAACAGAACAGAATCTGCAGTGTCGATGTAAATGAGAGTAACAATTTTATGTTCTATTGTAAACTTAGCAATACTGTAATTACAAAATTTGACAAACTATGTATATAAAATAAGCACCACAAAACTGTTTTAAAAATCACCAGTATTTAGATTTACATTTAAATATTGTAAGGATTTGTAAAATTACTCAAAATAGATTAACCTAATGATTTACTCTTATTAAAACATTTGGTGTACAGCTAAAGCTTTTAAAAATTTGTTTTTTTAAATCCACAAATTTGGTATGAAAATATATCTTTAAATTTTGTTTTATTATTCTACCCATGACTTTAATTTTGATAGTAATAGTTTTAAAAGGAAAGATATATTAAATTTACATATGTTATGATTTTTGTTTCTTTTATTTAAAAATATATACCAATTTGTTATTGTCTCAATTTTAATCTACAAAAAATTAAATAACATGATAAATTAAGTAATTTATAATAATTTGAATATTAAATAAAAATATAGAGCCTTGAACATTTTTTTTTTTTTTTTTGAGTACCTAGTACGAATTGATCTTATATTTTTCAGTATTTTCAGTTAAAATAAGTAGAACAGAATACCAGAATACCTAATAAAAATTTTAACAACTCAATATATTGCAAAGATCGGCGATATAATAATATTACTATAAATAAAAAATAAAATACACTGATATACAAAACATAAATATATATATTAACAAAAACTAATGTGTATAATAGTATACCTCAGTTTATCGAGAACAATCAACAACTATTTGCTTTGACAAATCAAAAATGGTCCCATTATAACAAGAAAGTTTTACTGATATATATTAAAATGAACAATGCAATATAATAATCATAATTAACAAATAGAATTATTACATTAACAATTTGTATCACTAATTCCACATCAAATCTAGTTGTATAAATAAACAAAATTTGATTTTTGGAAGCAAATCCTAACATATTGGAAGTCTTTGGTATTTTTGGAAAATTGTATCCTACATCAAATTATAATTAAATAAATTATAAATAACTGATGTTTGTAGAACACCTTTCAGAATAAATATCAGCCTTATTGATGTCCTAACAAAAAAATATTAACAGCCACAATATTTGGTAGTAGTGCAGTTCAGCTTTGTTTCAACATTATGTACATTTTATAGAGTTGTACAATATTTTAATAAGTTTAGTTTAAGGTTGTTTACTAACATTATTATGGAAAAATACTCGTGGAGATAAAAATAGAGTAATATAAAACTGTCTAAATAGTCGAATAGTTATTAATTCTTTAGCAAAAATACAAGTAATTTCTTTAATAATAGTGTAGGATCTTTTAATAAAAAATTATTCGATTTTCACCATGAACTATATAATAAAATTATAAAATCTATTTTCCCTAATGTCCTTTAAAATACCCCAAATATAGTTTTGGCAAGATTGATTGTGTACGCTACAACAAAATTACGTAACTATTAATCATTCATAAAATATAAATAAAATTACAATTACATGTTTTATATTTTTGATATATAAATCATTAAAATCTTTGGTCACCTCTAAACTTTAATCAAGTGAAATTTTGATTAATTAAAATGGCAGAAAAATTGTAGATGACCTACGGCAAATTACATTTTACTACTTATTGCCAAATATTAACAATCTTATCTAAAGGAAAAAAGTAATACACATTAATCACTGAACATTTTAATAATATTCAAAAAAATATTCAAAGTACAAGAACTTGAATCTCAAACTATTCTAAATCACGTTAATTAACAAAAAAAGTTCTACCCTTGTAAATTGTACAGAATGTTTTCTACTCCCAAAAATTTTTCCTTCGTACTGCACTACTCCAATCGGTGGCACGTTTTATATAATAAAATTATAAATATGTAAATAATACTCTGTAAATTCGTATTTTTAATTTAAGTTCCTAACAAAGAAATTTACGCTGGTAACACAACCAGCTATTTATCATTTATTTTTATTATTTTCTACAATTGTTCTACTAACAGACTCCATCACATGATTGGTAGTAGTGCTACTCTTAGCAGCAACGGTAATATGCATTTTAATATCATTGTATTTACCCTTTATGAACTGGCAAATGTTTGAGATTATTTCACTTAGTGTTTCATATTCGTTCGGTACTATACCTTCCACGCTGGACTCGAAATAAGAGAATAAGGGGAACCACACTCGTGTTCTTGTAGAGTCCCTTTGCATAAGTGCTTGGTTATTCGAGAGAGTGTGATAGTAGAGAAACAAACGACTGCTTATGTAGAATGCTACGAACACGTCAATGGAATAGTGCTCGTGGGCCGCTAAGATGAAGAAAATTCCAAACATGTTTAACATCCACGATAAGGTGTGGATGTAGTAAATATGTCTTGGAGTATCTGAAAGGAATGAACGAATAATTCACTAAAGCATGTGATACATGTTTCTAGTACAAGTTGAAGTTTAATTGATGAACCCTTGACATTGACAGCATTATTTTCTCAATAGACATAATTACAAAGTCCATAAAAAAAACTTTACTTTTATACTTTATCTCCGCTCAACAGATTTCCAATTAGAATTTGTTATGATGTGATTGATTGATAACAACTTCCATGAGGGATAAAAACTAATAAGATTTGTCTTTTTTCCTCAAAAATATAGTGTATCAAAAAATCTCTAATCCAAATATTTGTCTGATTTGTCCAAGGGATAATCTGTTTAATTAGACATGCATATTAAATGTTAATTAAAAACCAATTGTGTTGATTACTCACATTCAGTAATAAAGAAATTCAACATAGTTAATGCCACAGTGTGTCCACTAAACATGTAGTCCCCACATGTTCGGACACCTTGTATGGACATCCCAGCACCCCTCCATATCACATAAGCTTGAGACAGTTTTTTTGCCATATCGGTAAAACTCGAGGATCCCTGAGTTGAATAATTACGAGGCTGACACTGCAGGTGGGCTCCCGGAACACTTAGCGATGTTATGAGCATTGTAACGCAGCGCAGGAGGAAGACTGTGCCGGACAAAGCGAAGAATCTTCTCATAAGAATAAATCTATAAAAAGGTGCAATGATAAAGGATCTCAAAAATACTATTTAGATAAGTCTTATAATATGAAATATAGAATAAAAGAATGGGACAAAATATAGGTATAAAATTTCTAGTTTTTTCATAAGAGGCTGCCATCATTCTTTATATATTTAATAAGATATAAGTTCTTGAGAATATCTCTCACATAGATACTGTCGATCATTTGGAGTTAAGAGTGACTGACACTCATCTGGTAATGATTTTAACTTCCTTATATACATCTAGTACATATTTAATAAGTTTACTTCAAAGTGAAACAAATAAATTTTACCCAAGTATTAATTTGTCATTGCAATATATTTGAAAACCTTCCCATAAGGCCAACTATGAGTCCCTGTGAAAATTGTTTACACAGTATAATTAAATATTTAGATATTGAAATAATGTTTCAATCTTACTAGAATAATATTTATCATAATTAACCCTGACAAGTTATGCATAAAAAACGAATGTCAAAATAGGATAATTTTAACAGTTAACTGTTAAAAATAGCAAATAATAGTACTATTAGATGCGCGAAAAAATACTCTGAACCCAAATATGTTAGAAAATATTGGTGTACCATTTAACTTTCAACAACCTTTTTTAATCTTGTTTTATCTACAACCTTACAAATTTAATACAAAAATATTAAAATCAATTAACATGTTTGTAGTAATTATGTAAATTATTAATTATAATGAAATTGTGTCCTTGAATAAATACCCATCATGCTATATTTGTCAGAAAAAGACTATGCATGAAGTGAAAATGCTACCTTGGAAAAGTTTCGTTTATTTATGCATAAACTTCTCAGGGTTACAACAAAATTCGACATTTCAATTATGATAAATGATAAATATTATCCTAGTAAAACATTATTTTTAAAGAGGAATTATCCACATACATCAGATCCACCAGGAAAACTCAAATATTTCTATAGTAAACCATTTTTTAAATATATATTAATTTCTTATCCATTATTATTAACTACGACAATTAGATATTATATTGTTTTTAAAACAAACCTAAGTACAAAAAACATGATTATGGCAATTATTTAAGATCTTCAAAATTCCAAAAATTAATACGGTAAAGCTTGGTTATAATGTAATGTACCAGAGGAGAACTTAAAAATCTGGAAGTTATATCAAAAGTGTGTTAAAAAAAATTAAATACATATGCCTACATTTTCTTTGTTTTTATTAATTCTTTAGAAAAAGACATAAATGTAACGAAAGCAAGCAACAACAAAGTAGCAAAATGTTTAATTTTTATGTATGTACATATAATAACTTGGGTTGATTGAACCGTTGAGTGAAATACAACTTGGTCACACAACGATTGAACATAGTAACATAGCTCAAAAATTCGCCTCACTACAGCACGAACATTACTACACGCCTCCAGCAAGAAAACTAAATCAGGAATTGTGAAAATAGAATTATCGGAAATAGACGGTATTTATTATAAAGAATTTTGAAATCAAATAGGTGGCTGCTAGTTCCAACGGATTAATTTACGGATTCAAAGACGGCCGCCTTTTATCTCTTGCCGCCGTGCCGTGCAATACAAACTGCCAATGCCGAGAAAAAAAAAATATCGATAAGAAATACTTTATATTTGCTCCTTTGGGAACTGGCAATTTGGTGCTTTTTATCAGAAGTACGTAATAACAAATTATGTTATTATTAAAGAAATTTTTTTCTATTGAATGTTTATAACAATGGCCGAGACTTTTTATTTGGTACTTATTTTTATTTGGTTTGAATTAATGGATTCCTTTATTTATCCATTATTATCAACTTTAGAAAAAAATATCTAATACAAAAGTTTTCAGAAATAATAAGGGCTATAATTTAAAATTAGTTACAAATTTACAGGGTGTTCGCATCGTTCCAAACCTATAAAAACTTTCTTATTTTAAATTTACTCTCTTGGTTAAATCTGAAATTAGTATCAAACGATAGCTTTTGAAAAGTTAAGATAGGAATGTGCAAACCGTTTTGCTTGATCTCTAACCGTTTAGATTTTACAGGGTGTCAAAGTTGCAAAATGTCAATATTCACCTGTCAATATTTCAAAAACAGTTGAAGATAGGTATAGGACATCCTACATGAAATGTTTAGAATATCACGTAGAGTTCAAAATTGCAATAATATACAGGGTGTTCCATTTGAAATAACGAAGTTGTGGTCTACTTCCGGTATAACCGGAAGTGATGCAAACCTGAAAATATTTTCATTGAATGGGAAATAATGGAAAACCTCCCCCATAAAAAAATCAGATTTTTATCTTTAACCGAACCCCAAGAACGTCTAATACCCGCTTTGCGTGAATAACCCTGTATATAAACAATACAAGATAAAGTGGTTTTTAAAATTATTAAACAATAATTCAAATGATTATGGGCCCATTACAACAAGCATTACAATTAGTTTTAAATATTATTTACTCAACTGCGACTAGTTTAAATTGATATCATTACAAAATAAATAAAAAAGTGGAACACAGTAATATTAACTTGGGAGAAAAAATATAGGTATATTTACAATCATTGAAAGAAAATTAAGTGTTCAAATGATTAAATGTTCACTTAATATATATAATTACAATATAAATTTTACTTAGTAGTTAGATAATTCACTAGTTCAAAGGTAGGTAATTCCGAGGATTATTTATTTTTGGAATGATGAAAAATATGCCAAGTTCCTATTCATGAAGTCAAAGTTCATTAGTAGCTATAAATAAATAATTTAATAACTAATAATAATAATAATTATTATTATTATTATCCCTGGTACTAATTCAGTACACACTAGAAAATTGTGATTTACTTAAATAAAATTATAGATTAAACTGTCTATATACATACACCAGTTTTATATATATAATAAAATAAATAACCTTAAATGCTTACCTGTGCTTATGAAATAGTAAAACTATGAGCCACATTGTGAATGAAATAGTGCCTGTAACTTCACACATGTCAAAAGCCCAGGGTATATGTGGAACATTGTCTAAAAATATATCTGGAAGAGGTGGATATTTCTTCATATCAGGTACTCTATCATGAACTATTACCATAACAAAAGCAGTTATCCAAGTTACACCCACAACATATAAGAAACTAAGGAAGGCTTTTGTTTTTTCTGGTGGGTATCGAGGTCTACCATCTTCCGATATTGGCGGAGATATTCTTTCCGAATCACCATATTCACTTTCTAATTTGTTATATTGTGTTTGAGAAGTGTATATACTACCACTGTGGTTTTCCAGCAAGCCTAAGTCGACCAAAATACTCTGATTTTCCCTTTGCAAAGTTTTACACAAAAAATATAACTTTTTTCTATCTCGGAGTGTCAATTTACTTATTGGCTCTAGCGCAAAATCAGTTTCATTTAACATTAGTAAACATTTACCGTCTAACTTATTCTCATCACATAACACTTTAATTGTATCTTCCTCGATACCATCTTTCTTTAAGCAGGATTTAATGTCTTCACTTGACCATTCCATCACTGACATTGAGCTGCTGCCGTTATACACCATCGCGGAAAATGCTACGATTTGACCAATATAAAAGTCCATAAATTACTCATTTTTATTGTTGATAAATTAAAGTATTTACTATTCACTTGAACTCTTGTACATGATAGATAATAGGTTTATAGTGACAGAATAACCTAAATCTTTGGAGTCATCAAAAATTTATTATCTATGATCAAAAACACAAAATAAAAATCACTAATCATAGGATACATAATACAAAGAATACATAGATTGGATCTTGCATGTGGCGCATTTTCGTAAATTCAGAATTCAGGTCAATTTTGTGATGGATGACGTAACTGATGGATGTGATGAATTTAGGATTCCATCAGAACAATTGATAGGATTTAGGATCAAAGAAAATATATAGGGGTTAGGATTAATTTCTCCGATCCAATATCAAATATAATATTTGGTCGGTATTAACACAGTTTAAATTCTTATTAAATTGTGGTATTAATTTACAAACAGAAGTTAGGTTTAATCACAGTATAACCACAGTTTCAGCTTAGCATTTGTTATGGTCTAAGAGTATCATTTTTTGCACTGCGCATGCGCAGAATAACGATAACGATAACTACGTGCTAGAATTTAAGGGGTTCAAAAACTCTCTAATCTGTGGTGTAAAGAGTAAAAATATTCAACGCGATTCTTGCTAAGCAATACGCTACTACTGGCGGCACGCACAACTAACGCATGTGACTTTGGTTCAGTTTTGCGTATGTATGTCTATTGTGAATTTTGAAATATCCGTTGTTATATTAGTTAATTGCTTTAATTAGGTATGAATCATTATTGTTGTGAGCGTCATTGTTCCTCCTGTACAAAGAAAAACGTCGAGATCAGTTTCACACTTCTCCAAAAGCGGGAAAATCTGAAGCTATCGTGGAAACTATAAGTTGGGCATTAAAGAGTTACAGGAGACAAGTATGGATAAAGAAGCTAAAGAACGCAAAGTAAAGTGTGTGCTCTTTACCTTTCTCCAAGAATCACTATTTACATAAAGGTATGTATGCCATATGTCCAATAAAGAATTTGACATATTTTGAGGTTAAGTTTCATTTTCAAATTGAACACTTGCAAAATATTGAAATATATATTAATTTTATATCACTACAAAATATCCCTTTCAGAATAGTTTTGCAAGCTTTTTACCTGGTTTAAAGTTCTCGACAACAAATCTTTGATGAATACAATTTGAAACGTTAGTTTTGGTGCTTCGATCTTAAAATGAATAGAGTAAAATATGAACCGCGTATTATATGTATATCCCATATATATAATACTTTATATATATGGTATATCATTATCTATGATTCTGTGGCATCTATGGATTAGTACTTGTCTGTGGTGTCTGTGGTACTGTGGTCTGAAGTAATTAGGCATTTTTTGGCGTTGACCTGGTCACAAGGTTTTGGTCATTAATGGTCATTGTCTGGTCAAGTCATGACAGGCACTTCTTGACCAAACGCCAAAATAGATTTTTCAGTTTTAGATAGGTTTTTGTGTCTTGTTAACCTAAAATATCAAATTCTAATTAAAAATTTTCTTTATCTGTGGGTTAAAATATGAGTAGTAGTAGTGATGACAGTGACGACGAAATTATAAAATATTTTTGAAGAATAAAGATGATCTTACGTTATTCAAGCTTACTGAATTGTTCTTTTTTTCTGTATTCTGAACTGAAATGAAGAAAACTGAACAGTTTTCAGTTTTCTTTTCTGTCGCAACACATAAAACTTAAAATTTCGTTGACCACAATCCTAAAACCAATTCTAGAAGCCGGTTATCGATTTAATGACCAAAATGCTTTGCGACGTTGCCACGTTTAATGACCAAATCCTAAAACTACACGCGAAAATAGGATTTTTTTAACCAGGTCAGGAATTTCGCTGAACTGGTCAACGCCAAAAAATGCCTATTCCTTATAATCTGTGGGTGAAGTGGAAGTGTTTCAAAGCGTTTGTAAAAGTAAATAAATGATATTTGTTTATAAATACAAATAATTCTTTGTGTTTTGTGATACAGATTTATTTTGTATCGAAGTCCACTTTATAATACATAGATACATATTTTCGTTTTTAATAAAATACCAAAATGTCAAGATCTTCAACCAGGTTTGATACAAAAAAAGTGGTATGTTTGGATTATTATACTGTGCCTATTTTACTGCAAAATATACTTTTTTAGAATTCAGAATTAGTAACGCTCACATATGGCGCTCTTGTTGCACAGATGATTAAGGATCTCGATAACACTGATGATGTTAGTAAACAACTAGAACGTCTTGGTTATAATATGGGAATCAGACTTATTGAAGACTTTTTGGCAAAAACTGGTACCGGAAGATGTTTAGATTTAAAAGACACAGCGGATAAAATACAGACTGGTTTTAGAATGTATTTAGGAGTGCAACCAAACGTAGCAAATTGGAGTGCAGCAGGAGACGAGTTTTCCTTTATTTTAGACACTAATCCTTTAACGGACTTGGTGGAAGTGCCAGATGATCTTAAAAGCTTAAAGTATTGTAATATTATTTGTGGTGCTATAAGAGGGGCTTTGGAAATGGTCCAATTGGATGTGCAGAGTTGGATTGTACAGGTATTTTGATTCACATTTAACAAATTACTAGAAATGGGAGAAAATCACAATTGCGATTTTTGTTCCCATTTCTAGCTCTACCGGGGTCCAAGCGTGCGGTCTGGGATCACCCTTTGGAGGTGACATAATTTCTTTAATGCATAATAAAGAAATTTGAGATAATCCCTTGTATATGAAATAATTAATTTAGAGACGGAAAGCTGAAATTATACTAAACAATTTTTCTTAATAATATTTTGATAAATTGTAAGGGTAGCCTAGTCTTGATGGTAAAACATCATCATTTTTTAAGTGTTGAAAGTAGAATTCATTTTTTAGTAAACATTTTTATCAATGGGACCCTCTGTTAGGGTCGGAGCCCTGCCTGCCCACGAAAAGGTGTAATGGCGCCGTTAAAAAACATATTGCTGTCATAATTGTTGCAGCAAATTAATACTGTAGAAGATATTTACCTTTGTAAGCTAAAATGAATTTTACAGACTGACAAAATGAACAAATTAATTCCAAACTTTACCTGCAGAAAGAATAAAAGCTACGGACAATGAAACAGAATAACTGAACTCTAATACTAAAAATAATTGGAATTAAAAAGTACAATAAAAAAAGTTGCATCCAGTGGGATTCGAACTTGCGAAATTCTGCACTTCGATGTTTGCAATCCTGCGACTTATACCATTACGCCACCACGTCACTCGTTATTGTTTGAGCCTGAGACAACTATGTAAACTACGTTTTAACCTGAAATAAATTTTTACCGCTATTCTAATTGGAAAAGCATTTCGCTTCAATATTTTGGTAATCAGAAGTGTTTGGCAGTCAGTACTATCGATTCCGTTAGCAATATTTCTCATACGAAAATAACCTCTCTGAAGTTTAAACTTGACAGTTTTCGTAGGAGATGCTTATCATTAGTGTAATCTCACATCGGCAGATAAAATGAGAAAAAAGTTGAGACGGGCACGATTCCACATTTTTGAAGACTAAATAGACGTAGGAGTGGTCATAAGGTCTCAAAAAAAAAAACTCAAAGGATTAGAGAAAGGACGGAATTTTCATGTGAAGCGGTTCTCGAAGCCGTAAAAATTAGAAAAAAAGTCGAAGGCGTCCTGCGAAAAGTCGGGATTGCGGTAGTTGTGACGGGGCCATTAGGCGCCAGAACAACGCCGGTGCTAGCCGCATCTCTTTCTCACCGAATAGCGATCGACGAAAATTTTGCAGAGGTTTTTTGAAAAGACATTAGTTCGGAAAACGTAGGAAACAGGATGAAAATGCGCTTAAGCATAGGAGAAATCGCCCGCGAGGATCATTTCGCGATCCCCACTCAGAGGAGATAGCTTAGAAACAGAGCTTAAGCTTAGCTTAGAAACAGAATCGACGTGTTTTAATATAAATAGATTTGATTACCTATAATTTTAAAATAAAGTAAAATTTTATAACTTTAATTTTCTGCAGTGGACTGTAGTATTACTATTCCTTCCATAAGCACGGCAAGTATTATTTTCATTTATAAAATATATCTTTATAGGACCAGTTGAAAGGTGATCAGAATACAGAAATCAGAGTAAAATTTATTCGAAGACTAGAAGATGCAATGCCCGCTGGTGAAGATTAAACAGTTTTCCTATATTAATATTTGTATTAGGTATAATTTTTTTTTCTGAAATATAGGGATGTTTCATTGTTTTAAACATTCCAACATACTTATCTCATACTAGAGATCAGAGTGCAGTATCAGTTTATTGTTATTTTATTAGTCCACCAACTATTGTACATTTACAGAGATATGCAATAAAACTCTTACAATAACTGGTAAATTATTTATTTTACATTTATATATAAATTAGTATAGATATTAAATGTGGCCATTTTGAATATAAAACACCCACTTTATGTCATCTACAGGACCATTAACAGCTTCAACATATAGTTTTCCCGTTATTTGACATGACTGTTTATTTAAATCCAAATATTTTGAGGACTGCATGTTAACAACTATATTCGTTGATTTTTTAGCTTTTATTATTTCTGAATTTGTTTTTAAATAAAATGCATTAGAATCTATTTCAAAGCGAAATAACTGATCTTCCACAAATGGGTTAATAAAGTTTATTAACGTTGATCCACCTGGCTTTACAGAGTACGGTCCTTTTGGTGTCGGCACAAAACATTCACCAACTAGCGGATATCTAAAATAAAATACCAGTTTCTATAAACGTGATAGAATATGAAAGTCAAAACAATCAGTCAGAACTACTTTTAGGTGTATCAAATAGTTTGGAGATATAGGGTGGTCATGTTCAAGGTGTACACCATTAGGATATCGTAAACGAGAAGAGATATAGGGTTGCTTAAATTAGAAAAAAGTTACCCATTTTCATGTTATTTAAAAATATAAAAACTAACTTTCGATACATCGCATCGTTTCTAAGATATTGTGAAAAAACTGAAAACTTGGGTTTTCTTATTTCTTCCATATTTTTTTATTACTGAAACAAGTACAGTGTAATTTGGTATGTTTACATAAATTGATGCGCTAAATCTATTGCAACTTTCAAAAATTTTCCAAGCCTACTAGATCACCATGTTTCCATAGGCAACTTTCAATTTCCTTATGGGAATTATATTGCAGTTTTGCATTTCTTCTGTCAGCTCGGAAAACCTTCACTTTTTCGCCTAGGTACACAAAGTACTATTACACGTAGTTCATAAATTACTACATTTTCTGCACCTAAGTATAATTTATTTTATTTGAAAAAATTAAACTGGAATTTAACATTTGTTTTTCCATTTTTACAAGCTTTTGAAGTCTGGGAATTTATCTAGTTTTTTTCATTGATATTATTATTGCATATTCTTATTTCTTTATGCAATAGAATACATTTATTAAAAGATTTGGTTGCTATTTGATAAGAACATACATAGAATTATTAATTACAATATTACAATATTAATTTCTGATTGACTAAAGGACTTAACATTGATATTATTTTAACGTCAAATGATATATCATAGGGCCGATTGTCTTTGTCTCTTACTTTATTATGAAATCATAGAACAAGAGTAAAAACAATCAATAGTAATTTGTGTAAAACTACCACACTGCACCTATATATTCCACAAGTTTGAGTTTTTTTTAATTCTAAAAGGTAGTGATGGGTTCTAGCTAGATAATAATGTTTTGGGTTAACTAGCTGGATTATAAGTCTGCTAATTATTATGTTGGATATAAATTCCAAGCAGTTTAACCCTTTCGCTAGTGTAGACAAATATGTTCGTGATGCAAGTTAACTGCTGTTGACGCATATATTCTTGTAAATTAAAATTGATTCTGACTGCTATACCCTATAAATTCACGTCATATGGACAATATAAGATTAGACAAGTTATTGTATGTTAGAATTTCAACCTTGTAGTCGCGTCATTAGCTCAGTAGTTGATGTGTTTTATACGGTAGTATGGCTAATAAAAATGACTTAATTTTTCCACTAAAGTTATAATAATTAAATATCAAAAATTACATAATACATTTGCCGCAGCGAAAAGTTAACCAATATAATGTTGAGGTTCTGCACTATGATTAGTTAAGTCATGTAATATTTCCTCCCAAATTTTATAATCTGAATATGGTAGATTAAGGCTAATTATGACTGTCCTGTAATTGTCCAGCTGGATTATTAACCAACCCATCACTATACTAAAAACTAAAAAGTTACGGGGTGTCCCACTCTCCTTAGCAATCTAGTAAATGTTCTTACATGTAATTTCCAGTTTGTGATGAAAAAAGAATTCCTTTGCTTTGTAAAATGCCCAGATGACTTGGCTCAAAACTGAATTTAATTCTTGCAGTTTCTCCCTCTGATATTTGAGGGATTTTTTCAGTTGAAAAAACAGCAGGGTGATCAAACTAGAATGTTATTACATAAATACTTTGTAATTATATTAGAAAGGATTTCGGCACCTTTGCAGATAATTCAACAGGTACTTTAAACGTATTCTTCCATAGGATTGATTTAAATACTTTTTCTCCCAGTTCTGCTTTGAATTTGACAGAATGTTCGGCTACTGGGGGAGTTGCTGTTAAATTTATACAATAGATGAATGTGCCAAGTTCTGGACATGTAGCCTGAAGATTTGTTGTGATGTGATCAGTCTTTAGGGGGCAATATTGAACTGGCAGCTTGTACTAGAAGTATAAGCAATTAATATTTTATATTAAAATATTTCATTTTCTTACCGAGGTGTATGAATCCACTGTAACATATTTGTCAAAAGTTGACTCTGGAATGTGACAGTCTATGGTAAAAGTCACAGGGATATCAATGGGATTGTCTAAGGTAATTGTAAACTCCACTGGTTTCCGTACACACGTAGACACAGTTATTGTCTCTAATGGGGCCCCGGGTACAACATTTGTGGATATTTCATAATACATATATTCATTAGTATCAATGTTTGTAAAAATAACCTAAAACATATAATCTTGACAAAATGAAATACAGCAATGGCAGTAATGCAGGCTTAATACGAATTAATCCTCGTCGAGAATAATTTCCTTCAAATACCTTAAAATCCAAAGGAATATCATTTATAACATAAATCTTCCAATAGTAATTCTTGGTTTCCTGAGGCAAGAGTTCTACCAAAGGATTTCCAGAAATTTTATACAAGCATTTTGGTGTAGCCGGCGTAATAAGTTCTGTCACAACTTTAAAACACTGCTTTAAGGGTAACCAATTCTTTATAAGTAGAGGTTCAGTACAATTAGTTTTGGCCTTAATATCCAGTTTAAGTTTTTGTATAGGAAGAGGAGGTAGTGTTTGTCCAATTAACTTGTATACAATTGCTTTACCTTCGGGAAGGGGTAAAAATAATATTCCCTAGAATAAAGTATATTTAATTATTGATTACTTGTTACTGATTTTAGCAACTACATTATGAGGGGTTAAATTGGTCATTGTAACAGGATTGTAGGTTATATCTAGAGTATACTCGGACTCTGCTTCAACTATTATCTCCTTTTTTGTGAGGAACTGATTACTTGACATAGTGGGATGTATATTCCATTTATCCAGGGTTCTAAAACAATGATTTTTCCAAATGAAACAGTGAGATAAAAAGTAATAAAGCATTAAATAAATTTAGTATTCTACATCTTTAATACTATCAGCATACACACATTTCACAAGTATAGATACTTGTCAAATTCATATCTCTTAGTAGGTGGGTAATTCGAGTCTAGCATACAGAAATGTCTGCGTAATTGCGGAGCAGCAGTAAAACAGGGCAATGGAAAGACTAGTATAAGGAGCAGGGACCAGGCGACGTGATCTAGCCGATTATGGCCTGCTATTTCATATTATATATTATATTAGCCAATAGACAGATAGATTATATCTATAGTAAGATGCACTATTGGCCAAAGCGAGATTGGTACATCTATTGGCCAAAGCGAGAACGAATGCCAAACTGATTAGCATTCCAAGCTTCAAGAATTGCTGTTTTCCAACTGATAAGAAACACCCGATTTATCCAGATGTGAGTGGTGCAGTGAGTGAATTATTATTGATGAAACCGTGACCTTTCTGTGAGAATCAAACTGACATAATAAAAGTTGTTGGAAATTAGTAGGACATACAAAGAAACCCTCTTATTGGAGTCAGCTCAGAGCAAAGGAAAGCAAAAAGGTTTATTAACTATCCTCAAAGTTGTAGATTCTGGGAAAATCCTAGCATTTATCAGTAACCTTGGAAGAACTAAGGACTAGTTTACATAGATTTAAGTATTCATAAAAGAGATTTAAAGACGAGATGAAAAGATGCAGTCATACATTAATAACCCACTCAGCAATCTTCAATCTACCAATCTACAACTTAAGTAGTTTATTACTGTGTGGCAAGCTCTTTTGTTTTGTCTAACATACCTGTTCACAATTTTAACATTTTCTTTAGTTGTCTCTCTTACAGGGCAGGAGAAATACAGAGTAGATTCAGGAGAAGGAATTTTTGTAGAGGCACCTTCTAAGGTTAATTCAAGAGGTTTTCCTAACCCTTCTATCAGACATTTTGCCTGAAAAATATAATTAGTACCAAAATTCACTACTGAACAAGTTTCAACTTGCGTTGAGGCAGATATTAACAAAGATTATAGAGCACTAAATAGTCAGTTACTATATTATATTTTTTCGCTAATAAATGGGACTATAAACTCTGAGCGGCATAAATATGGAAATACTTATAATAAAATTTGCACCAAATTATGACAGAAACTATCTTTTGCTGCAATGTATTTCAACTGTATGTATGTTTTTACATCAAGAGGCTTAGCGAGAAAGAGTTTGAGATTAATATTTTTAAGAGTTATATGTTTCATAATCACCGACTATCTAGTGATCCATCTTCACTAATTACCTTTGTCTTAAGCACACAATCAGCTTTCTTTGGTGCATATGTAATACAAATTTTTAGTACTGATGATGGACCAACAAAACCAGAACATGGAGTAATTCTGAAGTCATCCATTCCTTTTCCTAGTACCCATTCAAACCTAGTCAAATTTGCTTGAAAAGGTTAAATATATATTTTTAAATTAGGATTTTAATTACCTTCCTCTAAGATCTCCAATATTCCTTAATAAAATGTTCATGCTATGCCTAAGCCCTACTACTATATTTGAAAATGTTAAAATGTCTTCAGACAGCACAAATTTTGGTGCTATGCAGTAACCTTTTACTACACATAGAGGTTCGATATGATCTTGTACTTCATAGAATATCTAAATAGAAAAAAAAAGGTTTTATGATAAATTTTCACTAAACCAGTCAAAATGCACCTGTTCTGAGAAACTTCCTATCCGTTCTGTTGGTATAAAATCTATATCAAACTGATATTTTTTATCTGGCCCTATTTGAATGCAATCCCTTGGAGATATTTTTAAGAAGTCAATGACAGTTTTCTTTGGTTCCTCAATTACTTCTACTACTCTAGAAGTGAAAAATATTAAATACATGTAAAAACAGTCACAAAAATATGTCAATTTTCTAAACATTCCTAGACCAATGCAACTGTTATATTTTTTTATATTTCGTTAATTATTCTCAACTTAGTTTTCTGTAGAAATGAGGTTTTCATACTCAAGATCATTAAGCTGGACGTCTGTACATCTACAACATGTCTACAACATTTTTGATAGGATATGACAAGATTTTTTATGTCTTAGATGCACCTCACCAGACACATTGTATCAATTTAACAGACCTTATAGATTTGCATGAATCATATTGAAAGAAAAAAAATTAAAAACGAGTAATGCTTTGGAATTAATCCTTATTCAGCTCAGAATAACAATATATTAAGAATGGTAAATTAAAAGAAATGACTGATGACTCAGTAAATGTTTATCATTTCTAAAAATGACACAGGCCAAGCTTAAAGAAACACAAAAATCAAAATTTCAAATGGATGACATGTATAGAAATTGTTATCGTATTTCACAGACATGTTGCAAATATATCAGGGAATGGATAACCAATCTTAAATAAATTTTTATTTGAAGGTGACTAAAAAAAATACATTAGCAATAGGTTTAACTTACTCTTGTACTGTTTCACTATAGCTTTCCTTCTTCTTCTTCTTATCCTTGCCTTTTTTAGCGTTTATATTTTTACCTTTTTCTTTTTTATTGGACCTACAATGACACTTTGTAGATAAATTAAAAAACACAATGTATTTATTACTTCTTTGAACCCTTGCTTGTGCCCTTCTCAGTAGTGGGTTTAGCACCTTTTCCCTTTTTGTCTTCACCTATCAGTTTTTTTAAAGACCTAAAATCATCTTGTTTAGAAATAAAATTATAAAATGGTAAATATTGAGAGTACTTTTGTGGTAAGGACTCTTTTTTTTCAGGTACTTTTATTCCTGAATCTAACTTCTCCGCAGGTCTAGTGTGAAAGGGTAATCTTTGCCATAAGTCGAAAAACACGTTTATATGTGTTGAAGTTCGATTTATGACTTGAACCGCATAGTGCTTTGCTGCTCCTACCATTACACCTCCAAGATCGATATACTTATCACTCCGATTAACTAGCTGTAAGTTAATGTTTACAGCTTCACCCAATATTTTCACTACATATTTCACAGAGTTTATTTTCAATGGGACATTTATTTCATATTGACCAACTTGCAAGGGATGAAAATATATAGATATATGTTGCGAACGGGATGGTCGTACTTGACTGCACTTGAAGTCGACTGTTAAATTGTCAGTGTCTTCACAATCGTTTTCTATCCTGTAGAAATTTTATCTTTTAAATAACGAAACTAATAAGCTGCCACTTATATGTATGCCACGATAAGTCAGTGGTGGCTATTAAGTAAGTAATCCCCCCCAAATGTCTCCTCAAGCCCATGGGAGTATTTTACTCTTTTTAATTCTACTGCCTCTTATTACCTACAGTCTACATATAGATTTGTAAATCGAATTGCTCGCTGAAAAATGTTTTCATCCCTTTGTGGAGTCGTTTTGCGACATGAATTATAGCTTGATACATAATATAGCCTTGAAACTTGGTACAAGTATTAAGGGGACGGTGCTTCGTTGCCCACACTGGTATCACCTACTCTCGACCACCCCCAAGGTGTGGTACAGAGTAAAAAGATGTTTCTTCAAGATGCCTTATTTTTGATAGTTTATTTTAAATTCTACGTACTTTTTTTCTAAAAATGTGCACTCTCATACAATCAGAACACCCGCCACCACTGCGGTAAATACAATTTAAGTATTTTCTTGTAGTATAATCAAATTAAATAATTTTCAACTACATTCTAAACTTCTTGAAATTACTTATAACAAGATGGAGAGATGAGGGAATTCAATTTTAGCATTTACCAACAGGTTGTAACTAGAGAAGAGAGGGGTTAAGTCAACAACACCGGCGTTGTTGGTTATGTGGGTTAAGGATGACTAATACATTGATGTGAGTAAATACAGCTATCAGAGAAGGTAAATTATCTTGAGGGTAACATGTTTTTTAATTTTAAATATTACGCTCGAGACTCTCCTAAAACCAGCAGCTAAATAAAAACAAAAAGAGGGTGAAGACACCTTTGTCAGCCAGATGTGCTCGAGGAAAATCATGAGGGCTATATACAAGCATTATGTACTGGACATACTGGCATAATGTTATAAAAGAAAAGTGAGAGTAACAAAAAACAAAAAACCTATGTGGCTCCAGTAATTCCAGAGAGTAAATAACATGGCTCCAACAAAATAAAAAAACCTGGTTAAAAGAGTTTATCATAATTTTATATATACCATTAGTGACAAAAAAGTATGGTCCGACACTTGCTCAAGTTATAGTGTGTTATATTGTGTATTATTTGTTACTCAATGTAGGCTCTTCTAAAATACAGTAAAACCCATTTTTACTTTTATTTCTGAAAATCTTTTTTCGAGATATTTGTTATTAATACAAGGTGTATTTATAGATTTAATTCAACAAATTCTTCACATTATAGATATAATTTAAATAATATAGTGACTGGTCATTTTTTACTTACAGTAAAATTCCCGTTCCAATATTTTTAAGTTCTAAACTAACATTGTAGTGGTTGCTTCTTCTTTTTTGTACAATACAGCAGCCAAAATTGTAAGTTTGGAATGAAAACTTGACTAGAGGTTCTTCAGCATTTGCATTTATATATAATAAATAGGTCGGCCCATAAGATATCTAAAATATCATAAGATGTTATATACGAGCCCTAACAACTAAATGTTGGGACAAGGTATTATTTTGGATATAATACAATGGCTCATCAAAACTACTGAATTATTTTGTTTATTTTTTTAAATACAAACATAACAATATATCCTAGACTATTTGAACACATTTTCGTGCCATGGTGAAGCAATCGGTAGTAATCATAGCGTATTTAGTCATTGGAAGACCAAATTGGCTGACAACTAAATGTTGGGACAAGCACAAATCTCACATTTAAAATGTTTAAAATACGCTATATAAACATCAAAAAAACGTTTTATTTATTCATTGACAGTTTGTAAGTGACGTAAATAGTTGTAAGTAGTAGTATTTGTTGAAATATTTAAATTTTGTTAATTTAAATTGGAATAATGGGTCGTGGAAAAGCTACCGAACAGAAATTACGTGAATTTATCATTCACCAATACAGTGCGGGCAAGACAAAGCGTAAAATTTCTAGTAATTTACTTATTCTAAAGACCACAGTCTATAATATAGTGAAAAAATATGGTGAGTCTGCCAATGTGGATGTTCGATGTAAAAGTTCGGGGAGACCAAAAGTTGTTTCACAAAGAGATTTACGAAATTTAGTTAAATTATGCAAATCAACGAGAAGTACGGTACCGTTCGAGACATAACTGCTCAATGGAACAGGGCAAGTGGATTAAATATATCTAGAGAATGTTGCTGAAAATACATTCATAAATGCGGTTTGGGATTTTACAAGTTCAGTTTTGTATGGTTCATCCATTAGCAAAAAATTGATACAAATTCGTATTTAGGCCGAAGAAAAACCGCTATTGACAGAGATTCAAAATAAAAACCGTTACAATTGGGCAAAATCTAAACTTCTGTGGACAGAAAATGACTGGAATAAAATAATATTTAGTGATGAGGCGAAATTTGATGTTTGCGTTGGAGATCACCGTAAACGGATAATACGTAATAAAGCAGAAGCTTTTCATAAAGACTGGGTTAAAAAGGGTTGTGAAGTTTCCAAAGAGAATTATGGATTTGGGGCTGCATGTCGGCAAGGGGCTTATGCATTTTAAAATTTATAGATGGTACTGTAAATGCTTAAAAATAACAAGAGATACTTCAGACCTCACTTTTACCTAGCGCGCAAAATTGTTTCCTAATGAGGATTTCATCTTCCAGCAAGATGGAGCATCATGTCATTCGGCAAAATCTACCAAAAAATGGTTTGGTGATAATAATATAAAGGTTTTATCTCATCCAGCCAGCACTCCGGATCTATATGTGATAGAAACTGTGTGGCATAAAATGAAGCAGTATTTAAGAAACCATCCTCAACGCACTATTTCTGATTTGCGGACAAAACTACAAGAGATTTGTGATAATTTTTCTCCTCAAACGTGTCAGTCCTTGGTTAATACAATGCCTGCAAGAGTTCAAGCAGTCGTTAAAGCTAAGGGCGATGTGACCCCGTATTAAATTAAAGTTGCTTCTTGTTTGTCCCAACATTTAGTTGTCAGCAAATTTGACCTTCCAATGACAAAGTACGCTATGATTAATGCCTATTCCTTTACCATGGCACGAAAATGTTTTCAAATAGTCTAGAATATATTGTTATGTTTGGGTTTAAAAAAATAAACAAAATAATTCAGTCGTTTTGATAAGCCATTGTATTATTTCCAAAATATTATGTTGTCCCAACATTTAGTTGTTAGGGCTCGTAGATAATGCAGCAGTTATCAAGTATGTTACCTCACTTATTCTAAAAAACATACATTGAAAATCTAATAATCAGCTAACCTAACTTATACATCAAAATGATTTATTACAGGATGATTTCTTATTAATACATATTTCTGCATCATTTAAAATTTTATGAAATTTCAAAAAGAAAAATTTCAGTGAAGCATAATTTCATATGAATGCTAGTCTCTTAATAAATTATGGAACATTTTTAAATATTCATGGATAGACATTCCCTTTTGCATTTGTAATTTAAAAAAAAAATCAATGGTTTTAAGCATCATTCATAATCTCAATCGATAATATAACAATATAATTTAAAGCCGCAAAATAATATATTTTATTCCAATACTCGAGTATTGACTAGGACCCTGTCGATGGGCGAGTTCCTGTGAGTGGCATTGTAAAACCACTTTGCGACATAATATTAATATTTGCAACAATAAGATTTGTAATCTTTACTTAACTATTTAAATTAAAAGTCAATACCATAATTTTTATGAATAAAAGCAGATAAATTTAATTTGAAGTAGACCTCGATTAATATTTGTAACATTTATATTTTTATATCTGCTTTTTGAAATACTATAAGAAAATTTTATTCACAATTAGTATCGTTGAATATGATGAAGAGGATTATTTACTTATTTTTCCTGGTTCATAACAGAAACCTCAATATAACTGCAATATATTATTATACCATTTATTATGTTTATCATGGAAAAGTTTATCATCAACATGAAACTTGTGTCTTATGTACATACATACATACATACATTTATTTTAACTTTAAAATCCTGTAGAGTAGCTTTTTTAAAAGCCTGCAGATATACCATTACTTCAGATTGTTTCCCGCTTGGTACAAAATCCTTTTCTTGGCTTATCCCAAAATAAAAAAGATGTTCAATTGGCTTTGAGTTAAATTGTATGGTGTAGAAAAATCCTGTCTTCCCAATGTTGGAAATCACAAATTTCAACATTTCTCTTTTCTGTGGAATAAGCTTTAAAAAATACAGTAATTAAGTTTCGTGTCAATAACATAATATTTGATTTACCGTTCCAAAATATATATTATTTTTGCTGTCTTTGTTTAATGAGTTAGTTACTCCATCAAATTTATCAATATAAGTTATTAATGGTAAAACTTCTACACATTGAGTAAAAATATTTAAACTGAGAGGAGTTGGTACTTTTTCTATAGCACATTGAATATGAAAAGTAACATTACCAATTTTTTCTGCCTTAAAGATTAACCTAAAAAATATTAAATTAACAATAATGTTTGATCACTAAAGCCTGAAGATTTTGAGTTTCCACAGAACTGTTTCCATTGAGTTGTTCAGTGCTGAATGGTGTTACAGTTCCAGATTGTCTGCGGAAAAGTTACTGAGGTGTTTTTTTCGAAATACCGTATTGAAAAATATCTTTGCAAATCGTGGAATGATAACCTGACCATCATTCAAGGTGGCATAAGTATATCTAAAGCACAGATATTTATAAAAAAAATATTAACCCAAATTGTGTGGTGTAAAATTTTAATTCCCTAAAATGTATTTTTGGTAATACGGAATCCTATGCTTTATGCTCCTATTCTGATTATTAAATTTGCCTGATTTTTGGATCGAGGATGGTTGTTCCTTGTACGTATCAGCCTATCAGTCAGTCGCTGATCGCTCACACTTAGATGTTAAATACATTTTAAGGGATGTGCTGTGCATTATTTTGGAACACGTGTTTCGCATTGTCTGTTGTCGTACCTAGGGCTAGAAATCAACCATTATCTAGTAACCTAAACCTTGTCAAATTGAAGCAGATTTACAAACTATTCACAAAAGTTCCGAAGAAATAATTGAGGCAATAGAAAAATTAGCAAATTGTTCATTGATATTACTGGATATTACTGACTATATTTGAGTCACTGCAAATACTGGACAATGTACAGACATATCTAGCCCCTCTAAGTGACGTAAAACATGATCGCGTTTTAGAAAAGTTTCAGAGTATCTTAAGCAAAAATTCAGATTTTACAAAATTAAAATAAAATTCTAGTTAAAAACAATGCAGTATAAAACAAATAATTCATAGATAGATGTTGAATGATTGTTCTCGTTATATAAAAATATTTTTTTCATTACGACGAACATTGTTCACTAAAACAACTGTGGAAACATATCTAATTCTGGAGATGGTTAACCATCTGATGTTAATCCACCTGATGGTTCGGAGAGTAATCATTTTACAATGTTTTATAAATTATAATTTATAACCTTATTACTTAGAATTACTCATGTTATTTTATTTTACTTACAATAAACCAGTCGCCTAAGGTATGCGGGATAAGTTGCCAACTCGACTGATTGTTGATAATAACCATTAAAATACAACAATAACCATTAAATCAAACTTACTTAATATGTTGCTCAGACTTGGGTCCAAGTTTTCCACTTTTTGGTGATATGTCTAATTCTTGATCTTGATTGTCATTTAAAAGAGATTCTTTAAGAACTTTGAAAGATAAATACGTATCTTCATTATTCCTTAGCACAGCTGTGGTAGATGAATGAACCGTTAAAACTGTTGGCTGTATCGAAATATGTGACTTTGTAAAGTAAACACTAGGTGGTCTGCATTTTCCAGCCAACAGAAATGGAATAGCAGTATTTTTTTCTAAAATTTTAAACATGTAATATCCCTCAAAGTTGCCAAATTCTTGTGGTTTGAATGTGAACACAATTTCAGATTTTTTCCGCTCTGTTACAAATCCTGTGGGTGTTTTACAGTCGAAGTAAGAGAAAGCTGGATATTCTTCTAATGAATGAAATTTATATGAAAATATTTCATTACCTGGATTAACTACATTAAATTTTCTGAAAAAAAAAGTTGTTAAGTTTTGTGATTTCTAATGCTTACAGTTTTACATGCTGTATTGGAAGCATACCTTATGGACAAAACACCAATTCCAAGTGATTCAAATTCTATAATTTTTACGTCCGCATATTTATGAGAACCGCATTTTTTAACCCCATCAGGTATCCTGTTTAGGTAATCACTGTCTTCAATTTCAAAGTAATGTGTGGGTAATAAGCTCGTCCCTGTAACCTTTATGGCTATGTTTTCCAGTTCAGATTTAAGACAAATAATGTTTGATTGAAGTTTCACACAATACTGTGATAAATTGAAAGGTGAGAAGTTAATTGAAAATTGTTGAATTTTTTTAGGCGAAACTAATATTTTTTGAGGTGTTATAGTAAATGGAAATTTTTGCTCTTCCACACAAGAGTAGCTATCTGAGCTGAATAAAGAAGTTGCACTAGATGATCTTTTTAAATCTAAAACTAAGTTTAAATTAAATTTAATACATAACTTTAATATTCCCCTCACCGTTTTTAATTTTATCACAATTGCTTTTATTATTCTTATCTTTAGCAGATACAGCTCTAGAGTGTACTATTTCATTATTTGAAAAAGTCCATTCAATATCTAAAGGTACCATACCACTGTTTTTTATTTCAAAATTCATTTCATTTTTCTGTAAAACATTTTTTTGTATATTTCCATTTAAAAAATTACCATAGTTACCTCGTTAATAAATGTCTCTAGAAAACTAATTTCATGAACATTACATATGTAAGTCGAATAATCTGCAATTATAGATAAGAAACAGGGTATAACTTCTGATGATCCAGGAATTATCTCAAAATCAGGTTCATGGTGAAGATTAGTCTTCATCATTTCTTCAGAGTGTTCTTCTCTAAGGTTTTCTCTGCATTATACATAAGATCAATTAATTTTAAACACTCAAATTATTATGATACTGGTTAAAAAAAGTGCGCCATTAGGGTTACCGAGTTCTCTCAGCAGTGTGGATACTCACTTAAAGCCGAGTCAACTCAAGTATCTATAAAATCGCAAATCAATGATTTTGCCAGCCACTGGGAGTACACCGGTTATCTCCGGGTATGTAATCAAGTACTTTACAGTTATCATGCCCAATCATATGCTGACATATTTTTCTAATTAAAATATATATTACCTTACACTTTCAGATTCTTCCTCGCCAAGTAATGTTTCATGTGAGTTAGTAACAACAGATTCATCAAGATTACAAATTTCTAAAGTAAATTTCTGCCTGTCATCCCAAGATAAAGGTTCTGGCTTTGGATCTACATATTTTATTTTATGTACAGTACACTCTACCAATTCCTAAATATTGGAATTAAGAATTTAGTACGTCATTCAATAAGAATAACATATATAATACGTTTTTAAAATGCCGTGGTATCCGACTAGAAAAAATTACAACCATTTCCTTCCTGGCCAAAGGCCTCAAATGTCCTACTCTTGGTGTAAATATTAGTGGACCAAAATTTGTAAATTCAAACTTGTAGGTAAACTGGTCAGAGTTGTTTATTATGGAGAAATATTTCTTTTGGAGAAAATTTAAAGTAGACAATCCAAAATCAATGTCGTAACCTACAAGACCTTTTGTGTCCTGGATACATGGTATCAGTCCTTCCATATATAAGTCATGGTAATAGCTATTTGCGTTTACAGTTATCTAATTTAAAGAGAGCATAACATATAATGTGCAAAGTAAATACTATATATGTAAATACCTGTGCAATCTCGAATGGATTATTAACTGTGTGAATTATTATATCTTTCCTTAAACTATCCTCATGGTCAGGTTCAAATATTAAATCAAAATTAGCTATTTGATCAGGTTGCAAATTCACTAATGTTGAATGCTTTGTATTTTTAAATTCTGAAACGGATAATAGATGCTGTTGTTTATGTACAGTTAATAGTTAAGTTACCCACCTTCCAAATCACAAACATTTAACAGGTCATACGTGTCCTCACATGCTTTAAGTGCAAGCATTTCTTTAGTGTTATCACAAATTTCGAGGATCACTTTGGCAGATATAGACCCGACATTTTTAATGCAAACCCTCTGGCTTCTGTTATGTCCAATATAAGTTGGAATAAAGTTTATAACACCATTATCATCTACGTCTGGTTCAATGACCCTTATTTGTGGAATTAAACCTGCACCAACCAGAGCAAGCGTAAACTTATTGTTGGTGGAAGAATTGTATGTTATTTCTAGAGTGCCATTACTTTCCTGCAACAATAATTACCAAAAGAGCCTATAGTGTATAAAACTGCTATCAATATGATTATAAAGATAACTGTTCTTTAATTCTCAAGACAATACTTACCCCTACACATTCAGGTTTAAAAATAATAGACATTGATTTGGTGCTGAATGGCTGTATATCAGTGTTACTAGGAGACACTTTGAATGTATTTCCACCCTCTATCTTCGTTGTAACATGAGCTGTTACGTGTCCTACGTTTTGTATGTATATTTTGCATTCTGCTTTTGTATGCACGCAAACATTTTTAAAATGCAGTATTAATTCGGAAGATTCATATATACAGTGGCTTTCAATCTTAAATTTTAAATAAATAATGTAATTAATAAGAAATAATAACTTTTCATCTTTTTAGTAACATAGCATAACCAATGTTGCTAAACAAAATGAAAAGTTAGACTGAATAATAAATATGTATACAGGGTGTCCCAGTGTGAGCGTACAAAAATTTACCAGAGGGTAGAGTAGACCAAAATAAGAATAAAACTCTAATAAAAAAAATTTCTCTGATGCACGCCTAACGAGTTACAGGGTGTTATTTTGGAGAAAAAAAAAACTATTTTCCGCAATAACTTAAAAACCGTTTCGTAGATTTAGGTAATTTTTGGGTGACGTGTACATCTATTAAAGGTCATTAAAACTACATGATGTTTGTTTAATTCTGACACCTGTGGTGGCCTAAGCCTACTCTTCCTTATGATTTTGTCTTCATAACTTTTACATATCCTACTTTTTCGTGGATTAACTAACTTTTCCTTAATCGTCTATCAATTCTGAACAAAAAAGGTGCCCTTGTTACGTAGCTCTAAAATCAACCATTTTCGAGTAAATTGAGTGTAAAGTACCGATTACATTCTTTATGCAGTAAAATACATGCAAAGGAAGTCATAAGAAAGAGTAGGCCTAGGCAACCACAGGTGTCAGAGTTAAACAAACACCATGTAGATGTTTAGATAGACACGTCTCCCAAAAATTACCTAACGTTTTTTAAGTTACTCCGGAATTTTTTTTTTTTTCAAAATAACACCCTGTAACTCGTTAGGCGTGCGTCAGAGAAATTTTTTTTATAAGAGTTTTATTCTTATTTTGGTCTGGTCCACCCCCTCGTAAATTTTTGTACGCTCACACTGGGACACCCTGTATAATAAATAATATAGAATCAAATACAGGGTGTCCACCTAGTGCGCGTAAGTCCAATATCTGGGTTAATAAAAGAGATAACTTAATTTTTTTTTCTACAGGGTTGTCTAATATCCCGAGCTGCACAAAATGAAAATATATTTACATATTCAGGGTGTTCAGTTTTTCCTGGACAGGTACCAACTTCATTTTTTTAAATGGAAACCTATATTTTTTATGGCATTATCGAATTCTACGTAAAAAATTAGTGGGACTTTGTGCATAACACTGCTATTGAAATATTGATAGTTTTCGAGATATTTGACTTTTAATTTTTTTTTCTTATGTTTCGTCACTTCTAATAGTTGACATAATTATGGTTGTATGACAGCTAGAAATAATTTTTTTTTCAGAAACTGTAGAGTGAAGATGGCTCTTTCGAAAAACGTATCAAAAGTTGACCTGCGATATACAGGGGGCAACAGAAATCGTGCCAAACCTGATGGTTTAAAATTTAAAAAATCTCGACTTTTTCAAATGGAACACCCTGTGTTTTATGATTTCATTAGATGCCTTTCTGTAGACTCTACAATTTTATAATAGCTTTCCCTATACCTAAGTTGCGTAGTTTTTGCAAAAAACCCACTTTTATGAAAAATACCCGATTTGCGCACGTTCCTTTCTCGGGAAAAACGCAGTGAGCGTCTGTCACGCAATAAAATTTGTGACAATCAGTTTACATGTCATTTCTTCTTTTACTGAATATTCACGTACGAGTTTAGAGTAAGTACTAAGCGTGCATACAATGAACTATTCAAAAGAAGAATTAGTGAAAATGGTTTATGCCTTAGGAGAAGCTCATGGAAATTGTTTGCTAGCAGCACGTATTTACAAAGCAAATAATCCAGATTTACAGAGATTTCCACGTGCTGACTGTTTTGAAAATGTGAAAGAAAGATTTGAAAGAACAGCAAATGCGAATTATGAGAAAACTACCAGGAGACATGACGGTAACAATGACGATATTCAGTTTAATGTTGTGGCGTCTGCTGTTGAAAATCCAAATATTAGTGTCAGGAAAATCAGTAATAATCTTGGAGTTTCCAAAAGCTTGACAAACAAGATACTGAAGAAGAATAATTTTCATCCGTATCATATTAAAAACCATCAAGCACTGTTACCTCAAGATCACCTAAACCGCCTGCAATTTTGCCACTGGGCATTGGATAAAATTCAGGAAAGTCCAAACTTTTTTATGAATGTCTTGTTTACTGACGAATCAACATTTTCAAACACATGCTTACCCAATCGTCGCAACTTTCATCACTACGCTGACAATAATCCAAGATTATTGAGGGTACTAGATAATCAGCATCGTTTCAAAGTGAACGTGTGGGCTGGAATTTGTGGAGAACATATTGTTGGACCGTACTTTTTTGAAGGCAATTTAAATGCCAATGTGTATTTGCATTTTTTGCAAAACGAACTTCCCCTTCTACAGCTACAGAATATGCCCGCTGATTATTTGGTTCAACAATGGTTTCAGCATGATGGTGCCCCTCCACATTCCACTTTGGCGGTACTGTGATTATTTTATTGTTGTAGTACTTTTCCTATTATCTATTCATATCCAAATAAGTGGTTAGGTCGTGGTGGTCCAGTTCCTTGGCCTGCACGTTCGCCTGATTTAAATATTCTGGACGTTTTCTTGTGGGGTTATATCAAGGAGCGAGTATACGAAGTACCACCAACGGATATGCAAGACTTGAAAGAAAAGATCCAAAATGAGTTTCTAACCATAACGCCCGAAATGTTAAGAAATGTTCACATTCATTTTCGTCGTAGATTAATGCTTTGTGTTGAAAACAACGGTGGACATTTTGAGTATTTACTTTAGGTTAGCTTGCTTGTATGAGTATTGCGTATTCTTTTTTCAATACTCTATGTATATTCATCCATTTCACTAATAATTTTTCTAACTACGGTAACACCGTTTGGTTTTCAATATGATACGTATGAAACTTCTTCTTCAATATCTTATTTGTCGAGCTTTTGAAAACTCCAAGATTTCTACTGATTTTCTGATACTAATATTTTTGGATTTTCAACAGCAGAAACCACAACATTAAACTAAATATTATCGTTGTTACTCCCATGTCTCCTGGTAGTTTTCTCTAATTCCCATTTGCTGTTCTTTCAAATCTTTCTTTCACATTTTCAAAACAGTCAGCACGTGGGAATCTCTATAAATACGTGCTGCTAGCAAATAATTCCCATGAACTTCTTCTAAAGCATACGCCAGTTTTGCTAATTCTTAATTACATGTAGAGCTTTTATGATTTTTTACTTTTATTTACAAATAAATGGTAACTTTCCATAAAGACTTGTTTATTAAACTGAAATTATCTAAATTTTTCAGTTATTTTTATTTTAAGAAGTGTAAACTAATACATTTTATAAAAATAAATAGCCTTACAATATTTTTTCCGTCAAAGGAGTGCGCAAATCGGGTATTTTTCATAAAAGTGGGTTTTTTGCAAAAACTACGCAACTTAGGTATAGGGAAAGCTATTATAAAATTGTAGAGTCTACAGAAAGGCATCTGATGAAATCATAAAACACAGGGTGTTCCATTTGAAAAAGTCGAGATTTTTTAAATTTTAAACCATCAGGTTTGGCACGATTTCTGTTGCCCCCTGTATATCGCAGGTCAACTTTTGATACGTTTTTCGAAAGAGCCATCTTCACTCTACAGTTTCTGAAAAAAAATAATTTCTAGCTGTCATACAACCATAATTATGTCAACTATTAGAAGTGACGAAACATAAGAAAAAAAAATTAAAAGTCAAATATCTCGAAAACTATCAATATTTCAATAGCAGTGTTATGCACAAAGTCCCACTAATTTTTTACGTAGAATTCGATAATGCCATAAAAAATATAGGTTTCCATTTAAAAAAATGAAGTTGGTACCTGTCCAGGAAAAACTGAACACCCTGAATATGTAAATATATTTTCATTTTGTGCAGCTCGGGATATTAGACAACCCTGTAGAAAAAAAAATTAAGTTATCTCTTTTATTAACCCAGATATTGGACTTACGCGCACTAGGTGGACACCCTGTATAATATTTAAAAACTAATTTCTATCACCTATTGGTCAACTTACATCTCTTGGAAGGTTTAGATTTTCCAATTTGTCTATTATGAACTGTTCCCTAAATATTTTTCTGAAGTCATCAAAATTCAATAATGGTTCACAACCAGTTACACATAATGTAATTTGTTTTCCACTTAAGTCTTCCCGCGATGGTTCTGATACACATACACATATAACTTCTTTGTATTCTTTATTTTGTTGAGGGATGCAATCTATTTGTATCTGAGCAACTTCACCAGGCATAAGTTCTCCAAATGATGGTTCGATAGAAAAACACGCCACAATCATTTTGGTTTTTTTCGCTTTCTCACTATAATTATTAATTATCTACAATATTATTTGCCAGGCTTTCCATTTCAATTGTTAAAATTTTTGGACTTTGGATTTTTGGAAAATGAGTTTTTAAATTTTAATATTTGAAATAAAACTCCAAGGCAGAATGTCCACTGGTACAATGTGCAATTTTACTTGATGTCTGGTGGTAACATGTCTTCAAATCAATAATTATAACCCAAATTTCTTATTATGTCAGGTATAATACAGTTTTAAACAGCAAATAACTAGAATTTTCTACACAAGACATACATGTGGAGTCTCTTTAAAAAAGTCATATATTTTTTATGCATTTAAGTATGCACCAATTATATCTATAGACATTGAACGGTTTGCTCAAAGCACAAATGGACCAAATGGATTTCTCTATTTTAAGGAGGTAGCAGAGTTTAATTAATATTTAAAATATTTAGAAAAAATATGAGAAATATACGTTACGAGAATAATACGTTAAGAAATACTATAAACGATAAAAAACCTGGTGTATGTGGGTGGGTGTGTTTGTGTAAGCGCTAACATTGACGAATAATAACCAATAACCAGTATTTTTCAAGTGTTAACTTTGTATATTACCAAATTCACTAACATAAGCACAAGGAATGATCCCGGTTTTTGACATTATTTATCACTGAGTTATTAATAATTAATAATAGGTACAGTCAGGTTACAATCGTAACACGTCAATATATCAGTGTCAGAATTTTCTTTTGTCGCTTATTACCCTAGGAGTTATATTGAACTAGAATGTATCTACAGACTTTGGAACCACATATCAGTAACTTGCAATCAGATGATATTTGCTTCACATACCTACCACACTCAAACAATTCACCAAGTAGGTATCCTGGTCACAGAGGACCTAGAAGTCCTCTGTGTCCTGGTATCAAATGGATTCAAATTTCAATTTGAAACAAAATTCAATTTCAAACAAAAGCTGTGTATGTAATGCGAAAATCAACTATGACATTGGTAAAATTCTTAAACAGTGCTAGCACCACAGTTATTTTTTATAACCTGACTGAGGGTATAACCTTGTATACAGGGTTATTCACGCAAAGCGGGTATTAGACATTTTTAGGGTTCTGTTAACGATAAAAATCTGATTTTTTTATAGGGGAGGTTTTCCATTATTTCCGATTCAATGAAAATATTTTCAGGTTTGCATCACTTCCGGATATACCGGAAGTAGACCGCAACTTCGTTATTTCAAATAGAAGACCCTGTATATTATTGCAATTTTGAACTCTACGTGATATTCTAAACACATTTCACGTAGGATGTCATATACCTATCTTCAACTGTTTTTGAAATATTGGGCGCAATTAGGGAAATATAGCACTCCAGCGCTTTACCGCTTCACGTTCGCTGAATCGACATTTTAAACGCAAGCTTAAAGTGACATAATTCTCAGTAATTCATATTTTGCAATTAATATTAATAATAATTAATATTATCCATAGATATTTTGTGCGTAAACCCATAGACGTAAACCTAATTATATTAATTTTATCGCTTGATGGAACTATTCAGTGATCCTGCGGGAAAAATATGTGCTTTACCGCTTTAATACAGCGCTGCAGCTATTTGAATAAAGCGCTGAAGCGCTGCGGTTCCCTGAATGCGCCCATTGACAGGTGAATATTGACATTTTGCAACTTTGACACCCTGTAAAATCTAAACGGTTAGAGATCAAGCAAAACGGTTTGCACATTCCGATCTTAACTTTTCAAAAGCTATCGTTTCATATTAATTTCAGATTTAACCAAGAGATTAAATTTAATCGAAATTTTTTTATTTCTGGATAAATCTGAAATTAGTATCAAACGATAGCTTTTGAAAAGTTCAGCTAGGAATGTGTAAACCGTTTTGTTCGATCTCAAACCGTTTAGATTTTACAGGGTGTCAAAGTTGCAAAATGTCAATATTCACCTGTCAATATTTCAAAAACAGTTGAAGATAGGTATAGGACATCCTACATGAAATGTATTTAGAATATCACGTAGAGTTCAAAATTGCAATAATATACAGGGTGTTCCATTTGAAATAACGAAGTTGTGGTCTACTTCCGGTATAACACAATTTCAATTTCAATTTTCATTGAATTGGAAATAATCGAAAACCTCCCCCATAAAAAAATCAGATTTTTATCGTTAACCGAACCCCAAGAACGTCTAATACCCGCTTTGCGTGAATAACCCTGTATAAGTCTTTATAATTACTTTTTGCTATTTTTGCTTCCTTTACTCTTCTTGCTGCTACCCTTACTTTCTTTCTTTTTACTTTCTTTGTCAGATTTACTTGTTGCAGTTTTTTGTGTTTTTCCTTTTTTAGCAGACTTTTCAGTGTCTTTTTGTTCCACCGGCATTAAACTCAATAAGGTAACAATTGTGTAAGTGAACAGAAATTTCCCAGTGTTTTTCAACTCCATTATCTGTTTTTTTGTTGACAAGATTTGTTGGTATCCAAAACTAATTTCAGATACTGGGGTTACTTCAAAACTATAAATAGTAAAAAAAACATGAATGTGTGGTTTAAGATTTAAATTTGTAGCTGTAACTGCAAACCATTACACTTCATTTTTGATTTGTAAATGAAAAGAAGTAAATGCATGGTTATGTTACAGGAAATATCCGTTTTCAGGCTATTTCAGTTTGGCCTAGGACATACTAAAATTTCCTATCGCTGTTAGGAACTTTGCATTTTTCCTAGGACATACTAGTATTGCCTGATACATTTTAGGACAAACTAAAATAGCCTCATTAGTGGTAGGAAATATCCGATTTAAATTATTGAAAAAAAAAATGCATATATTACGAAAATTAATTTCAGGGTAAAAGGATGAAGCAAAGCAAACATTTTCTTTAAAAGCGCTATATTTAAAAGAGATCAAAGTTACCTATAAACCTAAAATGGAACACATTTGTTAAACGTAAATATGATTTAAATAATATAACAAAAAATATAGTTTTTCATTAAACAGTAAATACACAACAAAAGGATAACTACCTTATTTGTTTCTGCAAGAACTGCTTTTGTGACATTTTGAATTTCACAGTAATTGGCATTTTCTACATAAACACGCATTTGTACCACAGTGTCTTGTGCATTGACATCTAGTATATCCCTGGATTTTTCCCGAAGAATATAACATATAAAATGTATAAAAATAACTTAACAGATTTACCTCATCTATTAAGCCCCTATATTGATCATTTATTAACACATTTAAACGTGTCGAGGTTTCAGCTTCCTTTTCTAACATTTTTTGAATAAAACTTTGTTTCCACTTTAATTATGCCATATTTAAAAATAAACTAGAGGTATAGCGGCACGATTCCGATTAAGAAGCTACAATACCAATATCACCGACCATCGAAACTCTTGGATGCAAATTTTTATTCGGGTATTTCCCAATAATAATCAGGCCATTTTAGTTTGTCCTAAAAACTATCAGGCAATATTAGCATGTCCTAGGAATAATGCAAAGTTCCTAACAACGATAGGAACTTTTAGTATGTCCTAGGCCAAACTGAAATGGCCTAAAATCGGATATTTCCTGTAACAGTTACAACTCAGCAATTTTGATATAAAACAATTGCCTCTACCGATCACAAACTATAAGGTTATTGTTCATACACTTGTACAGTAGTCTTGCTCGTCTCATCTGAGGTCAGTGAAATTATTCATTTGGGAAAATCACTATTTTGTATTTTAAATGAACTACCTACTTTGGCAATGTAATTCTGAGAGAAGCTGCCTAATAATTAGAATTACAGGGATTTCAATTGTTGCATCAAAATTTAAAATATTACTAGGTATATTTACATGAAAATATTAAAAATCAATAATTTCAAACTACCTGTGAGATATTGTCAGTACTGATCATATTGCTATGTCAGTTGTTAATTTTTTGTAGAATTCATGCAGATATCGTAATTTTAACCATCGATCAACTGCAGATGAGCATAAATTTGTGCCGGGACTGTATTTTATATTCAAAGATTGGGCAAATAACTGTTATTGTTCCATTAGTATTATGTTTTATCCAAATTCATATGGCCCACCATCTAATGCGTTAGTGCGTAGATGCGTAGATTGTGATTACAAGTTTTGAAGTGTATTAAAAAAACTTAAATTAACAGTTTTGTAATTTACCTTGAGAAGAAAACTTTGGCAGATACTTTTATCACAAAAGAATTCATTATACTGTCCTGATAGCTGCATTCTACAATATTAAATACGAATATGGGAACTTCTGTAAATTCCACAGCTTTTGTCGGTTTAAATATTAAGATTCCAGTGAATAATTTATTAGGAATCAATATTTCATTTGTGTTCTTCAACTCGAAAAATTTCCGTATGTGCCTATCTTTATCAAGTGGGTTCTCAATTTTGGCAAACCTACAAAATTCTTTGATACAAACTGGCCTTGTTTTTGATGTTTTTATAGGGTATCAGAAATTGTAGATATTCCTAATCTGATTATGAATCTGTACTGTATTGGGCTCAGAAAAAGTTGTATTTTTTAAATTTGTTTTATATAATTCCCAATTTCACAATGATTATATACTTATTATTAATATACAGACATTTAATAATAAGTTTGATCTTATTGGATTCACATCGACCTGACACTATATATAAGAAACAAAACAGAACACAAGATAATTACATACTTTTAGACAACGGTGTACCAAATAATAAAATTGCAGGAACATTCAAACCATTGTCCATTTATCTTGAAGTAATGAGTTTCTATTTTGTTACTTTGTTGAAACTGAATCTTTCATGATGTACGACCAAAGTTTACAGAATAAAGTGTTATACAGAGTAAACTGTATAATAAATATACAGTTATCTCACGGGCATTGCGTGAGATAACTTCTGCTTTTCCCTTGCTCGCAGACCGATCATGGAGAGCGAGGAACCCAGCACATACACAGTGCGTCAGGTTCTCGCTTCGAACAGTTAGTAGTGATCTATACAGAGTAGACCAAAAACGTGATGCGAGATTATATTGTATTAACATGCCTACAGTATATTGTTCAGTAAATGGTTGCACAACAAAGCATGGAAGTGGATTATCTTTCTGGTGTCCAAAAGATGAAGCTAAGTGAGTCGATAAACTGAATCAATATTACTTCTTTGTTTTTTTCGAATATGCTATAACTAACAGAAGATGATTTGATTTTTTAAAAGGTTTATTTAGGTATTTCCCCAATTTTAGTTACCTAATTTAAATATTTATATTGAAATCTGTATACTCGCAGATAAATTAATTATTATTACAATTAGCAAATAGGCTACCAGAAATCACTACTATCCGAGCTAATACTCCGCAAATATTGAATTAGATTGGTAACTCTGTTATCAAAGTTACAAGTATACATATTTGGATATAAGCATTTAAATTAGTTAACTAAAATTGGTGAAATACCTAAATAAACCTTAAAAAAATAAGACTGCCAGTAAATAAAAATAATTTTACAATTAAAAAAAAAAAATGATTTGTTGTTATTAATATTGTTGATAATTATTACGCGACTGTAAAAGTTATTTACTTTTCTTTAATTAAAATTTGCCAATCAAGATATTAGAAAACATAAAATTTATAAAGTTAACACGAAGATATCTATTTTCAAGTAAATGTGATTATTCTAATTGATTTCGTTATGTTAAATTTAGGAAACTGAATGTTTGTGTTAAATTAGTTTTACAATTGGACAATTACTTGCGTCAACATAAATCGGTATAATTAGGTTGTTGCTTGTTAGGTTACTGTAAAATACGCTGTAATAAATATTTATTAATAGAAACAATTTCATCATGTTATAAAAAAAAATTCCCGTCTATTAATCGAAATATAAACAAAATTTGTTATAGCTTTCGTAAAATTCCCTTTTTGTTGTGCTTATTCGGAACAACCCTGATATTGAAACCGAAGGTCACACTTGGTGGAGCACTGCAACTTGCCCTGTAAATATCTCCAAATATCTGCTCAATGATTTATGAGTCGGCATCGCTTTGACATGCCAACTTCAAAAGGGTACAAAGAATTCTTCCGCCCGTGAGATAACTGTATATTTATTCCGTAAACTTTGGTACGACTGAGACAACCCCTGATATTTACAGTAGGCACCTACTTTTTTTATTTACATCTTCAGTGTCTTATTTCTCAATGCTCTAAACTAAACTGAATTAGATTATTTTAAACCCTTTTATAATTTTGATCCCACATGACCATTTTTACGGCACCGCAGTAAGTTCTTTTTGAAATTTCAATATTTTTTTATTTTATTAACTCTGAAATTACACTTTAAATCATGACCAATCGGGCACAAGGCCATTTTTAAATGTATCATATTGATTGTGACAATTGTTATTTAGGCTAGAACAGCTTATCAGATTAATCTATGGTTTCCGAGTAACCCTGTAAAAACATCCAAAACAGACAATTCCAGATGCTCTGTAGTGTTAAAAACACTTACGAGATACAAGTATTACAGCTTCCTCTATTTGTTAAGGAGAATGGAACTTTGTGTTCCATACCACCTTTAATTTCTCCCAAATCGATATGATCGCAATATTCTATTTGGTATTCAACAGAATCTGCACTTAATGTTATAAAATCCGTGTAAACTGGTTTTTCATTTGAGTAATGGGGATCAAAGACCTATAAAATAAATTTTATCAGATACATTTGGAAGAGAAGACATAATTAGCCACACATATGTATGTAAATATGCAAAACTTTTATCTCATAAAATAGTAGATATTATAATGATATATATAATTAATGTAATCAAGAACAACAGTTAATGCTAGAGTTAAATGCACTATCTTAATAAGGAAACAAATCAATCCAAGACATTCTTTCATGACAGTAATCAGCATCTTTTCCCCTATTGACCCGTACCAACTAGCTTACATATACAACTATCACTTTTATAGCTATAAAAAACTGTCATACTTTGAGAGATCAGTTGAGTGAAGGACATAGTAATCCCGACCACTAGGTTAGGTTAGGTTCAAATGTGAGTGGGTGGAAAACCAGACCCTCCACTGCGACCATATAGTCTATTATGGCTCACACCTACTTATATTTCACCCAACAGGTCCAGCCTCTTAATGAAGCTAAAAGCACCTTATTGGGTGAGAACTTATTTAAAGCCTCTAGTAGAAATTGTCCTTTGCCAAATATTGAGTATCTGATCCTTTCCCCAGCGGTGCAGGTACATAATATATGTTGTGCCGTTTCATCATCTTCTAAGCATAAGCGGCACTCAGCACCTTCTGCTAGGCCGAATTTGTACAGATATTTTAAATGGGAAAGCCCAGTATATAGGCCAATTAAAGTTCAGTTCAGGTGCAACCTGTTTAACTCTAAAAGATTTTTAGGTCTTGTTTTTGAAGAGTTTATTATGAACGCCTTCGAATGAACTAATCTTAGTAGTTCTTGCCAGTTCTTGCTGTTAAGCAGAAGTCTTTTGCTTAACCAAATTAGAAACCTTGAACTTAACTGGCATACATAGATTTAAGATTAATCTCAAAATATCTTTTAAAATAAAGTAAATAGTGGCACTGATAATATATTAAAATAATACTTTTTTTGGCAGCTGAGATAAAATGTTGTGTATATTTACTTACAAGCGACCGTTAATTTAAAATTATATATACTGGGAAGACACTTTCTCATTTGAACTATCTTGTAAGAGATTCAATTGGACCTTTTTGCATAATGAATAAAAAATACTAGAACTAAATACAAAATATACAGTGTCTTCCAATACCATACGGTAACAAAAAGTTTATACAAAGAATTATTCCTTACTTTACATTCTGATTTAACCCAAAATAACATGAATATTTTATAAAAAATCTCGGATATATTTATACATTTACAAAAAGTGGTTTGTAACAAAGTGATGACACATTACTGTTATGTTACATTCTATTTAACATACTTATATCCCTTACTATTAGAGATAGACACATCAAACCTTATATCAGTTTAATCATAGAGACCATTTGTATGTTTCATTTGGAATTAAAACACCTCAATACTAAAATTGTTCATCAAAATTATTTAAACAAATTAAAGTATAGAGTAGTATTTGCAATCTAGATTTTACGATACCCTGAATCAAAAACATAAATATATGAGCGTTACATTTATCTTAAAAGGTCTAAATGAAAATATTACATAAAATTACTTGTTCCTATGAAAAAGTGCGTGTTATATATTAGGGCTATGTCTCACCTGAATCTCTAAATGCTTCTTATGATGTGATTCTTGTTGATTTGGAGTATATGAAAAAACAATATCAAGAACTGAAAATGCCCCAAGCGAACCTTCGGTTTTAGATATATGGTATATTGGCAAAGCCCAGTCAAAGTCAATAAATCTCCATGACAAATTTATAGAAGAGTGATTGCTTAGATTGATTTTCTTAGATAATGTGTAATTAAGTGGAACTTTGTCAAAAAACACTGTTTTAGGCTTTATTCGGAAATCTAGTTTACAGGGTGTAGTTATAAGGTTATAAATATTTGGTTTTGGATTGTTTTTTATGGAGATACAAAGAGTCGATTGCAAGAGACCTGATTTAACAGTTTTGACAGACAATGGGAAATCCACCTGGTGTTCTGGATCTATATTCAGCGTATTCAATGCCAAAAAATAAGATAATTTGTCACTTAAACTAGCTGTAACTTCACAAGGTAATTGAGAGATGTTTTTCAGTAATAGTTTGGAGTTATATTTGTAAGCCCTGAAAAATATACACAGTAACTTATTAAAATGAAAGAAAGAAGAAATGTTACAATTATTTTCTATAAGTAGGTACCTTATTTGAGAAAAAGCTGAATGATCTTTATAAAAAAATATTTTATGTAGATATTTAATTATACTCACTTTTCCGAATCAAAAAAAGCTCGTCCAAAATCAAAGGTATTCATTTCCTTAATATATACAAAATTGGTATTTCTTTGATCTCTGGAATATTCTATAACATTGGGGAATAAAACATAGGGATCCAAGTTTATCCTAGGTAGTTCGCAGATTGCACTGCAGTTAATCAAGTAATTAGAATTTAATTCTGTTATCTCAACAGAAAAACTATGGTTATATTCACAGTATTTTTTTGGACGAAAAGTTATCTGATAATATGCTTCGCCATCAGGTTGTAAGATACATCTGGCTACCAATTCATGATGTGCTATGTCCTTGTTCTTTTCTATAAAATATAATTATTATATATTGGAGGATAATATATGATAAAACAAGCATAAACAAAATTTGTATTTTTGTTCTATTCATCATCTGCCACAATTTACAACAAACTTCATACTTTTTTATGGCTGCTGTTAACAAAATGATACATTTCAAAACATTTGGTTTTGTCATTTTCAGTGTCAAGGTACTTTTTCAGGAGACACCTTTTTAGCCTTTGATAAAAAACTGCACAAATTTAGGCCTTATACCCATCTCACTGCTTCATATGTATTCTATTTATTCCTGTTTAACATACTACCTTAAACCATTTTTATTATTGACAATGGTGAAATTTACTATGATAGGAAATAGTTGTTGTGCAAAAAAAATTAAGTCGAACAGTATGTAGTTTTCTTTTTATTTGTCAATCTTCGTACATGTATGAAAAACTAGCGTACTATGTATGAGTTACGCAAGTTACTATTTATACTTCACTGTATGGAAAACTAGCACACTATGTAAGAGCCACACAAAGTGCTTAACTTGTCGTGACAGGTAATAGCAATATATTTGACCCCATTTCTGATAATGCATGCAAACCTTTATCGCCAATTTTGAAATGTCTCTTTCTAGAAATACTTTTTGGTCTCAAGAAACTTCTTGGTCCTACCAAACTTCTTCGTCCTACAAAACTTCTTGGCTCTACGAAACCGTGCCCATCAACCTAAATTAATGCAGTACAGTACGACTAATATTTACCCTAGTTCTCCTTTTTTAAATCCCTTACCTCACTCTCGTTTTCTGGTTCATAATTTTCGATATTAAAGAAGTCTGATTTGTTTGAATCTTTTTCATTAGTTTTTGTTATTACAGTAAATAGTGTAGAAGATTCCTCGTGCTCTTCCTCCAAATTTTCTGATAAAGCATTTTTAACTTCTTCCAAGTAACAATTTTCTTTTAATAAATCACTAATCATTTCAGAAAAATCTAGACATCTTTCTGTACTTGCATTATTTATCACCCACAGTAAAATTCCTACAAATGCTGTAATAGAAAATAAACATCTTTATATAAACTTTTTCACATACCAATTTCACTAGACTGTTCTTGAATGGTGTTTAAATTTTTCTTTTGATGGATTGCCTTCATATCTTTGCCAGAAATTCCTGTATCACTGTCTGATTTCATCACATTTTTCGATTTAGATGGCTATTGAAAGATATATGTACGGAAGAAATAATAAAACATATAATATATACTAATAACTATTATTAGTTATTATTGTTTTTATAAAAAATATTAACATTACATTACATTTGTTTCGCTCTTTGGTTTTCATGGCACCTTTAAAACCCAAGCCAATTGGCCAATAATAAATTGCCGTTTTATTCCCTATTTTTGAGACCCTAAAACGTTTTTTGCATGAACAGGAATAAAATAATATTTTGCCACTTCAAAATGGGACGAAAAACAGACATTTATTCCCATGGAATTCATAGGTGTCATGGAAATCATAGATAATAGATACATATAAATAATATGAAAATTAATGAGCAATATCATAGAAGGCTAAATCACGTCACCTGCTCTTATTTCTAGTCTGTTGATTCGGCCCATTTTGGGTATTGGGGTCTGCAATTTATTTCAAGGTTGCTATGGAGATTCACTAGCTGTTGCCACCACATTTTGTCGCTGAGAACTACAAATTTCAATATGTCCACACTTGATCTGTCAAAAGTTAACAGCGACACTGGTGACAGCAGTTGTACTTTGCAGTGCTAAAACTTCTTCAAGCGATATTTGTTAACGGCAGATGCTCTAAAATAATGAAACTAATGAACGGTTTTTGACAGAAATTGTGTTTGAGAATTTACTCTAGCAGATAGGTTTGATAGTTGTGATTATACTTCGTGGTTGTCACAAATCTCATTTCACAACAAACAATTATTGACTAACGTATATTTAACCCTACGCGGTGCCAATAAATTCCGGTAATAGCGATGAAGCAGTGAAACAACCTGATAAAACAGACTAGTATAAAGAGGAGGGACCAGGCCACGTGATTAGCCGATTATGGCAATATAAACATAACAGAACAGAAAAACTTTTATATGTCAAACTAAATAAGTTTTCGCTGTTTCAAGTTACAGAAATATAACTTGGAAAATGGAACACTTGGTATATATTCTCGAACTTATTTTATTAGTAGATAAGGTACTACACCTTACAACGTATCTGCAGGCAAAAAACAATATTGAATCTTCTATATGAAACATGTTTTAAAAGTTTTTAAAAATTTAAAATTTTCTTCCACTTATCAAAATTGGTAGAAAACGTCAAATGCCTCAAATGAAATTTATTAAATTTACAATCAGTAATGACAACATTAGCCATTTTTACTTACTATAGAATTCACTTATTAAAGTTATTATCACAAAATTTACCCCCATATATACGCTTATAGTTGGAAACCAAAAGTGGGCATACTACAAATAAGCTTTTTGTTGAAAAGAGTAGGTACAGATATCTACTGATTAATCAACATTTCAGATCAGTATTTAACCAGTTCAGTATTGGCAATCGTATAGTTACAAGTGATGATAAAAATTAATGTCTATTCTACCTTAATCAGAACATTATTTTTTTTATCCCAAAATTGTGAAATAGAGATGACCTCATTTAAAAATTGTTCAAACGTCTCAAAGGCAACCTTTTCAGCTTGTGTCATCGTTTTGAGGATTACTAAAAAGCAATAAGATATTCAAATGGTTAAAAAATTACTACCCCTTACTTTTCTCATAGTTTTCAGTTTTTCCTTTTTTCACATCCTTCGATTTCTTGCTTGATTTTTCAGTCTGGCCAGTTTTATTTGAATTCTTTGTTTCCTTGTCTAGAATGATATAAAAGATTAATGTGTCAGTTTGGTAAAAGGAATACGTATTTGTACCCAGATTTTCTTTTGCTACATGTTTCACAGAAGCTACTGTCTGCACAGCCGTTAAACCTTCCTTAATTGCTGTTTTTTCGTTTATCATTTTTTCCTCTTTTTCTTTAATATACTCTTGTAATGTATGGGATAATATTATAATATGAATGTATTTCGAATTTCCAATCGCACAGAGTACAGTATTTAAAGCAACGTTAATTTTATTATTAAGAAATTCACTGTATAGACTTTCTATTATTAAACCACTTCTAAATGATTGCAACTTATATCTTAAAAGATCCTCGAATAACTCTATAGGTATATCTGCTAGTGTAACCGATTCCTTTTCCTTCTTCTTTGGCTGCTTAGAAGAACTTTTTTCAGATGTTTTACTACTCTTTCTTCCTAGTTTCTCTTTAGAAGCTTTTTTATTTGGTTTCAAGTTTTTATGATTATGTAATATTACATATACTTTTCTCATTAAAGTATCATATTCATCTAAAATAGAACATATACCATAATTAATTTGAATAATACAATTCTGCAACTAATCAAAATTGTGGTTATATGTATACGGTTTCTTAGGAAGGTCATGTGATATCTAGATATACAAGGATATTACATATCTTTTGAGCAACTGTCACTTTCTCATAGCAGCAGGAAGTCATATGAAATTTTGGTTTTCAAATAGAATACCCTGTATAATATCAGGGATTTGATTATATAGACTATATTCATCTGTATACTATCTTCAAAATAAAAATTTGTTCAATCATATCTGTTGACTATCAAAAGATTTAAAAAAATGAGAAAAACTTGTTCCTTAGAGAGATGTGCAATGAAAATTCCCGTTATTACTAGGTTCAGGAGATATTGATGACAAATAATAATTATTTTTATATTTTTAATATGTTAATACAAAATAAAATGTTAATAAATACGTTCCAAAAAGCAACCATTATAGAATCTTACTTTCGGAGTGTCTTTCAAGTTGGCAGAAAAAGGACTTATCCGAGTCTTCCTTATAATATAGAATTCCTAGGAAGGATCAAAATGGTCGACAATTTTTAAGAATCTGGGGGTGCTGTAAAAAGAATTCTGGTAGGCCAAAGAAGTGTGCAGACCAAGAAATTATTTTACAACAAATTGACAAGGCTCCAAAAACACAAACTTGATATTTATGTGAACAAGTTGAGTATTTAAGATATGAAGGCACATGCTACAGAATATCGAGGAAGATTTGCAATCTGCAATACTGATTTATTTGCTGTCTGGAAGTTTTAGAACAGGATTATCCAAAAAATAATTCAGAAATTAATTAGATCTTCAGTCACCATATGTTATTTGGACCAATATTTTTTAAGGCCAATAACTACAACGTACATGAACAAATTAACTGCAACCTTTCTCAAATCAACTTCATGATGTTGAGTTAGGGGAAAATTTTCTGCAACAGTATGGTGTAATAGCTGTACTTGTGTACAGCGGTACTTATCGAATACACCTCATATAACTTGACTGTCGATTATTTATTGAACTGTCCTGGTATGTGGATTATTGGTGAGTATTTGATGGAACTTTCTACGAGGATCTAGAAACCTAGTTCACCTATATAAAGGCTGCGGCATGCAGGCGAGAAAGTCAGTCAGTCTTAATCGGGCAGTGATCAAGAGAAGAAGCAATACTTAAATGAAATAACTAATATTTGAAGTGTCTTCGGCGTGTATTTAATTACATATTGTACAAGAAGTGTTGCGTTATGTTTGAAGTGTTGAATTAAGATTTTTACTGTTGTATAAAAGTCTCACTTATCTTTAGAACCCCGGACGGAGTAACAATATGTTTAGGCAAATATTTTGATGACAAGGTCATTAGTAAGAAGACTACATGATTCATCTCACTATTTAGTTTTAGGACTTTTTATATGTACCTGTTTCAAAGTTGCAAGTTTCAAGACTCTGGTTAATAATTTAATAATGGACTGAAATTTAGAATTAAACGAAAAAATAAAAAAAGTAACTATATAACTTGCCACAATTTTTTCAGTTTATCCATGCTACATTTTGGATAGTTTCAATGCATTCAGTACATTAATTCAATATTTAATCAAATTCAATAGTAAACAAAAGTCTGTGTTACAACATCAATGTGAGTAACATGGCAGCTCTATACTTTTTCATCTTTAAATTGTCAATAAGCAATTTTAAATTGGGAATGACAGTTCCAGATTGGAAGTAATAAAGTTTACGTCATCAAGTATGTCCATTCTATTTTCCAAGACAATCAGTTTATTATAATTATATTATAATTATGTATATATACATAATTATACTTATTATAATATACTTATTATATAGCAGTTATAAACAAAACATATCTCATATAACAGCTAGCCTTCTTTAATACCAGCTAATGAAGATTCAATTCAAATTTGAAATTGAAATTTGGTTATTTCCAACTTCATTGGTCCAAATTGATTAAACGAATTTTAATGAGATTTTATATACCTTAAGCCCTACGAATATATTTACACAATGCAAACATCAGTATCAGTCGGTAAATATACAGACATTTATGAGCCTTCATCAAACACATGAATGTCAAAATTATGTGAAACATCCCTATAATATCCCTATTATGGTTGCGAACTCCAAATTCTGATAGGTTGGTTCGAAAATACTCGAATGTTTATTGGGTTCGCCTATATTCATTTTCCTATTCTGTCCATTCACAGTTGATTTTACAATTATTCTGGCTTCAAACCATTGTATACTATTTAAATGCAATCTAATTAGTATATGACATATGATTGAAGGTAACAAGTGTCAATAATAGGAGAGCGAATAGCGATAGCGAATAGCGATAGCGAATCCGGCTCGCTTGCATTTTTCCATTTAGTACGAGCTAAGAATATCTCCATTCTTTGTTGTTAAAGTTAATAATAAAGGATGGAGATATTCCCAGTGCGCATTAGGAAAGTCAGTCGAATTCACTATAAATCTGATTAAAGATCTAGGTTCTAATTACGTTTATAGACAGAACCTATAAAAATTATTTAAGTGATAAGGTAGGTTCATGTGAGTGTAACATAATTCTCCTCAAACCTTCTTCCGGAACGGGAACTAAATCCTCTTGTGTTGCGACAAGCTTAAATTCTTGATTAATAAGAATATTGATTTTATTCACACAAATTTCATCATCTTCTATTAAAGCCTCAAATATTATTCTGTCTATACTATAAACCGGCAATTTTAGCTTTTTCCCAGCCTCGTTTGCAGCTTTAAAAAAATCTATGATTAAATTTTATAAGAATATTTTCCTTTGACGAGATAAGTTAACCTGTATTTGGTCCGCCATGAAAAATTAGAAATAGACCACCTTGCAATGTTTTACGATCAATTTGTTTCTTTTCTGGCTCCACAACAGTCGCAGAGAAATCATTTGAATTACGAACATCGGTACTACCTGAATCTTCTGGCATCTGTTTGGATTCTATGAGACCTATTAAAAAAACGATAATGATATTAATGCAAAGTTGCATAGAATTCAATTATAATTTCAATTTTTGATAAATAATTCTGACAGTAGTTTGAGTAATATGCAGCTTAAATTACAGTTTCTTGTCTACACTAATATTGCATAACTAGCCAATCACATCTGGCCAATACAAACATCAATGTGAACTGATTGGAATATCTTACAATACAGGGAATAAGTTGCAATATTTCCGAAAAACATAATTGGAAAATACTTCAAAAAGCTAAGGTTGAGTACATAAAACATATCTATTAGTTGGTACCTTTTAACATTGCCGTTACTTGATCAGGTGGGATTTTTAATAAAGGATCTTCTGGACTTTCTGGGAAACTTTCCTTTTCTAAATCGTCCTCCCAACTTAAGTTACATGATTTCATTAGTTGTTTTCGTAGTTCACTGATATGTATTAAATAATTATCTTGGAATATGCTATGTAACCTTTTCCCGGGGGTTCTTGCTGGTACAAGAACATGTTTTACATTGTGTGTGTCGAAATACGTACTGATCCAAAGCTTTTCTTGTTTATATTGCCTGAAATGAAATGCAATTTATTTTATTTGGTAGGATATCTACACAACTTATATTAATGTACCATTGTGTACCATACCATAATACACATAAAGTATTTTACCAGTCAGATAGTAGGTATATACCTGGTCTTTTTTCAACCTAATTCAAAATATATTGATTTTCTGCAACTGTTCAGGTTACTAAATCTGTATAGTCTGTACCAACACCTCCTAGATAATCTTCATAAGGGAGTCTAGGAGGTGCTGGTCTGTAGAAATCATTCCAGCAGCTGCATGACATTGGACATTTTTGAAAAAAACAATCAAATCCTTCATTTAAAATGGAAAAGGCATTATTTGACATCATCAATACTAAAAATTTGTACATTCGATATTTACTATTGCAATTTTCTTATCAGTTTTGGTAAAAAAAATTAGGTTACTCATGAGATTAGGTACTTAATTTAAAAAAAAAACAAATAAATAAACAGAAAATCTACTTATCTTAAAGTATTAAAAATTAATATTAATCATTCACTTAATAATGATCCAAGTAATTATTGGTAACGGTTTTAGGCCCATTACATTTAAATAGTTGACATTGTAAACAATTTGTCCAGGTTAGGTCAAATGGTTGGCTTGGGCCAATGAGCACCTTAGGGTCGGTTTCATAATCAAATTTAATAAAACTTTAGCTAAAGTTGCTTTTTAATACATTGAATATAATTGTCTAAATAATTCTATGGTATTTAAAGCTAACTTTAGCTAAATGTTCTTTATCTTTTATTATGAAATCCGGTCTTAAGTTAATTTTTCTTTGTTCTTTCTCATTCATTTATGCGTTCAACATTTTTTGAACGCATAAAATCTAAATTAATCAAATCCTCTGTTTGGACCGCTATTTATTTAGCGGCTTTAATCCTGTTGGATAGCATGGCATCGAAGTAACATTTATGCTGTCCAGTATCATATTGCACAGATCCAGAAAAGATGTGGCATCCACCCTTAAGGGGACCTTCAAATTGATTGAACATTATTTTTTCCATCAGTGGTACGTTAGTCAAGTTAAGTACTATCCCCGTTCCCTAGATGATATATGTGAATTGAATAATGTGACAAACTGTGATCATAATAGATAAGTTACTTTATTTTCACTACTTACTCGTCAAAATCAGCAAAACAAAACTCTATCGGGGTTTTAGATACATTTTGAACTTTTAAAATCATTGTGTTGTCTCTTGTGTAAGGCAAAACGCCATTGAAATTCACTTCTCTAGGATCAAATACCAAACTAGCCTCAATTCCATAACCAGACAGGTTTATTGACATTTGATTTGGGTTTCCCTCTGTGTATATATATAATTTTGCGGGATGGAATTCCTTCACCAGTGGCATAAAATATATTTCTAATAGACATTTTTTTCCTGCAAGTAATTCCCCTGTGTTTGGTCGTATAAAATAGGTATTTTTCTTTTTAAGATCTACACTCCATTTGGCCAGCACGTATCCACTAAATGAATAAAAAACATAGTAAAGAAGCACTGTAGAATTCTAGAGTTGTTTCCTCAAGGTAACTTAGTTAACAAATGGATTGTCATTGTCTTCAATATTTCTACATGTTTTATATAATAAAAGAATATAGGCGCTTGTAAGACAACAACTATACATTTATTATATTCTCATGTTTAGATATTATAGTTGCTACATCCTATATATAGTGAGGTTAAAAGGTTTTCAATTTCCCAAATAGAGCACGTATCCTCATGCAATAGAAATTTGAACGTAAAATTATATCAGATGTATCAAAACCCAAAACATTCTTAACCTTTTTTAATTTTCATTACAAATTGTTGCAAATGCTAGCCTACTTCCATAATACCTACAGTAATTTTATTTAGGAATGTATCCACTATGGAGTTTGAAAGAACTCCATAATGGCAAACTGGAAATGCCTTAATGGAAAGATGGCTAACAAATCTTTCCCTATGATCAAAAAAACCTTTTAACCTTTGTGTATCTTTGTGAAATGTAAATAATATACACTTACTTATTTTTTATCACTATAGACTTTCTTAGACAGTGACCTATCTTTACGTATCCAAAATCTATAGAACTATGGTCAAAACTAAGGTGAGGCATTGTTACAGTAGCATTTAACATTATGGGAATGGTCGCACCATGAGACACCATTAAAGAAAAGTGTTCTTTAACGTTGGTGTCTACAGCAGGGAATCTTCTTAATGTAGGATGGAAAATTACATAGAATTGTGTAGTTTCACCAACATTTAATTGCTTAGATTGAAATTCTATTTTAAACCTATTTTTTTCCAAGTGAACACCATCCTTTAATAACTTAACCTCGGTTGGTGTGGGTCCATAATTTAAAAGCACGACAGTATAACAAACTCGTTTTTCTGCAATAACATATCCAAAGTCTAGCAAATATGCTGGAGTTATAAAGTCTGGTATAACTTGAATTTTACGTGTAAATGTATGTAATTGAAGAACATCAGGATAGTCCAATACATGTTGCCTCAGTAACAATCTTTCTACAGACAAATCAATATCCATTGTACTTGGAAAGATATCCTAAAAATTAAACAAACTGGAAAAGTTCATCATTATTAACTTTTTTACAATTCAACAAAATATAATTTTTATTTTGTCACACTTCAAAAATAAAAAATATATATTTATTAATATAATACTTATACATTTTTGTTTCTGAATTTATAATACCGCTATTTCCACGACTAAGGCCAATAACCGAGACCAGGAGATGAGCAACCCCAAATTCATATACATTATATACATTACATATACATATTGCAAAAACTATCAAGAGGGATAATCCAAACTGGCCGCATATGAAAAATAAAAGATAGCATAAATAATTGGAAAACAAATATTTTCCATATCTAATATTTTTTATAATTTCAGGAGTGTGACAAAATACTTATTTTAAGAAAGAATATTTAGGATAATACCACAAATAAATAGTTACAATGTATAGAGTACCCCATAATAAAACTTTAAAAACTAGAAAAGTCACCAGAGAGACTGTTGAATACACTTATGTATTATGTTACAACATTTGTATTTGTTCTATTGTTGGAGACCTTTCAGATCATGTATCGTTTTCAATGAATACCCGTAATTCCATAATAATGTTTAAAGTACCTACATCATCCCCTCAATTTTATTTAGGCTTCACTTTTTCCTAAAAGTGTTATTGGAGATATACATGTAAAGATAAAATGTATATATGCATTATGTCACATATACATTAACATTTATTATGATATTGGGTAACAAGTTACATAAGCTGAATACTTTCCTGATAGACCTCATATAGAAAGTAATTTCTGATATGTAGGTACTCTATTCAGAGATGTGTGTAGTGTGTAAGATTAGATATATATATATTTACATCCTTGGAGATCACAACCCATTCATCATTTAGTTGCTGTAATATACTTTTTGACGGGCAATTATGGACACCATCATTGAATTGTGCATCAATAATACGCATTTCTTTTACAGACTGAAGATAATTCATCGATAAGCTTGATATTGCCTCATATGTGAGACATACGGGTTGTTCACTTATTATAGGTCTTGGAATGAATGCAAAGATTTGCGATAATACTCCATAACCATGCATTTTAATTTTTAATGGATCCAAATATCCAATCTGGAAAATAATACTTCAAATATGTATATTTATAATCAGACAATTTAATTTATTTTACCGTAAGTTTAAATGCAGTGGTAAATTCTCCTACCGTTCCAGGAAAATATTTTATTTTTAAAGTTACACTCTCACCAGGGCGTAACTTCATAGCCTTCGGACTGACAGACAACCATCCTGGCTTCAAACCTGTTTCTGATTGATTGTCATGACATGTAACTGAGTAGTTAAACATACAGTAGCCTTTGTTTGTTAAAATTACACTGTTTTCACATATTTCGCAAAATAGCTGGAATTATGAAATTTATACAGTTGCATATAGTATCTATCTAAATTATGCAAGTTATATTGATGCTTTTGATAACTTTTCTACCAGAATGACTATTTTGATGAACTTTTTACGATGACAAAATCATTCTATTGTATTTTGAAAATACAAAAATTTGTGAATTTGTTCCATAGGCATATACATAATAAATAATATCTCTACCCCTCATTCTAATCACAAGGATTAGCCCGGAAGTCTGAGAGTTCCCTGAACCACCGACTCGATAACAAGTGTACTATGTTTTAAAAAATTATAAGTTTCAAAACTTTCTGCGTTAATTTATTGGTTGAATTTCTGTTTTTTAATTTTTAAAACCAAGGTTTGAGCAATATTGTTTATGTTAATTCTAATAAAAATTACCAAGGCTGAACTTTATTATTTTTAGATATTGCTTCCTGTTCATTGTTTAAAATAGAGTCAACTGTTACTCTCATAAATCCAAAAAAGGCTAGTTTGGGCTAGTCAGTGAGTGTTTCGTATATTTACATATGATGACATTACATGGTGTTTTAAACATACAGAAAAACAAATATGAAAAATATGAAAAATGATATGTCACAATCAGCTAAGAAATATTCTATAAAAATTTAATCATTAAATTCAACTTAGCGGTTGAAAAATTATCAAATAGGTATTAAATAATAGATAAAAACTGTTCCCTGTTTACGATGGTCACTGTATTAAATAATACTCAAAACCTTATATGTTTAATAGTTATTGTGTACAAGATGGGTCCAAAACTAGGTTTATGTCCAGTTTTTTTTACATTTTTTTATCAATAAAATATTATCACACAAAATAATTTACTAATACGTTAAATTTCAGCAGATAATACTTTATATAACTGTAAATGTATTTTATATCGTTTGAATTTTAAATCAAAAGAAAACTCGCCCAACATATATTCTTTCAAAATTGTTTGGAAAAGTTAGAGAAAGTTTTTACTGCTAAAGCCCAAAATTTAAAAACTGATTTCTCCAAGTTTTGTACATATTATTGTACAATCCTATAAGAGAAGATTTTTCCAGAGAAAGCATTTTAGAGTTCTTAATGTGTTGGATTTATAATTTTCCTTAGAAATACATGGACTCCATTTATAAATTAAAGTTAAGAATACTTGAAGCTAAAAAAAATATAATAAACTAGGAAGGGGTACTATATTTAAAAATATTGAAAGCTATCTCTTGAATTCAAGAGGAAGGGTAACCGTTAGATTAGATTAGATTGGAGAAAAGGACCTTAATATCCACTCTTGATGGGTTCACTATTATGGCACAAGCAGTCATGGGCTGCCCACAAGGGGGTGTATTATCCCCAATACTGTGGTCGTCCGTTGTTGACGAACTTCTTAGCAAACTGTCCCAAGAAGGCGTATGCTTGGGATATTTCATTACTACGACAATAGTAATAATGGTCAGAGGTAAATACGTGAACACAATATTAGAGCGCTCACAAAGAACCCTCAACATTGTCGACAGGTGGTGGAGAAGGGAAGATCTTGCAATAAACCCCTAAAAAACCACCACAATATTTTTTACCCGCAAAAGAGCCCTGAGAAGAACTAGACCTCTGGTTCTTAATGGGACGCACATAGCATTTGCAAATGAGGCGAAATATTTAAGAGTCATCTTTGACCAAAAAGTTACATGGAATGCTCATATCCAGAAAGCTAGACGGAAATCAATGATTTTCCTTGGTAGGTGCAGAAGGACGTGTGAAAAAAATTGGGCTTCAAACCCAAAACGACTCTTTGGCTCTACACAAGGTTGTAAGAGCGATATTAACCTACAGGTCAGTGGTATGGTGGACAAAGACCCCTCAAGCTGGTGCAGCGAGGCTCCTTAGTGGCGTACAAAAGCTTGCTTTGGATCTGCCAGCACTATATATACATAATCAAGGTGAGGCCTGGTCTGTGATGCACAGACTAATGTGAGGCCAGACACCGACCACACTGCGGCGCGGGCCGGAACATCAGAAGCTTTATGTAGAATTGAAAGCTGATCCTGTTTTAGGCATGCCCATGGACATAATGGTCCCTAGTATAGCATTAAAATACCAAATAAGGAAGACTGGAACAATGGTCCGCCAATATCAGCACAAATAGTCTGGTAAACCGACGGTTCCAAAATAGAACAGGGAGTTGGAGCCGGGATTTATGGGACGAGGCCAATAACCGAAATCTCAATAAGTCTAGGCAAATGAGCAACTGTTTTCCAGACTTAAGTAACAGCCATACAATGCTGTGCTACGGAGGCAATAAGACGAGGAACGAATAATTGTGTCTGGGTACCCTAAAACAGTTAGGGAGTCAGAATAGGATGATCCTAGTTTGGGTACCTGGGCACAAGGGGCACAAGGGAAATGAGGAGCCAGATGCACTAGCCAGAAAAGGCGCATCAAAAGACCTCATAGGACCAGAACCCTTCTCTGGTATAGCGAAAGCCATACATAAAAACATCCATGGAGAATGGATGAGAAAAAAATCTCGATAATGGTGGAGAGGAATCTGCCACAACTGAGACAGGTAAAGCTATTCGTTAAAGGAATGGGCGCCTAAATTCACAATAGATCTGTTAGACCAGAATAAAAAGGCCATCAGAATAATAGTGGGTCTCCTAACAGGTCACTGTAGGCTCAATAGGCACATGACCTAATGGGACTGACAGAGGAAGCAATTTGCAGATTCTTTGAAGAAGAAGAGGAAACCTCAGTACACATACTGTGCCAATGTGAGGGCCTGACTGGCCTGAGAGTTCAAATACTTAGGGAAGGAAAACCAAAAGCTAATAGCTACATGGAAGAGTCCCTATCAAGGCTGTGGAATCTGATTCAAAGGACAAAGCTGGATAGGGTGTTCTAAATAGGTTGGGAGTGCCACAATAGATCTTTTAGATAGCAGTGGACTAGGCCAGGAGGGTGAGTCCTTTGTAAATCTAATTTAAGGGTACCCGTTCCCAATATTTTTCTTTTATTTCAAGAGCTAAAATAAAAAGGGCCTATAGCTTTAGACTCATCCAGTATATGAATGAAACTCTACCTTATTTCCGAATTCCACAAATTTTTTATCTAATTTATAAGAAATTTTGCATGACATTCCAACTATTGAAAGAGTTTCATGTTCTCCTCCTTCCACTTTGCAAATCGCTTTAGCTCGTATTCTAGTATTTGGTGGAGGAAAAAATCCTACAGTCATAACTCCATATTCGTAAGGATTTAATTTACCTTGAAATGGTTCTATGGTCAAAATGTTACTTATTTGATACTCATCATATTCTGGTTTATTTTTAATATCATCAAGTAAATCATGTTCATTGGAATCTTCAACAAATTTCTGCATAATGGGGCGTAGAATTTTCTTCATTTCTTTTAAATAATCTGTATTATCCCTTATTAAATTAGATGTTGATGCTTCCCCATTTATTTCTTCCTTTTCATCTGTGTTTTTCTTGATCCTTTCATCCTCATCTTCCTTTTCTTTACACACAATTTGAACTTGTTTATCTGCTATAAAATCCATATCACCCTACAATTTTAAATATAAAAAATCTACTTTTGTATTCAATTTCATTACCTGAACTGTTGGCAATTTTTCTATTTCAAAAAATTCTTCTAGAATCTCCCAACTGTATGTTACTGGCAGAAATGTTACATTACTCACAATCGTTTTTTTATATGAATAGGAATTTATTGGAATACAGTTAAATTCCAATTCTGATCGACTCAGGCTTATCGTAGGGAAACATACTTCTGTGCTCATTTCAAGTTTAAACTAAAAAAAAAAGTACTAAGAAATTAGCAGTTTTAAACAAGCAATGAATAAATGATTATTCTTTCTGTCAACATGTATTTGTATTTTAGCCATTCCGGATTAAACACACCACAAATATTGCATCATATTACTTCAAGACAAATACAGTAAAACTTACTTATAATGTACACGCTTATTATGAACCCACGGTGATAACATGCCAAATAAAAAGTCTCGTTTTATAACGTACTTTGTTATTATGTACTTCTGATAAAAAGTACCAAATTGCTGGGTCCGAAAAGAGCAAATATAAAGTACGTCTTATCAATAATCTTTTTTTTATCTCGGCATTGGCAATTTTTGTGTATTGCACGGCACAGCGGCAAGAGATATAAGCATATGTATTTTTTTTAATGAACTTTTGATATAACGCACAGCTTTTTAAGTTTCCCTCTGGTACATTATAACCAAACTTTAGTGTAATATGTTAACTAAAGGGATTTACATTTTGATATTTACAAATCCACAGCACAAATATTTTCACTTCCAACTAAATATGTCGATAGAGTTTAAAATTATTTATAAAATTTCTATTTAAGAAAACTTAATTATCAAAAAATGGGTGTTATTCTACAGATCCTTTAGAAATTTTGATGAAAGCATAATAAACAATAATAAAGGCTAAATATAATAAATAAATAAATAAATAAATAAAATAATTCTAACTACCAAATAAAAGTTGTTAAAGATATTCACTATTATTTTTGAGACATACAAATTTTCAAAATATGCTTTGTATAGAAATACAAGAAATTAAAAGCTAAATGTAGCAATAGATAAACTAATCATTATGTATTCTTTTTTACACATTCAAGCCAGCTTCAACCAGTTGTGGTAATAGTCAAGACTTTTAATTGCAACTTTTGTCACTGTTATTATAAACAATACAAAATGAATAAAACAATGTTCTTCACTAAACCCTTGTAGATGGCTAGCGACAATCTATAAAATAAGTGCAAATCCTCTGAATAATAATATGATTATTGTAACTTGGTCACTCAACGAGAATGGATAATATATATAGTATGACAATAAAGACAATAAAATATATTTTGTTGTACCTCCTTAAGGCTAAGAGAAAGACAAATTAAATTTAGTTATTAAACTATCGAAAGTAATTTTAAACAACTTGATTTTATAAGTATATAAAATTTTGGTAAAAAAAAAACAACTTACAAAACTATCATACTATATAAAATTTGATTTTAGAAAACCGAAAACTGCCATCGTAGAATTTAGAAATATTATAAGAACATATTGGCAAAAGTATTGATATTTAGGTTAAACAATTATTTGCTGCAGTTATGATTGGATATGGTTCAAGTTATACTAGCTATGTTCTTCATTTAGAGCCTGCTTTAATGTGTGTTTTTTTAATACACACTATATGTACTATATGTGTGTCACGAATAAGATAATTGATTAATTGGTTACTGAAATAAATGTTTAGGTTCGATAATTAAAAAAATATATATATTTACTGAACCAGGATGATTCATATAGTCAAGAGTAAGTTCGCCAGTCCGCTTGAAGTACCTCTTTTCTTGTAAATTTGGAGCAAATTTTATTTTCACAGAAAATGTTCCCAAACCTAGTATTTCTTGGTGAATGTGTGAAGAAACCTGTTCATCTTTCACAATATAATAATCATTATTTGTGTAAAAATCCAGAGCCATAGGCACATCTAATTCATTTACTATAGATAGATTATCTAAAAAAAAAAAAAATATGTGTGATTAAATTGTATATTTAAGCTACGAAATGTTAATTAATTTCTATTCTAATTATTCACAATTAGTTAAAAAAGAAAAAAATGTGGTCTCTGTGGTCATCTAATAAAACTTGCCTGACCATTTATAGAAAAAATCCTTGTACAGTTCAATCTATTTACAAAGAAAGATGATACATTTTAAAATCATTGACATTTATAAGAGACAAAGTGTTCCAAAAATAAGGGAACCCAAGCGATTTTTTCTGAAAATGACAGATATTTAGCTGTGTCTGTATGTAATATGTCACTTTCAAGATTCCGAATTAACTGTACATCTTTCAGGATCCTGTAGCATAGACACTCTCGTTTGAACTTAGCACACTTATAGTACACCGAATAATATTTAATTTTAATATTTAGGTACTCTAATAATTAGTTTAACGACATATATTTTTAAATATACATGCAAAAACACAATAAAAGCATAAAACATCAAAACTATCATAACAAATATTGTTTACTACAGTGGCTATCTTGGTATTTCACAACTCAACTTATATTTTAAAATATTAATATTTTATAAAATACCTGCACTTTAGAACCAAATTCAGTACATACCTAATACATATAAGAGGTTTCAGGTTAAATACAAGCTGCAATTTTGTAAAATATTAATATTTCCTACAAAAAATAAATAAATACCTTCCAGCTCTAAACAATCATCTCTTGCTACCAAAATGTCAAGTACTGGTTTTGAAATGCTAACAGCCGGTTCCAAAAATTTTGCTTTTATTTTAAATGACTTTATTAAGGAAAGTTTGTTTGACTTGTCAATTATTGCAAAACAAAAAAACTCTTCTTCCGTATATCTTTCGTCTTTTGATAGCCCGTGAATTTCAAATGTTTTGCTTTCCATGTGGGATAATTCAAAATACTGAGGTTTTATATGAAAGCAATACCTACAATAAATAATGATGACTACAAATATTTATTTTATTTTATTTATTTTATTTATTTAAAAAATGCACACACACATGATACATGATACATATACACACATACATAATACAAGAATATACACAATAAAAATACCTACAAAACACACAAAAGAGGAATGTGTACCTAGAAAGCACCTAAGTGATTAAACACTTGTGTTGTGCTGAAAAAGTGCATCAATATCCAAAAAACACAATTTACTGGTATAATGAGGACTTGCTTGTGTACAAAAGTAATAATCAACAAAAGATTTATTTTCAAGTTTGAATATTAGTTGTCCAAAATTTTGTAAAACTTAACACGATTATGAAAAATAAATCGCTTTGACAAAGTTGAAAAGAGCTTAAAATTTTTTACATGCCTAATTTCCATGGGCAACAAGTTACAAGTTTTGGGTAAAGTATATCTAAAAAATCTATGACAAATGTTCTTCCTGAATCTTGGGGTGGACAGGAGCCCGCTGACAGTACTACGAGTGCGATATATTGAAGATACATCATTTTCTAATATTTTATTTTTGTATGCATATATACATAGACTATGAAAGTATAACGATCTAATATTAGAAATATCCTCAGTATAAAGCAGATTTGTATGGTATCTTTTTTGCTTATGAAATATAATTTTTAAAATATAATTTTGAATTGTGCTCAGTTTCCTTAACGAGCTCCTGTACATTCCGCCCCATATCAGAATTCCATACCGCAAAAGTGACTCTGCGAGTGACCTGTAAATTAACAATAATAGTTTTTTCGAGAGAATTTCACGCAATTGATAGAATTTATAAATGAGTTTTCTGACTTTATTTGTGAGATAATCCACATGGTTACTCCATCTCAAATGCTTATCAAAGATTACTCCCAAGTACTTGATCTCATTGGTTTCATTAATTTGATCTTTCATGCCCTTGATCTTTATACTATCAAAGTCAGGCCTTGTTGCATCTGTTAAACTAAAGGCCAGGTAATGAGTCTTGCTAGCATTTAAGGAGAGGTGATATAAGTTTAACCAACATTTGATTTTTTCTATTCCCAATTGAACAGATATTTTAGTTTTTATCCATGATTCCCCAGTAAAAACAACAACTGTATCATCGGCATAAGATACAATTTTAGCGTCTGCGATCAGAGACAATAGCGGGTTAATATAAGCCAAGAATAGTATTGGACCGAGGACAGTTCCCTGAGGGACTCCTATTTCCACCAACCCAGGATCACTTACTGTGCCATTCACCTTAACGCATTGTTCACGGTTTGTAAGATAACTGCGAAAAATTTCCAAAACTGCACCACGGACACCATAGTTCTCCAGAACTGTAAGAAGCTTTCCATGGTTAACAGTGTCAAACGCCTTCGCTAAGTCTAAAAATACTGCAATGCACTTTTTATTGGTATCTAGGCCATCTGTAATGTCTCTAATGACAGTGCACATAGCATCAGTTGTTGCCTTGCCACTACGAAAACCAAATTGATGTTCATGCAAAATATTATTTTTATCAAAGAAATCTACTAGACGATTCTTGAGACATTTTTCAAATATCTTTCCAAAACTATTAATGACACTAATTGGTCTATAATTACAAACTTTAGTTTTATCTCCGGCTTTATAAATAGGTGTAACAATTGACGATTTAAACTGGACTGGAACTACGCCTTTCTGAAATACCAAATTAATGATGTGTTTAAGTGGATTGAGTATATATTGATGATTATTCTTAATGATTTTAGTTGTAATTCCGTCAATTCCTGGTGAACAAGTACATTTAAGAGTGGAAATTTGATCTATTAGTTCATTGCTTGATACAGGATTAAGAAACATAGTATTAGGATTAGTAGGGATGTTTACCGTGCAATTTTTAGAATTATCAATATCATTAACCATATTTAGACCAACATTAAGAAAATAGTTATTACAGTAATTTGCCATTTGCATATTGTCATTGAATATAACACCCTCTTCATCAACAAGCTGTAAATTATTCTCCTTACTAAGATTCTCATTAGTAGCCTCAGAAATCAACTGATAAATCTTTTTTAAGTTATTTCTGTTTTCATTAACTTGTTTTAAATAGTAATCATTTTTTGATTTTTTTAAAAGTTTATTCAGTTCATTTCTATAGGTTTTACATTCATGTTCCATTTCCTGTGAAAAATGTTGATTTAATCTTTTTTTTAATTTGTCTCTATACCTTATTGATACAATTAGACCATCCGTTATCCAGGGTTTAATCTTTATAGTGTTTTTCTTATTCATAAAAGTTTTAGATTTATCAATCCAACCACAAATTTTTTCCAAAAAAAGATCAGTAGCAATTTGAGGATCACTGGAGTTCATAGTCTCATCAAAATTTTCATCCTTCAAAAAAGTTTGTAACTTTCTAAAATTAATTTTTGTGACTATCTTATGATTTACTTTTACCGTTTTTACACTATCGCTTGATTTAGAGTATACATTTAACAAGACGGGATAATGATCTGTAATATGACATTTAAGAATATAAGAATCAAAAACTAAATTCCGAACACCAATAGCAGCAGGCTTTTTCACAAAAATGTGGTCCAAACATGATTCTGTTTCAGCTGTGATACGGGTAGGATTTAAAATGTAAGGTACGAAACCATGCCTGGCGAGTACAGAAAAATATCTGTTCACACTTACTTCTTGTTCATTCATTAAATCAACATTAATATCACCAACCAATAATTCAATCTTATCATTAGGTTCAGTTTGGTCCAAAAATGCATCAAGTTCATCAATAAATGAGATCAAGTTACTTGGGTTAGGTCTGTACAAAGCAATTATTCTATAAGTTACATATGCTTTTTATAATTAAACCTCCTATTATATTAATCAACTATTGGAATTTTTTTAACCAAATTTTTTACTCTGAATCATGTTTGGACACATTGGACTTCTATGTCCAAGGTGTTCGGTCATTACACATTTGGCACATAGAAAATCTGGCAAGCTTAAACTTTACTGGCCAAGATATCTTTCGAAAGATTTCTTAATGTTACAAGTACAAAATGAAAGCAATCTTAAAACTTAAAACTGTTTTAATTCCAGTATACCACAAGATACCAATGTGCCTTGCCAAAATTATGTGAATGATAATGAATCCGTTACATTATCATAAATAAACAAAGTCAGAGTACCGCCAACTTGAAAAGGAGGAGTTTCTTAGTGGCGCTTTTTATTTGAAACACATACCTATCCAAGATTTTTATAGATCTTGTCGAAAAGTCGAATAAGTTAAAGAAAACGATAGCAACACCATGGATAATAAGAAATAAAGCTAATAACATCAATTCTGTAAATGATTATAAAAATGTGAATCTATTATTTTTTGAATAAATAATTTTCCTTAAAAAAAATGTAAATATGTCTAGCTATTTCAAAAAACGAAGTAATATGTTTATACTTGCAATTCTACAAACTCAGCAGACATCTTAAATAGAGATATTTTCAAAATACAAATACTTACAATATGTTCTGAAAAATAACTAGTATTTTCTTTATAAGGAATACACTGCAGAATGTAGGACTTACCCAGCTCCAATTTCGTCTAATTTATCTTTTAAATGCTTAATGGAGGGATTAGATGTCCACCGTATTTTATAAAGTTTCTTCCCCAAGTTAGTCATTCGTACAGGTAAAACAAAATGTTGGTAAGTTAGTAATAACTCAGTTTCATATTCTGGCGATAAAAAAGGATCACATAAAACTGAATGCCCTATACCTTCAGCAAAAACTTTTATATCCATTGACTCCCCATTGTCGACTTGCACATTAAGAATGCCTGTATATTTGCCCGTATCTGTCAAATAAGCACTTAGTGTGATGATTTGTTCTTCATCGGGCATTATTTCTATTTCATCTATGTCAATCTCAAAAAATGACTCGGGTGCCTAAAAATCAGTAAGAAAATTTACCAAGGTCCTGGGATGGATTTCCGGCAACGTCAAAACATTTTTCATTCTACTACAGCTTCAGAAGTGGGATAGAAAATCCACTTGACACCACGGTTCACCTTATGTTTATGAATTATGTTTATCAAGGTGTTGGATTATGGTGGAAGCCGAGGATGGCTGTGTTGTCAGGTGTGGCCGAACTATAGAAAATTATGTTAAGAACGATATCCTGAATAGAAGAATGTATGTGTGGAAGCGCGATAGCTCAGTTGGAAGAGCATTAACCCGGAAAGCCGAAGGTCCCGGGTTCGATCCCGGCAGCGTCAAAACATTTTTCATTCTACTACAGCTTCAGAAGTGGGATAGAAAATCCACTTGACACCACGGTTCACCTTATGTTTATCAAGGTGTTGGATTATGGTGGAAGCCGAGGATGGCTGTGTTGTCAGGTGTGGCCGAACTATAGAAAATTATGTTAAGAACGATATCCTGAATAGAAGAATGTATGTGTGGAAGCGCGGTAGCTCAGTTGGAAGAGCATTAACCCGGAAAGCCGAAGGTCCTGGGTTCGATCCCGGCAGCGTCAAAACATTTTTCATTCTACTACAGCTTCAGAAGTGGGATAGAAAATCCTCTTGACACCACGGTTTACCTTATGTTTATGAATTATGTTTATCAAGGTGTTGGATTATGGTAGAAGCCGAGGATGGCTGTGTTGTCAGGTGTGGCCGAACTATAGAAAATTATGTTAAGAACGATATCCTGAATAGAAGAATGTATGTGTGGAAGCGCGATAGCTCAGTTGGAAGAGCATTAGCCCGGGAAGCCGAAGATCCCGGGTTCGATCCACGGCAGCGTCAAAACATTTTTCATTCTACCACAGCTTCAGAAGTGGGATAGAAAATCCACTTGACACCACGGTTTACCTTATGTTTATGAATTATGTTTATCAAGGTGTTGGATTATGGTGGAAGCCGAGGACGGCTGTGTTGTCAGGTATGGCCGAACTGTAGAAAATTATGTTAAGAACAGTATCCTGAATAGTAGAATGGATGTGTGGAACCGCGGTAGCTCGATTGGAAGAGCATTGGCCCAGAAAGCGGAAGGTCCCGGATTCGATTCCCGGCTGCGTCATCACATTTTTCATTCTACTACCTACATGTTAAAAAGTTACTTTCAAAGACATATACAATTATGTATTTTTAGAAAAATGTTGACTACCAATTTTTTTTATTCTTTGTAGAAATTACCTTTGTAATCCAAACAATAGCTGAAATTGGTGAATCGTTTATCAAAGTTATCTGTTCAGGTACAGTCTGCAGCAGGTTTACTTTGTTAAAATGTATTTCTTCGGGTGTAAAAGACACTACAGGGCCTTGCCCATCTAGGGTAATTCTACAGAATTCTTGAGGTTCGGATCCAGCTACAGTAAATCTAAAATAAAAAAGTATAAACCATGAATACGCAGGTGGTATGGAATAAAGGGTGATAGATATGCAATATGTATATTTCTTACGTGCATTCTTATCTAAAAATACTAAAACATATGTTTATAATATACTAATAGATGTGGCAGTTTCAGAATATGTGGTTAGATCAAAATTAGGGCAATAATTAATTATCGAAATAACTATTTGTTTTATATCTCTATAAACAAAGGAGACTATAAAACAATAGCTTTTTAATGTGTATATACCGCAGGTCAATATCACGCAGGTGCATGATTTCATTCAGGAAATCTACAACTAAATTGAAACTTTCTATAGGAACAAGCATATAATCTTACATTAAAGGAAGACAGCTCACTCCTAAAACACTTGTTTTTATGCTCAGCTCAACTTCTTCCCATTCATATGCTTGTATCTCAAATTCTGTTTTATTTAAAGTACATATTATGTTATTATTATCGGCAGGAACCTATAAAATGGGAAATTAAAAATAAACTGAACTAAAAATTAAAAGACCATCTACAGCAGTGTGGGATATTAAACCAGCAACACCAGCATCATTTTTCAATCTGATAATCCGTTTGTAATCATAATTAAGAAAGCAAAATTTGATTTTAATATCCATGGGATAGCACGTTATTTTTGGGCAAATGCAATTGTATTTTATGGCTCTACTAATTGAATACTGCTCTGTTCCCCACATAATGACTTTGAAATTCATATCTAGTTCTCTACTTCGGTAACTATTTAACTGAACCTAAAATAAAATATGTAATATCAGAAAAATATATACCTAGCTGTATAAATTCTTCTGCAAAAATCAAAAAATCTAGAAGACTGAACAACAGAATGTAACAAAAACATCTCTTACACAAACAGGTTGATTTGAGTAAGCATTGACAATTCCTTGATTCGGTTCAAAATCTATTTCATTGCGAGAAATGGTTTTCTTTTCCAGTACTATTTTAAACTCTATTGGAACTTGACAGTCATTTATAAGTAGAAATTCTTTCATTTGCCTTTTACCTAAAAAATATTGTAAAACAAATAAATGTAGGTGTAATTGAAACATATTTACCAAATGGAAAAACTCCAAAATCAATCTCTCGAATATCTAATTTCAGTAATGGACAAACTACGTTGCCTCTGAAAAAATTATCCATTAAATTTCAATTCACATCAAAATTTTTTGAGATATATACGTCATTACAAATTGAAGTATTTCTTCAGATTCCTTTACCACAAACTCGATTGTTTCAATAAATGTTCCTTTAATTTCAGAGTAAAAGCTTATTATAAATACATCACAACTGTCCTGATGTGGTAAATATATTTTCTTAGGATTACATTTAATAGTGGCATCAAAGGCAGTAACACAATCCTTAAAAACCACAGTACCCGGTATATTTCCTACAAAAAATATGTGAACTATAAAATAAAGAGAGCATAAGAAAATAAAAGCTGTCACCTTCATTTTTCACCGCAACCTCATAATCATGTTTCGCACACAAAAAAACATCACTAATATTTAGTACTTTTACATTAAGGCTGACATAAGGCCCTTGTCCTCTACCACTAAATTTTAATGGCATTCTGTGACTTATTCCTGTTAGATCTAAATATGCCCAACTGTCATATTGTCCATTTTTATTCGGTGCAAATGTAACAATAAATGTCTTTATAGTATTGGGTAAGATTTCTCCTGTCTGAAATAATAAATATGTAATTTTGTAGCGTTCTCATATGGTATTATTTCTGTGTTGTATCGAAAACTGTAATCTAATACTGCAAACAACACTGATTAACAAACACACTTATTATTTATTATCAAGTTAATAAAATAAAAACAATAAATAATTTGTATAATTTTTATTAGACTACAATTTTGAGATACCTATTGTGAGCTAATTTGAGCCAGAAAAAATCATATTTCTTAAACAGATTATTACTCTTACGGGATCTCTATTGAGATCATTCTAGATTCAAATAGTGTTATTTTAAAGAACTATGCAGAATTTTATAGATTTTTGTTATTGAAGATTGTTAATAAACAAATATTTTTGTCAATTTTTCCATTATGTAGTAGTTTTTTAAATCTACTGAACGTTTAATTTTATTGGATTATTTTCTGTATTAAGAGATTTTCACAAACAAATAGCAGGTATAAATGAAATGATGCTTACCAAAGGTGTAATATCGAAAACTGAATTCTGGTACAAATATAAATCATTTTTTTCTAGGTCTGATACTTCATCTTGAAAAATTTTCTCATATATCCTTGAATGTCCTTCGTAGTCAATGATGTCCATTTTTTCTAACTTGTTGCAACGTCTCTTTTCCAGTTCTTTAATACCTTCAATATTTTTTACTGTTTGGGTACTTTTCAATTTGTCAATATCAGACGTTTTGTGCAATTTCCACATAAAATTGATACAATGACTGCTTTGGTTATAAAAAGTCACATGGTCTTGTCTTTTAAGTCCCATATAAGTGTCCTCAAATAATATGTTGTCTTTTTCAAGTTTGATCTTTTTATTTATATCATACACTTCACATTCTATAGGTATTGTTAGTTTTATGTCATTGTAAGAAATATGTACACAGTCCTTAATGTGACCTAATGCAGATGCTTTACAAGTTATATTCATTTCCATAAATTTTCCCGCATTTAAAAGATTCTTGCATGGATAAACATAAAAAGGATGCTTTGCCGAGATAACATATGAAGCAGCTATTGTACCAAAATTGTGTAATATGAGAATTTTTTCTGATGGTATGTTAATAGCTGTTGATGGTAATTTTATTTGATCTGGAAAATTTAGTAATGGTAAAGCGCCTAAACCTAAAATAAAACCAGTATTTAGTAATATAAGTAACCTTATTATTTAAAATTATAATACTGGTGAGAAATATGCTTGTGATGTCATTTATTAATTATTGTTTAAATTAATATTTAATTTATTTAAATATTTACAATGTAGAATATCACTATTTACGGTGATCAAGTTTATAAAAGATCAGTGCAATCTATTTACAAGTTTAACAGGCTACCTATCTATTTAGGTGTTTTAATTTATTTTATATTATTGAATAATACAATTTCAGTTATGATGACTGTTGACAATAACATAACATAATATTTCTGCAATTTTTTATTTATTGAATAGGTATATAAATAATGCGGATCAACAGTAAAAATTATTCCTTTACATTTAAGCTAAAAGCTCAAGTATCTGGACTTTGTTAATATACAGATTGAGAATTAGGTATAACTTATCGAGTTTTTTCCATATGTCAGTCAATATAAAAACTCCAGAGGTCAGTTACGTTTTGCCTTACTGTATCTAGGAATAGATGGGGCACATAGAAAAGAGTGAAAACGCAATGTATAAACAGACCATTTAAAAATCAAATGGACAGTTTTTTTACTGTGTCAAATACCGTACTAAATGGTAATTTGAACGTTTTTAAAATATATTTTGAACTTCCGATTCATAAAAAAATATTTAAAGGTTACCATAAACTGGAACATCGAAACTTTCTGTATCTGTAAGGATTGTAATATGATGTACATAATTCTTCTTTTCCAATGGTAAAAATTCTACTGTAAGTGTGTATGACATTCCAGGTGCAAGCTTTGCAGAACTGTCTTTGGTGGGTCCATATATGTGAAAATAAGGCGAGTTTCGAGTAACTACTTTAATGTGCCTGGAGACCTTTAATTAATAAAAAATATAAATTATTATAAAATACTATATAATTAATTTAGAACTAAAAACATTTACTGGATGTAAATTTAAAAAACATAGCGTTGTTTCATGCAGCGTGCCCACTTTGAAGTTTTGAAAGACAATAATGTCTGGAGTTCTACTAAATGTGTTGACTTCTGTATGAATTCTGAACTTTCTAGTAGGTTTACAAAGCTTTGTTAACCGTTCTTCTGTAGACATTTGTAATTCCTCGTTTATCTGTGATGGTGAAAGCTAGAAATCATTAATTTTATTGAGGCAAGTGATATTATATTCTTGTATACAATTATGTCTTCATTTGTGTTAATATCCATTAAAATGGGGAACAGTTCCATTAAATTACATTTATATGAAAGGCATTGTAAATTATCTTCCATTTGAAATACTTCAATAATCATCCGAGAAAATCTTAAAAAAATATTAACGACTTTTATTAAAAATGTTGCCAAGTTACGACCATTCTACAGTAGATTCATAATTCATACGACCCTTGATAAAATGAACCAAATAAGGTTTTTATTTCATTTTTAAATATTTTTCAAAATATTTAAAGTGCGATTAAGAATTAAGCAAAGTGGAATGACCTCGCCGATCTGGTAAAATGCGGTAAAGCATGGGCGTGCGTATTCTGTTTTATCATTGGGCACATTTCAGTTAATAGGTTTGTTCCTACACAGCAGTTTCTGATAGTTTGCAGCACTGGTTTAATGCGCAAGTGCAATTCATGCATCAGTTGGAAACTAATTTGAAATATTGTTGTTGGAACACAATCAATAGTTCACATAATATCCGGTAGAATCGCTAGAAGCGTTGTTTTATTTTGCTGATTTCGATTTTAGACGAGTTAACCTTAAAAAATGCCAGGTAACAGATAATAAAAGGTAATAAGTTTGAACATTTACTCTAATGTGTTATTTAGACTTCATGGATTTACAAAAATGATTAATTCTCAATTCGACACTCCTTGCACTTGTAATATCACACATAATAAGAATAATCTTATAACACTTCAAACAATATTTAAATAATCGACTTTTTCTAAAAATTTAAGTTAGTTTAGTTAAGATTTGCCATTTTCATTTTATCCAATATCCACTACGCATGCGCCTGACTAGTAGTTTCTAAATAATCTTCAAATCGATTTGACAGTCACCAAACTGCTTGAAACCAAGTAACTTTTTTGTTGGAACGATAAAATATTATCACTAGTTGAGAATGTTTGTGTTGGAACGGGTAAATATGTTCTGCGCAGACTCCTGACAGTTTGCTGATAATTTGGCGCTGTGTAGGAACAAACCTACTGTTGAGTGCGCAGATTACAATATTGAATATTGCTAAAGGAACCGCGCAGGCGCCCACTTTTATAATCAGCTGACAGGTCTTGCGCGATATGTCAAAATTGGAATCAGAGTTATGCTGTAGAGAGAGGTAGGAAGCAAGGAAGTTCGATTCTGTTGAGTGAATCAATTCGATTAATTCATTCAATTGAAATAATTCGTTCGTTATTATGTTGGTTATTAGTAGCGTTCTTAATATGCAACTAGTACTACAATATCACTGTATAAATGGCTAACAACCTAGTGTATACTGTAATTAATAAGGTTTTCCAGGTTTCCCTTATTCTCGTACTAATAATGGCAGTTAAGGTTATAACATCGTAAGTCGTTCCTTGACCCGGATTCTGATTCTACGATACGATTTCAATGACGATACGACCCCAGTTTTCGATATCGTCAGTACGATTGTGTTTAAAATGATTCCGGTTCACTATCGTTTCGATACCCAATTTAAACGCGAAAAAATTGAGATTCTGTTGGCAACACTGCGGTTTAGGATTGATTTTTGACATGTATTAACCTTACTTTGTTTTGTTTTGTTCACTTAAAAGTTTATAATTATATTAAAATCCCAATAAAAATCCGACCAAATACATATTTGATCAGAGATATAAAACGACAACCGTGAATCGTGGTAACTCTAAACTGGTTCATGATAATATATTTTATTTATGAAAAGTGTAAGTGCTAATAAATTCGTCTTTAATTATAGAACTTATAAATCTTGTTATCATGTTATCATGATGTTATCTATATTTAATGAACGAGCTCGATGGCACGTTGATCACAATGAAAGACGATGGCAAAATAGGAGACTAATTGACAACTAACAACCCATTTGATTTGCCTGAACGAAGGTTTATCGAATTGTTTCGTTTAAATAAACAGTTGAAGAGTTAGCAGGAGAGTTTCCAAATTTTCCTGCTGCTAAACTTTTATACTCTTCTACGAAATTAATAAAAATTTCCCAATGTATATCCTGCATTTTCAAGGACATTGTAACTAAAAGTGTTGTCTTTGCTAAATGATTATGCTCCACACCACAAAACAAAAAGAATTTTATGCTCTTTTATATCAATGTACATATAAATTTACCTATCACAACTTATATTTATTTGTATAAAATCACCACCGTATTAGACAAAGATGCTATCGTTTACGCTGGACGACACCTCCAAAGCTATCGACCATTTTTAGATTAGATTACTCGATAGTCGAAGAGTCGATTTCCAAAGAGAATCGCTATTTGTACGATTCGATATCGTATCACTGTCGTATCGTCATTACAGAATCGCGGCCCAGAACGATAACGTAAATTTTAAGGGGTTCAAAAACTCCCTATTATTATTAATAATTAAGTTAGAAAAATATATTGTCAATTGGGGATGGATTACCAAATAGTGTATGTGACACATGTAAGAACAAGCTTTATTCAGCATACGAATTGAGGCAGCAATGCCAAAAAACAGATTCTACTTTCAGGGAGCTAACAAATCCCGAATCAAAAGCTGACATAGCAAAACAAGAGGATATTGCAATGCAGTCTGATGCACATATGTTTGAAAAGATGATGGCTTACCATTAATACAACGTAATGTAAAGCGTAAAATAGGAAGACCAAAGAAAAAACAAATCGAGAATTTTGCTTGTACATTTTGTCAAAGTGTTGTACACACAGAAAAGTTTACAAGCACAATTAAGGTAACACATTGGTGAAACAATGAAACACTGTCTATTTTGTGATGAAAAATATACACATAGCCAAGGATTGTTAACTGTTAACAATCCTTGACACATAGCTACATCATTTAATTCTTCACACATTAGCACTCATGATAAACGTGATTAACATATTCTTGTAAACGCTGTGACAAAACCTTTATTGCTGCATCTGAACTATATAGGCATTCTAGAGCACATGAATGAAAAGGTGGTGGAGAACAAATTAAACAGGAAGAAATAGAAATTAAACATGAAGTAAATACAAATAATATAAACCTTGGAAATCAAATAGAGATTACAGAAGGAATTGATGATAATGTTTTGATACCACTTGGTGATGATGTTGAAAATTATTATTTTCTTACACCTATAAAGGAAAAAGGAAGTAAACCTGAAAAAGTGGAAGGAAAAGATAAAACTTTGTATGACTGTAAAGAATGTAATAAAGTTCTGGTACATCTGGGATTAAAAATTCATATGAGAAAACATACTGGAGCTGATTTATCATTTTGCAAAGTATATTTTTTATTTGGTTTTTTACAATTATTCCATTTATTTATGACTTTTTAGTTATGTAATAAATTATTTACAAGACAGAGTTACCTAAATAGGCATGGGTACTCATGGTATTATAGAAAAGGACAAGTTAATTGCATTTAAACAAGAATTTTACAAGGATTTTTACAACTTTTGAGTAATCACAAAAATATATCATATATAATAAGCCGAAATACTAGTATATAGAGTGTTTTCTATATATTCCTTGGAACATCTAAATGAGATCAATGTTTTTTTCAAAACAATTATTTCCACGATGTTTCATAAAGAACCATCCGCTTCGAGTATCCACTTTATTAAAAATATACCATACCACTCTTATTATATAATTGTTACCAATAATATTGTTTACACCACCTTCATGTTGGGAGTACATGAAGGAACTCAATTGCTTTATAACTGAAAAAGATGATTTTAATATTTATGTTCTGATCAAACTATGGAGTAAAAAGTCATGGCGACTCATTTTGTGCAAATTTTAAAGTCTGCGATATAATTTGGATGAAGCACTCTAGTTTGTTCGATAATATTCCTCATCTTCCTTTAAGCACCCTATTATAAATAGGTGATCAAAGAGTAAATATAGAGCAAAATTAAACTAAGCAAGATTGTTTTAAAAAAGTTTATTATCAGCTTACAGTTCCGTTTTATAACTTCAATTTGTGCAACATCACACTGAATCCAAATAGTTTTCTTGCTGTTATGTTACTATGGCATAAAAACGTATGGAACACGGTATAAAAAAAAGAAATACAATTTTCTTTCTTTTATAACATGAAAAGTTTTTTCAATCCAGAATAATGTATTACGAGTATGCTAACATGCAGTTAGTAGTAATTAGCGATTTGCCCTTTTCAATGTCAACATTAAAAATAAACAGTCTTATTTCTTTTTAGATTTTTCTTTGTTTGCTGCTAATACCTCCCCAGGAGCAGGATATGGTCTTTGTTGATACAAAACTCCAGAAGCTGTACTATCAGCTCTGGTCTTATTAGTTTCTAATCCATCACTCCAAGTTCCTTGCGGTATATCAGAATATGCAGCTGGATCCATTGGATCAATATCATCTTTTTTAGATTTTTTACTTCGATGACGATCTTCCCTTCTATATCGTCTATCATCCCTTTCTCTATCTCTGTCTCTTCTATCTGAATGTTTATTTCGGTAACTTCTATCGTCATCATCTGAATCTCTATCTTTTTCTTTATCTCTATCGTTTTCCTTTTCACGTTCTAAGCGTTCTTCTCTTTCTTTCATTTTGAGGCGATTTTCACGTAATTTAGCAGCGCTTTGGCATTTCATTGATTTTGGGTGTTTAGGAGGTAACCAAGAAACTAAATCGTTTTCCATGTTCCAATAATAATATCTGCCACTAAAATCATAAAATAATTAATATTTGAAGAAGTAATTAGGTAAAACAAAAACTTACATTCCCTTATCAAAAACTTCTGTCCAGCTGTTGGGTAGAGGATATTTTACTAACAATTTCTGCATATTGCGAACATATTTTGTATCTGGAGTTGGGACACCCTTCCAGTGAGTTTCACACCAGTAATTACATTCATGATAAACATTACTTTTGTTGGGACATGTAGCTAGTCCTTTAAAATCTTGCTTTTTAACATGGTCTAGTTTTTGCTTAGCTGAAATAAATAGCAAAAGTGAATTCAAATATAAGCATTTCAAAAAATTATACTTACGTGTTACGATTCCTCGTTTGGCTAATTTAGATAATAGTACTGGAGGCAGCGGCATTTTTTTTATTATTAAATCACTTATTACTCATCCACAAAATAAAAAATTAAATAATCACAAAATCAAAATACAAATAACTTCCTTATTGATCTGCGCAAAGTGCAAAATGAAAATGCCTAGACAAATTAAACCGAGCAAAATGCAAAACCACTGACCAAAGAATACTACTGACCACAGAATGGCTACTGACGGTTGACGTCTAAAAATGTTGACGTGCTCCATATATTCGACTTTGGCTTCTATTCCAACTCTCTTGGTTTAGGCCAATTGATGACAACCAAAGACGCGATTCATTTTAAGATCGTAGCGCCAAAACGGCAGTAACCTATACTAACCTTGGGCCACTGACACTGACGTTTGAAATTGTATTCATCAAAGATTTGTTGTCGAGAATTTTAAACCAGGTAAAAAGCTTGTAAAACTGTTTCGAAAGGGGTAAGTTAAGTAGTTGTTATTAATGTAGTAGTAGTAGTATTAATGCGTTTATGTTACCACTAAAGTATCTCTTTAATTTAATCCTTTCTACTTCTACATTTCCTGCTTTGTGGAAAACCGCGCGCATATGTTCAATTTTGAAAAAAGGAAATCCAAGTTTATTATCAAACTACTGGCCCATCTCTATTCTTTGCAACTTTTGCAAGGAGAGAGGTAGCAGTATGTCAGCGCCTTGATGTGTTCGGAAATTTTGAGCTTCTACCCGCGATATAGTAGTATTATATATATGGATTAATAATACGCACTGTTCGAAAGAAGGGGTATTTTAAAATCTACCAGACACATTTCATTCATAATTTGGCTCAACTTCCTTACTGATTGTTCTATATACTTTGGTAAACAGTCAAAGTTAAAACCCTATAGGTTTGTTCCTGCATAGAATCTCTGATAAATCCCTGACAGTCAGGGATTGTGATTTAATGCGCATGTCTGATCTTAGATTAGTTTCTGATTTTTGCTGGAACACCCGATTTTTAGAGAACTTAATAGCAGAAAAAGAAGAGTACAATAAACAATAACCAAATAATTTTTTAACCTATAAATTATATGGAGGAATATCATCCGTTTCTGACAAATAATTATTGTTTGTTGAGTTATAATGTTAATAATAGACAGTGTGCAATAATTCAGGTTAAAGTTGGTAAATGGTTTTGGTTAATGCGCATTGCGCATGCACCGGACTATGAGTTTCCGAAGAATCAGTGAACTTTTCAAACTATCAGCAAACTGCCCTGACTCAAGCTGGAACAGAGGACAAGAAATCCTGGACTGTTGTTCGACTCTTGTTGGAACGCTTAGATTTGTAATGCGCATGCTTCTGACAGTTACTGACAGTTTTGGACTCCTGCAGGAACAAACCTTTAAATATTCTTTGGTTAAAACCACAGATTATGTTAAAACCTTCTGTGGTTAAACAGAGATGGTTGTCTCTTACTCTTGACCAGAGAATATTGGTCTTATCTATATATATATAATACTACTATATTGCGTACAGCGCCTCCGCGATTATCTAGTTAAACGGAGTAAATCTAGAAGGCGGTGATTGCGTATTTCCTATGTTAGCGCATAAGCTGTTTCTCCGAAAACATTAAAGGACAAAAGATATAGTGCTATACTGTTTCAGAGACCCTGTAATTTTAATTTTAATTTTAAATGATGCGTTGACCAAGATGGTCACCAATTTGAACACTTGTTATAAACTTATTCTAAGCTGTAAATATCTTATTTTCTGTAGTATACTCATTAAATTACATTTTATTCGCTTTTTCGTGCAAAATGGGGGCGGAATTTATGCCGCACTCTGTATTTGTTTTCAGTAGGTAGTGGATATTTTTGAGACTGAGACTGACAGATTATAGATACCAGATATATAATAGGCCTGTTCCTGCAGCAATCACCAACTAGTCAGCAGGATTGTGATTGGTTGAAAACAATTTGCTGACTTATTTGGAATGATTTGATTGGATCTGACTAGTCTGTGATTCCTGCAGGAACAGAGCTATTACAACATAGATACTACTGACTGATACTAGCGTCACTTGTGAAACCTGAAACCATCATGAGGTTGGATTCCATGTTATTAAGAAAAACTAATTTGAAAGAAATAATTTTATTAAAAATAGCAGATATACAGGTTTCATCAATTTTTCTTCTTAATCATTAATATTATGTACAACTCCTGTCAGTAAATATTAAACCACCTATTTTAAACTATTAAGTAAATTTGTTTTTATAAATTTGCAGTACATTCTAGTTATAAAAAAATCTATAAATTACATTTACTGAAAAAAGCAAGGTCTGTAGCAATTCAAACTGATTAAGGAAATTATACAATAAAATAATTTGTACAATATTGTGCAAAAGATGTATATGCTTTCTTACATAATGTTAACATACATATAATTTGTGTTTTCTTAAAAGTCCTTTTCATTTTGTTTACATAACTTAATGGAACCTAAAAAAGGTAAGATAAAAACGTAAATCTAGAATTAACTAACATTAATGGTAATTTTGAAAATTGAAGTTTTCGCTAGATGTAAAAGTGGTAGAAGTGTGCCCGACACTTGAATAAACTACAGTTGCATCTTGGAATGTGCCGCTCGCACTCGGTTCCTGCTTCTCCAAGGTCTGTTCACACTGGGAGATATTAAAGTTTGAAACCTCTGACTTTAATTTGATATCTTCGCCATTAGTAGTTTGAATTACTGATGGCAAATTAACCAGTCCGGCATTGTGGAGCTCGACAAGTTTTGTACTATCTATTATAAGCGGCTGCATCTCATTTTGAATTTTAATATTACCCATGATGCCCATCAAAATTCGTTGTGGTTGGGTTTGAATTTCTGCCACTTCTGGAACATTTACTTCTTCAATCGGATGAACACTTATGTTTTGCTGAATGTTTTGTGTGTCAGTAACCAGAGTTTCTACAACTTCCTTTTCTTTTTTCATTTTTCCATGGGATTTAAATCGTATCGGCATAGGTTCGTGAGCTGGAGTGACAGGTTCCACCCTGTGTCCTCCTTTAAGGTCCGGTTGAGTTTCCATCCAGTGACCTGTTGTTCTCCTGTGGGTTTTCAGTTGTCCAGATTGAATGAAACGGGCAGGGCACACGCCACAGGCATATGGACGAGCACCTGTGTGGCGTCTCATATGCAAAGATAAGTCATTGGACTGTGTAAAAGCACGACCACAAATGTTGCACACATATGGTCGTTCGCCTGTATGTACTCGACTATGTCGTAGCTGTAAAAAATTGTTAAATGAAATGTAAAACAGCAACACTAGACTACTTACCAATTTGTTACTCTTGTTAAATGATTTTCCACACAGAGTGCATAAGTATGGTTTCTCCCCAGAATGTGTCCTTTCGTGACACTTCAGATCATGTGACCTCGGAAAGCCTTTTCCACATTCGCTACACTTATAGGGTCTCTCACCTGTGTGTCTACGCATGTGGACAATCTGAAAAATAAATCATGTCAGGTGTAATAGCAAATGACATTGTTTTCAAGTTTATTTGACAATAATAAGAGCAACACGGTTAAGTAGTTAATATAAATCACGATTTATATCAACTACTTACCATGTTACTGGAATTATTGAATTCTTTTCCACAGTAAATGCATAGGTGCAATTTGACAGTGTCCTTTACTCCAGTGTGAATCCTCTGATGAGTCTTGAGGTTGTCAAGTCTGTTAAATGCCTTGCCACATTCAACGCATACATGGCGTTTATCTTGTAATAAATGAACTTTAGTGTGTCTCGCTAAATGGTCAGACCTAAAAAAAAAGGAGTACTTTTAAATTAAAAAAGTACTAATACTAATTTAAGACTACAAGACATGAAGAATAATGGACTGACAATGAAAGAATATGAATATATATATATATATATATATATATATATATATATATATATATATATATATATATATATATATATATATATATATATATATATAGTAGACTCCCGATTATCCGAAACCCGATTATGCGAACTCCGCATTATCCGAAACGACACATAAACCGGATTATCTGAAATGATTCTCGCTATGCCTCCGCATTATACGAAATTTTTGAAATATGTTGTAAATATTAATATTTCGATTAAAATCAAAACACTTTCAAATTGAAACAATGACCAATTACCTCTTTCTTGAATTTTTGAATATTATTTAGAATATATATTACCATTATAGAATACAGATTATGTATTATTAGGATTTATTACATGCATCTATAAAAGTATATGTAGTTACTTTTTCCTAAGTATGTACATATTTAAATGCATACTTATATATTTATTTTGTTGTATATATTTAAATTGAAATTTAATAAATGTGCCTTATACAGACACAATATGTACATCATATTAATGGTTTTCCTCAATCTCCGCATTATCCGAAATCGGTCCGGTCCACATTATTTCGGATAATCGAGAGTCTACTGTATATATAGAATAAAAAAAATATTAGATAAAATACAGATAAAAGATGGGGAATATTTTATTGTCAAAAAGTGACATAAATAAAATACAATTGGAACTTTTGCAGTATTTTCAGTCTGTATTACTAGATAAAAAGATAATATAATTATCTAGAAATAATACCCAAAGTATTTTCTTGCAAGTAATTTTCGATATGATTGTGGGGTGCCATCTAGTTAAGAGGCAGAGGATGATTTTCGATGCCTCAGTTCCCTAAAAGCTACTGATACCTACTGATCTTCCTTCGGACGATCAAAAAGCAAAGTGTAGGGTACAACATATATTAAAAATTAATTTATTCATAATTCAATTAATAAACTTGTACATCACCTACCTAGTAAATGTAGAATCACATATTGAACACTTAAGATTTGCCTCTTTATCGGAATTGGACTGGTGCACTTTTAAGTGCCTAATCAAATGTTCTCCCCTGCTAAAAGGTTTATTACACACTGTACACACATATGGTTTATTAATATGCTCCTCCTCAACATGCTTTTTAAGATATTCTTCTGCAGCAAACGCTTTGTCACATCTATCACATTGATGCACCAATACTGCCCGATGCAACGTCATATGCCTGGTGAGATGGTTTGCTCTGGCAAAACTAGCACCGCACACATGACATACTTGATTTCTGTTTCTTACTCTTTTTACCACTAAATTTTCCATTGTAGGTATGCCATCCCCATTATCATCTTTAGGCAATAGTTGATCTTGACCGCCATCACTATTCACTTCCAGCTTATGTTCAGGATTCTCTTCACTGGCACCTATTAAAATAAATGATTCATGTAGTCAAGTATCTTGGGCAGAACTGAGCAAGGTTCCTGTATTTATTTTAAATGCTATCTGCATGATTCATATGGTGTTCCTTTTAAAATAATAACTGATATTTTTTTATTAAGAGCATGAATTAATGTACCCTTTTAAATTATGTCACAATGTGTGAGTAATTAATATTCATAACCACAGAAAGAAATCTAGCGACAAGCCACGGATAAAGAAATCTGGCAACATTTATGCAGTACAATATTTTTTGGCAGTCATGTAAAGTACATCTGGTCTACTAGTTTTTTTTTTATCTAAAATATATGTATTGAATACATAGTAGTTTTCAGGAGTGTTAACTGAAATGCAATGAGTTAGGATTATGTTTTAATATGCCTATAATACATCATAACAAAAAGTCTATTGTTTTAAAACAACCATTGGACTCAATGAGCAAATACTGTAACATTTAACTAACCAACAGAAAATTACATTAATTTCTAAAAAAAATATTGATATGTTGTATCTATACTGACTACATGTATATATATATATATATAACATAACATGCAGTTGAATACAAAAGTTTACAGTAATTGGATTCAACGAGCAAATGGCCAACGTTCGGGTAGACTACTCTTATAAGGTTGCTATTGTACATGGATAGTGCTTTGCTACTAGTTTTCTTCTCAAAGGCATGTTTACAGGCAGTGATATCATAACTCATAAATAAAATTATTTGTTATTGGCATATTTAAAACACTAAAATATGGAGTTTTTATTTATATATTCTATATATATATAATAATAATATAATAATACTATTTCTACTATATTTTCAATTTTTGATATAAGAATGTTACTTAAACATCAAGTGGCATACCATTGGAATATCTATAAAGATTTCTAAAGAATTAGATAGGGCAAACACTCGGGCAAACAGGACAATTTTTTTTTTGTTGGACACATTATCTATCTTACAATTAAGTATTAGTTACTTTTATTAAATGCATGTGGAGTAGTTTCTTAGAGAGGTGTTGATAGTGTAATACATATTATTTTCAGTATTTAAATTGGCAGATAAATAATTACCTGTCGAGGCAATATTATACTTTTTTCAAAAATTTGTTTTTTACCTTCCTCTTGAACTGCATTGTTGATTGCGTCTTTTAATTCGTTGGGTTTATCTATGTTTCTCTCTGCACTTACAAACTCACTTTCAGTATCGGACATACCATGTTCAATTTGCATATGGTGAACAAAACTTTTTCGATACTTAAACTTGCGATCACAAAAATCACACTCCATAACCTGCAGATGAATAAAAAGATAGGTAAAAAATAAAAGTAATAATAAATAGAAAAGCTAATGGTAGATTTAAATACCCTTTTTCCTTTGACATCTGTAGCATGTTTAAATGCTTTTAATTTGTCCTTCTCAATTATACCATGAGTACGCATGTGTCTGTTTAGGTGACTCTGTTTTGTAAATGATTTATTGCATAACTAAAAAAATAAAAAAAGTTGTAAGTGAATGAAAATGTATAACAGTTAAATAGATAATAATACTTTGCAAAATGATAAATCTGCTCCAGTATGTCTTCGCATATGAATTTTTAACCCTAGGTATGTAGTCATAACTTTGCTACATTCTTTACAGTCATATAAAGTTTTATCTTTTTCTTCAGTTTTCTTAGGTTTATTCGCTTTTTCCTTTTTCATGGGTGTAAGAAAATCATCATCATCATCATTTTCTGCATCATCATCATCATCACTAAATGGGAAATCATTATTAAAAACGTCATTATTATCATCAGCTTCTTCAGTAATCTCTATCTGGTTTCCAACGAGGTTTATATTATCTGTATTTAAATTTACTTCAGGTTTAATTTCTTCTTCTTCCTGTTTGATATCTTCTCCACCTCCTTCTTGTTCTTCATGTTCTCTAGAATGTTTATATAGTTCAGACGCAGCAGTAAAGGTTTTTTCGCAATGTTCACAAGGATGTGTTAATCCAGGTTTATCATGAGTGCTAATGTGACGAATTAAATGATTAGTACGAGTATATTTTGCATCACAAAATAAACAGTGTCTCATTTTTTCACCAGTATGTGCCCGTAAATGTACTCGTAAACCTTTTTTTGTGTGCAGCACTTTATGACAAAATGTACAAGCAAAATTGTCTTCTTGTTTTTTCTTTGGTCTTCCTCTTTTGCGCTTTACATTACGCTGTATTAATGGTAAGTCATCTTCTTCATCAAACATATCATCATGTACATCAGGTTGTATTACAATATCCTCTTGTTTTGCTATGTCAGCTTTTGATTCAGTATTCGTCAGCTCCCTGAGAGTAGAATCTGTTTTTTGGCATTGCTGCCTGAATTCGTATGCTGAATAAAGCTTGTTCTCACATGTGTCGCATACACTATATGGTAATCCATCCCCAAATGATACCTAAAACGAGACGTATATTTTTTTCTTAAATATCTTAATACTAAGTAACTATTTACCTCTACAGAGGTGCAAACCATCAACATCTCTGAAAGAAGTACCGAGGTGGAGCCCTGCGCACCTTTCTTGTCTTCAAACACATTATGCATGTTTTCATTTTCGCACATACAGCATCGACATATTTTATCTATTATTAAGTCTATTTCTTTGTTAATCATTTTGCAAAAGGAATATCAAAAACCTCTATAAACACATCATAAGTCACATTACTGTCAACAAATTTGACATTTTTGACAATGACAACATAAAATAGAAAATGGTTATAGTGCTACCCCGCCAACATTTTAAACTAAAAAACCCTATCATCCCAAGAACTGTCAGGTCAGATTACGGACCGTGCTCAGATCGTTCCATTCCTTCCGCAAATGAAAACTTTTAGCACAGTATAATGCTAAAGAAATCTTTAGCATGGCAATGAGCAAGGAAAATTATCGTTTTGATACTGAAATGCTAATAAGTCGAACAAAAACCAGAAATTTTTTTTTCGGCTCTCTATCAATCTTTTTACTTTTTACCGAGAATAGCCACCTATTCTCGGCTTTTTAGGCACAAAGCGACAACAATGCGATGCTGTGCACTTACCAGATACTTGTTGATGACATTGATGACAGCTGATGACTGACCATACGACCTCATTTAAAACATCAGAGTAATAAATAATACGCAATTCTTGCTAAGCAATACGCTACCTACTGGCGGCACGCACAACTAACGCATGGGGTATTGGTTCAGTTTTGCGTATGTATGTCAATTGTTAATTTTGAAATATCCGTTGTTATATTAGTTAATTGCTTTGATTAGATATGAATCATTATTGTTGTGAGCGTCATTGTTCCTCTTGTACAAAGAAAAACCCCGAGATCAGTTTCATACTTTTCCAAAAGCGGGAAAATCTGGAGCTATCGCGGAAACTATAAGTTGAGCATTATAGAGTTACAGGAGACAAGTATGGATAAAGAAGCTAAAGAACGCAGAGTAGAGAGTGTGCTCTTTACCATTCTCTAAGGATGACTATTTCCATAAAGGTATGTATGCTGTATGCCCAATAAAGAATTTGATATATTTTGAGGTTAAGTTTCATTTTCAGATTGAACGCACGAAAAATATTGAAATCTATTTTAATTTTATATCACTACTTACCCCTTTCAAAATAGTTTTACAAGCTTTTTACCTGGTTTAAAGTTCTCGACAACAAATCTTTGATAAATAAAATTTCAAACGTCAGTGTCAGTGAACGTAGGTTAGTATAGGTTACTGCCATTTTGGCGCTTCGATCTTAAAATCAATCGTGTATACTCTGATTGTGAATATGAAACCACTTGTATAGAACTGATGATCATTGATCAGATCAGTTGCGATTTGTTTGCGAGGTTGCCACCGACTGTCAAAACCTCCGCAATCCTCATCATTTAATTAAGTCACCGAATTGAGTACATCAAAAATAAAAATAATCATACAAATTATTAAATAATAAATAAAACAAACTAAATTAAATTAAAAAATAAATGAAAGTTCCAATAATTAACCTCCCTATATGAGGTCATTTTTACCACTGACACTATAATAATTAGCCTGCTAATTTTGAAAGGATTTTTAGCCGACGGATAATTATCGATATAATTATCCGGTTAATTATAAATGGATAATTATCCGGCACATCACTGCAAAAACTCCAAGTGGTTGCAATTAATCTAGGTCACATGTAAAATTACATAATTTTTTAATTTCCCACTTTAGCGACTAATGCGAAGCTAGATCATAGATATAAAATATATATATATATATATATATATACTGAAAAGCTAGATGCTAGTGTGACCAGAGCTACCGATAGAGAAAACCAAAGTTTCTAGAGTTAGGTAAGTTTTCTCGGGTGGTCATTTTCACTTCCATGAAAAGCATTTCATATTTTTTATAATTTCTAAGGACATTATATCCATATGTTTCTGTTTGGTGTGCATATGCGTGCGCATGTATGATTTTTAATAAATAAGATACTCTTTTAATAAAATGTTTTACTTGCTGCTTGACCTTATAGTTATGTAAGTTTAAAATACAGAATAATATCTGCTCTTTGTTTATTGAAAATAATTACCTACAAAAACGGAAAACCAGAAACCAAACAAATGAAGTACAAATTGCATATATATAAGTATTATATATATGACAAATTGAGTACAACGGATCGCACTGTTTACTTTATGAGCGTACGCGCACGCGCACAGTGTGCCTGTGCCTGAATATAATCAAGCTCTCTATAATCTGTGAATATAATAAAGACATTGGCGTACTAGGGAGTTTTTGAACCCCTTAAAATTTACGTTATCGTTATTCTGCGCATGCGCAGTGCCGAAAATAGTATCATTTTCGGCACTGCGCATGCTCAGAATAACCATAACGATAACGTAAATTTTAAGGGGTTCAAAAACTCTCTATTGGCGATAAAACAGGCCGAAGCTCCGCCACAGTATAATGCTAAATAGCATTATACTGTGGCTCCGCCCTCTTGGCATGAGAAGTTGATTCTGCGATTGGTTGGAAGTTAGCCATATTCAATATGATTGACTTTCAAATGCTTCCAAACCAATGTTTTAATAATATTATATCGCTTCTATTAGTGGTCGAACTTGCTGAAAATCAAAACGTGGCAGGTTACTGTCGCCACTGTCTTTAATACGTATATTTTACTGTCGCCACTGTCTTTAGTATATATGCACAAGTATAAAGTATATAAGTATAAAGTATAAAGATATATATCTTTATACTTGTGGTATATGCGTACATATATAACCACTATATATGAGCGCTGTTACGATAAATAATTCAGACACTCTTATTACCACAAAATATTATTACATTTAATTCATAGACAAAATTACGATACGTTAAATTCCAAATGCTATGTAAATGCTTTTGAAACGAAACTGCCAACAATATAAAAAAATGGACAAACGATCATGCCGGCCTACGACACGATATACACGAACGATTTTATCGTTTATAAACCAGGGCGCACGTAGAAAGGCAGGAGGCAGGCGGATCTCTATGTAATATGTAATTAATCTATGGGCGTATCCGGATCAATGCAGGGCAAGACAGGATTTTTGTATTTTGTGGAATTTAATGTAGGCTCGCAAATTATTGCATATTCTATTGACAAATAACTTCTTTTAAAAATATCGATTTGCCCTTAGAATTCGTAAAAAAAGGAGTTTGCTTACAATTTTGGAACATTTAGCAAGTAATTTATTTGCACGATTAGGGAAATATTAAGACCTTTTACTCAGAAATACTTTTATTTAGAGATAAAATAAAGAAAAGGGAACAGACGAGTTAATAAAGTAACAAAAAAATAAATTATAGTCTTTTTTGAGAAAGATTTTTTGTTTGAATTACGAATACTTCCATACGAAATCATTCATATGTACAGCAAGATAATTTAACAAATTATTATCTAGTTCCAAATTATGAATATACTTATATATGTTGCAAATATTTACAATAGTTTTTTAAATTGCTTAAATTATTTCCAGAAGCACTATTGCTAGTACAATTTCCTGTAATATTTTGTGAACCATTATTGCTTGTTCCTCTGAGAATATTGTTGGAAATTCTTTTTTATTTTCAATTGAATTTTCTACATAGATATCCTATCTGCTAAGACCATGAGTTCCAGCCACCGTGTTGCTTAATTTTATAAAATATTTACCCCAGAGTCTGCAAGTAAAGTTGCTAAGGGCCTTCTCAAACAGTGCCCGTGAATAGTACAGGATGCGGTAAACCCACCGCCGCCTAGATTGACTATGTTTTAACTTAAAAGCAAGATAATGGAGGCGGCGATGGGTAAACCAATCCCTTCAGCAATTAGTTTCGGTATCACACCAATAATAATATTCATTCCTACTGTTGTGCAACACATTTACAGTTTGCATATTTAATAAAAAATCTGTTGTGTTTAAGGTTTGCTGTAAGTATTCTTCTCTATGGTTTGCTAGACGAAGTTTTATGTATTTTATAATATCTACAAAGTGCTTCTTGTAACATTAATTCCAACTCTCTTATTGTAACACGATTTAATTGTATGTGGATTGTATTTCAAACACGAAATTAAAAATTGCTGTAGTGTATCTTGTCCAAGACAATTAAAACTGCTTATTGATCATTTTTGTCAAAATTAGAAAAAAAATCATGCGATAACATCGTAACATGTTAATATAATGGGGTCATCATAGAATAAGGGGTGTACTTTAGTCTTATATAATTTTAAGAAATCACGTTAATATCAAAAAGTAAATGGAATCTAGTTGCTTCAATAATTGGATTTTACTCATGATTTTATTGTTAAAAATACATAAGCTGAAATATATCCCTTACTTAAAACCTGCTATATACTATCTAACTCGTAGGATATTGCGGGGTCTCACTTCACTCATCCCGGAATATTCCACTTGTTCCATAAAATCAAAACATTACCTAACTGATTACATAAATAGCTATTATTTGTTCTGGTTAATACTGTGGATTACATATTTAAATTTCATGCACCAATTATTATTTTATTCCAATTATATGATTGGTTAGGGAGTCCGCCAATAACCTCACAACTGCCAGTCTTCGAGAAAAAGGATGTGTATTTAAACTATTTCATTTAATACTTTGTACTCAACGAATAAATATCTAGTTAGAATACATTTGTCAATTTATTATCAATCAGTCCCATTTTGACTTTCTTTTAACAAATTCTTCAGTGCCGTCTTCCCTAATAGCTCCGTAGTACCCAAGGCCTTCATATTTACTTCTCATGTAAGCAATATATCCTGCACAACCAGTAATGGCTATTAACCCTAAACCCATTATAACTGCATTCTAAAAAAATTACTTTGTAATATATTTTTTTCTTGAAAAGAAATTTTTCATACAGGCTTTGTATAAAGTTCAAAATTGACCACTCTGAACAAACTTGTTGTTTTAACTGATCTTAAGCCGTCCCCTGGAGCTGCATTATTTTTATCAGACATTTTTTTGAGTTTAAATTTATATATTTTCCAAAATTTCACACATGTCAAAAAATGGTATTCACAATCACAGCAACACAGATCACAGAATAGGCACAGATTACATTACAGAAAATACAGAATTGCACCATTGACCATTGATAAAAAAATATATATAAAATAAAAGCAGAATTCAAATTCAGTTGTGCAGTTTTTCAAAATTAAATATGATTAAAAATTATCTTAGGAATAGGTTACAAATTGAAACCTGCTGCAATTCAATCTTACTTTCTGCAGATATGCTAGGTAATGAAACGTGCTACACTTAGAGCAACCTTCAATTAGCCTTTTAAATAGAAAACCTTCATATCAGTGATGTGCCGGATAATTATCCATTTATAATTAACCGGCTAATTATCGATAATTATCCGTCGGCTAAAAATCCTTTCAAAATTAGCAGGCTAAATATTATAGTGCCAGTGGAAAAAATGGCCTCATAGGGAGATACCTATATTGGAATTTTATTTATTTTTTAATTTAATTTAGTTTGTTTTATATTTTTATTTTTTAATTTGTACGATTATTTTTAATATATAGATATTTTATTGGTAATTGCGAAAAAATGATTCTAATGTTAGAAAAATTAAAAGACTGTATATTCTGCTAACGGCTAATTATAATATTTTTAGCCGGTTAAATGCTAATTATATAATTAGCATTGGCTAAATATATAATTAGTGGCTAAAAACCCATCACTGCTTCATATAGGTAAATAGAAAGGTTTAAACTTTATTTAAGTATGTTTATTTGTTTATTTTTTTATCAGTAGGTATTGAGTCTGTTGGTCTGTTCTTTCGTTTCCTTTTGTATCTTTTTTTATTCAAGTTAATAAATAATATGACTTATATTCACGTCTTTTTTTTGGCTTTGCAGATTTTAAAATTATTTCTTTATGTGTGGTTTATGTGTGTGTACCACATTCAATCAAATTGTATTTGATTGAATGTGGTACATTTTCCCACAATTTGTGGTACAAAATCATTTGGTGACCTGGCAACACTGAGACTACCCCAACTTCACACTCCACCACTCCACCTGATTTCACGTATATTTTCTAAAATTGTGATTATGGCGGATGATTCGTTGACCGATATTTCTCTGGATATATCTAAACTTAAGGTAGATATAAGCATTTTAGTGTTTAGTATTAACTTTAGTCGCCTATTTACTATTGCTTGGTACATACTTCAACTTTGGTAGAAAAAACTATTAAAAAATAAAAAAGCATACGTTTTTAGGTTAGGCAAATAAGTTTTTAATTTGTTGTAGGTTCCTGATTTGAAAAGGGAACTAAAGTTAAGAGGTTTGAGTACAACAGGTAATAAAAACGAATTAATAGAGAGATTACAATCTGCAATGAAATCCAGCGATGGCATAGGTCACGAATCAGTGGATGATCTCGAGGAGGATCTGTTAAATGTATGTATTGATAACACAATATTACGTTGAGAATTTTTTATTTTTATAAATATTTGTAGGATGATGATGATGAACATTTAGATGCAAGTGAGTCTGTTATATTAGAAAATGATTTAGATGATTCACCTAAAGCTCAAAAAAGAAAAATTGAAGAATCATCCATTCTTGCAGAGGACAAAACTGAACCCCCGAAGAGAGTTATTTTGAATAGGAATAACAGCAACAACATAGAAACTCCAAAATTGAGCCCTAAGCGTGATGACGAAAGTGAAAAAGCCGAATTAAATGCAGCTAATGTAGTGCCAGAGAAAAAAGTTATAAAACTTTCAGAATTGACTGCCAAAGAAGTAAATTCACATTTTAATTAAACGTAGATTATTTTAAAATTACATATTTTTAGCGTCTGGAGATGAGGGCAAAAAAATTTGGTGTTTCCACATTTAGTTCAGATGTAAAAAAGGTTGTAAGAGCTGAAAGATTTGGTATGAGTTCAACTTCTTCATCCAACATGAAATCCAATAAAGTTGTGAGTACCTATTTATATTTATGAACATTGTTTTTAAGATAAGCTGTGGTAGATCTATAAAATAAAATAAAGAAATATTATATATATATATATATATATATATATATATATATATATATATATATATATATATATATATATATATATATATAATATATATATATAATAGAAAGATTTGTTCAGACCAGTCAGTAACTGTTTAGTAAGACAAAAATAGTGTATCCGAGATGACAAAACTTCCATTCAATTGCTTGTAGTTCAAGATGAAGCATACGATACGCCAATATTTCAGTTGCTGGCGACAGACTGTCTCCCACATCCATAGTGAATTAATATTGATGATGATTATTCAAACTTCTACTTTTGTGATGAGAAATGCAGTATTTGATAGGCGAAGGGTATTTTGATGGATTTTCTAATAAAGCTTGATAAAGGAAATTATGTTATAAATATATGAACCCCTGATTTTTCTTAATTTTACTATAGCATGACCTTACATGACATATTTTTTTCACTTTTTTCTGTTTGTTTAAAATATACCGCAGTATAACGTACTGTTCAACATCGATAACTCCACTGCGATTATTTCCATACTAAATGAACTGAAGGTCTATGTATCTCATATGTAGCCAGCTGTACCTCGGATACAGAATTAGCGTAGGTCTATTCGGTATCTTTGGTAGAAGCATATAAAGGCAAATCAACAAGCCTTATTTCATGGAAGTAAGATGACCTTCAATTTAGTTAAGACTTCTGCATGATTGAGCATGAAGTAGAGTTATTGTTATCTAGATTGTGATTATTTGATCCTCTGAATTATCCGAGGCACCGTCTTCAATTTTACATACGTATGCGAGGCTGTATGTTATTCAACTTTCTATTCGAATTTGTTTCAATTTTAACTTAATTTCACAAGTGTTTTATATTTAAGTTGATGTAGAAACAAGTTCTATTACTTAACAGATAGACAGATGGCAAAACGTACCTACTCTGTTAAGTACTTGGGTCTTCGCATCTGTACATAATATGTACAGATTCTTTTTATGATCTCACCAGTGCAATATAAGTGATCATATTATGATCACTTATATTGCACTTATATGTGGGGTCCAAGTATTTCCTCCTAGTTTTCGTTGCAATCTGAATCCTTGTATTTTGATTCCAACTGTGTTAGACAAAATGCGGCAAATTTTACTTTGTGATTCAGCGTTCGACGAGGCATATAGTCAGGAGAATAGCTGTTTTAACTTAATTTGTTTTAGTCCTTATTTAAATAAGGCATTTACAGATGATGGATATAAAGTAGATTCGTATTATTCATAGTTATATGTATTTTTTTATTAGTGGTCTAGCGATGCTTTCGCTCCTAATGCTCTGCCAATTTTTGGGCTTATTATATGACTGACTTCTTTTACCATGGTTCGACGTATATTTTATTAATCCACATGTTATTCTTTTTTATAAAACTAGTTTAAGTTGGTATAATAGCTAGACTTATTTCCACTGTGTGAAATTTCTTTACTGCATTAAAATTTCTTACGGGGATGGTGCTACACTTGAACACTATCGATTACTAAAGTTTTTACATTACCATCAAAGCCAGTCGAGTAACAAAGCATTTGCGTTCATAACAAAATTATTTGTTAAAATTCATTCACTTTAGTTTTTAAATTTCTGTAGTCTCTTTGATTTTAGGACACTAGTGTTGATGTACTTAAACAAAGAGCTGAACGTTTCGGAGGATCTGTATCTACTATTATGTCGAGCTTAGAAAATAAAGAAAAATTGGAAAAAAGAAAGGCAAGATTTGGAATCGTCACAAGTACTAATGGTTTGTCTGACAGTGAAAAAGCTAAACAAAGGCTCGAAAGGTTTAAACAACCTATTAAATAATACATAGGAAGTAAGAATAATGTTTTTTTATATTGCTTTTGTATACTAAAATGTATAAATTAATTGATAGTATTTTAAGTTTATTTTTATTACAACAATTATTGTTAACATTTCCAGTTTTTTTTTCAGACAAGGATATTTGTTTTTCACTTGTGTTATTTGACCACTGGTATCACTTTTTTGTATTTTTGAAATGTAGAATGTATAAGTGTAATGTTTTATTTAAAATTTTATGTAATTAATTTTTCAATTCCATTTTTGTAAGTGGTAATTAAAAATGAAAAAGTATAAAATATTAATTAATTTTATTTTAAAATACATATCTCATGTATGTGTTTACCTTATAATTGTAATAGATTATACTAAACTAAACTTTTTTAGGACAATCTAATATATATTTTTTTTGTAAAACTACAAAGTATGGAATATTCTCCCAACTCAATTTTTTAAATACCTACATAAAAGCAATACCTATAGGAACATAAATATGAAATTTTGGGATAAAAATTTGTTACTGAAATGATTCAGTGGGAATTATTACATTTATGTGATAATATACCAGAAAATTTATAGATATTCAAGAAATATAAATGCAACATACAGCGATATACATATATACAGTGATTGTTGTGTGTCAAAGTATTTTATGTGACAAGGTATATAAAAGCAGAAAATTATGCCCCAACTTTAATCATTTGTGTATGTAAATTATGCTTAGGTTAGGTTCAATAGTGAATGGTTTGAATACAACTCTTCACTGTGACCATGTGATCTATTGGTTGAAATTTTGCCCTATAGGTCCATGTTCTAATGGAGTTGATTACCTTATTCGGTGAGAATTTTGTCCAATCCTCTGGCAGAAGTTGCCCTTTGCCAAATATTGAGTATCTGATTGGAGTCTGTTTAACTTTAAAAGTTTTTTAGCTCTTACCTACTTCAAAGGCATTTATTATGAATACCTACCTTTGAATGAACTAATTTTTGTAGTTCTTACCAAGGCTGGAGTATTTTCGCTCAGCTCAGTTGAAGAGATTGTTACTGTTGCGCAACCAGGCAACGCTTTGGCAATTTCATACAATTAACAATTAATGCTCATGAGCGTCGAGCGCCTGCCTAGCTTTTATTGGCAGTAAGCCGATTGTTTCTTAGTCTCGGGAGTGTGATATGTGATTTAAAATTTGATTTGGGGCAACATATTTTTGACAAAAACAAAATTTTAATATACCTAGTCTCACACTTTAGTGATACGTTATAGTAACTGATGACATTATAGTAACTTTTTAGACATTATGGCACATCAATACTATGCAAAAATATATAGGATGTTCTATTTAAATTGACAAAGTTAACGGCCATTTTGTTTAGATTTCAATCATTTTCGAAAACTTCATAAAAAATCGTGCAACTTTTATGTTTATAATTCTGTAAACAAAAAAATTAACAGGAGGGTCAAAATATAGTGAATCACCCTGTACATACGTACTTGTGTTCACTCAAAAACGTGAGAGTAGAGGCCTTGGTTCGGTATTTGTGTGGGTTCCAATTTTCAGTTTATATACAGGTAGGTAACGATTTTCAAGATTGGAACAAGTGACTTAAATATGAAAGAAGTATTACACGTCATAAAAAGAAAAAATAATGAACTGCGAGGTTCAAATTTGTTTCTATTGAAAAACTGTACATCCATTTTATTACTTTAGTCGTTACAATTTATGCAAATATTTGAAAATCCTTAGGCTTATTAGACACCCACTCATGACAGAGAAAACCTTTGTGAAAGTTGCCCAAGGAAAGGTGCCCAAGAATAAAGATGTAACCATGGAAGGATTGAAATAGCGGCGCTTTTGTCAAGTGTCATAAGCTTTTATTATAAGTAAATATACTCCCATGAAACTCCATATAAATAAATTAGAAATAAAGTTCTTAGCTATATACACATAAAAATAAAATGGGTGGTTATATAATTTATTCTAAAGCCCTTGCACTGACTGAACAGACGGCGGTTTTTAAAAAATGCTCACTTGACACTTGAGTCTTGAGTGAATTTCATAGAAAATATGTAGTACTATATTTTCTATGGAATTTCAATAGGCTAAAAGGGTTGAGTTTGGCGATGCGCCTGTGCAACATGGTACTGATGGAGTCGGCGTCTATAAAAATAGCTAATACTTCAACCAAAGACAATATATTCTTTGTTTCAACCAAGAGTTTAGTAGTTATTGGTACCAACTTTAACTCTAAGATAATGTTCTGCGAATTCCAGCAGTTATTAGTAGATTTAGACCACTTGCAACTTTGCATGTATATTAACATTCACAATAAATCCAAATAAATGTACAAGCATTTCAAGATACCTAATAAAACCACACAATTAACGAATATTACGGTTGAACAAAAGGTCGGCACGCCGTTTTATTGCACCGCCTTATGGATCTCCCATTGCCGCAGTATAGTACAGAGCTGTATCCAGGTATCAGAAGCACTTGTTTTAATGTCTTTATTACCCCCTATAACTGGGAACGCTGACAGCGAGTCGGTGCCTTTCATCTCCCGTGTGGAAGTATTTTATTGAAGTTTCATTATAGGTGAATTCCAATTGTGAGTAAGAATCTACATAGGTTATACGAGGTTTGAACAATTAAAAAGGAAATCAAATTGTTTATTGGCATCTGCTGGCGTGGTTTTAAGAGCATTGCACGAGAGTTTATGGCATCTACTTGCGTTTTATAAACAACGGGGAGGCCAATCACACGATAGTCTTTCATTTTTTAGAAAACGTCTCCAAAGAGGCGCAGGGAGGGGCGACTGCCCCCCTGGCTTTTGAATCCAATACAAAGTACAACGTCATATAATTTAAACAATAGCTTAAATTAATATTCACAAATAAAATGTATTGCAATTTTTAGTCATCTATACAGGGTGTTAGTTGCATGCGGCAAAAATTCAAGAGGTTATTCCTTGGACTATTCTAAGGATATTTTATCCTTTGATGATTTATGAAAAAGCGCTTTGTTGCGAAGATATAGGGCGAAACAAATTTTCAACAAATCCAATTTTGGTATTTCTCACATTATTAATGTAGGTGAAATAAAAGTATGGCGTACTACACTGGACGTATCAAGTAAAAAACATGTAAGAACAAGGAGTATTGTTTTTTCTTACCAACATCCCGTGATACTTCGGAGTGATTATTTTGTATGTTTTTGTATGTTGTGTTTTTGTAGTTTGTATGTGTCGCATTTGTTAAGATTGATTGACGTTTGGCTAGTTGACGTGTAAACGGTTGTTAGTGAAGTCCTCTATCATGGTTCGCTATACGAATGCCGAGATGGCTGACATACATTCTATTTATGGACTTGCTGATGGCAATGCATTAGAAGCTAGACGACTGTACATTGAACGATTTCCTAACCACATTGCTCCCGATAGAAAAATCTTTCAAAGTAGGTATTCATCAACGTCTTCGAGAAACGGGAACATTGAAGCGAAGTGGAGGACCAGGAAGGCCAAGGAATGTAAGAACGGTAGACGTAGAAGAGAATGTGCTGGACATGATAGAAGAAGATGCAGGTACTTCTACGCGAAGAATTGCCCATTCTCTTTTTTTTATCAAGGGTTTTACTGGACTTTGTATATATTTCCACACATACCTACTGTTTAGGAATGTTTTTGCAACATTTGTTCTGTTTATTTGTTTTACAAATTATATACTTATTAGCTGTTATAATATATTTATTTAATGTATTTTAAATTACCTTTAAGTATTTTATTTTGTTTTAAGAAAATGCCTTTTTCTTAAAAATATTTTTTGTGTTTTGATTATGTAGATCGTTTGATAGAATACATTTTTTATTTGTCGTGGTATTTTTTATTTTACTGGACATATCTTTTTGCCTCATTTATACCTATATATTTGCTTAAATTTTAAATAATATGTTTTCAAATAATTTTTGTTTTATCAATTAACCTAAAGATGTTTTTTACTATTATTCACTGCGAAGTGAATAGAAAATAGAATAGAATTATATTTTGTCTTTTGAAACCAAATTTAAAAAAAATATTTCGCCTAAAGATCTTGGAGGCGACGCCCATGGGTAGGACAGATAAATCATATCAATTTGACGTATAATTTGCAGCTGATTTTTTTTACCAAAATTAAACACAATATTCATTGAACCTCATATATCCATGTATTTTCAGCGGGTCACAGCTCTACTGCCATCATTGATCATTTTTGACTTGACTGCATGTACCTGACAAGTATTTGACCACGAATTTTTAGAAATGCTGACGACAAAAAATAGAGTATAGAGCCGAATATTGATAACTTGGTAGCAGTATACAAGGCTCCTTTTCATCAGGACTATCTTCTGGAATTATGTTATTAATTATTCTTAGATTTAAATTAGATATTAGATAGGTACATATCTAATATACGTTTTTTTGATTAAATAAGAGCTATACAATTTCACAGATTAGACTGTGAAAACTGAAATACTGAAATGTCACATTCTAATCTGCCAAATAGTTATCAGGAACTTAATGGGAGGTAGAAAGACCGGCCCTAAGTTTCAAAAATTAAAATATACACATATATTTAAAAAAGGACACTTTTTTAGTAGAGAATGATGATGTAGGGATTATTTATTTATTTTAGGTACAACTACCTACGCAGGCATAAAATCCAGTTCAAGACGGGATAAAGTAAACCAGTGAAAGAAACAACAATCAATATACTAGATAAAATAAGTAACAAAGTAAAATAACATATAAATAGATACTTAAAGCATAAAACCAAACGTATTCCAAAAAATTAAAAATGAAATTTTTGAAAAAGGACACTAAGTCTTTAAGAAGTTCCCCTTCCAAATAATTTTGCGAACCACTGCTGTAAACCATTTATATAATACTACATATACAGGGTGTTATTTAAGTACGTGGCCAAACTTCAAGGGGTAATTCTTTGAGTGATTCTAAGACGAAACGTTTATATAAACATAGGTCCGATAATGGTTCGTTTTCAAGATACAGGGTGTCAACCAACATTGGTTTTAAATGGGTTTGTTTTTAACAAGACGCAAAACAATTTTTATAACAATTTCCAAGACTAGAATAGACTATTGATATAGAAAAAAATAACAGGTACCTACACCCCCGTTTTTGATAGTTGGTAGTTTAAATTTTTCAATATGTTGTCCCAGGGACGTGCAATAAAGTGGTTTTTATTTTTTAGTCGAACACGAAGCAAGATACGAAAAAAATTCAGGAGACAAAAAAGTTGGATTTTTAGTTGCGAAAAATGTTTTAAAAAGTCAGTGGCGCACATTCTATTTGTCAAAAATATTGGTAAAGGTGCTCCCCGGGACGCCACTGGACTGAATAATTTTAATCTAGAGCAAAATTAGCCTCTTTGTACCGTAAATAACACTGCCAAATTTCAACAAAATCGGCTAAAGGATAATAAAGATTTTACGAAAAAACAATTTTTTTAAAAAAGTTTCACACCCTATATCTTAAAAACGAAGTATTTCCGGACCTATGTTTATATAAACTTTTCGTCTTAGAATCACTCAAAGAATTACCCCTTGAAGTTTGGCCACGTACTTAAATAACACCCTGTATATATGTTGTAAACCCTCAGCTATCGACCTGATATAATAATGACATAGGTACGTGGATAAAGTGGCACCTTACTTTTAAGTATTTGAATTGAACCGCTGAGTGAAAATAGATTTTGTCACTCAACTGAACGCACGGTATGTGTCTCTTATAAATAGCGCACCAAACATTTTCGTCAATATCTTGAAAACTAAGCCATATAAGAATAGGGAACGTTATATAGAGTAAGGTTAAAATTTAATAGAGAATCCAAAAATATAATAATACACAGGGTGTTCCATAAGAATTTTCGATTTTCTGGAGTTTTAACATATACATGTTTGAGCCATCTGTCAAAAACACCCTGTATATTAATCAGGTAATATCGATTCATAGAAGTAATTTCTAAGTCTAATTGTTTACGAAATAAACCCTTTTACCTTTTTTTGGATGTCTTATTTGTTTTGCCGAGATTTTTTGAGCAGGTGTTTTTTAAAGATTTTTTTCTTTAAATGCTAATATCTTCGTAACGGTAAATGATAGGTATAGGGTACTCTTAACAATGTCGACCTAGAATTTTAAGGAGAGTTCAAAAACGTAATTGAATATAGGGTGTCCCATTTAAAAAAAGAAAGTTGATGCTTGGATCAGAGAAACTGAACAACCTGTATTTAAGAAAATTATAAAAATCAAAAATTCAGGTAAAAACAAAAAACTTTCGTATTTAACTTTTTTCTCTACCTTTTATACTTTCTGAGATAAGGGGATAGAGGATCTTATTTTGGACACCCGTACAGTTTAAATGATTTGAAGTCTTCTCGTGAATGTAGGTATACCTACTGATATGGTATTTAATAGGTATATCTCTAATACTAAGAAATTATAGCTTTGCTCACATGAATATATCATAAACATAGGTAGTGTTATATGTGTTATACTGAACTGAAACTAAACTGTTCGATTAATGTTAATCACGTATGTTATTCTGCTTTGGACATATCTCCTTTACTATTTAACATAAACTCAGTAATTTAGAAGCAAAATGTAATTTATAACATCATAATTACATTACTGTTACAAGTGTTACATAACTTTAAAACACGACTAAGTGTACCTATATGAAAATACAATAGGACATTGGTGTTACAACTTTCTTTAAGTAGGTATGTACCTACACATCAAAGGTTTGTGAAGTCAAACACATGAAACTTTCTGGGGATTTTATAGAGTGGGTGTGCTGGCTCCGCTGGTCTGGCGATCTTGTATTTTAAATAGAAGTAAAAATAGTCAGTTAGCATTTGCCATAATCGGTTTTACTGTAAAATAAAGGAGGCGAGCAGCAGCAGTTATGGTTGTTACGTTGAGAATGTTTAACCAAGCAATTATCACTTCGCGTCGTCTAGCTAGCGATGCAATGCCTTCTCTATTTTTTAAGCTGGACTGTGTACTTTTCACATTACGTAGAAATTTGGTGAACTGAGAACCGGTTAAATTGTTTATTTTGTAATTTTTTGATATATGACGGATTGCTACACAATGCACATACATTTAGGTCCGTGGAGCAAATTCCGTTATATATTTATGTTACTGTTTGTCTTGCCTTGCCTAGTGAGCGCGGGTTCGTCTGCAATTTGTATAAATGTCTTCTATTAATCCCTTGTTAGTGTCGAAAAGAACAAATTACTTAATAGGCCAGTCATTTAAGACATCGTAGGTCGCAAAAAATTGCAGAGTTCTGATTTTTTGGAATGTTGTTAGGATAGGTACCAATAGTCTAAAACCAAGTTTGCAGCTTCGAACGATCTGTGCTAACTGCGTGGTGCCCGAAAAACCTTTCTTTTTTCGGACTTTTTTCAGTTTTATAACTTCTAAATGGTGCTTCCTACGGAAAAAGTCGTTTTGTAAAATTTTAAATTAGACAAAATTTACTATAATTTGAGTGTAACCGCAGCTCCATAGGTCTAACAGGTCCCGAGATACAGCACTTCAAATATTGGCCATTTTTCTCAAAAAGTTCGAAATGATTGTTTTAGCTGTCTTCCAAGCCGAATATCAGCTAAAATACTCAAGCCTACGTGGAAAGTCATAGGGAATGAAGTTGTAGAGCAGTTATTTAGCTTTAATTTAAACATAAGCGGAACAATGTAGGGCCAATAGTTCCCTTGTTATCAGGAAATAACAAAAAATTGAAATGAAAAAGAAAATGGAATTTTTCAAAAAATGGAGCCTGACGAATTGCAAGACTTTTGTAAAGGATAAGGACATAACTCAGTGGAAAATGGTTTTAACGTATAAATTTATCAACATTATATCAAAATTGTATAAAAAATATTTTGGTAGTTTGGGAGACCTTGGGCGTGAAATGTTAAACGTGAAGTGATGGCGGGACATCAACTGATTCCTGCGACAGAAATACAGAGCACAATGTAAATTAGTATTTATTGCGTAATGAATTTTATAATAAATTACAACGAAGGATATGTAATATTAGGCTTACCTTTTCCCACTTAAGCTTCGGTTTCCTAGAAAGCGGTGTCGTCTTTTAACGGCCGTCAAAATACAGTGCGTAACGTCATAAAAAACGGTGTCGTGTATAATAAGGGAAGTGTCTGTATTTCTGTCGCAGGAGTCAGCTGAGGTCCCACCATCACTTCACGTTCAACATTTCACGTCCAAAGTCCCCCAAACTACCAAAATATTTTTTATACAATTTTGGTATAATTTTATTAAATTTATACGTTATTATTAATTGAACTCAATTTCATTTTGCATGATATAAAACCATTTTCCACTGAGTTATGTCTTTTTTATCCTTTACAAAAGTCCTGCAATTCGCAGGACTCTATTTCTTGAAAAATCTCATTTTCCTTCATTTTTTGTTACTTTCTGATAACAAGGGAACTATTGGTCCTACAGTGCTCAGCTTACGCTTAAATTAAAGCTAAATAACTGCTCTACAACTTCATTTCCCATTACTTTCCTCGTAGGCTGAGTATTTTAGCCGATATTCGGCTCGGAAGACGGCTAAACAACAATTTCGAACTTTTTGGGAAAAATGGCCAATTTTTTAAGTGCTGTATCTCGGGACCTATTAGACCTATGAAGCTGCGGTCGCACTGAAATTGTAGTAAATTTTGTCTACTTTAAAATTTTACGGGGGCGACTTTTTCCGTAGGAAGCACCATTTAGAAGTTATAAACCAAAAACTGAAAAAAGTCCGAAAAAAGAAAGGTTTTTCGAGCACCACGCAGTTAGCACAGGTCTTTCGAAGCTGCAAACTTGGTTTTACACTATTGGTACCTATCCTAACAACATTCCAAAAAATCAGAACTCTGCAATTTTTTGCGACCTAACGCGATTTTTGTGTCTACGGTGACTGGCCTATAACTCGTACCTATCAGAATAACGCAGGTATTCAAAATAACCGTAATTATATTGAAGAAGGGTTTTATACAAAACTGCTGCTAAACTTTACGTTTTCTTCTAGGATTCTAAATTTGTCCATTTAGTCATTTTAAGTTTCTTTATTCAGTCAACACTTCCACGAGTAGGGGTGCAAATACAACAAGATTTAAACTGGACGAAATGAACATGTTCTAGAATGGGTGTTGTACTCACTAGTATTTGTTTTGTAAGTAGGTAGGTATCTCTAATTATTCCCTAAATTAGAGAGAGAGAGGGAATGTGATATGTCGCTTGTAGAATCAAAAAAATAGTGATCAACAACAATATCATTAAATATTAACCAAAAGTGCTTTAAATCAATATATACGATTTGAAGTTTTAGTAGTGGTAAAAATATCTGCTTACCTATTTATGTAAAAGAACTAATATAATTTCAAGTGATTGTATGCTATATAATAACATTAACAACATATATGTAGCATAGCATAATGCAGAACTCCTACCCAAGAATACTCTACTGTGATGCGGATAAGATGGTTTAATAAATAATCTAAGCAATTATTTATAAATTAAGACTTTACCAACAGATTTGCAAGTACTTACTTCTATATCATAAAATAATATCATAAATATATCATAAAATGTATTGCTTATATATTCTCGCGTGTGTAAGATAGCTGCTCTCAGTGGCGCACCCAGGGGGGCGAAGGGCCCATGCTCCGCCCCAAGATCTTAAAGCAAAGCTAAAAGAAAAAACGGGTTGGCTACTTTATATATTCATCAAAATATTGAAGTTATGCCAGAGGAGCAGAGAGGAGGAGAAAAGTTAAGTTTGACGAAAAGAAGACCGAATATTAATATTTAGATACCCACTTCGGATTTCAATGTAATACTTTTAGTTTTAATTTGGTTTTAGTTCTTTTAATTTTATTTTATTGTTTCTGTGATTAATTGTGATATTATTTTGATATAAGATATCTTTCAAATTTGTTTCTATTTTAAAAAATATTGTATTGTTTGTTTTATATTTATTTTGGATTCTTATAAAATATATTTGTTATGTTGTTAAGTATAGTTTTTTAACAAGCATTGCCTCCCCCAAGATTTTTTCTTGATGCGCCACTTGCTGCTCTACGATAAGACCAAAGAGAAGTAGTATTTTTTTCGGGTAATACCAAGATAAACAAGTGCTGCTGTGGTACAATTATTGTAACCCTTTTTTGCCCAGCTTTTTTCTTTAAAACTAATAAAATAGTATAGGTATCTCTAAATTCAAGTACAACTACTGTGTTAACCTTGAGTTGATTAATTAACTTAAATAAATAATTGGTTAAAAATAAATTGCTCGTAGATCGTCATATGGGGAAATACTAAACACTAAATGGTGTTATTATTTTATTTAAGAAAATCCTATTTTGCTGTTATACCAAAATATACAGTCTATTCAAACATCATACATCAGAGAGTGCGAAAACATGATTCTGACTCTATATACAGGGTGTCCAGTTAGTGTTCCCTCGGAAGATTGTACAAAAACGGCTAACTTTATAAAAAAACTTTCTTAACAAAACTTTTAATATTTCATCTTTACTACAACGTAAAATTATTTAGAATTATACAAGGTGTCACAAAAACGAGTTGCACAAGAAAGTATAATTTTTTTTAAAGGAACACCCTGTATATTTTGTCATTTTTGGATTCTACAGAAAATTCTAAACACATTTTATGTAGGATATCCTATACCTATCTTCAACTGTTTTTGAAATATTGACAGGTAAATATTGACATTTTTGCAACTTTGACACCCTGTAAAATCTAAGCGGTTTGAGATCAAGCAAAACGGTTTGCACATTCCTATCTTAACTTTTCATAAGCTATCGTTTGGTACTAATTTCAAATTTATACAGGAATAAAAAATTTTCAAAATTTTCAGAAACTTTTAAATTTTTGGATAATTCTGAAATTAGTACCAAACGATAGCTTATGAAAAGTTAAGATAGGAATGTGCAAACTGTTCTGCTTGATCCCAAACCGCTTAGATTTTACAGGGTGTCAAAATTGCAAAAATGTCAATATTCACCTGTCAATATTTAAAAAACAGTTGAAGCTAGGTATAGGACATCCTACATGAAATGTGTTTAGAATTTTCTGTAGAATCCAAAAATGAAAAAATATACAGGGTGTTCCATTAAAAAAAATATACTTTCTTGTGCAACTCGTTTTTGTGACACCTTGTATAAATCTAAATAATTTTACGTTGTAGTAAAGATGAAATATTAAAAGTTTTCTTAAGAAAGTTTTTTTATAAAGTTAGCCGTTTTTGTACAATCTTCCGAGGGAACACTAACTGGACACCCTGTATATCAGCTTTTATATAAAATTGCATTTTTTCTGTTCTCTAAAAAACACCAACTTGACGTTTTTTGAGATACGAGCAGCAGTCTTTTGATGCTTGTTACTCTGGGAGACAAGCGTTAAAGTATTTTGCATAAAAAAGTCGATCAAAAACTCTTTCAATTTTTATTAGTAGGTAACGATGTTAAACATAGCATTCGTAAAGCTATAAAAGTGATGCCTTATTTTACGGAGAATTTAAGTCCTTAACAGAATTTATATCTGTCCTTGGTATAGCTATGAGACCTTCTTCTGGTGATACGGACATGACAACTGGGAATCTTTGGGAATACTTAATATCCTGTGCAGTGACGCAACAACGTAGCCACGGGCCTGTGTGCGATAATTTTGCCGGGCCCCACGCCAAATGAAATAAAATACCTAATTAAAATATTAATGTTTCTATCATCATTATGATACGTGGTATTGTATTGATAACTACATATATTAATTTATTAATTTTAGAAACAAAAAAAAACAATTATGCTCACAAGTATTTATTTTCTGGAATATAGAGAAAAGTCTGCAACATTGCAAGCACAAATAAAAACGCAAATAATCTTTTAATAAATGCGATTTCAGTTTAATTGTTTTGTGATTGCGACTCCGCTCCCGGGCCCCTTTTGAGGCCGGGCCCGTGTGCTTTGAATACATGGTACATCGGTAGTTATGCCACTGATCTAGTGTGCTTAATAAGTTTTAGCTTTTAGTCTTTGCTACTTGTCGAAGGAAATTTATTTTAGCAACAACAAAATCTTGTAAATGATGTAATTGTCAATTTATTTTTGGTATTCAAACTACCAAATATCATAAGTGCTGGATTTCTACTTTATGGAATATTCTTATATGTTTCCCATTTGAAATAATGAAAATTGACATTTACTTCTTTATAGACGGAAGTGACGAGATTTAAACTACGAACTATCTCTTGGTGGCCGAGCTCTCTGGAGCGGACCTTTGGAGCTCGGTGACCGAGCGGTTAAAGGCGTCAGGCTTTTAATCATTCTCCGCGGTTGACGACGGTTCGAATCTCAGCGTGGTCAACTTTTTCTAATTGCTCCAACATTAAATCTGTGTGCATAAGGCTGGTAGCGTTCTTAATATGCAACTAGTACTGCAATATCATTGAACAAATGGCTAACAACCTAGTGTACACTTTCATTAATAAGGTTTTCCAGGTTTCCCTTATTCTCGTACAAAATGGTAGTTAAAGTTATAACATAGTAAGTCGTTCCTGGGCGCACTCGCGGCCCGCAGAATAATAATATTCCGTTCCCTCTCCCATACAAGTCTGTGCGTTCCGGGCTCATCATTAAGATGAGAATGAGGGATAGAGATATTATTATTATTATTTTATATTACCAAATCTAAGTGTATTCAAAGAATGACACGGTTGCCACAATCCGGCCAGTTTTCTTGTTAAAGTAATGTTGATATTATTGCTCTTTTAATGAAGAATTAGCAACATTACGAAGAATTTGATTTATACCCAAGCAACACGTGGTATAATAAACGTTTATTTAAAGAAATTACCGTTTAAATTTCGTTATCGTTTATTTAATAGACGTCTATGAGATACGTTTAAGTATTTACAAAACGTTATTTAAACGTACCTACTTGATAAATTACTTCTTCGAATTCGTAAGAAATATTTGATAAGCAATTAACTAAAGCTTTATTTGTTTGAAGCAGTTACATTAATCGAATGTTGTACCTACTAGTAAAAAAAATATTTGTATGTTTCCAGTTGTATTCCAGTTTTTGGTAGACGGTAGACGGATAAATAACTATCGCAGAAATATATAAAACTGGCATGGAAAACTTGGAAAATACTTGCCAATACTTGGTATAATATGAAAATATTATATTTTTCATATAACATACCAAATATATACGTTTATTACGCGAACGTAAACGTTTATTAAACCATTCTGTGTTGCTTGGGTAATTAATAAATTAAAATTGAAAGAAAGGCTTACATACAAAGAAAGGACTACCTCCCAAATCACTTATTTACATCCAAAATATGTATCTAGATATTATTGTTTAACTAAAAATGCTCTAAGAACTATATATGACTTTGTTGGAGTTGAGCTTTGCACAACCAAATGCTTTTAATTTTTGCTTATAAATAATTAATTATAATTAAGTACCTACTAGGTAATATTTTCCTTCAAAGTAATATCGCATAACTCAAGTACATGTTTTTCATTTTATTTCTATTTGAACAAGATATTACTTGTTGAATTTTACATTTATTGCATATTTCTGGAATACTTCTATACCATTTGATTCCTGTGTCTTGACGACCAGACTAGAATCTTCGGGACTGGTTCAATTAGATTTTATTCTAACTCTGTCTTATTATGCAATTCCGACGGTCACCCTTTGTTTGTCAAATAATAACAATAATATCTTACCTCAATAAAAATTTGCAGGTATAGAAGTACAGCTCTTCTGTGAGTAACTCTTTAGGTTTACCGCATGGTACTGATAAACCCGGACAGGAAACAAAAAAATGCGAGGTAAAGATCATTATTGCTTTATTAAAAGAACCCGCAAAGGTGGTTTACTGCATGTGATGGAAGGGTTGCAGAGGGAACTTGTAGATTTAAGGTATAGGAAGTTAGGAAATGTTTATGGAAGGAACCAACAAACTCTTTATTATTCAAGAGAAAATACAAAGTGAATCAACATTTGGCAATATGGTAACGTAATTACAATTCTTTTCAAAAAAATATATCATGCAGTATGTCTTTAGCTTATTTAAATTTTCTAGTGTCGTAACCGTATAGTCCAGCGATTGTCATTTCTGATTTTGTTTTTTTTTTACTTGTTTACTTAGTTCTTATACAGTGAGGACATAAAGTCCGTCCCCCCCCTCTAACTTTTGAACCACTGGGTAGATTGTGATGAAATTTGGAACGATAATATATGACTAAATTCTGGATTTTTTGACATATCAATGACAGCTCTGAATGTCAATGTGACAGCTGGGCGCGCAATAGGACAATTTTTTTTAAATGGAAATGGGGGTCGAGTGGGGACTCATTTTGAAGCTATTTTTATGCTCAAAACACCCCCCAAATTTGAGAACATTTGGTTCAGTAATTTCCAAATGAAAACCAGTAATATCAGTTTATAACATAATCTTTTTACCACATAATCATTATAATAGAACTTACCCTTGGAACATTTATTTGTCAAGAGGTTCATGGAGGTCATTTTCAACATCTTTTGAAGTAACGCACGTGCTTTCTAAATTTGTTTCTGTCTCTAAAATTTTTTTTTTTAAGTTTAATTTAAATGTTTCATAATTTTATAATTTAGGTTATTTTAGGTTAGGGATGGTTTATTGTTATTTGTTTACTTTTAATTTTTGTTCTGCTTTGAATAATTTACAATAATTTGTAATATGTATGCAAAAAAATGATATAACAGAAATCGATATTACTGGTTTTTATTTGGAAATTACTGAACCAAATGTTCTCAAAATTGGGGGATGTTTTGAGCATAAAAATAGCTTCAAAATGAATCCTCACTCGATCCCCATTTCCTTTTAAAAAAATGTTCTTATTGGGCGCCTAGCTGTCACTTTGATATTCAGAGCTGTCATTGATGTGTCAAAAAATGCAGAATTTAGTCATACCTATATTATCGTTCCAAATTTCATCACAATCTACCCAGTGGTTCAAAAATTAGAGGGGGAGGGGGGACTTTATGTCCTCACTGTATAAAAAATATATCTTATATAAGGGCATGGGGTGTTTTGAGCAATCTTATACACGGTTTATATATAGGGTTTTAGTTTTGTTGTACGAAAAAAATATAAAAACCCCATAGCTTTGAGTGAAATATTAGATATTCAGTCAACGGTTGTAGATAATTCTTTGAAACAGAACATGATTTTAAAAATAAGGTGTTCCTTGAATTTATTGTTGTTAATGTTAAGTTAGTATGCTACAAACATCATATCTTCCACACACACACAAGGACTTAAGGAAACGCCTTTGTATACGCTTTATAAACTTTGTATATGAACATTGTAATGTGAGTGAGTGAATTAAAGTTTTGACCTAACGAAGGACTGATAGAGCAATTTTAAAATGTAACTTGAGTTAAAGTCACGTGAATTACGAACAACGAACCCCAGTATTTTTAAGGCGTCATTAGTGATACTATCAATGTGATTAGTAAAAGACAATTTGCAGTCAAACGCTCCAAGATCCCCAAATGTTTGTGTTATTGTAAGAACTGAATCCCCCCAAAGATTAATCAAATTGAATAGGTTGACTTTTAAGTGAGTAAGTAAGGACATTGAATTTTTTTATATTTAAGTCTAATTTATTGACTGTACATCATGTTTCTATCTTTTTAAGTGAGTTTTTCAGTTCTAAGCAGTCATCAAGATCGTCAATTTTCATATACATCTTCTTAACATCATCCAGCATACAAGGCATAATACGCAGATCAGTAACTACGTCATTTATAAAAATATTAAAGAGTAGTGGTCCCAAGATAGATTCTTGGGGCACTCCAGATTGTGGTACAAAGTGATTAGATTGTTGACCACAGAATTCTAAATACTGGCATCTAGTATTCGAATGAGATTTATAAAAGGTCAACAGATCTTTTGAAAATTTAATGCTATTTAATTTTGAAAGTAAAAGTCTATCGAAGACTTTACTTATATATGTATATGTACTTGTACATATTATTCATTAGAACTAGTTTTATCTGTCAGTAGATTCTTGACTCATCGCAGTTCAAGGTGACTTTATTAATTAAAAAAGTAAAAGATAGAATAAGTAATAAACATCCACAAAATATAGAAGATGATGGAGATATCAATGGTAGATAAGGACGGTAACCCAAGACAATTTCTGAAAAATCAATCAGAAAGTTAATCAGGACATTTGTAAGTCATATAGGTATGTGTATTTGTTTATGTAAATACACTGAGGGAAAATTTAGTAGTGATAATTAAGATCATTTGGTGTGCACAGTCAGTTTTATATAACACAGTGGTATAGACAATTATTGAAACATCATTATTCATTAGAACTAGTTTTATCTGTCAGTAGATTCTTGACTCATTGCAGTTTAAGGTGACTTTATTTATTAAAAAAGTAAAAGATAGAATAAGCAATAAACATCCACAAAATATACATGATAATGGAGATATCAATGGTAGATAAGAACGGTAACCCTAGGCAATTTCTGAAAAATCAATCACAAAGTTAATCAGGATAGTTGTAAGTCATATAGGTATGTGTATTTGTTTATGTAGATACACTGAGGGAAAAGTTAGTAATGATAATTAAGATCATTTGGTGTTCACAGTCAGCTTTATATAACACACCAGTAGGTGTATTTCTTATATTAGTTAATAACTCTACCTAAGCACATATTTTAGAAATAAATAGTGAAAACAAATGGTTCGTAATGTTACTAAAATCGACCTAATCCGGGTAACTTTTAGTCATAATTTGTTTGTGTAAATTTAAATGTTAGATTTCGTAATACTTAACTAACACTTAATTGTTAGAGAAACTCTATCTTATCACAATTTCATGTGGTGGTACCTGGGTACTTGCAGCAAAATGTGTCAGTTTAATGAAGAACTTTTAACCAATCAGAATTCGTAGTAGGGCAGTCTGCTATAATGAAGAGCTGCATAGATTTGTTATAATATTGACCAATGTGTCTGTTGTTGTTCTGTAGCGTAGTTTTATAAATTAGTTCACAATTCATAAAAAATATAGGGACTGTGATCTATAGTGGATATAGATGAGAACATCATTTTGTCATCATTATAAAGCTATATAGATATATATCAGGGAACCATGATTTTTACAACTTTTCATATGTAAACTAAGTACCTAAGTACGTACGAACTTTGGTTCATAACATAACAATAATGCATGAGTTTTCAAGTATAAATAAATAAAAAGTAACACATTATTCTTAAGATTATGGTTGGTTTAGATGAATAACAGATTTGGTAGGTACCTATAACAGATAATAAAAATTTGCTTAATCACAAAAGAAAGTATCTAGTAGTAGTAAAGTAAAGAAAGTACTTAGTGATTTGGACATGGGTAATTCCCAAATAAAAAAATTGACAATTATAATAGAATTTTGATTATAATAGTGAAATAATAATATAATAAATATAAGAAACAAAATCAAAATATAAGAATCAAAGTTAGTTAACAAAAATCGTATAGCTGATTGAGATAGACATTTAGACTATGTATTCAAATTTATCATTCGGTAAAAAGAACCAAATACTAGCACAATTACCAAACCTCCTCTCAGTGTATGTATACCTCTTAGCAAATACCAAGTACCCAGTAGGGAGTACCTACCTACTTATAAAGCTGAACCTACAATTTGTCTTCTAATAAGTCTATATTAAAAGTCTGCTAGTAATACTAAATCTATAATAACTACTGTCTTTTTGATGACAGTTACTAAATAGTAACTATTATCAAATCAAAAACCGCCCTTGGCCGTAGGTATAGGTGGTGGATATTAACTTGCAGTTGTCTTACAAGACCAAAGGTAGTAGTTGCCCCAAAGATATCTTTTGAAATAAATGGCTAAATCAACTAGTCTTAATAGCTATAGCTAACTATAACTATCCATATATATTAAAACGCGTCGATTCTGTCTCGCTCTAAATTCCGTCGCCGAATCCACAAAGTTTCAAAGCTATCGTCTCCGAGCGGGGATCGCGGAGCGATCTCCGCGGGCGACCGGAGGTCGCCCCCGGCCTTTCTCCAATGCGTAGGGGTATTTTCGTCCCGTTTCCTACGCATTTTCCCAATTTAAACGCCTTTTCAAAAAACTTCTGCAAAATTTTCGTCGATCGCCGTTCGGCGAGAGAGATACGGCTAGCACCGGCGTTTATTCTAGCACCTAATGGTCCCGTCACGCTCGCCGAAATACCGACTTTTCGCGGGACCCCCTCGCCCCTCTACTAATTTTTACGGCTTCGAGAAGGGCTTCACGCGAAAGTTCAGTCCTTTCTCTAATCCTTTGAGATTTTTTTTCGAGACCGTACTACGACTCAATCTACGTCTATTTCATATTTGAAAATCTCGCGTCGCATCCGTCTCAACTTCTTTCTCATTTTATATGCAGATGTGAGATTGGACTAACGAGACAAGCATCTCCCACGAAAACTGTAAAATTAATTAAACTTCAGATAGGTTATTTTCATTATTTTCCTATGAGAAATATTCCTAACGGAATCGATAGTACTGACTGCCAAACACTTCTGATTAAACTTAAACTGTGATGATACTTAAACATCTCAAGTTAAATTTGTGACAACAAGCTCGGTAGCGCAATGGGATAGTTGTAGGATTTCAAAAATCGTAATGCTGATTTCGCGAGTTCGAGTCACGCTGGAGGCTACCTTTTTTTCACTTTTTAATTCCAATTATTTAGGTATTAGTATTAGTTTGGAAATAATTCCTTCATTTTGGCAGTCTGTAAAATTCATCATTTTAGCTTACAAAAGTAAATATCTACAATATTAATTTGTTGCTACAATTATGACAGCAATATATTTTTGGTCCTATTGATAAATTTGATAAAAATGTTTACTGAAAAATAAATTCTACTTTTAGCACTTAAAAAATTATGATGTTTTACCGTCAAGAATAGAGTACCCTTACAATTCTACAAAATATTGAGAAAAGTTTAGTATAATTATTACATCATCATTCCAGATATAAAATTTCTTAATATGTATTTTCTTAAAAATAATATTATTCTAGATGCTTTTCTCACCCGAAGGTTGACCCCAGGGCGCAGGCCTGGACCCCCGGTAGGGCTAGAAATGGGAACGAAAATCGCGACAGCGATTTTCTCCCATTTCTAGTACTATAATAAACTCTGTTCCTGTTATAAAATATTTACAAAATAATTTGCCATTACATATAGGTAGGTACCTATACTTTTCTAAACAGTAACAGTGACGTGATTTTTCTCAACTTCATTTACTTTTCTTCTTGTAAGTAATAGACTGTTCTTTGTTTCAGCTAAGATATATTGAACAAAAGAAGTTTTAAGAGATCAGATGATTCTGATTGATCTTAGTTATTTTTTCTACAGCACCTATGATAGCTACCCTATACTGTACATCTGGTGCAAATAATACTCTTTAGACAGTATCTATACCATTTCTATGACTAGGTGCTACTTACCATAATGTCAATGGAAAACGAAGGAAGAAGGAGATACAAAGTAGGCATTCCCGATCTGTACTGGATATTAATAAGAGATACCACAACAATACCGGCTCCCATAATAAATATTGGAATTATTGAATCAAACGTCAATGGAGGCATAACAACAGGTACCACCTGTGGTTCTACCTGACCTAACTGACCAATGGAAGGACAGTAGGTGTGGCCACAGGATCTTTAACGTTGTACTCTCAAAGTTTTAGTTATTGTATGATAATATGTGAAGATCAGTAAAATGTAAGAAGTATTTATCAGTTTAGTGTGAAATAATATATAATAAACGTTTAATTTACAAAATACTATCCTGTGTGTTTATCAAATAAGCGTATAGTGTATGATTGGCATTTTAAATATTCAAATATATCAATTAATGAACTTAATTTCTTGTAAATTTGTGAAAAACTTATTTAAATAAGTGGTGTGTTTTGTTTGTGGTTAATAATTGATGTGGAGAACATAATAAGGTAAGCCGATTTTGACACCTACGCCTACAGAAGGCATTTCCGGCAAGGAAATGTAATCTGCAAACTGGAAATTTACAAAGCATTGTTTTATCTTTTTAATTATCTGTTACCAAACGGTATGCTTTTTGGTATAGGTACCTGCGAAAAGTCTTTAAAATACAAGATAATAGTGAATTACTCCAATAGATATCTTTATAGACATTACCTATAGATGTATACGAGTATATTAAAGCTATAAGTATAATTATATACAAACAATTACCGGCAACATTTCTCTTATATGGATTCATTCCAAAAGTGAATCATTTTTCTACAGCAGAAGTTCACTATATTACTATATTGATGTAAAATATGTATATTTTTTGTATATTACAGCTTTTGTTACCGCGATGTGTGCATCGTTACATATATGAAACATTCGCCTAATGCGTTTAAGCAGCCATAATATAAATTCGATTTTTCAATTATTTGTTGCTTATTTTAACATTAACTAGATATTCATTTATTACTTTCAAGGATAAACTAAACCCTTGCGCCTTTAAAACTTCTGAACAACATTCCTGTATAGTTCCGACGCCTTTTCGACCTCTGCATCGTATCCGTCGCTCCGCCACTTCTGATTCCACAGCTTTTTCTCTAAAATTCCATCAATCATGTAGATTTATTTTATTTAATTATTTCCACCGCGTTATCCCTGTGATATTCAGCTGATGTGCGTATTTTAATTGTCCACATAATTGATTACATAACAGATGGTCTGTTGTTCTTTTTTTTTTTTTTGTTATTTTGCCACACTAAAAATGTAAAAATCATTAGCAAATAAATTATAGATAAGTTTTTTGAAAGTTAGTTTTACCTATTTAAAAAGAAATTTTTCATATTGAAAGATATAGCTAATTTTACTGTGTAACGCAAATGTAATAATTGATACATAACATTAATTTTTTGTTGGCGTATTACCGAATTACCGAACTATAATTTGGATATATAGCCTTGTATTAAAATACTTTTTTTCTTATTGTCGTGTGCAATTGAGTTTACTATACTATGTGGTTGTGGTTAATTTTTTATCGCTGTCTTCTCTTTATGGGAATAAAAATAAACAATTTTCACTTTCTTTGGGAACCATATGAAAAGACTGAAGATGATAGTTTTATAAATTTTATGTAATATAAAATCTAATTTGTCTTTTTTAACATAAAATTATTTAATATTGAATAATTATACACTCAGTATAGATAGTTATACGGTATGTCTCGTATCGTATTTTTTTAAACCTCGTCTGATTTTGACAAAAGACAGAGCCGGCACCCCTCTATTTGTAAAGAAGTGAAAAATTTCGAAGAGTCGTAATCAATTTCGACTTGCCTAGAGTTACCATCCTTATCTACCATTGATATCTCCATCATCATAAACTTTTATAAAGAGCTGGATTATTAGGGGCATATTCATAGTGGTCTCTGGTTTATTTATTTTATTTTCTGTACTACGTTATAAATTACTGAAAGTATTACGAAGGGTGCCTTGATTGATATCAAAATCCACTTGCTTTTCTGTAGAATCAAACATTATTTGAAATTATCAGATCCGCATTAACTGAAATAAAAAATATTGCTCTAATCCGCTCTTAGCGCATGTTGCATGGTTGTACCGCTGATATCTCTTAACAAAAGAAAATGTAGAGGGTAGCATTTTCTTTGGTAGGTATCTCACTTCCTGTCAACTTAAGGAGAAAACTAATATCACGTTCTCTGTTAATTTTTGTCCAGTGGAGGCACATAGTCCGTGGAGTGGTTGTTTTAGGCATATAAGGCAAATAAACTATTACTCTATGGTTGTAAATTAGCTACTAATATCTTTGCAATACATTTTTTGCCATATATTTGGAAGCACTGGCACCAATTCGAAGGAAGCGACTATATACTCAACTTTTGGTTATCTTAAACGCGCCATATTGGATTTTTGTATTTTTGAAAACTCCTTACAGAGTGGTTTTCAACCATGTATAATATACCTACATATATTCTCAAAAACGAAAAATATGAAACAAGTTTTGATAAATCCAATTACTGCGTCTTTAACTGCTCGACGTAATTCCTCTGGAGTTTCTTGCATAAAATTTGTTTTTTAGATAATCTCACACAAAAAAGACCAATGGATAGTTTTCTAGTAGACCATTTTATTGATCTTCGGTTTTTTGAATATATGCATGTTATACATAGTTGAAAAGCACTTTGTACGAAGTTTTCAAAAATACGAAAATCCAATATGGCGTCCATAAAAAAATAATGCTAGCGCAAAATCTAGTGGCTCTAAATTTTTTTAGAGACCAATTTTTGACTGCTATCCCTGTCCTGAAAATATTATGAATGTATCTTTTACAACAAACAAGCTATAGATGTTTGCAGAAAATGCACATTTTTTGTTTTCAGCCTGTATCTACTTATAAGGGAAGGAATTCTTTGGAGGTATAACGTTGGAAGGAAGCGACTATTTGTCTAAAAAAACTCGATATCTCCATTTGATTCTATATCAAAATATTTATAAAACCTCAATTATAATTTGTCTGTATACGGTTTGAAACAACCGAGATATAGCCTTCGAAAACGCCCAATGATCATCGAGGTATACTTACAGCACAGAAACGAATGGGTGTTTGTTATCTGACTTGAGATATCGGATACAGTTTCTGCAATATGTGTAGTTCATTAAATTATATTCAAAGAAATAGAATAAAATAAACAAAATATTTAAAGGCAAGTTCGAAAATTAAAAGAAATGAATGCAAGTTGTAACCACTGCCAAAAGTATTCGGGAAAATAATTTTTATAATTACCTATATAATAATATAAACATTTTGTGAGGAAAGAAAATGTTGATGGGTTTGTTCGCCATAAAAATCATAATCTGATTCTTCGATTTCTAGTATCATATATAACACTGACATAGTTTTCCACATAACACCAAAACACTATACTGCACTCGACGCGCTTTTCGCCAACCAAGTTGACATCATCTGGATGATTAAAACTGATTTTAATCATCTCCAGATGATGTCACTTTCGTTGGCGCAACGCCATCTTGCCACCAAAGGTTCCAACCCCTTTCAAGTATAATATATAGGTACATTGAAATCCTCTCCAAAATTCTATCGGCTTTTAAGTTATATTATATAGCAACATTTTTAAAATTAATAGCTTTTGGTGACACCTTTGTAGATCAAATCATGTACATTCCTCTATCTTTCTATTAGAGCCGTGTAGTTGTTGACTTTGAGGAATCATAATTGTAGTCTCTTTTATCGTATATAAAGCAAAAAATCTATATCTCTTTGTGATTTTGAAGTCTAATTAAAAACATGTTTTGGAGTTGTAGCGAAAAAGTTGAAAAACTATCATAACCAGCACACATTCTACATCGATGCCTGAAATATTCAAATTTAGAATATTCTCCGCTATTTTATGATCATATAAAATTGAAAAGCTATCCTGTACCAGTTTTATTGACCTTAATATCATATTTTGTTTGTAATGTGGTGATAATTTTGGGCGCGAGATATCTGTGACGTTCACAAGGTCTGGCAATAAAAAAAATATGTCATGCTGTGACAGTATAACTTGGAAAAATAAAATTAATTAACGCCCCGTTTATGATTGTTTGTTAAAATAAACACTACGTAATTTTCGTCATTAATTAGATACAACTGGGTTGATTATTTTAGCTGGTACGAAGGCAGAGATCATGATTTATGCATTATATTTACTGTTTCAATAAGAAATAAGCTTCCTCATTTTACTAATAGCGTGACGTGTAGGATCACCTGAAAGCCTCATGATCCTGCAAACCGTTTATGTTCAATAGTTGCTACATTTTATTTATGTAACACCTCGTTTGTTCTCAGAATTGAGCACTCTTAAAAGTCGTAGTTCTTTTAACTTCTGTTTACTAGATTAAAAATTTTATGTTATATGAGCCAGCTAAAATAGATCTTTCAACACTATGACATTACAACAAAACCGTTATTATATAAATTAAGTTATTTTAACTTTTACGATGTTCACAGTAATTTTTTTACTTAAAATTATTTATTTATTCAAAAATCCAGCACAAGGCCCAGTTACCCAGTTACAGGATAAGTTATACAATAATTTAAAGTTGAACAAACAGGATTATAATACAGTGCTTTCGGAAAGTAACGAATAAATTCATTATTTTAGAAATTGAGAAGTTTTCGAAAAAATCCCCTGACACGTCGATTTTGTTTTTAAAAAAGACACTTTTTGACATACGACCCATATTTGTGACGTCATCGTTGTTCGAGATATGGATTGTCATATGTGGATGATATGTGTCATATGGATGTGGATATGTCATCGACAATTTTTTTAAATAGCAACCCCCAATTTTGGCCACGCCATTTGAAAGAGCGTATCATTCTACATACGCATCATGAAAAATTATGGTTGCCTGACAGTAGCCTTAGCGACCGAGAATGTTTTTTATTGCTGTCAGATAAAAACTTGAAATCGTACTTTATTAAATAGTTTTTTCTTTTTTTTGAGTTATTTCTTTAGTTCTTATCTTTTGTTTGGCAAAAGCACTGCGTTTGAAGTGTTTATTGAGTAGTAACTTTGTCATTTTATAAAAAAAAAAAATGGTTAAATTAACTGAACGAGAACGAATTGAAATTCTTTGCATTATCGGATTTAGAGACAGGATGCGCACCCAAAGAGAAGTAGCTGAATTGTTCAATGAAACTCATCCTGATCGACATCCCATTAGCCAAAGCATGGTAAGCAATATTGAGTCTAAATACCGTAACTTTGGACATGTTCGTGATCTTCCTAAATCTGGTCGACCGTCAACATCAATAGATGATGAGGTTAATGTTTTGTTGGCAATACAAGAAAATCATCACTCAACACTTAACCAATTGGCTTCTGATTTCAATATGGCAGCGTCCACAGTTCACAAAATTATGAAAAAAGCAAAGTATCATCCTTATAAGGTATGCCTTGTTCATGAGCTATCTGAAGACGACTTTGATCGGTGAAATCAATTCTGCGAGCAAATGCAAGAGCTATGCAATAATGATAATAATTTCGTAAAAAACGTAATTTTTTCTGACGAGGCTACGGTTGTTTAGAACGGCCATGTCAATAGGCAAAACTGCCGTTATTGGGCTACCGAGAATCCCCGATGGATGATGGAGTATCACACTCAAAGTCCCCAGAAAGTAAATGTGTGGTGCGGCATAGTCGACAGAAGAATTCTGGGTCCCTATTTCTTTGACGTCAACCTAACTGGTTTATATCCAGATATAGAGGGACGTGATCTTCCAAGAAATGACATGTTCTTTCAACAAGATGGTGCACCTCCCCATTATGCAGCACCTGTCCGTGTTTATTTAGATGAGCTGTTCCCGAATCGTTGGATAGGGAGAAGGGGGCCGATTGAGTGGCCAGACAGATCGCCTGATTTGACACCCCTAGATTATTTCTTGTGGGGATACTTAAAAAGCAAAGTATACATTACTAGACCGGTTAATTTAGAAGATTTAAAAGCAAGAATTCGTCACGAGATACATCGTATACCTCCTGAAGTTATAGATAATGTCCAAAAAGAATTTATTAATCGTCTTGGCTACTGTCAGGCAGTCAACGGTGCACAATTTGAACATTTAATTTAGTCGATTTTTTACATAATCATTATCATTGTCAGTTCATTATGCGTATGTAGAATGATACGCTCTTTCAAATGGCGTGGTCAAAATTGGGGGTTGCTATTTAAAAAAATTGTCGATGACGTCATATCTCGAACAACGATGACGTCACAAATAATAATAATAATAATAATAATAATAATAATAATAATAATAATAATAATAATAATATGACTTTATTAAGGCGGGGCTCAGTCAAAGACTGCTTTTGCCCAACCTGAGAAAATAATTACAATAGAACATTAACAGCAAATTTACAATAATGTAATACAACTTAAAAATTACTAACATAATCTGACACCACACTTCTAGTATAGAGAATCTAGTATAATGTAGGCCACATATACATGTATGTAGGCACATCTATACTACTGGTAATGAAGTTTCGGGAAATAATTCAACGATTATGCATGGTGAAATAATGCTTCACTTTTATTTTAAAAGTAGAAAGGTTGAATATTGATTTAATTGATAGAGGAAGTGAGTTATATAATAACGATGCAAAATGAGAAAATGAGCCTTTAAAGGAAGAAGTGAAATGCCTGGGCACTTGCACAAGAAAAGGATTTCGTCTGTTTCTGGTTTGTACTTCTTCAGCAAAACGGATCTTACGTCTCAAATATACTGGTTGATGTGTTATTATGATTTTTTGAATAAAACAGGAGTAATGAATTTGTCTGCGGATGTTCATTTTAGTACAATTATATTTAACATAATATGGCGTAATATGTTCTCGCTTTATGGCATTAGTACAAAATCGCATGCAAACATTTTGTATCAACTGTATTCTATGACAATCCCGAGCTGACAAGCAAGGTCCATACACCACATCGCAGTAATCAAAAAGCGGTAAGATTAGCGATTCTACTAACTTTAATTTAACATCTACATTTAAAATATATTTATATCTATATATTGATCTTAAGACACCAAAAGATTTTTTAATCACACTATCAATATATGCGGAAAATGATAAATTTTTGTCAATCAAGACTCCCAAACTCTTGCATTCATCCTTAATTGGTAACGAGTTATTATTCAGAAGTAGTTTGTTAGCCAAATTTACTTTACTACATTGCACCTCAGTTCCCGCAATCATTGCCACAGTTTTTTGTGGATTTAAAATTAAAGAATTTTTAATAGACCAAACATAAATACTTTGCAGATCTTGATTTATGGTTGTAATCGCTAGATCTTCCTGATCAGGGGGAAATGAGTAGTATAACTGACTATCATCCGCGTACATATGCATATTCGAAACAATGACTGAAGGAAGGTCAGCAGTATATAAAACAAAAAGCAATGGGCCCAGAATTGATCCCTGAGGGACACCACTGGAAATATTTAAAGATTGAGACAAAACCCTTTCAGCGCCTCTAGAGACCTTCACCTGCTGCTTACGATTCTGCAAGTACGTGTTGAACCACTCCAAGGCACCTCCACAAAATCCATAGAAGTTTAATTTAGCTAATAGTAGTTTGTGATCTAGGGAGTCAAATGCCTTAGAATAATCCAACATAACAACAGCTGTAATCATCCTTTTATCAACAGCACTAAGCGCATCATCTATGATATCTGCCAAAACTGTACTTGTACTATAACCATTTCTGAAACCTGATTGTTTACTAGGCAGCAAGTCAAATCTGTCGACATGCTTTCTAATTTGTATATAAGCTATTTTCTCCAGTATTTTGGAAAACACGGAAAGTAGACTTATTGGCCTTAAATCATTTAAACTCGAAACGTTTTCCTTTTCTGGTATAGGAGTGACTAAAGATAGTTTCCAGCGCTCAGGAAAAACATTATTTGTCAAAGAAAAATTTATTATATGCGTTATTGCACCCAGACTGTATGGCAAACATAATTGAAGCATGTCACAATTTATTTCATCTACGCCCATTGCCTTCGTTTTTATACCTTTATACCTTTTATTATTTCGTCGAAATATGGGTCGTATGTCAAAAAGTGCCTTTTTTAAAAACAAAATCGACGTGTCAGGGAATTTTTTCGAAAATTTCTCAATTTCTAAAGTAATGAATTTATTCTTTACTTTTCGAAAGCACTGTATACACATATAATATAACAACGCAACATATAATATACTTTGGTATTAAAGAAAATGTATAAAAAAAAACAATAAAATATATCACATACCTACATTTAAAAAGAAGCAAAAACTATAGTACGGAAAATACTTATTAAAGTATGTTTTTAATAACAACACAGAATATCGTGCTCAGGCTCAACTTAAAAATAATGTTGTATCATTATTTGATAAATAGGAGAGCTTTTATAAATATTTCTTATATGGCTCCTGATACAAGGCAAACTGCTTTTTCTCGCAGTGAAACTTGGAAATAAAAATCAAGTAACGCTTAAAAGCGTTCACAGTTTATCACATTCCTATTTATCTTATAAAGAAAAATTGTAGACAACATGTTTCTTCTGCTAGCCAAAATGCTCATATTAAATTTTTCGGTAAATATTTTGCTGGGTTAATTATCAACTTATGGAATAGACATTATGATTAATTTGCTTACAACTTAAAGTTTGAATTGTAGTTTTCGGTATAAGTAAAGCTCTTACACCCTTATTACGCCCCATTTCATCCTCGAGTACAACCCACTTTAGGCCCTTGACAATAGGTGGTGAGATACAAATAAAAATATAATTTTAAAGAAGTGTCGTCTATAAATTTAATGTAATTGGATTTCAAATTAATTTTACATTGACGGCCTTCAAGACATAAATATAAGTTTTATAAATACAATTTACATACTTTAGTGTAGGTATTGTAGTGAAAATAGTAAGAGACAAGTATGTGTTAAAAGTAAAATAAAATTGATAAAGCTGCAACTTTGGGATTAATTTGGACTTCAGTTATAGAAGAGGCATGAGATATTAGCCGAATTAAATAAAAGCATATTTATGTGTGTTTCGTTTCGTCGAAAGTTGAATTCCAATATGTAATTTATTGTAGTCTCTTTTGTGATTATACCACACGTAAACTAACAAAAAACAAAAAAAAAAACAGGAACATACGAATTAAATATCTACCTATTCAAAGTGCAATATCAATGCAAACTTTTAAAGTTTGCCTCAAAAATATCAATGCAAATTTCTAAAGTTTGCCTCAAAAAACCTCTGTATAATATGGAATAAAATAAATATTTGACAAATTAACTAAATTTCATCAGTGATTTTTCAGTTTGATACAAAATTCTGTAATATTATATAAAACATATTTTGAATTATGTTTAAATAAAAAAATATGAAAACGTGGTAAATAACAAAATATAGATCGCTTATTGTAAAAGATACATTCATACAATTTTCAGGATAGGAATAGCAGACAGCAAGGACCTCAAAATTGATCTCTAAAAATTTAGACCCACTAGATTTTGCGCTAGTATTCTCAACTTTGTTTCTCTTATTGGCGCCATATTGGATTACATTCCTAGACAAATTCTGCTCAAGGGCAGAAATATATTTTGGTAAACATTTACTAGGTATCTTATAGGTACGGGACATCAATAAGAATTTATTTTTGTGTGTTTAAAGGATATCATGTTTGTTATAATATTGTTCCAAATAAGAAAACTAATAAAAGTATTTAATTTTAACTAAAAATATTTAGTTATAAAACTGGATAGTTATATATTAAATTGCAGTTGTTACTCTCTTCACTTGCACCAACTATTATAAGTATAAGTATAAGTGAAATGAACCGCCTTTCTTTCCGCAGTGTTTACTTTACGTTATAACAACACAAATACCATTTTAATAGATTTTATAGAGCCCTTACGTATTTAAAAGTTTTGTCATTCAGCTTGGGTGGCGCAATAAAGGGTTGACCTGCATAGTTGGGTTTTTAGTGGACAGGTAGATTATTTGGGTTTATATTCCTTTATTAAAATACATACAATTGCACATTAAGAGGAATTTAAAACAGAGATAATAGTTTTTGATACTGATAATCAATCTATAATATTAGGTATCTGCCTTATTATTTTTTCTTGTAATTTTAGTTTTGAGTGGAATTCAAATTCATTCAAATAAAAATATTAAAAATGGCGGATGCGCCGTGGTGACACCAAATAAATTTGTTTTTAAAATTAATTATCGAATATTATTATTTGGTTACAGATTTAGAGTTATTAGATCCTTAGCAAATACATTAAGTGCTTCTTTTGTACTTACTTTTTTTATATAAAAAAAAATATTGTAATCAGTAGCTGTTGATCGTATATTATGAGGTCTAAAAAAAGATTGGGTTGTTTCTCGATTTAGAATTGTTTCAAAAATTCTGTTGATGCAATTTTCAAAACAATTCAAAATTGAGAAACAACGTACAAATACAAACACAAGACATTTGTCATATATCGTAACTAATCCGTACATTCAGAAGTTCTCGGATAGATTCAGTATAGAATATCAGTATATAGAATAGAGTAGAGAATAGAATATCGTGCAGAACGGTTCTTCGGACAGTAATACTTAACAATTTTAACAAAAATTCAAACCCATAATGGCATGCAAAATTTGGAAACTGTATTTATACTGCAGTATATTGCAACCTCAAAAACTTTTGGTGGTTTGACGAGCATTAAAAACATGCTACTGATATAATAGAGGTAATTTTAAAACACTGAATAGATAAACAACCATGAAAAATAGTGTATAGAATATAATGGCATTCATCTAAAATTGTAGAAAAGGAAAGTAATTCTACACAGAAAAAGAACAAAATGAAACTGATATATTGAATGTTCCATGAATCTTCAATACTATTTTAATATTTAAGCGCAACCAATTTTGTTTTTTAACAATTGATATAAAAGCACACTTGAGTAATATTTCAGATATCTTCTATATGTTGCTCTTGAGGAAAACCCCAAAGGAGAAAGTAAAAGGAACCGGCTAGATTTTGGTTTATCCAGACAAATATGTTTCAAATTTTTCTCTAAATTTAGACCAGTGTTGGTTATATTTTCAATCACAAATGCGTGTTTCGATAACAAAAATATCTTTCGATATCTCTATCAAGTGATGATATTTTTTTTAATGTTTACCTGAATGCATTTTTCAGCGTGAGAATTATAATTTTCGTTAGGACAAACTAAATTTAAATCTATTGTTGTGATCACTCGAGCCAAAAATAACAAAAATCACTACCCACTTGGACATACAACTCGTAACTCATATATGTGTAGAGCATGTATACCCCGTCTTAGATCATACAAATAAAAAAGAATAAAAGATGAATTTAATTTATTAAAATATCAGATATTGGTAATAAATACTGAGTACCTTAGAATTATGAACTGTGTATTAGACATTACTAAACTAACATATAAGTTTTATGGATTTATGGCAGGTAGATCTACGACAACCGACTTGACCTGTGCCACTCAATTTATCTCAGAGGTAATAGACAAGAAAGGCCAGGTTTTTAATCCTTTAAACCAAAAATTTATTACTTAGTGGCTAAATTGGAGAGTGTTGGAACATTTGACTATTCGTTGGTAAAATTATTCAGTTCGTATTTAGAGAACAGATTCTGCATAAAGGGTTCATATTTAAACACTTAATGCTTCATCTGGCGTTCCTCAGGGATCTATCCTGAGACCATTGCTTTTTAATATTTACATAAACGATATCGCAACTAATCTCAATATAAGGTACTTATTATACACAGACGATATGAAAATATTTTACCAGATTTCCTGCATCGAAGACTGCATAAAGTTACAATACAATCTGGAACAAATAAACAATTGGTGCGTTCGAAACAACTTACCTCTGAATACTGACAAATGCAATATTCTTTCCTTTTATCGAAACCATAACCCAATTGTTATCCCCTATAGTTTGGGCAAGGTCTGTTTAAAGTGTCCCTACAAGATCTTGGGGTATTTTTTGATCCCCAGTTGAGATTTAATGAACACCTTTCTTCAATTTCTGCTAAAACTAGCAAAAATATGGAATTTGTTATTCGCCATTCTAAAGAGTTCCACTCTAAGGATGTCCTACTTTCTCTTTTTTATTCATTTGTTTGTTCTCATCTAAAATATGCTTTTAGTTTGGGACCCCAAATATGGGGCTCAACAACAATTAGAAAATTTACAACGTAAATTTCGGAAATAGGTTTCATTTAGAATTAATGGAACTTATCCGCCTATTGGTTATCCTCACAACATGTTACTATCCGAACAATCACAATCTGTGATTTCGCTGTATAAAATCATTAACTCTACTGTGGATTGTACCGAATTTTAACCTACCAGTGCAAATGGGCCTTACAATCATCGCCAATTTACACCATTTGTGGAAATTATAGGACAGTGCAAGGCCACATAGACTGGTTCAACAGGACCCACTCCAAAATAAAATTAGTACCTAATACTTCATTAGTCTTATTAGTTTAAAATGTAGATGTACATAGATATTGTTGCCCTTTACCTACTTGTCATATAGGTACTTTACTTTTATTTGGTTTGTATTTTACTATATTTGCTGGTTGGTATTTTACTTAATTTATTGGTATTTGTTAGTGTTTAATTGTATTTATCCATTTACCCAAGTGCATTTAGTTTATGTTGTAATTATTGTTCTCTTAACAGTGTTATATTACAATACTTTGGTTCAACTCTTATCCTGTAAATGGTTTTTTACTGTCGTATAGCTGTATATTAAATAAATAAATAAAAAAGTTTTAGGTCTAGTTAATAAATATGTTCATAAATCAATATTATTTTAGTGATAGGTATCATTCGAGTATTATCCGATTTTTTAAATTACTTAAATAAGTAATTATTAGTGGGTTATTTGAAACTAATCCTTTTGATGTCATATTTTGAATGTTTTCATAAGTAGTATGACGAAATGCCCAATGAAAGGAAAAATATCAATATTGAAATGTAAAATATTTTTTTTATTTTTATCGCTAAAGGTAAGTAAATGTCTTCTTACCACTAAAATTTTATCCTTCATCAAATATTGACTCTATTGGTCTCTTTACATACGTACCTTTATTACAAATTAATGATTTGTTGATCAGAATAAATTATTTTTATTGCGTAGGTTTAAACTTTCAGCATGATGTTTCCTTGAAACTGTTTTACGATATACGTGTATTAAACAAACCAAAGCGATTAAAAGTGTTTGAAACGTTCAATCAGTATTTGCGCTTATTAAGAACACCATATGTATCTATACAATTCCCATGGGAATAAAGACATTTTATTACAGAATTAAATCATGCGATAACTGACTTAACACTTATGTAGGAATATTTGATTGGATGGGAATATTAATAGCAGGTGTTCGGAATCGCCAAAAGCAAACATTTTTTATGAAAGTGTAATCTACTACCTATAATATGAATCATAAACTTATTAGTTTCATCGGAAGCTTCCCAAGCAATTTAATCAGTGAAATGGATAGTGGAAACAGTGAATGGACGAGTCTATCGTTGCATATTGCATACATACAAAACCAAATATATAGCAAAACGCAGAAACGCGTGGTTTTGCGTTTTATGATAGATACTCGAAGGTACTAAGAACTCTAGTCATGAACTATTTCTCCATTCTGGATCAACAGAGTTTGGAACGGTCTGTACTATCTAGAAAATACGTGCTTAAAGTCGAATTTCGTTTGTCACCATTAGAATCTAGATTTCCTAAACTATAAAAGATGTTATGATAAATTTTCTCATTTAAGTGCTCAGTTATATTAATTTTAAAAGTATGAGAAATCCCGACAACTAAGAGTCGGAACAAAAATGCAGGTATTCACAAAATAAAGCGCATTTCAGATCTGTGCATTTTTTTGCATCAATATGTGAAAATTTGAGAACCACTGAAGCACAACTTTAACGTTTTCATAATAAAACGATGTTGAACATGAGAAAAACAGACTCAGATTTATCAGTATTGGTAATAGAATAACCAATGGTAATAGAATAACCAAAATAGTTGAAATAGTCGCTATGAGAGAGTTTTGTTTACTATAACAGTTGATAGTAGTGGTGAGAAACACATCGTAGTGCCCTCTTTGGGTCTTTGCTACTATCCGTCTGACAATTATTGTCTAATTGACAGACAGAGAGCGACCTGCTTTTCTGCAGGTGCCATTACAGCAGTGACCTCTGTTGTCTTTGAGTAAGACAGTCCTACTTTTTTCTTTGAAGAATATATCGAAAACAACTACCTACTCTACGGGCAATATCCCCGACTGGCGCTGCATTAGTCCGGGATCTCCATAGAAGTCGCCACATCCTTTATCAAGATCAACCACCAGACAATGACCGGTTTCGCGCTTATTATGCGCTCGTCAGAGTTTGAAAAGGCATTAAAGAAATCTCTTTAATACCTCTTTAATAAATCTGTTCTGTTTCAAAGCAAAAAAATAAAATTACCAACGTTATAGGGTTATCCTCAAAATAAATCTATGAATATTTTTCAAAATAGTGTTAAGATATTTAATTTTTTCCCTAATGTAGGCCTCATCAGAATGACCCGGAACTAAATGTTTACAAGTTAAATACATACATTATTATTTAGGTATTGACTATAATGTATTTGTGGCATACCTGATTAATAATTTATCAAAAATTCACTTCGGAATAAAAGATGTCACCTTTAAAACATTATCATTCAATATTTGACAGTTTTCTAGTAAATTAACAAACTTTTATATTGTTTTGCATTTATTATATTTATATACAGTGAAGACATAAAGTCTGTCCCCCCCCTCTCTAATTTCTGAACCACTGGGTATATTGTGATGAAATTTGGAGCGGTAATATATGACTAAATTCTGCATTTTTAACACATCAATGACAGCTACGCGCACCGTAGGAATATTTTTATAAATGGAAATGGGGGTCGAATAATAACTCAATTTGAAGCTATAGTTTTATGGTCAAAACATCCCCCAATTTTGAGAACATTTGGTTCAGTAATTTCCAAATAAAGACCAGTAATATTTCTACCTTATATATCATTTTTTACATACATATTACAAATTATTGTAAATTATTCAAAGCAAAACAAAATTTAAAAGTAAACAAATAACAATAAACCAACCCTAACCTAAAATAACCTAAATTAAAAAATTATGAAATAATTTAAATTAAACGTAGAGGCAGAAACAACTTTAGAAAACACGTGTTACTTCAAAAGATGTTGAAAATGACCACCATGAACTTCCTGACAAATAAATGATTTATGGGTAAGTTCTATTATAAAGATTATGTGGGAAAAAGATTGGGTATGTTATAAACTGATATTACTGGTTTTTATTTGTAAATTACTGAACCGAATGTTCTCAAAATTGGGGGATGTTTTGAGCATAAAAATAGCTTCAAAATGAGTTATTACCCCAAATGAGTTATTTAAATGGAAATGACCCCCATTTCCATTTAAAAAAATATTCCTATTGCGCGCCCAGCTGTCACTTTGACGTTCAGAGTTGTCATTGACATGTCAAAAAATGCAGAATTTAGTCATATATTATCGTTCCAAATTTCATCACAATATACCCAGTGGTTCAAAAATTAGAGTGGGGGGGGGGACGGACTTTATATCCTCACTGTATATTGCATATTTGTATTATTTATATTAGTTCTTTCGTCCAATTTTTCGTAAAAAACTCTGTTCCAGTTTAGATTAAGACAAAACTTACCTATAAACATATTTGCCTCATATTTACTTAAATCACAAGAATTTATTATTAATTAATTCATTATCAGTCACAGTTTGCAGATTAGCTATTGCCGAATACTAGCGTAGCGATAATAGTTAATAGATAATAATCCAAGCCGGATATTACTGACTTTATTAATTTTTAGAACAAATGGCCCAGCAGCACATTTTGTCAGCAGTGGAATCAGAAATAACGTCAGGGAAGGATAAAGGAGACCCTACTGAAAGAGATCTTGCAGTGACTCTGGATGAAAGAGATCTATGGGTCAGGTTTCAGTGCTTCACCAACGAAATGATTGTTACTAAAAGTGGGAGGTGAGTTAAGAGAGATTTTTGAAAAATTCCATTTCACTTGTGATAATCCTCATCTCTAAATACAAAATTTCAGCTTCTGTAAATTTTTTTAACAAATGAGTTTCCAAAAATTGATAAAAACTAGTCATTTTAATGTGAATATGAACATTTGAATTACATGCTTTACACTGTCAGTCTATAGAATCTATGGTATTAGGATCTACATACTGCATCGTAGAATCATACATTACCTATATATGTCTAAGTTGCCTTATATAGGGGTATTTTTATATAAATTAATCAGATGAAGTATTTGAAAGCCAAGTTGATGTATACAATTTTCATTTAAAAAGTGTACCTATACATGGTACACTTTTATGGTACATGGTCTACACTCTTTTAGTATTTCTCGTGTAAAATTTTAGCCCTCTAGATTAAAAACTAGAAGAGATGGAACCGATTAAGTGTAAGTATGTTTTTTCCAAAATTTTTGAAAAAGTCAAAATATCTCAGCAACGATTGAGTTTAGGGATAGGGTATTCTTATGAAACTTACCTTTAAATTTGACGTAGAATCCAAAAATGAAATAAAAAATATTATATTCCATTTAAAATAAGCGAATTGATGTCTACTTCCGTTAGAACCGGAAGTGTGACGTCATCGGCAATATTTTTAATCGATAGAAAATTGTGAGAAACCCCGTATCTAAATTTTTAAAATTCCACTACGCGTAGTATTCTAGAAACGTCCAATGAAAGGTCTACGTGGAACACCCTGTATATGCTAAAGTTATTTGCCGTATATCTGTCTGTAATTTTTATTTTTATCTTTAACAATTATTTTTTTTATGGAACTGGTTTTGAAATATTTTTTGAAAATAAGTTTACCTATGGTATTTAAATATTCAAATATATCACTTTTGCTTTTATTTACCAAAAATATTATCCAAAATTAGATCAGGTGTGCACCGAGTCATAAAATATGTATCTTATTTTTAGACTGGAATCCAATTTTTAGATAACGATAATCGATAATATAAATTGAAATGGTATAATTTTTTAATTAAATAAACCTATGCGTTGATTAACATGCCAAAGGATTTTATACATATTAATATTTACTTGCTAATGATAAACCAACAGCAAAGCACGAAAGAGTGAATGATTGTTTATTATTAAGTTATGATCCGCTAATTGATAAAATTGTTTCACTATTATTTTGTTTACAGAAAGTATGTGATTCATGAGTTGAATATATATTTTTAATCAATAAAACAAAAATAATGCCATTACTAAGTAATTACTAGCTAATATGCTAAGGAAAAATGTTTTGTAAATTCATTAAGTTAATCATTTTAGCAAATTATGTAAAATATTTTATGGATACTGCATAATGCATATTGTATTTACTTTAATTCACCTTTTAATTAAAGATTAAATATGAAAATGGACACATATTTACACATTGAAAATGAAACAACACTTTTTAATTTTCCTCTTTGATCCTTTCCACTTTCAGGTTTGTGAAAGCTGGGGAAAGGTTGGTTTATATTACAGATTACCCTACTGCCTATATGTAAAATACATTGTCCGGTCAATACATCTTTAGCTATCCTCCACATTGCCTATCTTGATCTAGATTTTTGAAAAACATGTATTAGGTATATTCATTTCAACAAAATTGTACTTAAATTTCAGTATAAAATTCCAAACTTTCTAACTACGTAAGTGTAATGCCACATTACGTTACAAAACTAGTAGTATAGTCAAAGCTAATGTGCATGATACAACTTGTATCATGACTAATGTGTAGCTTCTTCAGTCCATTGCACTTTGCACTGCACTGAGACAAAGACATATGGACTTACAGAAATTTTTGTTTAATTACATCAAGTGGGCCGATCCCGGCGGTACTGCAATACCGGGCCAACCCGCGACAGAGGTGGAGCAAGCCCCTAACCTCCGTCAATTCCCAAAAATCAGTTTAATATACTGGCCCCGCATGCGGGGCGTATCAGATATTAAGCTGATAAGAACAGATACTACACTTTGATCTTAGCCAGAGGCCGAGAAGCGATACCGACAATTTATCAGCGAGGAGACAAGGTAACATCCAGTCAGATTATAGAGGTGAGATATATGCAGTACGGGTGGCGCCCTCTATAAAAATTATTGCGACCCTTTATTTGAATCTGGGTTGACGATGGCAGAAACTGTTGCTTTTAGTCAAACCCTCGTTCAAGTATTAATTTATAGATGGTGCTATGTACATTCATGGTTCTTTGCATAGTAAGAGGGTTTAAATACTTAGACAGAGAGGTAGTGCGATCAACGCATCTTGTGATGATGCCTTTTTTGAAGGCACCTAATATTAAATTATTTGAGATTCAACCACCCACTTTCATCAATTACTATAATTTGATGTAGTTGGAAGACGATACAATATCTTGTCCAAGAAACTAAACGTCATAAATGCTGTGATGTTATAACTGATGGCGTCATAACTGATGAATCTAATAATCTCAGATGATAACCAATATTCACCGACATACAATAGAATCGTCTGTGAATAGTAGAACTAACACTGTTAAGGCTATCCTTAATTTTCCCTGGCCCATAAATATTAAATTATATAAAATTTATATTCGTTCAATATACTAGATGAATACACTTATATGTAGATGAATACACTTATATGTATAGGTAAAAGTCTCCCATCTCAAAATTTTGCAACGATCCTCTATTACAATTGAAGAACAAATGTCATGTTATCATCCCTCTACTACCACTCTGTCATCTTAAACTCCCAAATTTAGCAAAGAGACACGATAGTTATGCCGTCATACTAGCTTATGCTTATCATACATCGCATTGATGATATGACTTGACTGACATGTTGCTTCTTAAAAATAAACGTTTTCTTTGGAGTATGGGAACTACTTTCATTATTTAGGTTACTAGAACCTAAACGCATGTTTAAACTAATGCAGGAGAGACTTTAATCGGTACAGATGATAAGAGATACATACAGGAACTGCTGTGGTCAGATGACTAGGTCGCACTTTTGATGAACTTGGACCTCCACCGATCAATGCAATCGTGAGCTCGAATCTTCCTGAAAATTGGTGGCAAAAATTCTAAGGTGGCTCAATTCAATATTCGCGTCTACAGTCGTATTATGGATGTTATGAGGATATTAAGAATGTTGAGGTATTTACACAATGGACCGCAAATACTCAAATAGCCTACTCGATTCCACATTAAATAGGTCCAAAATTAACAGTTTAATCATTGACAAAAAAATTTAATAAGATACCTAACTGAGTGATATTGAGATTTTAGTCACTTGAATCTTAACTTAAAAACCTTAATCCTTAATATAAGATAAACTAATATACATATTTATTCCAGGAGAATGTTCCCAGTGGTAAAGGTCACAGCTGCCGGGCTAGATCCAAAAGCGATGTATACAGTCCTACTAGAATTCGTTCAAATCGACCCACACAGGTGGAAATACGTTAACGGAGAATGGGTGCCGGGGGGAAAAGCTGAGGTTCCACCCTCCAACCCTATTTACATCCACCCCGAGTCCCCAAATTTCGGCGCTCACTGGATGAAGGAGTCCATATCCTTCGCCAAAGTCAAGCTGACGAACAAGTCTAATGGGAACGGACAGATCATGTTAAATTCTCTTCACAAGTATGAACCAAGGGTGCACCTGGTGAGGGTGGGAAACGAGCCGAGGCGAGTGATGACGTTTCCGTTCCCGGAGACGCAATTCATCGCTGTAACAGCGTACCAGAACGAAGAGGTGACGTCGCTGAAGATTAAATATAATCCTTTCGCCAAAGCTTTCTTGGATGCCAAGGAGAGGCCAGATAATTTGTACAATCAGAGGGACTTTTCGCCTACTTATACTCAACAGCAAGCTCAATATCCCCAATGTAAGTACTTTTTCATTATTTTTACTTTACAAAATTCAGTATTGCTAAAAGTTAAATTTCTATTTGTTAGACGCAGCCAGAAATTAATAATGATAAGATTTGAACTTCCGGCCACTAATAGACAGTTATTTAGAATTCACTTGAGATTATGAAGTTATTGATAGGGGTTTTTGTTTGTCATATTCCGCTTCAGTTGTATTATCAGTACATATTATATGCAACTTTTAGTCAGAAAGATTATACTACAATTCAATGTACAAACATACACAAAATATATAGTTTTTTACTATAAAATGGGAACAGATATAGGTATATATTTGGTCCAAGGAACTAAGTACATAAACAAATTCGCTGTATATAACTTTTATTTTTACTAAAAAACTAAACTAAATATACCTAGTTACTTTATAATAATATTTATTGTAAAATATAAATTCACTACATAAAGATACAGTTTTGTCAGAGGTATTTGCACTTTGGAGGACATATAATGATAATATCTCTATCCCAAAATGAGCCCAAAAGTCAGAAACTTGTGTTTCTTCGAAACAAGTTATATGTTTTTATTCTGTAGCCACATTTTCGACCATAAACGTCAGGTTGGTAAACCATAACCACCATTTATTACATGTATGAAGGAAACCTGGAGAACTTCATAAGTTAGGGGAGTAGCTGGATCAGATTAGATTAGATTTACCAAGGAATCGGCCACCTGGCCTAGTTCACCGCAACCTAAAAGATCTATTGTGGCACTCCCAACCTATTTAGAGCACCCTGTTCTTTGTCCTGCGAATCCTTGTTCTGTAAATCAGACTCTATAGCCTTGATAGGGGCTCTTGCATGTTACTATTAGCTCTTGGTATTCCTTCCCCAAGTATTTGAAATGTGACCTTCGTCAGGCCCTCACACTGGCACAGTACGTGTACTCAGATTTCCTCTTCTTCTTGATAGAATCTCCAAATTGCTTCTTCTGTCAGTTCCATTAGATTCGAGGGATTAGACCTAAATTTAAGAATGGAATATCCCTAACAAGTCATACATTTGTCAGCATTATGTTTTCTTCGATTTTTTGAAATTAAACGAGCAAAACTAGTACGGAAGCCCAACCCAGCTTGTCGTATTCACAGTCAGACTACTACAATTTAATAGATAGTACCAACTGACACCAACTAATGTGAATATCGTTCTCATTAAAGCGCCCCATACACTAAGATACAGGTTGCGATTCATGTATAAACATAAAACACACCACAGAAATGGACAACCTCCCTTCTGAAAGCATGAGGCTTATGTAGAGGGAGGGTACACATGAGAAAAACGCAGACACACAACCATTCCCTGGGAGAGGTGCCATTTCTCCCCTAGCGAGATTCGAACTCGCGCCGCGATATACCATTCTGTTAGTCACAAGCTACCACCCAGCACCTAACAGACTGAGCTATCGCCGCGGCAGTATCGATGCAGAGATTTCATCAAACATGCATGGTTGGTCCAAAGGGCTTTACTCCTTTGTTGCATAAATAACTATTAAATGTATACGAGGATTAAAATGTTGAAAAACAATAATTCATGATTGATATTGGCATATTTCATTTGTTTTTCAGATCCTTGGCAAAATACAAATAGATATTTTTATGAACTATTTATTTGTCAAGACGGAAAAATATGTTGCTGTACAGTTGAATGATATTTACATAAGTGACGGTAATAATAGTGTTAATAAGTAATATTTGTGTTAGCAGCACACATGCTTGACAAATATGGTGCACTTTCTTGTATATTGCATAATGCAGTACAGAATATCTGGTTTTATAATTATATATTTTCTTTTATTACTCAAAATTCATAAATTTCATTTAAATTAAATCAAATGTTTTCAATTTTTTAGTAAAAATTAATATGGCAAAAAGTCATAAGCTGGAGCGTCGATACAAAAAGTTTACACATCATAAGAAATAGTATTACACACAAATATTATAATCCCAATTAGTAGCCCCTTTTTTAAATTCTGTTAACTTCACTTGGATTTGGAAACATTTTAGGATAGAAAGAAATTGTAATGTCTAAACAAAGCACGCTATTTAGTCCAATCCAGTAACTACGATGTTGTAAATAAAATAAAGTCAAGCTGTAAATAAAAATAGTCCTCCAACATTCCAAAACATTTTCGATCCTTTCGGTGAAGATCATTCTAGAACATTCTAGCTGACGACTACCCTAAAGACATTCGGAAATATTCTAGCTGAGAAAAACCCTAGAAACATTCGAGAATATGCAACCTCGCATAATTTTTATTTATTTACTTTTTTCAAAGGTAGGGTGTAAAGGGTGAAGAGTAAGGGTGAGGACGAAGAATATGTGTGAGAATTCTACGATCTTCCAGGACATTGTTGAACTTTCTTTAAAATTCTGAATATTCTAGAAAAAAACTGGAACATTCTTATTGAAAATTCGATATTCGAAGTGACCACTTTCAACTCCTATATCTCCCACACTACCCTAGCTGCCGACATGCGACCACCATAGTGCACGATGGGAGACTCCGGGCTACTACCACACATAAACAGTACCTAGTAGTCTGGGCTGGGTAGTTGCGGCTGGAAAGTGAAATATACGGATACACACGTCTATTTATATACAGGGTGGTTCAAATTCGATGCAATAGATGGGGATCTCGGAAACGGTAAGAGATACGAAGTCGGTTAAATGGAGGCAAAGTTGCGTATTCAGGGGGGCAATATAATGGTGAAAAGAGATCAAGGCTAACTTGATTAGTTTTCGAAATATTTTGAAAAAACCAAAAATTTCGATTTTCGTTTTTGTTTTTTTGCGGGCCTATTTGATGAGGTATTCAAAAATAAAAAGCACTTTTCTATAGCAACTTTTTGCCCTTTATCGAATGGTGTTAGTGAATTTTCCGAAAAACGTTTCGTTTTCCGGAAACCAACATCAACTTAATTTTTTTAAATACGAACCTGGAATTTGTTTTCAATTTTTTGGAAGCATTTTTGTAACTTGATAGAATGCCACCATAAAAGGAACCAGATTTAAACGTTTTGTCTAAGAAAAATCCATCATTAATAATTTCCCGTGGTCCTCTTAGATTTAGTTTTATCTAGGCAAACGTTTCTATGACAAACACATTTCAATGTTGTGTCAAGCACTATCGGTACTTAACAATGGCTTTCAGCAATCTAGAATTTTTTAATTTTATTTAAATTTCCTCATAATTCAGGAATTGTGCGCAACTACTTAAATGAAACATTTCCAAACAGAAGGATTGGAAATCATGGTGCTATATGTATAGAAAGGGCAGCAAGAGCTCCTGATTTATCCCCATTAGATAGCTTTTGTTTATTAGTAAATGAAAAAAATAAGAAATAAATAAAACTGTAAATAAAAATGAAACCTCAAAAATATTATTCAATATCTAGAATTAACAAAAGTCGAAACAAAAATACTAATGATGGATTTTTCTTAGACAAAACGTTTAAATCTGGTTCCTTTTATGGTGGGATTCTATCAAGTTATGGTCCGTATTTAAAAAAATTAAGTTGATGGTTTCCGGGAAACGAAACGTTTTGCGGAAAATTTGCTAACACCATTCGATAAAGGGCAAAAAGTTGCTATAGAAAAGCGCTCTTTATTTTTGAATACCTCGTCAAATAGGCCCGCAAAAAACAAAAACGAAAATCGAAATTTTCGGTTTTTTCAAAATATTTCGAAAACTAATCAAGTTAGCCTTGATTTCTTTTCACCATTATATTGCCTTCCTGAATACGCAACTTTGCCTCCATTTAACCGACTTCGTATCTCTTACCGTTTCTGGGATCGCCGTGTATTGCATCGAATTTGAAGCACCCTGTATATAATATATAGATTTTAACAATACTTTGATGATTGCTACTTTATAAGCTATCTCACTATCTCACTGGCTCTAATCCAACATATGTTATAATGTGGTATATAATAATCCCACGCACAACACTGATACCTTCCCAGACCGTTACCGTAATTCAGTGAATCACTTTTATTAAGGTGTGAAGTCAATGTTTTCTAGTACAACGAACAATAAATTCTTCATTTTCGCGCGATTTTTATAATGGACCAATGAATAAATTAACAGTAAATTTGAGGTACGGTATTGAGACAATTTTTGTCATCTAAAAAGTTACCTACTACGACGAACGCATAATTAGATCCTCTTGGAAATATTTCCTAGCCAGATATCAATCTGATAATATTGGTAATATAAGAGATAAGTAACTAGAATTAAAATTATAGTCACTTACAACAAGAGTAATTACTAATTAGTATCGGCCACGCTTTTTTAATTAACGATTTTTCTTTGCTATTAACACGATGTATTTGTTCTTCGTGTTAACGGGAGCCTTGGATTTGCTAATGGTTTTGAATATGTAAACACTTGTTACACCTCGAATGTGTTCCCAATACGTTAAATAGACGAACACGTAACAGTAGTGACTAATTTGTCGATAAAATTTAGTGAACAAAGAAAAAACTGAATATTTTATGAAATTGATTGTAATCCTAGAATATCCTGTACAATAAATTGTGTAGAATAATATATTCTTATATAGGAAATAATTAACGTAAGTAACAGATATGCAAAATTTACCCGAATCAAAATAGAGCTAACTTCTCATTCAATTAAGCTAGCAGCTGGTGTAAATTTGTAAACAAAAAATCTTCATTTAATGTTGGTCTTTGAGAGTTGTATTTGGAGGTTCAAAAAGTAATATTGAACTTTTCGCTACTCAGGAGATACCTATTTATATTACATAATTTATGTTAATTTTTCACATAAATATTCGGCTGGCTTTAAATATATACCATATACACATACGCGAGTACTCTAACTATGAACAATTAATTCTGAAATTTACAATTAACATTTAATAGATATTGACTTGCAATCTCCAACTGATACAGTTGGAGATTGTAAGTTGGAGAAGTAAATCTGAAATACAGAGAATGAATACAATAATATAGAGGAAGAAAATCTGATTTTTAGTTTTTCGAAGATAATTTCTGATTTTATGGCCCAATTCACCTTAGTTAGTACATATAAAGTATATGTAGTAAACGACTAATTTATAAATTAGAACATTTATGAGATGAAGAAATTGTTGAATGAATATAATCGATAAACTGTTGAATTGGATAGAGGATTTTTTAAGCTATAGATTTTGTCGAGTAAGAATTGAGAACAATTGCCTGACCTTTATAATGTATCAACCGGTGTACTCAAGGTTCTATATTGGATCCTTTATTGTTTAATATTTTTATCAGTGACTTGGCGGTCACTGTCATCTATTTATTTTTTTCCGACGACACCAAATTCTTTGCCACCCCAATATAACACATGCCAATATCTAACTGACAGTTATGTTGAACATTGGTACACGGAATGGCTACTCGAGCTGAATGAGTAAATATAGCTACATGGGTTTTAATAATTCTAAAAATCAATATATTTTAAACTATGTAAATTTATCACCTGTATTACAACAAAAATATCTTTGAGTTATGATAACGATAAGATGATAATGGATATAAAAGTCAACTCTATTTCTCTTATAGTGTCGATTGATTTCAAAAACATTTCTCCTGCACTTGATATATAAAATATACATTCGACCAATTCTTGAATATGGGGTTCCCGCGTGGAATCCACATTTTAGTAGTTTTAGTAGTTGATTTTAGACCGAGGGTGAAAAGTCTGTTTCAGTGAATTATTTTAACGTTTTCCACTTGTCTCTGTCTTCTAGATGGTTCGTGGTTCCTTCCTCATCAACCAATGTATGCATCCGCTGCCCAAATGTCTAATTGCCAATTCCGGTCAAGCCCAACTTTGAAAAGACAGAAATCTGCACCTTACACAATACAGAGGCAAAAATCAGCTTCCGTTTCCCCACCACCTCACGGTAAGTTTGTTGAATTTAATATTAAAAAGAGATTACCGATTTGCTCTTTTATTTGTTTATATTTGTTGGATATTTAACCCAAAGGAAAAATAAATAGCAGCTTCCAGAGTCAAAAGTGAATTAAATTTAGTATACAAGAAAACAGAAAGCAGAGCAAACTCAAACTTGCTGTTAAGCGAACGAAGGATACAGTTTTACTACTTATCTACCTACTTAGGACTACCCCTCGACACGTCTCCGAACGACCCTGTCTAGAGAAAAACACATGGCCACACGGTGACCCATAAACCATAGTTTACTGCAAGTGTGCACTTAATAGCCTAAAATTCAAAGTCGTTGGGAACTGTCAACTTGATAAACATATACCAATAATACACGCAGTGTAAAGATAAAACTAAATTCAGAATATAATTTCAACAATATTATTTATATAAATTTTAACTATACCATTAATAAGTACAGGAAAAATACCTAACTGAATCTGTAAGCGGTGGCCCTATTACTACTTTGGAATTTCTTAAGAAAAAATACTCAAAGTAGTATTAACTGCACTCTTCTATAAAGTGCACTCGTTTAAATATACAATCTTTCATCTTTATTATCAAAAACAGGATTGCAGGCATGGATTTGACTTTTCATAGGGATTGCTAGAAGGCATGCGAACGGAGCCCTTGACAAATGGAGCCGTTAGAGAAATTCTTGACAGACACGTAACTTTTCAAAGGGGCCTGACAATGCTAAGATGACCTGCTGTTATTAATCACAGTTCACGAATTTTAAACAGACTAGTGGGAATTCTATCTGTGAACTGTAGACTGAGGGGACACCTATCCTATATAGGAATAATGATTCTACTTATCCGGAATATGTGGAGAATGAAGGAACCTCCTTTCTCATTCTGGGAGGCATTGTGTGGTTTTAAGAAGGTTCAAGTAAGATGTCTTTAGTGCCAGGGAGCTGCAGACAGAAGAGGTAGAGTCTTTCATTTGAACCGAAATTCTGACATTCAAGGGAACGTCAGGAAGGCTCGAAAAAGGCCAAGAAATAGGGAGTCTATTAGATCTACTAAAATCGATCAAGTTCTTGTTTTGGTTCACACATTTCAAACGTATAATTGATCACACATTGCAAGCGTTTATTAATTGAAGTACTAAGAAAAATTATCTTTTTAAAATGCCATATTTCGGTAAGGAAATGGATTTTAAGGATAAACTACTACTGTGGAGTTTCAGGAATCCTTTTGAACGAACTTGCTTTGGAGGATACAGAACCCATTTGTCGTAAAAATAACAAGCAGACTGCAGAATGCGACAGAATGGAATGACTCACTCAAGTCGACTGACAAATGTTCATATACTTCAAATATATTTCAATTCATCTGAAGACTAATGAAAACTCATTACTTGAACGATAAAGTTTATTAGGCCTATCTTTTGTGGAATCTACTTGATCGACGGAAATTGAAATATATGTTCTCACTGCAATTTTCATTCGATTTTAGTTCAACAACTGAAATTGAGGACGCGCCTACTAAATTTGTAAACTTTGCTGAAACTGACGTATTTTCTCAAAGCAACGACATACGTATTACCAGGCGGTGCCACTTTATACTCGTATATGAACCTTGTAGAAATATGCATTTGGCAAGAAACAAATTATATGAACTGTACAAGAGTGAAAAGTTTCAAATATTACATCATGATATATAGTTTTAGTACGCTTATTTTTAATTTTATGGCAAACTTGTAATATTTGAAATACAAATAGTGCTTCAACTATTAGGCGGCAAGCGGCTACATAAATATGTTAAATCAACAAAAATTAATGGAGTAAAAGGCCGACTGAAGGTGACCTTAACGAAATTATTTGAAAAAGTTATAATGTATTCGTCCCGTGTTGATGTATTCCATTAAATCTGTCTTATTATTTACCAATTCCTTCCACCGAATATTTTGCATAAACAATAAAATTTGTTATGTTGGTGATATTTTACAAATATTACAACATCTTTCGGTTCAATAGATCATACATGATCAGTTGATGATTTTTTAATTTACAGACAAGTGATAATTAAAAAGTTAATAGCACATTAAATGTCCAAATAAGTAGATAAGCCTTTCCTGAATTTTTATAAATTTCATTTACTCATAATTTGGTGACGTAATTCCTTGTTTTACTTTTGTAACAAAGTCAAGACCGATATCAAGACTGATAAATCTTGAGTGGCTCAATATGTAGTAACATGTGATCAACAAGATTTCAGGTTTAATTAGGCTATAAAATTATTTTTTGTGTATGCCTTTCGGCCATGTCTGGGGTAGTGAATGAGATTTTCCGCAGAATTTCAATGTGCACATTATAGAAATCTTGACAGACTTCAGTGCTCTAGATCACTGTTCAGTTTGCGATTTTCGTATGCGATTTACCCCACAATAAATTGGTATCTCAATTTTTGGTATTTGCAGGATTAATCAAAGTTATGAAAAATAATTTGATACCCCAATCTGAAAACTTTTTGGCTATAAGTTATGCTGACTGATTACAAAATTAGTGACGATTTAAATACCTAATTGTTAAAATAGTTGAATGGACAAGAATGGTCAGTATATTTTGCTCCCCGGTTAAAAATAGGTTAACCAATCAAATTGTATGGATATACGAGGATACTCGTTTGAAGAGGAACGGTGCTTAGAGTAATATTTATGGTGGCGTGAAATGTTTTCCTGGCCAATTCAGTTGTCAAAAAAATGTATTATCTATTAAAGTTTATTTTTCGGACAGTGTCAAGAATATATATAAATTTTTTAACAGTAAAATGACCAGGCTCTCTGATAGGATATATTCCAAAGTAGTATATTCAAAACTAATGTGGATATAAATTTGAAATTTTGACAGGCAATCCATTTTTTAAATATTTTGTGTTTTTTTACTTCCGGTTCTACCGATTTTACCTCCAAAGATTATGACTCAAAGTACTCAAAGTTACTCAAAGTAACTCAGCAACACTGCTAAAAAACTTGATTTGTAAAAATAAAATTCCAGTGTTTGTTGTTTTTGAATTACCTAAAGTGCGAACCAGAATTAAGCAAAGTGCAATGACCGGAAAAAGAGTAGATCTGTGTTGTCACATTTATTTCTAAAGTACTCTTATTTAAAACTGGAAACGTATTAATTACCTTATTTACCCATTTTTTGCTTGTCTTTAACGTCCCTTATCCCTATTGTACTTTATTAAAGCAAACAGAATGTTTAATTTGTCTTTTACTTAATAACTTTGTCTTTTACTTAATATGTGGCAACTGCGAAATTCGTAAAGTTGACGACAAGCTGTTCATCCTTATTTAATATACATATTCTTGCATTTACGCTTTCTTTTCTCTGAGCTTTAACGACGTTGATTGGTCGAATCAGGAACCAATAAGCGACTGCGCTCGAGGTAGTAGGGAAACAGTGGCGTGATGTTGGGTTATTTCGGGGGCGTTTCTTAACGGAAAAAATTTGTGGTAAAATTATCAGTATATTTATTCTTTGTGTCAGTGTTTATTCTTATTTGTGTTAGTTAAAAAAGTGGAAGTGCATATACTACAAGTATTCTATAGAATAGTATACGAGTAATATTAACTGAATTGTGCCCAATGGTAAAACAGAATACGCACGCCCATGCATCACCGCATTTTACCAGATCGGCGAGGTCATTCCACTTTGCTTAATTCTGGTTTTTACTGTACTAAATGACAAAATAAGTTTGTATAGCCCATATTAAAGGTTGACACTTTCATTCTAAATCCACTCAGTGTTACAAAAAACATAAAATAAAGAGCCTTATCAGAATGTTATACTATAGGTCTATTCCAGCAGGAATCACCAACTAGTTGGAAGGATTGTGATTGGTTGAAAACAATTTGCTGACTGATTTGAAATGATTTGATTGGATCTGACTAGTTGGTGATTCCTGCTGGAACAGAGCTACTATTTTATCTTGATATCTAACGCCATGTACTTTTTAGTATACAATCCTCCAGACCACATTCAGCAGCAGTCCATCTACAACACCTCCGGTCCCACATACACTAGTTGGCCGACCATGACGACGATGCAAGCACAGACGCCAACGACCATCATGAGTTCCTCCATCAACTGCTGGACTCTGACGTCTAGCCCCCCGCCACCGCACCAGCTCTCCTCGCAGCCGACCCCTAACCAGTCGCCCAATCACCAGGTATACCAACACTCCCCCATCGCCAGCATCACCAACCTATCGTACCCCAGCTACTATACGGACGTGTCTTACCAGAATCCGGAGTACCTTCCGGTGGCGAACCCCGAGGTTCAATCGTACGCTCAGATCGGCGGAGACAGGACTACCCCAGTGGTGTACCAGGCGGAAGGGAGTGGTATGGAGAAGACAGAGTACGAGAACGGCACCCCGGTGACGACCACGAACGACGAGAGGCCCGAATCTGCTTCCAGTACGACCAGGCAGGAATGGGTGCCTCTGAGCCACTTGCAGAATTGAGATTGTTATATGTAGTGCAGTAAATTTATTTATTATACTTACGGGTTTTTTATTATACATATTTGCACGACGGAGTCGTGCACTAGGATAGGTGTCTCCACTAGGATAGGTTCAAAAGTGAGTGGGCCGAAAACCAGAGCCTCCACCACGACCATGTGGTCTATTGTGGCTAATACTCTACTAATACAGGTATACCTAATAATTTCCAATGAAATGGAAATCAGTTCATAATATGTTTCTATGTATATAATATCGTAGAAACCTAATAATTTCAAAACATATTTGAGTCTGCAGGACAGCCCAAATGTGTAAAATGGTAGATATTATAAAACTATAAATATAGAATTATTTTTTGTGTAATCAGACTAAAAGCTAACTTCACATTTTGAGGCAGGACATTTAAAATGATTCAATCATTCACCCAAATCGTAAAATCACAAATTTAAGCAAGTGGATAGAGCTAGGAGTTATTTTAATTGATTTAAAACCCATGTCACTAGAATATTTTCAGTAAAGTCTTGAAAATTTTCGACTATTTAAAATTTCACCTAACATGATATTGATATTGACACCAGAAGGGTAAACATTATTCACTCGCCACCATAATGGGGGTGTTTTCCTATTTTTTTTTACATCGGCAATGGGAAGTAGTTGGAAAAAGAAGAGATACCTATTTCTGGAATTTAAATATTGGGTTCATTTAAGTCCATAAATTATTTTTTTATTGTGCGCGATATCTATATGACGTCACTAAGCGAAAATTCAAAATTTGCGCCATTTTTTAATGATTTCTAGGATATTTTCATTTGTGTGGTTGGTGTTACTGCGTGACAACTTTACTTTTGTTTATGTTTGAATTGTTTGGTTAGGGTAAACATCATGGTAGGTAAACATGAAAACACGAGACATTGTTTTTAGTTTATATTTTTACCTGTGAATTGATGTCTCTACCTGTTACTGATTACAAGTGTATTTATTAGTAATAGAAAAACATCGTAATTTGTAAAGGTAATTTTTGAATATATTTAATCGACTTTGCAGTACCTAATACTGTTAAGTTAAATATTAACATTACATTTTTCATCCCTTTTATTTCTGAAAGGATCTATAGGATCTTTATTATAAAAGAATCTAAAACCGGTAAATTGTCGGACTTAGCCTCGACAAAACCTTGCTCCATGTTTAATAAAAGTTTACTCACAAGAAAACAACAATACAACATGTCAAGTTGTCAAACCAAACACAAACAGGAAATTTCAAATGTCAATTATCGAAATGTCGACTGTCGTTTATCGTCGTTATAAACTGAAACTAGCAACATATTATCAGTGTGGCCTCTTTATAGATACATATTCCCTAGTTTTCGCTTAGTGACGTCACGAATATAGAATAAAATTTCAAAATTGAATTAAAAATTTTCTACCGCTTCAATCTTAATAATTTTTATCCTAATAAATATAAAAAAAATACATTTTATAAAAATACAGGTTTCCACTTTCATTTCGATTGAAGGAAAATACCCCATTGATTCTGACCCATTATGACCATATTCTATATGACCAAATAGGTCATCCAGCATACTCTATCACACTATAGCCAACTTTTTAACATACATGTTCCTTTTACGTAATTTTTTTCACGTATTAGCCTCAATCATGCAACTTTTGATACGAGATAGTATCAAGATAGAATAGAATCAAGTATAGAGATAGTATCAAGATAGTATCAAGATAGATAGATAGAAGTACAGATTTCTATAATTTGGTTTTTACATGCTTCAATTTTTAAATATGTAGGTACACGAATAGTTATAGTACTTATGTCGGCATACAATAAAAACTCTGGAAGAAGGTACATTTAAATCCTGTTCAAAACGAACAAAGAAATAAGTGCAAGGCAACAAAAAAATAAAGGGGTGATTTAAATAATTAATATTATTAGATATTGGAAATAATAAGAAATGTTGACTGAAAGATCTCCATCCATTTTCAAACATTTTGTTAGTGAAATTACATTTCGAGTGAAATTGCTTGCGATCAATTTTTGTAGTCTAAGAAATAAGTTTACTGCACACTATTTTAGATCAAGTGCAATAATTGACTTTGCTGTAATTAAATGATGTACATAGAATTAAATTAAGAAGCTCATTGTTTCAGATATTTTGCAAATAATTACATACTTAATATATGCTACTCATTTAATAAGTGCCTAGATATTTTGCAAAATATCGACAATTTTTGTAAAAATAAACAAGTTTGAAATATATGTTTTCATTGTTCAGATTTTGTATTAGCTGTAGCTCTCTCTGATTAATTTATTTTATAAATGGTTAGGCAAATATATTATACTTTTGGAATTATAAGTTGAATTACAAGACCCTTTTATATTGAATTACATCAAAGGCGCGTCCAGGAGGGGGGGGGGGCAAGGAGTCATGCCCCCCCCCCCCCCAAGATCTTAAAAAACCGTAATAATTTATTGAGTAGTAATTTATTAATCGAGTTAAACAATTAATTTGCCGCCCCCAGGTCGCACTCCTATAATACAGGCACAGGCAAAAAAACACTACGGGCGATGCATTTTCTATCTCCTCACCCGTTGTTGTCAACAAGCGTAGAGGGCTACGAAGCGACTAAAAAACGACCCTCAGACTTCCACTCAAAGCCGCGACCGCCGACAGCGGTCGCGGAGTCACTTCGAGTACCCTTCCCTTAACTTGCATAAAGCTAAAAGGCCAGTTCGCTCCTTTTATAGGTGCATCCCTGGCTACACAGCCACTCCTACCTCAACCATCTGACCTACCCCAAACCATCACCCAGGTCGAGAGCGGCACTTGCCGCCCTCGCCCGAGACGGACTACCCCCGGTGGGTTAGACATGCAGGCGAAGAAAGAAGACAAGACAGAAGAGCGCTAGAAGATCCTACCCAGTCTGCAGGGTAGAGCCAGCACAGGAGGAGACTCCACACATCACTCACACCTATCACTTTTTGTGATTGGGGTTGATGAAGGATGGGGTCCACCTCTACGAAGCAGACCAGGCCTACATCGATGGGGAGGGTAAAGAGCGATAATCCCGCTCAGCTCCAAACTGTCCCATGACCAAAAAAAACCATGGTCATGACCATGGTCAGTGAATATTGGCGGCACTCTTCTCCTAGATTCCATATAGTTAGCCAATCTAACATTAGATGGCCAAACGACGAATTGCTAGTTTCTTAGACTTATGCACTACTTCTATCCTATACTGAGCGTTTCCTATCTTTTACCTAAAGCGGGATTTACAATGTATCACTTTTGATGTACATCCATAGTGAATCATCCAGAGTGAAATCATCCCGAGTGATCATCCTTGTTTACATACTTTCATCCAGTTTTGTGGTTTCACCTCTGTTACTATTCACTGTTCCTAAGAATTTTGTCATTTCCTGTTTGGTGCAACAACTTGTGGTACCAGGCCGCAGGATGTCTCGTTCCAGAAAAAATAAGAGTCTTATACGTGATGGCATTGACTTAATTTCAAGTGGACTGATAAATGAATGGACTGAGACGTTGGAAATGCCATTGTATAACACGTTTATAATATAATATAATTGATTTAAATATTTATTTATAATAGCCACAAACAAACAATGGCACTGGCGGCTGTACTAAAACTAAAAAGTGAAGTAGCGGCGAAAATGAACTAATCGTATTTACATTTTTCACTGAGCCTTCACTTTGGATGAATCATCGGTTCAGGGCACATCTCTTTCATCAAAAATAGGTAGAGGGTCGATTTGTTTCATCGTTCATTTTTAATGTACACTTTGGATGCAACACAAATGAAAGGCAATCTACACTTATCACTTTGGATGATTTTTCCAAGATGAACATCCAAAGTGATAAATGTAAATGAGCTTTAAGATAACCTTGTTCCCAAAAAAATATGGATAAAAGCTTTGTAACTAGTACTTTGTGTAAAATGCGCAAGCTCCGCTATCGAGTGGAGAAGAAGTAAAATGTGACGGACACAACAATAAACAAAGTTCAAATGTTTAACATTCAGTTTGGTAACGCACGCGCATAATAGGGCAAATACTAGAACCTCTCGTTTCCACAATTTTTGCTTCAACCTGTGCTGTAAATGAGCAGTATAGGGCAGAAATTATCGTAGGTACTGTTGGAATGCTCATAATTAGTGTTATGATAGTGTATACTTTTGTATATAAATATTATGATAGTGTATATAAATTTAATGCCTTCAAAAAGTATTAATACTCGAAATTAATGACTATATTCAACAGCTGCCACACTATTTCTATCATTCTGAGGCTACGTAAACCGTTTTCGTAGATACTGTATCGCAATGCGGAACACTAGCTTTACTTTTGATAACAATTTGGTGCTGTCACAATGTACTTTCTGGGTTTGAGACCCAGTTTTCCCCTTCCGAAATGGAATTAGTTCCATTAGAGGTTAGATTCTCACAGTAATAAAGTTAGTTATTGGAATTGTTGATGTTACTGATTCTACTTCAGTGTGTTATTGACAGTTTTAAAATTCCTCGGGATTATCCTGATAGCCAGACAGGTAAGATATAAATCTTATTAAAATACTGTGAATATATTCTAAGCTATACGCAATCAAATAAATTACAATGCGATAATTCTTTATAAATACTTAATTGTGTAAACAGTCTGAAATTATAATAATTGTGCAAACCATAATGATTGTTCTATATCTCTGTATATTATTTCAAGTTCAAATAAGATTTATGGAACAAGACGAACAAAAGATAAAACTGAAATTAATTTACTTTGGGCATATAGAATATTATAATGTTCTTTTGTCATGAAAAGTCATTATTTGTTTTAATAATATTCTAATTGTTATAACTAGTAGATAATAGACAAGTTATAAATTGCAATGAACCTAGTGGAAATTCAATTGGCTATTGACATTAGCTCCGACAAGCTCGTCGGTTGGGAAGCAGATTCGCAGAAAGAAGTGTTATGTTTTAACTTGAGTGAAGTTACCCATAAAAGTTAGCCATAGAAATTACTATCGGTAGCGGTGAAATAAAAATAATTCTAGTGCCGTTCCCGGTCCCGGACAAGTCATTCTGACTATATGGGACGACAAAGGGTACTTCCCTTGACCACCCAGCAGAATTTTTTTTTCAAAATTTCCCATAATTAATTGTTTACAGACTTGGCCATAGAAATTGCTATCTCGATCGATACAATAAAAAAAATTCTAGTCCTACCTCCGGTTCCGGACAAGTCGTTCTGACTATATAGGACGACAAAGGGCACTTTCCTTGACCACCCAGCATATATATTTTTTTAAATTCCCCATACTTAATTTTTCACAGACTTAGCCATAGAAATTACTATATTGATCGATACAATAAAAAAAATCAATAAATATGGATAATACACGCGATTAACGGTAAATAGTATTTATTCACAAATAATGGACACTCATTCATTTATAGTTAATTGTTACAATGCGTATTTTGAGCTTTTTGAGGAACTAATTATTATAATAAGAAAACAATTATTTGCACTGCTTGAACTGGCTGCCTTTGATAAAAATAGTTTTGCAACTAAGATTAGCGAAAGCTTGATTGAGGATAGGTGTTCCAAGTTGAATGTAATACCCACACTTATTTAAAAGATCAATCTTATTAGGAATATATGTCTGAATCTAAAAATTATAGAGTTTATAGTCTTTAAGTTTAAAAAATTCTGTGTTTTAAACAACTATGCCGCAATTATTTTCAAACGAGGAATATGCTGACATGATATTCATGTATGGTTTTTGTAATGGAAATAGTAGAGCTGCACAAAGGGAATATCAGTGACGTTTTCCTGGTCGCCGGCACCCTAATTACAAAACTTTCAGTAAGGTCTTCCAGTATTCAAGACAACACGGAAGGTTTCCTACTTCTAAAGTTGTGGAGCGTAATTTACATCAAGACATTCAAGAACAGAACAATATTTTAAATATTGTTCAACAAAATCCAAAGATTAGCACAAGGAGAATTAGTTCTGCCATTCATGTCCCTCATTGGAAGGTATGGAGAACATTGAAAAGGGAACGGTATTATCCATACCACATTCAGCAGGTACAGCGTCTTGAACCAGGCGACGGCATTCACCGCTTGACTTTTTCACGTTGGTTATCTAACTACCGCCCGGTCATTTACAGAACCTTATTTACTGATGAGGCGCAATTTACGAAAGATGGAGTAAATAACTCAAGAAACGACCATGAATGGGCACAACAAAACCCCCATGCGAAACGCCAATGTCATTCGCAGCACAGATTTTCTGTAAATGTTTGGGTCGGGCTTGTAAATCGACATTTGATAAGGCCACATTAGGTCCATATTAGAGGCATGTTCTTTCAACATGATGGAGCTCCACCACATTTTAGCAATCAGGTTAGAGAACATTTAAATTATGAATATCCAAACAGATGGATTGGTCATGGAGGTCCACAAGAATGGCCATCAAGGTCACCGGATTGTAATCCTTGTGATTACTTTTTATGGGGCCACTTAAAAAACGAAGATTATAAGGTAGAAATCAATAACAGGGAAGAATTAATCCATCGTATCATTACAACCTGTGACGAAATACCAAATAATCCAGCAATGATACATCGAGCAATTGGAAACCTAGCTAAACTTGCAAGAAAATGTATGGAAGTTAGGGGAGGCCACTTCGAAAATTTGTTGTAAAATTAATTTGCCATTTTAAAGTAAATTTAGATATTAGTTTGTTTGTGTTCTGTTGTTTTCTTCCTTGTATTAAACAAGTGTAAAAAGTTGTTTTGTAGTTTTGACTGAAAAGTATAAGTCACCCTGTATCTTAATAACGAATGGTCAATGAGCCATTTCTAAAGGCGATACGGGTTACCCTAGATGTCCTCTATCTCCCACTAAGCCATGTCCCTCTCGTGATGCAACTATTTTTATCATGTATTGTGTCTTTCACTTAATTTAATTGTAGAAGCCATATTCTTGTACATTTAACAGCGTATTTAAATAACCACCAAAGTGTAACAAAAAAAAGAAACAGGTCTTTTGGATTACTTTTTTGTGTTCTTTCCGAATATCGTATAGAAATTTTAAAAAAATACATACAGGGTGATGTTTTCTAGAGGTAAACTTAAAATTAACAATTTTTTAAGTCCGCACCTGGATTTTTTTCCTATCATACATGCACGAATGAAAGTATCGTTAGTGCATTAATCCTACCAAATATGAACCCATTATTCCGTTTCCTACCAAAGTTATGATAAAAAATAGTTTTGACCGAAAATCATAAATCACCCTGTATCTTAATAACGAATGGTCAATGAGCAATTTCTAAAGGTGGTTGTGGTTACCCTAGGTACCCTCTATCTTCCATTAAGCTTCGTCCCTCTCGAAATGCAACACCCTGTATATATAGGTATATAGATATATTACTTCTAAATCCATTGCAGACACTAATACATCGCCAACTAATAGGAAAATGCGCTTTACCAAGCGTTTCTTATACAATTCGATCTTTCATCTCACAATTCTGAGATAAAAGTCAGAATTCTGAGATAAAAGTCAGAATTCTGAGTTTTAAGTCAGAATTCTGAGATAAAAGTCAGAATTCTGAGATAAAAGTCAGAATTCTGAGATAAAACTCAGAATTCTGAGATAAAACTCAGAATTGTAAGTTTTAAAATTTTTATTTTTATTGTGGCCCTTCTACGCCTTCGTAGAAATTGATATCTCGATCGGTTCAATAAAAAAAATTGTAGTCCCGCCTCCGGTCCCGGACAAGTCGTTCTGACTATATAGGGCGACAGGGGACTTCCCTGACTACCCAGCATATTTTTTTTTCAAAATTTCCCATAATTAATTTTTCATAGACTTAGCCATAAAATAGCGATCTCGATTGGTAAAATAAAAATAACTCTAGTGCCACCCCCGGTACCGGACAAGGCGTTGTGACTATATAGGACGAGAAAGGGCACTTCCCTTGACCACCCAGCATATTTATCATCCAGTGGGTGGTTATTATTTGACCACCCGGCGTCATTAGGATTATTTTTATTTTATCAATCGAGATCGCTATTTTATGGCTAAGTTTATTAAAAATTAATTATGGGAAATTTTGAAAAACATATGCTGGGTGGTCAAGGGAAGTGCTCTTTGTCGTCCTATATAGTCAGAACGACTTGTCCGGGACCGGGGGTGGCACTAGAATTTTTTTTATTGTACCGATCGAGATATTAATTTCTATGGCCAAGTCTGTAAACAATTAATTATGGGAAATTTTGAAAAAAAAATTCTGCTGGGTGGTCAAGGGAAGTACCCTTTGTCGTCCCATATAGTCAGAATGACTTGTCCGGGACCGGGAACGGCACTAGAATTATTTTTATTTCACCGCTACAGATAGTAAATTCTATGGCTAACTTTTATGGGTAACTTCACTCAAGTTATGTTTTATATTCTCTTGTGAAGGGCAGGATAATTTTAACTACCATATAATGAAAATCTAATCTCTATAGATAAAATCTATAATATAAAATAGTGGATGTTTGATGAAATTAAACAAGGCAATTAAAATAATTGTATATTACAATTTTAAACAATCAGTAACCCTGATTCATTAATTTGTAGTAAATAATAATTTAATTACTCAAGATACAAAATTGACTTTACAAAAAAAATCATTTAATGGCAATGATTTGGTTTACACAAAAAACACAGATATTTTTCTGGCGTCGACGCAATCAAATCCAACTCTCACCAAAAGATCCCCTTTAGAAATGTAGTTAGGAATGGGACTTATAAATTAATATTGTACAATTTAGTTAATTAAATAAACGAACCACTAATTAGTTCAAAAAGAGTTTACTAGAAATTATTTCTTATGGTTGGAGAAAAAATGTAAGGTGAACAAAACCTATGACCTTGTTGAAAAAATATTTCCCATTCAATAGTTGTTGGGTTATGATTTAAATATCAGAAAATATTGAATATTAATAAAATTACTACCTAGATAATAAATATTGAAATTGCACAAATTCTAAGCAAATATATATGGCTGTTAGAAGTTTGACTGCCATTATTTTAACAGGCGATAGTATACATCAAAATAAACAAAAAAACTCTATATAACATGGGTCCAAAACTCAACCATTTTCGAGAAAAAAATTATCAAATCCGATTTAACCTGCAAAGTTATTTAGTTATTTACGGAATCTGTATGTAATTGTCTGCATAAAATATTATGAAATTCAATTTTTACAACTTCTATGAATTTATTTACTCTCAGTTTTAGTAGAATAACTTTTTTCTTGATCAATAAAATTCGATAAATTACATATCGCGCAATATGACAACAGCGCTTTAGCATGTGACTGGCTGCCGGACAACAAGTTGATGTTTGAAATTCGTATCTAGGTATTAGTCATAGACTTCTTATAAATCTATGGTATTAGTAGTCGGAAGTCGGAACGTGTTTCTTAATACTATTTCGTTTGTCGTTCTAAAAAGTCATTGTTAAAATGTTTAGCACACGAGTATCGTAATTTATGAATTGTGAAACTTGGATTCGGAATTGGCGTGCATGTATTGAAAGCAACAGTGGCAGTGGACATTTTGAACATTTGCTGCAGTTTATTGTGTGTGTAGGTACCTAGTTATGCATTAAAAAATGACTGTATTTTGATGTTTGGTGAGTGTCTACATTCTTGTTTTTAATAGGTACTTATGAATAATTGTGCGACGTGTCTTAGATGTTTTTGTTGCATATTTTTCAGATTCATATAATTTATTTAAAGTTATGTTCCTGTTTTAAACGTTTACTAAAATGAAACAATTACAAGACTATCTTCATATTTAAAAATTCATTATTCATCAATTATGGTACGATTCTATTTAAAAATTAAATCCAAAATAATTATCTAAATGTTTTCACTTAATTATTCACGACTGTTATTGTTTACATTTAGATTTTTTGTCATCCATACCAAATCCACCATGTCATAAAAAACAATTGACGAGCACGCTCGCCAGCTAAGCTCCCAGCTTGTCAAGAAAGGTCCAGTGTATTCTACATTGTTGCCAAATTGTAATAAAATTCTTTGATGTTTATTACTCAACGTATTTTAAAAACGGTTTAACTTACGCGCTTATGTAATATACAACTTTTTTGTTCATTTGTGATTAATCTATCTTATGCTGAAGTAATAGCAGTTAAACCCCTAACAGGCTGTATATATCAACAATTTTAATAGATTTAAATACAAATAATAAATGTGGCTTGGTGTTACCTGACCAGAAGATAGATACTATTGCAAACAAAATTATGAGATTAATGAACTTATTTGCAGTTTATTTAATAGACTCTACTCAGTTTATTAAATATTTTTATCAAGAAATATATTAAAATGACCTTGAACTACCTTAATATCCATAAAAAGTTACTAAACAATTGCCCAGGTTATTGATTTTCCGCAAATGTGGTTATATAACCTTTATGAAAAATTAACCCTACTTAACTTTAAAGTCGGAATTCCGTGTTTAAAGTCGGAAGTCCGTGTTTAAAGTCAGAATTCCGACTTTAAAGTCAGAATTTCGAGTTTAAAGCCGGAATTTGAAAAAAATTAATAGTGTGGCTCTTCTACGCCTTCGTACTGAATTTCAGGTTAATCATATTCGGATTTGAATGGAGGGGTAGAAATATGGTAGATATAGAGATATCATATTATTACAAAAATTCCTCAAACATATAGAGATAATGAATATAATCCCCACATTCCTAGGTCAGATTTGCTAGGTAACGGTAGATTTTTTCAAAGACTGCAGTGGTTTGACTTTATTTTGTTGATTATTGACTTTCACCAATTTTCTTATAATTTCAAAATATATTTTAGAGTTGGGTGGAATAATAGAATAGAATATACACAAAATATTACACTTTGTTTATGTAAATAATTAAGAACGCGAAAAGTACTGTTGTCAAGGATAAATATTTCCTTTGTTCTTTTTAAACCAACTTCTCGGGAGTAAATAAAAGATAACATTCTATATTTAAAAGAAATCATGAAATAAATATTCTTATATCACTCGAATCTGAGTTAAGTAATCTGCAACTTTTTAATATGAACACAGCAGAAAAAGTGTGCTTAAAATTATGCGAGGAAATATTTTCGACTTCTTCAGTCACTGAAAAAAGTATTATAAATTATTCTGTGAAATTGTTGCCAGATGAGGAAAAAACTGCAGAAGTGATTTTGGCCACCAAGGAAGATGAATATAAGTTCATTTTGGGTTTACCCGAAGAAGAAGTATATAGTGAGGTGGACAACCATTTTTCCATTTGTTCAAAATGTGCATCAAAGAACGAATATAACCTACGACATATTTACATTAAGGGATACGATATTGTTGAATTTGGCAAAATAGACCTTGAACATTTAAAGATAATATTGGAGAAACTTGCTGAAAACCATGCAAGGTGTATAGAGGAAAATAATTTGGAAAAGAGGAATAACAAAACTGGCTTATTTTCTGTACAAGAAGAAACCCAAGAAAACTTCGTAGACGTTTTACGAAAACTCTTAAGCGAAAACAATGAAGAAAACATTGATCTCAATCTATTTCTAGAAGGTATTGAAACTATTGAAAATTCATATGAAAATGTATTGAAATCGAATGAAGAGTATGTGTACATACATGGCCAAATACTAAAAAAGAAATTATTTGTCAAAAGAACAAATAATCATCTACGAGATTATAAAATATTGAATATCAAAACAGAACAAAACTTTCCTTTAGTATACGACTTGTTACTGGCTATCTTTTCATTTACGGATCAAGATATGCGACAGCATTATTATCATGAACTCCTTGATCACTACTACAAATCCTTGGAAAAGAATTTGCAGAAATTATCTTTGGATATAATTAAGTGTTTGCCTTTAACACTATTTCACAGGCAACTACATGAACTTATTCCTCGCGCCAAGCTAGAAATCTTAAAAGAGTTGTGCCAAGCAGTCCCGACAGATGAAAGATTTACTGACAGAAAAGCTAACAGTAAAAGTGTGGATCAATATAAGGAAATTATTTCCTCATCGATTTTAGAGGTTAATGAGTGTATTTTATATCCAAATTTATCCAGAGAAGATTGCTACAAAATCGTAAAATCAAAGATAAGATCCAGTGACTATTCATTTTTAAAGTATAGATTGACACCTCTTGAAGAACGGAAGGGATATTTAGGAGACTATTTTAAGTTAAAAATTGAAATTTATCACAAGGGCAAGCATAACTTGTTACACTTCTTTGCTAAATATTTACCCACTTATAACGACATGGCTTTAGGTTTGGCATTGGATTCATTTAAGAAAGAAGAATTCTACTACCTAAAGTTCATACCAGAGTTGAATGAATTAGGATTAGGAGACATTACTGACTTCTTACCCAAGTGTTACTTTTCTCGCACATATGAAGTTTTAGTATTTGATGACATGTCGGTTATAAACTATAATTCTATTCCTGTAAAGGTGCCATATACATATGAAATGTTGTCGATGGTAGTAAAACAATTGGCAAAGGTTCATGCCTGCTCTTTAATCTATGAGGAAATATTGTCAGATAGAGCTAAGGAAACTGTTAGACTTGATGAGAAATTTCCGGAGTATGTTGAAGAGAAGACTGTACGTAATACAGAGGAAACTCTTGTTAAGAAGACGTTTGACTGCGCAATTAGGACATTCTTAAATATGTTAAATGTTTTCCCTGATATACCAAAACAAATATCCATGGATCAATTTCAGAAGGAAGGACAACGTGTTTTCAATTTATGTTTTGAAAAAGTTAAAAAGTCTGATAAATTTAGGAACGTTCTTTGCCAAGGAGACTGCTGGTCAAGCAACATATTATTTAAAATTGAGGAGGATAGAGGACCAATAGATTGCTGCCTAGTGGATTATCAGTTAACTAGATATTGCCCTGGTGCGCACGACATATATTTCTTACTTTATATGGCTACTACCAAAGAGACCAGAAAACGATTCGAATCAAAACTGCTACGGGAGTATTACGTGGAATTATCTAATATTTTGAAAAAATATAAAGTTGACTTGCAGAAGATATTTACATACCAAGAGTTCCTGGATTCCTGCAGATACATGAGATCTCAAGGCTTATGTCACGCAGTACTAATTTTGCAAATTGTGTTGTTCCCAGATGAGAAATTGAAAAATATTATTCAAGATAAGGAACAAAGCGAGCGACTGTTTTATGATAATCGAGATATTCTTATAGATGAGTTAAAAAACCAAGGACCATATAGCCAAAGAATGAAGGAACTAGCAGAGGAATTGTGTGAAATTTGTGAAGGTGATTTATAGGTTAATCTAAATTAGAATTTTATTTAATATTTATGTTCTCACTTTTACAGATTATCCAAAAATAATATTAAAATGAATGACAACATACTGAAGTATTTATGCTTATGATTTTTATTTTATATTTTTTATATTTGCTATACTGTGAATGTTATCAGAAATACATAAAATATACCAGGCTAATGAAACATTATTATACTTTAATCTAGAAATTGAGTATATAAATCAATATCGGTTAAATGTCAAGATATGTTGATATATTTTATATATTATGAATCAAGTGCCAATTTATTTTTAAAAAATTCTTCAGTACATCTGCTTTTAAAACTTTCAGGTATTTTATCAGATTATACGAACATCCTGGCGTCTAACATTCATTTTATTTTGATTAAACTCAATCAGTTGAGATTATTCGCAATTCGCAATATCTTTTTCCTCAAAAATACGAGGTTTTTGTCAATTCTTCATTTAGCCAATAAACTCAATAAGCCAATCTGACGTGAAGTTTATTACAATTCACTGTGATGTAGTTTATAAAAACCAGATGTTTTTTTAAGGGGTATAGTGCATTCTGCAGTCATGAAACAGGATTTATATTGTGAACTACATTTTCTTATAAGCTTGTTTTTGCATGTTGCTAAACATTTTGCGGTATATTATAGCAATAATAATTGTTTATAAATTCAGCGTTAATAGTTATTCCCCATATATATTTTTTGTTGAGTAAATTAGCTCTTTAGTATCATCAAGAAAAATTTATATGGAAAATGCGTTGGCCTATGTCTATACTAAGGCAGCAAGTAAAATTGTTTTTACCAAATTGTCAAATTTCAACATTAAAATGTTGTTTAATCTAAATTATGTATATATTATAGGGTGTTCCATATAAAAATCACACGCCAATAGGGTGTTCTCACATATTTTTTTTAATACCAAAAATTTGAGTTTTCCTTCCCTATTATACATATGTCTAGTTAAAAAAAATTACAAACACTTGCATATCCGAAAAAAAGTGAGTTGAAATTTAAATTCGGCATTTGGCGCGGAAACGCGTCTACTACGGCAGACATATTTGTGACGTCATCAGGGATATAAACAAACAGTTTGACAGGAAGCTATCAACGTCATTATATTTACATTATAATAAAGATAAGCGTGTATGGTAACATTTTTTTAAGTTACTTTATGAAGTACTAGTTATATTGTATGTTTTAAATATATATAAAAAGTTCCAGTTCAAAATATGTAATAAACAAACACTCGGCCGCCATTTATATGCTTAATGACGTCACTTGTGTTTTGGTTCCCGTTTAAAATAGATCCTTTTTTTAAATTTTCTAACCGATTTTATTCTGAAAAATGCAAAATTTGCATTTTTAACACCTTACAACTTCTTTGTGGATGTATTACTAAGCATGTATAGGTTTATAACTCAATTCGTCACATACAGAGAACACCCTATATAGAAAATAATGAATATAATATATTTTGTTAAATGGATTTCGAAATTACTATTTCATTCTATGAATTATTGTGATTGGTGTGGATTTAAAGTTTCTCATCGGTCTTAGTTTCTATTAAAAACAAAAAAAAAATACATTGGAATGCATGTTTAATGAAAATAGTACATACATGGAAAATTTACATAAATGGTTTACCTATCCTAAAAATAAAAAACTTACAAATAACCGCTGTAATGTGGAGAATGGACAATGGTTATGTAATGGAATAGTAAATGTGTAGATTTTCCATTTCTTAAAAATAAAAAAAATTGTCTTTATTTGTTATAATGGAATGACTAGATTTTTGACACGAAATACATGTAGGTCTGTATATTTTTAGTAGGTACATTTTATTAAGTTAATTAGATGACTAATTATTTTACAAAAATATTAAACAAAAATGGCACCTCGTTACTGAAAGTTACTTTGCATTATTTATTTTAAGTTCTCCGTTATTCAATTATTTCTTTATTAGTTGTATAAAAGTTTATATTGAAATTGACACTTAAACTGAATTCGCCCTTAGAATAAATTTATAAATTACTTTACTACACAATAGGCGGCTACACACGGACGTAAATGATTTAATACATGCACGTGCGTTCACTAACGTGCATACAATAACGCGTATTCAATTTGTCTACAGACGCACGAACTTATTCCAGAACTTTGTCTGTGTTCCTGCAGTATTTTTGAAGATGTCGGTAGACGACGTTGAATTAGGTTTATTGACAGAGGCGTGCGTTTTTGCAATTAATGAAAAAATAAAGAAAAATAACTTCTTTGCACTTGGTTTTCCAAAGACATGGCTGTTGTCTATATAGTACAATGAACTCACGCGTAAATTCTCGGGAGAGAGTTCTAAAATCCGACATTTTCTTTATTTAAAAGTATATTTTATGTTATAATTTTACACACTACCGACGCAGCTGATAAACTAACGTGCGATGTTGCTATATTTGTCTCTACACGTTGAGACATGTACGCGCGTTAAGCCGGCCACTCACTACGCGCTACTTGGGAAGTACTTGCAAAGTACTTCCCAAGTAGCAAGTAGTGTGTATGAAGACTCGCCTATGCGCGTCTATACTCGGCGAGTTACTTGTACTTCCCATCCTGTGTCGGAAACGGTCCCCGAGTCAAAGGAGGCGAGTCGATTTTTTTCCCTACTTGCCTAGACTTGTGCTGTACGCGCTACATTACGCGTGCTTTACTTCACTACTTCTCTATGTACCGTAAACAGTGCTTCGACATAATTTAACAACATAGGTTTTATTTTTGATTTTGAAGAATGGAGTGGACAAACGAAATTACTTTGCAGTTTTTGGAATGTTATGAAAGAGAGCCAATAATTTGGGATCCATCCATCCATCCATTTGGGATCCATATAATTTTTGATATTACTTGCGGTGAGATTTTGAATAAATAATGCAAACTTTTGAAGCTGTCTCCCGATGCCAAAAAACGTAAAGTTATGGCTAGACGTTCCTTTGCAGGTATTGCAGCTCTTAATTTTGTATCTTTTTTTGATATACGTGAACCAATTTTACTAAGCAGATATTCAAAATCCTCATATGTCATACGACAAAAATTTTCAAACAAACCTGAAGGTTCTTTAAGCAAATCGGCCATCATATCTGTACTACAGTACCTAAAAAGCAAATAAAACACCTTGAACCTGTAAATACATAATACCTAATTAAGGAAACGCTATATTTCAGAATCAATTTTATAATAAAACATATATATTCTTAACTGTCTACATCTACAATTGATTATGAAACATTTATAATAAGTAAAAAAATTTTACTATACATACCTATCTCTACTATTATTTAAAGATGTCACCCACCATCTTCTCTTTCTGCGGGTCACGTTTTTATGTTTCCGTGATAAAAGATATCCGCAACTAATTTTAATAAAAGCAGCTAGAGCGGTCCTATTATTATTATTATTATCTTCCGCCATTTTCCGCATGAACGCTACTTGCCTTCTGAATTGCCGATGGACTTGCACTTCCCGAAAGAAATCGCTACTTTCAAAGTAGGCACGTAATGTGTACAGGTAACTTGAACTAGAACAAGTACTTCCCAAGTTACTTGCGAGTTAAATCACTTGGCAAGTGCCGCGTAGTGAGTGCCCAGCTTTAGTGAATGTGCGTGCATAATTTCTAGCCGAGACAGAAATTTTGCATGACGTGCATAAAGGAGTGTGCAGTCAACAACGTGACGTTATAGAGCATCTATACTGTCGTTATTGCATGCGCGTTAGTGAACGCACGTGCATGTATTAAATCATTTACGTCCGTGTGTAGCTGCCTATTTATATTAACTCGTAACTATAATTTATATTTAGAAAAAGCGTAAATTTATTTCATTTACCTTGGATATGATTATTAAAATTACCAGCGGTACAATTTTTTTAAAGACCAATGCTTATCTAAATCTGGTATTTTCGGTAAAGATATTTTAGAATCTGTAATAATGTGTCGTTTACGCCTTTGTCACACTAACACTTTTTAATTTTTGAAATTTTTTGTTATTTCAGTGCTCACACTACAATAATATGCCCTTACCTTTTTGCTCTTTTAGACATACACTTTAAATTATACGTAATTAATCTTGTTAAGAGTCCATTCACTAGGTCGAAATAAGCCCTAAATCGGCGTTCGTCTCGTGTCTAATTATAAAAAAACTATAAAAGATAGCGACTTTTAGTAAAAAAGTATAGAAAGAAAGTCCCTATAGTAGTAATTTTTGGTATTTCTTTTTATTTTTAAAACTCCAGGCAAACAATTCTAAAATAGCGTATTTTCAAAAATTGTTTTCTCTAAAATACATGTATTAAACAAAAATTTGCTACTATAGGGATCTAGTTTATCTTTTGATGTTTCCGGTGATATATAATTTATAACATTAAAAAGAAATTTTGTTGCAATTATAAGATAAATCCGGTACCCTTGCAATGAGGGCTAACTTTATTTCCATGTGCCTTTTTACTTCGGCTTTACGTGCACCTCCGAAATCTTAATAATTCGATAGTTGGAATATATAAGTCTCCACTCATCGGCCACCCATCCTCTCAATCCGACCGTAGCCGACCGCTGTCGGTCGGCTACGATCCGACCCAACATTCATGCCTGTCAAATCTACAGAGAATGGACCCTTAACATCTACGTTAAATTTTTAAAGGGTTTTTAGTATAAACAAAGTCTTGTTGAGAACATTGAAAGAGTAAAAAAACATTGTTGACATGATATTAAATATTTTTATAATACATAGGTATTAGGTACCTTATAAAATTGTATCCTTTCCTATCTCGGGGTGTCTCGGGATGTCTGCAACCACCTACCAATATGACGCTTAGTATCTGAAGGGGTAGTAGTGGTATTCTCAATTGTTGTTGTTGGTCTATCTGTAGTTACAGCTGCTGTACTCCTTTTTTCCTAAAATAAACCAGCGCTTCGTTTCTTAATTACGATATTTTTGGTTTCGACTGTGACTGATATTGGATAGTTTCTGATTTAGACTATTTATAGCATGTGATGTCGCTCTGGCCAATTTTGTAATATAATCTGCATCATTTTGTTTCTGCATCTGTTTTCAAGAATATTTTTCATATAGTTTCCTGAGCAATCTGTGCTGTCCATATTTATGGTGTAATTGTTATTCATGGTAGTACGTATTTACAGACAAATTCAAAATAATGGAACGATTTGGTCAATTTCCCCTCTCACTTACGAGATAGGCCTACGACAAAGGTGGAGTAGTAGCATTTGTTTTCATAATAATATTATTGGACTTAATGTTAACTAAGGTAGTTTGGGCTTGCTAGGAACATTATTACTATCACAAAAAATTAACGCTGCTCTTCTACTTATATTATGAGCTAGAATACCTACCTACAACTGTTCTTCAAAGGGGTTGGAACCTTTGGTGTGAAGATAACACTGACGTAGTTTTCCAAATAACATCAAAACACTATACTGCACTCGACGGCGACGCGCGTTTCGTCAACCAAGTTGGCATCATCTGGAGATGATTAAAACTAGACCTATGCTAACACTGTGTCGAGCACTGTGTCCTATTTACACATAAACTATTGCTACGGTTCAGTGACCTGTTGCGACGACTCACTGGTGATTTACCTACTTATCAATAAAGCGAGCTGTATGAGATTAGTCCTCTGTCTCTATTCACACTACTTTTACACTTTACAATTTCCTAACTTTCAAATGCATCCAGCTGTCTGGAATTTATTACATTCCTAATTAGTCTTAAACTGCTACTATCTAATTTTATAGTTGTTCTCAAACGCATGTTGGGCGACACTAGATTTATCCGTTCTACCATATTTGAGATGGGCCATAAGTTCCTTGAATCTAGTTTGATTGCAGTTTTTACAGCTAATTTCGTAAATACCCGACTTTTCCTTAGTTTCTATTTTGTCTTTTGGGTCGCCTAAAAGTTGTTGTACTTTATTTCCCGATGAATAACCACTGACATACCTATATCTTTAAAAACCTTACCAAAACCACGGGTGAAACGAGGATCGTATGAAATAGATATAAATTTTGATAGATATAAATAGATATGAATTCAAAATTCATATCTATTCCATACGATCCTCGTTTCACCCGGCGTGGTTTTGATAAGGTTTTTAAAGATATAGGTAGGTCAGTGGTTTGTCAGGTAGAACATAAATACTTATATATTATATACAATAATTTTTCCTCATCAGTTTACCTAGAGATTAGTCATCTTCGGCCTTATCATCAGTTCTGCTTGCTTTACAAAGTCAGTCATGACATTGTGTTCTCCTAAATACGAATTTCTGTCTTCACCATTTCCTGGTTCCATCTCATAGACAACATAGAAAAATTGATAAGTGAAGTCAGAGATGTGGATCTGACTGAAAGTTAATGACTTAAAAAGGGGGAAAGTTCCAATTATTTTATAATTTAGAAAGGTATTTAATACTTTAACCAAATTGTATACTCTATCAGTAAAACCATGATTATTATTATTATTATGTTATAATCTTCTTTTGAAGCTGTTTGTTCATTCAAAATACTAGAACCTCTTGTTTCCACAACTTTTGCTTCAACCTGTGCTGTAAATGAGCAGTATACAGTAGAAGTATGTGGACCTATGACTCCTCACAGCACCTGATCAGTACCGGTCAGCGGCTAAGGGCCGGTTTATCAGTGCACAGTTAAATGTGTCAGTCAGACAGCCAGGGGCGGATGGGGTAGGGTAAACCGGCCCGGGAAAATCAGTACCGGCTTGGCCCCGTTTTGCTATAATAGGAAAAAAGTTTTTTGTTTCAATATACATACTTTGAATATAATAGAAGATTTTTTTATCCGATAAAAATAAATGTTCAATTATTTTTAAAAACTTTAATAGCGCAAATAAAAAAAAATACTGAAAATACAACCTCAAATAGTTACAAATACAGTGTGGCCCATTAAAAACCAGGACACCCTTCTAAAAAATTTTTGGTAAGTGAGATTCCAATGATTTTTTTTATATATACATATTAGACTCCTAGATGTACTTGTTGAACCTATTACGATAGTCCAGCTGCTAATCCTCAGCATACTACGTTTTTTTTTCAATCAATTTTTTCGAAAATTACTTTAGGGATTTTTTTATTAAAAGATTGACATCGTGGCATTCTTCAGCATCACTTAAAACCCCTGTGGCCCAAATTTCTTCAATTTGTATCGAAGAATAATTCTTTTATAGATCCTTAAATGTTTCAAGTTTATTGTATTTGGGTTTCGTTTAAAAGATATAGCAGGCATTGGACACTAATAATTATTGTTAATCTAGAATATTGTTCCTTTACTTACTTCACAAATTAATAATAACGTTAAAACAACACTTTACAGTAGTCCCCTATATCCCTAAATGCCTAAAGTAATTTAAAAAAAAATTAATTGAAAAAAAAATCCTAGTAGGCTGAGGATTAGCAGCTGGACCATCGTAATAGGTACAACCAGTACATCTAGGAGGCTAATACATACATAAAAAAATTCATTGGAATCGCACTTACCAAAAATTTCTTTGAAGGGTGTCCTGGTTCTTAATGGACCACAGTGTATAAAACAAAAAACAAATATAAAATGTCAACATATAAAACAAAATTATATTTTTTCAAAAATAAACAATATGTTATTGCATGAACTAGACATTGCAACAAAAAAACTTTCTTAAAAAACTACAAACTGAAAAATGTAACACCAAAACATGATTAAAATATCACAAACAAAATAACCCACTGATAATTTTTTGGTAAAACATTTGTAAAAAAATTAAAAAATCTAAAACTAACTTTAGTTCAGATCACAAACATAAGAGAAACCACCCTATTTCACTAAAACTAACCAAAATTCAAAATATGGATAATATAACCAAAAATATGTACCTAAATAGAATAAAAGTAAATTACAAATAAGAATTTAATATAAAAAGAATTTAATATAATTTGAATCGCCAATCGAAGTGGGTCGGACCGGCCCCAAAGGCTACCGGCCCTTCGGGAATTCTCCCGAACTCCCAGCCGGCCCATCCGCCCCTGCAGACAGCTGTCAGTCAACTATAACAGTCAGTCAAAGTGCCTGTTACAGTAACAAATGTTTATATTCTCTTCAATTAGCTAGCAGTTACAAAGCCGCCAGCTACATAAAATGACAGTTTGGCAACATAGGTTCAGTCAGATGCATGATACAACTACACTGATATGCTCATAACTTGACCAAATTTCGTTTGTTCTGCGCACGACGTCATTCTTGATACTAAAATGGCGAAAATTCAAATACCTTACTGTCAGCATGACTGTCATTGATATAATTATTTTCGTGTTTGTCAATTGTATTCCCGTATTATTATAATTGTGAGGCCCGAGGGTTATCAAGTTGTCATTTTTATATTATAGGGTGTATTTATTTACAGCAGTGCTTCTTATTATCTCTTCAAATTGTAAAGTTTAGGTTAGAATTATATTCGGTAGGTAGATCGGTACAAAGAATGCGGTTTGAATTAAAATAAGAAAGATTGATATTAATCAACGATTATTTTAGTTTTCCTGTATGAATCGTGTATTATAATTCCATAATCGACGTTTATTTTATTTTGTTGTCTTTGTTTACAAGTATTTTATTTAATTTTGTATCAAAACTGACGTCACGCTCATCGATAGACCACGCCCCCATGCGCATAGGCATATCAGTGTAGTTGTATCATGAGTCAGATGCTTGTCAGATAAAAGTGACCAGTGTTGCAGGAGCTACAAATTTGTAGCAAATTTAAAGAATATGTCTCAGTTTCGATATCCTGCGACTTGTTTTTCTCTAATAAAATTATCTCAAAAGTAAAAAAATAATATTGTGTAAATTATTTCGTGACCGGAAAAACATTTTTGAATTAAGGTAAGTAAATAAAAAATAAAGTGAGGACGTGAAATGCACCAAAGGAAATATACGTTGGAAAGGTAGGCAACGCTGCAAATTCATAAATACTAATACTAACCAAAGATACCGGGATATCAAAAATTATTTTGGTCAAGGGTGGTTGTGGAATGTAAAACGTGTCTTACTTTAAATTTTTGAATATGTTTTGTTGTGTCAGAATCTGTCAAGTCATTGTGCTGAAATTTTCTAATCCAGTTTTTGAATCATGCCTCTTACCCCACAGCACAAAATTTTCATGATTCAAGCCTATTTTCCAATGGGTGCGCTAGTTAATGGAAATTGGCAATACAGTCAACGTTTGTGTTTGGACAATTTTCGAGAGCACTTCCCAAACGTGGCATTATTACCGGACAATTTTTATGCGTGTCTTACAAATTGTGTTAAAGTGTTTCGTGAAACTGGTTGTGTGACTCATAAAAAAGGTGCTGGTAGACCAAGAGTTCGTACAGAAGAAGTTGTCAATGACGTTCGTCAACGTATGGAAGAGGAGCTTGCAAAACGCTTTTCACAGGAGGCGCGTCAACTTGTGCATCGAACAAAGCGGGGGACATTTCCAACAATTACTGTAATTTAGTTTTTCTTGTTACTAAAACCGTTATTTCATAATTTGTAGTTCATTATTGTTTTACAACTGAAATAAATAGGTATGAGATTTGTAGGTTATTGATGATGTCCTCATCACTAATGTCGATTTCTTCGAAATAAATTATAATTTTATTATTACACACGCAGGAAATGATGTTTATAACCTTACTTTCAGTTGTCTGCCATTATGACCATCAGCTATTTCCTTAACAGGCAAATAAAGCGTCTGCTAAAATAGCCAAGACTTTAGCTTACAGTTTGTGTTAACCAGGATACTAATAAACAGTTTGACGTTATTTTGACCGACAGCTTATACTTAACCAACAGTTAAAGTACATAACCGTGCACTGATAAACCGGCCCTAAAACTTAGCAGCCAAAATTTCGGAATCATCCAAATGTCCTAAAATAAATTTTTATATTCGATGATTTCCCTTCAACCCTTCGAAGGTTTTCTAAAGCGTTATCGTAGGTACTGTGGGAATGCTCATAATTAGTGTTACTTTTGATATAAATTTGATGCCTTCACAATGTACCAATAAGTACGTAAGATTAATAATTATATTCAACAGCTACCACCTTATTTCTATCATTCTGAGACTTCGTAAGCCGTTTTCGTAGATAATGTCGGAATGCTCATTACTAGTATTACAATTGATAAACATTTGATGCTGTCACAATGTACCTTATATTTTGGAGTTGCGACCTCGTTTTCCCCTTCCGAAATGGAATTATTTCCATTAGAGGTTAGATTGTTACAGTAATAAAATTAGTTATTGGAATTGTTGATGTTATTGGTCCTACTTCAATGAGTTATTGACAGTTTTAAAACTGCTCGGAATTATCCTGCGATAGCCAGACAGGTAAGATATACATTTTATTAAAATAATGTGCATATATTCTAAGCTATACGCAATCAAGTAAAAAATGACAATGCGATATTTCTTTATAAATACTTAATGGTGTAAAGAATCTGAAATTATAATTGTGCAAACCAGAATGATGGTTCTATATCTGTATACTATTTCAAGTTCAAATAGGATTTATGGAACAAAGACGAACAAAAGATTAAACTGAAATTAATTTACTTTGGGCATATAGAATATTATAATGTTCTTTTGTCATGAAAAATCATTGTTTATTTTAATAATATTCTAATTGTTATAACTAGTCTATTATCTTGTCTATTATCTTGTCTAGATAATAGACAAGTTATAAATTCATTGTAATCTTTTGGTTTATATTTTGCAGTTATATATTTTTTTATTGCTTTTATTTGTGGAATGGTCTAAACATTCCCGTTTCATTAGTCGACTTTATACTTATGAAGATACTGGTATAAAAAATAAGTAAACAAACTACTGAGCCAAAGATCAGGCATGGAATTTGTTAATAGTCATAAAAGTGTCACAATTTAACTAACTCTATAAGTCTTTGATCTTTGAGTTTCTGGGCCCAATATATTGTCCAATTCGGGTGGCGTATAGCACTCTATTAGGACTCTGTTTAACGTTCTTCAAGCTGGTTTTGTAAAAAATTTGCGTGAAATATTAAATACCCACCTAATTTTTATTCTTAAATTTATATACTACATACGTTTACCTTAGTTGACTATTAATTTACACTTTATAAAAATGTAAATTAAATACTTAAATGAACGAGTCTTTTCGAAGAGACTAGTCATTGCCAGTATGCGTATAAAATTTCATAGACAAAGGATCTCCGACTTTACATCATCTCCAAGGGATGGGTACTACTTCTACACAAACCTAGACTAAGTTTGCTTAGCTTCTATAATTTCGCTGACGTGTAGGTCACTAGAAGATGCGAGCAGGCATAGCGGGTCTTCCCTGCATGGTCACCCATCTAAGTAGTAGACCAGATTGCTTAGCATTCATATAGATCTGGGACAACTTTTATTTACTACATTTATCAACGATATTATCAGGAGCATTAACGTTTTTTGCTTACTTTATGCGGATGACTGTAAAATTTATTGTGATATTCAGTCGGAAAGAAATTGTATTCGTCTCGTTGCAACTTCATCTTAACCTGATCGTTACCAAAAATTTAATGTGATGTCGTACTCATTGAAAAAGCATCCAATACTTTATGGTTATTCCCCGAACAACGTTATCATACAAAGACCAACAACTTTTACTGATCTAGGAGTAACTTTTGATACACATCTTACATTTAACATGCATGTTGTTATTGTTGTTGAAGGGCGGCGCGGTTACCTGCCGCACTCAACCCTTTCGACCCATTGTGCCTGCCGCTAGTCGAAAGTTATTGGAAGAGACCCGTGCTATGCGCATAGGCCAAAACCCGTTCTAGTGGAAGCTCTCTAAGGCAGGAGAAATGCTGCACCCAGATGTTTGTGTCTCTTGACCATGAGGCAGGCACAGCGACAGAGGATGTGAATGGAGTCCTCGTCATCGTGTTCGCAAAACATGCACCTTCTAGTGTCACTAAGACCGATAATGTAATGGTGCTTGTTGAGATGTCCGTGACCTGTCAACAGTCCTGTGACAATCTATGCTGTGACGACTTAGCGCAAGTATTGATGATCGAGTTGCGTATGACCAAGGCCCTTACAATTAAGAGTCTGGCTTGTCGCAGCCCAGTTTCGTTCGACCATTCTTCCTCTGATCTTTCCTTGATCAAGTTTTCAATAGACCTTGTAACATAACTAGGCGGAAGGCGGAGTACTGGTTCGGGCCCTGTAAACTATGTACTTGAGCCTCTTTTAGCCAGTGCATCGGCCTCTTCATTTCCTATTATGTTGTGATGACCCGGATTCATGCATGTTAGCAACATCATTGCTAAATCTAACCTTAGTTCGAAGTAGTAGAGACTTCTCCTATACAGACACTTTAAAAGCGTTATAGGTATTCTGCACATGTCAGGTCGAATCGCGAATATGCTTCGATAGTGTGGATTCCTTTCTACAGTGTGCGGCAGCATAACTTCCTTTTTGAAAATGCTCGCCATTCAGTCGGTTGATGTCGTAGCGGAGCGCTAGTGGTCTCGTTCGAGAGGCGGGATTATAAAGTTTTGTTCCGACACAGTTCAGTCGCCATCATGCGTTGGAACGGTGAGGAGTGTGCTTTTGCCGCTGAGGCCTACTTTTCGAGCGGATGTTCTGTGATCGCAACCCAGTGCGCCTTTCGGAATCGCTTTAATTTAGCCCCGTTGGCTCCTGTCCTGGACCTGAAATCAATTGTTACGTGGGTCACTACGTTCAGACAAACTGCAAATGCGACAAGACCTGACAAGACGAAGAACTGAAGTCCCTCGCCCCATTAAATTACCTGAAAACATTGAGGCCGTGAGAGTTTCAATGTTGCGATAACCACGGCGTTCTGTGCGCAAACATGCGTCTGCCCTTGGACTTTCCGATCGTTCTGTGAGGAGAATTCTTCATTATGATCTTCATCTCCATCCTTACAAGATGGCGATTGTGCACGTGGCTTTAATTCTCGGATGAACGCGTGTCAGGTTCTTCTCGAAGTCGTTCCTGAGAACGCTATGGTTTTTTTAGTGATGAAGCCAATTTTCATTTGTGTGGATCCGTCAACAAACAAAACATGCGCTACTGGGCTGACACCAGACCTCGAGAATTGCATCAAAGGCCTTTGCATTCACCTAAAGTCACAGTGTGGTGTGCAATTTGCTCAGCTGGAATTATTGGTCCCTGGTTCTTTGAGGAAAATGAAATCGCAGTGACAGTGAATTCGAACCGGTATGTAAACATGATACAGGATTTTTTTTCCACAGCCAGATGAGTTGGACTTAGGGGACATTTGGTTCCAACAAGACGGTGCAACGGCACACACTTCAAGAGCATCGATGGCTGTTTTGAGGGAACACTTCCTAGAGCGCCTCGTCTCAATTAGGGGCGATTTGCAGTGGCCGGCCCGCTCTCCCCATTTGACCTCTTGTGATTATTTTCTATGGGGGTTTTTTTTGAAATCCCGTGTTTATGTGAACCGTCCAAGGACCCTACAAGATTTGAAGACCAACATCCAGGAACAAATTGTCAACATAACGCCTGCTATGCTGACAAGTCATGACAAACGCCAGAAATCGGTTTACTCAGTGTATGGAGAATGGGAGACGTCACTTATCTGATTTGATCTTCAAAACTATGTAAAACATAACTTTAGGCATGCACCTACATTATAAAAAAACAAATAAAAATGTTCTGATTCACACAATGGGTTTTATTAAGTTTTGAAAAAAGGAAGTTATGCTACCGCATCCCAGATACATGCTAGCAGCTTATAATACGTACAACAGCGCTTCCTCAAACTTTTATCTTTTAAAACTGATGTAGTTTATCCTGAAGTTAACGTACTTTATGATTCTTTGCTTACAAAACACACTAATTTTAATAGCTTAAGTGTTCGTAGAAAGTACCATTCTGTTGTTCCATATATAAAGTGATACATAATTGATTTAATGTTCCCAAGACGGCATCTCACTTGGTCACTACATTTCATTTACCTTCTGCTAGAACTAATATTTTAATTAATGCTCCTCTGTATAAAACTTGTAAAAACTGTAATAATATATGTAGCCAGCTTGATATTTTTAACACGTCTATAAGCTGTATAAAAAAACAATTTTTATGTTAATGATTTTAATTGTGTTTGTACTATTTTCTATTTGCTTTGTTTTCCTCTAAATAAGAAAATCTAAGTGGCATATCAGCTATTTAAAGAATATTAATAATAATAGTAAAGTAATGTAAAGTAATTTATTGCTTGGAAAGTAAATTTGAAATAAATAGCAATGAATTCAATGAAGTAATAAAGTAAGTCGCTTCAGTCTTTTATTTTCGTACTTAAACCAATTTTCATCCATACGTTTTTAGAGTAAAATTACGTACGTACTAAGTTATGGTTTATGGTAAAGATTATAATATCTCCTCTCCCATAGAATAATAATCTTCTCCACACAAGTCTCTGAACTTCTGGTAAATCATTCGGATTTGAATGAGGGGTAGAAATATGGTAGATATATTATATTATTACAAAAATACCTCAAACATATAGAGATAATGAATATAATCCCCTTCTTAATCATGCATTAATTCTATTTCTGTAAATATACTTATTTAACCACATCTGGTAGCTAATGGCAGATTTTTACAAAGACGACACTCGCTTGACTTTATTTTGTTAATTATTGATTTTCAACAGTTTTCCTATAATTCCAAAATATATTTTAGAGTTGGGTGGAATGATAGAATACACAAAATAATTACGCTTTGTTTATGTAAATAATTAAGAACGCGAAAAGTACTGTTGTCAAGCGTAAATATTTCCTTTGTTCTTTTTAAACCAACATTTCGAGAGTAAATAAAAGATAACATTCTATATTTAAAAGAAATCATGAAATAAATATTTTTATATCACTCGAGTCTGAGTTAAGTAATCTGCAACTTTTTAATATGAACACAGCAGAAAAAGTGTGCTTAAAATTATGCAAGGAAATATTTTCGACTTTTTCAATCACTGAAAAAAGTATTATAAACTATTCTGTCAAATTGTTGCCAGATGAGGAAAAAACTGCAGAAGTGATTTTGGCCACCAACGAAGATGAATATAAGTTCATTTTTGGTTTACCCGAAGAAGAAGTGTATAGTGAGGTGGATAACCATTTTTCTATTGGTTCAAAATGTGCAACAAAGAACGAATATAACCTACGACATATTTACATTAAGGGATACGACACTGTTGAATTTGGCAAAATAGATATTGAATACTTAAAGGTAATATTGGAGAAACTTGCCGAAAACCATGCAAGATGTATAGAGGAAAATAACTTGGAAAAGAGGAATAGCAAAACTGGCCTCATTTCTGTACACGAAGAAACCCGAGAAAACTTCGTAGACGTTTTACGAAAACTCTTAAACGAAAACAATGAAGAAAACGTTGATCTCAATCTATTTCTAGAAGGTATTGAAACTATTGAAAATTCACATGAAAATGTATTGAAATCAAATAAAGAGTATGTGTACATACATGGCCAAATACTAAAAAAGAAATTATTTGTCAGAAGAACAGATAATCATCTACGAGATTATAAAATATTGAATATCAAAACAGAACAAAACTTTCCTTTAGTATACGACTTGTTACTGGCTATCTTTTCATTTACGGATCAAGATATGCGACAGCATTATTATCATGAACTCCTTGATCACTACTACAAATCCTTGGAAAAGAATTTGCAAAAATTATCTTTGGATATAATTAAGTGTTTGCCTTTAACACTATTTCACAGGCAAATACATAAACTTATTCCTCGCGTTAAGCTAGAAATCTTAAAAGAGTTGTGCCAGGCAGTAGCAACAGATGAAAGATTTACTAACGGAAGTGTGGATCAATATAAGGAAATTATTTCCACATCGATTTTAGAGGTTAACGAGTGTATTTTATATCCAAATTTATCCAGAGAAGATTGTTACAAAATCGTAAAATCGAAGATAGCATCCAGTGACTATTCATTTTTAAAGTATAGATTAATACCTCTTGAAGAACGGAAGGGATACTTAGGAGAATATTTTAAGTTAAAAATTGAAATTTATCACGAGGGCAAGCATAACTTGTTACACTTCTTTGCTAAATATTTACCCACTTATAACGACATGGCTTTGGATTTGGCATTGAATTCATTTAAGAAAGAGGAATTTTACTACCTAGAGTTGATACCAGAGTTAAATGAATTAGGATTAGGAGACATTACTGACTTCTTACCCAAGTGTTACTTTTCTCGCACATATGAAGTTTTAGTATTTGACGACATGTCGGTTGTAAACTATAATTCTATTCCTGTAAAGGTGCCATATACATATGAAATGTTGTCGATGGTAGTAAAGCAATTGGCAAAGATGCATGCCTGCTCTTTAATCTATGAGGAAATATTGTCAGATAGAGCTAAGGAAACTGTTAGACTTGATGGGAAATTTCCGGAATATGTTGAAGAGAAGGCTGTACGTAATACAGAGGAAACTCGTGTTAAAAAGATGTTTGACTGCGCAATTAGGACATTCTTAAATATGTTAAATGTTTTCCCTGATATACCAAAACAAATATCCATGGATCAATTTCAGAAGGAAGGACAACGTGTTTTCAATTTATGTTTTGAGAAAGTTAAAAAGTCTGATAAATTTAGGAACGTTCTTTGCCAAGGAGACTGCTGGTCAAGCAACATATTATTTAAAATTGAGGAGGATAGAGGACCAATAGATTGCTGCCTAGTGGATTATCAGTTAACTAGATATTGCCCTGGTGCGCACGACATATATTTCTTACTTTATATGGCTACTACCAAAGAGACCAGAAAAAAATTCGAATCAAAACTGCTACGGGAGTATTATGTGGAATTATCTAATATTTTGAAAAAATATAAAATTGACTTGCGGAAGATATCTACATACCAAGAGTTCCTGGATTCCTGCAGATACATGAGATCTCAAGGCTTATGTCACGCAGTAATAGTTTTGCAAATTGTGTTGTTCCCAGATGAGAAATTGAAAAATATTATTCAAGATAAGGAACAAAGCGAGCGACTGTTTTATGATAATCGAGATATTCTTATAGATGAGTTAAAGAACCAAGGAACATATACCCAAAGAATGAAAGAATTGGCAGAGGAATTGTGTGAAATTTGTGAAGGTGATCTTTTATAGGAGCGTGTACGATTATTCTAATAATAGTAAAGCTTTTGATTTCTTGTTATTTAACTGTTATGATCTTTCCCAAGCATGACTAACTTACAACAGCATCATATATTAAGAGTTTTATTTAAAATTTATTTATGTTCTCACTTTTTCAGATTATCCAAAAATAATATTAAAATGAATAACAACATTATGAAGTACCTATTTATGCTTATGATTTTTATATTATATTTTTTATATTTGCTATAGTGTGAATGTTATCAGAAATACATAAAATATAGCAGGCTAATGAAAAATTATTGTATCCGTTAAGTGTCAAGATATGATGATATATTTTATATATTATTATAAATCAAGTGCTAATTTATTTTTAAAAAATTAGCCTTTAATTATTTTATTAAATACATATTCTTATTCTGCAGGAGTTTATCTGCTGTTGATCTGAGTTTACATCTGCTTTTAAAACTTTCAGGTATTTTACCAGGACATTATACGAACATCCTGGTGTTAAATATTCATTTTATTTTGATTAAACTCAATCACTTGAGATTATTCGCAATATATTTTTCCTCAAAAATACGAGATTTTTGTCAATTCTTCATTTAGCCAATAAGCTCAATAAGCCAAACTGACGTTTATTACAATTCACTGTAGTTGATGTGGTTTATAAAAACAAGGTTTTTTTTAGGGGGTGCATCCTGAAGTCATGAAACAGGATTTATATTGTAAATTATATTCTCTTATAAGCTTGCATTTGCATGCTGCTAAAAATTTTGCGGTTTTCGGGCCGGTGCTCAGGGCTTAGCGTCTCGATCGCTCAACCCAGAGGTCGTGGGTTCTAATTCTCATTCCACCAAACAATTTTTCATTAAATTGTTTACTCGTAGATCAAGGCTTATTCGCAGGGATGGCTTGCCAACTATCCTGGCGGATGGCCTAGGATGGGAAGAATGTCAACTTGGTGTTAATGTGAGAGATTAAAATCAGTTGATGTTTGACTTGTCCTCCTAACTAATGAGGTTTTCCAGGTTTCCCTCATTCTAGCACTGAATGGTGGTTAGGGCCTACCAACGTAAGTCGTTCCTGAGGCGCAAATGCGGCCCGCGAAATAATAATATGCCGCCCCCTCTCCCACACAAGTCTCAGACTTTCGGGCTAATCCTTGTGATTAGAATGAGGGGTAGAGATATTATTATTAATATTATTATTATATTATAGCAATAATAACTGTTAATAAGCGTTAATAGTTATTCCCCATATATATTTTTTGTTGAGTAAATTAGCTCTTTAGTATCATCAAGAAAAATTTATATGGAAAATGCGTTGGCCTATGCCTATACTAAGGCAGCAAGTAAAATTGTTTTTACCAAATTGTCAAATTTCAACATTGAAATGTTGTTGTTTAATCTAAATTATGTATATATTATAGGATGTTCCATATATCACACGCCAATTACAGATACTATAGAGAATAATAAATATAATATATTTTGTTAAATGGATTTCGAAATTACTATTTCATTCTATGAATTATTGTGATTGGTGTGGATTTAAAGGTTTCTCATCGGTCTTAGTTTCTATTAAAAACAAAAAAAAAATACATTGGAATGCATGTTTAATGAAAATAGTACATACATGGAAAATTTACATAAATGGTTTACCTATCCTAAAAATAAAAAACTTACAAATAACCGCTGTATTGTGGCGAATGGACAATGGTTATGTAATGGAATAGTGTGTAGAGTTTCCATTTCTTAAAAATAAAAAAAATTGTCTTTATTTGTTATAATGGAATGACTAGATTTTTGACATGAAATACATGTAGGTCTGTATATTTTTAGTACATTTTATTGAAGTTAATTACATAACTGATTGTTTTACTACAAAAATATGAAACAAAAATGGCACTTCTTAGCTAAAACTTACTATGCATTGTCTATTTTATGTTCTCTCTTTCGTTATTAAATTATTCCTCTATTAGTTGTATAAAAATTTATATTAAAATTGACACATCAAATGAATTCAACCTTATAAGATCAATTTATAAATTACTTTACTACACATTTATATTAACCCGTAACTATAATTTACATTTAGAAAAAGCGTTAATTTATTTTATTTACTTTGGATACAGTTATTAAAATTACCATCAGTACAATTTTTTTAAAGAACACTGTTTATCTAAATCGGGTATTTTCAGTCAATATATTGAATACGGGATGATTTACATCGATGACTGACCAAGTTGTATAACTTGGTCAATCACGTTTACAAGCAAACTGTTCGTTAGATATTTTTTTACGTTATATTTTTGTGCTCACACAACAGTAATATTTCCTTCCCTTCAGAAATATTTCAGATTTTTCTGTTTTATACGTACACTTTAAATTATATATAAATAATCTCTTTAATTTCTACATTACTTAGAGCAAATTTTAAACAGAGTTGTGCCGACAACATTTTTCCTATGAACGAATGAAAAAATCCTTAGTTTTTTGCAAATAACTTGTCTATGTAAAAATGCAACGTTTCGCAAGTGTTTCTTCACTTCGATTAAATTTAATCAATAGATTACATTTAATTGAAAACTTTTAATTTCTGGTTAAATCTGAAATTAGTGTCAAATGATAGCTAAGATATGAAGGTGCAAACCGTTTTGCTTGATCCCAAACCGTGTCAATATTTCAAAAACATTTGAAAATAAGTATAGGACATCCTACATGAAATGTGTTTAGAATACTACGTAGAATCCAGAAATGATAAAGGTAAGTAAAATATAGGGTATTACATTTAAAATAAGCAAGTTGATGATGACTTCCGGTATAACCGGAAGTGCGAGGAAGTTGACACTATTTTCATTGAATAGATCTTTTTGATAAACCCCTGTATACAAATTTTCAGCTTTCAGTTTTGACTACTTTTTGAGATAATCCTACTGGGCCCTTTTCATGACACACCCTAGGTATTAGGTAGGTATCTACTATAATATAGTAGTATAGTAGATACCTATCTACTATAATATAGTAGATACCTATATGTATTATATAGTATTTTCAATTAGACGTGTTATTATAATTTTAACAAACTTAAGAGAAACACATTTAAGATTTTAAGAGAACATTATCTACGAATGTAAAAATATACAGGATGGTAATAGTTACAAATATAACATTCCTGTATGTTGTTTACAGATTTAGATAGAACGTAATGCATTTCCAGAAAAATTCTAAAATATTGATGTATTTACACACTGCTGTTATTTTACGGTAATATCCGTATTTTTTACCGTAATTAATTTTACGGTTAGAAAGATTAACTAAGATTTTCTTCTTAAATATGGTTTCCTTTATATACTGTGTTGCAAACATCACGATGAACACGTTGAACGAAATATATTTAGAATTAAACGCTGAACCTCTTATTCCTTGCCAAAATACTATTTTGATTTCTTGGGGCCAAGAAAAATATACATTTTAAGTTAATATAAATGTATATAATAATGAAAAGTAACTATAAGGATACCTCAGTGTTCCCTAATATTTGCATCATAGTATATTAGGCTTTATTGATTTGAAATTTGCTGAAATCATATATTGAATCTTAGTTACACTCAAAATATTTTTGATGAATCCACAAGATATTCCCATTGAAAGAAATCTTTACATTGTGTGTAATCTAATGAGGAACTGTACTTGGCATAAAACAACTGTACATTAAAGGAACATTTTCAAGAGTATTCCTTCGTATTAGTGGTAGAGTTTTGTAATATTTATCAAAACAGGTCTTTCAACAGTATTCTAGAAGTGGGATTACAACTAGTGCAATAGAAATAATTATTAATGATGTTACTGATATAGGAGCAATTAATACTTTTTAAATTTTACGTAATTTCTTCTTGTACTACAGACGCAATTTACAGAAACTTTGAAGTGACTGAGCATTGGGTAGTTGGTGTGGATAACATCACTAAATTTTCCTGCCAAGACCATATAACTATCCAAAGCGCTGTCATTTTTAACAGTTCCATATGGCTGCTGTTGTGTAAGCATTGTCTGTATTAATGTGAATTTCGTATTTATTATTGCTATAAATAACATAACTTATGCCATTTGTCATGTGGCGATTTGTTTTGCAGCACTAGTATTTGAGAAAGATGTACTCACATACCAAAAGTAAATGTAAAATTATCAAATGATTCTTTATACAACAGAGATGATAGTCTTTTTGATCCAGTGAAGATAAACCTTAAACAATTTTATGTTTTATTATAAAACAGTCCAAAGTAAGTAGAGAGAACAATTTTTAAAAGGGTACCTACTTGTAAACTTGTCCTCATGTATCTATATTTTTAGTAATATTGTGTTTGTAACGCCATCTACCTGTCAAAAATTTTACCGACAACGTATATGGGCAGGACATTACACATTTTTAATTAAGTATCCACGTAAATATTACTTTAAAAAATTAGGCTAATAAATAAGTACGGCAAGAAAATTTACACGTGCGTTCCATCTAAAGAGTGTACTTTATTCAACCTCTCCCTGTTGATGGAATTCTCCAGTTGGATCTTCGTTTCGCGCCTGATCAGCGGTGACTTCAGCGAAAACTTGGACTCTCTTTTACTCAAGTGCTTCGGAGAATGCACTGGCACGATCCCTCCCGAATTTTTTATCTTAAAGCTATCTCCTAAGTCAGCCGTGTTGTAGGCGTCGGTTTTTTTGTCCGTAGCGATGGAAGCCATACGTTCCAGCTTGCTCGTCTTCGTGTTCGGAGAAGAATTTTTTGATTTATTGACGATGGGTTCGGATAGTAGCCGTGGAACAGACTTGAAGAGAGGGCCGTCATTATGGCATGGCGCTGAGACAGGTGTGTGAGGTGCTGACTGAGACACAGTCATGCGGTTTATGGTGTTTGAGGTGGTATCCCTGTCGATGGACTTCATTGATTTCATGTTTTCTAGATAGCAGCCCGACCCGGACAGTTGCCTCATGTTCGGTTGCGACCTGGAACGAAGATTAAAAATAGGATTATTTTATACACTTTATTATTGAAGAAAAAAGACAAATTGTTGTCCCTTATAGAAGTGGCCGTCAAGGGGTAACGTACTACCAAATTTTGTTCAGAAACCTGGAGTAATGTCCCAGATAATGCCCGAGGAGAGGCGCTGTTGGAATATCTGGCGTCTACAGACCTACAGGTAATAAACAGGGGAAGAGAGCCAACGTTTGTCAACCGCATCAGAGAAGAAGTGATTGATATTACGTTGGTATCTGAAAGCCTAGAGGAAGAAGTCTCGGAATGGAGGGTAACGAAGGACATCTCGGCGTTTGATCATAGAATGTGCTGTCAAGGGAAGGACGGAGACCTCATGGGATGAATATAAGCCAGCAAGGAAGAATTTTACGAAGGAATTAAGACGCAGCAAGAGGTTTAGCTGGAGGGCATACTGCAGTGAACTGGAATCCCTGTCTGAATCAGCTAGGCTGATGAAAATACTTAGCTGCGAAACCAGGGAAAAAATTGAAGAGACAAGATGGTACTTGGACCACCACCAGTAAAGAGTCGCTGGAACTCTTGCTGGAAACACACTTCCCGGGAGAGGGTGAAGCCACGATTGCACCCATGGTGCAGCCAATACCCCAAGGGGATTGGTTGGGGATTAGAGTGATCGAGGACGGCACCAAAAGCTGGGCAGTGAACGAGTTCAACCCATACAAGGCAGCAGGGCCGGATGGGATCTTCCAGGCGCTATTGCAGAAGGGCTTGGATATCCTCCTACCATACATAAAGAGGGTCTTTCGAGCCAGTCTTTCGGTCACTCGTACTTTCTAACGGTACCTTAGTAATATTATGAGACTATTTAAAAAACAACTAGGTTTCAGCTCTATAACCAGTTTGAAGAATTTTAACACGCTGTAAGTAGATAAATTGAATGTTAACGCCAACTCTAAATTCAAAAGTAAAACAGAGTCCAAAAAGTAATTTGACAGCTAAAATGTCACTTATATTATATTGTTGCATTCAGAAAATGACGTAAATTCAAAAAATATAAAAATATACAGAGTGTTCCACATAAAAATCGAGAGATGGTCTACTTGTGTTGATGGTCTACCGGAAGTGTCAACAAGGTAATTTTTCTGTCAAAAAGTGACTTTTCTTCTGCCATGCCAAATTTGAAAATTGTATCTAAAAAAATAAAGGGCGGGAAAGAGGGATATACCATGAATCTGTGTCACACTGTATACTATTTCAAGTAACACATCTTTATAGTTACCTATGAAACAAATATAGATACACTTTTTATCCAACTTTATAGTGTGCAGTACGCGAAATAAGAGGAAACTGTCTTGTCTAATCCATGCCTTCAGATAGCAATACAACATGCATGTGTATGTGTGCGAGATAGAGATGGATGACTGTGTCTGTAGGACCAACCGGTTTTTTTATTTCGCCTACTGTATTATAACAACTGCTGTGTACTTGCCTTGCATGCATATTCCTCTGATTAGCTCTAGTAGTGTTTCTCCTAACAGGATAACCCCCAGGTTTATGAGTTATTCTCATGGAACTATAATTCATTATCTTCTTACTACCATTTTGTTGCGTTCTCGCTCTTCCTAGAACGGTGCTCCCGGCTAGAAAAAATTAGTATTATTGAAATAAAATTTGACACTAGTCGATGTACTACGCGTTAAATTGATAGTTATTTACCACTATGTTGTTACACATTACTTAAGAATTCAAACACTACTTACAAATTTTGAATTAAGTACATGGTCATCGGTTCTAAATGTTCCCCCTTAACTTTTCGGTCCCTCTTTTAATTTTGAGTTTAGAAAATAACTTGTAGGTAATACAAAAGTTGTGCCTTAAACACTTTTTGGTAATATTGTACTTTATATTAGGTGTTTCAAAAAACCGCGGCAAAATCATTTGAAGTGCTTAGTTGTGCATAAGCGGTAAGTTTAGCCATTTTTTTTAATTGCGATCAAAGTACTCAGAATCAGATGTTTTCGAATTGTGAAGATAACACACTCTAAGGCCATTTGAAAAAAATTGTCCTACTAAAAAAAGTTGTAGATCATACCACATATGCGTAAAAACATGCTCTACAAGATGGTATAACTTTCAGCTGATCGATTATAATTGCGTTACTCGATCGCAACACCGCTGTCTTTTGGCCTTGAACGAAAACTTGCTCCCTATATACAAACAAATATTTCCATTGTTAAAACAGCCTTTCCAAAAACGCTTCGTTGGCCAAAAGTTTCCTAGAGCTGCTGTATAAAGTTTAATATCATAATAAACAAAATTAAGGTAATCTCTATCACTTTTGTAGTTAATATTTTTATCTAAAACCAACACTAAACCAGTTAAGCCGTTACCAGAAGGGGTAATATTTGTAACAGATGACCCCATGCAATAATATACATTAATAGTTGACTCGACTCCATCAGATCTAGATACTTTTTGAATGAGCTTTTAGTAATCCTCGTATGAAGTAAAAAATTCGTATCCAGCAGCCTGTAAAAAAAGTTTTTTCGGTACTCTTCTGGCTGAATATCTCTTACTTTTAGAGATAAATCCATCACTTTCAGCTGAAATTCAACTTGCATGAGAATACGATCATCGAATTCATAATGTTAATGTTTGAATAATGCTGGTTGTGTCTGGATTGTTGGTACACAGCGTTAATTTTTTATACTAATATATGGAAATCTTGATATAGACCATTTGAAATCTCATGACAGTCAAACAACAGTAGTTATAAAGCAATATGGTTCTCTAATATTGAATGACTTCCCATTTGGAAAAAACTTACGCGTATTTCCGGTATGCTTCCTTCTAGTTTGAGCCAGAGCATACACCACAGCTGCCAAACTGCTGTAATGACTGGGCTGCCGTTGGAAACTGGGCGGCCTCTTGACCGCCTGTCTTCCAAGCACGAAGTACGTCTCCATCAGGCCTTTTCCTTTTACATCTACCATGCCTCGTTTTTTTACCTCATATCCTCTAACACTTAAAATCTGCAATTAAAATGGTTGTAATAAGTGTTTCCATATTTACAACCACACTTTTAGTATTGCATTTGAGTTGCCAAAAAAGGACAATACAGTAAGGATCAAAAGTTTACCTCATCTTTAAATTCATAACCATTTGGGATATAGTAAGAAAATTTGAAGGGAACACTTTTTTCTAACAGGACGACTGGACTCCATTTTGCATATATATTTTTTTTAAACGGAAGTGTGTAGCGTGATATATTATTTACAACTTTAAATGTTATATTCGATTTGATTAATCTCTGTTATGTAACTCTGTGACTGGACATTAGTTGGATAATAAATTGTTTATAGAAATTTCAATTGAATCGATGACAATAAGAAGAAGAAACATGCAGACAACAATACTCGCTAGTAATATTATTTATCACCTGAGGAAAGTAAAATAGTGCCCTGATGCTTATATTTTTTTCTTAATTAAATTGTCCTTAATTTTTTAAATGGAAAAGAAGAATGGGCATACATACGTTATTTACTTAGTATACAGTGTTATTCAGAACTTATCCATAATAAAATTTGGGGATGTTCAACATGCATGTACAAATGTGGTAGTGCAAAAAAAATTTTTTTTGACGGCTTCTGAAAACTATTTAAAAATTTTTCATTGCACGCCGCTGGATACTGGTCCACTGTAATGGAGTGACCTTGGGACTGACAATGCAAACTGGCTAGCACGAAAAAAACTTCGGAAGTTCTGAGAGTATACAGACACCCGGCGCAAAAAAGATTTGCAGCGTTTTTACTTTAAAATAAACTTAAAAGATAGAGAGATGTGACCAAAGTGACGTGTTTTTAAAATGAATATAATTTTGTTACACTAATTTTGAAGAATTGCGCTACTTGATTACTAGGTATTAGAAACATGAAATTTATAAAAAATTTGCACATACCTTGTTACTTATTACAAAAGCTATTCGAAATTTTGTCCCTAAAGCTATCCAATTTTGCAGCACTAAAGCGAATGTCCCTCCTGGTTGCTGATCTTGTAAACGCAAATTATTAAGTAAATTGGGGATTTTCAGCATTTTGCTGCAACAACCACTCACAAAACCTAACTTGTAATTGATAATCCACTGGTAACAGTTCATTAACTCAGCATTACTGTACACATGAGCCATTTTGAAAATTTTACAGTTTAACACTCCTACGATATAAATAAAACACCGGCATCCGGCATTGAGAGAAGACACAGATAGACTGATGACTGAATAGACAATAGAGATATTAGGCTTGTTTTGGTTCTAACAAGAACTAGTTCTGAATCGTACTGAGCGTGCGTAGTTTGAAAAAAGCCTTCGAATTTTTAAACTGCGCGTGCTCAGTACGATTCAAAACCGGTTCGTGTGAAAACCAAAACAAGTCTATTATCCCCGCTTCAACTGTATTCGCTCGGTCGTCGTTCGAGGGACAAAAACGTGTTTACTTTTTTACCACATTCTTAGGAATGTGGTAGGTATATCAAATGTTGAAGTACAGTTGCCCATCTACGTAGTCCTTTAAAATGGTATAACTTTAAACATTGTTTACAGGAAATCCTAATATTTTTATTAAAATTTTTTTTGTGATATCGATTTCTTATTTAAGGATGCACATATCCTCAAAGTTTTAGACATAAGTTCTGAATAACCCTGTATAGCTGAAGAATGGTATTCGTTTTTATTCAAATAATAAGTATACCCTGAAAAACTCATTAAAATGGTTATTTTACTACCACTACAACTACAATAGAATATATTCATTTAAGTTAGTTTTTCTGTGAAAAACTCCCAGAAAAATTACCAGATAAAATTCAGGTACTTAAACAAATTGCGACGTGCTGCCTAAAATGTCTTACCTGTGCAGTTTCCTTAGGCACCTGTATGGACCCGATGGACCCGGTTGAATCCATGCGGGAGGCAAGATTCACAGTGTCCCCCCAAATGTCGAAAACTGGTTTTCTAGCGCCTATCACTCCGCAGACTAACGGGCCGCAAGATATGCCTACTCGCAGACCAAAATTATTGAAGGAGTCCTTATTTATTTCTTCAAGTTTGAGGCGCATCATTATTGCAAAGTCCACCAAAGCACAAAGATGTTCGACGCCATCAGAACTCCTGCAGTCCTGAAATAATTTGCACGTTTAATGCCTCGTAGTTAATCATAACTAGTGAGCTAGAGCGTGTGCGGCAGCATTGCCTATTATGGTCTAGGTTCGATTCCCAACTCCGGTACTAGCAGTGTCGGTGGGTATAGGAAGTTTGTCTGCGTTTTCATTGTGCAAAGTCCTTTCTTCTGGGCAGCCTTTGGGTTTGGATTTAGGGGTTGATGTAGTGTTTCTTTAATAGCATTTGATATTGTCACTGTTACTTTATTTGAAGTTCCAATTCAGACTTTTTAAAGCAGTGAGAAGTTATAAGGGGCCAATACAAGAATTTGTAAAAAATTAATAAATAACATTGAAAAATTAGGAAATAAATATCAACTTTGTTATTTTTAATAGAGTACCCCCGTATATTTTAACACATATCAATTGGTCTCTCACAGAAACAGAGAAACTTGCAGATACTGTTTCTTCATTCATTATTTTAAAACATCTCCCTTGGTTTTAGAAAAAGAACGCTTTAACTAAATATACAATATGTAAAGCATTTTATTAAAAATAACAAAAGCGGATAACATCTTTGTTAACTTTCTGCATATAGTAGTTCAGGTAATATCTTGAAAACTTTTGTACTTGTTTTCGATATCACTGATAATGGACGAGGTAACGCATAGTCATAACATAATGAAATAACCTAAGAAATACATTATAAATAATTATCTACAGAAAATCTCTTACTTTGTGTGTGGGATTAAGGCCAGAAGCCGCCATATAAGTGGCTGTAGCGCTTACTGTTTTAATTTTCTCGATTGAACTGTATCGCTCTTCATCAAGAAGCTCATCAAAGTCAGCTATAAAGAAGAAAATGTATCATATGTATGTACTTGGTACGTAGTATTTTGACATTGATCTTACGATTTCATTAGAAAACTTACCTATTATCTCATTTAGAAGACGAATACATTCTACCCCTTTATTTATATCCTCTGAGTAAAAATCAGTAAAATTTGGGATGCTTCCAAATAGAACACCAACCTCTTCTCTATATTGAGAATACAGCTCCTAAAATATAAACTGTGATACTTAAATCTACCTTTGAAAAGAAATGTGTCTGTAAAAACTTTCAACATCGTCAAAAGGAATTTACCTCGCCATTCCTATCGTTGGAGAGAAAATGCTGAGCAACATGATCTGGCAAAATGTTTTTCAAGAGCTGAGTGTTATTGTGTCTAGTTTCTTCCATGTCATTGAGTTCCCTCTCAGCTTGTTGTTTCCACAAGAAATCTAATCGCGAAGTTACCTCTACCAATCTGGCATGATATGCCACCATTAGAAAAAATACGGTAAGTAATATTAACATCTGGGCAGACACTGGAATCAGTTGACTGAAACCAAAAATATGTAACAGTTAGTTATAATATATAATGTAAAACTCAATAGTAAATTAGAATTACGAAACTGTCTTAGAATAGCGCCCTTATGTTTTTTGATCCAAAGAAAAACTAATATGAAAAGAATACAATATCATAAAATAGTATGTTCTTTTAGGATTTTGTCGGATTAATATATTCTGTCTAGCAGAATAAACGTAACACCCCGTACATTTTATTATCGGTTCCTATAAAGAATATGAAGGAAATTATAAATAAAACTTACTTATCATCACTATCACCATCGACTACACTTTCGAGATTGTTGAACGTGTCATTATAAGGTAGAAGGATCAGAACTGTGTATACCACCACCATTACCACGGCCAGAAACAATTTTATCAAGTAGTACAACTTTAGGGCGGTTGCGAGAGCTATCAGACAAAGTACCCAAGTGAAGACAATGTACTCGGGATGTCTGCAGCCGCCTACGCCACCATCAGGAGTAGTCGTGTTATTCTCAATTGTTGTTGGGCTATCTGTTGTAGTTACTACTGATACACTTCTTTTTTTCCTAAATAAAGTTGCGCTTCGTTCCTGAATTTCGATCTTTTTGGTTTCAACCAACTGACTGATATTGGATAGTCTTTGATTTAGACTATTTATAGCATGTGATGTCGCTTTTGCCAGTTTTGTGATATTATCTGCATCTTCCATAATTTCATTCAAACCGATGTTTTCAAGAATATTTTTGATACAACTATCTGAGCAATTTGAGTTGTCTATATTAATGGTGTAGTTGTTATTAATGGTAGCATTTACAGACAAATTCAAGATGATGGAACGATTTGGTGAATTTCCCCTCTCACTTACGAGATAGGCATAAGAGAAAGATGGAGTAGCAGCAAGTGTTTCCGTACTCGAATTATTAGACTTCATATTTACTAAGCTAATTGAGCTTGCTAGAGACATTATTATTATCACCCCGCAAATGAATGCTGTTCTTCTATTTCTATTATGAACTAGGGTGGAAGATATTCGTTGTAACGATTCAGGAAGTTGTTGGAATTCCTCAGCCATTACGAGAACTGAAGTGGACGTTAGTATTATGGTGGCAATTACTAAGGAAGCTATTACAAACTCTTCCAGATTCATTATAGTTGCTTGGCAAATTACAATGAACAGCCAAATTATAAAACAGCACATCATGTTGGACTTGAACATATCCTCTCTCAACTGACTGAACTAGAAGAAAATTATTTTAGCTAAGTACTCAAAATTATCTAGAGTAAAAAAAATACCTGATATTCCATATCTTTTTCAATGAATCTAAGCGTCCATGGATCGACGTTGGCGTTTCTCATCCTTTTGTTGCTTTCAATTTCTATGCTGTGATCTATAATATCGTCTATCTGTTCCGCTGTGGAGGTAACTGTCGATCCTCTTTTTCTCAGTCTTGGATCGTTTGCTTCATACTTTTGATTGTAAGAAATCGTGTCCATTTCTTCATCTAGATCTCCTGACATGGTTCGGTGTAACTAAAACCTGAAGCTAAAAATTCTCTGGAAACTTCGTATTTGTCTACTTACGTTTTCGAAAGGGATTTCTGGGGTCCAATCGGTCGTGTTCTCCTCTTCCACTGCACTGTGCTGTATTCCACTATCGCTTCTTTCCCTCGAAGGTGGAGCTGGAGGTGAAACTGGAGTTGTAGGGGTTTTCGGTGAACTGAATCCACTTTTAACATCTTCTTCAGGCCACAGTTTATTAGAAAATATGCTGGCATAGAAAATGAAAAAGCCATCTTATAGGTGGAACATAAATGTTTGCGCATTATTTTTAATAAGTTTTCGCCTCATCAACTTACCTAGGCCTAGAAGCCAATCGTCTTCGGGTTCTCATCGGTTCTACTTGCTTTATCAAGTAAGTGGTGACATTGTGTTCTCGTAAATACGAATCTCTCTCTTGGCCATTTCCTGGTTCTACCTCATAGGCACCATTTAAACATTGATAAGTGGCCTCAGAAATGTGGATCTGCCTGAAAGTTAATTACTTAAAAAGGACGAAAGTTTCAATTGATTCATAGCGTGGAAAACTAAGTCAATACTTTAACAAAAGTATGTACTTTATAGGTAAAAGTTACTATCAACGAACTAATGAACTACTTTTAATTAAGCATTTCTCTGTTTATAGACATAACAATATGCAGGAAAATCTCGTGTTTAGACCATTAACAAAGGAGATGGTTTGTATCAGTACAAGTGTTACATAATATATATTTAAATTCATATTTAATAAAAATTCAGAATTGAAAAAATTTGATGGGGAATAGAAAAGTTATCCAGAATTTTGAATAGTCGTTGCATAAGCAAAGGTAAATGAAAGATTAATAGGTTTTATCACTGAATCACAGTAAATTATTGAAGTATAATTTTTATTTATGATGGTTCTATGGTTTTTAGTGCAAAGCAAGCTCCTCTTTCTAACGTTTAATCTAGGTACATGGAAGTCAAGTAGAGCTAAAATAGATTCACAGTTGACTGTACTGTTGAGCACTTTGTGAAGAAAAATCCCAGATAGCACATTTCTTCTCTCGATAAGGCTACTAATATTAAATCTTTGGAAAAAAGAATCCTCAGGTATCCCTCTAGGTCTAGGTGGATAAACATTATTTAATACAAAAGTTGCAGACTTAAAGAAACGCTGTAAGCTTAAAGAAAGAATGTGTCGCATATATGGGACTCCAGACCACAGAGGCATACTCAAGTTTGGATCTGACAAATGTGGTAAATAACAACTTGAGTGTGTCAATATTTTTGAAAACTCTTATATTTCTTATGACAAAACCAAGACTCTTATATTCAGCTTTGACATTAATTTCTAAATGTGGTACAAAGGACAATTTCTGATCAAACGTGACACCTAAGTCTCTTATAACATCCGGTCGATTTAATATACACCCATCCAGCAGATAATTATAAAATGCTGTATTAATGTGATTTTAATTTACCCTGGTTTTCCTCCAGATTCCATATGGTTAGCCAATCTCACATCAGACGACCAAATGTCGAATTGCCACTTCCTTAGACCTATGACACCACAGAGCACCCGGCCAGTGTGGATTCCTATCCTCATATCTAGGTCCTCCACCTATAATTTTTTAAAATATAATATAATAAAAGTTTACGAATACAGTCTCAATGCACATAATTTTATTGCTTTTAAAATCATAAATAAGAGAGTTCTTAATTTAAAATTTGCATTGCATTGGGCTGATATTATTTTTCGTATTTTCTGTCTAGGGCTTGTTAGTCTTTGATCATCCGAAATTACATGTAGCCATCGATAAAGTTATTAGTTCTGTTAGCCAATGATGTAGCTTAAACTACAGTTCAAATCGGTTTCATAAGAGCCTAGACGGAAGAGTTCAAAGTGATATATTTAATTGTGATATACAATACACCACATGAACGCGGGAAACGGTTACCACAAATTGGACGACTTTTTAAGGAATATACAGAGTCATCCAACCAAAACTTGACCCCCCTGATCTGGGGAAGTAAGGATTTCCCGGAAAATTCCCAAAATACGTCAAAACAGATTTTGAGGTGGGAAGAATTTTAATGCAAAAAGCAACCCCCAAACGTCACCCCTACGCGCGTCACATCAACCCAAGAATTTTAAAGGGCACGAGAGGTCATGTAATACATCAAATTAAAGGTATTTTTATCCTGTAAACAACCATATTTTTGTTTTTGATGTGCTTATCAATGTAAAAGAAAAAATTCAGTTGGAAATAAAGAAGCTGAAATTAAACAAAATCAATTTTTATTTAATGAATTGCTCAAAATGGCCCTCATTAACTTGCAAACATAAATCCTATCATTAAATGCCAAAAATCCAAAATTAATTAACTTTTCAACAAGATGGTGCACCCCTTCACTATGCTATTGCTGTGCGGCAATTTTCTGATTAGCGTTTTCCAGGGCATTGGATTGGTAGACGAGGTCCCATTGAATGGCCACCCAGTTCACCTGATCTAACTCCTTTGGATTTTTTCCTGTGGGGCCATTTGAAATCGCGGGTGTATGCTACGCAACCTGAGACATTAGAAGAATTGCGCGAATGAATTGTAGAAGAATGCCGATTAATAACACCTGAAGTATTCAGTAATGTCAGAGGAGCATTTAATGATAGGATTTATTATTGTTTGTATTGTTTGTTAATTTTTTCTTTCACGTTGATCAGCACATCAAAAACAAAAATATGATTGTTTACAGGATAAAAATACTATTAATTTGATGTATTATATGACCCCTCGTGCCCTTTAAAATTCTCAAGAGGGTTGATGTGACGCGCATAGGGGTGACGTTTCGAGGTTGTTTTTTACCCGTTTTTCCCCTCAAAATCTGTTTTGACGTATTTTGGGAATTTTCCGGGAAATCCTTACTTCCCAAGATCAGGGGTGGGTCAAGTTTTCGTTGAATGACCCTGTATATTTCCCTATTAAAACTTGCTTTAACCTTTAGCTTATATTTCATGTTATATATTTTTTGGGGGAGAGAAGTAAACAGTGATTTATTTATAGAGAATAGTCTCTGCCATTTTGAAATCGAGAGTGGCTGCAAATTTTTATTATGGATTATGGAGCCATATTAATCAGCTAACTTTGACAAAATTGCATAAATGCGATAAGCACATATGCCATTATTAAAATACATTTAATAAATTTATACTTCGTTTGCTTATAGCTCGTATATAAAAATTAAATATTAGTTCATGATAACAGTGATAACCTTGGCTTGTATGATAGTACTTGGATTTGTTTTAAACAAAACGCTAGTTAAGTATCCATGCTAGTTAATATGTATTAAGTTAGGTTCTCACAGTAATAAAATTAGTTATTGGAATTGTTGATGCTATTGACATTTTTAAAACTGCTCTGAATTATCCTGATAGCCAGACAGGTAAGATATAAATTTTATTAAAACACTGTGGATGTATTATATGCTATACGCAATGAAAGAGAAAAGACCAAGCGATACATTTCTTTATAAATACCTAATCATGTAAACAATCTAAAATTATTACTTTGCAAAACGATTGTCCTGTCTCTGAATACTAGCCCAAGTTCAAATAGGATTAAGAGAACAAAGACGAAAAGATAAAACTGAAAATGATTTATTTTGGGCATATATATATATATATATATATATATATATATATATATATATATATATATATATATATAATATTAGTGTTCTTTTGTCAGAAAAGCCATTGTTTATTTTAATAATATCCAAATTATAATAACTAGTACACAATAGACAAGTTTATAAATTCATGGTAATATCTTGTTTTGCTTTCATTTGTGGACTAGATACTCCGATTTCATTATACGACTTACCATACATCTGAAAATATAAAAATAAGTAAACAAATTTCTTCCAAAACCAACAGTTGATGTTTTAGTAGGAATTTCCGCATATAAAGCAATATTGTGGGGATCCTGCAATTGTATCAATAAAAGTAATTATTTATACATAAAATATATACGTTATGTGTAAATAATATGTACGTTTCGATAATTTAGATAATAGAGCTGTGATTTATAATACTTAGTACCGTTATTTAGAAGTAGAAAAAGTAAACAATTTTCTGAATTCAACGGATTATTAAAAAAAATAATATTTTTATTTTTTAACTCTGCTGAGATATAAAAAAGTACCAATTTTGGACTTTTACAGATTGTAACATGTCAGTAAAACATTCGGCGTAACATCGGGAAATTAGTCGGGGCCACCATCACTATTGTATCAAATCCGGACCGGATATTTACATTTTTATACTGATTCCAACTTTATTACCAATTAAATTAAAAATTTTAGTTAAAAAAACTATAACTAAAATATAAATAATAATAATAATACAAAGGCTTAGTAGAAACTTTAGTTCATTGAAATAACACACATGATATACCTCTGTTTACTATATTTTTTTAGATAAAGTTTTCAAATTTGGCATGACGGAAGTAGATATTAAAGGTCACTTTTTGACATAAACATTACCTTATCTTTCTTTAAACTTTCGGTTTACCGGAAGTAATACAAACTCTCGAATTTTATATGGAACACCCTGTAAATTATTGTATTTTTGGAATCTACGTCATATTCTGAATCCAATATCCTGAATTTAATAGTACTAAAGTACCATTAGAAAGTTGACATGTTTTTGACAGGCAAACTTTATTTTAATGGTTGCTATGGTCCATTAGAATTAATCGGTGATGGTCAAGGCACTCTAAAAACAAAATTAAAATAGAGTCCAAAGAGTAATTGACAGTTGAATGTTACTTATGTTGTATCGTTGGATTCAGAAAATGACGTAGATTCCAAAAATATAATAACATACAGAGTGTTCCATATAAAAATCTAGAGTTAGTATTACTTCCGGTGAAACAGGAAGTGACAAAAAGATAATTTTTATATTAAAAAGTGAAAAAGTTTTAATAATTCTATCTAAAAAAATAAAGAGGAAAAGAGGCGTATACCATTAATCTGTTATCACACTGTATGGTGCACATAAGGAAAAATAAAGTTGACGATGATGTACAATAGAAGTGACATTTTTTTACAAAACGGTTTCAGCATCGTGTTTGTCTCAGAAAAGTGTCCTAATAATGTGAAAACGATAAGCCAATATTTTCAAAAATATAGAAGTTATGACCAGAAAACGAAAACCGGAAATTTTTTTTTGTCTCTAACTCAAAAACAAAAGCAGATATGGGGGTTTTCTTTGCGCCAACTTATTGAAAACAAAATTCCGCAACTTTGCCGAATTTAAACCTACAGTCTATCTTTTATAATAAGCGAGATACCCATGTTACACACTCGAAAATGAATCACCCTGTACAATCAATCAATTTTAAACTAAATCGCTGAAATTTGACAGCGAGTTTTTAGACAAATGCATTTAAATTTAAAAAATCGATGGTAGCTTGTTAGGGTTCATATCATCGACATGAAAGTTAGTCAATGTTTCTCAGAGTTAGAACTTGGATGGGTGACCTTGTAGAAGATACATGTGATGCCTGCACATTTTAAGTGGTTTGTACATCAGTAAAAAGAAATACAAAAAGTACTTAAGAGCTATTATTTAGTAACATAAATTTTTGATTACAGATTAACTCAGAATGACAGAAAGTGATCCTTCTATAAATGGAACTAACGAATTTGAAGAAGTATGTAAAGATGATATTTCCAAGACGGTTGAAAAAAAGCTAGGCACATCAAGTTTCGTAATCCTAAGTTACACTCTCGAGCCCCTGATCCAACGAATAGGCCTTTTAGGCGACCATAGTCTTTTACACGTTCCATTCTTAGATTCTGAAGGGGACACGAGAAGCCTATCATTCTTCTTGAAATATTTTCCAAAATTCACAGCGCCCGCAAACTTCGCTGACGGCATTGGAGCTTTTAAAAAGGAAATGTTCATTTACGAGCTTCTAGACATATTCAAGAAAAACGAAATTACTTTAATTTCTAGTGTCACAGCCACCTGCTACATAGCTCAATACAATAAGTATCTGATACTTGATGATTTAGTTGCTGAAGGTTTCAAGCCCTTGGATAAAAGCCAATTTTTAGACTACGACTCTGTGTTGATTGTGCTTCAGTCTCTAGCTAAACTGCACGCAAGCAGTATAATTTACGAAGAAAAACGATCTGCTGAACTAGGGGAGCATTACAGACTAATTGACGACTACGAGAAACAGTTGGAGGAGTCTTTTTTCAACGATCGCGAGGATTTTGCCAACTCTAAAGGTGTTGAAGCTTCGATCAAGTGTATAGTAAGTGAGATTGAAATTTTCGACTTCCCTGACAAGTTGGCATCTGGTAAGAGTTTTTCCAAATTGGCTGAGCAATTATGTTATAAAATTTATAAACTAGTGAAACCATCCAGAAGGTTTAGAAATGCATTGTGTCATGGTGATCTGTGGGCCACTAATTTTTTGATAAAGAATGATATAAAGAACCAGCCAATAAATGGATGTAAATTTGTTGATTTCCAGTGTGGCAGATATGTGCCACCAGCACAAGATGTGCTGTCTTTGCTGTACCTGACCACAAGCAGGGAGTTTAGGAAAGAAAAGATGTACCCAGTTATTGGTATGTACTACAGCTACTTGGAAAGGCACTTGAAAATGGCTGGGTTTAACATAAACAATATCCTACCTTTCTCTAGCTTTATGGATAGCTGTGAAGAACAAAAGTTGTTTGCTATTATTCAAACGGCTATATACTTTCCCTTAATTTTGATTAGTAACGATGAGGTCGAGACTTACTTTTCCGATAGAGAACTTAATGAAAGGGCTCTGTTTGAGGATAGGAGCTATCTGGTTTTAGCACACAAAGACAAGGATGAGTCATATGCCAAACGTTTGAAAGAATCTATTCAGGATTTGAAGGATTATTGTGAACATGTTTAAGTGTTTAAAATGTGTTAAAATGAATAATAATGAATAAGTATTTATGTGAAAAGTAGATTTAAAATAAAATTATAATTTATTAATTTCACCTGCGTTTTAGTGATATAATGAGTAAGTTCTTTTAGCTTTTATATTCGAATAAACTAATTTTCATGAATAAATTTTCAAAGTACTATTCACTAAATGGTGGTTAAGGCTTAAGGGTTAAGGTATAATGAGGGGTTCAGATATTATATTATTATAAAAATACTTCAAACCATATACAGGTTAATGAATATAAGAATACCTTATTAAATTTGGTAACTAACGGCGGATCTATTACAAAGACTGCTCTGGTTTGACTTTATTTTGACTTCCATCAATTTGCTTATATTTTTAAAATATATTAGAGTCGTCTGCTACAAAGTATTAAACTTTGTTTATGTAAATAATTAAGAACGCTAAAAATACTGTTGTCAAGGGTAAATAGGTATTTTCTTTGTTTTCTTTAGACCAACTTTTCGGGAGTAAACAAAAGATTACATTCTATATTTAAAAGAAATCAGCAAATATTATTAGATATTACTCGAAACTTAGTAATCTGCAACTTTTTAATATCAATACAGTAGAAAAAGTGTGCTTAAAATTATGCAAGGAAATATTTTCGACTTCTTCAATCACTGAAAAATAATGATAAATTATTCTGTCAAATTGTTGCCAGATGAGGAAAAAACTGCAGAAGTGATTTTGGGCACCAAAGAAGATGAATATAAGTTCGTTTTGAGTTTACCTGAAGAAGTACACAGTGAGGTAGGCCATTTTTGTTCGAAATGTGCATTTGCATATTCGTGTATCTTCGACATATTTACATTAAGGGATACGATACTCTTGAATTTATTAAAATACACGTATATTACGCTAGCACCCCGACTATAGCACTCGCCAAAAAAAAGTATACCACAAATTGTTGCTAATCTGTTGCTATTTTGTGCCACAAAAAAAAAATTTGTAACTTGTGCCGTTCTTGAGGAAAATGGTGGTTGCTGGCGTAAGTTTACGCTAGCACCCCAATTTGTTGCTCGTCACCTAGAAACGCTAGGCCAAAAATTCTTGCGCTAGATTTTGTTGCTTTTCAAGTACTTTCGAATGGTATATTGGTTAAAAAAAAAAATGAATTTTCCGATTTTTTTCCTTTACGGAAGATCCGATATTTGTTATAGCTGTGCAAAATAAAATTTTCTTGGGCTTACCCGGAAACTTGACCTACTACCTTTTGATAACAAGATAAAATCATGACCTAACATATTCAAGTACCTATCTACTGACGTGCAAAATAGGAAACTTGCCTTAAAAACACTAAATCGAAAATTATATCATTTTGCTCACTTATAGAATTTGTTGCAACCATGCACTACCTGAAAACACGAGCTACCAACTTTTCACAACAAGGTAGAATGATGACCTAACGGTTTTTAATGCAGATGTGCAAAATGGAAAATATGACCTAAAATTACTTAAAAGGTATTTATTAATTTTTTTAGCTTATAAAATTTGTTGCCATCGTGCATTACCAGAGAACTTAAGCTACTAGCTTCTAGTAACAAGGACAAATTATGATTTAACATTTTCAAGTATCTATAGATGTGCAAAATGGAAAATATGGCTTAACAATGAAAAAGAAACATTTTTTTTCGCTTATAAAATTTGTTGCCATCGTGCACTTCCTGAAAACTTGAGCTACTACCTTCTAAAAACAATGTAAAATAATGACGTAATATTTTCAAGTATCTATAGACGCGCAAAATGGAAAATATACCTAAAAATTGCTAAAAATATTATTTTCTCATTTTTTTCGCTTATGGAATTTGTTGTCACCATGCACTACCTGAAAACACGAGCTTTCAACTTTTCATAACAAGGTAGAATGATCCTGACGGTTTCTAATATCTGCAGATGTGCAAAATGAAAAACATGACCTAAAATTCCTTAAAAAGTATTTTTTAAATTTTTTAGCTTATAAAATTTGTTGCCATCGTGCACTACTAGAGAACTTAAGCAACTAGCTTCTAGTAACAAGGAAAATTATGGTCTAACATTTTCAAGTAACTATAGATGCGCAATATGGAAAATATGACTTATGCTAAAAAAACATTTTCTCATTTTTTCTCCCTTTTTTCTCATTTTGCACATCTATAGATATTTGAAAATGTTAGACCATAATTTCACCTTGTTAGTAGAAGCTAGTAGCTTAAGTTTTCTGGTAGTGCACGATGGCAACAAATTTTATAAGCTAAAAAAATAAAAAAATAACTTTTAAGCAATTTTAGGTCATGTTTTCCATTTTGCACATCTGCAGATATTAGAAACTGTTAGGTCATCATTCTGCCTTGTTGTGAAAAGTTGGTAGCTCGTGTTTTCAGGTACTTAGTGCATGGTTGCAACAAATTCTATAAGTGAGCAAAATGATATAATTTTCGTTTTAGTATTTTTAAGGCAAGTTTCCTATTTTGCACGTCAGTAGATAGGTACTTGAATACGTTAGATCATGATTTTATCTTGTTATCAAAAGGTAATAGGTCAAGTTTCCAGGTAAGCCCAAGAAAATTTTATTTTGCACAGCTATAACAAATATCGGATCTTCCGTAAAGGAAAAAAATCGGAAAATTTATTTTTTTTTTAAAACCAATATACCATTCGAAAGTAATTGAAAAGCAACAAAATCTAGCGCAAGAATTTTTGGCCTAGCGTTTCTAGGTGACGAGCAACAAATTGGGGTGGTAGCGTAAACTTACGCCAGCAACCACCATTTTTCTCAAGAACGGCACAAGTTACAAATTTTTTTTTTGTGGCACAAAATAGCAACAAATTAGCAACAATTTGTGGTATAGTTTTTTTTGGCGGGTGCTATAGTCGGGGTGCTAGCGTAATATACGTTTAAAATACCTAATTTGGAAAAGAAGAACTGCAAAACTGGCTTCTTTTCTGTATGCGAAGAAGCCCAATAAAACTCCGTAGACGTTTTACGAAAAGTTTTAAACGAAAATAATGAAAAGAATATTGATGTCAATCTATTTTTAGAAGGTATTGAAACTGTTGAAAATTCATATGAAAATTCATTGAAATCGAATAAAGAATATGTGTACCTACGTATATGGCCAAATACTAAAGAAGAAATTATTTGTTAAAAGCATAGATAATCTCTACGAGATTATAAAATATTGAATATCAAAAGAGAACAATACTTTGTATTATTAAATACATATTCTGATAATATAATACCGCTATCTCCATATAACCATATCTCTACCCCTCATTCTAATCACACGGATTAGCCTGAAAGTCTGAGACTCATTTGGAAAAGGAGGCCGCATTTGCGCCTCAGGAACAACTTCGATTAGTAAGCCCTAATCACCATTCAGTGCTAGAATGAGGGAAACCTGGAAAACTTCGTTAGCTGGGGGGACAGTCAAACATCAATTGACTTTAATATCTCACATTAACACCAAGCTGAAATTCTTGCCATCTTAAACCAACACTAGGATGGTTGCCAACCCAACCCTGCGAATAAACCTTAATCTACGAGTAGACAATTTAAAAAATTGTCTACTGGAATGGAGATTTGAACTCACGACCTTTGGGTTGAGCGATCGATACACTAAGCCCTGAGCCACCGGCTCGCTTAATAATTTGCTAATAGCCCGATTCCGCAATAGTTTTTATAAACTATATCTTTAAAGGATTACAATATCAGTACTTTCAATTATTTCAACACAGCACTGAGTGAATTAATGTCTGTAACTTATTTTTGGTGTAGCTGGATGATTTATCTAATTGCTTTTGAAATTACACCACTGTAAATCAAAAAAACCAGTACATAAAAGTATTCAAAATAAAAACTTTAAGGGCAGTTATCATGATTAAATTTAATAGTTATTTAGGTATGCAGCAAGGGAGTAAAGTTAGTATTTTAGTCCCGGCACGAGGTATCGCTCGCTTCGCTCGGGAAACACTTATGCAAGGGATTAAAACAAACGTTAATTCCGTGGTGCATACGTTTTTTGCATGAACGGACACAACCCTAATTTTAAATATTAACCTAAAAATTAAAACTGGAGCATAATAATTTTTGTAATTTATTCCAGTAGGTACCATATAGATAGCTTTGTATGAAATTGTCGGTTTGACGTTACTTATTGTTTACTGTTGGTTAACAATTAGCAGATTGTTTAATACAAAGTTTCTCGTACTAATAAAACTTAATATTATAATCAAGAAATGGCTATGTACGTGAATAAGAAGGATAATCTAATCCAAGAAATATATAGATGAACAAGTAGTGGAGACACTTTCAAATTTAATGCCTGCAAAATCCCCTAGAAAAAACTTGTAAAATGGTGTAACTATAAGCAAGTTGGTAGTGAATTATACGGAAAACGATTTACTAATACTCCAATCAATATTAAATTTAATTTGAAATAGTTAAGTTACATTACGACTTATGTTTGATTCATTTTCTGTTCTTTATAGCATAGTTTGATATATCAAACATATATACAATTTTGACAGTGCGTTATGTTTGTGTTGCTGTTTTAGTTTCCATGACGACTTTATGTCCCAAGGGAATAAACGACCCTTTTACTCCTTGTTTTGAGGCCGTAATACGCGATTCATTTTAAGATCGTAGCGCCAAAATGGCAGAAATCTATACCTACTAACCTATGTTCACTGACACTGACGTTTGAAATTTTATTCATCAAATATTTGTTGTTGAGAACTTTAAACCAGGTAAAAAGCTTGTAAAACTATTTTGAAAGGGGTAAGTAGTGATATAAAACTAAAATAGATTTCAATATTTTTTTCGAGCGTTCAATCTGAAAATGAAACTTAACCTCAAAATATGTCAAATTCTTTATTGGGCATACGGCATACATACCTTTATGGAAATAATCATTCTTAGAGAAAAGTAAAGAGCACACTCTCTACTCTGCGTTCTTTAGCTTCTTTATTCATAGTTGTCTCCTGTAACTCTGTAATGTTCAACTTATAGTTTCCGCGATAGCTCCAGATTTTCCCGCTTTTGGAAAAGTATGAAACTGATCTCGGGGTTTTTCTTTGTCCAAGAGAGACAATGACGCTCACAACAATAATGATTCATGTCTAATCAAAGCAATTAACTAATATAGCAACGGATATTTCAAAATTCACAATAGACATACATACGCAAAACTGAACCAAATCAACATACGTTAGTTATGCGTGCCGCAAGTAGGTAGCGTATTCGTTAGCAAGAATCGCGTATAGTATTTCATTCCCATTTCTGTAAAAAGTACCTTAAGCTAAAGTTACCTGTAAATACCTTGGATATTATTATTGAGACAACTGTATTCAAGGTATTAAATTTCTTTTAGAATTGATTATGAAACCGGCCCTTAGTAATCATGGCCTTATCAGAGTTTTTTGGAGCAAACTTGAAATATTTTTTGAATAGAGTCATATTTTTAGACACATTAAATTGTATACAATTACTTATTGTTTTACGTATAATAATACGTACCTATATAAACTTGTACCTATAGAACTCCTTACAGTTCTTTGAGAAATATTAAATGAGATACAATATTTGTTCCAACCAGTAGTATTTGAAATAGACCTCACTCAATAAAGACTATGTCTTATATTTCAGTTATAATAGAATGATGAGTAGAAAAATAAATATTGTAACAACTTTTAATAAATAGATTATAATAATTACATTCACCTTATCTATCTAACGAAAAGTCAACAAATCATAAAAACAGTTATAATTTTTATAAAAAATATTTACACTTCAAAATTATTAATTATCTTCTCCAATCTCACAAATCTCGTAGATATCTTCGATTATCTCCTTAAATCTGATTCTAAAGAAGCTAGATTTCATCAAATCCCTTAATAGTTCAGTTCGATCCACCATGCAGTAATGGTAAAATTTTTCTGGGTCAGTCAAAACAGTTTTAAATAAATCAGGATACAACGAAGTTTGATAATAGAGAGCTGCTTGACATATACTTTGCGATTTCATGTATTTACAACTATCTATAAACGTTGTATAGGGAAGTACCTCCGTTATATTACAGTTGTACTTTTTAAGAATTGCGGTCAATTCTGCATAGTACTCGTCAATTAGTTTCCACATACAATTCTTTCTGGTGTAGTTGTTGGTGTTGATATAAAATAAGCAAAGCAGATCGTGAGCTGGTGGGCAGTACCTTATGAACTGGTAGTCTAAAAGGCAGCAGTTTATGGTTTCTCGATCTTCTTTAAATAACATATTTGCAGTCCAAACGTCCCCGTGACAAATTACATTCCTGTATTTGTCGGACGTTTTTATTTTTTCAAACATCACCTCGAAAAGCGACTTGACTCGCTCTTTAAATAGTTTCATACTTATTTTTTTTGGAACTTCTGGAAATTCATCTAGAATATAGTCAACAACGGCATTTATACCAGTAGCTATAAAGTCTCCATGTTCACCTTCATTTTTCATGAAAAATTTCTCTTGCACGAATTCATTATACTCGGCACTAATTCGTACATTTCTCTTTTCTTCGTACAGAAGAGAACAAGCGTGAAGTTGCGCTAAACTTTTCACGGCAGCTTGCATCATTTTATAAGAGAGCGGTTCTCTACTATCTATAGGATGGTAATTTTTTTCAGCCATGTCTTCAAATACCAACACGTCATGTGTTCTAACGAAGAAACACTTTGGCAGAAAATCGCTAATGCTTTTCAGACCCAGTTGTATCACTTCCGGGATAAATACTTTATAAATGAAAGCTTCTTTTCCAAAAATTGAAAAAGCTTTGCTAGCAGCCGTCTCACTGGCTGTAGTCACGTATTTTGCAAACAGGTGAATAGTTTCATTTTCATCTTTTCGTCTAATACTTATTTTCACCTTGAAATAATCACCCATAAAACCAGCTGGTTCTTGTAAGGGTATAAGCTTATATTCTAAGAAAACGTAATCGTTTGACCCTATTTTGTTCCTTATGATTGTGTAGCAGTCTTCTCTGGTCAAGTTCGGATATAAGACGCAATCATAAAGTTCGAAAACCAGGGAGCAAAGGAGATTTTTATAAGTTTCCTTGCGATTGTCTTCACTCCTGTTGAGTTGTTGGTAATAATAATGGGCTATTTCTAATTTTACGTACGGAATATATATTTTTATCTGCAGCTCATATTTATCTGCTGGCAGTATAGTAGATATATCTATGTTTACATCTCGCAAATTTTCATCTAGTGCTTCGTAAAAATATTCTGTTAGTTCGTGAAACCTTTCTTGAATCATTTTTCGATTGCCGAAATAAAAAATAACTAAAAGTGCATCGTACACTAAGGGTAAGAGAATTCCTGGGCCGATATTTAATATCTTGCACTGCATAGATTCACTACAAACATCTTTAAAAAAGAGCCTCTTCTGAAAGATGTTACCTTTGACGTACAGAATACTTTCGTTTAGTTGCAATGCTTTTTCGCTGGTACTGATTAACGTTTTTATTCCTTCTTTCAATAAATCCCTGTCGATGTTTTCTATATTTGCTTCGGTAAGAAGATCTAATATATGGCTTTCAAAACTGTTGTATTTCTCTATGTAGAAACGAGGTCTCCTTAAAGTTATTTCAGAATCGAAATCTTCTATCTGTTTAGCATGATGGTAAGCCAAATTCTTCAAAACTGATTTTAGATGTAGCAAGTCCATATCTTGAAAATCTACAGAACTGTAGCCTTTCACTGCGATATCCTTAATTTCAACAAACATTTTGCCGTCTTCATCGTAGTAGAACCTCTGGCTGTCCTCACCAGCAATTATTAATCGTTTCGTAGTTTCCTCTTCCCTTGGCATTAAGTGAAAGGTGAAAGTAAAATCATCTTCTCCATTGGTAACTTGCAGGATGAACGTATCACCTTTCTCCTGGAAGGACTTAATCGGATGTCTTTTGAAATCTTGGAGAGACTCGTTTAAAACATTCTCACATAAAGTTAAATGTTCCGTTACATCCATCTTTGCACCGCACGGTAAACAATACTGAAATGTGATGGCGCGGCATATAAAAAAATTGCATAAAGTTGCTAATATAAATATTTACAATATAATCCTTGAAATTTATGACATGACAAGCGTTGGGAAATTTGGACATTATTTATAAATTAGAACTTAATTATTACAATCTCATGGTAAATTTTAGTAAAGTAAAGGTGCATAGTCATAGATTGCTGTTGACATTATAAGATGATGCGTGTTAGTGAATTGAAAATATTACACGTGCCCTTCCACACATAATATTTTAAGAAAATATTTTTACAGAGGGAGAAAACCTATACATCAAATTTGTTTATCATTTATTTGTGTTTTGTAAGTGCATTAACACTGGAATTCCCTGATTAAGAGGTTATAAAGATGCCCTATCTCGTTTCCTTTAAGACATATGTAGTGCTTTGAAAGTTTAATTTTGAATACATCAGTAATGTGTGATTGCAATAAGGGTTACTTAACTAGCAATTTCGTATTTTATTTATTTATTTATTTATTTATTTATTTATTTATTTATTTATTGGTAATACACCATTCAACAGACAGAATCCAATTAATGAATGGGAAAAAGACTATTCAGTAAATTTATATACATATAGAGTACAAAACATGTGAAAAACAATAATGACTATATAAACATCTAATAAACAAAAAAAAAATGGAAAAAAAAATGGAATACAGTGACCAAAAACAGTTAAAAAACACAAAAAAACAATCATATGAATAACCGCGAGTGGTAAACATATTTATTTCTATAATATTTTAATATCCCTAATGCTACAGGAAAATAAATCTATTTTGTCATCAACACTATTGTAATTACTACACATAGCATAAATAGGCGAGCGTTTTAGTAGGTTGGTGCGAGGGATTTCCAGATACATTGGCTGAGAAAAACGACTATTTGCTCGTGGTATTTGAAACATTATCCGTTCCAGAATGTTTGGACTATCAATTTTAAAATTAATGATTTTATACAAAAATATTAAAGACTAGATGAATCTACGATTTTCCAGTGACTTACAGTTAAATGTATCTAAAAGGATATCTTGCGGAAATCCAAGATATGGATAAACCTCCTCCGCTCTAAAGTACATATATTTAAAAAATTTTCGTTGAATAATTTCTAAATTGTTCTTATTGGCCATAGTATGCGGGCACCAAACAACCGAGGCATATTCTAAACGAGGTCTTACAAATGTGTTAAAAAGCAGCATTAATGTATTAGGGTCGGCAAAACCTTTACTATTTCTAATAATGAAACCCAGACTCTTATAGGCTGATGATGAAATTTTGCTTACATGTTCGTTAAAGGAAAATTTTTTATCAAAAAAAAACCCCTAAATCCTTTATATAGTCGGGGCGAGCCAGGGTTTGGTTGTTTATTTGATAATCATAAATTAGAGGTTCATTTTTCCTGGAAAATGACATAACATTACATTTATTGATATTAAGAGGAAGATTATTTTCGATACACCAACCATTAATCGTGGACAAAGCATGCTGGAGGCGGATACAGTCATGTAGCGTTTTAATTTCAACGTAAATTTTCATGTAGTCTGATAAATATATTAAATAATAAGAGCCCCAAAATTGATCCCTGCGGGACGCCGGACACGACGTTTATGTTTTCAGATCTAAACCCTCGATACTGTACAAATTGAGTCCTGTGTTTTAAATAAGACTCAAATAGGGACAAAAATTTTGTTGAAATCCCATACACATCCAGCTTACGTAATAGTATTCCGTGATCTAACCGATCAAAGGCTTTGGCAAAATCTGTATAAATTACATCAACTTGTCCCTGATTATCCAAAGACTTACAGATATAATCCGTAATACACACAAGATTAGTTGATGTTGATCTCCCTCTCACAAAACCGTGTTGATTTGTGTTTAGGGCTTGACTAACATGTCCGTATAAGTGGCCATGAACAATAATTTCCAAAATCTTACTAAAATTGCAAATAATAGATATAGCTCGATAATTAGATATATCATGCCTATCTCCGTTTTTATAAATTGGGCGAATTCTTGATGTTTTCCAGATATCAGGAAAGGTTTCGGTTTTTAAAATTAAATTGAAAATAGTAATCAAGGGTCCCGCCAAGACTGCAGCACAATCCTTTATTAAAAATGCAGGAATAAAGTCTGGCCCCATTGTGAAATTTGATTTCAGTTTCTTTATGGCTTCAGTGATATCATATTCATTAATATGCGTCAGATTTAATGTACTATTAATTGGTATTTGTGTCTGCAAAGGCGACTGAGTAACCTGATTGGCAAGGTAAGAGTTTGCAAAGTACTGTCCAAAACCATCCGCTATTGCTTGACCCGTTAGTAATTCTCGTCCATTAGATTGCATATGCGATGGATAACTTGAGTTTTTACTTTTACTGGAGATGTATGACCAAAAGCTATTAGGTTTCGTTTTTATTTCAGATTCTATTCTAAGTAAGTAATTCTTGTGTGCCACTGTATTTTATAGTATTTTATAGAAACTGTAGAAATGCTCCCGAAACAAATTTTATAAAATAACGTTACTCTCAGATACACTTTTAAAACGTTTTTAGAAATGGAAAATTGGTACCATCTAATAAAATGATTTAATCGCTGTTGATATTTTGTAAAGCTTGTTGGAATCATTACAAAACTATTATATAACCATTTCCCCAAGCTTTAATAACAAACTTGGACTTCTGCATGGAGTCACATCAATAAAATAAAATAGTTTCGTAATTGTATCATAACAGTTTGAAGAAGTGTTTCTGTCATGGATTCATGGTACACAGAACATGTTAGTTGTTGATAATAAAATTAAGACCAATACCCACACAACAAAACCAATTAATGATCAAAATTTAAAAAAATTGTATTTACCGAATTCCTTTTGAATGTGGTAAACATTATATTGGTGAAACATCTAGACCGTTACAAAAAAACATCCGCGAACATAAAAATTATGTTAAGGATTACCAAGTTGATAGGTCTCCATTAGTAAAACATGTATAATATAACGGTCACAGGGTTGATTGAACACAGACGAAAATTTTACAAAAAGTAGAAAAATTAGTTAAAAGAAAATTAAAAGAAAGTGCTTTTATTAAACTTATGGTGATAACTCTATCTAGTCAGAAACAATATTCATGGATTAAACGTGGCTTCCTCTACTCTAGAAGGATGTTACATGTCTATGGATGTTACCAGTGGAAAATTAATATCATAGTGATCAGTGCATATGATGACATTTTGAATTAAAAATGTCAATCTGACAAAAAAAAAATGTATCATACAAACCTTCTACTGTCGACGAGCTGAGGGTCAACCTGAAATGTTTAGGTAAAACCTAGTTAATCATAATTATTTTATTTAGACATAATTCAAAATATGATTTGTAAAATTACAGAATTTTGTATAAAACTAAAAAAACACTGATGAAATTTAGTTAATTTATCAAATATTTATTTTATTGCAATGGTTTTATTGCAATTTATTTTATTGCAATTTATAGAATGGTTTTTGGGGTAAACTTTAGAAGTTTGCCTTGATACTACACTTTGAATATTTAATTTGTATGCTTCTGGTTTTCTGCTTTTTGTCATTTTATAGGTGGTGTAATCCCAAAAGAAACTATGAAACAGAATACTCTTTAGCTCTTCGATAATATGTCAATTTCTGAAATGTCAGACATATAACACTTCCGGAGATATATTATAACTGCCATTAGGTTGAAAAAAGACATTTTCTTTTTATTTTACATCTTTCCGTTTTGTATAATCTTTAATTGTGCATAATCAGGTGCCCGAATCAGTGACTTTGAAGTCAGAATTGATTTTTTACGGTTTCTATTTTAACTAGTTTTTTTTTAATGAAATTCTGATAGTTCTGAAAACCATTACTAGCATTCAGCAAATAAGGCTCTTCTATTAATTACATAATTACCTATCCTCTAACAGGATGCGTTGAGTTTTACCGATAAACAAATTTTAGTTCTGGGTCACTAATGTCTAAATTATGAAACCGTTCCGTACCTACGTGTATTTAAAATTTAATTTTACCTATCGGGCAATTAACGTAATTGAAATTGAAGCAGGGAAATTATTTCAGTTTTAATTATTACCATGGCCTGTTTAATAACAATAAAAGTGTATCTTTAATTGAATACAAAATTATTTCGCTTCACTTCTGAATCGATTAAACTAAGTTACCTAGCTTGAAGCACCAGCAAACGATTTCCTGAATTGATTATCTTTGTTCTTTTTAGTCAAATTTTGATTAATGTTGCTGTTTCAATAATTCTTGATCTATAATATGTAGTTATTGTTTAAAGTTGGAAAAAATATACATAGGAAAATGTTGTGTATTAGAAAAAGATAAAATTCTTAAAGTTATACCGGATTTTCAGCAAAAAGTAAAATAAAGAAAAATAAAACAGGTGTAACTGTTTCACATTTCACTATGAATGCAAGTTCAGGTACAGTCCTTCAACCTTTAGTTAAAAAAGCTGCTTCATTGTGCTTCCATTAATATTGTATTTTCTTTTTTAGAGCTGCGTGTGCAATTGAGATTTGTATATTATTATTGGACTATAAGTGCATTGTATCACGTCTAAAATTATAAAATTGTGACGCCTTAATTCGGTTTCGGATTTATGCTCGGGTTTTGCCATCGGGCGCCACCACTCACGGGTTTTATGTGGTGAATGGTCCACTCGGACTCTACTCTAATGAGTAGAGGGTGAGTAGCTTCAGTGAAGAAGGTGCATAAATGCACATGCCAGAGGGTCAATGTTTATTAACCTAAGTAATAAAAAGTCACACATTTCCAACTCCTAAAATATTTATTTTAAATCAATCGGTCGGTAAATAAAACGGTAACACTAAATAAGCATAAAATATTAATAGCAATACATTTATTTATATAAGCTGCAGAAATAAACAAGCAGAAACATATTATTAGCAATATCAAGTAGCAGTAAATATTATACAAGCAAATAAACAAATTCGGTAGCAATTGTTATTAAGTAGGTGATAATAAAACGGCCTGTTAGACGGTAAATAAGCAACAACAATCAGAGGAAGCTCAAGCACAGCGGTAAATTACCAACAGAAAATAGTTTAATATCGGCGGCAGCTTATTGTATCAGTCTTAGGTCGTATTCCACCAATGTACACTAGTGAGCAACTTCCCCCAAGTCAATTGCTCATAGAGGGATCGTTGCTAAGACACATTTAGTAAAACACAAAGAGAAACAAAATACAAATTCACCAGGCTTCTATGCACCCGAAATCCGGAAACGTTAAACTGGTGCACACTACCAAGCGACTTCCCCCAAGTTAATCGCACATAGAAGGATCGTCGCCAAAGCACACCTAGTGAAACGAACCCCGGAAATCGATTACAGGCTTAACAGGTTAAATTCGGGTCTAACACTACGAAAATATTTACTACACTCGGAGTCTGGAAACGGTGTACTGACACGCTACAAAGCAACTTTCCCCAAGTCAATCGCTCATAGAGGAACCATTGCCAAGGTATGTCTAGTACAGCGCACACCAGAAACAGAGCATTGTTTGGCAGCAACTCCAAGCCTAGTGTACCAAGTCTGGACGCAAAATAAAATGCAGCTTTCCGCAAGATACGAATCCCCAAGTCAACCGCTCATAGACGAGACGTACTAGAATCCAGCTACACGTTATTTCTATCTATCCAAACAAGTTACAATGACACACAACGCTACTTCGCCCAAGTCAATCGCACATAGAGCGACCGTAGCTCATGATATAATTTTATTGTATCATGACCGTAGCTATGTGTAGGTACCTGGAGATTGCTTCGTGGCAGCCGGTTTAGTGTTAGAACGGAGTCGGTGGGATAAAACGCGCAGGAACGGGACTAGGTTGGTACAGTCTAATCAAATGGTTACTTACTCCTCCTGGATGGCTGTTGGTTGCTGGTACTGACGGAAACAAAAGATACTTCCTTTCTAGGCAGTTACATTGCCTTAAATAGGAAATCGGAGACACCACGTGACTGTAAATCATGTGGGAGAATCATATCGCGCATTGGGTGCGCGGATATTTTAATTTTTGATTCAAATTCGGTCAGTTTAGTGGTACACGGTACTAATATTGTCACGATATTATTGCCGGCCTAGTCACAGCGTTAAATAATATAAAAAAATTATAAAATAACATTTTGATAAGCTCACGGACATCTACATTTATTTTGAATAGCATTACCACAAAGAACGGTTTTAAAACTCAAAGAAATAACTAAATTCATATTATAACAAATCCTAAATATGTTAAATCTATTTTACAATATCAAACAATAATAAATAAATAATATCAACTTATTTAAATCATTTCGGAAAATACAAATTACTCTAAGCTCTGCAAAATAATGTAGAGACCTGAAATAAACTAAAATATTATATTTAAGTAAGGGGGATATAAACTCGGTAAAATAAACAGTCTTATAATATTAATAAAAATGTTATTCACGGAATACTTTTAAGTTTTTACTTTATATTGTAGTTTTATTATTTTAACAATTAATAACTACTATATTAATTGAATGTATTAAACAACGGTGGTAATATAAAAAATTTTACCCGGCCGAGAGATCGAACTCGGATCTTCCGCCTGAATAGTCGGCACGCTTTCTACAGCACTACAGTGCTCACATCAAATATATCACGGCGGAAACTAATACATATTAAATGGTCAAATCTACAACTTGGAAAAGTAACTTCGTTACAAAAATATTAATTAAATATTAATAATAATATTAATTATTGTTTAATGTTACATATCGTGTAAGTAAATAGCCTAAAGGAATAAATATAGTAATTATAGGTAGTCAGGTAAATCGATCTCATTGATTAATAATACAATCAATGGTATCACAGATCAGAAGATTGCCAATTTTTATGTTGCTGTTGTCCTTAAGATTCTGTCTTCTGCCAACTGTCCTTAAGATTTTTTGTCAAGTATCTGCCACACTCGGTAAAGCAATTCTGAGTCATGGTTCTTACCTATTTAAACAAGGTAAGCATTCAATTTGTTTCCTCAATGTAAATAAGGCTCAAGGGCAAAGTATTTTGAGTACTTAGTATCTGATCGGTGGAAACTGTTATAAGTAATGTATACGTTATTATTACTAATAATCTCTTGAGTTTTATATTATGGTTTATAATAATTTTTCTTTATAGTCAGCTATTACTTGACAAATTTGTTTTAGATAATGTCTGTAACTTATTTGTGGGGTGCATTTTCATGATTCATAGTTTGTTTCTTTTGGGATTACACCACCTGTAAAATAACAAAAAGCAAAAAACCAGAAGCATACAAATTAAATATTCAAAATGTAGTAACAAGGCAAACCTCCGTTTGTTTTTTACTTTTTGTTATTTTATAGGTGGTGTAAACCCAAAAGAAACAAACTATGAATTTGTTTTAGATAGTTATTTACGTTTGACTAACAATATTTTTTATTCCCGTGTCAACAAATTTCAGGGTATTTCTTAGGTATACGAGAAAAGCTTTTCTGAGCTTTATTAACGGACTTAATTTTACTCTCAAGTTAATGTCCCCAAGCCCCATTAACGTAATCGCAGTAGGAGTCAAATAATTTACTCCAGCTTTCCAGAAAATAACAATTAGCCAGCAGGACACATTACTAGACATTTTGATTTTACTCTGGAGAGAGCAACGACCTATAATAAGATAACTTTTAATCATAAAGTATGTCAATGTTATAAATACAGGGCGCCCTATTTCTTGACCCGTTGCATGGGTAACTTTTTTATTAGTAGAGATACAAAAACGCTTAAATGAGCAAATTAGTGCAGTTTCGTATTAGTAATTCTACGGTAAGGCGAAAAATTATATACGGGGGAAGGTTGAAAAGTTATTGACAAAAAACGAAAAATCCAACTTTTCTATTATCCCTCGTAGCTCGTTCATTTGAAGAGCTAGAGAAAAATGCTTCACATGTTTTTTGCAGTATTTTTCATGTAAAATGACATGCACTTGCTACTTTTTATATATCTCTTAAAATGGTTGAGAACCACAGTAAAATATATTTTTTTTAAATGTAATGGATAGGTGGCTGTGACATTAACCGAAAGTACCCTTTTTTCTCTTTCAGATGATATAACATAGTCCATATTTTATCCTTACAAAAGTAATAATAATCGTTGTTTTTAAAGAAAGTTTATTGTCACATCAAGAATGCTATGGATTATGGAACAAAAGAATGTTTTGAGAACAGAAATTATTAATTAATTAATTATATTGAAGTAAATGTTCGAAATGACCACCATCCTGTTGGATACATAGTAAGCAACGTTTCTGGATACTTCTTAAAACATTATTTATTGTATGTCCATGTATGCTTCTAATTGCATCTTGAATCCTGACTTTTAGATCCTCTATATCTAGAGGAGCTGTCACATAAACTTTATCTTTCAATAACCCCCAAAGAAAGAAATCTAAGGGGGTCAAATCAGGTGTTCGCGCTGGCCAGTCGATATCCATTCTATTTCCTATAACATTATCAAACTGTTCATGTAAATATTGTTTTACCTCGCGGGAATTATGCGCAGGTGCTCCATCGTGTTGGAAGTATTTAAGATTTCTAAAAATATAAAGTGGTAATTCATTTAAATATTCCTCTGTTAGAGTATTCCTTAGAAAATGAAGGTAATTATTCGCATTCAAATTATCTTCGTAAAAATATGGGCCAATAATTTTGCCACAAAAAATTCCACACCACACATTTATCCCAAATTGACGTTGATTTCTTCTTTCAGAAACAAGATGTGGATTTTCTCGGCACCACATTATGTTATTATGGCGGTTAAAAATACCATTGTTGGTAAATCTACTTTCATCACTGAATAAAATCTTTTTCCAGAAGTCTAGATCCTCTTCGCATTTTGAAATGTACCATCGACAAAATGTCATCCTTCTTTGATTATCAGCTGGATATAAAGTATTGCATATGGAATAATGATAAGGCTTTAAATTGTTACCTTTTAAAATAGCTCTTACAGTTTCCTTGGAAGTGTTGCAGTGATGTGCAATTTCTGCAGTTGAAGAATCAGGTTTAAAATTTACATAAGCCAAAACATTTATTTCAGTGTCTTCATTGAAGTTTCTTTCATCCTTAGGCTTTGAAAAAGAACCGTATAATCGTATATTATTTTCCAGCTGTCTAAATATTCTATGATGGGGTTGTCTTCGTTCCATGTAAGTTTCAAAATAAAGATTCGCTGCAGCATGTGCATCTCGATTTTGGTTATAATAACAAAATAGCATATCATTTTTCTCTTCGTTGGTGTACATATTTGCAACACTATTATTTTGTATGCAGTATTAATAATAAACAATAAACTACTTAACAAAAACTAAAAATGTCACTTATGATCTGTCAATAATTAAATGCCAACTAGACGTTTTTAAAAATATCAGGAATCTTATTTTTTGTTTTATTTCCATAGCATTCTTGATGTGACAATAAACTTTCTTTAAAAACAACGATTATTATTACTTTTGTAAGGATAAAATATGGACTATGTTATATCATCTGAAAGAGAAAAAAGGGGACTTTCGGTTAATGTCTCAGCCACCTATCCATTACATTTAAAAAAAATATATTTTACTGTGATTCTCAACCATTTTAAGAGATATATAAAAAGTAGCAAGTGCATGTCATTTTACATGCAAAATACTGCAAAAAACATGTGAAGCATTTTTCTCTAACTCTTCAAATGAACGAGCTACGAGGGATAATAGAAAAGTTGGATTTTTCGTTTTTTGTCAATAACTTTTCAACCTTCCCCCGTATATAATTTTTCGCCTTACCGTAAAATTACTAATACGAAACTGCACTAATTTGCTCATTTAAGCGTTTTTGTATCTCTACTAATAAAAAAGTTACCCATGCAACGGGTCAAGAAATAGGGCGCCCTGTATAATCAATTACGTTCTCAATGCGAGTCGTGTATTTTATTTTATATAATTTTGAGACTCGTGTTCAATGTATTTTAGAAGCTAGCATTCCATTCTTTGGAATTACAGAAAACTTTGAATCGAATCAATGAAATTAAGCAAACATGTTTCTTTTCTGCGTTGAGGTGTCATTTTAGATGAATTAAAATCGTGTAATTCTGAAGAGTGCACCTTAACTGAAGGTCAATTTGGTATTTTGTATGCTCAAAGATATGCTTCAGCAGTTGATATGAAATGTGTAATAATGGAAGTCATGTTATTTGTAACATTTCAACTGAAATAATTGATACTGCAAAAAAATGCTGGAGATTAATTTTCAGAAAAGTCAGTCAGTAATAGGAAATCATTTAAAAGTTATTCAAAGAACGCTATAACTAGATATAATTTACCAATAGCTAACTATTAACTTTCTATTTAAATACAATTAAAACTATTGCTACTACCACATATTCAACTACTACTATTATTAACTACCACTGGTAAATTTCAAAGTAATAAACATATTCTGCCGACTTAACAAATACTTGGTGGTCGCTACTGGTGGTCTTAAAACCAGTAGAGATGCATCATAGGAAGGCACTCATGGAAGGTCCCTTATGCTGGTTATGAGTAAACAGCTCGAGGATATGACAAGGCTCGTAATAGAACACTGCCATCTCAAAAGGCATTTCTATAACGTACGAGTAAGATTGGCAGAAAGTCCAATGTACCGAACCTGAGTCGTCTGTGATGATGCAATTGAGAGTGCCCTGCAGATTTTGAGTGAATGTGAGGGCTACTCTCAAATGAGGCTAATGCTCCTAGGCAAACCATTCTTACGGCTATGGGAAATTTTAGCGAATAGACTTTTGGACTTTATTCAAAAAACAAAGATGCTCGCCGAATAGGGAATTGGTGGATGCACAATGTCGATCAGATTGCTAAAAAGTTGTATTTTGGATTTTTTAAGGTAGCTTTTAGTAGAGTACTAGCTTAGTAAAAGCGATTTACTAGTGAATTTATTAATAAGGCTGATAACTACTGTCTCTTAGTTTATTTAACTCACCTGTGTTTTATATCGAGTATCTTTTATTGCCTTGATCATGTGAAGCCCCATTTCTACACAGCAGTGAGCGTGGTCAGATCTGGCAGATGGTAAACCAGATACGCAGTAGTAACAGTCGCCTAATAATTTTATCCTAAGACAGTGGTTTTCCTAAAAAAAAGAATCCTATAGATCGGATCAAGGATTGTACCTACAAGTACATAGCAAAAATACAGGATATAAAACGGAACATACCTACTACTTTCTAAATGTTCTCTAAAATGTGTGTAATGATAACTTATTGTTACTATTATTTGTAAAAAAAACATTGTAAAATAATATAGTTATACTTGAAATTACTTAGAAGATTATTTTCCTCCTTGTCAATATTTCCTTTCAATTTGATAAATTATACGACTAAAAACGATAATAAAATGAAAATTAGGGCGACTGAGATAAATGAGAAATATGTTTTTTTACTACTAACATGAGAAAACTTTATTATTTACCTCATTTGTGTAATGAGAAGTAGTTCATTATTGACCTAGGTAAATAATAATTCATTATTTACCTAGGTTAATAATAAATTGTATTGTATCATGATTGAAACTCATTTGTTTGACATTTCACGCATCAGTTTGACATTTCACCTACTTGATATTTCGATATGTTTGAGTAATAGGGGAAATGTCTGATTTTAAAATGAAAATAAGGTCTTCTGGTGTCAATTCGGCTATTAGTAGTAAAAAAAATACTATATATACTTCGGTTGAGAAGGCCATTATTTACCTCGAAAATTATATAAATTATTATATAAAATTTCTCGGTCAATAATAGCTCACTTCTCAACCTAGGTATATAATATACTATTATCACTCTATCGCAAAAGTAAAGATGGGTCAAGGTCAAATATTTTAGCAATATTTTCGTGTTGCTTTGTCATTATTTAAATGTTTGTATGAAGGGGTACATTAAATGAACAAATAAAAGAGTATGTTTTTCTCTCAAGCAACGATATACTGGGTGTATATCTAAGAGAGTGGCTCGCCCTTGTACCACTTTTATTTTACAAAATATGTGAACTAAATTCGGAAAGTGCTTAGTAGACGAAAAATGCATTTAAGGGCAATATGCAAGTGACTGATGAACTTCCGGGTTCACCTGAAGTGACTCCAACTTTTGAAAGTTAAATGCAACACCCAGTATATTTTCATATTTTTGGTAGTGCGCGTGATTTTTTTGCATCTACTAGTACCATCGTTTTTTATTTTTGATAGCTTACTCTTTTCATTTATTTTCTATTTTTTCTACAGTTTTTATGTGATCACCGAGAATCTTATTGGTGGTATCAATTGATTGGTTATAGACGCTAGACTCTTTTTTTATACCGAGTAAACCAGTACATTTCCTATCTAAATAAAACAGATTTTTTTAAATAAACATTTCTGCTTTTTTCACCTGTAGTGAAAAAGACAGTGGGATCTGCCAAGGGTTACTTGATATACAGCATATTTTATTATTTTTTGTTAGATATCGTTAAGAATACAAAAGTTCAAACATAAAAATGGCTTTAATACGACTAGGTACAACTAACTTATACAATATATTTTTTACAGGTTCGTTTACTTACTGCTGCCAATTTATCAAATCTGGCAAAGAGTTCGTTTAGAATTTTGACTAGTTCTTGAGCTGTGCACTTGGTGGCTAGTACTGAAAAGAGTAATCAGCAAATAGAATAAAAAATAATTTGCTCTTTTACATATTTAGTAAATTGTACCTGTGAATCCTTTAATATCGGCAAATAAAATGCTGACATTTTCGTATCTGTGGATGTATATCTTGTGAAACTGATTGGGTTGAAAAGGGTTGGGTCCTCTCTCTTCCTTCTCTATATCTTTTATCATTTCCTTCGCTACGAAGTCAGGTAATACTGAAAAAGTGCCAACATTTATTTGTAAATCTAAATATCAACTTGAATATTATTAAGTTTTATAGTAGATAATTTATTTAACTCGAAATCACTATGCTTAAACTAAGAAAAAATTTCTTGTTTTGTTCTTAAATTTCCCAAGGGATCTCAGAACCGTCGGGTAATCGGTCGTCTGACACCGTTGAAAAGTAAGGATATCATAACATAACAGATTTTATGTAGGCACAGAAATATTGTAAACTGTTTACCTGATTATACTGATTAAATAAAGAAGAGGCAAGGCAAATGCCTGAGAAGATGAATTTAGATTTGGATATTTTGAATAAGTTTTAAATTACTCTCTTATTTTATTATTTATATGTATGCGTTATTTTAACATCTATATCAAAGTCTACATATATTCTAATATGTAGACTTTATCTATATATTGTTACAAAATCGCCGACACAGTGCCCGAGTGCGGCGTTACCAAATCTACGTTTTCCCCAGCCTTAGGGAAATTTTGCACAATCTGGCAACACCGCCTCTGGAGGTGTCAGAGACAACCGCCCAAGGGCGAAGTCTCAACCCTCTAGGCCTTCAAATAAGGGAGACCCTTTTGCCCATATTTCCTGGATGCCACCAGCGGTACTCATCGAATATTCCTCGTATAACTTGACTGTCGATTAGTTTTACAGTTATTTGCGGATTATTCGTGAGTATTCCATGAAATTTTTTACGAAGATCTAGAAGCCTAGTTAACCTACATAAAGGCCGCGGCGTGCCGGCGAAGGAAATCAGTTTTAATCAGGCAGCGATCAAGATAAGAAGCAATATTATTATCCTTATTATTATTATTATATTATATTATTATTATTATAATACTTAAGTGAAATAAGTGCGATTTTTGAAGTCTTTTCGGTGTGTAATTATTTAGATATTGTAGAAGAAGTGTTGTAAAAATTAACAAGGAGTTGTGTCATCTCAAAAATTTAGTATGTTATGTAAAATTCTTCCCTCTTTCACGTGATGGTAAGATAAATAACCAGTGCCGTAGGAGCCGAGATATTGCGAAATAAATTCATTTTTTCGGACCGTTGCTAGGATTTTCTCAACTTTAAAATTAACAAAGAGTTGTGTCACCTCAAAAATTTAGTATGTTATATAGAAGTATTTCCTCTACCACGTGATGGTAACATAAATAACCACAGTGTCGTAGGAGCCGAGATATTGCGAAATAAATTCATCTTTGGTCCGTTACCGAGGGTTTTCTCGCAGGGGGGCTAAATAGCGCCTCTCGCGAAATGTCGCGAAAGTTCCAACTGAACTGTCGGTATTAGGTATTTATTTTTCTAAATACAGACATAAAGCCAGGGGTGTGTAACTTGAATAGGAATGGTTGGCATTCAGTCCTCACTAGCGCCATCTCTAATTTCTTCACACAAGTTTCTTCGAGTTATTATAGTTCCACACCAATTTGATATAGGTGTAGATATTGACGGCATTAAGCCAATCCACTAATACACAATTGCGCTTGCAGATAGAGAAGTATCTCGTGCTGTCAATGTCATTGTCAATGTCAATGCAATTTGAACTTTGTACTGTTTGTTGATTAATCTTTATCTACTTTTATTGATTTTAATCGCGAGTTGAAGTTAGAATTTGAAAATTTCTGTTACGTCCATTAAAGAAAGAAGAGAAAAGGGTTTCAGCTCTTATCGTTGATTGAAATAGGTACCTACTTCAGAAAGTTATTAGATCAATAATGGTGTTGTGTTAAATTGGTATTGTCTCTGGTGTTGACATAAACATCCTGATACTGTGCGAGTGTTTATAAAAGAAATGCATAAAAGATGCGAGTGGAATTATTATCTTGAGAGCAAATGAGATTTAGTTGCTAGAGAGCAATCTTGGTTGTTATAGGTTAGGTTATACTCATTACCTACTTACCACTCCTACCTAAAGTTGAACACTGCTATTGCTATTAAATTAGTTTAAACTTTTATTTATCATATCCCTGTTGACAATGAGTTCAAGTAAAAGAACATATTGTGTGGCTAACTGTGAAGATAAAATTTCAATGCTGTAGATACATCCCTATAAAACCAATTTGATGTATGAAAATGAACTTTGTCTTATGTTAACACTGATCTCAAGTGCCATATCTGGCCATAACTGGCTTATGTAATCACTTTTCGTAGTTACCAATGGTAGGGTCAAATGAACTTTCCCTTTTAATTTTGTCTACCTATATTTTTAATTATTTTGAATGATTAGGTACTCTATTATTTTCTCTTACTTTTCTAGGTAAAGCGATTACTTCAAAAAAAAAAAAACGAAGAAAGTTTTCAAGATTTCAAGTCCTACACGTGATGAGTAACGCGATGAAATCCTTGCCAGTGCCAACTTAATTTTAAATTATTTAATGGATTAAAAGTAGACATTACGCACACACCAAGCATATTGTCTACATTTAATCCATTTAATAATTTAAATTTGAGTTGAAAACGGCAAGGGTTTCATAGCGTTCTCATCACGTGTAGTACTTGAAATCATTGAAATATTATCAATATAAATAACGTCGAAAAAAGTAAAAACTTTTAAAACAGTATAAAGAATCCTGTACTATTCTACTCAAACTTTTCGAAAGTTCTGTGCAGAAATCATAGATGGTGGTAAAAACTCTATGCCCTATCTCATAAAGCGAGAGAGCAATCTATCCCTGGCTTTATCTATGCATAAAGCCGCTTTATACCATGCAAGAAATAGACGCAGTAAATTGTGTTCCAACATTGATTGTTAATTTTTATCACAATTAATAAATAAATGATTTGTCATAAATATTTCAATTATTAGTAACCTAGGTATAAACGTAGTTCAATATCATTAATAAGTAAAACATTGGTAATGTTTCCAAAAGGAACTTGCATCTATCTAAACTCTTTAACCAAATAGAAATCTATTTAAGAGTTATTTTAGTTCGTCTCTTATCTTTTTTGTGTTTCTATTACGTTTCCGACTTTCATCACTGAAAGATCAGTTATGAAAATACACAATGTTGGTAGTATGTGGTAACATACTGCAAACTATTTCTACAAATTTTGTAGAATTACTTGCTGAGTTAAAATTGTGTTGTAGTTCTAGGTAAGTATTAGCAGATGATGGAATAACAAACTTATATTATATTATTATTACCCAACATCTAGGAATCATCTTATAAAATTTCTTATAAAGATCGAGTAAAAGATAGATAAAACATATTTTTTGAGTGAGGAAAGACAACTAAACATATTATATTTATAAAATCTATGTATACGTCGCTATAGTAAACAATTGAGGAGCAGGTAGATATTCAAGTTAGAAAATGTTTTTGAGAAAACGAGGGAGCAGCTGAGAATGCTGTATGATCTAATTTGATGCTGTCAGAAAATTTTACGTTTAGTGATTCTTTTCTGGGAAAATCTGCATAAAATATTATTACTTATATATCAAACTAAATAGTTATTTATCTTTTTTATATTCAACAAGTATATGAATACATAGTGATGGAAAATGCTCGAGCATTTATTTTTGGAGAACGCAAATTGAGCACAAACCAGAATAAACGAGAAAATAGGAGCATAAACGAGCATAAACTAGAAATTCCCGAGAATTTATTATCAGCATAGCTGAATTAGACTATTTAACGTTTTTTGTCAATGTTTTCAATTTTTCTCTTTTATTCTCAATATTCTCGTAAATATTCTGATTTTTCTCAATAATCTCAAGAATATTCCCAATCTTCTCAATGTTCTCGAGAAGATTACCAGTTTTTTTGAATATTTTCACCTTTATTATTAAAAAAAACTATTTTATGTTAAATGGTTATAAAAAAGAGTAAATACAAATAAAGGGGCTCGATACAAGAGGAAAAGTTTGTAATCGGCAATCGGTAGAAACAAAGAGATATGTTACATCTTCATGGTAACATATCGGCAATCGTCGTCTTTGTTTACTCTACATTTCAGATTATTACGACAGAAAGAGATAAATTCTATGGTGCAGCGGCGGCCCGGCGGCCACCTGCGATTCTCGGGAAATAGGTCGCAAGTCGCAATATTGCCACTTTTACCTCTTAGCGGCAATTTGAGCATTTTGGAGCACATATTGAGCATTTTGCCGAGAATTTTCGAGCATATTCAAGGGAAAGTTCTCAATATGTGCTCCAAAATGCTCGGCCGGGAAAGTGCGCGCAAATTCATTTGAAGCTTCGCGAAGCTTCGCGAATTTTCTCCAAGCACAATCGAGAACGTTCCCTCATTTACAACACTATGAATACATGTTATAACAAATTTAATAATTTATTTGTTAAAAACTTGTATTTATTTGACAGAGACTCTTCGAAGAGTCTTCTATTTTATTTATAATATAATGGACGAGTTACAACTGTGCTAAAACTACAACTCACTGTCGGAAGGCACCTTACTATCTTTTATAACTTCTGAATGCTTTGTCAACGGCGACGACGAAGTCGCAATTTAGTTCCAAGAATGATTTAATAAGGTATCTTACCGGACTTGTATAAATATGGGTTATAGCACGCAGCTAATATTAAGTTACGTTGGGAATGGAGAGATAACATTTGAATAATAAGATTAAGATTTTAAGTTGCGTAACATTGTAAATAAAGCTGAATGAAATTGTTCTAAGTCTACAAAGTAAGTAGGTAATATTTTACATAACATATAGGTAGGTACATATAATATGGGATGCCTGATAAAACATATTTCTGTTTTCTTTTTTATTTTCGGTGCATCGTGGAAGGAGAATTGTTTATGTTTATTTTTCTTTTTACTTCCGATACTCTCTTTTTGTAGCGAATTATGCTGTCTTTCGTATCGTGTTTCGAGGAGGAGGTGCAATCTTAAACGAAAGTAAAAGGTTTCAAAGAGCCTTCCGCCTCCTGCTATTTACATAGAAATAAAGAAAAGTTTGGGGTATAAATTAAAAAATGAATACACTTTGTGTTTATAAATGAAAAACCCACCGCTTAATTTAAAGGTAATTCTGGCACAATAACAATTCCATTTACATATTTTATTGAGATAATTGAATAATTAAAACTTCAATGTCTGTTTTCTGTGCGGATTGAAATAACCGGCTGGTTGTATTTAAAATAGGGGTTTGTAAACAATGAATTGTATTATTTATTTTATATTCAAATTAATTACTGAAACAGGGACAGAAAGAGAGAGAGAAAGGGCATTTTAAATGAATATGAGGAAAGCAAAACAAATACTTTTTATGGGTGTAAACGTACTACCCGGGATGGAATTAATAAATAACACATGTTTTAAATAATTTAATATAAACTCAGTTCACATGAGTGCACTTTCAGCAACGTAACAAACGCTAAAAAAGTTTTTTGTAGAAAAGTAAATAGATGCCAATCACGTTATGACAGGTATTTGTTTCGTTCTCTGTAAAAGAACGTTATTGCTCTGTTATGCTGTTGCGGAGAGCCGTACAGACTTGATACGCGGTGGTGTTGCGTTACGGTGTTTTATTGCATATCTGTACGCACCTTAAGAATCGCATGAGGACAAGTCAGGACTGTAAGGTGGATGTTATAGACTTCTCAACTCATACGACCAAGCAGATTTTGAACAGTTCGCCATGGTTACGTAGCTGACGGGACTTAATATAACATTTAAAACATGTAATTCGTTTCAATTTTTTTTTAAAGAAGTTGTCAGACAGAGAAGTATCTACCTACCGAATGTTTACGTTACATGCTTATTGGATTTTGCGATATTTGTGCGCATGCGCATATTTGGCCAAATTCTCTAGAGCAGGAAAAGGCAGTATGTCGGCGCCGTGGTATTTTCGTAAATTTTTGGACCATACCCGTGGTATAGCAATATTTATAAACAATATACACAAATTTTAATTACGTTGCCATTGCGAGAAGTCGTGGTTACATACATTAAAAAAGGTGTTTCCGTTGAAGAGTTCTCATATTTCAATTATTTCAAACAATTGTGAATTTGTGAATATTTGGAATTTCTTTTAATAAACACATTTTAAAATTAAGATATATTTTTGAAGTAGATTCCAAGGTCTCAGTGCCTCAATTATGTGTTTGTCCTATTCACATAAAGACAACATAACTTTCTTTATTAGAAAAATCGTCAATTCTGATAACAAAATGTTCACTTTTATCTTTGGACGAGTTAGTAGGTTGGATTCTGTTCCAGAAAAACCAGTCTCGTCAGAAAATCTCCGATAACAATGAAATACCTCCTCTCTTCTACATTGTCTGTACAATTAAATTAATTTATTTTGGATATTAAGGTTGTTTACCTGATAGAAGTAATTTTTCTTGCTTATCGTTTTCAGTTTGTGTCTTGTATCTTGTTTCCATTGATCTATGCGTTTCTAAGAACGCTATTCTTTGGCTTCGGTCCGTCAAATATTTCGTGTACATACCCGCGAAGTTCACGCATATGTAGAGAAGTATATTGCCAGCGATTCTTCTTATTTTGCAGTTCTCAGTGTCAGTACACTGAAACAGTTTAAAACAAGGATATATTAGAAATTTCTAGACATAATTTTAGAAAATTCTTTCAGTCGAAAGTTATAAATAAAACTATTAAGTATTAGTATTACTAGAAACTATTAACTATTAGTATTTATTAATTAATAAAAAATTGTGAGAACTTTGCAAATTAAAGTTTTTTAATTTTCAAATTAGACCGATTTCTTAAAGACGTTTGGACTAAATGCTGCTTCTTTGTGTTTAAATAAAAAGCTTTTGTTAAATAATAATATAAGATATATTTACAATAAATAAATGAATACATACCTCATGAAAACCATTATAGAGTTCAATAGCTATGACAATAATATGGCCTACTGAGGATAGGCATCCAGCTATCATGCACCATCGTAGAGGTAGTGGCAACATGGCGTATGGAACGAATATGGTAAATAAAACATACCATACGAGGTCTTCTTTCACTCCAAACCCCACCCCTTTTCCTACGAGACCTGAGAAAAGAATATAGAATGTAATGATTATATAGATTCTACGACGGGGGTTCGGTATTTTTAAGTTAATATTTCTCTAAAACTTTTTAGCAGTTTTGCTAGTTCTTTAAAGAATATTAAGCTATCAGGACTTTTTTTTTTTTTTTTTTTTTTTTTTTTAGTATTCTACATAATCCTTTAAATAATCAGGTTTTCTAGATTGGCGGAAGCTACGGGTTTGTTTCACTTGACTCGTTATAGGAACAAACTCACAATTTTCACTGTCACTAGAATCACTTGAGATTATAGCACTCCTTTCAACATAACTGGTTACAAGGTCGGGTGGATCAGTGCTATTTACATTGTCACTTTTTCCAACATTTGAATTATCAGTTACATTATCATCAGTAGATATAGTACAATTTATCGTATCATCATCAGCAATATTTTGACTATTATCAGTTTGATAGTTTGTCTCAAAAGATTGCTGTTGAGTATCATCTTGGAGAGAGTCCTGAACTATGTTTGAATTATCATTAACTAAGTCCTCATAAATAATAAAGTTAAAATTTTTATTTGCATCAAAAGGTATTTGTGTTTTATTTATATATTTCCTATTCCTTCTAAATGTATTTCCTTCTAAATCCTCAACTATATATGACCGATTATTATATTTATCTATTACCTTTCCTTTTTCCCATTTTTTATTTTTTTCGAACAGAATTTTCTCATGTTTGTTTAGAACAGGTAAGTCACGGACTGTTTTATCATAGTATTGTTTTTGTGTGTCACAATTTTGTTTCAATTTAGTTTGTATTAGTTCAGAATTTATAATTTTAGGCGAAAAATTTTCTTCAGCAGTAGGTATTTTAGTTTTCATTATACGATTCAATAGTATTTGAGACGGAGAGCACCCTATGCTTGGTAACGGAGTATTTCTATACTCTAGTAAAAACAAAGGAAGCTCTTTGTCTGAAGCCATTTTATTTAACATTTGTTTGACTATGCCTACATACTTTTCAGCTAGTCCGTTAGACTGGTGATGATGCGGGCTAGAAAATTCTATTCTAAAATTCCATAACTCGGCAAAATTTTTAAATACGGTGCTATTATAAGCGTTATTATCTGCGTAAAATATATCCGGAACACCGAAATGAGAAAAAATATCTTTACAAATATCAACCACAGTGGCTGCTGTTTTGTCTTTTACTGGATAAACTTCAAGCCAATGAGAATATGAGTCAACAATTAATAAATAATATTTTTTATTATGTTCTAGAAAATCAGAGTACAAGTTTTGCCATGGCCGTACAGGCAAAGTATGAGGTACTAAAGTTTCTTTTTGGTTTGATTTTCTATTTAACTGGCAAGTTTCACAATGATTTACAAAATTTTCAATATCACTTGACATCTTTGGCCAAAACATAATTTGTCGGGCTCTTAATTTTGATTTTTGAATACCAAAGTGTGCTTCATGTATTAAATGTAACATTTCATTTCTTAAGGACGTAGGTACTATTATTCTGGAGTCATAAAACAAGAGGTCATTTGACAGTAAAATATTATCTCTCAATTGAAAATAGTATTTTATGTCTGGCGGTAAATTTTTATCATTTTTAGGCCACCCTGTATTACAATAGTGCTTAATTTTGGAAAGAACCGCATCTTTATTTATTGATTCTCGAAAAATAGTTCTTTTATTACTAGACATGGGTACATTAAGAGAAAGTGAATGTACAATGTACTCCATTTCTTCATCATTGGGTGTATCATTTTTAAGAAAAGACCTGCTTAAAGTGTCTGCTACATACATTTGACTTCCAGGGAGATATTCAATTTTTATTTTGTATTTTAAAAGTCTTAGCAACATTCGTTGTAGTCGATTGCTAACATTATCCAAATTTTTTGAAAAAATGGGTATTAGTGGTTTATGATCTGTTTGAACACGGATTTCTCTTCCATATATTAGAAAATGAAATTTTTCACACGCGAAGACGATGCTTAAGAGCTCTTTTTCTATTTGTGCATATTTGACTTCTGATTTGCTTAATGAACGCGATGCAAATGAGACAGGATGCTGATTTTGCAAAAGAACGCACCCTAAACCCTTGCTAGATGCATCAGTTTGTATTAACATTTCTTTATTCTCATCAAATACTTTTAGAATAGGTTTATGTGTTATAAGTGTCTTTAAAGTATCCAATTCTTGCTGATGACTGTCTGTCCAAATAAATTCACTGTTATTTCGAGTCAAATTACGCATATTATAAGTTAATCGTGAAAGGTTAGGTATAAATTTTGCAAAAAATTTAAATAAGCCTAATATTCTTAACAAATCCTTTTTTTCTTGAGGTGTTTCTAATGCTAAAACTGCTTCTATGTTTTTATCATTTGGTTGAACTCCATTATTTGAAATAACCTGGCCAAGAAACGTTACTTCTTTTAGTTTATATTGCAGTTTACTAAAATTAAATTTAATTCCATTTTTCAAGGCTCTCTCAAATACAGTTTTCATAGCAATATCATGTTCTAGTTCAGTTTTGCCAAAAATAATAATATCGTCAAAATATATTTCTACACCTGGAATATCTCCAAAAATTTCATAATTCTTTCTCTGAAATATTTCAGGCGCAGATGAAATCCCAAACGGAAGTCTATTAAATTTGTATCTTCCAAATGGTGTGTTAAATGTACATAAATCAGAGCTTTCTTTGTTTAACTGGATTTGCCAAAATCCGTCTTTCATATCAATGACTGAAAATACTGTTTTACCTACCAGTCTACTTAAAATATCTTCACATTTTGGTATTAGATAATGTTCACGACAAATATGTTTATTTAATGGTTTTGGGTCAAGACACAAGCGTAAAGCACCATTGGGTATTTCTACGATCATTAATGAATTAACCCAATCTGTAGGATATTCAACACGAGAGATTATATGTTTGTGTTCTAGATCATCGAGAGAATTTTTTAATCTGTCATAGAGAACCAACGGAACCTTTCGTTGTGCCTGTACCACTGGCACAGCATCTGGTTTTAATTTTATTTCTACAAATCCTGACATGCAGCCTAAACCTTCAAAAAGCTCCGTATATTTTGTACAAATTGCCTGTTTATCTTTTGGCAAAAATTCATAATTATCTAAACTAACAGTATTTAAGCGGCAAATCATGTTAAATTTAAGACAATCTTTTAAACCTAATAATGGTTCACACTCTAAATCTATAATTAGAAATTTAACATTGCAAGATATGTTTTTATAATTACATTCTAGTGTAATTTGACCTTTTGGCTTAGATTTGAAATTTCCATATGAAACAATTGTTACTAAGGTAGGTTCAATAAGATCAGAACTCAAATTTAGTTTTTTGAAATATTTAAATGGTATAATACTCGATTCTGCTCCAGAATCCAGTTTGAATCTGATTTTATTACAACCTATATTTATGTTTTCATACCAGCTACAAGTTTTGTCTCGTCCATACTCTTTCTTGTGTTCATAAACAAATATATTGTCAATACCATATCTCCGAGATTCATCATCATCTTCATTAGTTGTTTTTTTCACTTCTTGTACCTGTGTTATTTTTTCCCTTTGTTGTTTATTTCTTTCTTCTGAACTTGTCTCTGTAGTACCTGGTTGTGTCTCTTGTTTAGTATGTGTCGTTTCTGTTCTTCGGTACTTGCACATTTTAGTAAAGTGATTTTTCTTCTTGCAATTGTTACATGTTTTTTCATATGCTGGGCACTTTCCTCTGACATGTTCATAGCCACATCTGCTGCATTTAAATTTGGTTTGTATAGTATTCACTTCTTCCTGAGGATAAGTAAGCAATTTTATATGTTCTTTCGAAAGTTCAATCGACTTGCAATACTCTTGAATTTTATTAAGTGTCATGTCTGGTTCACGTATCAATCGCTGTTGAATTTGTTTATCTTTTAACCCTAGTATCACTCTATCTTTAATCATTCTTTCCATGTATGACTTCTTACATTCAGTATTGTTACATGTAAAATCACAATTGGCTGCTTGTTTTTTTAACTCGGTTATAAAACTATCTATACATTGGTCATCTTGCTGAGTGATGTTATTAAACTTGAAGGTTTCCATCGTCACGTTTTTTTTTGGTAAAAAATACTCGTCAAAACATTCTAGGAGATTCTCCAGTGTTTCTTTTTTCTCTTTGGGAAAAGTATTAAACACGTCAATACCACTATCACCTAATACATGCAATAGCAAAGCTACTTTAACATCCTCATCTTTAGTTGCATTTCCAGAGGCTTTCATGAAAATGGTGAACTTCTGTTTCCATTTTTCCCATTGGGACGGGTCATTAATATCAAATGGGGAAGGCGGTTTATAGTACTCCATTTTGAATTTTATGCACGATTCTTCTTGGATTTATTGTTTGCCTATTACTTCTTCTGTATATTATATACTTAACATTACATAACACCTGACACCATGTTTTGTTTCGTTCTTTCTTATTATTTTTTTTTAAACACTATTGTCTTTGTACATCTTTATTACTTTTTATCTTATAATATTTGTCTTGTCGTATCTTTATGTTCTCTACTTTTTTCTTATTACTCTCCTCTTCTTACTGCGCATGTCTGTCTATCTAGATCAGTGTTGGCAACATTATTACATTATTAAGATGCGTTCTGTACCTTACTCTAACATTACTCTAACTTAACCTACTAACCTACATACATGACAGCCTTCTTCTCCTAGTAACATAATATACTATTATTTGATGATATATAACAAAATCTGTCTTTCATGGCAACTAAAACATTTATTTCTCGTTTATTGTTATCTCATATAAACCGCTTCAACTTAGCCATGGGGAATACATGCTGCCAGGTAGCCTTAGAATTTTTCGGAAAATAAAAGAAAACGATTAATAAACAAAATGTTTCAGAAATGCATTAATGCAATGAGTGTCTCTCAAAAATTTGGTTTTCTTTAAATATACATATAACTACAATCGTTTCTTATACCCTTTAAGAGTTATTTTATAAACGTAAACACCTCGTAATACGTAAACACGTAAACATAAAACACACAACAGAAATGGACAACTCTGAAAGCCTCAAGCTTGTGCAGAGGGAGAGTAAACAAGAAAAAACGCAGATACACAATCATTCCCTGGGAGTGGTGCCATTTCTCTCCTGGAGAGATTCGAACTCCCTCCGCAATATACTATTCTTTAGTCAGAGGCTTCTACCCAGCACCTAACAAACTGAGATATCGCCACGGCTATAGGTATATATTAATAGTTTAAGCTAACTCAATAGTTTAAGAATTAGTTGCTATACATGCATATAACATTCTGATATACCGGGATATCAAAAATTATCTTGGTCAAGGGTGGTTGTGGAATGTAAAACGTGTGTCTTACTTTAAATTTTTTAATATGTTTTGTTGTGTCAGAATCTGTCAAGTCATTGTGCTGAAATTTTCTAATCCAGTTTTTGAATCATGTCTCTTACCACACAGCACAAAATTTTCATGATTGAAGCCTGTTTCCGAACGGGTGCGCTAGTTAATGGAAATTGGCAATACAGTCAACGTTTGTGTTTGGACAATTTTCGAGATCACTTCCCAAACGTGGCAATATTACCGGACAATTTTTATGCGTGCCTTACAAATTGTGTTGAAGTGTTTCGCGAAACTGGTTGTGTGACTCATAAAAAAGGTGCTGGTAGACCAAGAGTTCGTACAGAAGAAGTTGTCAATGACGTTCGTCAACGTATGGAAGAGGAGCCTGCAAAACCTTTGAAACGTCTTATGGAACATGTCATAAGATTTTAAAGAAATACTTGAACATGCATCCATATAAGATGCAAGCACATCAAGCTCTTCTGCCCGCAGACCACCCCAGACGCCTTGCTTACTGCCATTGGTTTGTCAATAATTTAATGAATGACGATCTTCTGGACTTAACTTTTTTTTCTGACGAAGCGTGGTTCCACCTTTCGGGATACATCAATTCTCAAAATATGCGAATGTGGAGCAATGATAACCCTCATGTTTTTACTGAATCGCCACTACATGCTCAAAAAATTGGTGTTTGGATGGCAGTTTCTCGCAGAAGAATAATTGGGCCAATTTTTTTCGATTTCACCGTCAACGCAGAAAGGTACAGACACAACTTTTTGGCTGAATTTGTGCAACAGTTAAACGATGATGAACTTCGGTACGGTTATTTCCAGCATGACGGTGCAACAGCACATACTACACGAGAAAATATTGCTTTCCTCCGCGAGTTTTTTGATGACCGGCTGATAAGTTTGCATACAGAAGTTGATTTTCCTCCGAGATCACCTTGTTTGACAATTATGGACTATTTTATATTTCCTTACTTAAAAAACAAGATTTTCGCAACTCCGGTAAATAATTTGCAAGAACTGCAACAATGAATTGTTCAGCAATGTGCAACCATAACGCCAGAAATGCTGCAAAACGCTTTTCACAACATGAGGAGGCGCGTCAACTTGTGCATCGAACAAAACGGGGGACATTTCCAACAATTAATGTAATTTAGTTTTTCTTGTTACTAAAACCGTTATTTCATAATTTGTAGTTCATTATTGTTTTACAACTGAAATAAATAGGTATGAAATTTGTAGGTTATTGATGATGTCAGTGTGACAGTGACATAATTATTTCAAATTTAAAGTAAGACACACGTTTTACATTCCACAACCACCCTTGACCAAGATAATTTTTGATATCCCGGTATATATCAAGATTGCAACTCACTCACTTTTAAGGCTCCGTTACACGGTGCCAGTAACTCGTACGAGTCACTAAGACCGCGTACTGGATTTTAGCACCCGTCTCGTGTAAACAAGCGTTATAGTGTCCCAGTACAGTCCTCGCTCTAGTAGCTATTCCAGTCGAGTTAATATAATGCAATCCTATTTTACTGGCACGAGTTATTATCCCCACCAGGACTTTACTCGACTGTCTTGAATACTAAACACGTATAGACGGGTGGGTACTTGTGATAGTGACCGTGAACATTGATGGTGTGTTAAAACGTGCTTTTTAAAAATGGCTTATAAATGGAATGAGGATACAACCATTCAATTTGTGGAATTGTATCGACACCAAGAATACCTTTGGAACACGAAACTGTCCATTTACAAAAATAAACAAGCTCGTGACGCTGCAATACAAAAAATTCAGGAAGAAATTTTGAAATAGCTGGTCATGAAACACGGAATTGCTGTTGCAGATTACGAAAGCTATTTCCAGTTGCTGAAAATGACAACGTTACTTCCAATTTTACCCTGCTAGGTATAGCTTCTCTCATTGTGGTATCTAGTCGTTGTATGGTAGGAGATAATTTTTGTAGAAGAATGTTAAAACATTCTGGAGACATTCTCATACAGTTTGGGTATTCCGCAACGTCGTCCAAAGCAAGCTCTTTTAAAAGCATGCTTGAAACTCCATGTGTATTTCTTCTAGCTATCCACTTTCTCACCCATAACCTTTGTTTGCGATTCAGTTCCTCTTGTAATATTTCTCGCATTTCCTCGCAGCACACTTTTAAACAAACTGCAATGTTTCTACTAAAAAAGTTTTTAACGTTTTTTCGGTTACAATTCATTTTAAATGTTGAAATTCAGCGTTTTAACAATGCAGATTTTGTAAACACGAAGAGAGGTGTACTATACTGTCATAATATTACTAGAAAACTGTGTAGACGCTACTATCTTGTGAAATACTCGCTTCCAGCACTCGGTTCTAATGACTTGTACGAGTTAGTGGCACCGTGTAACGGAGCCTATAAATCATGCAGGTATCTATTGTTTTCAACGTTTTGCAAAAAGTTACCCATTATTCTGTAAGATTAACAGCTTTAATCACTGTTAGTCTATTTACTTATTGTTATCTAAACCTAACAATGATGTTACTGATAATATGGTTTCACATGACTCACAGCTAATGTTGCTGAACAGAATTTGGTTTGCAGTGTAAGGGTGAGTATATAAAAATCATCACATTTTTCCCTTTCATTTCTTCCAAGGTCCCACTACATCGTGACAGATACATGACAATTCATCTTTCTTCAACTACTCATTAGGTATCATGTTTGAACAAGCTCGTGGAGGTTTTATGCATGGAATACGCGTATGTAGATGTGAACGTAAGCGGGCAGCTTTAAGTTTTCAGAAACCAATTAAATTATTCATCGGAGAAGATGAAGGACGTTATTATTTTATATCGAAATATGAAATTTCCTATTTCGCAAAGCATTTATTATGTCTTTCTACTGGATTATATTAAATTATTAAATACAGGAAATTTAATTACTTTCGTCGCTCCCTTATCTTATTTGTTTTAATTTGTTCGAATAAAAAGTCTCGGTAAAGACTGAGAATGCTCTCTCCATGGTGAAAACGCCCAGTTTCGTTTTTTTTATATTAATTAATTTACGTTTTGTTGAAATACCTCGGTTGCTAGTGGTGGTTTAATTACTTCTGCACAGGACCAGAACCAGGAGTAAGTAGAGTAATTTGCCGATCGTCATCATTCCACTTTCATTATTTTCCGTTCGGTTCCATTGTTAGAATTTGATATACTTGCAAAATCTTTTCTTTCTCCAATGCGTAGGGGTATTTTCGTCCCGTTTCATATAGGCGTTTTCCCAATTTAAACGCCTTTTCAAAAAACCTCTGCAAAATTTTCGTCGATCGCCGTTCGGCGAAAAAGATACGGCTAGCACCGGCGTTTGTCCTCACGCCTAATGGCCCCGTCACGCCTGCCGAAATCCCGACTTTTCGCGGGACTCCCTAGACCCTTTTTCTAATTTTACGGCTTCGAGAACCGCTTCACGCGAAAGTCCCGTCCTTTCTCTAATCCTTTGAGATTTTTTTTCGAGTCCGCACGTCGAGTCCTACGTCTATTTCGTTTTGGAAAATCTCGAGTCGCGTTCGTCTCAACTTCTTTCTCATTTTATCCGCCGATGTGAGATTACTGAGATTGCACTAACGAAACCAGCACCTCCCACGAAAACTGTCAAATTAATTAAACTTCAGATAGGTTATTTTCCTACGAGAAATATTGCTAACGGAATCGATAGTACCGACTACCAAAATACTGAAGGGAAATGCTTTTCCAATTAGAATATCGGTAAAAATTAATAATTGTTCAGGTTGACATGTACAGTTTCCATACTTAAACGTGTCAGGGTAAACTTTTTGATAACAGGCGCGGTAGCGCAATGGGAAAGTCGTAGGATTCAAAACGTAATAATGCTGATTTCGCGAGTACCGAGTCACGCTGGAGGCACGTTTTTTTTACTTTCTAATTCCAATTATTTATTAATATTAGTGTTTAGTTATTCTGTTTCATTATCCGTAGCTTTTATTCCTTCTGCACGTAATGATTGGAATTAATTCGTTCATTTTGGCAGTCTGTTAAATTCATCATTTTAGCTTACAAAAGTAAATATCTACAATATTTTTGGTCCCATTGATAAAATTGATAAAAATGTTTACTGAAAAATAAATTCTACTTTCAGCACTTAAAAAATTAAAATGTTTTACCATCAAGAATAGAGTACCCTTACAATTCATCAAAATATTAAGAAAAATCTCTTTAATATAAATTCTTTAATACATATACACATATAAATTTCTTTAATATGTGTTTTCTTAAAAATAATATTATTCCAGATGCTTTTGTCACCCGAAGCAGGCCGCAGGCCTGGACCCCCGGCAGGGCTGGAAATGGGAACGAAAATCGCGACAGCGATTTTCTCCCATTTCTAGTAGATAAGGTAAACAACGGTAGTTAGTATTTAGATAGGTAACCAGAGTAACCACCCACAAATTACCATCTCTTCGATAAAATGTAAAGCCGGAGATCCCTTGTCTATGAAATGATAGGCCAATGATAAAAGACAACAAAGTGGAGGTCCCCTGACTTTCGCGGAAATAAGCCGTCGTTAAATAAATAATTTAAAAATATTACAGTCATATTTGCTATGTTCCAGTGTGTTGATTTTTTCTGTGTAACTGGCATGCTAACATATTTTTTAGTAACTGAGAAAAATTGATTCCCGAATTTTTCAATTTCGGCTTTTTTTGTACTATTTATAATTTAGTTTTAAGTTTGACAATACTAAAACTAAAGTTTAGTTTTAATGAAAGATAATAAACTAAAAAGAAGGAATTATGTTTTGTATTTCTAAATAACCTACTTTCTAGTAGTATAAGTAGCATTTAAAATAGATGAGAACTAAAAGATAAAAAGTAGAGGAGTGGCACTCTTAGGCCTCTTTTATGCATGCGTTTTTGTCGTCTGTCGCCCAGCGACAAAAAACGCGGCGTTTTCTAACCACATTTTCTGCCACCTGAAATTACAGAACGAGTCGCGACAGGCGTTTCAACTGTACATTGATTTAAATCGGTGTTTCTATGCAACCTGTTTATTATCGCTGCTGCAAGCCCGAAAGAATTCATTTTGGTAGTCTGTAGTGTAGTCTCTACGTCTTAAAATACCGTTGATGCTATGGAAGATCTCGATGTTGAGGTTCTTAATTCTTCCTAGTGTATAATATGCCCCAGTGAAGATTCTAGCACAATTGATTAGATGCACAGTCCAAGGTCTCTAGCGTCTCTTTTGAATTATATCTTTTTATAGCAAATACAAAACACATGGATCCATTTTTATCAACATACTTTGTTATTATAAGGTAGGATGCCTACTGATCTGAACAAATTTTAGTTGAAAGCGGCAAGCGACAAGAACCGCTTGAACAAAAGTTTATCCAAAGGTTTATCCGAAACGCCGCGATTTTTATCTCTGCGCGACAGACTACAAAAAACGCGTGCATAAAAAAGGCCTTAGGTGCGTTACCCCACTACCTAATGTGATTAATTTAAATTATTTAAATATAGAAGCAAAATATATTTTCCTCGTTATATCTAAAGTGCGATTCAGAATTAAGCAAAGTGGAATGACCTCGCCGATCTGGTAAAATGCGGTGAAGCATGGGCGTGCGTATTCTGTTTTACCATTGGGCACATTTCAGTTAATATATACTCGTATACTATTCTATAGAATACTTCTAGTATATGCACTTCCACTTTTTTAACTAACACAAATAAGTATAAACACTGACACAAAGAATAAATACACTGATAATTTTACCACAAATTTTTACCGTTAAGAAACGCGCGCGAAATAACCCAATAACACGCCACTGTTTCGAGCGCAGTCGCTTGTTGGTTCCCATTGGTTCCTGATTCGACCAATCAACGTCGTTGAAGCTCAGAGAAAAAGAAAGCGTAAATGCAAGAATATGTATGTTAAATAAGGATGAACAGCTTGTCGTCAACTTTACTGCTTTCGCAGTTGTTAGATATTCGGAAATTCCTTGATATTATCACAAGTATAAAGATATATTATATCTTTATACTTGTGATATTATTAAGTAAAAGACAAATTAAACATTGTGTTTGCTTTAATAAAGTACAATAGGGATAAGGGACGTTAAAGACAAGTAAAAAAATGGGTAAATGGTTTTAAATAAGAATACTTTAGAAATAAATGTGACAACACAGATCTACTCTTTTTTCGGTCATTGCACTTTGCTTAATTCTGAATCGAAGTATAGTTTAATTTAAATTTAAGGCATATTTGGGTTTAATTAATTGCAAGATCAATATATTTTCTCCTATAAGGTATTAATCTAGTTTTCAAGTAGTTCTATCTCTAATTTAAAAATGTAGTTTTATAAACCTTAAAGGAAACAAAATTACGTTACGACACTGTACTGATTAATACTGATAAATTTTTTCGCGACGATAAGGCGACCTTGATCCTACTCTGCTTTTGACATCCTCATCATTCATTGAGATCTGGTTTGGAATTATAAATTTTAGAGAGAATTTATCAAGCACTTTTTACAGGTAAATAAAAAGTAAGTAAATTAATTATGTGTTTCGTCCGCGTAAGACGAAAAGTAAGTAAAATACATAGGTACTGTATTTTTAAGAATTGAATAACTTTTTCAGTAGGTATGTAAACGAGTTGTCAGCGTGTTTTTAACATTATTTGATGCAGGCTTCAAATGTACCAGATATTGTTGGTAATCTGTAGGGATATTGATTAATCAGATGAAAATAAAGGAAAAGTTACTATAAACAAAACCGCGGAATCCTTGTTCGAAACTTTAAATCTGGTTTCGGGTATTTAAATTAATAAATAATTAAGTCAAACAATTCCGGAGAAAAATTGTATCGATTTTATATTAATATTGTATGTTTCCATATTTTAAACCAGAACGTTGCTATATTTTTAGAAGTTGCTATAACAACCACTTTTCTATTTTTATTTGTACAGATAACACTGTTTATAAGTATAACTAATATTACAGTACGATAAATTCGGTTTTAGAAATTTATCTATCACCTGGTAAGGTTGAATTTGAGTTTATAGACGAAATTAACTCTGCTGAAGAATTGTTCTGGAGGTATTCATTTGAAGTGGATCAGTCAGAAAAGTGGTGATAATTTGGAGCAAAATTGTTTGTATTTCTGTAATTACACAGTAATCACAGGGTGATTCAGCTAACCCGTTCAATAAAAGCTTAACGACTTCCCGTTGGAATATTTCTTAAAAAATTTGGATACAGGGGTTTTCGAGAAAGTTCTGTTCATCTGAAGCATTTCCGTTTTTCTGGCACTTCCGGTTATACCGGAAATGGCTATCAACGTTCTTATTTTCAATGGAATTCCCTATATTTTTTTACATTTTTGATTTCTATGCAAAAATCTACGTTTTTTAATGTGGGATAACTTATATGAGAAATTAGTAGTTTTTCAGATATTTTAATCCTTTTGAAAAAAGTGATATGCAGTACCTTATGGAAATGCTTGTCATTGACTAACAAGAAAAGTTATGGATAGGCATTTCCGGTATAACCGGAAGTGCCAAAAAAACGGAAATACTTTAGATGAATAGATCTTTCTCGAAAACCCCCGAATCCTAATTAATATATTCAGTTTTTTCAGTAAAAAATAAAAAAAAAATTAATTAAAATCCATATGAAAGGTATGTGACCACAAATCATTATTTTTAATGTAATGTAGATGCTTGTTTAATATTTCATTAAATATTTAAAAGATGTAGATAACACTATTACAAAGGAAAACGTATTAAAGGCAATAAGATGAAGTTATATGAAGATATGCCGTTCTAATTCAATCTTAGGGGGTGCATATAGCACGTAAATTAGTTGTTTCCGACATATCTTAAAAATAATAAGGTTATTCCTTTGAGTACCTATAGGTTATAGGTAACGAGAAAAATGAAAAACTTCATTGAACTTTACGATTTGATAATTTCATTAATAATTTATTTCTTAGTTAACTTTTTGGATTAATTCCTATATATAAAGAAAGATAATAAACACCTAATGTTGTTAAGAATGCCTAAAAATAAAATGTCAAATAATTTGAAAACGATTTAATTCGTAATCAATCTCGCTCCATCGTACTGATCTGATCGTTCAGTCGTAAATAAATAACTGGGTGACCACTTTCAACTACTTACTGGCACCTACTCAAAATAATAAGAAGTCCTTAGTTAATAAACTATTAAGAAGTACACTAGCAAAAAAATATGTTATACTCGAATTTGTATTCGAATATTTGTACTTATTCGAAGTACAAAAGCTGCAGTTTTACTTCGTATAATAACACATCAATTTGGAACTTACTCTGTGTAGTTAGCAGCAGCCAAGTGCACACGGCGGCCCAGTGCAAATAATTGTTCGCGAAACATCGCCACCACCCCAGAACGCAAACAGCTATGTTAATGGACATGCAGCACACCGACCAAATTATGGTGTCTGCATTGGAGACTATATTCTGTTGAGTAGTGTGAGTGTGTAGGGCCCAAACTATAATCAGCGCTACCTGGAAATATGACAAAATATCAGTGAGTACAGTGTGTTTCGTAAAGTGCAGGAAAAAGTAATGGCATGTTCTCGATTTCAACCATCAAATCCGAAATACTGTAACATTTGTTTTAAGTGAATCGGAAAAATGTGTAACGCTTTCAATCTATTTACAGTAATGTGTAAGTAAGTGTAAAGTGTATAGTAATGTGCGTTTCAGTAATTTTCAATCTTCAAAAGGCTCAGATGATATATATTTTATAAAAAGATGTTTGTGGGTCTCGATTGAACAACAAAAACTTTATTAAATGTCTTTCTTATTAACTTAAAAACTTTATTATTGTTCTAAAAAGACCAAATTCCAGGATGTGTCGGAAAAAGATAACCTTTCCTTCAATTAGCTTAGATGAAAGACAATTTTATTGACATTACTGTGGTGGGTATTTCGTCTAGATCGGACAATATTCAATTTTTTTTATTTGTTTTTCCTAGTTCATTTGAACAATCATTTCGGTAATTCTGGAATTAATATAATTAATCTTATTATAATGCGTACGTCTATGGCCGGCCGAAAATAACGGCCGGCTTTAATTGTAAGCTGTTTTCAGGTACTATTTATTAGTAAAAATACAAAGATAAGAAGTTGTAAAAAAATATAAAAAGTTAATAACTCAAAAACGAATAATGTTAACACATCCAAATCAATATTTGATAGTTGAAATTTAAGCCATTATTTTCAATTTATCTAGTTATTTTTAAGATATAATCAGCGCGGCTGATTTTTCATTGTCCAGCTAATATCTTTACGGCTATTAAAGATACAAAAAAAAATAAAATGGAGACTTATCAAAAGGAACCTGATCTACAAAACACCGCATACATTTTTTTCCAAAACCTAACTATTTTCCGGAAAAAAATATAACTTGGTATTTTTAAATGGAACACCATGTATATTTGTACAGATTTGGATAAAGCGTCCTCTCTCGAATACATTTATATAGGGTTTAATGGCCCTAGCTCTAACAGTGAGGGAGTATTATCTAAAACACTGAACCATCGTAAGAGCAATTTGTGGGAGAAAAACTGTAGCTTAGCAGCGAATCGATGTTCTTTCTACCACATATTTCCCATATTATTAGAGCTTGAACCATTATATATCAGTGAATTCGTGAGAGAACATTTTATCCAAATTTGTACAAATATATAGGATGTTCCATTTAAAAAATCAATTTAGACACTTTTCCGGAAAATAAGTAGGCTTTGGAGAAAAATTGTATGTGCTGTTTTGTAGATCGTGTTTCTTTTGATAAGACTCATAAATAACTTTTTTGTATCTTTAATATTTCAGAAGATATTAGCTGGACAATGAAAAATCAGCTACACCGTATTGGGTCCCCAACGAAAATGGAACAGCAATGAGCGGCAAAGTTTTGATGAATAAAAACAGATCTAGAATAATTAAAAATGACAGAACACAGTAAAATTTGTTACCGAACAATAAATAGGTATCATCCTGATTTTTAATTGACTTTCTTTATATATTATTGAATCTAAATGTTAAGCATGTTTTTTATTGGATCATGTGATCTTCTGATCAAAATTTACCTAACCTTAAAGGCTTATGGAAATTATAATATTACATAAACGAATTAAAACTTTACTTATGAATTATTTTCTTGGATATAAATTTGCATGATATAGGTTATTCACGTTAAGTTTAAAGTGACGTTACCTTGTCAAAAAATGTGCCGTTGTCAATTGTAACTTCTTTGCGGGCGGGAGTTTGAAAAAGTCACAGAATCACAACGGTTTTAGTTCTGATAAGAACTGTTTTTAATATAAATAAAGTGAATAACTAGAAAACGTAAATAGAAAATGCACGAGCAAAATTTAAGCAGAACCAAACATCAAAAAACCAGCAAACAATAGATAGGCAATATAAATAAATAACAACTCGACAACGCAGAGAAGGGTTGCCAAATATAAAACTCTTTGTAAGTGGCAAATGCTATGCTAATTTATTGGTCTTTTGTTTATCGAATATTGACAACAATTAACTACTGAAAATGACGTCACTTTAAACTTAACGTGAATGACCTTTACTAATGAGACGCTTTAAGTCGAAACAGCTTTTGGCCATTATCGATCAAATAACTGTATAAATACCTTCAGAAGAAGATCGACGATATTTACAATTATCAGTGCTTTCTGCCGCTGTCTATGAGAGTACCTCAAATAAGCCAACTCTAGGTGCTTGGAATGAAAACTGTTGGTCAGGCAAGGCCAGTAAATTCCTTTGTACATCAGGCCCCTCTTAAATACTGTCGCGAAATCCGCTAAAAATGATCTTTGTACAGAATATTGAGTATATACAATATGTTCATGATTTACCGTTGTGCACTGCCGAGTATGTGTCTTCATCGAACCCAAACATGCTCTTATCCATGCCGAGGCCGTTACTGAAAACGTCCACATGATCTTCGAGTTTGCCATTTTTTAGGGACTCAGAGTCACTCATTGGTATTGACAGATGGTTACTTAAACTTCTGTCGGTGCTGTCCTGCTGAAGAGAAATTGTAATTTATATGTAATTAAATAATTAATTGAACAAAAATCTGCACAACATCTGTAAATATATTGCATAGATATTTATTTGACTATACCTTATGTATAAATTCAAATAATGTTTTAAGTTTAATCGCGCAGAAAAATATACAGGGTGTCCCAAAAACATACCAACAAACTTTAAGGGGTGGTAGGGGACATGAAAACAAACTTTTTTTTCTTTAACACATACTTATATGTCCGCAAATGAGCCGTTTTAACAGGAAAAAGGAAAAATGGTTTTGGTAAGTTTTGTTTATTTCCGTGATAAATAATTAATATTCACTTATAAAAATGTTCAGGAGGCCATTAATAAATTACTTTTTGTTCGTGTTGGACTTTGTTTCATTGATAAATAAATGACGGTTTACAATAAGTGTTCAAAATGTTGACCAAGCTTGTACGCGTTGTAAATGGTAGGGAGTTGTTTATGCATGACACCGTGCACCGTCGACTTGGAGAATCCCATTTGGTGTGCAATTGCGCGAACACTTGTGGATTGATTTTCCTCCACACGGTGTAGAACTCCTTCAAATTCAACCGTACGAGCTGTTCTTGGACAACCACTACCACCAGGACGCTTTAGGTTCTCACTTTCTCTAAGGTGAGATGAATGGAAGCAAAGGTTGTATGATGAGGTTGCCGACATTCCGGATATCTGATGTATGTCTATACAAGCATGCAACTTTTCTTCCATTACAATTTGCTGCAGCATAAGCAAGGTGCATATTGGTAAGTTCTTGAACTGAGGAATTATCGTCCATTTTCAATACAAATTTTGAATTCAAAATCAACAAAGTTAATGTTCTGTTGCCAACTAATAAGCCACAAATAATACTACGATCTTAAAATTGGGATCTTTGGAATGTTTATTGTGATAAAGACATTTTCTTCTCTACAAGAAGCGTAGATGAAACAAAAATGTTGAACGAAATACAGTGGTGTCCAACTAAATCAAGAATTAATTTAGTTATTTGGGTATGATTTAAAGCATTTTGTTGCCCTACAGCCCAAATGGCTCATTTGTAGACATATGTTTATTAAACAAAAAGAATTTGTTTTCATGTCCCTTCCACTCCTTAAAGTTTGTCGATGTCTGTTTGGGACACCCTGTATAGTTAAAGTGAGGCCTCAGTATTGGCAATACTTTATAATATTTTCTTGGTTTATTATGCAATAATACTCGCGTAAAAGACATAAAATGCTGAATATGGGTAGACAATGAGCATTAAGCGGCGACAAAAATGCATAATGGGAGGCAATAAAATACATTTAGGGACAGGAAGTCGAAATATAAAACAATGCTTAATAACACTGGCTCAGATGTTATATAAGACCATTTAAAAAATTGATTATGCACATTATTTGATTTTTAGAGATAGCTGAATATTGACCGACGATTTACAAGCTAAAAGAGAGAGTGAAATAATAATAATAATAATAAAGTTTATTTTCCCAAGTAAGTACAAGTTTAATAGGAATGGTCAATATCTTACAAACTAGATGGACAACTATAGTCAATATTTACATTTTAGGCAAAGTATTCATCAATCTTATATAAACATTTTTCTACAAGAAATATCTTTAAGCGTTTTTTAAAAACAGTTATGGAATCACAGTATTTTATATGACTAGGTAATACATTATACATTTTCAATCCCAAGCAGCCAGGCGAGTTTATAGGAAATATTAAGTCGACTAAATGGTATATGCAACTGATTTGCTTGTCTGGTATTAGCAGAATGAATTTCACTTCTGCTAACAAATTTATTTATATTCATGTATACATATAGGCACATCTCGAATACGACCAGTGAGGGCAGTGTCAGAATATTATATTTTTTGAAAGCATCCCTGCATGATTCTCTAGGGAGCATCCCCAACAAACATCTTATGATTCTTTTTTGAGCAATAAAAACGTCATCAGAATGGGAGGAAAGCCCCCAGAAACCAATACCATAGCGCAATCGTGAATCTGCCTGCGCGTAGTATAGTTTTATTAACTAATCAGTATTCAGTATGGTTTTCAGATTTGTTATCTGATAGGATATTGAATTGAGTTTAGAGATTATGTTGTTACATTGTTCCTGCCAATTTAGACATGCATCAATTGTTAATCCCAAAAATTTAACACTACTGTCACTAGTAACAATTACATTATCATTAATATTCATACCAATACTAGCGCATGCTTTCTGTCTATTGTGAAAGCGGATCGCGTTGGTTTTGTCAGTGTTCAGAAATAAAAAGTTTTGGCTAAACCACTCATTCATATCAGACAACACCTGATTACATTTTTTAGTTAAACATTCATCCGACTTTGCAGTGACAATTACTGATGTATAGTCAGCATAGAAGGTATATTCAGCCGGACCAGATAGATTATCGAGATCATTGATATAAAGAACAAAAAATACAGGCCCTAAAACTGAGCCCTGTGGTACTCCCAAGTTAACATTTTTTATCTTTGACGAAATATGGTCAATTGATACATAGAGAGAATGTCTAAATATGTCCAATACTGCCTGAGAATAGCAGTATTGGTTGACCTCTTATCTAAGAACCCGTGTTGGTTCTCAGTTAATACATTATTTTGAATAAGAAATGGTAACAATCTATGTACGAAAGAATATTCAAAAATTTTATTTATTTATTTATTTAAAATAGCAGAGATAGAAAGTGTGTATACTGTGGGAGGACAGATAAATGGCGGTAAATAGCAATAAAAACGATAAGTATTAAACATTTTTTTGCCATTCAAAAAATCATGAAAATACGATGTTTGATGTGTGGTAAATTCAATATTCCTTTTAAGCTTGATTAATACGTGACCGCTTAAAATCTACAAGGTGTGTAAAGACGAGTTGACATTGGACATAAACTAATTTACATTTGTTTGTTTTTGTTTGATTTAAAATGTTGTTCTGGACCATATGACGTTACGTTCTATGGATTGAAAATAATAATAATATTTTATTACGCATTGCTTCCATTTAGATCTGAAGTAGACATCAATTTTATTATTTTAAATGGAACTGCCTGCATATTTTTACATATTTGGATATAGATAATTTAGATATAGATATTTAGATATAGACTCATTCATCAAACCTTATATCAATGTATTCTTGAGAGACCACTCTATTGAAATCAGAAAAAATATGCAAGGTGTTTCATTTAATATAAGTTGATGTTTACTTCCAGTGGAAAGTCGTGCAAGTTATAACATTTAGACATTACTTTCAGTTGATATATAACGTGATTTTGCAATAATATCACATGTACTGAAAACATAAATTGTTGTAGTGAAACTGAATTGTTATAGAAAGCTTAGTGTCGCATATTTTTAGTCTATACTGAGTGATTTATTTCAAACCTGGATGGCATGTTTTATCAAGAATTTACAAGCGCAGTAATCTGTCACAACGTGGATTTGCAAACATCTATATATGATTAAAAGAAATTCCAGAAGTTTTCTGCTTTAAATTATATAAAACTTACATGCTTTAAATCAGTCCGTCGCGGTGATGCTGGTGGTGTAAATGAAACATCTTTTTTTATTTGTTGGTTCGATTCTATTACAGAAAAAGCGATCGACGAAAAGTGTGGCTTTCTTTTTCTTCCATTGGAAACTTTCCTCACTGCGTTGGTCCATAACTCTTTTGTGTTATAGGTTTTTTCCCTGTAAAGAAGGAAATACGATTGGTTAATCAGTTAATCATAATTAATATATACAGGGTGTCTCATTTTTATGCTGAAAAAATTCGGGAAAGTTAGAGCTAGTAAAAATAATGGGACTTTGCTATATCAACTTTTTTCCAAATCCGTACCGTTTCTGAGATACAGGTTGTTGAAGTTGGAAAAAAATTATTTTTTATTTATATCTCTTACAGTAATAAACCAATTGTTTTCAAATTTTATTTGGTAAATGCTACTATGAATCTTTACTTCCACAAACAGTTTCAGCTCATCAATAAAATTATATAGGTATAATTTTATTTTAAGGTATTATTTTCTTAGGAAAGGACATGACATGGTTTCATAAAATATCGATTTACTCCGTATCGGTACGTTTTATGAAAAAAAATGAAAGAATACTTTTTTGTAGAGAAATGGATGGGACATAGAAATATTGTAATATTTTAACCGTTAGTTAATGGCGTAACATTTATTTTTTAGAAAGGGTGTCCGAGAGTGCAGGTTGCACGCCACTGGCTATTCCCATGGAGCTGAAACTGTTTGTGGACGTAAAGATTCATAGTGGCATTTACCAAATAAAATTTGAAAACAATTGGTTTATTAGTGTAAGAGATATAAATAAAAAAAAAATTTTTTTCAACTTCAACACCCTCGATCTCAGAAACGGTACGGATTTGGGAAAAAGCTTATATAGCAAAGTCCCATTATTTTTACTGGCTATACATGTTCCCGAATTTTTTCAGTATAAAAATTGGACACCCTGTATATTTGATTTCATTGGTTTCATTTAATTATACCAAAAATAAATAATTTGAAGGTAATTAAATAGTATTACGGCACATACTAAAGAATTTTATTGATTCTAATTTTTAAACAGATACATAAACAGAAATATACAGTGTGGCCCAATAGTGTGGCAAAGTTCCATAATTCATATGTTGTAATAAATAAAAAAATATGTATGTATTAGGATATCATAGAACCTACGTCATCAAATGCCATTATAACATTTGAAGTGTAACATTTTTTCAGTTTTCATTTATCTCTATACAGAGGACATTAAAATATAATGAAAATCCAGATCCAGTTCGGCCAAATTAAGTCATTAAGTATTATGTAGCTAGATTAGTAAATATTTATTTATTCTGCGCTTTTCCCGAAATCTCATTGAATGCAGTTGCAATGCAATGCAACTTTAAAAAAATATTTTATTATTTCAAGAGCTACGACCCGACGCTAGATCCCTTTAAGAATAAAAAAATTAGGCAGTTTAACAAGATACCGCATTATCTGTTAAGAAAGAGATACGGGGTATTGTATAAAAAAATGTATTTTTTTAACCCGCCTGCCCAATCCTAAATAATTTAAAATAGTCCCTGTCTTTACCCCGACCACATGGCACTAAAATGTGCATACATTTGTCTGGTGTTTGGATACAGTTTTCCACCTCGTCTTCGTTTTATCACTGTACGCCTCAAATTTGTATTTTTTACTGTAGTCTGATGTAGTTTGCGTACAAACGTAATATGAAAAATAATCGAGCGTCAGCCTAGATTTTTCTTAAAACAATCGTATCTCTATAAATAAGAGCGTTAAATAAAAATAGTAAATACATCGCGAGGTGTTAGTGTACCAATAATAAACTCTAGTGTTAAAAAGATATTCAATGGTTTTGAAAGAATTGAGAGATAGTTAAGTTTTTGGTACAATATAATAGATACGAAAATTTTGAAAATTTTAGGTGGTCCGTACATTTTACAGAGCAATTCATATCTGGATTTCACTCTGTTGGAATTGTTTAAATTATTTCGAGTTACGAAAAATATTTATTACTGGAATCAGTCAAATTACACATAATCTTTGATACTATTTGAACCGATATTTGAAACTATTTGTCAAATAATCTTTATAAAAACAATTAAATTGATGTAATTGTGTATACATATGAAGCACATAAAAGCTATGATATCTAACCAACATTGAATTGTTTCCTATTCTGTGGCCTTAGTTGTTGAGAGGAAAAAGATAAAAATAACTTTGCTGAAAAGAAGACACCTTTTAAATCCTCTTCATCAATCATTATGCGTGAAATATAGGACTCAGTTTAAAAATAAAGGCTTTACGTGATATATTATAATACAGTAAGTTATTTAAAGAAGACATTGTAAACACGACACTGCAGATATAAGCTTTCCTAAAAACTAGCTTATACTTGCATCTGACGCTACGAAAAATGATCATGATGTTTCAATTTTTATTCCTATAGTAATTTTTCACAGCTTGGTCTTTCCTGCAAATGTTTTCGTAATGTGTTGTGTTCGGAGTCATAATCATAAATAATAATTTTGTAGTAATAGTATCAGAGTGTTTTTTAATAAAATAATAATTTAACAGCAACTCAAATAACAATCAATAAATCACATGTAAAATGTGTAACCTCTTGACCGGTAGTAAATCATACCACAGTTTTGTTATTGGATATAATAAATACCTTCAGAACTTGAAAACTGTTCAAATATTCGTATATACTAAATTACCCATTACGTGTAACAGGTTGTGTATAAACTTCGTTATATAATGTATATAATGGACAAAAAATAATTTGATTCTGAGATTTGTTCTTATGAGAAATATTCCTTCATAAATAATTATCCCTACACTCAGAGCGTTTCCTAAGTACTCTAAAATATTTAAGAAGTCCTTAAGAAGCATCAGAGAGTTTATGAAAAAGGCTTGATATAAACATATACACGGTGTTACTTTTAATCTTGGCCACCATTGGGATTTAGGAAACGGTAGAGATACAGGGTGACTTAAATTAGAAAAATGTTGCACAATTTTATGCTTTATCAGCCATATATGCACCCGTTCGTTAGTTATCGTGTAAAAAACGAAAACTAACGATTGCTACGATTGCTATGAAATGCTAAATATCTCCACTATAAAGAAAGATAGAAACATCAAATTTGAAACTTATACATTATTGATAATAACACAGATTGTTTTTCTTGGGTATATCGGTCACTTAATTACGTATAAAAAAGGTTACATTTTTTTATACATATATATATTTCTGACGTTTCGGCTTTATTAGGCCATCTTCAGAGATTCTGCAGAAGATTACATTTTACATTATTTGTTTAATATTTTTTTGATATATTATACTTACATTTATAGGATGTTTCATGTATTGTAACTAACTAAATTATAATAATTTTAAATTGTTTGAAACGATTATTGCGTTATTTTGCTGCATACATGTTGTTTGAGGGCTTTGACGCGACTGAGTTTTAAAGTGGTTTGGGTTCAGTTTTGTTTCCAAGCTGACAGATTTGCTGATAATATTCATATACATGCATTAGGTAGAGGTATAATTGAAACTTAAAAATAATACATACAGAAACAATCTGTGTTAAATCTCTAACGGTCAAGAAAAGAAAAGTTAAATTATTGATAATGGTGAGTCAGGATAATCCTGTAAACATTAAAATTGTAACTAATTTATACAGTAGGTATCCAGCAGAAGTCCCGGAAGGGTATCGTAATATTTTACACAGTGGAGAGAAAGTTTCAAAATTAGATCAGTATCATATTATTTTGAATAAGGTATTTAGTTGTTTTTTTACAGCATGTGTTCAAACTGTCTACCTTCTTCAATTTCGTTGTGACTCAAGTACTGATAAATACAAACATGATTTTTCAGGAGAGAATAAAAAAAAATACAGGTATCGTTAAATTAGAGATCTTGGCGGTCATTCAATCTCAATCCTCTCCTACCGGCTTGCAAATATAAAATTAAAAAAGTTTCGACCTATGCCGCTAAAGTGTGTAGACGCGGTATCCTGTTGGAACCAAACATTATCAAATGTTCACCAGGATAGCTATCACCTACGATAACCACAGATAGCTGAATCAATATGATTTTCAAATAATTCTAGATACCTACTTACGAATTTCCATTCAAATTATTTCGAATGAAAAGTATGAAATCCTCTAAAGAATTGGTGTGCGTATTCTCTCATGATACTTGGATTCTCATAACTCCAATATTCGCAATTATTGTACCTATTTATTACATTTAAAAGAAATGTAGTTCCATCAGAAAAGCAATGTGATATAAAAGATTTTTTGATTTTCATCTTTATTTTGACCACTATGAAAAAATTACAAAATCGTAGCCTCCTATCAGTCATCTTGTACTCCGTACCAAGTTTATATGAATAATAAATGAGGCTTCTTTAAATTTCTTCGAACTGAACTCTCACTTATTTCATGCACATGAGACGCTTTTTATATGGACATATACATATAGACCAGTCATTTAAGACATCGTAGGTCGCAAAAAATTGCAGAGTTCTGATTTTTTGGAATGTTGTAAGGATAGGTACCAATAGTGTAAAACCAAGTTTGCAGCTTCGAAAGACCTGTGCTAACTGCGTGGTGCTCGAAAAACCTTTTTTTTTTTCGGACTTTTTTCAGTTTTTGGCTTATAACTTCTATATGGTGCATCCTACGGAAAAAGTTGCCCTGCACAATTTTAAAGTAGACAAAATTTACTACAATTTTGCAAAGGTAAGCCTAATATTACATATGCTTCGTTAATTTATTATAAAATTGATTACACAATAAATACTAATTTACATTGTGCTCTGTATTTCTGTCGTAGGAGTCAGTTGAGATCCCGCCATTACTTCACGTTTAACATTTCTCGTCCAAGGTCTCCCAAACTAGGTACCAAAATATTTTTTATACAATTTTGATATAATTTTGATAAATTTATACGTTATTTTTAATTGAACTCAATTTCATTTTGCATGATATAAAACCATTTTCCACTGAGTTATGTCTTTCTTATCCTTTACAAAAGTTCTGCAATTCGTCAGACTCCATTTCTTGAAAAATCCCATTTTCCTTCATTTTCTGTTATTTCCTGATAACAAGGGAACTATTGGCCCTACAGTGTTCCGCTTATGCTTAAATTAAAGCTAAATAACTGCTCTACAACTTCATTTCCCATGACTTTCGACGTCGGCTGAGGATTTTAGCTGATATTCGGCTTGGAAGACAGCTAAAACAACAATTTCTAACTTTTTGGGAAAAATAGCCAATTTTTGAAGTGCTGTATCTCGGGAACTGTTAGATCTATAGAGCTGCGTATGAACTCAAATTGTAGTAAATTTTATCTACTTTAAAATTGTGCAGGGCGACTTTTTCCGCAAGATGCACCATTTAGAAGTTATAAGCCACAAACTGAAAAAAGTCCGAAAAAAAAAGGTTTTTCGAGCATCACGCAGTTAGCACAGGTCTTTCGAAGCTGCAAACTTGCTTTTACACTATTGGTACCTATCCTTACAACATTTCAAAAAATCAGAACTCTACAATTTTTTGCGACCTAACGCGATTTTTGTGTTTACGGATTTTTGCGCAGTTCTAGTGGATTTTCCCACCCATTGGATTTCCCAAGGATGACCCCTCTGAATCTGTTCTTTACTATTTGCTCTTCCTGAAACCTTCATAATATGGTTCTTTCAACTGTAGATTTTGAAATTATAGGCTTTTCGTGGAGAAAATGATTGTGTACATGCTTTTTACTGTAATATCTTGTCCTCAAAGCAGGGATTATGAAAAGAATAATTCTTTTTCTTTCAGTCAAATTTTAAACCATATTGATAAACAATAGTACCTACCATAACTTAATAAACAATAATGAATAAAATTGGTAACGAATAAAACACAAACAAGATCAACTATTACAATGAAAAAGAAAGAGGGGAAAATATTATAAGAGAAAGCTATAATAGGTATGTTAATTTGCAACGTAATGCTAGACAGATAAAAATGTTTTAAGTCTTTTCTATGGAAATTCAAAGTAATAAGTAAGATTGCATTAATAACTTTTTAGAAAATGTTCCCTACTGGATAGGTAAGATATATTGGTCGTGACCACCTCCAATTTGTATCAGAATCAATTTGTATCATCTTTTACCATTAAAATGAGATGCAACACGACATGGTTTAACAAAAGAACTGATTACCCATGGGTAGTCCCATTTCTCCTTTGTTGGCTGAAATTTTTGTGAATCATTTTGAAAACTCACTGTTCAATAGGGATAATAATTTAAAATTACGTGTTCATTTTTGAGCTCACTACGTAGATGACATTTTTTGTATTTGGACTGGTACTGAAAGAAATTTCAGTGGGTTTCTCAATTTTTTAAATTCGCTTAAGAATAATACTCAGTTTACAATGGAAAAGGAGGAAAACAATCACTTAAACTAGTTGGATAACATTAAGAAAAGTGGAAAATAAATTAAAATTCTCAGTTTATAGAAACTGCAACGCAACTATACCAGCAAATTCGCAGCAGCAGTCCTGGCAAATAAAAAAGTCGGTTTTCCATAGTTTAATACATAGGTTTTTAATGTTTTCTCTAGAAAGAACAGGCTTTGAAAAAGAATTAAGTATAATAAAGGAAATTGCAAGAAACAACGGATATAAAGAAATACTAATAGATAATATGATAAAAAACAAAAGGAGAAAATTAATTCGTCGAGAGTTATACAATATTCGGGAAAAAGAAGCCACCTACAGTTCTATTAATTACGGCCCAGGTTATAGTCAAAAAATAGCTCGCAGATTAGAACGAAATGGGTGCAAAACGATTAGTATCAACAAAGGGTTAATAAATTGAAACAATCGGAAGAATACCAAATTAACTGCGTGGATTGTAATGGCGTATGTGGGTCAAACCGGTAGAAGTATTGAAACTAGAATAAAAGAACATAAAAAATCCATACTAAATAACGTAAAAAATTCAGGATTATTGACGCATTGTATAGAACACAATAATTTTATAGATCTGGAAAATTAAAGGTACTGCATCGGGAAAAGAAAGGAAAGCGCTTAGATCTGTTAGAGCAATTAGAAATTAAAAAATCTTTAATTAGAAATCCTTGTACTATGAATGATCAGATAGATTTTACACTTTCGCCCTTCTTAGAAAAGGTACCTACTAAAAACTCAGGCTTGACCAGATGGAAAGGATCAATCGGGGTAGGTAAATAGATAAATAACTAAAATAGCCTTGGAAATATTTAGTTATAGACATTTACTCTATTGAGAAAGGTGTAACAAGCTGAAATACTAGTATATAGAGTGTTTTCTATATATTACTTGAAACATCTAAATGAGAACTGTGTTTTTTCAAAACAACTATTAAAAATTTATGGATGTTTACTTCCCTAGAAGACTTAGAAGGGGAGGGGAGTCCACTAGCACTTCAAATATGGTACACCAGATCCTATGATAATCCTTCAATTTTGAAATTTCGGTCTCCACCCTGTAAAATATTATAACCCGTCCTAAGCATTGTATATTTTCTTATAAGTACCTAAATCAATCTTACGGAATAATCAATAATCAGTAATATATCAGCCATAAAAACTATAACAAATATGAGAAAAAGTTACATTTGCTACCTATTATGAAATTATTAGCATGTTATTTTCAATGTTTATTCAATTATCTTTAAATTCATATATACACAGACAAATGAATTTTATCTGAATAAGCGAAATACTTGAAAAGTGCTTATGCTAAATGAATTTCAAATGAGTGTAAAAATTCAAATGAATTAATCTCTAACCGTCGTAAAATTTAGATCTCACCTGGAAAAAAATATAAATCGCTGGCTAGGGGATTATCAGATCCCTCCTGAACAAATAGCAACAATTACCGACCAATTCGAATGTATGTAATTGCTGTAGATCAATTTGGAACATACGGTTTTGATAGTTGATAATGTTATCGCGATATAATACACATGTTAAATTTAGTAAAGTTCCAATATTCTTTGTTATTGTGTGTATGTGTGATAACACTCGAATGAACAATATGAATCTATCGATTTACTCCATCCTTCAACCGATGTTATCACATTAAAATATAAAAGCTTCTCTAAAGTGGCCGTCGTTATATTTCTATGGAATTGCTTGTTGATTCCGATTGACTTCCCCGCAGGAAAATATATAGTACCACAGTTTATTAAAATATCGCTACCCAAGCATATACAAATGATAAAACATGTTTTTTGGGCAGACTAAAACTTTTCAATTAATTTCTCTCTTATGTATTTTTGTTACTTTTGTAGGTGGCGTATGATTCCCGTAAAAATATATAGATAAACACATTTTAAAGTGTTTTCAATAATACTGAATTAAAAAAGTTGATGCAAAACAAGTACACATAAGAACAATTTACTAATTTGATAAGTACTGTTATAGATTTGGGTACTATGCCACCAATGAAAAAAACAAAAACTTAATAATAATCAATCTCTGTGCCGGCGGATCAGTCAAAGGTTGGTTTATTGAAAAAATATTTTGCCTAATCAAGAAATTTCACACTAAAAAGCTGATTAGTAATATACAGGGTTATTCAGAACTCATCTCTAAAACTTTGAGGATATGTGCATCCTTAAATAAGAAATCGATATCACCAAAAAAATTTATAATAAAAGGCTTAGGATTTCCCGCAAACAATGTTTAAAGTTATACCATTATAAAGGACTACGTAGCTGGGCAACTGTACTTCAACACATCTCATGTATCACATTCCTTCAAAAAATAGTAAACAACAGTTTTTGTACCTGGCGAACGCCTGGCGAATATAGTTGGAGTGGGAATAATATCTCTTATTGTCTATGCAGTCATCAGTCTTTCTGTGTCGCTGTCTCTGTGCGGGTGTTTTACTTATCGAGCGTTAAACTGTAAAATTTTCAAAATGGCTCATGTGTACAGTAATGCTGAGTTAATGGACATGATTCTTATATATGGCGAAGTTGGACAAAATTCATTGGCAGCTTCGCGCTTGTATGCGGAACGATTTCCCAATCGACACACCGACACATCGACAGTTAGGTTTTGTGAGTGGTTGTTGCAGCAAAATGCTGAAAATTCCCAATTTACTTAATAATTTGTGTTTACAAGATCAGCAACCAGGACGAACATTCTGTTTAGTGCGGCAAAATTGGATAAGGCGTGCCCAAAATTGAGTACAAGTCGAGGAATATCATTTCGAAAAGCTTTTGTAACAAGGTATGTGCAAATTTTTTATACCTAAATTTCACATTTCTAATACCTAGTAATCAAGTAGCGCAATTCTTCAAAATTAGTGTAACAAAATTTTATTCATTTTAAAGACACGTCACTTTGGTCAGATCTATCTACCTTTAAGTTTATTTTAAAGTAAAAACGCTGCAAATCTTTTTTGCGCCGGGTGTCGGTATACTCTCAGATTTCCGAAGTTTTTTTGTGCTAGCCTGTTTGCATTGTCAGTCCCAAGGTCACTCCATTACAGTGGACCAGTATCCAGCGGCGTGCAATGAAAAATTTTTAAATAGTTTTAAGACCCCACCAAAAAAAATTTTTTTGCATTACCACATTTGTACATGTATGTTGAACATCCCCAAATTTTATTATGGGTAAGTTCTGAATAACCCTGTATAGCATTAAACACATCACTTAAAAAGACCTACGTTTCGAAAACTTATCCGTTTTCGTTATCAAAACTTTAATAAGTATGACTGACGTACAGAGTAGTATGACAGTTTGTAATTTATTTTCCTTATCTACTCCCGTGGGCATATTAGATATTAGTCGATTTTCATTCTATTTTGACTTACCTCGTCATTCAGAATTGATAACCAACAGCTTTCAAAATTTACAGAAATATTGGATATACATTTGTCTCCATTTAATAAAATGGTCGCGGATTCTTTAATTTTTCCTTTTATATTGTAAGCATGTCCACCAATTTTTGACTTTTCAAATTTTCTTCTTTTAATATGTTTGTGTTCTCCGATGCCAACATTTAGAGGTTTCGATGTTTCACCCACATAATATTTATTACACTCACATGGTACACTATAAATGCAGGATCTTGAACTTTGTAAATAATTTTTTGGACGAATCTTTGATAAAATTGTCCGTAAAGTATTATCCGTCTGAAAATCCGTTCTAATTTGGAACATACTGCTGCTGATACATACTACTTTGCAGTTACTGCCCTCAGATCAGAAAAAAGAGGATATCTCGATTCTGTGGCTATTGATGGCAGCCCTCGTAAATTGTGGAGTGCACTTTCTTATTTAAATGTACGGACAATTAAAGATATTACTCTTCCCAGTAATTTGTCTAATCCTAATGATATCAACGACTATTTTGCTACATTTCTTCAATATTGCAATGATAAAAGTGATGAACTTATAGCGCATTATAATAACAGTCTATTTCAAGCTCATAACATATTCTCTTTTGGTCTGTGTACGGTTGACGAAGTTACTGAAATTTTACTTAATATAAAAACGAATGCTTCTGGTATGGATAATGTTTCGCCTTTAATGCTGAAATATTGTTCTCCCTTTATATGCCCGTTTATTGTTCATATTATTAATTGCTGTATTGAGCAAAACTATTTTCCCCAAAATTGGAGAGTAGCCATTGGAAAGCCCCTGCCCAAAAATAATAATCCCTCTACTTTCTCTGATTTGAGAATAATTAGTATTTTGCCGGCGTTATCGAAGATATTTGAGAGAATTTTATATAAGCAAATTTATAAATACTTTGATAATAATGGTATTCTCTCTAACTTTCAGTGTGGTTTCCGCAAGGGATTTAACACTACCTCTGCTTTGGCTGCGGTAGTGGATGATATTATTGCGGCTACTGACAAAGGGTTGGCTAGTATCTTAGTTCTGTTAGACTTTTCGAAGGCATTTGATACGATAAATCACAATCTGCTTATTGCTAAATTAAAGTACTATGGTTTTTGTAATGAATCTTTATCTTTAATTATAACTTACCTATCCAGTCGCTCTCAGGTCATCAAATTCAATGATCAGGTTTCATCTAATTTAGACATTCTTAGTGGTGTTCCACAAGGATCTATTTTGGGTCCATTATTTTTTATTATATATACAACTGATATATTAAACTCTGTTTCTAACAATTGTAACATTCAGGCCTATGCTGATGATACTCAATTGTATATGAATTTTGATATTGGGAATATGTTACACGCAGCTGAAAACATGAATTTAGAATTACTAAACATTAAGAAAATCTCTGAACAGCATTCCTTAAATTTAAATCCTGATAAGTGTAAACTTATGTGCTTTGGTAGCAAAAACAATAAGAAAATTTTAACTGAAAACTTGGCTATCAATATAGAAGGTGTTGCAATAGCGTTTATTGATGTGACTAGAAACTTAGGACTTATATTAGATTCTAATCTCAGATATCAAATCTGAGATTAGATACCATGTCAAAAAACTGATTCAAAAAGCATATTCTTCTTTAAAGCTAATTTATTCAAACCGTCACATACTAAACAATTCACTTAAAAAATTGCTCTGTGAATCACTTGTTTTATCCCACTTCAATTATAATGATTTTATATATGGTCCATGCCTTACAGCTATAGATAAATACAGGATTCAGAAAGTCCAAAATGCATGTGTCCGATTAATTTATGGTTTAAGAAAATATGATCATATTTCTCAAAAAATGTTTGAAACTAAATGGTTGAATATGGAACATCGTAGATTGCATCATCTTGGTAATTTCATGCATTCTATAATTATTGATCACAACATATCTCCTCTGAAACCTAATTTTATTACAAGGGGTAATGCTCATTCATGTAACATTCGTTTAAAAAATAAGATTACTATGCCACACCATCGGACTGCCATGTTTAGCAGACCTTTTACATTTAATGCCATTAATTTATATAACTCCTTGCCTGATGAATTCAGAGCATATAATATAAATAAATTCAAATTTAAGCTTAAATCACTTCTTTTCAATAAGCAATATGTTAATTTGTTATAAATATGGTGACCCACCGCGTATGTTGGTTTATTTTGGTTTTGTAATATTTTTATATGTTTTCATGTATGTGTTTCAATGAAAAATTATTCTAAATGCGTTGTTAAGTGGAGTGTTCACAGTTTTCTTCCGGTACAGTCTGGTTAAGTGTGAATAGCTTATGCTAGACTTCGCCTTCTGTACTGTGTAATTTGTAATTTATTTATCTATTATTTTGATTTTGTAATATTTTTGTGTACAATAAAGGCCATTTATTATTATTATTATTATTATTATATTATCAATTCTTCGTAATCCTTCAGATAGACTAAATATATATGAAAGTTTTAAGGTATACGAAATTCAGTGGTGGCATAATATCCAAATAAATAAGAGTAATTAAACAATGACACAAATAAATACTTTCATACCTTATCTTAATTTGATAATGTTGATTTTTACGTGATATTGTTTTCGCTTAATAAAACCTAATATTGTATTGACCATAACTCAATAAAAATATACCACAAAGCCTCTCCTACAAAGATACTTTTTTGTCATAAAATGTTAAAATGAACAATACCTACAATGTTTTTTAAAAAGAAAAAATTCAAAAAGAATGGAAATACGTGTCACTGAATTTTCATCCGATTATTTCAATCGATAGATGTAAAGCAAGGGAATGCTTATATTGCTATTGCTAGGTGTAAAAAAACTGGGCTCCAGGCTACAGATTCTATAATTTCAGCGACGCTGATTGAGCCAGAAAAAAATTCATGGTTTAGAACTAGCCTGCCTGAAAACATAAAGAGAATTTGTCTGGTCCTCATACTATCTCACAGTTAAACTTATACAGTTTAATTGTGATGCAGTTGAGATGCAATTTTGTGTTTAAAGCTACTACTGCAAGTTCCACTTATCAAGACAAAATGAAAATGAGCATCTTCGAACAATGGAGAGCCAGACAGTCAGCCGCCAGTATCACGAAAATTGTCAAGGAACTCGGTTGTTATTTTCTGCACAAATAAATTCGATATGTATGATGATTGTGATTATAAATTAGTATCTAATATTGTGAGTCGCATATTAAAAGCAGGAGTTATTATCTATTTATCTAACGTTCAGTTGTTACTCACGACCACCACGAAGTTCTTGGCAGTTTTAAAAAATTGCTGCAGTGCTACAAACAAATTGTGAAAGATTTATTCAAACAGAAGTAGATTTATAATATTTAAATGTTTAAAGTAAAATTTACTGTAGTGGTGATTTAGTAGATAATACTATTAAAAAGAAAAATATATTAAAAACAATAAGTTGAGACAATATAAAGGACACGCATTAGATGTTTACGATATATTCCTTCAAGTAATGAAGATACTTCTTTGCGTAGGATATATACCGGGTTTCCCATATCATCTGACTAATGACAATTAATATCGCTAACATTAACATCGTATAATAAATATTTGTGTAGTATTTAGTGTTTAATAAATAGTGACTGTAAAACAATTGTGATTTTATTATTTATCTCCATTTAAGAAAGCCGTTTTAAAACTAAGAACGTAACAATATAAACCTGAAAAGAATATTTACTATTTTAATCAAAAAGGCATTTCGCTTCAATATTTTGGTAATCAGAAGTGTTTGACAATCAATACTATCAATTCCGTCAGCAATATTTCTCATAGTGTGCCTTGGTAATATAAAATTCAATGAGACATAATTAGGCCTAGCTAATTGTCGTTAGTCAGATGATATTGGAAACTCGGTATAACAAGGAGAATTTACGCCGTGTCCTAGCTAAACACGATTTTTGCGATGCGGGCGATGCATTGCGGGCGATGCGATCATCGCAATGTATCAAACCCGAAGAAAATATTTATTTGTCCGAACTGGAGTGTCGCGATTTTGCGTTATCGCATCGCACGCAATGTTTTAAAAATCAAATTGTTGGTTTCTACCCGCGATGCCCGCAGTTGTCGTTGAACTCTTACTATGGAGACACTAATTTCAGAAATACAAAAGAGAAACATTTTGTGGAATAAGTGGAACTAGCGGATACAGATGCTGAAATCGCGGATAACTCCGGATACAGATGATGAAATTCTCAGAAATTCAGTCTGTCTCTGTAAATTTCATGTTTGCTTTTCCTTTTTTTACTCGTTTATTTTTTAAAATTTTTAGTTTCACCAAAACATTATCTGTTAATAAAATTGTACGTGCCCTATCTGTCGAAGCCATGGTTGTAAACTATTAAAAAATTGGCTCTGACGTCGCAGACGCATCGCACCGCCCGCTTTAATTTCGGTCATTTCGCAATTGTCGCATCCATTCTGCGATGCGGGCGATCCTCGCATCGCCTGCATCGCAAAAATCGCGTTTAGCTAGGACACGGCGTTAAACTTCATTGACTCATAATATTTAAATAATTTCATTAGTAATGTATATCTTATTAATTTATTTTTTTTGTCTTAATCCCTATAAATAAATAAACTAATAAGATATACATTACTATAATATTATTACTATAATATTAAAAAATATATCTTAATAAAGCAAAATATTGTGTTGTTTTTTACGCATGATTTTCGTCGTCAGCCGTTAAAACAGAAAAACACCGTAAACCGTATTTTCCAGGAATTGACCAAAATGTATATATAAAAATATACATTTGTATTACATGATATTTATAAAAATCATCTAACATCCGCTACATCCGAATGAGATACCTATATCTGTCCCCAAAAAACCTGATAAAAATACCTTTTTCATATTATGAATATCTGCCCATAATTTTATTTGAAATGATATATGTAAAACTATAAAATCACATGTCCCCGCTTTATATTGCGATATGTTCCGGTTTTAAATCATTAGATCATGATATTATGATAGTTAAGTTAATAACATAACCCTTAGTTTATTGGTTTTGGCTAAATACACGCGTAAATCTTTATTTATACCGTTGGGCGACAAATTTTGTCACTCATCGCTCATACACCATACATTTACCGGCGCATTCGCCATACTTTAAAATTAAAATTAAAAATCATTCAAACATAAATGAGCGATATGTTTTTAATGAAATTATCCAAATATTGTGATACAGTAGTAAAGTTTTAATTTTCCTTGTTTTCTATAAACTAGGTATATGCGCAGGAATGATCCCATTATTTAAAACAACTAGGTGCTGTGCGTACTATATACACCCCTCCCTATTGAGTTTCAAAGAAATGCTGTAAATAAATGATCCTTATTGTTTATATAAAATGTATATAATTTTTATAACCATTGCTATCTATATATATTAAAACGCGTCGATTCTGTCTCGCTCTAAATTCCGTTGCCGAATCCACAAAGTTTCAAAGCTATCTTCTCCGAGAAGGGGTCGCGGAGCGTCTCCCGCGGGCGACCGGAGGTGGCCCCCAGCCTTTCTCCAATGCGTAAGGGTATTTTCGTCCCGTTTCCTACGCGTTTTCCCAATTTAAACGCCTTTTCAAAAAACCTCTTCAAAATTTTCGTCGATCGCCGTTCGGCGAGAGAGATACGGCTAACACTGGCGTTTGTCTTCGCGCCTAATGGTAATGTCACGCCTGCCGAAATCCCGACTTTTCGCGGGACTCCCTAGACCCTTTTTCTAATTTTACGGCTTCGAGAACTGCTTCACGCGAAAGTTCCGTCCGTTCTCTAATCCTTTGAGATTTTTTTTCGAGACAGTACGTCGACTCCTTCTACGTCTATTTCGTCTTCGAAATCTCGACTCGCGTCCGTCTCAACTACTTTCTCATTTTATCTACCGATGTGTGATTGCAGTAACGAGACAAGCACCTCTCACGAAAACTGTCAAATTAATTAAACTTCAGATAGGTTATTTTCCTACGAGAAATATTGCTAACGGAATCAATTGTACTGACTGCCAAACACTTCTGATTACCTAAATACTGAAGCGAAATGCTTTTTCAATTAGAAAATCGGTAAAAATTATTTTTCAAGTTGACACGTACAGCTTACATATACTTAAACGTCTCAAGGTAAACATTTGACAACAGGCGTGGTAGCGCAACGGGAAAGTCGTAGGACTGAAAACTTGAAAATGCTGATTTCGCGAGTTCGAGTCACGCTGGAGGCAATTTTTTTTTTACTTTTTAATTCCAATTATTACTATTTAGTTATTCTGTTTCATTATCCGTAGCTTTTATTCTTTCTGCATGTATAAAGTTTAAGATTAATTCGTTCATTAAGGCAGCCTGTTAAATTCATCATTTTGACTTACAAAAGTAAATATCTACAATATTTTTGGTCCCATTGATAAAATTGATAATAATGTTTACTTAAAAATAAATTCTACTTTCAGTACTTCAAAAATTATGATGTTTTACCATCAAGAATAGAGTACCCTTACAATTCATCAAAATATTAAGAAAAATCGTTTAGTATAATTATTACATCATCATTCCAGATACAAAATTTCTTTAATATGTATTTTCTTTAAAATAATATTACTTTAGATGCATTTGTCACCCGAAGGGTGACCCCAGGTCGCAGGCCTGGACTCGGTCCCGGTAGGGCTAGAAATGGGAACGAAAATCGCGACAGCGATTTTCTCCCATTTCTAGTAGTTTCTTTAAACAAGAAATATTAAATAGATATCTTTACATTTACATTTACACTTAGGTAACTTTTTACAGGTAACGCATTTTTTTAAAACAATAATATTTAGTTCAAGTAACATTTAAATGAGCTAAAAAGAAAATATACAAATGAAAGTTGATTCTTTTGAATGCAACCTTTATGTCTTTAAGTTAAAAAACATGTTTTTAAGTTTCATAGTGATAATATTATTTAGTTACTTTGCCGTTAACTGACCTTGATTTTTAAACCATCTTTTAATCGTCATTTTGAAAACACAACTATGTAATTATCGGATTTGACAGATACTTATACTTATTGACTGATACATACTTATTGTTAACTGACATATTTTTTGGGAGATGTAGCTACTGATACTGAATTTGACTTCCTATTAATATAACAATACGTTCATTTTAGTTTTACAATTACAATGTTTAGCTTTAATTACTATGTTAAATAATTACAGTTCGGTGTGGATCCCGGTGAGGTTCCCCTTTTAATTGAATTTCTCCTGGTGAATTTTACCCGTGCGGAGCGTAAACTAAATTTTCGACTGTTTAGAACTTGCCGATTCAAATTCCAATTCCACGTCCTAGCTTTACCTGCATAATTTTCGAAAGCACAAAGGTAACTGGCTTATACGTAACTTCACTGTAAGTTAATTAAAGCATACTGGTTAACATGAAACTAGCAAGGGTTTCGATTGTATCAGGAGCAATTGTCTGCCCTTAGAAAACAATTTTTAATACAACACGAAGAGGTCTTCTACAAGCTGAATTAAGGCTTGATTTTGGGTATATAGCACATAGATGTCTTAAACTATATAACCACTGCAAAATTGGTTAAAAGAGAATAGTACCCATAGTGTAGAATTTTAATTTAATATATATTTTAAATTTATTAATATCTTATTTGATTTATTCCCAATATTTTACAAGTGCATACAACAAGTGGAATGCATATAGGAATGTAAATATACCAATATCGACATAAGGTAATCACAATTTTTTTACGGAAGTTGTGTAAATGTATGGTACTGTTTAAAAATAACTAGTTTCAGCTCTATAACTACTTTGAAGAATTTTAACATCCTGTTAATAGAGAGATTGAATGTTTTTATGCCAACTCTATTTTTTTATGGTTCCTATAGGGTCCAATAGGGCCTAGTATTATCGGCCCTATTATTAGGGCCTAGTAATATCGGGGATGGTCAAGGCACTCTAAAAACAGAATTAAAATAGATTCCAAAGAGTAATTTGACAGCTGATATATTACTTCTGTTGTATATCGTTGGATTCAGAAAATGATGTAGATTCCAAAAATACTATAATAGACAGGTTGTTCCATATACAAATCCCATACATGTAATGTCTAAGTGGAAAATAAATCATTATTATTATTATTATTATTGTTATTATTATTATTATTATTATTATTATTATTATTATTATTATTCCTGTTACACACGGTACTCCGGTATTGATATAGTATGACGGCAGGCTAGCAAGTCAATACTACAAGTTCTTCTTCTATTAATTTTTAGTTATAAATGATCTTGGTCACCAATCACCCTTCTAACAATGCTGCATGTGTCGAGTACTACTGTCTTCTGTAGAGGTATGTGTAGTTCCCACTGTAAACCCAATTGCTCTAAGCTGTTTTTGAGATTCTTAGGAATTTCACCTGTTGCACCAAGGACTATGGGACTAATGGTTACTTCGTCCATTCGCCACATCTCACGTATCTCATCTCGAAGCGGCATGTATTTATTGATTTTTTCGGAGTACGTTTTACTGATGTTACTTGGAAGCGGCACAGCGAAATCAACTATTAGCGTCTTTTTCTGGTCCTTGAAGGTGATTACGAGGTCGGGAATATTATTAGGTATCTGCTTATCTGTTTGAATCTTCCTATTCCAGTAAATTCGTATGCTGTCGGTTTCACAGACAGGTGGCGGTTCATACTGATAATAGGGAACCTCTCCGGCGTACTCCATATATGCCTCCCGCAATTTTATATGGATTATCTTGCCAACTCTGTCATGTCTTTCCAGGTAAGCCTTGGGCGCTAATACTGTGCATCCTGCAATTAAATGGTCTAAGGTCTCTTCGTAGGAGTTACATAAGCGGCACTTAAAATTGTCAATATTCTCCTTCAATATCCGCTTTTTGTATGATCTCGTCGAGATTACCTGATCTTGAATAGCGCCCAGAAAGCCTTCTGTTTCTACAAAGATGTTCCCATGGCGAAGGTACGCAGTTGAAGCAATGGTATCGACAGAGTCGTCTTCTATCCTGGCAAGGTATTTGCCATGGAGTGGCTTGCTTCGCCATTGTAGAAGTTGCTGGTCAGGATTGTTGACTTCGTTTAGTGGGTGGAAATTTTTGTCAGCGAGTTTCAAGGGGGTGGCTTTCTTATCTGCTTTTACTACTATTCGGTGTAGTTCACTAGTTTCCGATTTCATATGGAAATATTTTCTGAGAGTGTTCAGTTGTTTATGGTGTTGTCCAGTTGTTATTATTATTATTATTATTATTATTATTATTATTATTATTATTATTATTATTATTATTATATTATTATTATTATTATTATTTTCTCAAAATCCAGTCGACCGACTCTCTGGCACCGATTCTCAGGGTCGGCCGCTGGTGGTTATCAATAACTACTCCCTACGTCCGTAGGGTGAACTACTGAGTCCGGGAATCGTGTGCCCCTATAGTAGACGTAATGAGCTCAGAATGGCCACCTTCTGCATTTTCCGACTAGAAGAGCTACCGAATTTCGGCATGCCGGTGTGATCTTTAGTTCCGAAAGCAATGTATCTCTTGCTCCACCGAGAGCTCCTATTATCAGTACCACAAGCTTCACGGTATGTTCTGGATGGAGTCTGGGGAATTCGAAGAGAAGGTCTCGATATTTCGTCCATTACTCCTCCTCTTTCAAGACAATGTTGGTCTCGGCAGAAGTCGAGAACTCGATGACAAACATTCTCTTGAGCTGGTGGTCGAGGAGGACTACATCAGGCTTATTCGCTCGAATCTGCCTGAGCGTGGGAAATGAATAGTTCCAATAAATTGAGCACTTCTCATTCCCCACAACGGACTCAATATGTCCCGGAGCGTATGGCAGCACTGGTGTTTCGTCTATCTCGTACGAGTGCCGTAGAAAGTAGTAAAGCACTTGTAAAGCCGCATTGTGTCTATGGATATAGGCCGAGACTGCATATGCCGGACAAGCGGAGAGCAGATGCATAATTGACTCCGGCGCCCTATGGCAGGCCTTGCAGTTGACATCAGGAACCTCCATACTCATGACACGGCTTAGATAGACGAGGGTGTTAAATACACCATCCTGGAAAGCCATTATAAATCCCTCGGTTTCCGATTTAAGCCCCGCTGACCTTAAAAAAGCAAAGGTCGGCCTTTCGGATAAGCTATGGTCTTCAAGGCTTTTATAGAAGGCACCGTGCAATAACTTATTATTACTATATTATATTATGTTATATTATATTATATTATATTATATTATATTATATTATATTATATTATATTATTATATTTAACACATGGAATGAGCATATTTGAACTGGAAATGCTAAAATAAAACTTACGATAAAAAAATCACGTTAGTTCGCTCGGAACCATTTGTTCCCGTATTATCTGTTGCAGCAGATAATTTTATTTATCTTAACCTTTTTCCAAGCAATTCGTCATTTAGAACTTATGCGAGGCAACTTCATTTATAAGATTACTTACTTTACAAAACTTCCGGTGAAGAGGTCCATCGATATATGTTAGCCTTCTGCTTTCTTTACTGAATTGTATTAAAAGATGAGACCTAATTGAGGATAAAGAAGCAATCGGAACGTTTTAGCTTATTTTAGTAATTGTATTCATGCTTTTTTTTGTTATCCATGAGGTGACTCATATGAGATCAATTCTCTTCCACAATTAATTGAGCATATATTTCTAGAGTATACATAGATTCCCAACGGCCGCTGTTTTTTTTTTGTTACGATAGTTTCCAGAAAATGTGTTCCTCCAGAAATATGTGAAGAAAGGTTTTTTTTGACAACAAATGAAATTTTGCACAAATTTGGTGCGCACCGATTTTATTGCAAACGTATTTAGGTATATATTAGGATTTATTTTTACATTTAAACAAAAGATTTGTATAATTTATTAAAAGATAAATTTGAAATATTTTCTCAGATACAGCATCAAGTAACGAAAAAACTGTTTCGAAAAAATTAAAATATACGGATATAATACCACGTATTTTGATAGAGGTACGGAAATTCTATAAAAGAGTGTTTTCCTCACTACAGACGTGGTTGGTTATTTTGCTTGTTTTTAGAAAGAGACGTTAACCCTCCGATAGCAAACTTTCCTGGCACAAATATGTTTACTACCCTTCTACTTGAGAGTTTCTTGTCTAGCTCGTCATATTCAAGTAAATACTTTATCGACAGACGTGCATGTGCAGCTGGTCCATAGGGGTTAAAATTATTTGTACCGTACATACGAGACATGTGTTTGATTGGTTACAGGTAATCCCATGTAAAATAATTGTCATTGTCATTGTAAGGGTATGTAATGAAAATATTAAAATGAATGTATTTTTTATACTCTGGAAAATATAAATGTATATAAATTTTCATATTTTACCCAACACCTGCCAAAATAATATATTACGTGAAAATATACAATATGAAGTCCAGCATAAATTCAATAAAATGTAAAATAGCTATTTTACCTTATTGGATAAAGCATTAAATTCCCTTTGACAAGGCACAACCCCTGTTCCCATTTAAAAAATTTTAAGAGAGTAAGAGGTTAAGACCCCTCCGAGGGAGTTGAAAGGGATAATCATCATCCCTGATGATTTTTACATCAAAAAACTACATCTTAAAAATAAAAATTTACGTGTTTCAGGATTTTTTCAAAAGTAACTATTTTGCATTTTATTGAATTTATCTCACTGTATAATATATTAATTGCTGCTAGGGAGAGCAGCTCCAATACCCCACCTTTGTATATAACTTTTCCTGAAATATCTACCTAATAACCATTTGAAAATACATACAAATATAGATAGACGACAAATTCTATTAGAGAAGAGTTAAATATCGCGTAACCGAGAGTACCTATTAGATTTTTGAAAAATTAACGATTTTTAATAACAATAACGTATTTCGTCAGTTAAGTTCAAAAGTTTCTCATATATGTATAAAGTCATTGTTCTCTTATATTAAAATGTTTTGTTTAAACGAATATACTTTCAAAATAATGTTACCCTGGATAAGGGGAAGTACTTGCATTTCCTTACTTTAAAGTAATTTAGTAGTAGTTCATTCGAATACTTACTATTGAGTCCATTCACTGGTCCGAAATAAGCCCAAAATCGGCTTTCGTCTCGTGTCTAATTATAAAAAAACTATAAAAGATAGCGACTTTTAGTAAAAAAGTATTGAAAGATAAGAATCTTTAATCTAAATCCCTATAGGAGTCATTTTTTGTAATTTTTTTTATTTTTAAAATTCCAGGCAAATAATCTTGTACTAAAATAGCATATTTTCAAAAATTATTTTCTCTAAAATACATGTATTAAACAAAAATTTGCTACTATAGGGATTTAGTTTATCTTTTGATCTTTCCGGTGATATATAATTTATAACATTAAAAAGAAATTTTGTAGCAATTATAAGACAAATCCGGTACCCTTGCAATGAGGGCTAACTTTGTTTCCATGTGCCTTTTTACTTCGGCTTTACGTGCACCTCCGAAATCTAAATAATTCGGTAGTGGAAATATGTAAGTCTTCACCCATCGGCTACCCAACCTCTCAACCCGACCCCGAATTCATGTCTGTTAATACAGTGGATGGACCCTTAAAGATATCAAATTTTTATCCACATTATACGAGTATTCATTTGAACCTATTCAGAGCCACCTTTCCCTTGACATTATTTAGTTTTAATTTAGTTCGAGTAGGTACTCTCATCTAGTCTTTTCGTTACGCCTATGTGTTTAAGTTTGTTTTTAAAGCTGCAAAGGATGAAGTCACTGAGTTAAGAACTATGTAACTAAAATCAGATAAGTAGAATTCTTTGACCTCTTCCGTTTTACGACTTAATTGAACTAGTTTAGTTCTAGACCACTTTTTACATCCAAATCTTATAGTCGTGCAATTACAGATAAATGTTGATGGGGGGGGTTTATTTTTTTTAGTTTAATTAACTTAACTGATCTGTGAAGGATATTTTTTTTATGTTTGGTTTTCTGCTCCTTTTGATACACCTTTTTTCATAAGCATTATATGATAGCCACATAGTATTTGGTTACATTATTTTTTATTAAATATGTATTCAATATATTTATATAATAAATGATAACAACATAAGATTACATGATTAAAAAATCTCCACTTTCAGTTTCTCTATTATAACTCAGTACTTACCTAATTTTTCTAATACTCGTATAACCGACTTCTAGTCGGTTATATTAGAATAGTTGGCCACTATTTCGTCGGCCATTAGAATAGTTTTTAATACAAAAATTCTATCACCAAAAAACCCAAAATAGGTCTTAAAAAGTAGTAGCAACGCGATATATTTGTTAACAACTTCTTTTCTGTTCACTTTTCCCCTTTTTCATTTACTACCTTTTTGTCAAAATATACCTACTAGTTCTCGTATGTTATTTGGAATATCAGTATTCCATGGACTCACAACAACATAATTTAGTTTTGAACATATAAACCACAAAGACACAAATAAGAACTGTATTGTTAATGTACTATTTAATTGTTGAAGTTGAAAATATCAACCTTTGTATCATGTTTGCTAAGATATCTGAAGTATTGACTCATCGAATTCAACTTCCTGATGAATGGAGAACAGACTGAATGAACTGACGTTTCACTGAAATCGCAGTAACTTTCTAATTTGTCTCCCTACATCCGGATTACCTTATCTGATTCGACGGTGAACTAGATTTGTCTTCGAACTTATTATAAACTCTGAACTTCGAATAACTCTGGATTATTCAATTAGAATTCGCGATGCTAAAGCAACACTAGCCTATTAATACCAAAATGATTTATTATTTAGAGTCTCAACGAAAACTTTCCATCTTGCCTAATTATTTATTAAGGAGAAATGGAGGAAAATTTTAACATAAGATTTGTATTCCTCTATCACGCGCAGGTTTCTATAAAGGCGCAAAATATTTAGCAACAAGAGTTTTGTCTATATCCTCCCTCGTATCAAATGATTTATGCATCTGACCGTGCTTTCTGGTGAACATAACAGGTACCTCCTTATTCGCAACAAGGCTTCACAGTTTGTGATTCTGAAACTGGATGGACTTACTGCGATCTCACTGACTATTTTGAAGTTTGGATATAAACACGTACAGTTCTGCACGTATATCAAAGTAATACAAGCCTACCTGCCACACCGTTCTTATGGGAATGCTCACTTTCCGCAGTCCCTCAGAGGTGTTCCCTAGGAACCGTGTTATTTCCTCTATCCGCCGTTGAGACCCTGATCCTGACGAACATAGAGCCATAGTCTTTGTGATAGAACTAACCTAGCTCTATACGCGGACGACACAGCAATCATCACAACATCATTAGACCATAGCCTGCTTTACAGGCTGATTACAAGACCAGGCGGACGACCTGATAGACTTTTACAAAGATTGGGGACGCCTAGTCAACCCTTTTAAAACTCAATGTACCATCTTTACAAAAAAAAAACATAACCTGAGTAAAACACTGGCTTTCTATTTCTACACTTCTATATAAATCGTACATAATACCTGCCTAACGTATGCCTCTTCAGTCTGGCCCCCATCACAAATAAAACTAACTCTTCAGATCAGCCAAAGGAAATTTCTCCGCTTAGCAAACAATATACCCAGACACGCCCATCCCTATCCTCCACAACATGTCAGACCTCCCGATACTCAACAAATTTATCAATTTAAGACTTATCCTTAGATTCAAGGAAAATCAACAGCGTAAACCCTACTCTAACAGATCAATTAAAACTCCAAATTTACTCATAACTTTATCTACAATCCTCAACTCATCCCGCCGTGAAGCAATGGCAATAAAAACTCAATGTTCTCAACCCTTAACACACCACATTCCGCATTACTCCACCTGGCGATAGATGCCCAAACGCTCCTCACCATAACAAATTCAGGCACTCACTGAAAAAGTGGAAAGTGGAGTGGAGTCTCAGGAACAAGCAAAAAAGGCCGTCTATGCTGACGGGATTTTAAAATGTTCGAAACTGAGCCATCTACGGATACCAGGATTACCATCAGAGGCAGCACATACTAGTAGGTTTGCAACCCTACTACTAGTTCAGTAGTAGGGTTGCAAACCACAATGCTTTCGAGCACCACCTGTAGAGTCTCTTATTCGAAAGAAAATGAATCGTCTGGTACGATGGAGAATATAAACTACAGAAAAAGCTCATTTTGCTATTTTGTATTCTTGATTTTACAGTTTTAGGTTATCCAGGCAAGATTAGGTTCAAAGATGCCACCCCCACGCCTCCACTGCGACCATATGGTCAGTTGTGGCTCACGACTACTTATATTTCACCCAACAGGTCCAGCCTCTTAATGAAGCAGATCACCTTATTAGATGATTGGGGAAACTTCTGTAAGGAAACAATGTTGAATGTAATAATTTATATATTATAATATCTATTTGATTATAATATTATTATTATTATTATATGATATTATTCGTGCTTGATGGTTTTCCTTAAGGACAAACATTTAATTAGATAAACAAAAAACTCTTAGTTGTTCTTCGAGCACCAGGTGACAGTTTTCCAGAAGTATGGCTAGGTACCTAATACAGGACTATTTAAACAACGCCACAAACACATAAACTCAGTTAAATTAACTCATAATAACATCATGCATAAATCCCCAGGAAGTGACAGTATGTCAAAATTAAATTTCGTATCGTGCAGCTTATTAAATAAGATAAAACCGCCATAAATAGCCAACTCTAATTCTGTAATATGCAAAACAAATCAGCGGTGTACCAGTTAGATTGCCCTAATTCGGCTAAATTTAAACTCTAGACCACAATCATTCCACTTGAGGGTGCAACTCCGCCGCTATGCAACCATATTCCGTTTGAAAAGGGGATTCATTACACCTTATTAGACAAACAAAAGATCGATATTTGTCATACGTTTGACTGGCGTGTGTGTGTGTATACGTCTGGGGACAACCCCATCTCTATCTAATTCGGCTGTATACACAGTGTCAGGCGACGCTGTGTAATATGTTACATGCCATATCGGGCGACAGGACAGGCATGCCATGTAAATTGGTTTGGTGATAATTGATATTAATTGCTTGATCGCGACGGTTGATTAGTGCTTAATGACGTTAATGGTTCCATTCCCTTGTCTCACCAAAGATTATTCAGTCGGTCTAATTGTTATTCCGCCAGAACTTTTTCTTTTTAAGATAAGAATGACAGGGTATGAAAATATACAATCAGCGATAAGTTGTCATTACGCAAAATATGCTTATCTTATCCTATGCTATGCTTATCCTAGTTTTGAAATATGTATTTACATTAGTTGGTTCTATTAGTATGACGCAGGAGGCAGTTCAGTCATCCTCACAGCCATTGTCCTTTTTTTTCTAATTTTCTATTCAAGGTAAATCAAACACAAAGCCCACAAAGGAACACGTGCGGGTCAAGTTTCATGTATGACTTACTCTTCTAAAAATGTGACACACGAAAATGTGGTATGTACAGGGTGATTCAGCTAACCCGTTCATTAAAAGTGCCCCGACTTCCCGTTGGAATATTTTTTTGAAAATTTGGATACGGGGGTTTTCGAGAAAGTTCGATTCATCTGAAGGGTTTCCGTTTTTCTGGCACTTCCGGTTATACCGAAAATGGCTATCAAAATGTCTGGATACGAGGAGCATATGCCTCGTCTCAAGTATAGTGGAGCGGATGAGTCTGGTGTCGCCTAGCATGCGTTTGGGAACAACCATAGAATGGACAGTGGCAGTTTGGGACTGATTGGAGGCGTGGGAGGTTCCAGGCAGCTGGATGCTTTTGAGAGTTTGGAAATTGCTGAGTGTGAGAATGGTATGAATGGTGACATAGGGTCAATCCCATATAGCCCGCTTATTTATTTTTATGTTCAATACGAAGGCTTGGTGTCGCCACAATTTATTCCTACATCGGGTGTCCCTCAGGGATCCAATTTGGGTCCTTTGCTCTTCCTATTGTTTATTGATAGTTTATTGAATGAAGTCAAAACTCATAAACTTGTGTATGCAGATGATATGAAACTGTTTCGAATCATCAATACAGTAGAAGATTGCTTACTGTTACAGCATGATTTGGCTTCTGTTAATAATTGGTGCCTTAGGAATAAGTTAAACCTAAATATATCCAAATGTGTTGTATTATCTTTTAAGAGGAAAGCCTCGCCAATGTATTATCAATACCAAATTAATGACATCACTGTGAATAGATGCACTGAATTCAGGGATTTGGGGATACTTTTTGACGATAAACTGTCTTTTAATCTACATTTTCAACAAATAATTGCATCTGCAAGTAAAATATGGGGCTTTATATTACGTAATTGTAGCAACTTTCACAATACAGCTGTTTTTGTGTTAGATCAAAATTAGAATACGGGGCGGTAATCTGGAATCCTTTAGCCCAAAGTTATACAATCAATCTTAAAAGCGTTCAAAGAAAATTTTTAAAATCTTTGGCTTTTCGAACTGATGGAGTTTTTCCAGACAGAGGTACTGATCAACATTTGCTACTGGATCGATTTCAGTGTACTTCTTTAGCCGACAGAAGGAAAATTTTATCTGTTACCTTCTTGTATAAGTTGTTGCATAACAATATTGATTGTGAGACTTTGTTACACAAAATAAATTTTCTGGTTCCAAGACTCAATTCTAGAAACAAGCCTACTTTTTACTGCGGAAACCCTAGGACTAATACTCTGGTTAGATCTCCGGTTCATTCAATGTGCAGCATATTTAATTGCGTCGCGGGTGTCTGTGATTTTAATTACGATAGTTTAAATTATATTATTTCAAAATTATCTATTGCTATTTAGTTTATTTTGCTTTGTTTTTCTATGAGTGTGTGTATGAGAATTTATGTATGTTTGGTTTAAGTATTTTTTGTAATTGGGTGTAAACCTGTTAGAAATGAATAAATCTATATATCTATCTATCTATCTAACCTATCTATTGGTTAGTAAATCACGGTTCACTGATCCGTCGCGGCGGTTCACTGATCCGTCGCGGCGGTTCACTGATCAGTCGCAATGGTGCACTGAGCTGTGACGACGGTTCACTTAACCGTAGAAATAGTTTAGGTGTAAATAGGATACAATGTTAGCATAGGTCTAGATGTAATCATTTCCAGATGATGCCAACTTGGTTGGGGAAACGCTCATCGAGTGCAGTATAGTGTTTTGGTGTCCTCTGGAAAACTACGTCAGTGTCGTATTCACACCAAAAGTTCCAACCCCCTTTCAAGAGTAAAAACGTAACAATTAATCTTCCCTAGGCAAGATATAAGATTGAGAAGAGAGAAATATTCATGAATTAGTGTACACAATTAATTGCATCTGAACGTTTATCTAAAAATCAAAACATTCCTCTGACAAATAAATTATCCCCATTCATTACTGTCAAATGACTACAGATAAACATTAGAACGATACGTCTATGTCAGTGATCTCAACTCTCAATCATTGCGACTTTAATGAGCATTAGGGATCATTAGCACCGTGCAAACATTAGCTTAGAAGCTTACCCAATTAACTGATAAGTAAACAATTGAACTTTTAGCAATATGTGCTCTGGACATTCGTTAAATTCAAACACCCGCGTGCAGACAACTTGAAGCATGTATTTTTTTAATATGCATATAAATTATGGATGGAGAATTAGAACTTAACATATATACAGGGTATGTATCGACTAGTTGACAGTATAGACGTAACTCTGAAAGTAGTTTAGGATAGGTACGTAATTGAAACTTTTGTTGCGACATCGATTGAATAATATTGAGATAAAGCGTCTCCTCTTAAATACAGTGATCCAGGGTTTCCATAAGCGTACTTTCTAACACTTTATCGATATCTGTAAAAATATTATTCGATTTAATATTAAAAAGTTGATTTATTTGATGAAAAGTTTCTTTCCAACAGAGAAAAAAGTTAAAAATTTGGTCAATACGTTACATCTGCTGTCAATTCGTCCTTATATATTTTGTCACGGTATTTTTAACCGTTTTGGAAAAAAAATCTCACATATATAGTTATTACTTTAATGACTGGTACATTTTAAAAATATTAACCTATAGAGACCGTTAAAACGTATATCTGTAGGTATATTTTTTGGGTAGGAAGCTCCATTAATATACACGTGATATTTTGATATGCCGAGATCTTGTGTAGCCTGTCTCTAATAGTAAGAGAGATGTGACCCAAACATTATACCTGTATAATCATTGTATGTACAGGGTGACCCATTCGTCTGGGATTCCTTTATTTCTCCACTATTACCAACTTTAGAAAAAAATATCTAAGACAAAAGTTTTCAGAAATAATAAGGGCTACATTTTGAAATTAGTTACAGATATACAGGCTGTTCACATTCTTCCAAACCTATAAAAATTTTCTTATTTTAAATGGAACACCCTGTTTATTATTAGCTCATTGGATTCCTCATCGCAAGTGCTTTCAGTCCATATAACATTTGTTAAGCTAAACTTTATAGTTTCGAAGATATTTAATATTTTGTGTAAAAAATGACAAATGCAGACTTTGGTGAAAATAACAGTATCTTCCTTAGTTTTTACATTTCGATAATAAATATTAGTATTCGTTTAGTATAAGCCATGGCGAATATTTTGCTGTATATAAATGTTTTATAAATTATACAGGGTGTTAATAATTTCGTAGCAAAATTGGAAAACTGTAAGAGCCAATATCTCGTTTATTTTAAATGGAACACCCTGTATATTTTTAATGGATCAGATTCAGAATTGAAAACTCTATCGATCCATATTAGTATGTTATATACCTAAAGATAATAGTTTTCGAGTTATTTTGAAATTTAAAATATTTTACTCTTTGGTTACAAGTAAACATAAATTATGAGCCTGATGGCTTGGAAAACAAAATTTATCAAGTGAATTTAAATCATAATTAAAATCATGATTTAAATCAAACTGTTGTAATCTTTTTTTTATTCAAATAAATAACTAACGTAACATGATATTTTTAAAAGTTATCAGTACAATGTAATAAAAATAAATTTTTTATTTTTTTAATATAAATGAGATTTTGCTCAACCCTTCTAAAGATTAACCTACGCTTAGACAATAACAGTCTCGTTAAATTTTATTTTATTTCATTTCAAACAATCCACCCTGTTGCTGAATGCACAGTTCAAGTCTTGTTCGAAATGAAACTTGCACATTTCTTAGGATATCTGGTGTAATGTTTCGGAAGCAATGTCTAATTCTTTCTTTCATATCGTCCGCTGTCAGAGACATGCTGTATACTCTATCTTTGACGTATCCCCATAGAAAAAATCCAGACATGTAAGGTCTAGAGAACGCGCAGGCCAATTTACTGGACCCCCTCGACCAATCCATCTATTTGGAAAATGTCCGTTCAAAAAATTCCTTACATTAACGCTATAGTGCGCGGGGGCACCATCCTGCTGAAGCCATAGTCTTGGTAAAATATTTAAGGGAATATCATCCAATAGATAGATATTCCAAAAGGTAATTTTGTAAAAAATCTAAATATGTCTCTCCTGTAAGTGGATTTTCAAAAAAATATGGACCTATTATGTGGTCTCCTAAAATTGCCCCCCGCAATTCATTAGCCTTGATTATTGACAACTCTTAAAAAATTTGGTTGTTCTGTTGAATAAAAATGAAAATTGCAACGATTCACATTTCCATTTTTATGAAACGTTGCTTCGTCGCTGAACATTACAAAATTTATAAATATTTCTTCATTGTTTATTATTTCCAACATCTTGTAGAGATGACGTAGAGCTTGATGTAACTTAATCTTGTAGGGATGAAATTTGTTATCCTTTAAACACTTACTAACTTGTGTTTGACTAATGTCTAGGCTCATAATTTATGTTTACTTGTAACCAAAGAGTAAAATATTTTAAATTTCAAAATAACTCGAAAACTATTATCTATGGGTATATAACATACTAATATGGATGGATAGAGTTTTCAATTCTGAATCTGATCCATTAAAAATATACAGGGTGTTCCATTTAAAATAAACGAGATATTGGCCCTTACAGTTTTCCAACTTTGCTACGAGATTATTAACACCCTGTATAATTTATAAAACATTTATATACAGCAAAATATTCGCCATGGCTTATACTAAACGAATACCAATATTTATTATCGAAATGTAAAAACTAAGGAAGATACTGTTATTTTCACCAAAGTCTGCATTTGTCATTTTTTACAAAAAATATTAAATATCTTCGAAACTATAAAGTTTAGCTATAACAAATGTTATATGGACTGAAAGCACTTGCGATGAGGAATCGAATGAGCTAATAATATACAGGGTGTTCCATTTAAAATAAGAAAATTTTTATAGGTTTGGAAGGATGCGAACACCCTGTATATCTGTAACTAATTTTAAATTGTAGCCCATATTATTTCTGAAAACTTTTGTATTAGATATTTTTTTCTAAAGTTGATAATAGTGGAGAAATAAAGGAATCCCAGACGAATGGGTCACCCTGTACAATACAGGGTGGCCGAATAGTGTGACAAAGTTCCATATCTCCTCTCCCGTAATATGCGAAAAGAAAATATTTTAGAATCTTATAGAGCCCAAGACAATGTACATTTTAAAAATATGTATAGTCATATAGGGTGCTCTATAAACCGAGGTCAAACTTATGATTTTTTAAATGGAGTGATATAGGTATTTTTTTATTTCATATTTGAATTCGGGTAATTTTTTCGAATACGCCAAAATAAGGCTTACCTACTAGTATTATATACAGTAATTCAGTAGATATATGAGCATTTTTGCATTCTTAATTGCAATGAATTGAACGCTCTATATCTTTTTTAAGATACAGAGATAAATATTATGTAATTTTTAGCTCCACTAATTATGCTATATGATCTAGTTGTACTTTCTATAGAATTTCCTTCAAAATAGCTGTTTCATATATGTTTTCTAATTGTTTAAACTTTTCTTGTTTTGGAATTTGCGGCCAATCTTGGAATCCATTTAAATATATTGGAATGTTGGTTGCATACTAAAATGATTCTAAATGCATGTGTTTACCGTTTAAAATTATTGTATCCTCTTTTTTGCGCGTTCCTTCTTTTTGTAACATAGACAACAAAAAGTCTGCGAACCACGACTCGGCTCCGAACACTGTTCAGGAAACGCATTGCTAATTATCTCATTAATAAATTCAACTTTGTTACTATTGACTTTTAGTGCATTATCAGAAACAATTTACGCGTTATTGTGCTTGTGTACTTGCTGAAGATTGAAGACAAACTGCAGGCTGGCCGGTCTTCAGAAGATCGCTCGGGTTGCTGCTGCAGATTCGAACAAAGTGGTGAGTTTATCACAAACGTTTATTTCTTAGAGACATTATTTGATTCATCCCGCATGGGAATATTGGCTCAATTCTGAGACAATTCCTATACAATAGCTTTACTTGTATACAGGGCGAATTAAACTCGCAACAACAGTTTTCTTAATTTATAAATGAAACACCCTATATTTTGTATCATCTTCATTAAGGTCTCTCACGACTCTTTCTCTTCTATGAAGCATTCCCTATATAGACCAGGCAAATCTTACTTTTTCAATGAAGTTTAAGGGGACATTTATTTTCCAATGGGAATCGATAGGTTTTATGTTCAGGAACAAATATATAAAAATCCCAAAAAATCCGTTGTGAGCTAAAAATGTTATCTTGAAAAAACATGGCCGCCCCTTCAAATTTTTGAAAATGAAATATCTTCTTATCCCTTGGAGCAATTTTAATTTTTTTTTTATTTTACAGGATTTTAAGTTTAAAACATCAGAAAAAAATGATATTTTAATTTAAATATAACCAAGAATATAAATTTCCTAACAAAAGAACGAAAAAGGAAACGATTTTTTAAAATTTTTGGCTTTTTTGACTTCCTACATTTAACTTTTTAATATCAATAACTAACTTTACAGTCTAGTTAACTACAAAAACTCAGTCATTTAAAAGATCCTCGTACATATACAGGTTTTTTTGGCAGCCATTTCTACATTTACAGTCACGATATACAGACAGAAGATAGAATGTTGTGCGAAGTGGGCGATCCTTAACATGACGTGAAATTTGTTCCTCTAAGGTCAAATTTTTAACGAATTTCGGGAGAACTGAACAATATAGAGTAAAATTGTACATACACTATTTTGTAGAGCACAAAATATACTACAAGAAAGACTATGGGAGGCTATTATATGCACAAATATAAACACAACAGAAGTTTTAAAAATGTGGGGTTTTATTAATACAGTCAAAATTTTATTCTTTTTTTTTTCTTAACCAGTTTAATTTATTTACTTTTTCATCTCCAACAATCTCCAAGTGAAAAATATCCTTATCTAACCAAAACCTTACGTTTAAAGGATTGGAAAGTAAGGACCATATATATCAAACATGCCAAAATGATGGCTTACCCAAATTTTAAAAAATATTTACATATGCTAGTTTATTATTGTCTATAGCATTCGGACTTTTATATTTAAAATACCTCATAATCTTAAATTTACCAATATTTAATTTTAAATAATTTAAATTAGACAAGTTCACCAATTTATTTATTTATTAATATTTTCCTGGATTGTTACACCGTTCTTGACGGTATTTATAAAACACGCAATTTAAAGTATACAATATACATAAAAATACAACACATAATTAGAAAGTATGATGATCCAATTCCAGTCCTTAAAGGCTCCCCCAAACCAACGCGAATTATTCGCAACGGATTCGTGACGGAAAGTTCGCAGCGAAATTCGTGGCGTAATCCGCAGAGAACCCCACACCAAAGCGAATATAATCGCATCATATGCGTCATATTTTCAGTATCGAAAAGGTTGATTGCTATTGCTGAAAACGAAAAATAAACAATTTGTACTTGTACTTACATACTTACCTATCATACAAAAATATGTATACATCATCGGATGAAGAAGAAACATTTGTGTTGCTTGCATTGGAAGAAGACAATTTAAGGTAAAATTATTATTATTCTTTAAAAATAAATGTGTTGATCATATTATGTATCTAACCTTAAGAAGAAAAGAAAATGGATTCACGATATTAATAAAAAAAGACGACAATATAGGGAATTTCCTACATTAATGCCGCAATTACGAAAAGACGAGAATCTTTGTTATATTTTTGTTACTTTTTTCGAATATTTTTGTAATCGTCATGAGAAAGGTCGTTTAATATAGGATACTTTCGCACTAATTCAATGATTTTTTCCATTTTATCAATTACTTTCTTAGTTAAGAGACTGCGAAACTACTACGGATCCGAGAAAAAGCGCAGCCGATTGCGAACAAAAACTCCGTACGAAATAAACGCAGACAATTCGCAGTCTAAACGAAAAAAATCGTGTTGGTGTGAACGTACATATTTAACGCAATGGAAACAATATGATGCGAATCGCAAGCGGTGCGAACTTCCGCAGGTGCTGCGATTATCCGCGTTGGTTTGGGGGACCCTTTAAACTTAAGGTTTTGGTTAGATAAGGATACTTTTTACTTAGAGATTGTTCGATTTTATGCAAGCATTAGGTATTGATATATAAAAAGTAAATAAATTAAACTGGTTAAGAAAAAAAAAAGAATAAAAGTTTGACTGCATTTATAAAACCCTACATTTTTAAACCTTGTGTTGTATTTATTTTTGTGCATATAATACCTTTATCCGGGGCTAGGAAATTTCCCATCCATTGCTGTATTTGAAGATAGGTCCTGAAAATATAAAAAAAAATATTTGCTATTAATGTAATCACCATTTGAAACTACCTTAAAATATGTTGTTTCAGTGCACCTTTCGTTGGGGGAAGAACGTCCAAATCAAAAGATTTTTCGAGCGTCCGCTTAGCTATACCAATGTTGTAAAGCCTATATCGTTCTTCTATAATGTCTCTGGATCCGCCTAATCCGTACATAAAGAAAACAAATTTATAACCAACGTTTAGTAGTTCATCTAGATCTGCATTCTTATCACTGAAGACTAACAGTTTGTCTTAAATGAATGTATGCTTTTTAAACACCTTAAAAATAACGCGAGCGGCCATGTTTTTTTAAATGCTGACTTTAGCTCACTTCCGATTTTTTGGGATTTTTAGATTTGCATTCGATGATAAGAGAGCTATCGTTTTCGACAAAAAAAATAATGTCCACAAAAACTTCACCCTTAACGTATATTTCTTTAAAATTTGCCTGGTGTAATATTGCAACGATGTTTGAGATATTTGAGGTTAATAATTAATTAATTAATTTTATATTGCAATCTTCTACACCTAGTATAATATTAAAAAAAAATATTTTTTATTAAAGATCGCTCTCCACTACTGAAGAGGAGAGCTTTTACATTTTTCCTTTTTTACTAAAAATGACGAAAAAATTAGCTGTCGACTAATTTTGTGAGCAGTTTATTAGCGAAATTCGCGGATCATTAGGGAAATATTAAATAGAAAACAGTAAAAAAATTGTGAAAATGATGGTTTGCTTGAACTATTTTCTTAAGTAGTTCAATTATTGATACTTCCATTAGATAATTATACTGACTACAGTTAGACTCCGAACAGTTAGTCCATCCCATAGTTCTAAAGAAAATGAGAATTTAGAGTATATAACTCAAATATCTCCTAAACCGTTGCAATTAGGTTTAGGGAATACTAATGAAAATGATATATAATATAGGGTGTTTCATTTACAAAAATTGGGAAAACTGCGGTTGCAAGTTTTGATTCGGCCTCATACAAGTAAAGCTATTTTGAAGGATGAAGGAGGCTACAAAAAGTAAAAGTAGACCATATAGCATAATTTATGGAGCCAAAAATTATCTAATATTCTTTTCAAAAAGATACAGGATACTCAATTCATTGCAATTAAGATAAAAAAAATGCTCATATTTTCTAAAATACTCTGTATAATACTAGTAAACCCTATATTGGTGAATTCGGAAAAATAAAAAAATATTTCATTACATTTAAAAAAACATAAGTTTGATATAGCTCAGGTTTATAGTGCACCCTATGTATATAACTATACTTATTTTTAAAATGTGCAAGAAAATGTTGATATCCTAAAATATATATATTTTTTCGATTATTACTGCATAAGAGTTATGGAGAAAATCATTTTATCAGACCAACATATATTTAGAACAAAATAAATAGTTAGTTGTAGTGTAAATTGGTTCTCTATAATTGAATATAACTTATTAGGTAATTTACATAATACAGGTATATATAATTATTTGGTAATAGAGATATTGTTGATTAATAGAAATCAATATATCTTGTATATAAATATATTGCATTTATTACATAAACACATCATATTTTATGATAATGCAGACTAAGGAAAATGGCAAGACAAAATTTATGCGCAAAACAATAATCCTATCGATAAGTCTAGGAGCGTGAAATTCTGGCCCTTACTCTCTCATAAGCATGAGCGACAGCTCGTGTCGCATTTCAGTAGAATGAGTGATAGCCATTGTACGATAATAGAATACTAATAACTACCTTTTCTGCGACTATTCAAGGATTTGAAGAATTAAAAAATTCCTAGACAGGCATTTACCTAAGAAGAAATATAACAACTTCAGCATGTAGTGGCTTTCATTGAATATTCCCTAGTTTATATGATGTGCTGAGAGACCACACCATAAAGTAGTAATTAAACTAATATTTTGATCGTTATTTTAGAGAGATTTTCTTTGAATACTACATGATTCATTCTTTCTACAAATCAATTCTTTTCAACTCAACTTCTCTGAAACTCACCAAAGTTCAGCAAAAACGTAAACTGCTTGTAGTTTTATGTAAAAATGTATTTTCCAGTGAAACTTGTACTACCTACTGAATACCTAAATAACCTATTGAGTATGTGTTTTTATGTCACCTCTTAATTTTTATGTTTTACATGTTAGCTCTGTCTATTGTCTATGTGCTGGTATTTGAAAACACTTTTTTTCAATCACAATAAATAATATACCAGAAATAGGTTGTATAATCAAGAACTCAAATTTAAAATAACGTAAACGTTTTGCTTTATTTTTAAGGCTAATCCTGAGAAAGAGTTAAAAATAAAACGGGAAAGCAATTTAGTATCCAGATTGTAGAGTTTTCATCGTTAATCAATTTAGATTGACTTATATTAAGTTAAACATAATGAAACTTAATTTTGAAATATATTTTATGAGAAAAGTATATTACAAACTATAAATAGTATTTTTACAATTATTTCTACATACTGTAATATATATTCTATATGTATACTATATACCACCTATATACTATACTAATCGTCATGGGAAGTTATCCACATCAAAAGTTAGTCTACTTTGTTGGTTCATATAACAAATAAACTAGTTTGTGTTATAACGTTTTTTTGCAATAACACAAATAAATGTTTTTTAGTAGTGGAAAGGCCGTTTTTGGTTTCTGTGCTTTTTTGCATTGTCATTATTTGATCATTAAGACTGTTTAAGTCTTAACATAATATGTTACATAATTATGTATAATTATGTGAAGTTTGTTGTCATATAGAGGATTAAGGGACAGTGTATATTAATACATTATTATTTAAACTGATTCTCTTTTAATCATTTCGGCAATTCAATTCAATTCTTAAATATAGTGTGTTTCCAGACTCATGGAAACTTTCTAGAATATGTCCTGTTCATAAAAAAGATTCCAAAAATAATATAACCAACTATAGGCCTATTGGAATTATAAATAATTTTTCGAAAATTTTTGAGATAGTCATTCACAATTATTTATACTCTCACGTGGAGAGATATATCTGTGAGCATCAACATGGTTTCGTGAAGGGGCGGTCGACTACAACCAACCTCGTCAACAAAGTTCAGTATATATCTGAAGTGCTTGATAGAGGTAATCAAGTAGACGTAATATACACCGATTTTTCTAAGGCATTTGATTGGCTTAACCATGATCTCTTAATTAAGAAGCTGTATTTAACGGGTGTATCTGATTCTCTCTTGACTTTGTTTCGCTCTTATTTTACAAATAGATTTCAATTCGTTCAATACCGGGGCTTTCAATCAAGTAATTTTTCGCAATTGTCAGGTGTTCCACAGGGATCGATTCTGGGACCTTTATTTTTTATTATATTTATCAATGATTTGACTGAATTGTTCGATGTTAATTATTTAATGTATGATGATCTTAAGTTAGTTATTGAGATAAACACGGCATCTGATTACTCTAAATTACAGAACAACTTATCTGTATTAGATCGTTGGTGTGAAGATAATTACCTACCGTTGAACATCAGTAAATGTAATATCATCTCTTATAGTCGTCGGAAAAATGTTCAACGTCTTGATTACATTATGCATAACACCATTTTAAATAGAGCCACGCAATTCAAAGATCTAGGTGTTACATTTTGTGATAATTTATCATTTGACACACATATTCATTCAGTAACCGAATCTGCATTTAAAAGTCTGGGTTTTGTCTTGCGCAATTCTAAGGGTTTTCGAAATGCAGCCACATTTAATACGCTCTTTAATTGTTCGCTGCAAGCTGGAATACGCCTCCATTGTCTGGAGTCCAATTTATGACATTCATATCACACAGGTAGAAAAGGTGCAGCGGAGATACTTAAAGACATTACATTTGATCAACTTTGGCACCTATCCGATTCGTGGTATTCCGCAAGACATTTTGTTATCCACATTCAACTTAATTGGCTTACAACGTCGACACATTATGTACTCTCTAATCTTTTTGCATAAATTATCAATAATTCTCTGAATGCACCTTCTCTGCTGTCTCGAATTTTATATCGTGTTCCTCGACTCAATTCTAGATCTAATTCAGTGCTGCAATTGCCAACACCCCATACAAACATTCTCATAGCCTCCCCTCTTTATCAAATTACTGTTAACTATCAAATATATGAAGATCGACTTGATATATTTTTTCATTCAACTGAATATATTAAAAATTTATTTGCATAGTCGTCTGTATATTGTATTGATGATATATCTTTGTATTTCTTATTTGTTGTTTTTATATTTTTACTCATGTTGTCTATTTTATGATTTTATATTATATATTTTTAATGTGGGTTTTCAAACCTTGTTCTGTAACTGGAATTCGTCCCGTTGGACATTGTACTCTAAAATAAATATATTACTATTTTTGATACTTCAGTCATTTTCTATAATGAAGCAATAAGAAGCCTTAGACTCCAAATGTAGTTTGTGACAGATTATTAATAATAAATATGATTGTTACATATTGAGATACATTACTTAGATCTTCTTAGAATCTTAGAAATGGTACTAGAACCAATTATTTTCTTGTCGATCAACCCATATCAATAGAAAATTCATTTTAATAAACGACGCTCGACTTCTACAGAGCACATCTGAAATCTTCTCTAGAAGAGAATTTCAAATAGGACAGTTCTTTTAAATTGTAAAAGAAAATACAAAATGTTTTGCAAGAGGAAAGAGCAGGTCTACCAGTATGATTAATAATATTCGTGGTGCCTCCCAAGGAAGCTGTCATAAGAGTTAAAGGAATAATATTTTATCGTTTATAAATTGTTTGTTTATATTGTTTATTAATGTGATTTGTTTTTCTTCTATTTATATTAGAAATAAAGTTTTCTGTTAGGTTTCGATATTTTTGTATTCACATCTTGGCACCAATTAAAAAATCTTCGCTTTTAGTACAAAAATGAGCTAGGAAAATAAGCTCTGTATAAAATATACACAATGGTTGCTTCATCCATTGTAAAGTTGTGAACGAAAAAATTTTCTGAGCTAAAGCGTTACTTGTAAACATTTTAACTATGACCGCAGTGACATTCTTTCTATAGTCACTGCTATGACTGATGCTCTTCGTTAAAATGTGTACAATTATCGCTTTAGGATGAACATGTTTTTCTTGTCCACACAGCCGATACATCAACGAATTTAGCAAAAAAAAAAAATAATAATAATAATAATAATAATATGTCTTTATTAACCAACAATGGAATAACAAAAATAGAAGTACTCATACAATTTTCCAACTTCAAAATATAATTTGTCGATTAAAAGGCGTCTGATCAGCATAGCTGTTCTACCTCAGGAGCCCAAACTTAATCTTAAATTCATTATATATCAAACCACCCTTCCCCCTAATATAATATAGAAACAAGTACATAATTAATTCAGTATAACCCTATCACGGACAACAAACAACCACAAACAAATAAGGTACATACTTAGTGTAGTGATTTAGTGAACCTATTAGAAAAAAATCAACATGAAACTATTTCAGTGACTGCTCCTCAAATAATACATCAAATAACTTACTTTTAAAATTTTTCATTGATAAGCTCTTCAAATCATTTGCAAGATCATTATAATTTTTTAAAATAGAATACCGAAAAGACCTCTCGAAAATTGATGTTTTATGTTGAGGAATAGTTATATAGTATTTTTGTCTAATATTTATGCTGTGAATATCAGATCTATATCGGATTCTGTCCATAATATAAGGGGGTATTCCGGTATTAATTATTTTATGTATTAAGGACAGAGAATGCAATTTCCTTCTATTAGCCATAGATAACCAGTGAACAGTACGTAAGGTATGACTGATCCTCTCATATTTACATATACCAAAAATATATCGTAAACAAGAGTTTTGTAATTTTTGTAAACGGGCCCTGTCAGTTGCTGTTAAGCACGAATCATAGACAAAATCACAGTGGTTGGCATACGAGAGGACCAGAGACTCACACAATTGGATTTTAATTTTCCTATTCAATATGTGTCTATTAGGATATAAAAGTTTAAGTTTCGCATAACCTCGCTTTAATATAAATGATACGTGCTCAGTAAACCTCAGTTTTTTATCAATTATAACGCCCAAATTTTTACTTTTGTCAACTACGTTTAGCAAGTCTTCATCAATTCTAAAGGCTAAATCATCAGGGAAATTACTACCAAATAAAATGACACATGATTTAGATGAATTAATTACAAGGTCGTGATTCTTAGAAACTTGAATAAGATCGGAGATTTCCCTGTTAATCAAATTTTGCTCTGCAAGTGCCTCATGTTTATCAAAGAAATGATAAATTTGGGTGTCGTCAGCGTACATGTGAATTTGAATTTTCTTAAGGGTTGCGCAAATATTACTAGTGTATATTGAATATAATAAAGGGCCAAGGATTGATCCCTGAGGTACACCTCTATTTATAATTCCTTCATGAGACATATTTTCCCACAGACTTGTTGTGTCCTATTTTTAAAATAATTTCGAAATAATTCTATCGCCGATGTGCCCAAACCAATAAAATTTAAAATAGCCAGCAATAATTCCCGATTCAGCATATCAAATGCTTTGCTATAATCTAATAATATTAAAACCCCACATTTCCTATTATCTAGTTCAGTAAATAAATCATCCGTTATTTTTAATAACGCCGTACCACAACTAAAACCCGTTCTAAATCCTGACTGTATCGGAGGAATTATTGAATAAGCATTTAAGTGTTTTTTTAACTGTTGCTCTATCACCCTTTCCAGTATTTTTGATAAGGTGGGGAGTATAGTAACCGGGCGTAAATCATTTAGGCTGGAAGGACACGATACTTTAGGGAGAGGAGCAACTAGACCCCTCTGCCAACAATTAGGGAAGACGGAATTTTCCAGACAAAAATTTATCAAATGTGTAATTTGAGGGAGAATGTACGGACATAGAAAATTAATCAATGTTATATTTATGTCATCCAAACCACTAGCTTTTGTTTTAATTCTTAAGATAATATTAGCTACCTCTTGTTCTGAAACAGGTTGAAACTCTAGTTTTGATAAAAAATTTGCTTTTAAGTGGCTTTTGTAAAAGTTCATTGTTTCAGTATGTGGATCCTTTAGAGTACCATTGATAGCTAGAAAAAAATCATTGATAGAATTCGCATCTGTATCGAAGTTAAATGCACTCTTATTTTGTTGTTTAGATCGAACAACATTTAAATCTTTTAAAACTGCCCACAAATTTTTATTGCTTGCTGGCTGTAAGGCATGTTCTAAAAATACTTTTTTTTCAGATTTAATGGCAGTATTCTTGAAATTCCGTAGTTGCTTGTAGTAGTTCCAATGTACAATATTCTTAGTCGATTTAAATCTCGAGAATGCCTTGTTATAAATAAAGTCATAAACATGTAACGTAAAGTAATAAAGTACACTTATTGCCAATAACAGATTTTTCTACTGCTGAAACATATTTTAAACTTGACTTGGTACGATCACCTACTATAAATTTAAGAATGTAGATAGTACAATTTTATTGCCAATTATTTATAAATGTATTTCATTAAGACGTTAAAAAATGTTATATAATCTGGTAAAAACCTACTACTATATATTTAGATTAATAAAAGAACTAATTTATGGTGTCTCCGCTACGACGTCACTTGTAAATATTTGCCTGGCATGTAATAAGGCGATGAATAATTCGTTAGAGTATCTAGTTCGTTTAATTTAGTGGAAATTTTCTGGCAAAAAGATCATTATCACTTTCCTTGCTTGTCATGTCGTTAAAGAAGTGTTACCGGTAAAATTGCAAATAAGTTATCAGAGAAACGCTGCGTTAACAGATGCAAATTAATTACAAAAAATATTTACGTCAATTATATGACCAAAATTACAAACACGCGATGGATATATGTGTAAGACTTGGAAGAAGAAAATTTTTTATGACTAATAACAAATCTTTCACATGTGTTTATTATACCGGGATATCAAAAATTATCTTGGTCAAGGGTGGTTGTGGAATGTAAAACGTGTGTCTTACTTTAAATTTGAAATAATTATGTCACTGTCACACTGACATCATCAATAACCTACAAATTTCAAATGCTGCAAAACGCTTTTCACAGCATGAGGGGGCGCGTCAACTTGTGCGTCGAACAAAACGGGGGACATTTCCAACAATTACTGTAATTAAGTTTTTCTTGTTACTAAAACCGTTATTTCATAATTTGTAGTTCTTTTACAACTGAAATAAATAGGTATGAAATTTGTAGGTTATTGATGATGTCAGTGTGACAGTGACATAATTATTTCAAATTTAAAGTAAGACACACGTTTTACATTCCACAACCACCCTTGACCAAGATAATTTTTGATATCCCGGTACAAGGTGCCCATTATCTATCCCCTTATATGGCTAACTTTGTTGATAGTGGAGATAGAGAATTATTTAAATTAGCAAAATTGGGCAGAATTACAAGAGGAATTCAGTGCCTCCTTCAAATTTAATTTTAATTTTCAACTTTTCGAGATATTTTGCAAAAACTGAAAATCACCAAAATTTTTAAATTCGAATATCTCGAAAACTATAAAAGATACAAATAATATAAAAATACTATGTAATAGTGTTTTTTACGTGGAATTCAGCGGTGATATTGAAAATTTCACGAGCATCTTAGTTTTTGAGAAAAAAAATGAAGTTATGTTTTTTAAATAGCAACCATAGTTGGCTATGGTATCAATAAAAAGCTTATTTTTTTCTGATTTCAAAAATATAATATTTAATATTTCTCTCTCTTTTCTTTTGTTTACTGTAATGAACAAATAATTTATTAACATAGTAAGCTATGAAAAACAAACGTAGATCAGTAAACAACAATAAAATATAAATGTCAGATCACACTAAAGTCACATTAAAAACGTCAAAATTAAACGTTTATCTTAAAATAGTTATTGTAGAATGTACAAAAACGAAGAAAAATACGATTTATTAAATATTATATTTTTGAAATCAGAAAAAAATAAGATTTTTATTGATTCCATATAGCCAACTATGGTTGCCATTTAAAAAAACATAACTTTATTTTTTTTCTGAAAAACTAAGATGCCCGTGAAATTTTCAATATCACCGCTTAATGCCACGTAAAAAACACTATCACACAGTATTTTTATTTTATTTGTATCTTTTATAGTTTTCGAGATATTCGAGTTTAAAAATTTTGGCGATTTTCAGTTTTTTCAAAATATCTCGAAAAGTTGAAAATTAAAATTAAATTTGAAGGAGGCACTGAATTCCTCTTGTAATTCTGCCCAATTTTGCTAATTTAACCAATTCTCTATCTCCACTATTAACAAAGTTAGCCATGTAAGGAGATAGATAATGGGCACCCTGTATAAAATACATATGGAGGTAAAAATAATAGTTTTGTATACAGTGTTATTTTTCAAAATATTGATTGAGTGGTTCACTGATTTTGTCACAGCTTAAAACGAATTATTTTTTTATTCATTAGACAATAATTGTTTTAAAAATATGTAATTTTAATATTCGTAGGGGTAGCTTACACTAATAACATTAAATGGACGGGTCTAGCAAAACCAATCTAGCAAATATGCTATGTAGACCGGTCTACATGCCTAAGTTGATAATTCTATTGCGGGCGAAATGATTAAAACATAATAATAAAAATAGCATAATAACACCATTTAGTGCAGGAATGAAAGAAGCTTGGAAACCTCATTAGTTAGAGCGGGCTTTAGAAAACTTCCTTAGGAATAGTCTTGCCATATACTTATAATCCCTAAGAAAACGAGCTTGACGAGCTTTTATTGCCTGGAAGTAAAAATAGCACATTCCCGATAAACAGTTTTCTGATAATCTATCTATAGATTATAAAAAAAATAATGTCCATTATACCAGGAATTAGTAATAATTAACGATGCTGCAGTAATGTTTTACACCATATTAAACCAGTTTAATTCTATACTTATCCCCACCAAAAGAAACGTATTTTAAGAGAGAATTTCCAAAATGGTTTTCCAAGAAAATTATTACCGAATGGAAACAAAAAGAGTACATTTATAAAAAATATAAATCCGCTATCATTCCAGGGGATTATAATGATTTTCCATCTGATGATGATCCAGGGGATTTAAGGCATTTAGGTCATCATTTAAAAACACACATACAAAGAGACACCTACATACTACAAATTTATCACTATCAGTGATACCTACTGAAAATTATATTAACAGCTGTCGAATTCTAAAAAAAAACATGACGTATATTATTTCCACTATGATGGGCATTGATGTATAACTGAGAAATAATCCGCTTTGAAATAATCATTAGCACCTTCGAAACATGTTTTATTAGCCCCTTTGTTATCTCCAATAATTTTAGTACTTACGAAAATAATAATAGACATTTGCTGGATTTACCAAATATTTCAGAGTGGTATTTTCAATGCAATTAAAAAACTAAAAATTGAAACTGAATATATGTATTAGTCCGGACTTAATTCCCAGCATTTCTGCTTAGATACTGTGGCATAATTTTCTGCAAACAATTACCAATTTTATTTAACCTCCTTACTGCATCTGGGTTTCTCCTGATACACGGAAATTATCCAGGATAACCCTGTCCACAAGAAGGCGCTTAAAGTGACTTTGAGAATTACAGGCCCTTAGCTATCTTAAATAATTTTTGTAACGTTCTCGAGATTATCGTGCACATATTCGTTTCTTTCCATGTATCTGGTCCTATGATCCCCCTAAAAGCACGGTTTTATGCGTGGAGGGTCTACAGTTTCTAATTTAATATAGAAAACGCAATTTATCTCTTTTGAGGTTGATGCTGGGACCCAAGTCGATGTCATGCACACAGAGTTTTCAAAACGTTTGATACGCTTGACCATGCGAATCTGATAAACAATTTGAATGAGATGGGACTCTGTACAGATTTAATGAATTCGTTTCAGTCTTACCTTGAAGGCTGACCCCAATTGGTCCAGCACCGGGGATTAAATATGACGGTTTTCTTTAAACCTCAGGTGTTCCCAAGGGTTGATACGCGGACCACTTCTCTTTGTGATTTACATCAATACTATTGAGATTGTTGGTTGTGGATTGTGCATGAGTTATGGTTTTATTGTCTCAACTCCATTGCTGATTGCTGATAATATTGTTAATTAAACAAGCAAGTAACCTTGTTGATTAAAAAAAAACTTAAGTAAAAACAAGAAGGCTCTTAATATTAGCAAATGGAGTTTAATATCTGACCATAGTAAAAATAAATTTTTTTTTTATTATATATAGAAAATACTCTTTGAAGGGTATTTTGCTACTATTACAATCTGATCAAAGGGAGATCAATGAGTAATTTAGTTCTATCCTAATTTAACTAAAGTTGAGAATCTTAGAGCTAAGGTCTTACTCACTAGTGTACCTTAGAGTCTAGAAACTTAATAACACTAACGTGTAACACTAACCGCACAATACTCTGCTTTATACTGATCTAATCAGTTCACTAACTCAAAGGGCTTAACCCTCTTGAGCCTTCTTACTATGTTAGTGTTGTCGAGGAGCTGGATGGCCTCGATGTTCACATGCTGATGCAGTCGTTGTTCGTGATTTCTTGCAAATTGAGTAATTGTCTGCTCTACAGTGTCCATCTGAAGATCACGATGAAGGTCGCTGTTTCTGATATACCAAGGCGCTTTGACGATGTTCCGCAGTACTTTGTTCTGAAATCTTTGAATGATTAATATATTACTCTTACTGGCACAGCCCCAGAGCTGTATTCCATAGGTCCATACTGGCTTGAGAATTTGTTTATACAACAGTATTTTGTTGTAAGTTGATAAGCAGGAGTGTCTACCAAGTAGCTAGTACATTTTCTTATATCTGATGTCTAGCTCTTCTCTTTTCTTTTTAACATGGACTTTCCAGCGAAGTCTTGCGTCTAATGTGATGCCTAGATATTTTGCTGAGTTTGCATATGGAATCTGGGCATTGTTCATGTTAATAGGTATTTGTTGTTCTCTTTTATTTGTGAAATTAATCTGCACTGATTTGGTTTCATTCAGCTTGATACGCCATCTTCTGGTCCAGTTATTGATTTGGTTAACTGATGTTTGCAGTTTGTTTGCAGCTTCTTCATAGCCCTTCCCTATCGCAAGAATGGCAGTATCATCTGCAAACGTGGCTATTGTGTTTTGCTCTAACTGTGGTATATCACTGGTGTAGATCAGGTATAAGATAGGGCCTAGGACGCTTCCTTGTGGTACTCCTGCTCTGATTTCTTTTAGTTCAGTGTATGCTTCATCTTGTTTGACTCTGAAGAGTCTATCTGAGATATATGATTCCAATAATTCTGAGTATTTATATGGAAGTAACTTACTTAGTTTATATTTTAACCCATCATGCCACACTTTATCAAAAGCCTGCGCAACATCAAGGAATATCGCTGAACAGACTTCTTTGTTTTCTAGCGACTTTTCTATTACGTCAGTAATTCTGTGTACTTGATCCAGGGTGGAGTGGCTTTCTCTGAATCCAAACTGGTGAGTTGGGATTAAATTACCTTCATCCATGATTGGTTTCAATCTTTTCAGAAGAATTTTTTCGAACAATTTTGATATTACAGGTAGCAGAGAAATCGGCCTATAAGACGAAACTTCATGGGGGTTTTTCCCTGGTTTGGGTGTCATAATGACTTCTGCCACTTTCCACATTTTAGGAACATACCTTAATCTGAATGAAGCATTAATGAGATGCGTTAGTTTGATTATAGCTTTCTTTGGAAGTTGTTTTAATACTTCTCCAGTGATTAGATCAAAGCCTGGTGCTTTCTTGGGATCGATGTTTTCTTTTATCTCTTTCGCTACTTCTTTAGGGGAAGTTGGTGTGATGTTTATTTCTTGCTGAGCAGGTATTTCCAACTCTGATAGTTCCTCTCCTGGGTTTGACTTAAATGTATTTTCAAGATGTTCTGCAAACCTATTTGCTTTTTGCATATTATTCCTAGCCCAGCTACCATCTGTATTTCTGACTGGAGCATTCTGAATTATTGGTCTGTTTAATCCCTTTGTAGCTTTCCAAAGAGAGTAGTCAGTGCTTTTATTATTTGTCAACTCACTGAGGTACTCACGAATAGACTCATTTTTAATCCTTTCTATTTCTCTTTTTAGATGCTGAGTGGCGTTATTAAGTCTAGTTTTATCTGCTGGAGCTCTGGTGTAATGCCATTTCCGCCGGAGCTTCCTTTTTTCAGAGATTAAGTCTCTTATTTCCTTGGGATAGTTGTTTCCCTTTGTCCGCTGTATTCTAGGGGGGGTATTATTCCATGCTGCTTTCTGTGTATTGGTAACGAACAATTCCACCTCTTCGTCCAGTTGTTCGGCCGTTCTTAATGGAACTGCTAGATCGATCGCATTTTCAAGATCCATACTGAAACTCTGCCAATCTGTTAATTTGCTTGTTAATCTTGGAGCTTTTTCCTTTTGGATAATGGTATCGCTAAGGGTAAGAAGTATGGGAGAGTGATCTGAATTCAGGTCCCATGCTTCATCAACTTGGATATAGTTTGCTGAAATATTTCGTACTATAAAGAAGTCTATGAGGTCTGGTATTTTATTTCTATCTGTGGGCCAATAAGTTGGCTTGCCAGTTGAGTACGTCTCACATTTTAGCTGAGTAAAAATAAATACTTTGTGATTATAAGGTGAATAGTAGCAGTAGTTTCAATAGTCCTGAATATGTTAAAGATTTAGGCACTCTGCTCTCAAAGTTTTCACAAGATATCCAATGATCTGTAGCTGATGTTTATAAAATTCTCGAATTTGTTTTACCCAACTTGTGTGACTTTAAGAATAAAACTACCGTTCCTTTGTCATCTAGTATTTTTGTCAGGCCCAAATAATATGTTCAATTTGGAAACAAAAACACTAAAAACACTTTGGATATTAGTACAAGATAGTTAAATAAAGATAAATGGGATAATACTGGAAAAATTCTTCTATCTCGTTATTTAGTGGGAGAACGCACCTGAGAGTCACCTCTGTGGCCACACCTCTGACCTCTGTCATCCGTGTCACGTTTCCCCCCATTGATACCTCGGCCCACCCATGCACCCTTCTTTTTCTTTGTTTAATACACACTTTACACGCCCTTGTCTTCAAATTGAATATATTTTTATTTGGGGATCCATATATTACGATGTAAGAATTCTGTTTTTTAAATCTGCTATTTTTATTAGAAGATGTTAGATGTAAATTGCTTATTCTCGATATTGACTTTAAATAAGGTACCCAGAATTATCAGCAGCCCCAATACCCTATTGCTCAGTGCTAATTAATTGTAATACAGGGTGATTGATTTATGCGATAAAGTCCCATATCTCCTATACGCTTTGGAATATAAAAAAAAAATTAAATGTGATACTAGCCACCCTTAAGCTTCACATTTTAAAATTAGTAACAAATATACAGGGTGTTCTATAATGGCGTACCAGACCAAACATATTATATTTTTTTTAAATGGAACACCCTGTATTTGATTACAAATTTGAATTCCTCTTTTTGTCCTGATTACAAAAATATAAAGGTGTACTATGTTATACAGGGTATTTCAAAAGTTATGAACAATTTTCGATGAAAATCGTAATGGGTTCAACGCCCTGTACATTATAAAGGGAATGATATTCAAATGAGTTTTCGCCGTCAAAAATTTTTGATTATGTTTGATTTTCATGAAAATATTCAATTTTGTCGATATCACTAAAACTGTATACAGGGTGAGCCAAATCACAAAGACATTATTTTCCGATTTTTTTTAAATGGACCACCCTGTATTTTATGTCATTATCGGTAAGCCCTATTAGTATACTTTCATTTTTGTTAAGCATTCCCTATACCTAAACTCAATAGTTTTTGAGAAATTTTAATTTTTATAATAAAAATGCTGAATATCTCCTTAATTATCCCAAATGAGTGCATTATTTATGAGTTGGCGATGAAATAGGCATCTGTCAAGAATTGACAGTTTATCATTATTGTTAGTTAATCCAATATTGCTATACAGTTTTTGTTGTGATAAATTTGGTTTTTGGCAAATATGAATTTCTCTTGTGAAGAAATGGTGGATATGGTCTGGATACTGGGCGAATGTCATAAAAATGCATTACTTACTGTAAGAGTTTATCACGAACGACATCCTGAGAGAAGACAACCTACTAAAATTAGTTTCGTAAAATTGATGGATCGGTTCAACCGTAGTGGTTCAGTAAATTACGATAAAAAAGAAAGAACAGCAACTGCAGTGACAGAAGACAATGAAATTAATGTGTTACTGGCAGTTACAGAAAATCCGCATGTAAGCATACGCACCATATCCAGAGAACAGCAATTAAGTTATTATTGTGTGCAGAAAATTCTTACAAAAAACAAAATCCATCCATATCACATTCGGCTGCATCAAGAATTAATTGATAATGATTTTGAACGAAGAATAGCATTTTGTGAGTGGGCCCAACGTAAAATTAATCAACAAAGGGATTTTTTTAATTACTTACTATTTGGAGATGAAGCTACATTTCATAGAAATGGTTGTGTTAACAGACACAACTTTCATTATTACTCCACAACTAATCCACACCATATAATCCCCCACAGTCAAACAAGATGGTCGTTAAATGTGTGGGGTGGTATTATTGGCAATTATGTTGTAGGACCTTATTTTTTTGAAGGTCACCTCAATGGCCAAATGTATTTAGATTTTTTGGTAAATCAATTACCAATATTACTGGAAGATGTTCCCTTTAACGTACGCCAACAAATGTGGTTCCTACATGATGGTGCTCCTGCTCACCATAGTGCATTAGTTCAAGGTGAACTTGATAATCAGTTTCCTGAAAGATGGGTTGGAAGAGGAGGACCTGTACGTTGGCCAGCTAGGTCACCCGATTTGACTAAAATGGACTTTTTTCTATGGGGCTATATTAAGTATAAAGTTTATGAAACACCTCCAACAACACGGGATGACATGAAGGATAGAATAAGAAATGCATTTCGATTAGTTACTGTTAACATGCTTGCTGATGTAAGTAGATCCTTTGAACAGCGCGTTCAAGTATGCCAGGATGTCGCAGGAAATCACTTTGAGCAACTTTTTAATTAAGATTATCTGCTATTTTTCGAAAAAAAATTGCCCCTTTGTTCTTTTGTAATACTGTAAACTGAAAATTATTACAATACTACTTTGTAGTTCATTTATTAGTGTGATTTTTATTATTTTCATGTTCATCATCTACTTAATAGCCTACATAAAAGTATTTCAGATTACGCCAATGATTTGCACTTAAAACTATTTTAAACTATTTTACTATTACTTACTATTTACTATTTACTTACTATTTTACTATTACTACTATTTATTAAGACTGTTATTTGGCTTCAAAATGTTATAATTAAGGAGATATTCAGCATTTTTATTATAAAAATTAAAATTTCTCAAAAACTATTGAGTTTAGGTATAGGAAATGCTTAACAAAAATGAAAGTATACTAATAGGTCTTACCGATAATGACATAAAATACAGGGTGGTCCATTTAAAAAAAATCGGAAAATAATGTTTTTGTGATTTGGCTCACCCTGTATACAGTTTTAGAGATATCGACAAAATTGAATATTTTCATGAAAATCAAACATAATAAAAAATTTTTTTGACGGCGAAAACTCATTTGAATATCATTCCCTTTATAATGTACAGGGCGTTGAACCCATTACGATTTTCATCGAAAATTGTTCATAACTTTTGAAATACCCTGTATAACATAGTACACCTTTATATTTTTGTAATCAGGACAAAAAGAGGAATTCAAATTTGTAATCAAATACAGGGTGTTCCACTTAAAAAAATATATGTTTGGTCTGGTACGCCATTATAGAACACCCTGTATATTTGTTACTAATTTTAAAATGTGAAGCTTAAGGGTGGCTAGTATCACATTTCATTTTTTTTCCTTATATTCCAAAGCGTATAGGAGATATGGGACTTTATCCAACACCACCTATAGGTGGTGTTGCTTTATCGCATAAATCAATCACCCTGTAGTATTGAAAGTAGTATATAGATGTTTTGTTATAAGAATATTTATATGTTATATAATATTATATATTTATATATTATAATAATATTTTCAACAGCAGCTGGTTGTATTTTTGTTTTCCACTTTATTAAAACACTGACGTAGTGTTCCACATAACACCAAGACACTATCATTAAAACTGTTTTATTCATTTCCAGATGATGTCAACTTGGTTGGCAAAACGCACATCGAGTGCAGTATAGTGTTTTGGTGTTACGTGGAAAACTACGTCAGTGTTGTCTTCACACCAAAGGTTCCAACCGCCTTTCAAGATTACTTTATTAAAGCCGAATCATATTTTGTATTTTATTTATGTACCCATGTGCTTGTACTGTTATTTGTTTGTATAACCATTGAGTTTATATAACTTGTTATCTCACTACATATATTTTTATAATTTTATACATTTGTTGACAATATTATTTGATTTTACGTTTATATAACTTAATTATTCTGTTATTGGACCTTTGGCACGTTGGATATTTTACAACAATAGGTAAATAAATAAAAGTATAAATAAATATATACTATTATACCTTTAACTACTTTTTAAGTACTTACAAGTAATATAAGTCGTATAAGTAATATAAGTAATATATAGCAATAAGTGTTTGACAGAACAACCAAGTTTTTTATTGCATTTTCTCTGAACTGAATTTGGTAAAAAAGATAACTTCATGACATTCTAGCACTATACCTTTGATAAAGCATTTTTCAAGAGCTGATATTAACATTTAACTCGATTTGACAGTCAAGTATCGATCTAATACAATAAATTTATTTATGAGACAAATGACCCATATTTGTCATTTGCGAACATATTCTTCATGAATAATTTTTCACGCGCCGAATATTGATTCTACAAATGAAATTTACATGTCACCTGATAGACACATTTGTTTCAGTCAAGCTGAAAATTTGTCTAGGCCTCTTTCCCCTATAAAATTGAGGAGATCTCTTATTCTATTGTTTTCTCATTCGGAAGATAATTAGATTTAGTAATTCCAATCCAATTTTGTGTTTTACATGAAATTAAATTTAAAATAAGTACACTTGATTTAGTCCAAGGGATCAAAATTCCCCAATTCCCATGAGGCATTATGTCTAAAACTAACGTAATCTAATTTTCCAGAGCACTGATCACCGTTGTACCTATTAAAGCAGTTCTTTTAAACTGACTTGATGAACTACTTGATTAAAGTATCAAATTTATCCAGTTTAAGCAAAATATTTCGAAATAAACATACATGCAGCCCTAAAATACATTAATATTATAGGGAATTATTTCGGAAAACACAAGTGGATATTAGATATAGATAAAGGAAAATAAAATGAAAACACTATACATTATAGGAAGGAGATGCCGAAAACAACTACTCCACGGGCAATATGCCCCGTTATCTGTCTGTCAATTAGACAATAATTGTCAGACAGGTAGTAGCAAAGACCCAAAGAGGGCACTGCACTGATAAAAATGATAGTAAATTTACATGGTATTTACAGCATCCATTTATGTAAAAAATACACAGACACATCATGTACTACAAAAAACACCACGTTAATACAGTAAAATTACAAATTTCGTGATTAATTACATAATTTTCTCTAAAAAAACGTAACGTTAATGTAAACTTGCCTTTCATGCGGAAGAAAATGTAATTTTACTCTGGGAAAACACATGTTTACAAGTATTCTTACACGCAAGATGTGTATTTACAAAATGTTTATGTGATTTCACATAAACACTGTAATGTCACCCAATAGAAATAATTGAATTGCATCACGTGGTCAAGGCATCTTGAAAGCCAGAGGATGCATGCACTTTACTATGCGGATCTGCTGTTTATTCTAATGGAGGCAAGCTTGTGAACGTTTTTAGTGAAGTTAGTGTTAGTTAAAACAATAGTAATATATTGTTTTATTTTTAAAGGTATGTATAAATAAATACAGTTTTATTTTATTTGCATATGTATTAGTTATGGTACTGTGTCATATTTGTAACACGTCTTTTAAGACGCTAAGATTAAGATTATAAAAAGGAACAGTCAAGGCTTGATTTTCTCTTGAACTAGTTTTTCTTAAAAAAAAAAAAAATTTGATATGATTTAAGATTATATAATTAGATTTTAAGAAACAAAAAATAGAGACAATATTAGATATTTGTACTAGATTTATAATTATTGCATTTCACTCATTACTATATTTTTTTTAGAGAATGACACTTTCCATATATACATAGAAAGAAACAATGTGGTGGCTTGTAATACGCTTTCTGAGGCGCTGAAATACTGGTTTGCCTTATATTTTATTTTAAACTTAAAATATCCAAAGGAGATGGCAATGACACTGGAAATGTTATAACGCTTCCATTTGAAAATCCACCCGGACAGTGGCACAAAATCAAAAAGTTCCTCAAAGAAAAAAGTTATTTGTTTAATGAATAAGTTAAAATATATATTTAGTTAATCTCATGAGTTTTTAAAACATTTTATTTTCACATAGTTTTCTTAGGGTAGCATCGAAATGAACAAAATATCTTCTTAAGCTAGGCCTACTTAAGACGATAGTGTTTGTTCTTTTGACACTAGATACCTACTAATGCCTAGGAAATCTATCAATAGTAAAAGAATTTTATTTACATTTGTAATGGCTGTGTATTTGATCATTATATTTTAGCTTTTTTCGCATTGCTATGTAACTCTACCTAATTTCACTAATTAATACGAACGTTAGTAGGTACTGGTAATAAGTACTTGTGTGTTATGTTAATTTACTCAGAAGAAATGTATATTTTGCTTATGTGCTTTAAATATAGGAGTTTATAAAAATGTAGTAGTCTCTTTTTATTTTCAGTGCCCTTCTCAGTTTCTATGTAAGTATTTAATTTTTGGTTAAAATTAATTAATATTATTATATTAGGGTTCATTAGAATACAAATTAAATTTACATATTTCAAACGACACATTTAGTAGAAGTACCTACAGGGTAATAATACAGATGGAATGAAAAATTACAACCAAATTTACATATATACATTACATGAAAGATTAAGTAGGTACAATTACATCGCAATAATACAATGAAACCGGAAAAATACATCTAAATCTTACATGAAAAATACACTGTACACTTAGTAAATATACATGGTATTAATACACGAGAAATGTAAAGCTACATCTAAATTTTACATACCGCTGGTAACCTATTTTACATATCAACTAGTAATTTTCCATTAGGTAAGTAGTCTTACATTCTAATGTATTATTTCACACTACTGACCTAGGCAACAAATAACCAACAATCCACTATGTAATTTTACAAAATATTGTCATCAGTGTGCAGTGTATTTCACTGTATCTCGCCACTACAAACACTACATTATGTTTTGAAATTTGCGCCGATTCATTTTGTTCAAATATTTTCTTCTCGATACTCAGATTACCATAAGGCATATCTAAATCCCATCTCTTTTATTTTTGAACTAATTGTGAAAAAATTCATAGTGAATTATCTATAGAACGAACTATTTTTTTAATATTTGAAAGCATAATCTGTATAAGTTTTACACATTTATTTTTTCTATACTATTATTGAACAGGCGTAGTATAATTTTCATTAAGCAATTGTAATAAAAAAAGCAATCACTGAGTGATTTTAGTCCTTGTCCAAGCCACAATTAGTTGCCTTCACTGTGAGACCAGTACTGCACTGTGGAGACCTAATAGGTCGAAACAGCTGTCGGTCGTTTGATGCTGAGTGTGACTGACATGTATGTGGTGACTGTGTATACACTTCTGTCTATACAGGGTTATTCAGAACCTATCGAAAATAAAATTTGGGGATGTTCAACATACATGTAGAAATGTGGTAGTGCTAAAAGAAATTTTTTTGGCGGGGTCTGAAAACTATTTAAAAATTTTTCATTGTACGCTGCTGGATACTGGTCCACTGTAATGGAGTGACCTTGGGACTGACAATGCAAACTAGCTAGCACGAAAGAAACCGGCGCGCCCGTCGCAAAAAAGATTTGCAGCGTTTTTACTTTAAAATAAACTTAAAGATAGATAGACGTTCCAGGTACAAAAAACTTGTTTACTGTTTTTTGTCGGAATGTGGTATATCCGATCTCGTTGAAGTACACTTGCCCAGCTACGTAGTCCTTTATAATGGTATAACTTTAAACATTGTTTACGGGAAATCCTAATTACTTTTATTACAATTTTTTTGGTGATATCGATTTCTTATTTAAGGATGCACATATCCTCAAAGTTTTTTATATGGGTTCTGAATAACCCTGTATACTTAACATATTTAGAAAGGAAACAAGATGAAAACTGATACAAATATATAATACTTACTTATCATTATAACAAAACTTTATTTATTGAAATACTATATCTTAAAATAAATTTCCTTTGTGTTAGTTATGTGAATACATCAGAAAGATATCCTAGGTATTACCCAGAAAATTTTAAATTACTTTGAACTAGTTAAAAATTTTAAAGAAATAAATTTAAACTTAAATTTCTGATATAATTTCAGGTAAACTAGAAATTTTAAAAGTGTTCCAGTCAAGAGCACGTTTCTCCTCAATTTAACGACTTTATTTTATCAAATATCCCTGAAGTTTTAAAAGGGAGGGAGTTATATATTTAATAGGATCGAAGAAAACAATTTAGTTGGGTGCAGAGAACTAAATCTTCAATAAAATTTGAATGTAGAATTCATCCACATTTCAGAATTAATTTCAAGAAATAAAATAGGATAAGCTTGCTTGCCTATTTTCGACACCGCTTCAAGGTTAGGAATATCTACGTTAAAGTGTTTACAATCCAAATTATTTATATTTTCTTAAAGGAAAGATGGAAATTGGATACATATTTTGTATATAATCAGTGTTTTCTTTTCAAGATCGCCACGCCCCAGGGCGTCAAACTCGAGCCGGACTATAGAGAGCCCTTGAAGAACATGAAATTTGCCAGTTTGTTTACTTAACCTCAAACAAAATGAAAATAGTAAAATAGTAAATACGTTTTTTTACTCTATATGTATGAAATTCTGATACTTACTGTGTTTGTTTTCTATTTTCATTGTAATTCTGTAATTTGTTGATGTTTCTACATTTCTACCGATCTAATCTAACCTCATTAATATTTGGAGCCTCCAAACCCCAGCAAAAATGGTAGTGCTCGAGGGGAAAGGGGAAGACAGTAGAGGGTGTCGCGCACTCAGTTAAAAGAACATGCTGCAGAACAGCTCCGAGTTTCTCTAAGCTGCCCAAGCCATTGAAAAGAATGCAGTAAATATGTATAATCAATAAATCGAATGCCAATATAATTTTGACATTTCTTGTCAAAACATTTTGACGAGAAACTTTTAGACAATTTTTAAATTTAACTTTGGTATCTATACAGGGTTATTCAGAACTTATCCATAATAAAATTTGGGGATGTTCAACATACATGTAGATACAAATGTGGTAGTGCAAAAAAAATTTTTTTGGCGGGGTCTTAAAACTATTTAAAAATTTTTCATTGCACGCCGCTGCATACTGGTCCATTGTAATGGAGTGACCTTGGGACTGACAATGCAAACAGGCTAGCACAAAAAAACTTCGGAAGATCTGAGAGTATGCCGACACCCGGCGCAAAAAAGATTTGCAGCGTTTTTACTTTAAAATAAACTTAAAGATAGATAGATCTGACCAAAATGACGTGTCTTTAAAATGAATAAAATTTTGTTACACTAATTTTGAAGAATTGCGCTACTTGATTACTAGGTATTAGAAACGTGAAATTTAGGTATAAAAAATTTGCACATACCTTGTTATAAAAGCTTTTCGAAATAATATTCCTCGACTTGTACACAATTTTGGGCACGCCTTATCCAATTTTGCCGCACTAAACCGAATGTTCCTCCTGGTTGCTGATCTTGTAAACGCAAATTATTAAGTAAATTGGGGATTTTCAGAATTTTGCTGCAACAACCACTCACAAAACCTAACTGTCGATGTGTCGGTGTGTCGATTGGGAAATCGATCCGCATACAAGCGCGAAGCTACCAATGAATTTTGTTCAACTTCGCCATAAATAAGAATCATGTCCATTAACTCAGCATTACTGTACACATGAGCCATTTTGAAAATTTTACAGTTTAACACTCGATAAATAAAACACCCGCACAGAGACAGCGACACAGAAAGACTGATGACTGCATAGACAATAAGATATATTATCCCCACTCCAACTGTATTCGCCAGCCGTTCGCCAGGTACAAAAACTGTTGTTTACTGTTTTTTGAAGGAATGTGATATATCAGATGTGTTGAAGTACAGTTGCCCAGCTACGTAGTCCTTTATAATGGTATAACTTTAAACATTGTTTACGGGAAATCCTAAGCCTTTTATTATAAATTTTTGGGTGATATCGATTTCTTATTTAAGGATGCACAGATCCTCAAAGTTTTAGAGATGGGTTCTGAATAACCATGTATATTTGTATACCCGAACAGAACGTAAAATTGTATAAAACTACATTAATTTATAATAAATCTTATTATACGAATTGTGGTGGTGAAATAGGATAATATTACTTTCAAACAATGTATACCTTAAATAACTGTAATACACACATACAAAATATAAGGAATTTAAACACTTGTAATAGAGAGGTAAATAACTCTAATTGTAAACATCTTTTCCACTACGGGTAAGTTATTTAAAAGTCCTGTGTTCACGTCAAATTAAATATAAGTCGTGACAGTTGTAGACGGTTTATTTTCGGTAAACTCAAGCATTAAGAACAATCAGCGTTCGCGGTGTTGATTTCGTCTTCATCGTCACAAAGCCCCTATATATGTACAAAGACCGGCAAGAAGAAAGCCAAAGTGTGTATATGACAACTCCCCGGGGCGCAAACCACATACATCTATACCCCTTAACGTAATTTGAGGAGCCGACCATCCCCATTGTGCTATCCTATTAGGAGTCCTAGAAGGCAAAATAGCCTTTCCAGCACTCAGAAGTACACAATATTTAATGTAGACCCAGTTTACGGGTCACATCATGAAAATATTATAAAGGGTGTTTTAGAATCCGTTCTTAGAAAAGAGAATCAGTAAAGGTACTTAAATTAAGTATATACCTTTTGATTAATAGTAATCATAGATATAACAACGACCTTTGACGTAACCCCATATGAAAAAATCAAGTACCTACCGTTAGTTCGGGTGGATGTGCAGGTCATTCTATTGGTCCGGTTTACCTATATCTATCCTTTGAAGGGTCCCCCAAACCAACGCGGATAATCGCAGCACCTGCGGAAGTTCGCACCGCTTGCGATTCGCATCATATTGTTTCCATTGCGTTAAATATGTACGTTCACACCAACACAATTTTTTTAGTTTAGACTGCGAATTGTCTGCGTTTATTTCGTACGGAGTTTTTGTTCGCAATCGGCTGCGTTTTTTTTCGGATCCGTAGTAGTTTCGCAGTCTCTTAACTAAAAAGTAATTAATAAAATTGAAAAAATCATTGAAAAAATCATTGAAAAAATCATTGATAGTGCGAAAGTATCCTATATTAGACGACCTTTCTCATGACGATTACAAAAATATAACATAGATTCTCGTCTTTTCGTAATTGCGGCATTAATGTATGAAATTCCCTACATTGTCGTCTTTTTTTATTAATATCGTGAATCCATTTTCTTTTCTTCTTAAGGTTAGATACATAATATGATCAACACATTTATTTTTAAAGAATAATAATAATTTTACCTTAAATTGTCTTCTTCCAATGCAAGTAACACAAATGCTTCTTCTTCATCCGATGATGTATACATATTTTTGTATGATAGGGATAGGTAAGTATGTAAGTACAAGTACAAATTGTTTATTTTTCGTTTTCAGCAATAGCAATCAACCTTTTCGATACTGAAAATATGACGCATATGATGCGATTATATTCGCTTTGGTGTGGGGTTCTCTCCGGATTCCGCCACGAATTTCGCTGCGAACTTTCCGTCACGAATCCGTTGCGAATAATTCGCGTTCGTTTGGGGGAGCCTTGATGAGTTCCGTTATTCTGTACTGAGAATGTGAAAAAAATAAAACGCCATCTTCCAAAAAAATTAGGGTCTATTGAAAAGGACTGGTGTGTAAATTGAAATAACTTCTTTATTTTTTGGTATAACTCTATCAAACTATACATTTTTGAAAAGAGGAAAAGTGTCTCTATCGAATGGTAATATAATCTACATGGTGTTCCATCTAAAAAATGATCAGATTTTGAATTAAAAAGTGGCAATTTTTTTTCAAGCACCTGCAGAAGTAAAACAGACTCGTACCAACGACAAAAGAAAACTTTTTATAAAATTAAGAGCACTAGTGAAAACAGCTCGTCGCTATCTCATTTTGCCTTGAAGTTATAAGCCTTTAAAATGTGTCACATTATCTTGGGGACACCCTGTATATTTATACGCATACATTATTCTCGTAATGTTGAAACTAAGTGAAAACGTTTATATGCATTTTCTACAATTATTACAGGTTATATATCAATAATTCCATTAAAAAAATTTAATAGTTTTGCCCATCTATGAAATGTGGTTTTATATACCTAAATAAATTCAATCATCTGTCCAATGTAAAGCCTTACGTTTTAATATTAAATATTTGATGGCTAGAAATACTTCTTTCATTTCTAAAGTTTATTTTTTAATAAAAAAGTAAATTAAATGTGCTAAATAAATACTTTTGCTAAAACTAAACATTTAATTCCACAGATAAAATATTTGTTCTCCTTAGTAATTAAATTTAATTGCCAATATTAAATATTTAATAATACCATTAATGTGAACGTCAGTTAAATTTTCAGTTCACCAAATACAAATAAACAGTTTAATTGGTGATACAAAATTGTATTTCTTTCAATTATTTTTTTTTTCGGTTTGGCATTTGATATGTCTATTCGTTATAGGTAATAATAACTGACATCGATGTATACAATTTTTTAACATACTCCTGTCCTTCTGATCTTTTAATAACGCATAATTTATGTGTCAATGTAAGAAAATAGGTACTTACTTTGTTATTTACTCAAATGTTTGTGTAATAGTAATAAACCACTTTGCAACTATCTTTTGAATTAATTCAGTAAGTTTATTTCTTACAGAAGCGTAATTTTCTCGATTTATTATGTATTAATGAGATGTGGAAATGAAAACCCATCTAAGCAAAAATTCCTACCATTAAAAAAATTCCGTAGCGCAACACAGCTATTTCTGTAAAATCAACGAAAAGTTTATATTTAAAGCACTAAAGTAGAGTATCAAAATAACGCGTACCAGTTTAGAACTTTAGAAGTCCAGAATATAATTTTTGAAGGTAATACAACCCACTAGCTAAAGCGTCGTACTAAAATTATTTTCCAGGCGTCAAAGACTTTTCCCTGTTATCCCTGAAATTGCAAATGAGATTGTTCTGTATTACGAACAATTTCGGTGATTGTGTTTGCAATAATGTCATTTGCTTACCATACTGTATACTTAATTTGGTGCAATTACATCCTTCCGGGAGTATGGGATACGGCGGCAAAGAACAACAGCTCTGTTATTGAGTTTACTCCCGTAGGAGGGTATTACGAGGTTTACAAGATTATGTTGTAAAAGACAACTGTATAAACGTACTTGAAGTTATACAAATATTTCGGGAGTTAATAGACGTGTCTGCCTAAGTTTTGTACCAGTCAAAAGAGGCAGCAACTTGACTTCTTTCAGACGTAAAATTGAAGAATGAGTATACAAAAATGGCGCTGGAGACTTTACTAACTTTAAAATTCAAATAAATTAAATAATGTAGACCTATACCCCCTATACCTGTTGTCATTCATCATAGTAGTGTACACAAACAATATTATTATTATTATTTATTTAAGTAGGGTCGCCTTGCTTTGTATTCGACTGTCACTGAAGAGAGCTGGTAATCACTCATTGAACCATGGAGTTAGTGGTTACCGAGTAAGAGATTCATGTATCCCGAGCAAACGCAATGAACGGATGTCGATCTTTTGCAATTTACCCGGTAAGATTTCTGGTGAATTTAATCATATCTCTATGGTCTTTAGTCCAGAAAATAGTGCGTGTTTCTTTTCACCAGTAACTCCAATCACTGTACTAACAGTGTCATCTGGGTAAAGACTAGATCTAAAAGCAGATCTTGACATTTTGTGCGCTTTTCCTCCTTAATTAAGACAATATGTTATACTCAGGTGCGTTGTGAGTATAATAAACATTGTTCTGAGTTGGCAATCGAGTAAGGCTTCATCAGACATATTGACTTGTATTTGCCTGACGGTGCAAAAGAGTAGTTCCAATAGATTAAGCACCTCCATCACGTTTCTCAAAACGAATTCAATGTTCCCTGGAGCGTAAGGTATTATTTGTGGGTGTCTCGTCTACCCCATATGAGTTGCTATGGTATGGATTTGATGGCAGGATGGATGGTACTTGCAGTGCTCCATCGTGAGGGTGGGTTATTGTTACAATTCTTATAAATTATCAGGAATGAGAATGCCGTCAAAGCGAAAATCGAACCAAAAAACTATTTACTGATGGCACTAGTTTGTTAATTTTATTTTTCATTTGATTCCTAGTATTAGATATAAAATTTTCCATTTCGATATCCATGTTTTAGTGATAGTATGAAATTTATTGTAGATTAGCTGGCCTTGGATTGGGGAATATATGAATAGATTGCCTGAGGAAAGGAGATATTTTTAACTAATCCATGCAAATACATCAAGAGAGATAGAAGATGCGATTAAAAGGATACCTTAATATCATTTTAATGGCGGGCTAAAATTTCGTTTCACTTTGCGGCTAAATTCATACAAACCTGCCCAATTTATTTCTTGTTAAGTCTTTCAGAACTCGTTACACGTAAACAAATAGATATAAATTTCTTGGGATGGGTCGACTACGATTACTACGATACTCAGGTTAAGTTAAATCCACTTGTAAAAGGTTTTCTACAGACAAAATTAAACGTAGTAAAATAGTAGACATAACAATTTTACGTTTTTTTATTTAAAACTTCTAGCGGTGGTCTGGATAAATAGATTTTTTATAAAGTGCACTGTTGATTCTGCTTTAATTAAACACACAATTTAAATTGATATTAAAAAGCTACGTTAAGCAGACACATCTTGTAAATAACGAAAAGTAAAACGTAACCACAAAATAGATGATATAAGGTAGAGTTAGTACTACAGGAACGGACTAAAAATATATAGTCTCATGTTTTCGATAACAAAATTAAGAGACTACGATTGATATTGTTACTCAAGTAATTTTTCAATAAATTTTATATAAATAAATATTCACCCATGACCAAGCATCATTTTGAGTAAGTAAATCAATCGATCATATGTGTAGCAATTTGAGACTACTTAGGAATGTGACAAATGCCAGACAGCTGAATGCTTTTGAGAGTTTGGAAATTGCTAAATGTAAAAATAGTATGAATGATGACAGAGGGCCAATCCCATATAGCCCACTATATTGATTCACTGAGCAGTCGCGACGGTTCGCTGAACTGTGGAAATAGTTTAGGTATAAATAGGACACAATTTTAGCATAGGTTTGGTTTTAATCAGCTCCAGATGATGCCTTGGTTGGCGAAACGCGCATCGAGTGCAGTATAGTGTTTTGGTGTTATGTGGAAAACTACGTCAGTGTTAGCTGCACACCAAAGGTTCCAACCCCCTTCAAGATCGTAAGTAATAATAATATGCCATTCCATCTCCCACACACGTATCTGACTTTCGAGATAATCATTGTGATGAGGATGATGGATAGAAAAAGTTATATTTATTCATGGCATTCTAGATTTTCTCTAACTGCGTATTTTTCCACACTTCTCAAATATACAAAATATTAGAAATAAATTCATGTGCCAAAAGGATTCGTCAGGGGTTGGTTTTTTGAGAACTAAGCAAGAAATAAAAAAAATCACACAGAAGAAGCAGATAATTATTACTAAACACATTGTTCGGCGTTTCGAAATTTTTATAAATATTTAACAATAGTAATTATCTGCCTTTTTCATATTTCAGTTTAATTTGATTGTTTTGGCAAAACTAGGTCTCAAAAACCAACCCCTGACTGTTGATTTTGGCCCAACAGTTTATTTTCTAACATTATTTACATTTCAGAAGTGTAGTAAAATACCAAATAGAAGAAAAAATATTTTTAGTATATTCATATTTTCATGCATATTATTCCATCTGTAACTTTAAAAATATACGTGGTATATTATTAAAAAATATTCTGTGCATTACATTCATATATGTAAAGTTGAAAAATAATAGAATTTAGTTACCTATACGTACCCTATACGTACTAATAAAATGCTATTAATTTAATAAATAAATCAGCATTGGAACTTACCCATGTTATAAAATAACTTATCTACATGACAATGAATGTTTTTGCGTACGGTGTATACTTAATTATTGTCAGTGAGTCCATTATAAAACAGGTTCTAAAAATTACTCTAATGCATTCACCACTTCTAAATAATAATTTTTAATTACTTAATTGTGATGACGGATGAATAATTCTGTCTTAATGAAATGTAAATGAACAAAAAGTGTTTTTAAGTAAAAACTCCTATCGTATAATTAGAAATGTCGACGGGGCTGAAGGTAACTGAATATTAAATTCTATTAAAATGTACTCTGTAGTTTGTTCAAATACGAATGTTATTCCATGAGACAAATCTCTTCCACGCAAAGTAAAACATTTTTTGGTATTAATGCCAACAGTAGGAAGACAAAATACGTTCTCGTTGGGTTTAGTGTTCAACACTAAGGAAATAATTACATAAGAGTTAATGTCTTGACTATGGGCAAGAAACACTATATCTTACGAAAGAGCAGTTAATCTCTATCTAATATACAGTTTCCTCGATATTTTTAAACTGCGGTATTTTATAAATTTAAAGCTTTTGTTATTTAAAATTAACGAAAAAAATTACAGCAAGTAATTTAAAAATTACAAGGGTAATGAGGAAGCAGACGCACTAGCCCGAGAAGGCGCATCAAAAGACCTCATAGGACCAGAACCCTTCTGCGGCATAGCGAAGTCATGTATTAAAACATCCATGGAGGAATGGATGAGAAACAAATCTCTAGCATGCTGCAGCAATCTGCCACAACTGAGACAGGCAAAGCTATTCATTAAAGACCGGACGCCTAAATTCACAGCAGATCTGTTAGGCCAGAATAAAAAGGCCATCAAAATAATAGTAGGTCTCCTAACAGGACACTGTGGGCTAAATAGGCACATGAATGTCATGGGACTGTCAGAAGATGCAACTTGTAGATTCTGTCAAGAGAAGAGGAAACTTCAGTACACGTACTATGCCAGTGCGAGCGCCTGACAAGACTGAGATTTCAAATACTTGGAGAAGGTAGACCAAGAGCCAACAGCTACATGGAAGAGCCTCTATCAAGGCTGTGGAGTCTAATGTAAAGGACAAAGCTGGACAGAGTGCTCTAAATAGGTTGGGAGTGTCACAATAGACCTTCTAGGTCGCGGTAGACCAGGCCAGGTGGCCGACTCCTATATAAATCTAATTTAAAAATTCACTACCTGATATTTACATATGCATTGCGTGCGTGAATCTAATTTTGGAAATTAAGATGAAAGTTTGAATTGATTTACAAACTTCGAAGACAGAAATCTTGCAATCAATAAAATTTTACAAATCGGTTGACCTCTAAAATAAAAGTACTTAATGATTTAATGTAGAACATGTTGCACAAGGGGATAATTTGAATCATTACTAAAAGTGGTACAAGAAAATTGTGTACCAGAAGGGCTTATCCCTTATTTCAATTCGAAAAACTTGAAAAGTTTAGGTAGTGGATAAGCTTATTTTTCCATTGTATTGTCGAAAACATTTAACAGTCAAGTTCCATAGTTAGAAGAAAGATAGTCGGTCACGTCTACTTCTTATTAATAATGCCCAAAAATGCAGAATAAGTCTAGAATTGACGTAGCAACTAAATAAAAAATAAGTCTCGCTCAAAACAATTTTCTTTTAACACTTTTCTTTAGAATTGTATCAGATCAAAAACTCAATAAAAAAAATAGAAATAAAGTTGAAAAAAATTAGAAAGTATTCTCGAATATTTTCTTTAATATTTTTTAAATACCTCAAAAAATCAACTAAGTTATTCGGGCTACATTTGCAGCATATTTTTGAGCATGAACTCGCGCATATTTGCCTCTATATATCTTACCGTTATCGAGGTCCTAATGGTGGAAACCGATTCTGACTCACCCTGTATACGAAATAATTTCCAAACAACATTACTAGAAAATATCGTCTTGTTTCCCTAGCTGAACTCTTGGATTATATAGGAAGCAGTGCATAAAAATAATGCATTATATCCAGCTGACATATCCGAGACAAGCAAAGTAAAATTATTAATCAAGGGTGCCAGACGTACACTCATCTCGTTCCAGCACATGTTAGTATAGTCAATATCGCTAATGCACTCATATACTCCCTGGAGCTATATTGAACTAGAATCGACACACCGGGAACTTGTGTAGAGAAGACTCATTTGTGGGTTAGTTTAGTTTAAGTTTAGAGTGTTCTAGATAGAGCAGCAAACTTGCATCTTTTCGTGGTAAGCGTTTAGGAGAAAATTTACTGGAACTATAACAAAAACTTTTTGTTAAAATTTTTATCGATATACACTGTTTCCTCGCTCTCTGCAATTAAAATAAAAATGACGTCCTTGAAATCGAATAAAAATAAAAAGATAGGAAGGAAGTTTAAAGACATAATATGGTCTAAGGATAAACTAGGTATAACTTAACCAAGAGATTAAGTTTAATTGAAAATTTTTTATTTCTGGATAAATCTGATATTAGTACTAAACGATAGCTTATGAAAAGTTAAGATAGGACTGTGCAAACCGTTTTGCTTCATCTCAAACCGTTTAGATTTTACAGGGTGACAAAGTTGCAAAATGTCAATATTCACCTCTCAATATTTCAAAAAACAGTTGAAGGTAGGTATAGGATATCCTATACGAAATGTGTTTAAAATTTCACATAGAGTTCAAAATTGCAATAATATACAGAGTGTTCCATTTAAAATAACGAAGATGACATCAACTCAACCCAAAGCGTTAGGTGGACGCCATTATTTTAGGTGAGAAGGGCATGCCCGAAAACACTATTGCCCAAATTTTCAAAATCAAAATCGAAAATCATTTGAAATATGTCTAATGACTCGTCACCGTGAGACACCCTGTATAGGATTCCTTCAATTTAAAAATTTACAGATTTATTTATTTATTTATTTATTTATTTATTTATTTATTTATTTATTTATTTATTTATTTACTAATACACCATTCAACAGAGAACCAATTACAGAATGGGTGATACAGAATTACATTAAAATAACGAAAAGTAAAAAAACAGTTACAAAAAAAACAAAAAAATAATAACGATAATGGAACGTATAAGATGACAAGACATTCAAAACAGACAAAACAGAAATTAGAAACCAACAATACACCACATATGAAACATAATTATAAGCGCACCGATCGTCCTATCAATGAGACGCTACTCCATTAAGCGAGTACGGTATTATAACTGAACACTCAACACTCAAAAAAAGTTTAGCTTGATATCTGTAACCGTTTCCGAATTAAAAAAAAATACACCACTAAAAAAAGTTGTAGATCACACCACATATGCCTCAAAACATGCTGTAGAAGATGGCATAGGTTCCTTCTGTTCCACTATATGTATTGTGTCACTCGATAGCGACACCGCTGTTTGGCCGTGAACGAAAACTCCTAACTTGGTCCTCGTATACGATCATAAAAATTTCGAATGTTAAAACTTCTAAAAACTAATTTGTGATATTATTTATTACGGCAATTAAATCGGGCGAACTTCAAATTCGAAGTATATAAATCTGTCAAAAATTAAAGGTGCATCATGTTTATGTGACTCCATACTGCGCACATTAAAGAAAACCGCCAGCGAGAAATAGAAATTTTAGAAATATAAATATATATTTCTCTGATATTTATAAATTTAGAGACAAATATCTAAGCGGATTTCTGTCAAAATATCTGGAAAAATTTAAATATAATATAACTTAAACTTATGCATTCTAAAATAGATTTAAACTTATGCAAGGGGATGCAGCATTCAAATCCAGTCCGTTTGTTTTGAGTTCGAGAACTTGTGAAACTCATAGAAATGTAACAATTTAACTTTTTACTCACATCTATATTATCATTAGAGTCCGCCAACTCTTAAATTCCGCACTGACACTCTGTGCATAGTGTAAATTGCTAATTGTTACTGAGAAAACACGCCGCCGTTAAAGATAGTGCGTTATAACAATACAGTCAACGTTTATAACAACACCGACAGAAGCCTAAATCACTGCTTTTAGGTTCATGTCACTCATTTGTCTCGGATGTTTACTGTCACTCATTTTTCCACACATCGATGCATTACTAATTTAGAGGGGGTGGAAATATATAATATAGTTATTTATTACAATGTGATTAATATGTTCAAACATGCCAGAGCGATTCTAGATAATATTGGTTACACGGACACATGTCAATCTCACTTTATTAACAATCTAAATTCATTTTGTGACTTATATGTATATTAAAGTACGTCACCAGAATTAATGTATGAAAATTCGTCGAGAATATCCAATTTCGGCGCACAATCCACCGATTAGTTGTGTTAAAAATGGTGCGAATTTTCAGCAGCTATTTATTGAGTGTCATTGATTTACACCAATAATATGTTGTTGATTAAGAGAATGATAGATTATATTTACACAAGGATATTTTATGTAAATAAAGGTTTGTTAGTAAGTAGAGCTTTCGTTCCTGGGCGCACTCGCGGCCCGCAAAATAATAATATGCCACGTTCATCATCAACATGACAACGAGGGAGAGAGATATTATTATTATTATTTTCATTTTTTTTGTCGAAATCCAGTCGACCGGTTCCCTGGCTCCGATTCTCAGGGTCAGCCGCTGGTAGTTAACAATAGCTACTCCCCACGTCCGTGGGGTGAGCAGCTACTGAGTCTGGGAATCGTGTGCCTTGAGTAGATGTAATGAGCCCAGTATGACCGCCTTCTGCATTCTTCCGGCTAAAAGATCTGCAGAATTTCGTCATGCCGGTATGATCTTCAGTTCTGAAAGGGCTGCTCCACTGAGGGCTCCTATTATCAGTACCTCAAGCTTCACAGTATGTTCTGGATGGAGTCTGTGGAGTTCGAAGAGAAGGTCTCGATATTTCGTCCGATTTTCCTTCTCTTTCAAGAGAATGTTGGTCTCGGCAGGAGCCGAGAACTCGAGGTCGAGGAGCAGGACTACATCAGGCTTATTGGCTCGAATCTGCCTGAGCGTGGGAATGAGTAGTTCCAATAAATTCGGCACCTCTCATTCCCCATAACGGACTCAATAGCCCCCGGAACGTATGGCAGCACTGGTGTTTCGTCTATCTCGTGCGAGTGCCGTAAAAAGTAATAAAGCACTCGTAAAGCTGCATTGTGTCTATGGATATAGGCCGAGACTGCATATGCCGGACAAGCGGAGAGCAGATACATAATTGTCTCCGGCGCCCTATGGCAGGCCCTGCAGTTGAAATCAGGGACCTCCATACCCATGACACGGCTTCGATAGACGAGGGTGTTGAATACACCATCCTTGCAAGCTATTATGAATTCCTCGGTCTCCGACTTAAGCCCCGCTGACCTTAAAAACCAAAGTCAGCTTTTCGGATAAGCCATGATCCTCAAGGCTCTTATAGAAGACACCTTGCAATGCCTTATCCTTATGCAGCTGCAGAGAATTACGGCCTTCTACAGCTTTAACTTGGGCTTTCAACTGAACGAGTCCCAGCTCCGATAAAAGTCGACAAGAAATTTTAAAGTTTAATACTGTGTGGTCAAATTTTGATTTTTGTATAGAGAAACTCGATTATAAAGGATTACGAAAATTAATAACACGTTTTCCATAACATTTTTTGACCAAAGAATTTGCCTCATAAATTGTTTGTATCTTTTAAGTTGTCGAGTATACATCCTGTATATACTACTACTACTACCATCCTACTGTTCTACTATACAAACATCCAAATTTGCTTACTCTGTACAGTATGTTATAAGTAAAACAATTGTTTTTAAAATAGAACCCTGTAATTTAAAGTAAGTTTCCATTTGTCTTGTCTTTTTTCAAATACAAAAAATGTTTTTATAAATTTAACTACGCCTATATTAGAGAAATATCAGGTAGACACCATTTGCTTGGTTCAATTGCAAAATATAATATCATTTTCAAAGCCAATGGTAAAGCCATTATAATTTACATTAGCAATTGTGAAAACTTGCGGCTGGTGTTAGTCTTCTATTCTTTTGTAAAATGTCATAAAATCGACATTTAGTATTTCACAGGAACTATCCCTTTAAAATAAAGCATTGCCCTCGTCTATTTTCTTTCATAACAAAGCACTATTGTTTCTTTGAACTCGAATATAACTGTATAACAACTTTCCAAGTAGTTCCAAATGGCAACTTCTGCATAGAGACTTGGCATTTTAGTCCGGAACTTGCTCATTGAATAAGAGGCAGAGTTTGCGATCTGTGACATGTATTTTCTTGTCAGAGAAGTCAGGTCTAAGCCGTCAGATTTCTGGTGGCGACAAAGATGAGTATGCCAAATTGAATTAGCCGCTGAAAGGATATGGAATTCAGTAAAGTCAACTTAACACAAAAAAATGCGACGCTGATCAGTATTCGTCTTACAAATTTGACAAAAGTATAGCCAAAGACATCAACTTATATTTAGATCTTAAAAGTTTACTGAACTCCATGGGAGTGAAATTTATTTAGCCTGAAAGACTATCTAAAATATGAGAGAAACTCAGGGAAAAAATAATGTTAAAAAAGAAAATAGATGCGTTTTCTGCATTAACAAAGTTAAAAAATGAAATAATCAAAGACAAAATTTTGCAGAATAGTCCATTTTGTCCGTGTGAAGACAATTCTAAGGGATGCAAAGTCAAAAGTAGGAAATCTGCTCATATACAGGGCGCCCTATTTCTTGACCCGTTGCATGAGTAACTTTTTTATTAGTAGAGATACAAAAACGCTTAAATGAGCAAATTAGTGCAGTTTCGTATTAGTAATTCTACGGTAAGGCGAAAAATTATATACGGGGGAAGGTTGAAAAGTTATTGACAAAAAACGAAAAATCCAATTTTTCTATTATCCCTCGTAGCTCGTTCATTTGAAGAGTTAGAGAAAAATGCTTCACATGTTTTTTGCAGTATTTTTCATGTAAAATGACATGCAATTGCTACTTTTTATATATCTCTTAAAATGGTTGAGAATCACAGTAAAATATATTTTTTTTTAATGTAATGGATAGGTGGCTGTGACATTAACCGAAAGTCCCCTTTTTTCTCTTTCAGATGATGTAACATAGTCCATATTTTATCCTTACAAAAGTAATAATAATCGTTGTTTTTAAAGAAAGTTTATTGTCACATCAAGAATGCTATGGATTATGGAACAAAAGAATGTTTTGAGAACAGAAATTATTAATTAATTAATTATATTGAAGTAAATGTTCGAAATGACCACCATCCTGTTGGATACATAGTAAGCAACGTTTCTGGATACTTCTTAAAACATTATTTATTGTATGTCCATGTATGCTTCTAATTGCATCTTGAATCCTGACTTTCAGATCCTCTATATCTAGAGGAGCTGTCACATAAACTTTATCTTTCAATAACCCCCAAAGAAAGAAATCTAAGGGGGTCAAATCAGGTGTTCGCGCTGGCCAGTCGATATCCATTCTATTTCCTATAACATTATCAAACTGTTCATGTAAATATTGTTTTACCTTGCGGGAATTATGCGCAGGTGCTCCATCGTGTTGGAAGTATTTAAGATTTCTAAAAATATGAAGTGGTAATTCATTTAAATATTCCTCTGTTAGAGTATTCCTTAGAAAATGAAGGTAATTATTCGCATTCAAATTATCTTCGTAAAAATATGGGCCAATAATTTTGCCACAAAAAATTCCACACCACACATTTATCCCAAATTGACGTTGATTTCTTCTTTCAGAAACAAGATGTGGATTTTCTCGGCACCACATTATGTTATTATGGCGGTTAAAAATACCATTGTTGGTAAATCTACTTTCATCACTGAATAAAATCTTTTTCCAGAAGTCTAGATCCTCTTCGCATTTTGAAATGTACCATCGACAAAATGTCATCCTTCTTTGATTATCAGCTGGATATAAAGTATTGCATATGGAATAATGATAAGGCTTTAAATTGTTACCTTTTAAAATAGCTCTTACAGTTTCCTTGGAAGTGTTGCAGTGATGTGCAATTTCTGCAGTTGAAGAATCAGGTTTAAAATTTACATAAGCCAAAACATTTATTTCAGTGTCTTCATTGAAGTTTCTTTCATCCTTAGGCTTTGAAAAAGAACCGTATAATCGTATATTATTTTCCAGCTGTCTAAATATTCTATGATGGGGTTGTCTTCGTTCCATGTAAGTTTCAAAATAAAGATTCGCTGCAGCTTGTGCATCTCGATTTTGGTTATAATAACAAAATAGCATATCATTTTTCTCTTCGTTGGTGTACATATTTGCAACACTATTATTTTGTATGCAGTATTAATAATAAACAATAAACTACTTAACAAAAACTAAAAATGTCACTTATGATCTGTCAATAATTAAATGCCAACTAGACGTTTTTAAAAATATCAGGAATCTTATTTTTTGTTTTATTTCCATAGCATTCTTGATGTGACAATAAACTTTCTTTAAAAACAACGATTATTATTACTTTTGTAAGGATAAAATATGGACTATGTTATATCATCTGAAAGAGAAAAAAGGGGACTTTCGGTTAATGTCACAGCCACCTATCCATTACATTTAAAAAAAATATATTTTACTGTGATTCTCAACCATTTTAAGAGATATATAAAAAGTAGCAAGTGCATGTCATTTTACAAAAAACATGTGAGGCATTTTTCTCTAACTCTTCAAATGAACGAGCTACGAGGGATAATAGAAAAGTTGGATTTTTCGTTTTTTGTCAATAACTTTTCAACCTTCCCCCGTATATAATTTTTCGCCTTACCGTAGAATTACTAATACGAAACTGCACTAATTTGCTTATTTAAGCGTTTTTGTATCTCTACTAATAAAAAAGTTACCCATGCAACGGGTCAAGAAATAGGGCGCCTTGTATAGTAATACGAATTTTGGGTAAAAAGTTTTGGTTTATACCACTTTCTATAAAAAGCATAAACACGTAATCAACCAATTACACTTATTAAACTTAACACTGCGAGTAAAATAATTCTTCCATTAAATCGCTCCATAAATAGAATTTACATAGTAGGTATGTAGGTATGGAGTGATATACAGAGCCCCAAATACAAATTTGTTCAATTAGGAGACAAGGACGTGTCGATAGTAAGTAAAGTGTGTATTAAACAGAGAAAAAGAACGGTGCATGGATGGGAGCCGAGATATCAATATCTATGGGTGGGAGATGTCACACCTGACACTTCACATGGATACGAGCGGTAGGCTGTGGCTCTCCGCTGCTTTCCCCCGTAAATAACAAATTAGGAGTTATTTCTCGAGTATTATGTTATTTAATTTAACTTTATTTAACTATCATATACTAATAGCTTGTGTCTTTGTTTCCAAGTTGAACACATTTTTATTTAGGACTCTGTATAAATAGCTTTAATTATTAGGTTACTGAAAATATTTTCTTAATACTAGGTTAGGGTATTATGTTTGTCAGTACAAGTTCTATAACGTAACAACAATACATAGTATTTGGATATGTATTTTTACAGATTTTTTCACACCAATAAACAAACATCAATAAATTATTTCCGTTTATTTAACTGTAATAATTACTGCGAACCCCTCGAAGTTAGCAAGCTTCTTTCTCGTTTACCTACTTGCCTTCTGGCCCAAAGTTTCCAATTATGTTACAATTGGCATTTCAAAATGATTCTGCTCCATTTAAATTTGACAAAATTACTAGACAGTTTGCCTTTGTTGCATACCTTTTAAAAATATATCTCTTTTATAGGAACTTTAAATTAACAAAAACATGACTCAAAATGTCAACAAACATATGTATATAGATTGTGGCAAACAAAAGGACAAAGATGAAAAGTAAAAAAGCACATGTCAATAAGATCTACTTTGGCCAGATCGATATTGGCGTACATAAATCGTCAAAATGACCTTCGCTTTTGAATAATTGCAGTATTTGAATTTTTAGTACTGCATTCATTAACTCAGGCCTCGGTCGCTATTTTATATTTTGCGTCAGTTTCGTTTGTAATAAACTATTAAAATGACATTTTCCAACTGGCTGTTATTTGTCTGTATGAGGTAAAACAAGATTAGTAGCTGATATGTTTACAAAAATGAGAGTGTATTTATTAATTAATAGGATTAGAGTCAAACAATCAGTAAACCGAAAAAATTTTAAACTTGAGGTGCGACTATTACTTGCAGCTTCAATACAGACCATTTATAGTCTTGTGATATAATTTGGTGGTCAGTACTCTCTTATATATTTTATGGTCAGTACTAACCGGTAGTTTATCCATATAAGAGATGTACAATTTCCATTATAGACTTTTTTCAGTGCGGCTTATTAACGATATTTGTTTATTTATCAACCAGGAAGATATTCTCAAACTATCTATCAATCTTTGACGTGATTCAGTTAGATAGATGGAAGGAAGAACTATCCAGTCATCATTACCCTCTGACTCCCAAAGTGGCAAATAGAAGAAAAAATTAATACACAAGAAATCGTGAGGACTATCTTCATCGACAAGCAGCAGAGGTTTAGGATATCCTTGGTACCATGCAACGATTATAACAGTGTATGTATTGGAAGAATGACTAAACGAACAGGGCTATTCAGGAAGAAGGACCAAGAGAAGCATCTACGGCTACACCATTAGCGTTAAAATTTTGCCGTTCCTGAAGACACTTGAAAAAAGAAGCATGACCACGTTCAAGGCCTCCAGAGTATTGATACGCACTAATAGAAACTACAGCTTAGCCTCAATGGAAGTCATCGAAATTTTCCAACATTTTCAAACAACTTTAACAGGGATGAAGGATTGAAAATAAGCCATTCATGATAGCCTTTACTGACGAACATATAGCAATATGTACGGATTTAACTGATCCAGCTTACTACGTCCTACCAAAATCAACCGATCTTGACGTACCAATGGATGTAAAAACTCTATTTTAGCATCCGTTCCCAGCATGAGAAATACTGAAGATGCCATATGCTAAGAATGGAGAAACGTATTCTATTTAGCATCGACCACAGCAGAAAAACAGAATAATATATGTACGTGTTTCTCTGATACCGACCTTGAAATCTTTACGACGTTTCTGACGAACTATTGGTTTATCATAATCGACTGACAGAGATCGCTTAATGGCATTTGATTTTGATATTCGATTACTAATGGCTAACTTATTATTATTCAATCATTTTGTATATCAACAGTGTGCTTTTTTTAATAATTGGTATTACTAGTACCACTTAATTGATTAATATTTGTATATAAACATTTCCTGTTTTTAACAACTATTTGTTATCTATACATTTTAATGGCAATTTTTAATTATCTTTTTTTCTACAAGGCCTTCAGTAGCGTAGAACTATGATAAACAAACATTCAAATAATAACAGAGGTATCAGGAAGAATAAATTTTGTTTAAACTAATCCACAGATTGAACAGGAATATTTATTTACACGAGATGTTAAAGTTATCAAACGAGGCGTTAGTCAAGGTTGATAAAAGATCGAGTGTAGTAATATGAATTTGCAACAAATTTGTTGTACTTACAAAATTTTATCTACTTGCATTTAATAACACGAAAATAAGGATATATTTTAGCAAAAAGTGTCAAATGACGCGACAAGAAGCTGGTGTATTTTCTATGAACAGAAAAAAGTACCTACCTGCTATTAAATTTACGAATCAAGTTTCCTTGTTACCTTTCGCATGATTACTGTCAAAACTTTGTCAAACAAACCCAGAAATATAAAAAGCGCTTTTCAAAATGAGTGATTCTGATGAAAGTTTACCCTCTGATATAGAAGCAGCGGCAAACGGAGATATCTCAAGTCTAGTTCCGACAAAATCCAAAGCTCGGTATGAGTTGGAGTACCAGAAGTTTGAAGATTGGTGTAGAGTTAACAAGGTGTATGAGAAAATTTTTTTGGCTTATTTTTCCGGAAAGCACCTCTTCCAGAAACCATCTACACTATGGACTCAGTACTCAATGTTGAGAACTATAATTTCAGTTAAGAAAAATGAAGATATAAGCAGATTTTCTCAACTAATCATTCTTTAAAAGAGGTTCAGAGGGTTACAAGGCCAAAATGTCCAGAATTTTTACAAATGAAGAAGTATATAAGTTTCTAAGTAAGTACTGCAGATGATAAAACATATTTACTCATGAAGGTTGCTATGATAATCGGCATTTTTGTGGCCTGTCATCGCGAAGAATTAACTAAGCTAATGTTGGATCATATTCAATACAATGACCTCTATATAAAAATTGTGATTCCATGCACGAAAACAAAAATTGTCCTGGAATTTGTTATAACAGAAGGAAATGTGGCAGGTATCAACTGTTTACATATATTTCTAAAATATGCTGAACTTCGTCCTCCTAATGCAACTCACAGGCGGTTTTTGTATTCTACAGAGAAGGAAACTGTACTACCCAGCCTGTCGGAGTTAATACTTCTGAAAGTATTCCAAAAATTATTGGAACAAAGCTTGGATTGAAGAATCCCGAAGAATACACTGGACATTGTTTTAGAAGGTCTTCAGCTACCATTCCGGTTGATGTCGATGCAGATATGAAGATATTAAACCGGCTGAAAATCTTCTTCTACGGCAGAAGGCTATGTTAAGAATTCTTTAGAGAATAAGAAACAGATACCAAAGAAGGTCATGGGGTCAAATACGGACTTAACGATTGGAAATTCGAACTTAAACAGCTCCATCACATCCACTTCTGGTATACAAATTTCTAATTGTAAAAAATATATTATTAATGTTTATAATCTTAGGTTTTATAATTTTTTCAGTAATAAATAAAGGTAACTACAAAAAGTGATAATAAAAACTTTTTTTTTCATTACAGCACTAGTGTTGTAAGGGTATCTATTACAACACTGATGCTGTAATACGAAACTATTTATAGAACTGTAAAATTCATATTATTAAATGAAAGTAGATAAATATATAGACGACATTGACATATTCCTTTAGATGTAAAAGCAGATTGGTACGTATAACCATTAAGCGGATATTGAAGATATTTTATGACATCATAATTGTGGATGTTTATTGAATAATACTATTTATATGGCCAATATCCATTAACCGTGGTCATGACCTGGGGTGGTTTGGGGCCGAGCGGGATTATCGCTCTTTACCTTCCCCATCGCTGTAAGTCTGGAGTGCCTCGTACAGGTGACTCCATCCTTCATCAACCTCGATCACAAAAAGAGATAGGTGTGGGCGATTCGTGGGGTTTCCTCCTGTGCTGGTTCTACCCTCCAGGCTGGGTAGGATCTTCTGGCGCTCTTCTGTCTTGTCTTCTTTCTTCGCTTGCATGTCTAATCCACCGGGGTAGTCTGTCTCGGGTGAGGGTGGCAAATGCCGCTCTCGTCCAGGGTGGTGGTTTGGGGGGATCAGGAGTGGCTGTGTAGCCGAGGATGCACCTCTAAAGGAGCCAGCTAGCCCTTTAGCTTTATGCAAGGTAAGAGACTATTTATATCGATAATACTAAATTATAATGTATCATTAACTTTATATTTTAAATCGACTATGAAATTTATCACCAAGAGATTCTTCATCCACTGAATATAGAAGATTGTACAGTATTTTATAGATATTCTAGTGATTACAGAACAATGAAACTAGCTTAGCAACGATCACTAGTAAATATGAAGAAAATGTTGTAAAAGTGTATGGATGACTATTTTTGTAAAACGGTAATAAGGCTAGATATTTTTTGAGGCATGTTCGTTCATATTATTCATATTACCTCAGGTGAAAGAAAACTACACACGAGCATCCCCTCTGAAATGGGACATAAATAAATAAAATAAAGGGAATAAAATACAAACTATTTTATCCGAGGCAACTCATAAACAAACAGCTGTGTAAACAATAACCCGTATTTTATGAAAATATCGAAGCAGTGCATGTGATTTGGATAAACATCTAACTCATCTGATCAGTGAGTAGTAAAGGAAATGTAAATATTTATCTAGTCTTGTGTTTATGATGAATAATTGTTTTTCTTAAGTTGAACAATTAGACGTTTTATGTAAGTATTCTATCACATCGTTTTTTATCTTTACTTGTCTTTAGGTGATGAAGTATGTAATTCTAAATAATTATTCTAATAGTTTATCCTAATATAAAAGTAATTGACACGAGCAGTAAATTATGTGTATTATTAATGCAAATTATATATTATACATTATTTGGCAGATGGTTCGGTAAGTATACTTTTCAGAGGAATGAGAAAGGTCCTCATATTATTGAAATTATGACTGCAATAAGTTCTCAAGATTCGATCGTCGGGAACAGAACAATCTCCAAGGAGCCTATTAAGACTGTCGGGGATGATTTGATAAATAGAATATTCAAATCTAATGATGCCAACTATTGATTTGTGAGAATAAGAAATTGACTAGCTTCCTGGTAGTTCCGGTTCGGCATCTATCCCTGCATGTTTGATCACTGGAATGGCCACTCTTCGCCCACTAACTGGCCCCTCGCTTTATCAGTCCGGACGCAGGTATACTTTGCACTCGTGCAGAATATGACATATCCAAACTCCTTGCAGAATATATTATTATACCCAGATAATTTTCTTAGTTTGTGTTCACTTTGAACAGTCTACTGTTTAGTCACCAAAAATTATTTATTTATTTTTGTGGTTTAGTTAAACTAATTGGTCACTTAAATTATAATTAAAATTATTTAAAAAAATAGTTTAGAATTTTACATAGCTGAATAGACAAAGTTAATGACAACTGAATAGAGGCTGTTATACGCTGAGTAGACGTATTACTTCTTTATAGACTTATTCATTAACTTTTCTGGTTATACAGTGAGGTTCAAAACTCTGGAACGCCCCAAATAAATTTCAAAATATTGTTTTTTTGCAAAAACGCTCAGACACGTCAATTTTTTATTCTACCTTTCTGTATTTTTGAGGTATTGATTTATTTGTACAGTGACGTATCACTGAAGTGCAAAAAAAAATTAAGTATCTTTGACTAAAACTTTACAGAAAAAAAAACCTTTATAAGGTTACAGAAGAAATTTTTCGATATAAATGCAATGCAATTTATTGAAACAAAATATCAAAAATTAGGTTACAATAATATTACAATTAAATCAAATGCTCAAATTGTTGTCCATTGACTGCCTGACAATGAGCTAAACGAGAGATGAATTCATTTTGAACATTATTGATAAAATCAGCGGAATGTTTTCTATTACTTGCTGAATTCTGTTTTTTAATTCATCAATATTTTATGGCCTTCTCTCATACACTAGACCTTTAACGTAGCCCCATAAAAAATAATCGAGTGGGGTCAGGTCTGGGGAGCGAGCAGGCCACTCTATTACACCACGTCGACCTATCCACCTATTAGGCAAAACTTCATTTAGGTAAGTACGAACAGGAAGAGCATAGTGAGGTGGAGTACCATCTTGCTGAAACCATATCTGGTCATCAATTGAATTTGAATCATTCGCATTTGGAAATAAACCAATTAAAGTCGGGAATAACTCCATTCTTAGGAATTCCAAATATCTTTTCCCATTTAAATTTCCATCAAAAAAGTAAACTGTAAATTTAACTGTAAATTGCATTTATATCGAAAAATTTCTGCTGTAACCCTATAAAGGTTTTTTTTCTGTAAGGTTTTAGTAAAAGATACGTAAAAAATGTGTTTTTCATGAATTCCGAATAAAAAATTGGGGTTGCCATTTAAAAAAAATTTTTTTTTGCACCTCAGTGATACGTCACTGTACAAATAAATCAATACTTCAAACATACAGAAAAGTAGAATAAAAAATTGACGTGTCTGAGCATTTTTGCAAAAAAACCATATTTTGAAAGTTATTTGAGGCGTTCCAGAGTTTTGAACCTCACTGTATACAGTATATGTACAGGGTGGGCCGTATAAGACTGCGTATCCCCTTATCTCAGAAACTATGTGAGATAGAAAAAAAGTTTTATTTAAATGTTGTTTGCGTTAAAGATGTCGGTATTTTTTTTAATATAGTTATATTTGTAGCTCTTCAATATACAGGGTGATGAACTAAACTTATCTTTTTTAAATGGAACACCCTGTATATTATTACATTTTTGAAAAGCTCTTCAAAAGACTTGTTCAACAATATATAATATGATGGGTCTGTAGCCCACCGTTTCGGAGCTATTGACTGTTATCTTTAGGAAAAGGTTAATATTTATAGCGAGCTAGAAAAGTTACTGATTGAGGTGATAAGCTGTAATTTGGGCCAAGAAATTCTAATTTGGTCTATTTTATGAAACTTCTGTCTAATACTAAAATAAAAAAAATTGCAACAGTGATGCCAAGTTTCGTGAAATTTAATTTTTCATGATTTTTTTAAATGGAACACCCTGTATTTTATTACATTTCCTGAAAGTCCTTGCAAAGACGAGTTTATTGATATATAATATCAGGGGTCTACGACACACCATTTTGGATTAATCTGTGCTTCTCTTCAGGAATTGACACATAAGTTTTATATAAAACTTTTTTTTCTATCTCACATAGTTTCTGAGATAAGGGGATACGCACTCTTATACGGCCCACCCTGTACAATATGTAGTTTTAGTCAGTATGATACCGAAGAAAAATGAACCAAATTAATGGTGGAACGGGCAGCAGTATCTACTCTGTTTGCCGCGCTTAGCTTATATTGAGAAATATATCGATGGTAAGTGAAAGTTATTGTTACGGAATTCGCAGGGTACTGAAACAAAAACTAAAACCATTATGACGATCACTGAGCGTGAATTATTTCTCCCTCGTTCTAGGCCAGCTGACTATCTTATAGTGTTTTTTCATATCCATTTTCAGAGCTCTATGGTCGAGCGGTTAACCCGGGATTTTAATCGTTCCGCGCATTTGACGAAAGCGCCGGTTCGAATCTCTCAGCCGCCAGTTAACTTTTTCTAATTGCTCCTATATAAAATCTGTGATCACAAGCTAGTAGTGTTCTTAATATGCAACTAGTACTTTTACCTCACCGTGTAAATGGCTAACAACCTACAGTTCACTTTAATTAATAAGGTTTCCCCTATTCTCCTACTAAATGGTAGTTAAAGTTATAACATCGTCCCTCCTTCCTGGGGCGCTCTCGTGGTCTACAAGTTAATAATATGCCGCTCCTTCTCCCACACAAGTCTCCGATTTTCGGGCTCATCATTAGGATGAGAATGAGGGATAGAGAGATTTTATTATTTAGCCTTTTATATATTAAAATATTATTAAAATAGCACATAAATTAAACAACCCCCAGATTCACAGCCAAATGCTGCCCAGAAGGGGGTTACACATTGAAAATGCAGACAAATACATGTGCCCAAGCTGGAGATCGAGCTCAGACCATAATAGACAGTGTGACCGAGAAATACTGCCACAACACACTCTAGCCCACTGTGCTACTACCTAGGCGGTAAACCATATGTTTTCCCTAGTGGCTAAGGAGTTTACTTTACGCAGTATATAAGTTGAGCATTGTAGTATAAGAAAACTGGAGGAATATTTTTACTAGCCAAATATGCATTTTTTACATTTCTTTCGTTCGTTGTTCATACAACATTTCTTTTGGGGTTAAATATTCAATGTGCAGTATCAAGGAAAACTTCTAAAGTTTGCCTCGATACTTTGACGAGTTGAGGATCAACCTGAAACATTTAGGAAAAGCTAGATTAAGTAAGTAAGTGTTCAATTTATTTTAAATATATTTATAATAATTATTTTATTTAGACATAATTCAAAATATGACTTCTGAAGTTGACTTTTGACTTATTGCATATTATACAGTGATTTTTTGGCGCAAACTTTAGAAGTTTACCTTGATACTGCTTGGTGTAATCCCAAAAGAAACTATGAATGGGAAAACGTACCACAAATAAGTTATCTACAGACTGACATTGATTGTTGGCATTTTTTTATTGAAGGAATGTGTTTTTTCAATTTCCGAATATCAAAAATGGCAATTGTTATTTAAAAAACTAAAGCCTTGTTGTAACCTGTTGCAAACACTACAGTAAAATTCTAATTTTTTGCATTCAATTTGAAACACACTGTATACAGTATTATGGATATATATACAGTGCGAACGTTTAGAATGGAAACCGTAAATGAAATGCGCCCTGTAGATTTTTCGCAAAAACGCTCGGACACGTCAATTTGTAAATTCAACTGCGCTTCTTTTGATATCATTGTTTTGGATATGACGTCATTAGGTATCTCTGTGACGTCATCATGATATTTTTTTCAAATGGGAATGTCCAGTTCTTTCATTAAATTTAAATAGAGAAAATATTCCTGAAAATGGCAATATACGACACTATGGCCTTAAAGTGGATAGTTCTTGAGATAAAGGGCTTTGAAGTTTGAAAAAAGAAAAAGTAGGCTAGTCAAAAAAAACTGTGTATCACAACATAACTAACAAATGGATAATAAACGCAATGAAAACTAGTTAAATAAGGGGCTCGAACTGTAATCCTTGTGCTTCTTGACATTAGGCAAGCCTCTGTTGGAATTCTTGTAATACTTTACTGACTTTGTGTGGCTGTATAGCTCTAATTTCATCTCGAATTTTTGTTTTTAATTCGTTAATATCCAGTGGTTTATTATACACGTTAGACTTAAGATAACCCCACAAAAAGAAATCAAGGGGTGTGAGGTCAGGGGATCGAGCTGGCCGTTCAATAAAATCTCTTCTGCCTATCCAACGATTAGGAAATACTTCATTTAAATAAACTGCTGTGCAAAATTCAAGGAACACCTGTAATTTTGGTCACATTTTGACACTGTATATTTTTGGTTAGAATTAACCAATTAGGATAAAATTAGAATCGTTTTGACGGAAAATTCATTCGTAATTTATGAAGGGGTTATTAATTACGAAATAATTTGTATCCTATGATGTACAGGGCGTTATTCAACCCCCTTACATTTTTTGAAAAATTTTACCAGCTCCCAATTCTTTCACAGCCGTTGCAGGTTTTCTTTTATTACTTACATTTTATCCTTAGGCTTATACCCCCAGACTTTTTTGCCAGTTTTGGTCTAACGCCGTTATTTATAGAGATACGAAGTTTTTCGAAAAAAGACAACACGGCTTTAGAATTGCAGCATAAATTGAATAAGACTTGGAAATTTTCAAGTTATGTGTCTGTAATGATGTGTAAGGTTAAACTTTCTTTTCAATTGCGAAACTCTAATTTTTGCAGCATTTTGACGTACCCTGTATGTATGTAACTGGCAATTAAAAATTAATTTAATCATTATACACAATTACAGAAATCGAACATGCAAACTGCTTAGTCTCATTCAATTTATGCGATAGCTCTAAAATCGTGTGTATTTTTTAGAAAAAATTCGTATCTCTATAAAGAACCGCGTTAGGTCAAAGTTAGCAAAAACGTCTGGGGGTACGAGTTTGTAGATAAAGTCAAAGTGGTTTTAATTCATAGGCTAACCATAACCGAGATAAAAGATGACCAAATTCTGGGTTCGTGCAAAAATTCGCATCTTTAGCTACTTTCTGACGTACCCTGTATAGATGTAACTGGCAATTGAAAAGAAAGTCCATTTCCAAGTCTTATTCAATTTGTGCTGCAATTCTAAAGCCGTGTTGTCTTTTTTCCAAAAACTTCGTATCTCTATAAATAACGGCGTTAGACAAAAACTGGCAAAAACGTCTGGGGGTATGAGCCTAAGGATAAAATGTAAGTAATAAAAGAAAACCTGCAACGGCTGTGAAAGAATTGGGAGCTGGTAAAATTTTTGTAAAAATGTAAGGGGGTTTAATAACGCCCTGTATATCATATGATACAAATTGCTTCGTAATTAATAGCCCCTGTATAAATTACCAATGAATTTTCCGTCAAAAAAATTCCAGTGTGATAGACAGATAGACAGTGTGAAAATGTGACCAAAATTTCAGGTGTTCCTTGAATTTTGCACAGCAGTTTAGTTACGAACATTTATGGCATAATGTGGAGGTACCCCATCTTGTTGATACCATACACAGTCATTGGGAATGTTCGGATCATTGTCATCTGGAAATAGTGCTGCTAACCCCGGAATAATTTACTGTTAAAGTTCGTACCATTTTTAATTATCACAAAAAAATATCAAAGAATAAGCGACTGTGATAATTAGTTTTAAATAATTTGCGGAACTGTCACTATCAGGATCAAATAATTAAAATTTTTTTTTTGACTAGCCTACTTTTTCTTTTTTCAAACTTCAAAGCCCTTTATCTCAAAAACTATCAACTTTAAGGCCATAGTGTCGTATATTGCCATTTTCAGGAATATTTTCTCTATTTAAATTTAATGAAAGAACTGGACATTCCCATTTGAAAAAATATCAGGATGACGTCACAGAGATTACCTAATGACGTCATATCCAAAACAATGGTATCAAAAGAAGCGCAATTAAATTTAAGAATTGACGTGTCCGAGCGTTTTTGCGAAAAATCTACAGGGCGCATTTCATTTACGGTTTCCATTCTAAACGTTCGCACTGTATATATTCACTAATATTAAGATATTCGTATATTTTAGGCAGGAAATTGAACATGGATATATAAGTTCAATAGCCATTCTCTACAAAATATTTAAATACTAAATATAAATGATTTTTCTGCGTAAATAACAAACTCGTAATTTGTAAAACACTTGGACATTTTAACGAAACCAATGGAACTCTAATAATACCTGCTCTTTTCAATCCAATGCGGAATAAAGTACCATACCTACCCAATTAAGGCACTTAAACAAGCAATTAGATAAAAATTAAGGGTTCCATTTATCAAAATTTGGGCATAACCCTATAATGATCTCAATAAATCCCGAGGACTCCGTTCGGCTGTTGAACTCTCAAGCACGTAAAAATCTCCATCTTGAGAGAAATAAGTGGCTGCCCTGCTTGATTTAACCGAGTAAAATGTCCCTCAGCGCAATACTGAAATTAGGTATGCTCTACACTGTGGACCAAATTATGTCGGACCCTTTTTAATCCATAAATATCTCATTTTTATTCTTTCTTTACGAAATATGAAGATGTCATAACGAGACAAGTTTGCAACGCAACGATATTTCTAAATTACTGAAATCAATAATAACTTATCATGTTAAATATGATAAGGTGTTAAAAAATGTAGTAATTTAAGTAGTTAATTTAAGTAAATTTTAAGTTTGTTAATCATTCTTATTTTTAGACCTTTTTATAATAAAATGAACCCATTAATGTTTTATTTGGAAGTTTAGAATAGTTTTCATTTTTTAATGTTATTAAAAAATGTAATGGCCTAACTGAATTTGGTAACATTCACTGACATTTATGGGGTTATGTGTACGAAAAATGAACAAAAAGTGGGTACGGAGATAAAAAAATTGTACAATTCGGAATGGAAATATTGAAGATACATTTTTTATTCGAAACGTTAGAATATGATTTATTCTGGGGTAGCATGTTGTTAGAGGTAAAGAAGATGTTTTAAAAATTCCAGGTCCGTATTTTAAAAAATGAAGTTGACGACGGTTCTGGAAAAACGAAATGTCACATTTAATATCTAAATATCCTGGCAAATATAGGGCACATAGTTGCTTCGAGGAAGTGCTTTTTATTTTTCAATATCTGCTCGAATAAGACTGCAAAAACATTTTCAAAATCCAAATTTCATAAAGTTTGGCAAGGAACATTTGTAAATAATGACGGGGTAATTTTATTTGGAGCACGCAGTATACTACAATACACAAAGACGCCTTTGCATGGCTTCTTGTATCAAAGGAAATTGTCTCATTCAATTTATTCTGTGCATGTTGTACCACGCCGTCTTTTTTATAATGGTAGGCACATGACAAGGACATTTCTAATTTATTTGATACAAAAAACAAATGAGTTTTCTTCATCGAAATTCTGTATATGCTGTTTTCGGCATAAACAGCTGTTTTTGGATATTAAAATTTAATTTCTTTTTCTGGAACAGCTCGGATACTTCTAATAGAGTGGATACTGGAAGCGGATGGTCCTTTATGAAACATCGTGAAAATAATTGTTTTGAAAAAAACACAGTTTCATTTAGATGTTTCAAGAAATATATAGAGAACACTATATATACTAGTATTTAGGTTTATTAGGCCTTTCTCAATAGAGTAAATGTCTATTACTGTAATAGATCTCAGTAATTTACTCATAATTTCTGAGTAAATTTTCTCGATTGCTTTGACTCGAACATATTCAAAAGACCGCGAAAATTAAATACCATACGTGACACTGAGAACCATTCGGAAAATCCTGTAAAATTTAATTCCGATTTCAGAATTTTAATTATGTACTTGAAAAATATGCGGTGTGTACCAAAAAAAAACGTTTTTTTAAAAACCTATATACATATTTTCAAAAATTAAAATATCTTATTTTTCTGAATTCAGCTATATATAATTCTTCGGGTTATCTTCAATGGTTTTCGAGATATTTGTACTTTTAGTTACTGCAGCTTCGATATTGAGTTTATTTCTCATGATACAGTATCTTGTTATCATCGGTATTAGTCTACGGTGGTAATACACGCAAGGTTATCATAAAGTAAGGGATATATTTCAGTTTATTAAGTTAGTAAAAGGATGTGAAAGAAATTCGATTGCTTAAACAGTGGGACTTTTTATGTCCAACAGTGGTTAACGCATGGCCAACGCAGTCCAACAGTGGTGGACGACATATCGAAATATGTCGTCCATTTTGCTGCTGTACAATCACCAACCGTTCCTCCAAATTGTACAGCACTTTTGGTTGAATTGCAGCTATTTGGTCCCTAATAGAGTCTTTTAATTCTTCCAGCGTTATTGTTCGTGTTCTAAACACCAAATTTTTTAAATAACCCCACAGTCAGTAATCCGCTGGGTTAAGATCAGGCCATGAATTTACAAAATGTCTGCTTATAACACAATTTTGAAAAACATCAGTTAAAAATTCTTTAAGTGGTCGGTAAATATGCGGGGGTGCTCCATCCTGCACAAAAATCATGTTTTCAATTCCTACTGACTTTAAAAAAATTAAGGTCAGCCTTTCGGATAAGCCATGGTCTTCATGATTATAGAAAACACCGTGTAATGGCTTATCCTTATGCAGCTGCAGAAGATTACAGCCTTTTGCAGCTTTAACTTAGGCTTTCAACTGAACGGGTGCCAACTCGGTGACAGAGTCTGGGTTTCTAAGTTCAGCGTCGACGATGTTATTATTATTATTATTATTATTATTATTATTATTATTATTATTATTATTATTATTATTATTATTATTATTATTATTATTATTATTATTATTATTATTATTATTTATTATTATTATTATTATTATTATTATTATTATCTATTAATTAATTGTATTATCAAAGTGCAAACCATTTTTGCCAAATTTAGTTTTGAACTGCGACATAAAGTAGATAATTTTGTTGTTGATATTTTATATAATATATCTAATAATACTATAATATCATTTAAGCCCAAATATAATTCTTGAATTATTTAATTAATATGCAAAGGTAAACAGAATTTCAATATTTTTTTGATCACGTTTTTGAATATCCTCCAATAAATATTTCATCCAAGTTATAAAGAACACACGATTAAATGTTTTAGAACGGTAATAAATCAATAATCTCGCAGTGCCTGATCCGAATATTAATTTTTTATTTCGTTAAAAATACAGGTTGCTACTGAAATTCAAAAAAATAAGACTAAACAAGGGTAAGCCTAACGCAAAATCGATTAAATTAGCATTAAACGTGGTAGCAGGATATTCCATATCCGTACACTGCACACATAGTCATGATAAATTATGAAACACAAATTTATTATAATGTAGGTGTGTGTATTATAAAAAAGAATTTCCACTTGATTTCCTCCTGCTGATCAATATTCTAGGTTCCTTGTCAAACTAGATATTATGTACAGGGTGGGCCGTATAAGAGTGCGTATCCCCTTATCTCAGAAACTATGTGAGATAGAAAACAAAGTTTTATATAAATGTTGTTTAAGTTAAAGATGTCGGTATTTTTTTAATATAGTTATATTTGTAGCTCTTCAATATACAGGGTGATGAACTAAACTTATCTTTTTTTAAATAGAACACCCTGTATATTATTACATTTTTGAAAAGCTCTTCAAAAGACTTGTTCAACGATATATAATATGATGGGTCTGTAGCCCACCGTTTCGGAGCTATTGACTGTTATCTTCAGGAAAAGGTTAATATTTATAGCGAGCTAGAAAAGTTACTAATTGATGTGATAAGCTGTAATTTGGGCCAAGAAATTCTAATTTGGTCTATTTAGTGAAACTTCTGTCTAATACTAAAATAAAAAAAATTGCAACAGTGATGCCAAGTTTCGTGAAATTTTATTTTTCATGATTTTTTTAAATGGAACACCCTGTATTTTATTACATTTTCGAAATCTGTGATAAAATTATCTCGTAGTTATCAATGCTCTTGCGCCATTATAGGTGATAACAATGAACCAATAAACTAATTGTAACGAAAGATATACAAATAAATCTGTATATAAATTTATAAAAGCAAATAGAAAAAAGTGTTAAAATAGAACAAAAGGAATAGTTAGGGAATACCTAAACTAACATGGTTGTATGTAAGTAGTGGTGAGAAACTTTGCTACTATCTGTCTGACAATTATTGTCAAATTGACAGAAATAAAAGAAATCGGTCAGTGTCTGGTGGTTGGTCTCGATGAAAGATGTGACGACTCCTATGGAGATGTCGGAATAATGCAATGCCAGTCGGGGCACATTCCCGTGGAGTATTTGTTTTCGGCATCTGCTTCAAATAAATAAGTACGATTTCTTCCTCAAAAATAATAGAGGTCGAGCTATAATGGCGCCTGCGGAAAAGCAGGTCGTTATCTGTCTGCCAATTTGACAATAATTGTCAGACAGATAGTAGCAAAGACCCAAAGAGGGCACTACAGTGTGTTTCTCACCACTACTAACATTCACGATGCCCATTAGGCAATCATGTCGTAACATCGTTCATCGGTTTCACTACCTGTGCAATAAGCGCAAAATCGGTCAGTGTCTGGTGGTTGGTCTCGATGCAAGATGTGGCGAGTCCTATGGAGATGCGGATGCTTTCTATTCATGCAAGAACGGATGCTTTCTATTCATAATATTAAGTTTTTGCTACATTAATTTGGCTCTATCTGCGTTACTATTATACAGGATGTCCCATTTTTATGCTGAAAAAATTCGGGAACATGTAAAGCCAGTAAAAATAATGGGACTTTACTATATAAACTATACTATATATATCAAAGTCCCATTATTTTTACTGGCTCTACATGTTCCCGAATTTTTGCAGCATAAAATGGAACACCCTGTATAATATAGACCCATCATACCCTACGTCAACGTATTCGTGAGATAATTATTTACCTCAAATCTTTCAATATCTAAATTATTCAGCCTTTTTTCAATTATCCAATTTTCCAAATAAAAAAAGAATTATTATAAAAAATATATATTCACCAATATTTGATGTCAATTATTTTACTTGTATTAGATAACCTTACTCGATAGTTGGCTAATTAATTATAACATAAGTTACGTAGTATGATTTACTACTATCTCTATAGTAGTAAATCATAAAAGAGTAAAAATCATCTCTATAACAATTTACAATCAGCCATTGCAGTTTTAACGCAGCCACAGGTGGCTAGATCTTATTAGGTATGTTGAAAATGTAATTTTTAACATGCTTTGTGAAAGTATGATAACAAATAAAAAAAATATCAAGAGTACAACACAGAGATAAAATTTTATTACCTTAGTTCAGCAGTATTCATTTTTTTTAGATTACAGAGTTATTCACAAATGTTTGATCAAAATGTAACTACCATATACATTTAATTAGAAGTAAATTAGCAATTACAGAGATCTGGGTAGCCGTTCTACAACCAATTCTACTTTGAATTCGCCTCTTCTGGGAAATGTTTCACTTGATGGATGAATATGTATCCAAACAGGTCGTTGCCCTCTAGTTCATTAAGGTTTCATTCAACGAATACTTTTTGTCCCTTTCATTTAAGTTTTCATGTCAACAGTACATTTATTATTCCAGATATCAGACTTTCCCAATATACATTGTCTGAAAACCGTAATGGAATAATTACAAGAACACAAGATAAGTTTACTTGGCCGTAATTCATTGAGAGGTTTAAAAAATCTAGTTGGTATTCTTTATCCCATTTCTGCTACCTACAGGGTTATGAAACAAAAATTACATTTTATTTTACAAGAAAAGAGACACTCGTAATCTCATAGCCCCTTTTATTGTATACTGTGCAGCACTGAATTAAAATTAACTGTAGTTGTTAACGTTAATTGTTAACGGGCAGGAAACAACTGTGCAGCTGAAAACAATTACTTAATTGATTTAAAGGGCTAAAACTAAATTAAAAACTTTGTATCTGAGAAATGAAGTATTTATGGATAAGTTTTTGTATTAGGTAACCCACTTAATTTTTATCATAAAATCTGACGAAGTATAGCCCATTCCTGATTGAACAGCGTGTATATAAGCAACGCGTGGTATTTATAAGTCGATTTTTATTTTAATGCCCATTTTTTATATGACTTATTTATCTGATTACATATTTACTTGTATTTAGATATTCCCCAAAAAACATAAACTAAGAGATGAAATTATCCAAATATTATTCAATTCTTTTAAGTTTTAATTTTCCTTGTTACCTGGGTATGCAAATAATTAGGGCTGTCACAGAGACCCGCGATCCAATGGCGTGTGAACCGGGTCAACACAGACTTGCGCGAGCCGCGGCCTCAAAATGCTTTTCACGTTACTACCTATACTGTTGCCTATGTTGTAGTGCGGATGAGTCTTGAATACATTGTTATAAATTGTAATAGTTTATTGCTTCTGTTCCTTTATAATAATATATCTCTTTGTTTTGTGGCTGAATACTTATGAACAAATACCTATAGACATGGAATTTTATTGTTAACGTAAAGGATATTGTAAAGATTAATATTTCACAAATTTGTTTAATTTTTTTCAGTAAATTCAAATTTTAAACAAAGATCGGTAAGTATAAACACTCTGTTATTTAGTCCCACTTCTGTCATATTCTCTCTTAATTTTTCCTCCACTTGGTCATCAATATGGTGTTATTAAGATGATAAAAATTTATTAAAATAAAAAAAAATCATTTACGCCGTTATTGTGTATATGTAATTTTTAATTCAACCAGTAACTTCCTGGATAGGTCAGATGTAAAAAGGGGTGAGTTCCCTATTCTATGCAATAAACGAAAGGAACATGAAAATAGGATAAAATATGAGGAGGAAATATATTTAGGCTTAACATTTCTATTCTAATAAATATCGCTAATATTGTTTATAGATACAATTATTTATAAGGAGCAGAAATATAACATAACATCAAAAATTGTTTTTACTCGGTAACTGAAAATATACAGTTACTGAATTATAATTCTTATTTTGTGGCAAGTATGTCAGTGGAACATTTATTCCATTATACTGTAGTTTAATATTATTTGTATCCTGGGTCTTTGTACAGGAAATGGCGAAATCCATCCTTTATTTATCTTTATTTACTAACATTAGCCTCCTTGACTAATGGCGAAAACATAATCTTGCAATTCTCCCGGGGGAAAGACCTCACAACAACAGTAAAAGTGAGATAACAAGTAATGCCGGGCTTAGAAGGGTTAAATGGGACAATAGCTCCCGGTGGCAATATTTCAGAGGCAATAAAATTTTAAGGACTGTCTAATGATACTAACTTAATACAAAGCAGAATTTTGAAGTAATATTTTTTTTAAAGCTGTTAAAAACAGTTTTCTTGGACATACCTACTTCTACACTTACAGATGACAGAATTCCCCTAATTTTTATGAGTGTTATATTAGTACCTCGAAGATAAGATATGTAAGGCAGTAAAATTTGATATTAATATTTGGTAAAATATTTGCCTAATCAACAATAATTCATCAGACAAAAAAATTTTCGCAAAATACACAGTTGTACAAGACAGATGTAGTAGGACACAAATATCATGCAAGAATGATTAAGGCCCCTCTCACACGGGTCGGTACAGCGTCGGTACGACAACAACTCGGCATGCTGAGACGATGTCGCACTCATGCAATCAAATGTGCGACTGTACATTTTACGATTTATAATAAACATCCTCGTCTTCGCTTGATGGCGATATCGTATTTACTGACCATAAAATACCGATAACAATCAGTCCCATGTGAGGAATCCTGCGCGGTGTAGGATCGTCCCGATATTGTAGCCCCTAACCCTAAGATTAGAATTACAGGAAGAAGGACAGCCTAAGAACACGAAAATTTATTTTTGCCGAATTAGAGATTCTCGAAACTCAATTTTTACTGTTAAGTAAAGTTATTTTGACACTAGAAGATGGAAGTAAAATACACGAACACCATTCCTAATTTTGGATGTGACTGATCACAAAAAAATGTTGACGTTAAAAACAATAGAAATACTGTTTGTAAAGAATATTACTGGAATATGCTTAACGTCCTTCTGGAAATCTTTAAGTGTTGCTTATACAGAAACCGTTAAAAATATATATTAATTTGACAAACTACCTCAAGGACAACAAAAACGTGCTGAAATTTTCAATTATTTACCTATATTCAGTTACAGCAAAGAATGTTATTATTATATTATATATACCCATTATATATCCCCTTAGGTAAATAATGCTATAAACTAATTATTTCATGAGGGTACCAGCAAATTGTATTTTTTATTACCGGGGATTCCCAACATCGATCGATAATGTTATTATAGAAATTTTGTTAGTCATTTGTTGTAAGTCACGAACTATTTTTCAAAGACTTACTATATATGTATAAGTAAACTCAATAGCAAATACCTAAAAGCACTGGATGTTTGCAAATCGTTGTACTTACATCAGTTTAAAATCTTCCCCCAAAAATGGCCTTAATAAATTAATTTTTTTTTACTTTTAGAGAAAAACTAATCAAAAAAACTGTTGTCAGGAAAGAGGTTTTATTAATATATTGCAACATTACGGAATTTTTTTTATCACAGTTGTCATTTTAAAAACAGTAACGAAAAAATATATAGGAAATATTCTTTAGCAGTAAATTAACTTTAAAAAAATAGCTCATCCAGAGGCCCTAAAAAGAAATTAAACAAACAAATTTAAAAATTACAAATTAAAGATTCAAATTCGTTTACTTAGCAATAAACTAGCCTAGAAAGTAGAGCTATGCATGCTTACCTTTGTTATATAAAAACTTAACGCAAATTTCTAACTACCTGTAACCTACAAGTTTTGGTTTATTTATGTAATTTACATTCGCCCTAATCATAAAGATTGGCGGTGTTAGGCAAGTGATAGGTGGTGCCGTGCCGTAATGTCATGTCATGGGGAAGCAAACGTCAACAGCTTCGTCCTTTGTTTCTCTATCTCGTGTCACGTGGCCGATTTTAGTTCTACTGACGCTAGCGCCTCTATGCGCGGCTGGCATGCGCAGATCCTCATAAACTTTATGCCAAATTGCTCATGAGAATCAAACACTGTCTTTATTTTTATATATCTTTATGACTTTTAATAATAATTCGAAAGAGAATATAAACCGTCATTTTAAGTTAAATCAAAAAGGTGAGATTATATAATACAATTAGTTTCGTTCATTTATTTTCGATTTGTCCCTCTCATCTCCAATCACGTGACTGTAATCTCGTCGCATCTGCGAGCATATTGCCGACGCCATCTACTGTTATAGTCTATACGTCCCAACTCTTTGGAAATCCTATCCAAAGAGTTGGGTCAAATAGACTACCCTGTAAGGTCTAAGTGCGGCTCTGGTAACTAATATAAATCACCTACTCACCCGTTTGTAGGAGCACGAGCGTCATCCTCCTGCGAGTGCTCGCTCGGTGCAGCAGAGATTTCTGCGGGGGGTGGCACGCCGCCTCTGTCATTGGCGTCCATCGAACCCTCGCACATTACAGGGCCATCGGTTTCGAATTGATTCAGTGCATTCCACGAGTTCAGCTTACAAAGCACTGTCCTTGTTGGGGCTGAAAGGATCATAATATGATTTTAGAAATATGATAGGTACCTAATGCTCAAGTTTTAAAATGTAGAGCTAAGAATAGAACATAAAACAGGATATATGCATCATTTATGCAGGATAAAAAGGCTTTTGTAAGTATGTAATTGTACAGGGTGTTCAAAATAAAAAGTATAAGGTGAAACGTGAAGGTGTAGGAAAATATGAAAAAAATATTTTTCGTGAAAAGAAAATAAAAGATTATTACAATCTCAGCTATTATTTGGTATTTAGATATCTACGTAGGTATTAAATAACAATTTTTATACTATAGTGAGTATTTTTTAATAATTTATGAATAAGGTAATATTTTTAATACTTTTATTAAATTGTTGAATGAAAAAAATCACATTTTCGTCTATATCTTGGAAACTAAGCAAAATAAGGTCAGGAAACGTTGTATAGAGTATAGTTAAAATGTAATAGAGACTTTAAAAATAGAATAATACACAGAGTGTGAAATTTTCGATTTTTCCGAGTTTAAACATATACCTACTTGTTTGAGCCATATCTCAAAAACACCCTATATATAAATAACGTAATATCGATACAGTGAAATATCTAAGTCTACGAAATAAACCCGGGTTTAACATTTTTAATGGGCTTATTGGTTTTGCCGAGATAGGGTTCTCTTAACAATGTCGACCTAAAATTTTATGGGGTTTCAAAGAAGTACTTAAAGTACTTAAAATAATAAAGTTGATGCCTGGATCAGAAAAACTAAACCTGTATACGCGAAAGTAATAAAAATTAAAAAATTAGGTGAATTGGCCGATATGCCAAAATCTTCAAAAGGAATTAAAAATTGATCTGTCTGTGATTTTTTTTAACAGGTACCTAGAATTCAAATAATACTGTAAACAAGAATGTACTTTTAATTATAATTGCGTACTATTCTTTTCTAAAGGAGACTATTGCTGATTATAAAATCTATTTATATGACATGCGGTTATATCACTTATTTTTAATTATTTATGAGTTTTGCACCTGCTATTATTTTACTAAAATCAACACTAAAAACTTAGATATTTCTTTTAAAATTCTATTAAGTATTTAACAAATTTAGTATTAATGCAATTCAACCCTATTGAAATGTATATATATATATATTTTCTAAAAGGTATTAGAAGAATAATGTCAATAAAAGTAAGAGCTCTGTTATTAAAACGAGTTCTTTAAATTTCTTAATTCAATTCGAACAAGATTTTTACATTACATGGGAAAAAATACATTTGCTTTTTATACTTTTTTAAGTGGCATTAGAACATGCTTTTAGACCTGAACTGGGCTACCACGCACCACGCTGGATGAAACGTGAAGCAAATGAATATTTAAAAAGCAGTGAAGGAAACATAAAAGTTTCTTTCACTGCTAGTTAAGTACTTAATTTGTTTCAAGCACCAGTGAATGCGAGAGAAGATTTGGAAGTTCCAGTGACAATTTATTTCTACTTCGTACCTATATAATTGCGAAGTCAGTTGCAATCCCAATAAAATTGTATATAATTATTTTATTTTTACCTAATTAATATATGATGAACATTTAATTAATATTTAATATTAACTAATATTAATAATCTAATTATTGTGTAGATAACCCTTTTCGATATAAATTACTAGAATTATAAGAAGAATCTGCTGCATCTAAGTTTATACTCTACATCTATGTACTCCTATTAATAATAAGAACTTTATTCACAACAGCAACATTTTTTACAATGAACATAGAGAAATAGAATAGAATAAAGTTGGATAACCGATAAGTGCGTACGCACTTGTTTCGGTAAGTACATAATTATAAAGTAAGTAAAAATATAATATCTGTTGTAGACATACATATATAAAACTAAGACATGGAATAAACATACACAACACACACAAATATAAAAACACGAAATTATAATACAATACCATATAACAGTGCAACTCTAGATAAGTATCTAGAATTTTTTTTTTTTTTTTTTTTTTTTTTAATTTCCTTTTTTTTTAATTTTATTATTATTTTATTAAATTGGCTTGAACTTAATTTTCAAAGTAGCCAGCAATAATGGTTTTTCTATTTTTAATAGTATATTCTTTTAACTGCTTTTTGAAGACGTAAATATTGCTCACTGCTTTTATATGTTCTGGAATTGAATTGTACAACCTTGGAGCCATACCAGAGTAAGACCGTTGAGTACAAGACCTTTTCATAAGTGGAGCTACATAATATCTATTTTGTCGAGTATCATATTCATGAGAAACAACTAAAGCTTGATGCCTATGTACGTGACATCTACTTCCAGAGCACAAATAATATAATTGCCTTATGTCCAAGATCTGTGTTTCCTCATGCAAGATGTCTGTAGGATGCCTAGGTTTTTTAGAAAATATTAATTTTAAAATCCTTCGTTGCATAACCTCCAGAGAGTGAAGGTGAGTATTAAGAGCTGCACCCCACACGAGTATTCCGTAGCGGAGGTGGCTTTCAACTAACGCAAAGTATAAACTCTTTAGGTAATATGCAGGTAAGAGTTCTTTTAATTTTCGAAATTTGTACAGAATTGTCCGTAATTTATTCACCAGATAGGAGATATGCATATTCCATTTCATATGTGAGTCTATTATTAAACCCAAATATTTTATTTTAGTTACCGGTAAGATATTCCATGTACTTGTGATGCATAAATGATCAAATGGTGGAGCGCCAAATGCGTTGCAGCTAAAAGGTAAGTAGTTTGTCTTATTCACATTGATTGTTAATAACTTATGATCCAACCATTTTTTTATGATTAAAAAATCAATTTCAGCTGTTTGTTTTAACTCTTCCCAACTTCTCGCCTTATAGAAGATCGCTGTATCATCAGCAAAACCAATAATGCTTCCATTAGTTCTCAGCGAAAATAATCCATTTATATAGATGTTGAACAAAGTTGGGCCAAGCACTGAACCTTGTGGTACTCCATATTCAACTGGTCTCGGGTCGCTATGCACACCATCAACCCTCACTATCTGTTGCCTATTGGAAAGATAACTCTCCATAAGTTTTAAACAGCCATTTCGTATCCCCATATCTTCCAACGATTGCAACAGAAGCCGATGGCTGACCGTGTCAAAGGCCTTTGACAAATCAATGAATATACACAGACACTGCTCACCATTATTAAGAGATTCTACGATTTTTGATGTTAAAGCTATGGCTGCATCTTGGGTGGATGTTTTTTCTCTAAACCCATATTGTTGCTTTGAGAGTAACTCATATTTATCTAAGTATGAAACAAGTCTACATTTAATCAATTTCTCAAATACCTTCGAAATGTGCGTGATTAAGGATATTGGACGATAATTGCTAGTATTAGTTACATCTCCGTTTTTGTGTAACGGGATAATGACGGAATTTTTGAAAAAAGACGGATAGATGGAGTGTTCTACACATTTATTTAAAACATATGTTAAGGGTTCAATAAGGAAATCAGAAATTAGTTTAATTGTTTCAGCTTAATTAGCTGTATTAAATCAACAACATTATTTTAGTCCTAAATACTCCACAATTACAACTACCTGACTTCACTAATTTCATATACACCGCAAGCGACAAAAAGGAATGTTTTCATTGTGTTCGTTGAAAAAATTTTCAATTAAAAATTATTGTCTGAAAACTCCTAATGAACCCTTTAATTTAACCATCCTGTGTATATAATATAACCTGTTCAAAATTGAGTGAAATAATACCTACATTTTTATGACAGAGGAAAAGCTACGTATGCAGTTCAGGAAGGATAATTACCACCACTCATTGATCCTTATCAAAAGCCTGCCTGCTTCGCTCAGCACCTCTAATGTAAATTTACCATTTATTTTTAAATGTATCATTTATACAAATCTTCAACGAATTTGGTAAAGCAATAAATTCTGTTACGTTTTAACCCCCGTATAGCCGCAAAATTTAATTAAAAAATGAATATTAGGTACCGATAAGAGAAAGGCTTCTTTTTCAGATTATATGGGGTCATCATAAAGTAAGGGGTATACTTTAAACCTTATATAATTTTAAGACGTATCGAAAATTTGCGTTAACCTCGGTTGGACATAAGAAATCCTATTGTTTAAGCAATGGAATTTCTTTCACATCCTGTTCTTAACTTAATTGGTTAAAAATGCATAGTAAGCTGAAATATATCCTTTACTTTATGATAACCTTGTACTTTCAGAAAATAATTAAGATTATTTTTTCCTTCTTTTTTTAACTTTCATATCTATGAAAGGACCTGTTGATTGTTGAAGTATATTATTTATTTCTCCTGATGTTTTTCACGCTAATCCTAGAAGATATATACCTACTAAATTTCAGAATCATAAATAATAGCTATCAAGTAATCCACTTTATATAAATGTGTATAAATATTTTTATCATTCCATCACTTTCCAAGACGAAATCACTTTACTGTACCTGCCTGCATGACATCAGCCGCTACAGATAGCAGCCAATCTACGAAAGCTACCCGAATGCCACCGATGATTAGGGGCCCACAAACTTAACTGATCTTTGAAACTGGCAAATTATATTAAGGGTAGTAAAAATCACCCCGTTTACAAAAATCAGTATAAAACGCTGTGTATCTCCAGTCCCGACAACAGGAGTTAACTGCGCGTTAACTATAACTAGAATGAAGAATGATTACTGGCAAATTATATTAAGGGAAGCAAAAATCACCCCGTTTGCAAAAATTAATAGGAAACACTATATATCTCCAGTTTCGACTTCTCCATATTAAGTGTAAGTATCTCAACCACTGTGTTCATTTCTAGCAAATGGAATTTAAATTAGATATAGTGATATCTAACGCATTTCAGTAATGCATGCAGCGATAAAGAAGTTGATGATTCCTTCTCCAATGTGAAGGAAGATATATGTCAAAAAAAGTGTGGCATGATGGCAATGTGTTGCACAAAAAGCTTGGGCATGTAACACATTAACATAATAGTAAAAGTAAATCGTGCATAATTAGTTATGGTAAAAGTAAGTTATGGTTAACGCGTAAATATTTATGACAAAGCTGGATGAAGCTGGTATTGTCGTAACAGGAGATAATATCGAAACAAGATTCCAGGCGATACACGTCATAAATGATCCACAATGTTGTTTTCTAGAAATATATGTTTATAAACAATAGTTAAAATATATTGTTTATATTGTTAATAACGCAATAACTTTCTATACCGTTTTTTGCAAACGAGGTGATTTTGCTACTCTTAACCATTCTTTGTTGAAGTGCAAATATTTGTATTAATGTTTGGTTAACTTCATTTGGCGAAACCGGACATCGTCATCGGATCAGTACTAAGTAGGTACACATTTAAGCATTGCATTTGCACTAATGAAATGTATTTGAAAGGCATAATAGGCACCTAAAGCTCTTACACCCGGATTCATGAAAGGGACGTAAGGCGTTAGTCGGACTAACCAACTTTGCACCGCCGACTACAGATTTTATTTTAACCCGCGCAACAAGGGCGCAAATTTTTCGGGTAACCTTCGCTAGTCGGACTAACGTTAGGCCTCGTTGATGAATCCGTACGTTAGTTTTTTGGATATAAAAATATGTTACTCTTGAAAAATCTGTCACGCCTTTTTGCTTTCAAAGACTAGTCGAATTTGTGACCACCCGAATCATGGATTTACACGACCACTTTACCAGTTTTGCAACAATAAAAAAAATAGTTATAAAGACTCACACATATAAATACCTTTAGTTGTGAATTTGTTTTGTAAATATAAGTATGTTTATCCAAGCTATGACAGAATACGTAAAATATCCGCGGGAAACCCCATTTTTTCGAATAACACTCACTATAATAGTTACATCAATCGATGGACATAAACTGTGTCGTTCATAAGTTTTACCAAAGTTTACTGATTTTTAATAAATGTATTCACTGAATAAGAAGTTTGTACAAATTCTATTAGTCCTAACTTGTAGTCGTTATGAATTATATATTTCCAGTTTTGTAAGGAAAAAAACAAAAAAGTATTGGTCCGGAAATTTTAATGGCGGGATTTTTTGCAGTATTTCTAAGAGATAATATATTTGTATTCGTTTTCTCGATATTCCCTGTTTTATGACCTTCACAGTTAATCTATTATGTATATTACATTTTTTTTATAGTTGGATACCAAGACTCCATTTTGACATTTTAAAAATAGTAGAATTCTGTTTATCGCAGTTGCTGAAACCAGCAAGGTTATCATGAAGTAAGGGATATATTTCAGCTTATTATATGTATTTTTAACAAATTAAGTTAATAACAGGATGTGAAAGAAATTCGATTGCTTAAACAATGAGATTTCTTATTTAACGCAAATGTTCGATATGTCGTCCATTTTGCTGCTGTACAGGGTGAGTCAACCATAGAGTAAAGTTCATTATCTCATTTGTTTCGAGAATTACGAAAAAACGTTAAATACAAAAGTTTTATAGAATATTAAGGTGCACAGTTTAAAATTATTTTTGAGTATACGGGGTGGTTCAAAAAAGCGTGGCGAATATAACATTAATTTTTTTAGAAAAATATTAGTTTTTACTCTTATAAAAAACTGACAGTACCGCCATTGTTTCTGAAGGTGGAATACTCAAATTTGGTACAAACGTTCTATAAGGATGACAAAAAAGGTATATGTGAATAAATTTAAGTTAAATGCTACAGGGCCTTCAAAATAAATTTACACATTTCGACTATTTTAACTTAAAAAATTTCAATTTTTTTAAATGGCACACCCTGTATATTATTATTTTTTTTGATAGATTTTGCAAAACCCTTCAACTTTTATTGAATATGTCATATACCTAATTTTCATAATTTGCGAGTTATTTTGATTTTATTCTTTTTTACACTTACCTACGCTATTGTGGAAACATAAACTAATATAAATAATAATAATTTCCCTACTAACTAACTTATTTTTAATTATTATGGAGTAATCAATGATCAAAAATATGCCCGTCTACTTAGATACACATGTTTAGTCTTGTTACTATATTTTCTTGCACGTTCCATAGCATAAAGGGTGTTTATTGTAACCAGGTATCTCGTATCCTATTTTCGATATCTTCTGGTGTAGTAGGGGAATTCACATAAACACGATCTTTAAAGTGGTCTAACAAAAAGAAATCTAAAGTTGTTAAGTCACATGATCGAGGGGGCCACCCCAATGAATCCATTAGTGTAATAAAAACAAGTGTAAAAATGAATAAATCAAAATAACTCCCAAATTATGAAAACTAGGTATATGACATACTCAATAAAAGTTGACGGGTTTTGTAAAATCTATCAGAAAAAATAATAATATACAGGGTGTACCATTTAAAAAAATTGAAATTTTTTAAGTTAAAATAGTCGAAATGTATAAATTTATTTTGAAGCCCCTGTAGCATTTAACTCAAATTTATTTACATATACCTTTTTTGTCATCCTTATAGAACGTTTGTACCAAATTTGAGTATTCCACCTTCAGAAACAATGGCGGTACTGTCAGTTTCTTATAAGAGTAAAAACTAATATTTTTCTAAAAAAATTAAAATATTAGAAAAACTACTGGGTTTAGATATATGACATTATTAACAAAAAATTTATAGAATTTTATGTAAAATCTAAAAATAAATAAAAAATAGGGTGTTCCATTTAAAAAAACTTATGTTATATTTGCCACGCTTTTTTGAACCACCCTGTATACTCAAAAATAATTTTAAACTGTGCACCTTAATATTCTATAAAACTTTTGTATTTAATGTTTTTTCGTAGATCTCGAAACAAATGAGATAATGAACTTTACTCTATGGTTGACTCACCCTCTACAATCACCAACCATTGCTCCAAATTGTACACAGCATTATTCAGCATTTCTCGTTGAATTGCAACAATTTGCTTCCTAATAGTCTTGTAATTCTTTCAGCGTTGTTGGTCGTGTTCTAAACACTAAATTTTTTAAATAACCCTACAGCCAGTAATCCGCTAGGTTAAGATCAGGCGATCTTGGAGAACATGAATTTACAAATTATGAACAATTCTCTAAATCGCAATGATTACGTTTGACACTTGTATCAGCAGTTGACACGACAACTCTTTTGTGTTCCATAGATACAGTAAAATCCAATTATTAAATCAACTAGATTCCATTTACTTTTTGCTACTAGCTTGATTTATTAAAATTATATAAGACTTTAAAGTATACCCCTTGCTTTATGATGACCCCATATACTTAATTGTAAAGTCGTTGACTAATCAAGTCGTTCTTGGATGAAAATGAGACCTTCAGAATAATAATATACCGACCTACCTCCCACATAAGTCTCTGACTTTCGGGCTAAACATTAGGATTTGAATGAGAGGTAGAGGTTTTCGCTATGGAATGATAATTCTGTGGAGTTTTTATTTAAAGTTTTACCTACGATAGGTATTGTTTATATAATATATCGGGATCGGGATAACCACCACAATATCGTATTACGTAGGGAACGAAAACTAATTCCACATTTTTTTTCGGAATTTCTATCTAATAATTCTGTTCCATGTTTCACTCTACATTTGTGGTGTAATTGATGTAACGAAGCCCAGACCGCAGTCGAATGGATACCTACCAACTATAATTTTAGTAGTTTCGGCATAATGAAGGAACCACATTCGCTTTTGTCTGTTTCTGGTATTCAATATGTCGGTGTCTATGGTAGATATTCCTACATATAAAAGGGAAGTCCGTTCAATTCCCGAGTTCCCATTTACTGCGGTGTGTAAACCGCTTCATGGAACTGATTTTCTCCGATGGAGAGATGCACTCAGTTGGTTCAGATCACTGCATTGTTTTGCTAATTGCTATTTTGATACTGACATTCGCTTTTGGAAGCATGTCATTATACGAATCAGTAGTGGTTACCTCTCTGCTTTTGTCAAATATAATTAGTTACGTAGGTAATTAGCTAAGATTGCTAGTCAAACCTGTTATTTTTTACTAAATATTAATTACTATAACAACGCAAATTTCTAAAGTTCTGGTTCCTCTTTTTATTATTTTATAGATGGTGCAACTCCAAAAGAAACTGCAATGAATCATACAGCTTTACTACAAATAACTTTCAGACAATATAACTGGCATTGTTTAATGATTATTCTTTAGATTGTGGCTGATGTCTGTTATACTTCGATGGATAAACATTTTTAAAAAATCCAAATTAAAATGTATTCTATCCTGAATCCTGTCTGCCAATCATTAATTCTGTTACATATATTGACAAGTAGTTTTATTCTGTTATTCAGTTGGCCCGCTGGCCCGTTTTATCCCGACAAACGACAAAGTAAAATTACATCTCGCAAGACGGAGTAATTGGTCGCTCGCTTTTCAGAGGAATCTGATTTTATTATCTATCTATACAGTCCATATTTCTCTTAGCTGTCGAAATAATTATCTTTAAAAAGCTTCAAGCAAGATGTTACACGATACTGTCACCTTGTTTAATAAAATCATGTCTCGCATTGGAAAAGGTAGCACCCCAAATTACTCTAAAATATTTTGAAATATTCCGAAATATCTCTTTCTGTATCATCAGTGCGAGGATCTTTCAACACAAAAACAATATTTCAGAAAACTCGTCTTAATTGCTTCCACAGAGATCCTATACGGGGTGTTTCCTAAGTAACCTGAAATACTGACGCATCGGTTCCTCAAAGAATCTGATGAAGAAAAAGTAATACAGTTATTTCGTAAGTGGCTTATTAGCTTCAGAAATACAGAACATTAAATTTAAATGTTTAAAATTGTCTTCTTAAATTACAGATATTTACACTCAGAAGGTTATTACATTGTGTCCTATTTATCCCTAAACTATTTCTACGCCTTATCAGTGAACCGTGATTTACTAGACAATAAAGCGGGCTATATGGGATTGGCCCTCTGTCAACATTCATACTATTTTCACATTTAGCGATTTCCTTTCAAAATCATCCAACTATCTGGAATTTGTTTCGTTCCTAATTAGTCTTAAATTGATACTATCTATTTTATGGTTGTTCTCAAACACATGTTGGGCGACACTAGACTTATCTGTTCTATCATATATGAGATGAGCCATATGTTCCTTGAATCTAGTTTGAATTGACCTTCTAGTTTGTCCAACATACTTTTGATTGCAGTTTTTACAGCTAATTTCGTAAATCCCCCCCGACTTTTCCTGAGTTTCTATTTTGTCTTTTAGATTACTTAAAAGTTGTAATTTATTTCCCGATGGATAAACCACCGACATACCTATAACTTTAAAAACCTTACCAAAACCCACGGGTGAAACGAGAATCGTATGAAATAGATATGAATTTTGGCTTTTTTCTTTCATTTGGAAAGTCGAGGAATTTCGTCAGTGTTACCTTCACACCCAAGGTTCCAACCCCTTTCAAAATTAACCAAAATCCTGTTATCGAGATATCAACTTTTTTATTACAATAATAAAAATGCATGATGAACATATAGGGGCGTTTATGGTCCGCTGTTTGCAAATTAGAGAAGGAGGCGCTAGCCGAGTGCCTATTATCTGCATTATTTACACAAAACCATCGGAAGGAACAGATTAAAAAACATGAAGGACTTTTTTATTCCGATTGGAATGACACCGTTTTGGAATGTTGTAAATTAAGTAAGAAATTAGTAAATTTACCCATCCATGTCTGTTGAAATTGCATTCTCAAAACAAGGCATTTTTTAGATTTCTAAATGCAAATTGTAAACTAGATCTTCCTTATCCAAGGATGCATCCTATAGAAAGGGGAAAGAGACAGAAACATAACTTTTTTGTATATTAATCTATTCTTCCCAATAGAGATATTTGTGAAGGATGCATGCATATTTTTACTGACGGCAGTTAGTAAAACTATTCCAGTATCTACATTCCTGGAATGACCAAAAAAATACTGACATCTGTGATTGTTGACCACAATAAACCTAACTGTAATACCAAATTGTGTTTGAATCGCATAAATCTTTCTAAAACTAAAAGGTAAATGGGATTTCAAATTGCACCATATTTAGCACTCTGTAACTTGGACACAAAGCATCTTCTGGTTCAAGTTAATATGAAGTTTTTCTCACTTTGATGCGTACTAAATAAATGTATTTATTTATTTATTTTTTTTTTTTCACCCACTGAATGTCAGATATATTTCAAATCCACCATAAGAATTCATTAATAATGGTGTATTTGCAAGTTAGTCGACATAGACAGGCAGAAAATTAAAATATAAATCAAAATAACAATCTGGTAAGTCACACTGACAAGTAAGAATATTTTAAGTTGAGATGTTTTCTTTTTTATAAACGGGATAATGTCAGCTTGCCTGACGCTTTTACGCATAGAGACATATAGTTATATTTCTCTATGCTTTTACCATAGAGAAATTTCAGGTCGAATTTCATAATAAAAAATAAAGGACATTTAGCTAAAGTTACCTTTAAATTCGTTGGGAGACTAATTGCACAGCATAGAATGATTAGGTATGATAACGTTATCAATCACGTAAGAGATGTCCCCTTGCAAATATAAAAAAATGGTACCTATATTTCAGTTTTCTTTTAGTAAGAGTCGTACCAAAGGTTAAACTGCATAAACTTTGGTAGTGAATATTGGAAGCTCTGAAATCAATCTGATAAGTATTATCCATCATGGAGCGTCATATCACATTTACCCAACATATTAATAACCTACACATCTGTGCAAACAAAAATAATTATTATTAGTAACACAACTAATAGATCTTGCATATTTCACGTGATAGCCGTCGATATACGAGAATTATTGTAGAATTACGTCCTCTACAAGTTTTATTTGAAGACTTTCTGGATAAAATCAATAGAGGGCCATTCATTAAATATGGTCAATCATAATTTCCCAGTTGATTGTATAATTCTTCCCTAGACAGCTATTAAAAAAATCCCACACAAAACAATAACAAAAAAATTTTAAATAGACAAATAAGAGTAACAGTATATCGAAATTTTGTTGAAACTTTGTGAATTAGGGCATCTCCTCATCCTAAAAAATTGGCTTGTCTACCCGTTTTGCCATTTTCAGACACTACTTTACTGTACTATAGGGCAAATTTAATATTCTGACTAGTTTATATAAACGAGGGATATAACAAAGAAAATCGATTTACAAATTTACAGGACCTTAAAATTCCCAAGTCGTGTAGGATGTACAGTTCTTAAAAGATTATGCAAATATCTCATTATACACTTCGTTTAGTCCTTGTTAGTGTTAGCATTAACCTAAAACTTCGCAGGGTCGAAGTAACATCCTGATAAAGAGGTCAAATATCTGCATGTAAAAGCCGAAGTGAAAAACACCGCTACGCCTTCAGTTCGTTTCTTATTCGCCACTTTAACGGTTAGTCAATATTTACAAGAACTATAGTAAAGAATAGTTCATATTATTTCAACAACATGTAATATATCTATATATACAAGAGTAATAATTTAGCAAATTAAAATTATTAGTTTTAAAATGTTTTACATTGACACGCGAATTTATAAATTATTATCTCTTACTTTAAATGCACGTTGAATAAGAATTTTACAACAAAACATAGCAGTATGGGGTTGTCAGCTTGTTGATTTCCACAGTGGCGCACCGGGGGTGGCAAGGAGTGATGCCCCCTCACAGGATTTTAAGAAAACTTGCCACCGTGCATAGTTTTATTTATCCTCAAAAGACTGATTGCCAAGAACAACTTTGAAATGTCTGCAACAATAAACTGATACACCTGATATTATATACTTATTCTGAAATAATATTTAATTTAAAATTAAAATGTTTAGTCTTAAAATATTATAATGAAACTATTATTAAGTCTCTTTTGAAAAATGCTTTTTTATGTTTTAAGAATTATGTACTTTGTACTTATACTATACAATATTGTAAAGTGTACAAAACTATAATAATTTATCTGTAAAGGCGTACTTTTTGGTACATCTGTGACAAGTTTTTGGTGCAAGGCAAGAGATGAAAGTAACAGTTGAGTGCTGTAATAGAATTGGTAAGACCTATATAAATCAATATTGGTGTCTTTAATTTAAACTAGATATATTGAATTCTAGCTTACTCAACATTTCCCAATGTTCAATTATGAAATTTATAATTTTAAACCATATCTGTCACGGAATAACAGATTTGAGAAGTTTTAAGGATAACCTAGATGAGGATAAACCCCATGAGTTTTAAAGTAAATGTGATTTATAAATTGGCTTTGTATTTACTGTAGGTACTCGTAATTATATTTACACATTTACTACTTTACATACTTCGTTTAAGGGAAAAAGGCAAAGAATTACAATTTTTAATATTTAGGCCAAAATCAATTAAATTGCACAAATTGTGAATTTTATCAAGGTTATCTCGCTACAATTCGCAGTGCATGTAAAATTCTGACCAATATATTTTCATATCTTCCACATAGAGCTAGTACTTAGCATCTAAGCAAGTAGATACGTCGTTAATGAAAATGTTAAACAATAAAGGCCCCAGCCTTGAACCGTGGGGTACTCCGGACTACGCACTAAACCGTCACATAAAGAAAATCACTGGAAAATCATAAATATTGTTATCTGTTGTGAACGTACGACTTATACCAGAAACACCCACTCGAATCAATTTATCAAATGTTATAAGATTATTATGATTGAGTGGGTTAAAAGCTTTCTATACATATACCAGTATAAATGACCTGACTTTAGGCATGTAGTTTTACAACAAATATTTGCCAGTCCTATAGCAATTTTAGGTTTCAAACGCTTAAATGCAAATAATATTTCCCGCTAATATTTTCAATAAAATATTTGTGTTAGTATGACAATATGATGATTTTGAACTTGGCCGAATATAAATTATAAAGGCCATTTACTCCCTGTGCAAATTATCAAGAGTGACATTGTAAATTTTCATATATGAAGGTAGGAGAACATTTTTTCTTATTATTAATACTTGTACATGAACAGAATTTACAGTGATCAGAACTAATTTCAAATTTTACATTATTAATAAATTGTAAAGTAAGGATTCTTAGGTTCTAACAAGGTTTTGTCTATCAATTTTTAGATTTACTTTCTCACCCTATACATCTATGTTTTGTATATTTACTCTACTAGATATTTTTCAATCTTCATGCCAAAATTGAACCTTTTGCGTTCTAGCATACTTCTTAATACTTATTTAATACAGTACGATGGAATTTGGCCATCGAATTTGGGGTGGATGGCACTTACAACGTGTGATACACACACGTTTTAAGTATCATTCACTTTTAAACAGTGATCAATGGGCGTAAATTCCCATTATAGACACAAGGGTAATAGACACAGGGAACTATAATAAGTTTCCTGTGTCTATGCCATCACTTCATGCGTGTTACCAGACACGCTAAACTATGAGTTTCCTATGTCCAAGTATTTGAAAACGATCGCAGTATTAAACAGTTTTCCATAAAGTTTCTTTTGTGCAAGCCTTGATTGTAATAGATCGCGTGCCAAACTGAAAAAGCTTTCGTGTGAATAGACGGTTTAGGCCTCCACAAGGGTGGAGGCACTTATTATTATACAACGATAAAATGATGCAGTAGAATAAAAGGAAGAAAATTCCTAGTAACTTTACGTAACAGTTAAAGTTTTTTTACGTTATGAAAATAAGTTAAGTAAAATTGCAATAGTTCCTATTGATGAAATAGCCAAACAAAATATTCAAGGTTCTCACTCTTGACATATTTGCTTTCGGTATTTGTTTAATTAAAAATACATTTAGTAATAACAATTTTTAAGGAATGTTTTGTCTATTGTTGTCATTCCGGTGATTGCATTCAAAACGAGTTTTAAACGAAGCTACAGTGTTTAATCCGCGTGTTTCCCTTTTACTTTCAGATAAACTGACCATATACCGGGTGGATCAGAAAAGTGGCTCGCTCCTTTATCACATTTATGGTGCCAGATAATGGCAACTAAATTTGGGGAGTACATACAAGGCTTCAAGCCTCCAGAGAATTTATGTTCAACTCCCAGGCACTGAGATCCTGTATTTGAACCTCGAATGGCTTACGGAAGTTAAACCTTGCAATCATTCTGTCAGATATCATCTCTAGGATAGGCTCTGACATCAATGTGTTTCTTACCTTGGAATGTCCTCTTCCTTGGGAACTACCTATCCAATCATTATTGTTCCTGATTAGCGATTTTTTGAAAACTTTACCATTTTCAAAATAATGAATTTATGCGGTACTTTATGAACTCACTGTACATTGCAATGGTACTAGCATGTTAAAATTTGGGCATAATACATGTAAATTGGAATGTTTCGTTTGAAATGTCGCCGACCCTTAAAGTTTTGAGTTCAACTTAACAGAAAACGAAGTGTTGACGTGAAGTTAATATTTACATAATCAGTTAAGACGTGGCCGGAGTCGTAAAGTAGTAAAAAGTTTTATTATTGAATACGTTTCTCATGTGCTTTTACTATTGGTTTTATAGTTCCGCATAAGATCTATATATATCATAAGTATATAGATCTCTTGAACATTGGAGATTATATACCAAATAATTGTCAACACCGGAAGATCGTCAAGAGCCGTCTGGTCCTCTAAGATTGGGTAGAATAGAACCTTTATTCATACAGGACTAATAATACAATTATAAAGTTTGCCTCAGTGACACTTTAGTGTTCTTGGTGTGTCACGTCACACATGGTCTAATAAGATTTCAACAGACAAACACCCAGTGTCGTAACAAATTGGCTTTTGCGGTAATTAAAATGGGTAAGGTAAATAAAAACTTTTAAACAAATTATTTATTTAAAATGAAACAACAAATTACATTCCTGCTACTGTTATATTCATCGGAAAATTGTCCTCATCGAAACTTTGCACAAAATATATTATAACTGACGGAATAATAATAAGTAAAAATAATTAGAAGTTTATATATAAGATTTCTTTTATAAAATAATATATAATTAAAATAAAATTTTCTCAGGAGAACCAATACTTTGATATAGTAGTGGATTGGTCTGTAAGGGATATGTTAAAAAGAGGATAACTATGGGATGTAAAATAATAAATGTTAGAAAGAGATAATGATTGACCATCTGATACATTTCCTATGATTTGTTCATTTGAGTTGATAACAGCTTAGAACATTCTCCATCTTCATTCATTTTAATAGTTTTCGTTAGTGTTACATGTCTGCACACTGCCTGAAGCTTAACAAATTAACAGAAAAAGACTGAAAATTTGTGTATTGAATGTGATTGAATCGTGTATGGCATTTTTTTGAATTTACTTTTGTATCAAATCTGACAATGAAGTTACATTTTATATAAAAACCAAAAACTAGGTATATTAAAATTCCTTATCGATAAAAATGTAGATATTACGAGCAACTGGTATGTAACACAAGTGATTTGCCTTTATCATTCGGTGAATATGTCTGTGGATGTATAATTGTACGAAAATATACTTGTTTGTATTAAGTTTTACTTTTTTTATTTGCCACATAAAATCATATAAATAAGATTATTAATATTGAATTACTTTGTATAGGTATCCTTCCTAGCCTGAAAACTGCTCCAACTTTGACAGGAAAATTCTATTCATCTGTAATTCTGTTTTCTTAAATAGTCGTAATCGTTGTAAATAATAATCTTCACAGTTTTATAAATGAAATATCCCAATATTTCTTAATTAAAATCAATTGCAGAATAAATACTAGCGCCAACAGCATTGAAACTGATATTTTTGACCTTTTTGACATTTCTTAAAGTGACAAGGTTACATATATTTCACGACTTGATCATATTATAATCTTGACAGTCTCGGCATTGGCAGCGTCAACTTACTGAGCCACTTAGTCAATTGTTTGCTTTTCCATGAACTTATGGTACTTCCATGAACTTATGTTTACGTTTATTTTTTGTCCAAGAGTTTGCGTGTTTTGTTGTTTTAACCATATCTTAACTGATTGTTGTGCATTTTATAATTGGTCCGTTATTATTGGGTTTTATTAGTTTTATAAGTTAGTTTTATAAGTCAGTCAACCAGTTCCATACTGTCTTAGAAATATCTAAATTGCGGGCTTACCGCGTTGAATGTAAGTATTAGACGTTGCCTTATGGCGAACAGGTTGATCTAAAATGGGTCTAAGATGGGCGGGTAAGATGGGAATTTCAGATTGGTATTGCTCCAAACCATCTACGGATGTTAGGGTAGTTGCACTCCAACGCAAAAATATCCACAAACCTTGATAGTTATGCAACAATTTTTCAGTCAGAAATTTATGCTATCAAATGGTGTGTACATACGTTGGAACAAACGAAACTTACACAAAGAATGATAAAAATCTTCTCAGTTAACCAAGCAGCTCTTGAAGCTCTTGATTCCTACCGTTGTAACTCAAAAACGATATGCACCTGCCAGCAGGACCTTGCTTAGGGTGAACAGCAAAAACAGAGTAACTTTAGTTTAGATACCGGGCTATTACAAACTTGAATTGAATGAAGCGGCGGACTTTCTAACAAGGGAAGGTGTTGTTTTCTGAATTATAGGACCAGAATCGATCTTTGGCGTATCCTTGAGTACTACCAAAGCAACTTAATCCGGGCTGAGGAAAATATTCCGCTACTAGTAAGAATGATAGAAAATTGTCCACTCGGAAGTGGTCATAACAAATTCTACGAAAAAAACAATTGAAGAACCTTTAGTTAATCAGGTTACATCTGCGAACTCTAATTGGCCTACATACCAGACACTGCCATTTAAAATATCATCTGCACCAGACGCTGTGCCTAGAAGATGATGAAACGGTAAAACACCTTTTATGTACCGCTGGGAACAGGATCAGTTACTCAATATTTGGCAAAGAGCAACTTCTGCTAAAGGATTTGGACAAGTTCTCACTCAATAAGATATCAACGACATTAAAAAGTCTGATGTTCGGACCACTTCCTTCTGAACCTAACCTACCAAGGCAAAGGTCACCTCTGTGCCAATTTAAGATGATTAGACGTCACAAAAAAAGTTTATTCAGCTGAAGCAACAAATGTGCAAAAGTTTCCTATTATGGCATCGCGTAGTTTCGCTTACTTTTTATTCAAAACCGCGTGGCAACGTTGCTTTTTTTGCCTGCTTATCGAAGACATTTTTGCCTGTGTATGTTCACTAATTCTTGCTAATCTCTCTTTACAGTTATTTATATTTATCATCTTGGAAAGGGTTGGAACCTTTGGTGTAAAGACAACACTGGCGTAGTTTTCCACATAATACTAATACAGTATACTGCACTCGACGTGCGTTCACCAACTAAGTTGGCATTATCTGTAGATGATTAAAACAGTTTTAATCATCTCCAGATGATGTTAACTTAGTTGGCGAAACGCGCGTCGAGTGCGGTATAGTATTTTGATGTTATGTGGAAAACTTCGTCAGTGTTATATTTATCATATTTGTCTTGAAAGGGGTTGGAACCTTTAGTGTGAAGATAACACTAACGTAGTAATTATACTGCACTCAACAGTTCAGTATAGTGTTTACACAACAGTGCAGTATAGAGTGCAGAATAATGTTTTGGTATCAGTGTTATCATGTTTGTACTTATTTCTGGGTGAACAAATATTTTTAATACTATTATTAGTTTTTTTTTATTTAATTAAGAAATACAAAATTCAAAACTGCATGAAAGATAGGATTATCTCAGAGAAAGGTCAATTTAATTAAACGTAAATCTTGAAAGAAACATATTTCAGTTTATATTGCCTTCTGAGCCAACGATCACGTACGATAGAAGGGTAAGTTGTAAATTAAGTTTATTTCATTTCTCTAGGGAAGTCTCGGTACACGACTTTGTTGAAACTTTATTGTATTGCTACTTAGTTGACCGGGGAGCTACATATGATAACTAAATACAAATATAGAACTACCTGGACATGTAGTGTCTGTCTCCATTAAAATAATTCTTTAGGAGATAGATAAATAATAAAAGTAAAATATCCAGTATTTTATACAAGCTCTTCTTACTCTTTTCCAGTGTTTAGTGTTTACTTTAAAAATTTTGCAAACAACTTTTATTGTACCACCTAAATGATATGTTTGTGACTTCAGTTGGATTGTCAAAATATCTTGTTAATACTATGAGATGAGTAACCACAATTACTAACAATAGGATATCTTTAGTATATAGTAGATACACTCCTGAAAAGGGCCTTATAAAATCAAAATATACGCAGAGTGATTTCTCTAATAATTAAATTTGAAACCTTATAAAGCAATTGTAGTTTTACTCATAGTAGATATAGTTTAAACGACAATATTAATGTTTTATATTCTACAAGAAAACGCATTGAAAAGAGCTTATCAGAAATATGATATATCTACTTGACATGTGTTACGAACCGCTTTTGAAGTATTTCTAATTAAGTTACGAAGATGAAATGCTGGAGACGGCAATTAGTTTTTTGTAAACAAATATAGTATATGAAACTAATTTATCCGAGAACTATAATCAATCATTACAATGACACAATCAATTGTTTACTAATAAATAAAAAAATGAGATATAGAGTCCGTTCCTAAAGTAATTCTCCCCACCTTAACTTTTGAAGGAATTGAGATATCGATCTCAAACAAAATGCAGGATAAATTGTATGAAAAATACTAGTTTCTACCCCAAACGGAATTTTGACAAGTAATAGATGGCGCCAAAGTCGCTGTCGGCATATTTTTTTTTAAATAGCATAGTGCTGCACAAAGTTATTTCAATTCTCTCCACACCAATTGTTGAAAAATTAAAATCAAGTGATCCATTTACGAGTTATAACCGTTTCCATATCTCATTCGGTGAGTAAAAAGACCATCTTTCAGTCTAAATACTTAAATGTTTTTACCGAAGATGTTAATATAATGTTTGAGAATGTCTTGGTGCCTGCTCGCTTCTTCTAGTGGCCTGTTGGTCAGTGAATTCATAGAAGCTATGCAAATTTAGGCAAGATTTGTGTAGAAAGACGTACCATTTCTTGAATAAGATCTAAAGCCGGAGATCCCTTATTTGTCTATGAAACGATAGGCAAGTAAAAGATCCCTACTCTACTACAAAAATGTTTTTTAAGTGAAGAGAATATGTGGTAAGCTCTCGGAAATAGAACAGTATATCTATACAATGGGGTATTTTCCTTCAATCGAAATGAAAGTGGAAACCTGTATTTTTATAAAATATATTTTTTTTATATTTATTAGGATAAAAATTATTAATATTGAATCGGTAGAAAATTTTTAATTCAATTTTGAAATTTTATTCTATATTCGTGACGTCACTAAGCGAAAACTAGGGAATATGTATCTATAAAGAGGCAACACTGATAATATGTGGCTAGATTCAGTTTGAAACGACAGCGCCGACATTTAGACCCCTAACCTAATCTATGCATTTAGACAATTGACATTTGAAATTTCCTGTTTGTGTTTGGCTTGACAACTTAACGTGTTGTATTGTTGTTTTCTTGTGAAGTAAACTTTTATTAATAAACATGGAGCAAGGTTTTGTAAAGTCCAACAATTTACCGGTTATAGATCCTTTTATGATATCTTTATTTTTTGTGGACAATATGTGTTATTTAAGTTCAGAAATAAGAGGGATGGAAAATGTAAGGTTAGTATTTTCAATTAACAGTACTTCTATTACTAATAAATACACTTGTAATCAGTCACAGGCAGAGACAACAATTCACAGGTAAAAATAATACACTAAAAACAATGTCTCATGTTTACCATGATGTTTACCCTAACCAAACAATTCAAACGTAAAGAAAAGTAAAGTTGTCACGCAGTGACACCAACCACACAAATGAAAATATCCTAGAAATGACTAAAAAATGGCGCAAATTTTGAATTTTCGCTTAGTGACGTCACATAGATATCGCGCATAATAAAAAAATAATTTATGGACTTAACCTTCCGTGACCGGCGCATTATTTCAACGCAACGTTGCTGGCGGTGGAGCCTAAGTCCGCACAGTATTTCAGCATGTGAAAAGAGTGATACACATCAATTTGCATTTTATAAGGAAAATAGGAGACGTTTTGATAAATATAATATGTTTATTTATTCATATTGCTTGCTACAAAGGAAAAAATACAAAACTAGAAAAGAGTTAGGTAAAGTAAATGTTAATATTTATTGGTATGCTATGATCATTCTAAATGTAACAAACAATAAACTAAAACTTTGGTGTTGCTTTGTATATAAACATAAATAGATATATAAATGTCCAAAGGTGTTTTCAAATTTTTCACGAGCGGTTTAGCACCCGGCAGACGGGTTATCAAATTTTCTGCTGTGGTCGCTGTTGTGGGAGGAACGTGTTTTGACCACTTGGTGGTTTTGTCTTTTCCAACAAAGTGGGGTTCTAGAGAAGGCCGAACTACCACTTTGGTATATGGAATGTATTGAATTTCCTCTTCTGAATCGGAAGCTAAGTCTTGTGCCTCTACAACGTCCTCTTCACTGTCTTCATCGTAGTCGTCTGGTACCTCCTCAGTACCCTCATTTTCATTGAGGCACTCTAACATCAGCATGTGCAGTTGTTCTTGTTCTTTCTCATAGGATGCCATCTATTTTATAGTATAACCAGTAGTCAAAAAACAATAATTTGAAGTCAATATTCCTTACCTTGTGTGAAATAAGAATAAAATCACCCAAAATTGCAAATTTGTAACGGCAAGAAATCTATGTAATTTTTACCGGCAGCGAACTCTCACTCCGCAATCATGATACAACTGATATGCTCATAACTTGACCAAATTTCGTTTGTTCTGCGCACGACGTCATTCTTGATGCTAAAATGGCGAAACTTCCAATGCGTTACTGTCAACGTGACTGTCAGTGATATAATTATTTTCGTGTTTGTCAATTGTATTCCCGTATTATTATAATTGTGAGGTCCGAGGGTTATCAAGTTGTCATTTTTATATTATAAGGTGGTGTTTATTTACAGTAGTGCTTCTTATTATCTCTTCAAATTATAAAATTTAGGTTAGAATTATATTCGGTAGGTAGATCGGTACACAGAATGCGGTTTGAATTAAAATAAGAAAGATTGATATTAATCAACTATTATTTTAGTTTTCGTGTATGAATCGTGTATTATAATTCCATAATCGACGTTTCTTTTATATTGTTATCTTTGTTTACAAGTATTTTATTTAATTTTGTATCAAAACTGACGTCACGCTCATCGATAGACCACGCCCCCATGCGCATAGGCATATCAGTGTAGTTGTATCATGTCCGCAATTAGGTATCAAAAACAAACAAACGCACTTGTGCAGGTTTCATGTTGCACAGAGAACAATCGCAGCATGCTTGAGGAATACTGAAAGTGGAGGGGGGGGGTGAAGTGGGAAAAATTCAAATAAATTAGGAAAGCATATACTTGCGGAGTGTGAGTCCGCGCGCCAGTTACGGAAGGTTAAATGAACCCTATATTAAAATTTCAGAAATACGTATCTCTTATTTTTCCAACTATACATTCCATTGCCGATGTAAAAAAAAATAGGAAAACACCCCATTGTTAAAAAAACAAAATTGATTACAAGTGGTTTGTGTATCTGTTGAGTTGCCAATATCATATAAAAATTATTGTATTTATATGTCGATGGTATTTATTATTTCACTTCATACATCAATCATTATTAGTTTATTACAAGTGTCTTCAAGTGGAGGCCTATACAGAATTTTTATATCAAAATTAAGTTAAACGCAAGGGTCAAACAATTTATTGAAAATTGCTCTGAACCGACATCCGGCGATGATATTTCCAGAAAGAATTGCTGGAATTTATAAATCAAGCCGTATAGAAATGATGGACCTCTCAAATGAGATGTCACGTAACCCAACTTGTCTTTTTGAAATATAATATCGAGCCTCGACGCTATCTGTATAGGCTTATACTTCTATTTCACGTCCGTGTGTCCAGTTTCGCCCAGGTCCATTCAGTTGTTGTTTGATGCTTGTATCTGTTGCTATTAAAAAGATAATAGGGGACTACCTACGTCAGGATTGTATACAAAGGTGCCGCCGGAAAATTTCAGAGACACATAATTTGAAATTGTCTTGGGTCATTGCACAAGGAAAATTCGTTCTCGATTTTGTTTATCCTTTGTTACTTAGGTAACTCACGACCAACTGATTGAATATTATATTTCGATGCAAAAGAGGAAACTTATGTTTTTAAATGGAATGACATATTTTTTATTTCATATTTGAATCCGGATCATTTTTCCGAAATTTTCATTGTCTCTCACGACTTTTTCTATTCTATGAAGTATTCTCTCTACCTCATAGTAACGATTTTTGAGATATTTGAGGTTTTATTAGAAGTAGGAAATGAACTAACCGTTTAGTCAGTATAACTTAATTCAATCTAGTATAGATTGCATTGAGTCAGTATATCTAATGCAAGTACCAATATAATTGAACTACTTACCTAAGAAAATAGTTCAAATAAACCATATATCATTTTCAATTTTTTTTTTACTGATTTTTAAAAATTTCCAACTGGAACCGCGAATTTATTATTAATAAACTATTCACTATTTTTTTCGTCATTTTTAAGAGTCTGCATCTCGGAAACGCCTGCGCCGATTTTAGAAAAAAAAGGAAAAATGTAAAAGCACGCCTCTTGTAGAATCACAGACGGAGAGCGATCTTTTTTTAATACATATTATACCTACTTGGTTCAGAATAATGCAATACAAAATTAATTAATAATACCTCAAATATCCCTCAAAAATCGTTGCAATTAGGTAGGTATAGGGAATGATTCATAGAATAGAAAGAGTCATGAAAGACCTTAATGAAAATAATATAAAATATAGGGGGTTTCATTTAGAAGAATTGAGAAAACTGCGGTTGCGAGTTTTGATTCGCCCTGTATAAGTACAAGTAACGCTATTTTGGAGGAAATTCTTTAGAAGGTAAAACTAGACCATATATATAGCAGAATTAATGGAGCTAAAAATTGTCTATAATAAAGTGGATACTCGAAGCGGATGGTTCTTTATGAAACATCGTAAAAATAATTGTTTTGAAAAAAACATTGATCTCATTTAGATGTTCACCAAGAAATATATAGAAAATACTCTATATACTAGTATTTCGGCTTATTAGGCCTTTTTCAATAGGGTAAATGTCTATTACTAAATGTTTCCAAGCGCGTTTTTGTTATTTATTTGTTTACGAGCACCTACCCCCTATTGATCCTACCATCTGGTAAAGCCCGAGTTTAGTACCTTTTTTAAGAAGGGCGAAAGTGTAAAATCTATCTGATCATTCGTAGTACAAGGATTTTTAATTAAAGATTTTTTTATTTCTCATTGCTCTAAGAGATCTAAGCGCTTTCCTTTCATTTTCTGATCTATAAAATGATTGTTTTCTATACAATGCGTCGAAAATCCTGAATTTTTTGCGTTATTTAATATGGATTTTTTATGTTGTTTTACTCTAGTTTCAATACTTCTACCGGTTTGACCCACATACACAGCATTACAATCCGTGCAGTTAATTTGGTATACCCCCGATGGTTTTAATTTATTAACTCTTTCTTTGTTGTTCTTTGTTGTAAAAATTATGTACTGTTTATTTTCTTAAAAGAGATACAGGGTGCTCAATATATTACAATTAAGATACAAACATGCTTATATCTTCTGAATCACTCTGTATAATACTAGTAAATCCTATATTGGCGAATTCGGAAAAATGATCCGAATTCAAATATAAAATAAAAAATTATAATTCCATTTAAAAAACATAAGTTTGATATGGCCCGGTTCTTAGGCTCTATGAGATCCTAAAATATATATTTTTTGTTTATTTATGCGGCAATTAAAAATATTCAATCTTATTAATTTTTTTTTTTTTAAACAGACCGTACTTTTCCTGTTGTTGCTATAATAATTTAGTAAACAAATTTACGAAATTACATTCAATATAAAAATTATAACAGCCTTTAATTTAAAAATATATATATATTTTTCTTATAAAAATTATGTATTAATTACGATCTAGTGAAGCTATTATTTTCCTCGACACCATTTTCCGTGTTTTCTAGAGATCTTACAAATATGCAATGCTTAATTGATTTTGTCAACTCAGGTGAGTTCCATGTCATAGAATGGTAATGTAATTGGATCACTGAGCTGCTGAACCATGAAGGTATCGTTTAGGCATATAATTTGCAACCCACAGGAATTCTAAAATAAAGGGATGAAGACGTGGGTGGGTTGTTTAAAAATGAACTACTGCGACATGTTTAGGTACGTCTATACATCTTGAGAAAATAGGATTAAAAGATAAAGGATGTAGGTCAGGTATATTTACCAGAATATTTTATTAACATTCTGTTATACATTTCTCTTTCTGTCGCAAACACTTCTTGAATATTAAATACATATGCATATGCCGCGGCGATAGCTCAGTCTGTTAGGTGCTGGGTGATAGCCTGTGACTAACAGAATGGGTATATTGCGGCGCGAGTTCGAATCTCGCCAGGGGAGAAATGGCACCTCTCCCAGGGAATGGTTGTGTGTCTGCGTTTTTTTCATGTGTATCCTCCCTCTACACAAGCCTTAGGCTTTCAGTAGGGAGGTTGCCCATTTCTGTGGTGTGTTTTATGTAAATATGTGGCTTATAGTGTAAATAAATGACTTATCCACAGATCATTGAATATTTTTATACCTAACAGTTACGTTGTAAGATAACAGCTTCAGCTGGTTTTACATAAAACTGGAACCCCAACTGGAATATCCCCATTCCTAATTTTCTTAATTCTTAACATACTTTATTATTTCAAACGCCAGACCGGTGAGTTATCCGGTCTGGAGTTATCTAGGTATTGTTATAATGGATCAGGCCATAAATGCATACAGTAGTGATAAGACTCTTAGAAGACTGGAAATATTTAAACATATATCAAACTATTTTGAAGAATGGGATCGTTATGATTTTGTGTACGCTTTTATACTGTTGAAATAGAAAAGATGTAAGATATTGTATTTATGGTACTATCAAGATTTATTTATGTGAATAATTGCAATTTGTGATTAAAACTGGTTTTTGTTTCCCGCATGCCATTCCAATTTTTGAGTTCTATAGTTTTCTTTTCAGCTAAACCTAGTTTATTTATTGATTGCCTTTGAAAATAAATGTTTAAATGTTTAATGTTTATTAAATATCAAAATGTATCTATTAAAACTTACTTGCACTAAGAAAATATTGAAGCTTATTCAAATAGAATTCATAATGCATTTAATTTAACACTTTTCTGCAAATGACAGATGACAAACATAAAAATCACAAAAGAATCCAGCAAATATTACAAAATCACGAAAAACTCATGCTAACATAATAGATTTTTTTCGCAAACTCGAAGTTTATTAACTCAAGCAGATATTGTTATTGAAAAACATTTTCAAAAATACCTTAGAGTTAACTCAGAGTTAACACATAGATGAGATACTTAATTCGTAGTTTAACTTCCATTTGAAAAACAGGGCCTATGGAATTATCTTCAAGAGTTTTTTTCGAGGAATTTACATTTTCTGTTTTTTCAGTTGCGTTATTGGATTTATTTCTATTAATACAGTATTCTGTTATTAGTATAAGTATTAGTTTATAGTGGTAAATAAAATAGGTATATTATAATAACAAAAGATTATTACAGATCTTCATATTAGAGTAAGCAAGGTAATTTAAAAAAATTAACAAAAATGTTAACATTTTATATTTTCATAATTTCGATTATTGTATATCTACCATTGTTGGCCATACGAAAAATATTGTTGTAGGATATGTTATGAATATTTTTAATAGATAATAAAATCCTATATATCTAAAATCAAGATTCAATTATGTTACAAAAATTCTACGTAATCAATACTCTTGTTGCTTGGTCTAAATAAAACTCATGTAAATAAACATTTATTTTAAATGTATTTTTATAAAATTTGTGTTGACTGCATAGGGAATTTGTTTACCTTTTAGATGTTCCATATATTCCAGATATTTCTATTTCAATTCCCATATAAGGGCATGTATGCTTGCATCAAATAATATATTTTTCATTTCGTTTGACATACTTTCTGTTCATAAGTGTAGGTACAAAAATAGATATACTTAGATACTCTGTATTGCGGTGAACTGCAAATATTTGGACCTCTCGATTTGTCTTACGAATAAATAATATAAATTGTTGATACTCTTAAGTATTGGTGCAACATAAAGTGGTTCCTAAATTAAATTTAACTGTGGATACCTGTATCGTAGCTAACTGAATTATAGGTGGATCCTCACCGTGGTATACATATACAATACCTACCTACTACTGCTCCTAATGTAAACTTATACATAATTAAAGCCTATACATACCTTACAATTTTTCAATTTTGCTTATCTTGACTCTTGTAATATATTATACCGTAATCTGCCAAGTTAAAGTCCCTTGTCTGTATGGGTACTGTAATTTCGCAGACACTAATTAGGCAAATAAAACACCTTGGTTAGCTTTGGAAAGATAATGCAGACGTGTTTTTGTTTAGAGTAGATATATATAAAACTGTGAGTGCAATTTATAATTATTATACGAATAACAATTATAACATACTGGTGCTTTTATTTACTTCAGTCCTCGAAAGCCCAAATCTATACTAAAACTGGCGCGTCCGCCAAAATACACATTCCGTAAAAAGGTTTTAATATTTGGGGTGTTAATTTTTCCTTGGGGGGTCTTACATAGGTACCTAATATTTAGAACAGTGGCAAGTACAGTATTTTATGCTTATGTTGAGTTACCCTTACGTGTTAAGCATATAAATACAGAGTTATTCACGTAACTAGTTCGTTAAAAATTTTTTTTAATATTTGGTCCTCAAAACCACTCCTGATCTTTTCAATGAAAATATTTTCATTATTCAAGCACGTTTGGTTATACAGGAATGACCTCAATGTTGTTTTTTAAATGGAATGTATCTTTTTTTACTGCATATTTGAATTCTAGGTACATTTAATTTTAGGGAGATTTTCGTTATACAAAATTTAACTCTTTTATGAAATATTGATTTTAAAATCGTTTTGTTACTGTAACAGTTTTAAACTAATTGACTACACTATTTGCAAAGGTTTAACTCTTTGGCATATTATTGATTTTAAAAAGACTTCGGTTTGCAATTGTGACATCTGGGAATTACCTACTGGCGACATTTTTAAATCAAATGCAGTATTTAACAGATAGAGGAACCTATAAGCTTCACAATGGTACCTCAAGTGTTGATCATTTATCTATTGTGTGTCTAAAATTAAATTTGCATGGTTTAAGCTCAAATTAAAACATTCACAGCAATTTTTTTTTTTTTAATACAAAGCTCCATAATGTTTCCTATATTCGATAATGAAAGTCCCACTAAAGTATGTGTAAAAATATACAGACAAAAATCCAAAAACAAAAGACCAGACAGGCCAAGACAAAAAAGGTACATTTCATTTAAAGCGTGCCTCAGCAATGACAATAGGCAGATTTTGAACCCCTTAATTTTACGTTATCCTTATCGTAATAAGTAATAAGTAAGTATAACGATTACGATAACGATAACGTAAAAATTAAGGGGTTCAAAGTCTCCCTATTAGCTTATAGTTATCGTAATCGTTATATTGAGCATGCGCAGTGCCAAAAATAGTATCTTTTGCACTGCGCATGCTCAGTATAACGATTACGATAACTATAAGCTCAAATTTAAGGGGTACAAAAACTCCGTATTTAATAGTGAATGTATATAGAGTATGTTCGTCACGTCAACTTCATGGCTTGCAGATTCAGCAGCAGACCTTTCGACTATAAAGCGCACATAGAGGCTAGAAGGGTAACACGGTTGTTGAGGGATGTATAGACTCTTCCATTGAAAATATAAACAAAGTTGTCGTGAACATTTTTATAACTTTTTTTCCAACAACGTTATAATAATCAAACTCTAGAAATAACTACAAAAACAGCAGCAGCAGTCGCAGAAATAAATTTATCAAATAAAAAATGTGTCATAAATATTTATAAATAATGGTGTTTGTAATGTTTCTTGATAGCTTTTTGCTAGACTAAAACATTTATAAGTTCTTTGGTTTCTGGATTTATCCCCGGTAAAAATGCGTTGCATAATATAATTTCAGTTGAGTGTTGAAATTCATCACGTAACACGAATGGACCAAAATGAGTGTTATAATAGCCTCAAAATAATCGTAGATAATAGTATTTTACGTTACAAGCCCGGTTGGTGAGATATTAAAGTAGGTACGAGTTTTTTTACCGACGACGCGACGTTAGAAGTCGAGTCCGGAAAGTGTAAACGAGTAGTGTAAACATCTACTGAACGTATATCGTATGATATTTTATTTTATACTATCGTCGTTATAAGATGATGACGGTAAAAATGAATTATTGTAAATTTTAAACCAATCATTTAAATAAAATATCATAATATTCAAATTGCATCACTATCTTAACACCCTTGACATGCAAGGTGACATTAGCATGACAATAACCTTCTTTTGACGTATCATAATTTCTTTGGTTGTATAATAAAGCAGTGCTCAGAGAAAATTTTAAATAAATTTCCTAACATCGTAGTTTCACTGAAATTGGTAGAAAAGCATTATTTATATATGCCTGACTTTTAGTTTTACTAAATTAAAGCGAATAAATGTGAAGAATTGATTGAAACTAGAAAACATAGGTATCTAATAATCCGGTGAAGTGTTGCCAGACAACATTACACTGTCAGGTACCGTAATGTTCCATTTACTGGCCGCAAAACAATGCAGGCTAAGTAGATTTACTGGATAGTATGAAATAAAAAAAATTACCGTATGTATTTTATATGAATCGTTAGTTAATAAATATAGTTGGTTGTCATTTCCATTGGCCACATATTGCGGAAGATTGTGTTACAGCTACAATGACTTACGATCTACATTATTTTCCGAATGATAAGACGAATATAGTTTTTAACAAGCTAATTTTAAGAACTAATTTATCATCGGGCGATAAAATGTTAATTTTGAATTTGCGACTGTAATAGGTTAAATTTACAACTTAAAATGTATCTATGTATATCGCTGTCGGTAGTAAAATATGATTTAGTGCCTGCATTAATAGGTTCGAACGAACCGATATTATTAATTAAATAGTGCGCATGTGATATCTTCGGCATACAACAACAAACTTATCATTTATTGATGTAGCGACCTTTTCATTAAGTTCAATTATAAAATTTCAATTTCAATTATCAATATAGATGAGCGATTTATATTGGCTTGCACAGAATATATCGTCAGAGCCCACATCAGTTAAGTCTGTGATGATGCGTTTAAAGGTTATATTAGAATAGTTGTAGCTGATAAAGGGTGTAGCAGCCATAATTATAGGTATGAAAAATGTAATTTATATGTACACCGTGTTCCACATAAAACGACCCACTATACTATCTGGAAATCTATAAAAGATGTGGAAAAAAGTTATATACAAAAGTTTTTCAGATTTTCGAGTTCTTTTAAAATATAATACTTCCATGTATACAGGGTGTCCCAATTTTGCTGGGACGACATCGACTCTAAAAATTTAAATGGGACACCCTATATTTTTGTAGATTTTTGGATTCTTTGTCAAAAATAAACCCGACTTGCCTATTTAAACTATAGTCGAATTTTGCGTAGTTTTCGAGATATTTGAGGTTATGTGTGCGTTTTTGAAAAATCAAGGTATTTTTCAACACGATATAAAAAAATTATCAAAAACTAAAATTAGTCGTTTGGGTGGTCATTTCCACTTACAAAGCGTCAATGCATATACAGAATACAAAATTTTTGTTAACACTTATACAGGGTGGACATACTACGAAATCAATCTTGCAACTTTATAATCTGAAAAAAGTGACTTTTTTAAATGAAATGCCCATTATATAATTACTCTATGTTAAAGACAATGAAAATACCTATCATTCCATATACATATGTCCTATACATAAATTCAATGGTTACAGAGAAAATCGCAATTTTATAGAAAATCACAATGATTTCTGGTGTAATGGTATTATAATGCTGCATGCTCTCAAAAAAACTAGGAGGCTATGCAATGAGTAATATTGAAATTTGTTTTAATTTGATAGTTCTGCAATTTATTTGTGTTTATATAGTGGTAGTTGCATTCCTAAATGATTTTAAATTCAAAATACCTAACTAGGTAGGTATCTATTGTAATTTACCAGCAGAAACTAACAGAAACAAACAAATACTTTAAGTAACAACTATATAATAATTAATCACAGATTACAAGGAAGTTTAAAAAACAAAACCATGAACAATCCGTTCAATGTTCAATAAACAAGCCGTGCGAAATGCTGTTGCAAACATTCAAGTGCGATATACACTCTATATAGCAGAAAACGGACAATATGCCGAAAATATATTATAATGTACCTATTATAAAATTATCTGTTGTTCATGGTTTTTTGTTTTTTAAACTTCCCATAATGTGATTAATTATTATGTAGTTGTTACTTAAAATATTTGTTTGATTCTGTTGGTTTCTGCTGGTAAATTACAATAGATACCTATCTAGTTAGGTATTTTGAATTTAAAATCATTTAGGAATGCAACTACCACTATATAAACACAAATAAATTGCAGAACTATCAAATTAAAACAAATTTCAATATTACTCATTGCATAGCCTCCTGGTTTTTTTGAGAGCATGCAGCATTACAATACCATTATACCAGAAATCATTGTGATTTTCTATTAAATTGCGATTTTCTCTGTAACCATTGAATTTATATACGAGTATAGGACATATGTATATGGAATGATAGGTATTTTCATTGTCTTTAACATAGAGTAATTATATAATGGGCGTTTCATTTAAAAAAATCGATTTTTTTCAGATTATAAAGTTGCAAGAGTTGATGTCGTCCCAGCAAAATTGGGACACCCTGTATACATGGAAGTATTATATTTTAAAAGAACTCGAAAATATAAAAAACTTTTGTATTTGACTTTTTTCCACATCTTTTATAGATTTCCAGATAGTATAGTGGGTCGTTTTATGTGAAACACGGTGTACTTATGTTAAAGAAAAAGAATTTGAAAAATCATGGTATTGATAACTTTTCTGAAAACGAAAAATATGCCGCTGTATATTTTACAGAAAACCCGGTGTAAGGCCGAACCGGTGGTATACAAAAATATCGATTTCGGTGGGTCAGTCAAATAGACAAAATAGACAGTCAAATATATAGTATGTCAGGGGTGAATATGAATAATACCTACATATAGGAACCTCTCTTTTTTAATTCTACTTCTAGTTTTTATTTTTTCTGCATGGTTATTTTCATTTTATTTCTTTATACAGTTTCAGGATAATTATATCTAATATATACCTTGTCGTGATATCTTTTTATAAAAATCACCTTATGATATTAACCACATTTATTTCCTCGTTTGTGCTTTTTAAAATCCATATAATGTAAATGAAATAAATTCAGTCACTACTCTTGAGTCAGTATCAGTGATAATCAGCAAATTAAGTGAAATAAAAACGTTGAAATTATAAGGATCAGTAAATACAAAGTAAAACTTTGTGTTTTGTGATCGACAAATTCAAAGGTGAACTCAAATGTCGACAAAATATTAAATGTTACTTAGCTTAATTCCACAAAAATAAAGTCTACTTTTGTATATCACAATTTTTTATTTATTTATTTATTTTTTTGAATATATAGGCACCTAATATGGAAATAAATGTGGCAATCGAGAATCTCAAACATCTCTACAAATCATGTTTGATGTTGGGACAATATAAAAATAATTCTTCTTATTTGAAAATGTCGAAACGGAAGGCAACGTAGCCACCCGGAAAATTTAATTTCTCCTTGATTAATTTTCACAGAAGAGATGAAGCAGACTGGAAGTAATTATATGTCCTATCTTAAACCGATTCTCCGTTGATACCATCATATTAAATTATTTTGATGCGTGCGTGCGTGAATTAAAAATTAAGTAAAGTAGATTTAATGAGACGATTCTCTCAACAGAGGCTTTAAATATTAAAAAAGACTAACCCCATTATTCCAAACTCCGCATGCACTAGTATTAACTCGATATTAACTAAAAACGTTTAAAAAATACAGCTTCTAGCAGAGAATTTTCTCCCATTTCAGAATAAGGTCATTCACGTTGACCGCCTGTTAGACGTATCTGCTAAACTAATAGGGATATAATTTTGAAATTTTTAAGGATCATCTAGAGATGATTAAAACTGATAATCTGAATTTTAACCATTTCCACATGATGTTAACTCGGTTAGCGAAACGTGCGTCGAGTGCAGTATAGTGTTTTGGTGTTATGTGGAAAACTACGTCAGTGTTTTTTAAAAAACATGATGTAAAAAATACAGAATGTTCCTTTTAACTTAAAAAGTACCTATTCGCTACTTGAATTTCCCAAAATATAACGGGAGATGTAGAACATTTGGTATAGTACTATTGAATATGTCTTTACTTCAAAGTGTAGCATAGCTTAGGCTCTTTTCTTTTGCCAAGAACCGAATAAACCCGTACTAAACGAAAAAAGTTATAAAGGTTCTTCTTCTTGCATCTGTCAAATTTCTTATAAAATGTCAAATATCTCCGAAACAGCTGGGTGTAGCTATAGGGTATGTTACATATTTTACGCTATTTTTTGGAAATGCAAAAATATATAGGGTGTTTCATTTAGAATAAGCCAGTTGACATAGACTTCAGACATTTATCCCTATTGCAGACCTGTATGTACAGATCCAAAACAAATTAAAAAAATTCGTTATGCAAAAAGTTTGCAAATATGCCCAAACATTATATAATAGTATTACATACCTACCTATATTGTATAAAACACTGTTGTTCCATTTTATTGCCTAATTTCGTTTTGTCTACATTCGAGATAAACACCCTCTATATTATAATTCACAATTAACCAACAATACAATACCTTAAACGATACAATAGAACATAAAACGTAAAACAAATAATTCTTTACTTTTAACTTTCGATTTAAAGAATGAGAATACCCCGCGTGTCCGTTCAGCGCTTTCGTGATAATAACACGTCTGATCACGAGATTCTTCGTTCGTACTCGTAATTCTGAGATTAAAGTCAGAATTAGAAAAAAATTATTGTGACTCTTCTACGCCTTCGTAAGATATCATTATTATTCTCTTAGGGAATTTCTGAGATATAATAGGAACTTTATATACAGAGTGACCCATTAAAAATGGAAACACTTGCGTACAAAAGTTTGTTTATGGACCGATTTAAACCGGATTTCTTTCAAAAGATAGATCTCCAAAAACTCTATGTTGATGCAAAATTTGAAGACGAAATTTTGATTTTAAAGGCCTACTACGATTTTTTTTTAAGTAAAAAATAGCAAAATTTTGTTAGCGATTTTTTTATAAAAAATTTGACTACACCACTGGATTTAGGAGCCCCTCGAATACATTTGTACCAATGTTTGCAACAAAAAATTTGTTCTTAAAAAAGTTATGACAATATCGGCATCACCAGTGTTTACCTTTGTCGGTGAACCTATTCTTTTATAAAAATCGAATAGAACCCAAAGAGAAACAAAATTATACAACTTAAACACTGGTGTAATTATTAATAAGAACCATAAAAACCAGTAAATAACCAACAATTACTCTAATATAAACAACAATTGGTACAAAAAAGTAATGATTAGAAAATTACATTTTTAAAAATGAAAAAGGAGTCTGTCAAATTAATTCACACTTTTTGACTAAAAAATTATAATGTAGTTATTTTTTATCTAAGAAGGTAATATAAGTTTTGGCATAATAACCACAAAATAATAATAATTTGACGAACTTACCTATCAATTGTTGTTTATATTAGAGTAATTGTTGGTTATTTTGTGTATACTGGTTTTTATGGTTCTTATTAATAATTACACCAGTATTTAAGCTGTTTAATTTTGTTTCTCTTTGGGTTCTATTCGATTTTTATAAAAGAATAGGTTTACCGACAGTGGCAAACACTGGTGACGCCGATATTGTCATAACTTTTTTAGGAACAAACTTTTTTCCGCAAAAATTGGTACAAATGCATTCGAGGGGATCCTAAATTCAGTGGTGTAATCAGATTTTTTTATAAAAAAATCGCTGACAAAATTTTGCTATTTTTCACTTAACAAAAAAAATGCCTAGTAGGCCTTGAAAATCAAAATTTCGTCTTCAAATTTTGCGTCAACATAGAGCTTTTGGAGATCTATCTTTTGAAAAAAATCGGGTTCAAATCGCTCCATAAACAAATTTTGTACGCGAGTGTTTCCATTCTTAATGGGTCACCCTGTATAGGGTGAGACAGAAAAAATACTGAACAACTTTATACTTTTTACATGAAACATCCTGTACTTGCAGGTTTAAATAGAAAATTTCCTTACACAGTAATGTAGTGGTGACTGAGAGGACTAGGCCATAAAAATCTTGTCTCCTTATATAGCAACAAAGTTAACTCTTGGGTAAACAAGTAAAATTCATCGAAGACAGAACCATTTGCATAGTCGGAAACCTGCTTGCTAAAACATCTATAATAGGTGCATATTAAGAATCATCGACCAACCCTTTGGACGTTCCTTTTTAGGCGGACAAACTTATTAGTTCTTTCATATTATGCTGTTTCTCATTTCAAAAAGTACACAGTTCTATTATAAATTTTCATTTTTCATAATATCTGTCAATTTTAAAATGTGTAAAATTAGATTTGATAACTTTAACTGTAAACGTTTTCAAATTTCTCGCTCTGGTGTATAAATTTGGCTTTTGACACTGATACAATAAGTCACGTTTCTTGTTTTTCCAAACAATTTCACCCATCTTTCTGAGAGCATATCTCGGAAAGCAGTATGAAAAAGCCTCTCTGTTCCTTATTAGATTTTGCTAATATAGTAGCTCAATACCTCCTTTATACTAAGTTATACATATAATACGCTATCAGAATAGAAAAAACATAGGTACCTACAGGGTGTGGCTTTTAAAATTTTCTAAAAAAATGATAGTTTTCAAAATGCATTCGCCTTGTAAAACGTCTTGTTTCTGAAGAAAAAATTAGTGCAATTGACCTTTAGGACTGTATATAATTAAATTATTAGTTTATTAACTTTTTTCTTATTTTATTTTCTTATTACTTTCTTTCATTATTTTCTTATTATTATTAGTTTATTAACTTTTCTTCTTATTTTATTTTCATTATTTTCGTATTAATTACTAGTTTATTACCTTTTTACATTTCAAATATGGGTCGAGTTATGGCCATACCTACGCACTAATAGATCACCCTGTATAGTTTTAAGTCTCTCATATTATAAGTATTGCTGCTATCCGCCAAAATATTTTTCTAGACCTCTGGATAATAACCGCTAAAGCTGATCAAAGAACAAAGGTTTATTATGTAAATGGTCAGTTTCTGTTCATTATCAACATTTTTAATTGCTTCAAAACAAAACACGTTAACAACTTTAGGTACTTAAATAAATTAGTAAATTACCGGTAATAAAGTTAAATTAAATTAAATCTAAGCTGAGGTAATCCTTGAGATGAAATTGTAATAACAAACTAAATAAATCCCCAATGTGCCTCAGTATAAAAACATTAGTTTTAACTGTTTTTCTCAAATATAAATCACAATACGAAACGACGAAAATGTCAAGTATGATGAACTTTACGCTGAGCATATACCTATAAATTGTGCCAATCTCGTGAATATATACAGGGTGTAAGTTAAACATGCGGCAAAAATTCAAGAGGTTATTTCTTGGACTATTCTAAGGATATTTTATCCTTTGATGATTTTTGAAAAAGCGCTTTGCTGCGAAGATATAGGGCGAAAAAAATTTTCAACAAATAACAATTTATTACTAAAAATTACATATAACATTCCTGATCCTACAAGAATTGTTCAAAATGGCTCGGATGCAACCATCCAATCGTCTCCTCATAGACTCCCGAACTCTTTCAAAAACACCAGGGTCGTTTCTTATTGAGTTACACCCAGCAATTATCCGATCTCTTAAATCGTCCACATCTTCCACTGGTCTAGTATAAACTAATGACTTTAGATGGCCCCATAGGAAATAATCCAGGGGATTTAAGTCCGGGGATCGAGCAGCCCATACGTGAGGTCCACCTCGACCAATCCAGCGATCTCCGTATGTTGCTGTTAAAAACTCTCAAGCAACTACACTACAATGAGGTGGTGCACCATCATGCATAAACCACATTGCCTGTCTTGTAGCCAATGGTACATCCTCCAAAAACTGAGGTAGCGTTTGTTCCAAAAAGTTGCGGTATACTTCGCCGGTAAGTCTTCCTGGTAGAAATACCGGTCCAATTAGCCAGTCACCCACAATTCCAACCGAAACGTTCAACGAGAACTGATGTTGAAATCGATCTTCACAAATCTCATGTGGATTTTCGTCAGCCCACACATATGCTTATTGTGGAAATTCCTTATTGCATTTCGCGAGAAACTGGCTTCATCGGTAAAAAGAATCAGCGTAAGTTCTTGAGGGATTTCAACCAATGTGTGCAAGAGCCATTGATAAAATGCAATATGTGGAGCAAAATCCGCAGGAAGAAGTGCCTGAACGCGTTGAATGTGGTATGGGTACAACAAATTATCTCTCAGAATTTTCCAAACAGTCCAATTACATACATTCAAAGCATTTGCAATTCTTCGCGTAGAAGTACCTGGATCTTCTTCTATCATGTCCAGCACATTCTCTTCTACGTCTACCATTCTTACAGTCCTTGGCCTTCCTGGTCCTCCACTTCGTTTCAATGTTCCCGTTTCTCGAAGACGTTGATGAATATTTTGAAAGATTTTTCTATCGGGAGCAATGTGGTTAGGAAATCATTCAATGTACAGTCGCCTAGCTTCTAATGCATTGCCATCAGCAAGTCCATAAATAAAATGCATGTCAACCATCTCTGCATTCATATAGCGAGCCATGATAGAGGACTTCACTAACAACCGTTTACACGTCAACTAGCCAAACGTCAATCAATCTTAACAAATGCGACACATACAAACTACAAAAACACAACATACAAAAACATACAAAATAATCACTCCGAAGTATCACGGGATGTTGGTAATAAAAAACAACTCCTTTTTCTTACATGTCTTTTATTTGATACATCCAGTGTAGAACACCATACTTTTATTTCACCTACATTAATAATGTGAAAAATAACAAAATTGGATTTGTTGAAATTTTTTTCGCCCTATATCTTCGCAACAAAGCGCTTTTTCAAAAATCATCAAAGGATAAAATATCCTTAGAATAGTCCAAGAAATAACCTCTTGAATTTTTGCCGCATGTTTAACTAACACCCTGTATAACCATCCAAAATCACTGTTCTGGCTGCATATATTTGTTTATTTTACGTATATTGTTATAAACGTCGCGTCACCGACAGTAGTTGTCAAGGTTGCAGGATATTTCATAGATATGGTTAACATTTTTTAGTGGTCAAGGTTGCAAGATATTTCCTGGATATGGGTATTTTGTAAAAATAAAGAAGATGTATCAGAATGTATTATTAAATTAAAACAGTTTTATTTATATTGTCTTAGCGTGTTATTATAAAATGTATGTTGTATTGATTACCTAAATTGACAATAATTCATACAGGGTTAGTAATATTTAATTACAAACTACAGAGCTATCGTCCCTAAAACAAATAAAACGTTACAGAAAATTTAACTTGACCATTGTATTCACTAATCAGTAAAGTGCCCTATAATTATTTTTTTAACAAATAAGTTATAACGTCAAATTACAAATTCTCACTATTTCCAAAATATTATCACTTACCAGAGATCTTACAATTCTACTTAGACTAGATTTACAAATATTCTGCCGTTCAAAACTTATAATTTATGCCTACAAAGAACCAACATTATTAATGTTCATTTCATAGTTAATTGCATTTACATTGTGAGTCAGGCGGCTGAGATTCCTGGTAATACATTGCAAGGATGTTGGCTTAAAAGAGCGAACACCTTCAAATCAATCAAATTAAATAAACAATGTTCGGAAAAATGTTTCAATAAATAACATTTTGATTGCTAATAACATCTGTAATTGATTTGTAGCACAACTGTATGATTCATAATCAAGAAGTCTTTCCGTTACGCCAACAGAAGTATGTAAAATATAGATTTTAATTATAGTATCAAGGCAAACTGTTAATGTATGCTTAAAAAAGCTTTCATAATACAAAATAAAAATAACATCGGATATTTAATTTTACCAGTGATTCTTTCATTTGGCAAAAATGGATTATTTTATTATTAATAAATTACCCATATTTGTACATATTTTGGAATGTTTTATTACTATCCTGAAAAAAGGGATAAAGTTTAAAATTAATAAAATATCAATTATCAATTTATTTGAAAATTGGTATTTCATTTAAATATAAAATATTTCATATTTCTCAAATACAGTGGCGCACTCAGAAAAAATATTGGGGGGAGGGCAATGCTTCAGGTAATTGGGAGATTCATATAATAAACAGCAAATCAGACAGCGAGCAGTGAATCACCTGTCACCCGTCCTAGACAATAACGGGTGAGGAAATAAAATCGCCCGCAGTGTTTTTTTGCCTTGTACACTTTGCCATATTGAATAGTACTTATAGGTAGGACATAGAAAGAACATAATTCTTAAAATATAAAAAAACATCTTTCAAAGGAGACTTAATGATATTATGTTCCATTATAATTAACACTGACGTAGTTTTCCACATCAAACACCAACACCAAAACACTATAATGCACTCGACCAACCAAGTTGGCATCATCTGGAGATGATTCAAACTAAACCTATTATCGGATCATTCAACTGTCTGGAATTTGTTACATTTCTAATTACTCTTAAATTGCTACTATTTAGGTATTTTATGGTTGTTCTCAAACGGATGTTGGGCGACACTATAGACTTATCTGTTCTGCCATAATATTTGAGGTGAGCTATATCTCCCTTGAATCTAATTTGAATTAACCTTCTAGTTTGTCCAACATACTTTTAACCTTTAGCCTTAGCCTTTACAGCTAATTTCGTAAATCCCCGACTTTTCCTTAGTTTCTATTTTGTCTTTTGGATTGCCTAAAAGTTGTAGTTTATTTCCCGATGTACAAATATGATGATAATTTCATACATACAATACACTATAATAAAAATATATGAGACACCCTGTATCAGGTTTTCATTTCAGAGTTGAAAATATAACTATAGTTTACGTAATACAACAGTCTAAAACTCAACCAATGCAATGGTGGGGCTGCACAGAATGTCGAGTTTCCGTTTTCTTTGAGGGGAATCTCGCTTATTAATAAATTTACAGGGTTGCAGTTTTCGCGTCACTGTGATACTTTTTTGAGAAACAACAGATGCCATAAATAGAATTTCCATAGCCCCTTAGTTTCTGAGGTACAGGGTTGAATTGAATATTTACATTTTCAAGAACCCACCGTGTCATAGTTACCTGATTGGGAAAGCAACATGTGGCGTATTTAGTTTTTTTTCTGAAATGGTCAAGTTCCGAGATGTAGGGCATACTTATACTTTTTTAAACGGAACACCCTGTATATTATCTGCCACTTCAATTATAGTCGCTTTAAGCTTTTCAAAAATATATAATATTTCACACATATTTCTAATAATAACTCGGAAAATAGAAATCGAGATTCGAATTAACAATCTTTTAATTTTTAGTAGGCTGAGATCAGTATTAAAAAATAAATTAATTGTGACACAACAAATGTTTATAACAGTCAGTTCAGTCAGACAATTAATTATTAACAGTTTTTTGTTATTTTTCTTATTTTATTTTTTTTTAATTGAAATATGTGTCAAGTAATGTCTGTAACTTATTTGTGGTGTATTTTGATGATTCATAATTTGTTTCTTTTGGGATTACACCACCTGTAAAAAACAAAAAGCAGAAAACCAGAAATATACATATTAAATATTCAGTGTAGCAACAAGGTAAACTTCTAAAGTTTGCCCCAAAAAGTTTTCTTTTTTCTTTCTTTCTTTCTTTTTTTTCTTTCTTTTTTAAATTTTATTATAACTATTTTATTTGGACATATTTTAGAATATGACATGTAATATTATAGAATTTGGTATAAAACTGAAGAACCACTGATAAAATTTGGTCAATATAGGTATCAAATATTATTTTATCACACGTTATGCTGTGGTTTTTTAGGGCAAACTTTAGAAGTTTGCCTTGTTACTACACTTTGAATATTTAATTTGTATACTTCTGGTTTTCTGCTTTTTGTTATTTTACAGGTGGTGTAATCCCAAAAGAAATAAACTATGAATGTGTCAAGTATTAAATATTTTTGAAAAGATCAAAGCGGCCGCAATTGAAATAGCAGAAAATATATAGGGTATAGCACTTAAAAAAGTATAAGATTGCCCTATATACAAACTAAGATATATACTTTACCGTATTTTTGATTTACCGATTCATTTTGATACATTACTTAAAATATTTAGATAGTCAATCAACTTTACCACGCAAAAAACTAAATTTTAATTTTGTTTACTTCAATCTGCATCATCACAAAAATTGTTTTCGAACAATAAAAGGTATTTTTGGGTCTCAAAGGGAAGCTATGTTGGAAATACCTACTCACTATCAATGTATTTTACAGAACAATTCAAAACCCGTTTTCATAATTGCTTAAATTATTTGCAACAGTTCGCTCACCTTTAGAACGTCTAGTGAAACAGAAACTACACGAAGAGTAGCATTATACCAAAAAGTCACGTTTCCACTTACATTTACGAAATTTCACTGAGTCAGAAAATTGCCGTCGAGCATGTCGCTAGAGCGCAAAGTTCCCGAAGTTTTTCAGCGACAGAGAGGATTTTGTCAGGCTGGTCGCGTCTGAAAACTGAAACTGAAGCTTGGGAAGTTGAACCGCGCCACATGTTGCGATTTTATCTATAGTGGATGCGCGGACATTGCGGTCGCTTAATGGTTAGGTTAATTAAGTTTTACACACAGCATTTATAATGACATTTTATGTACTACATTGGATATGATAAATTACAGAAGATAAACATCTTTGTTTTTATTTATCAGGGCGATGGGACGAAGGCTAATATAGTCAATATTTCTATATTAGTTTCTATAATTTTTTCATATGTAGACATATCTACCAAGTTTTGACAGGAGTTTGGAATTCCTTGCCGGCAAAACTGATATGAACTCAAGAACTGTATATGAGATTTTTCTGATGGCTGTAAGTACCTAACAGTGACTATGATTGGTTACTAATAATAATAACTTAAATGAGAATATATATACATATATCGATATAATCACACGTCACTTAAATGTACTATTTTCTGCTATAAAAGCCATAGATCATACGACTATTAACTATATGTGCGAGTGCGAATGAATGAGTAACTTTTACATAAATAAAAACCTATACATGGTACACAGAAAATTGGGACAGATAGATGATAGATGATAACATTTTCGTACGAAAAATTTAAAAATTGATTATTGCTATTTCAAATTCTTATTTAGGTATTTGTTTTATTATTATTATTTCAAATAGAAATTAAATTGGTAATTTTAAAACATTTTCGTTAAAAAAAAATAACAGTTTTAAAGATTTTTATTACAAAAATGTTTTACCTGTCATGAAACTATAACCATTTTCCATTAAAATACACAATAATTTATGTTTTGTATACAAAGAACTGAACGTTTTACATAAACATTAAATTAATTTATCAAGAAATTAAATAATATATTATATCTAGATACGTTTCTCAGAACAATTCTCATGTACATTATATACAAGCGTTAAGTGAAATATTAGATTATTCAGTCAACGATATAAGTACTAAAAGTATACAGAAATAAGCACAGAATGGAAATGAGCGTTTTCACTTTAGCCTCACAAGTGTCAATCACCACAGTTTTCCTATTCAATCGCAATCACTAAGACGTAATATATAGTGGGGGATAGTTTTATAGTGTAGATATAGAGCCTTGTTCCTGCAGGAATGACAAACTAGACGGATCTAATCAAATCATTCCAAACCAGTCAGCAAATTGTTTTTAACCAATCACAATCCCTCTGACTAGTTGAGGCTGTTGGGCTTTCACTACCTCTTATAAAAGCAGAAAATATTTTCTTGTTCTATTTAGATAAGTATAATAATTTGAAAAATCGTAATTTTTAAAAAATTGTAAATTTTGACATTCAACTGTCAAAAAAAAAATCAGGCTGCATCCAAATATGTAAAAATATACAGGGTATTCCATTCAACTTCGGTTAAAGAGTCACTTCCGATGAAACTGGAAGTAGTTGCAGTGGCGCACGTGGCGGGTGGTAAGAGGCCATGACCCCCCTCCAAGATCTTAAAAAAACATTGGCAAAACTAAAAATGCGGGTTATTCTTTATATATTAATCAAAATTTAAGCCAGATGTGGCATTAGAAAAGTTAAAAAAGCGAAACTAAGACTGAATCTTAATATTTAGATACCTACTTCGGATTTCAATGTACCTAATAGTTTTATTTTTAGTTTGGTTTTAGTTCTTTTAATTTTATTTTATTGTTTCGGTGATTAATTGTGACATTATTTCTATATAAGTTATCTTTTAGTTTTGTTTCTATTTTAGAAAATATTGTATTATTTCTTCAATAGTTATTTTGGATTCGTATAAAATATGTTTGTTAAGTTAAGTATATTTTTTTAACATGCAGAGATATACACTCGCTTAAACCGTTGAGTGATCGTCACTCAACGCGTAAACACAGACCCATATTACATGATTCTTTCTCTTTCGTTTATTATGTGAATCCCCAATTATCTCAAGCATTGGGTTTCCAAGATTTTTTTCTAAGCGCGCCACTTAGTGGTTGAGTCACTTTCATATTGCCCTTAAATGCATTTTTTGGTCTACTAACACTCTCCAAATTTAATTGACACATCTTGAAACATAATATAGTTGTAAAGGTGGTGCCAGTCACTTTTCTGTTTATTAATAAAAGACCATACATTTTGCTATAACTTTTCTACTGTAAATGACCCATGCGGAGACTCACCTTGCATACACAGGGAATCAATTAAATATTGTCGGCCCATTGAGATTCTTAGTAAGATTCAAATTGAGATTGAGATAAAATGTACCTAGATCAAATAATGTAGGTATACCATTTTCTTATATTGTAAGAGAAAATATCCTCATTCATATGAAATAAAATATTTGTATACTTGTAAATATAAACGCACATTTCAGAAAGATATATAAATGTTAATGTGCCAAATTTTTTTTTAAAGCGTTTACGTGATTCTCTAGTATTTTAATAATGCGTTTTCTGAAATTAATACTTTTGAACTAATAATTGAATTTCTCCAAAAACAAACACCATATCTTAATATCGACTCAATCATTGCACAATAAATATGTATTAATTGATTTTACGTAAGTACAGATAGTAAATTTACAAAAATAAACTTCAGGTTTTTTTAATTAGAAACCATTTTTCGTCAGTGGGACTTCCATTGTAAGTTTCATCGAGATAATTCCCCAAGAATTTAATGAGCGGTCATTAAAGTTATTGTCGCTTATATTACTTTATGAACTGCACTATTGTTCCTCGAGATTATGGTTCACCTCATGCCTTCTCTATTGCAAAGTACGGGCCTAACTTGCCAAACTTTGAAGTTGTAAAGCAGTTTCAAATAGAAATAAGAACACAGTGTAAACCACTAACTGGATCTATTCAAATCAAACCCTCATAATATAATTTCTCTAACATCAACCAAGAAATAGATCATTTCGTAGTAATTTTCCTTTTCTATTTTCCAAAGTAAAATATATAACTGGTAATACTAATACGATAGCCAGAAATAATGGAAAATTACTTGTTTCAGATCCCTGATCAGATCCGTGCAGGAAGTGAGGAAGTAGACCAGTAGACCATATACCTACGTAAAAATTAATAAAAACACCACCACCATACGTCACTTATGTGATCCAACAGATTTATCAAAGACACTTCCAGATGTTTGTAAGAGATATCATAAAGCATTCAACATAAAGCATCAATTTCTTGAAATCGACAACAATGTAGCGGCTCACAGCTGTTCTTGTAAAATAAAAGAAAAACATGAGTACCTACCTAAGTATTTACTTGTTGCAAGAGGATCTGCAAAAAGAAACAGGAAACACGGGCATCCTTGTTTTCAGCCACATATTTGATTAGAAAATTACGAACCGGCAATGCGTAATTTTTACCAGAATTTAAACAATTACATTACATATGCAGAGACCTTGCTACTAGTTAATCGTCAAAACTCAGATTTAAATCCAATATTTGTTAACGATTTAGAAGCGGACTTTCCACCATCAAATGTATGCAGAAAGGAACCGACCAGTAAAGAACAAACTTGGGGAAAACAACGAAATCAAAACAAATGATGAAAATAAAAATCAGAATGTTAGTAGTGGCAGAGACTTATACATTCTATAAGTCTCTGGTAGTGGTGAGAAATCTTTATATAGGACTCTAGTGAAAAACACATCGTAGTGCCCTCTTTGGGTCTTTGCTACTACGACCTGCTTTTCTACTACTACTGTGGAGTAGTTGTTTTCGGCATCTCCTTCAAATAAAAGCAAAGTCGCAAAGATGCTAGCCTGTAATCTGTGATGCTAGCCTAGTTTTCGTGTAAGAAGATGTGCGAATTTATTATACTTATTTTCTTTAAAAAACGTGATTCCTTGGTTCTAGATTAGTGCCTGCGAACATTTCCTAATAAGTAGGTAACGTTTTCTCTCTATATTTGTGGAGATTTTCGTATAAGTATAATTAGAAACACTCATTAACTTCGCGAGTCTGTCTATATTCGAAAAATGGACACATTCAGGGGGAAACTCTGGAGAAACAAAAAAACGTTAAAAATGTAATCTTGCTCTTGCACTAGGTCACTAGGACAGGAACAAGCTTAACAAAATTATTCACACAATGCTCATTTTTAGGCCAGGATTGACAAATGGTCGTACCTACGGTCCCGAAAAAAAATCTCAAAGGATTAGAGAAACGACGGAAGTTTCGTGTGAAACTTCGAAATTTTCCTTCGAGTCGAGGGAGTCCCTCGAAAAGTCGGGATTTCGGCAGGCGTGACGGGGCCATTAGGCGCGAGAACAAACGCAGTTGCTAGCCGCATCTCTCTCGCCAACGACCATCGACGAAAATTTTGCAAAGGTTTTTTGAAACGGGACGAAAATGCGCCTAAGCATAGGAGAAAAGCTTGGGGCGACTTTCTGTCGCCCGCGGGGATCGCTTCGCCATCTCCACTCGGAGGAGATAGCTTAGAAACTTTGTCGATTTGGCGACGAAATTTAGAGCGAGAGAATCGACGCGTTTTAATATATAATATGTATTATATTTTTATTAACAGGAAAATACTGTTTTGTCTTTCTTTAGAAATTGTTATTTTCTAATATAAAATAACAATTTTAGGTATCTTCTAAAACTTCTTGCTTGTGTTAAATACAAACACACCTTCTAGCTTTTCTGCTTTGTAATACAACTCAAGAATATAGAATTAGGTAATTCTATATTCTGGATATTAATCTGGAGGTCCAGATTAATTTACTTTCTGGTCAAGCAGGCACATATTTCAGACAAATACGCCTACTTACCTGCTTTAGGACTATTGGATTAGTTCGTAATTACATTCTTAACATGCATTTAATACAAATAACTTTTTGCATTTCTATGCTTCTAATACTAAATTTAAATTTTATAAATTCCTTTTAGACGTATTCCAAGCGTATTTATTTCAAATACCTTCTAACCTTTTTGCACTCTTGATATATTTAAATTTAGTTGTTTTTGGCATCTCCTTCAAACAAATAAGTAGGATTGTCTTCCTCAAACACAATAGAGGTTACTGATATAATGGCACTTGCCAAAAAGCAGGTCGCTATATCTGTCTGTCAATCAGACAATAATTGTCAGGCGGATAGTAGCAAAGACCAAAAGAGGGCAGTACTGTGTGTTTCTCACCACTAATAACATACCAGATGCCTTTTAGCCAATCATGCTGCAGCATCGTTCATCAAGTCCACTACCTATGGTACTCTGATGAGTACCGAATAAATGCGAAACTGGTCAGTGTCTTGTGGTTGATCTCGATGAAGGATGTGACAACTTCCAAAGAGATGTTGGTAATGTATTACCAGTCGGGGCACATAGGCGGTGAGTAGTTATTTTCGCCAACTCCTTCAAATAAATTTAAATACCTTGTCCCGTTTCTGCTCTCCTGATATAAAATAAGACAATTTGTATTCCTATTTTGACTGTCAGCATTTGAGACAAATATGTACTTTCTGGTCTTTCTGTACTTCTAATAGAAAATAGGTAGCGTAGTTTCTTTTGTATAATTAATTACTCGGCTCATATTTCTAACAAATACCTTATTAACTTTCTGTATTCCTAATACTACGAAATAGCTATTTTATATAAATTTTATAATGATTTACATGCAGCATGTTTAAAATAGCTTATTGTTACTGTTATGCACTCCTAATACAAAATACAAATTTTAGATTACTTTCTGACAGTTTTTAAATAGACATACGACATACATTATATATCAAAGTCTACATAATTAGAATATAATATGTAGACTTTGTATATACATTTACCAAACACCTTCTATGTCCTTCAATATATGTATAATTTAGTTTAACTGCCTCATCTTTGTGTTCCTAATAGGGTTTTTGGGTTGTCTATTATTTTCTAGTTAGCTAATATTTTTTGTAGTATATTTTGAATATTATTTATTGGCTTATTTAACTGTTTACATCTTTCTTTACATAGGAATTAAGCCAAAAAGTAAACTAAGAGATAAATTATTAATGAAATTATCAAATATTATTATAGTTCAATAAAGTTTTATACTTTCTTGTTACCAGTGGCGTAACTAGAAATTTTAGTCCCTTAAGCAAAATTGTATTTGGGCCCCCTTCCCGCGAGCGAAACGAGCGCAAAAAAATTCGCCGCAGGCAAAATTTTCTTAAATTATCAAGGTCATGGGTTTTACAAGCCCAGAAAACCCCAGAAAAACAGGCCAAACAGCGTAACAATAATAGCCCCCGGTTTACGCCGACAACTAGACAACTACGCAACTGTAGACTTGCACAAACTTGTGCTGTGCGCGCTAGAAAAAAGCCCGCATTTTTCAAATATTGAAAACAAAATTATTTAATAACAATTTCTGGATATTTTGTGTAAAAATTTCTAGGCATAGTAAATATAAAATTTTTTTAGTATCTTTAAACGTAGGCCCCGAGGGGCCCCTTGAGTCCCCCGGTCCCCTAAGCTGTGCTTAACCGCGCTTAATGCTAGTTACGCCACTGCTTGTTACCTATTATCCTAGGTATGCAAAGGAATAACCTTATTATTTTTAAGATATGTCCCAAACAACTACTTTGCGTGCAACATGCACCCCCAAACATTGAATTATAACGGCATATCTTCATATAACCTCAACTAATCGTCTTTAATACATTTTTCTTTTTAATAATGTTATCTACAGTTTTTAAATAATGAATTATTAAACAAGGATTAATGATTAAATAATTAATAAAATAACTTCATTAATAATTTATCTTTTAGTTAAATTTTTGGCTTAATTTCTATATAAAGAAAGATGTAACCAGTATTTTATTAAAATTAATACCTACCTCCACACTCTTCTGTGCTCCTCATAGGTGGTGAGAATTTAACTGAGTTACAAACAACATAATAAATCAGCGATTATTGCATATACTCCCCTAACCCCCTCACCGAATCGTCCCTAACTAATGAGATTTTCCAGGTTTCCCTCATTCCAGCCCTAAATGATGGTTAGGGCCTACCATCGTAAATCATCCCTGAGGCGCAAATGCATCTCGCAAAATAATAATATAGCGCATTTATGTAGTTATTTTAATGAGAAACACTGTATGTTGGGATAGTTCGGTAAAAAGTTTAATTGTTCCCTGGCAAGATAATTTTTTAAGTCACTGATGTAAATAAAACCCACAACTGTATGTATATACTTTTATTGACATCAAATTAAATAACAATACAGAAATCAATTAATTAGTGACAAATTTTAAAACCATAATATTTATTTAAATACAATTAACAAGAATTACATTTTAGCTTAAACTTCAATTCAGCCCCAAATAATAAATATTTTAATAATAAAAGTATTAGACTGTTTATAATTACATTAAGAAAATATTGGCTTAGCTGCCTAGATATAAAAAGTAGGTTCATTAAAAAATATACACTATGTACAAAAATATTCTTCTTGGAAGTAAGGCACATAAACGTGAAGGAATGAATCTCGCAGACTTTATAATTTCATTGTAATTAATACTTTTCTGTACGGGCAGCATTCAAATACAGGGAAGTTAATAATGGTACATAAAACTACTTGAGAAGAAAAGTAATAGGGTCCTTGTCTATTTGGCTCCAAAAGTTATCTCCACTATAGTTTCTAAACTAGAGAAAATGGTATCACACACCATTAAGGCTGCGTTAAGTGGACGGTCTGCCTAATTAAAATCGTTCAGCGGCTGGCCCGACTGTACCACGTGATCGATCAGCTGTTTGGGCAAATTGGTCAGGTTTTGAAACGCAACTTTGGCGGTCGGATTCGTTAAGTACACGGTCAAACAAAGGTTTGAAAGGAAATTGAAAATTTTAAACAGTTCTCCGTTGACCTATAGATAAGGAATTAACATATATTTTATGGAATTAGCTATGTTAGGTTAGTTAGTTGTATCCGTTGACCGTTGATTGATAATCACGTGAATACGTGGACACGGACGAAATTTGAAATTGTCTATGCACGCACGGAACAATACGGCAAAAGGCAACTGTTGAATTTCTTTTTAACTCGTGGTTAAGTGGTACGTTTACCCACTGTGGTCGGGTAGATTGTGGACTTAACGCAGGCTTAGAAAGTTGATATTTATATGGTTCATAAACTAATTAAAAGCTGTAAATGCATAGGTAATTTTTTTTTTATGAACATCGTAATTTATGAAGAAGTCAAGGACCCTATCACTATAATTAATTATTACTTTATAGCATCAATATAAGGAGGTAATCATCTGAAAGTGTTTATTAATAATTTTGGTAGAAAAAGTAAAAACAATTTGAAAAAATAAAAAAATTTGGTTATCCTTCAGATTTTTTTTACAAAAAGAACCAATTCAAACATTTTCATAATCAAACCATTCTCTCAAAATCATGATTTTTATAAAATTTAGCCAACTGTTTTATTTTTGGTAGCCCTGAATATAAATCGGTCTTAATTTTTGATAGTAATGATTCTTATTTTTTTACTAAAATTTACTAGTATGAAAAAATAGTGAAATCTCTCATATATGAATATGCATTCATAACATGGTCAAAAATCATGGTTTAAATATTGCATTAGATTTGTCAATACCACAAAAAAGTACAATTATATATTTAAAACATTTTAAGTCTACTGCCAAAAATTAAGACCAGATCAACAATATCAATGAAATATTACAAGCAAAATGATTGTTCAAATCAGTGGTGGCCCATGGGTGTGCTGCACGGTAGGTCTGAATAATAGGTGGAATTTTTTTACAATTGGGGGTTAAACAGACATGTCAATCAATGCTGGTCTCGCATTAGATAAAAAACAGAGCTGCTCAGAGCACATATTTTTATAATTATATTTAGCTGTGCCAAACCCGGCATTCGAGCATTAAAAGTAATGATTAAATAATAATGATTTTGCATTAATTACAGGCGGGTTTTGACAAAATTACATAGGTGATAGGTATATGAATTTAAAACTCTTATTTCTGTTATAATTTGGTGGTTTTGCACCTCACAGGGTTCATACTTCAAAAGTGTTATAAAATTCCCTGACTTTTCCAGGTTTTCCCTGACTTTTAACTTAAATTTCCAGTCATCCTCTAGTACGTAAATCATTAGTAACAAGAAAAAAAAACTTATTCGTTTTTTAATTAAAAATTCCCATCTGACTTGGTAAGAAATATTTAAGATTTAAGAAGCATTAAAAGTACCGAAATAAATAAAATTTATTTAATAACATTTACAACAGAAACAATAAGTTCTTTTAAACTCAAAACAGAATATTTCATACACATAAGACCTTTATATTTTTATTTAAGGGCTGAAAATTGCTCGAGGTTATTTTTCAAAATATCAAGATTAAATCGAGGATTAAATATTGGTTTTTTTTATACTCATTTGGAACAGAATATAAATTTAGATATTTTTCTTTTTACAAGAAAATATAACCAAAATATGTTCGGTAACTTACCTTTTAGAATAAAACAATAGTAAATTATAATTTAGAATAAACCATTCATAATTTTAATAGTTTAATCAATAAAACTTCCTTGGTGCTCATCATGAAGTATAAAGAAACCTCACACATAATAAAAAATAATTGAAATTCAAATTACAAATAAAAATCATCAAATTTCAGTTCAGTCAAATTAACGGTTTTTGAGTATTACTAATTTGTCTTGTGTCTTTTATCTCCGTCCGACGTACATGTTTGAGGATAAATCTATCTTTCTGGTACGCGCAAAATTTGGGAATTCATGCGTGCGCTTTGTACATAAGACAGGGCCGGCTCCTCTAAATTTTCCAGGTTAACTTTTGAAATCCCCTGACTTTTATGAATATTTATATAATTCCCTGACTTTTCCCTGATTTTTGTAGAGAACAATGAATTCCCTGACTTTTCCCGATATTCCCGGTCACTAGGAACCCTGAACTCAGCAGCATTTATACAGGAGGCGCCACTGATTCAAATGATATTTTAAAAAGATATGAGTGATTATATCATACACACAAAAAATTTAATTATCAAAAATAAAATTATACTTTCTTGCTCATTATATTTCAATAGAATTACAAGTAACAAATTAACAACTACTAAGTAAATAGTTAACAAATTTCACTTTGGAATAAATGTTTTAGTCATATTTTAAAGTTATTGCATTAGCGATATTTTTCTGATGTCACAAAAAATAGTTTCGTTGACTATTAGGTTATAAGCAAATCACTAGTTCAGAACAAGTTGTCCATACCTAGAGACGGTTAGAATCCCTATAGTTGTTAACTGGTTACATGTTAAAAGTAAAATAAAAACTTGCATAAAGCTAACAAATATTTTGTTAACGATTAAACCTTTCACATAAAAAAAAATTATTCAGTAAGTATTACCCTTCCCTAAAAAAGTAAAAATATTGAAAAATAAAATAGAATTAAGAACAATCAGACAAAAATAATTTTGATATATCTCTTACGCAACAGAACTACCATCCTTTCTAGTGTTGATAATAAATGTAATTAATACTTCAAACAAAAAAGTAAGTTGAGGAATCATTCACTTAAATCATCTATTCATCTACGTGATGCATTGTTAAAAAGAAAGTAGAACAAAATCATTTAAGAACAGAATAATAAATAATAGTTATTGTTATTACTTACCATTATTAACACTGCGATTTGTAATACTTCCCTTATAGCTTACCTTGTGCATTTCTTATTACTTTAAAAATTACTTTATTTACATTTTAATGCTTATTAAAAGATTTTAAAAGTATTATTAAAATAATTAAATAATTAATATCTAATTGTGTAAATCACTTTTACCAATATTTATTTAACTGCCTAGGTTTTTCAACTTTCCCTTGTAAATTTTATTAGAAAATTGAGCATTTTTATCTTCCTTTTAATTATTTGTCCAGTGAGGTTCCTAGTGAATTTTAAATTTAATTATGAATGATGTAGATCTTTTGGGCTGTTTGGCCATGGTCGATGCTTAAATGCATACGTAGACGTAAAAGCATCGAATATCAATATCATTCTTCTGACACCAGAAATGAATGCTTACAAACTATTGTAAATCTAATTTTCTTTTAACTCTACCCTGTGTTGCACTAGCTATCACTTCCATCCACCTAAAACAATTAACAAATATTACAATAGGGAAATTTTGTACTTCAAATAAAATAACTAGATTAGGATTAGGACACTAGCTGATTTGTTTCACATTGAGGCCACAGAAAAGTGTTTCGAGGTTGTGATAACTGTAGCAGTAACTCTAAATTAGGCTATCCATCAAAAGATAAATATGGATATCTGGAACCTTACAACTGAACTGTACAGTGGCGGCTCGTCAGTAAATTTCAAGCAAATTCGAAGTCATAGCAGTTACCTGTTGCTTGTAGATAATTGAAAGGTGGTGTAGTGAGATGGGTCTGTCAGTCAACCCTAGGAAGACTGAGATGATCCTTTTCACAAAAAGAAGAAAACTAGAGGAATTCAGGGCACCCACTATGTATCAAGAGCCTCTGACACTCGTGGGAGAGGTGAAATACCTAGGGGTGACCCTAGATAGTAAGTTGACCTGGGGGCCACATGTTGACAAAATTATTCAAAAGTCAACGGCCACCTTCTGGCAACTAAGACGAACAGTAGGCAGGAATTGGGGTCTCAGTCCTAGGATGCTGTACTGGCTATACGCTACGGTAATTAGACCGAGGATCCAATACGGTGCCCTGGTCTGGTGGCCAAGCGTCGGCCGGGTAACGGTGTCCAAGAAACTGACAAAGGTCCAAAGACTTGCCTGCATAGGAATTACAGGTGCTATGAGGACGACACCTACAGCTGCCCTGGAAGTCCTGCTAGGGCTGCCAAGCCTATCCACATGGATAATGAGGGAGGCAATGGCGGCCTACTTTCTTAAGTAGGCCGCCATTGCCTCCCTCATTATCCATGCATCATGTCCCGCATTCTTATGCGGGACTCAGAAAGCTGGCAGGCGGGAGGAAGAAATACCAGTCACACGGCAATTGCACAGATGGCGGAGAGGGAAATAACCATATCTGCCATCAGAGTAACTGAAGCAAAAGACCGTCTCAGATTAAAGAGGAAATATGTCGTTATATTTCCAGAGAGGGAGGAATGGAAGCAGGATCAGTTTAAATTCCCCCCTGATTCTCTTGTGTGCTACAAAGATAGTTCTCGTGTGGCGGACAAGTTCTCGGGGGCAGGAATTTATGTGGAGGATAGGGGCGTGCAGCAAAGTTATGCACTGGGTTCGTATGCCACAGTCTTCCAGGCTGAAGTCTTTGCTATCCTAATGGCAGCAAAGAAGGAGGAAGTAAGGAACTGTCCGGAGCAAAATATTTACTTCTGCTCCGACAGTCAGGCAGCCTTAAAGGCTTTAGCATCTCCAAGGACAAGATCCGCCCTTGTCCAAGAGTGCGGGGATACCCTGGAGGAGCTGGCTAGAGGAAAAGAGGTCAAATTGGTATGGGTACTGGGTCATAGTGGAATCCCGGGGAACGAAAGGGCCGATGAACTGGCTCGACTCGGATCTCAGGGACCCGGCCAGGGACCAGAACCGATTTTAGGCATCACACGGAGGCAGGTCAACATAGCTCTTAACGATTGGGCTCATGAGATACTAAGTAAACAGTGGAGAAGGAGTGGGGGCTGTAGACAGGCTCGCAACTTTATAGTGGAGCCAAGCAAGACCAAGATGGCCTGGCTGTTAAGTCGTAGCCGGAAGGCTCTAAACCAGTTGGTGGGAGTTTTAACGGGTCATTGTAGGCTTAGAAGACATCTATCATTGATGGGTGTTGAGGGAGACCCTATCTGCCCAAAGTGTGGGGAGGGCGATGAAACGCCTTCCCACTTCTTGGCAGAGTGTGCGGCTTTCGGCAGACTGAGACACGACGTCTGGGGAGCCGGGGAGTTGCAAGGGGAAGAGGTTAGTTCCCTTGAATGGACCGACATTCTGACCTACATTAGAAGGTCGGGTAGGTTCAATGAGGGAAGAGGTGATGAAGCTAGGTAGGGACGACAGGGGTAGGTAAAAAGGGCCCGCTTGCGGCCTACTTGCCAGGTCTTGGCCGCCCCACTGCTACTACTACTACTACTACCTGTTGCTTGTGAACTTTATGATAGGTGAAGCAGAAGAATACAAAGCGGCGAATTCGCTATCTTTAGAAAAGTATCTAAGGAACTTACCCGATTTTACCGATATAAACATGTCCAAAAGTTCTTTAAAATTGCTACAATTGTCCCAACACTCCGATTCAATGTGGCCTCAAAATGCCAACTCTTGTCTGCCTAAATAAATAGCCGTGCGAATACGTAATTGCATAAACCGTCTATTTAGAAGAACGTCATCGTTAAATTGTTTAATATATAGTCTGGAATTTTCCCTCAAAACGTCTTCGATTGTATTGAGGTTTTTTCTTAATTCTGCGAACATTAATGCACACCGTATAATGTTCTAAAGAAGTCTCGTTCTTACGACAGCCTCGTGTAACATTCCCAAAATTGTTAAATCCCTCCTTATTCCACACGCCTAATTTTTTTACACCCATATTTAAATACGGCATACAAAAACTTATAAAACTCCACACAACCGCTTATACTCCGAATACCACTCATTCCGAACGAACACTTTGTCTTTTGACTGTCCCTTTTTTTTGACATCGAGAGAGCACAGGTCTGTTGCAATTTAAAAAATCTCTTTTGTTCTCATTTTTCCATCTAGCAAATGGTGTTTCTAATAAAACACAAACTGGATCATGCATACGAAATATTTCTACGATTGATAGAAAACCATGATTATTTATTATTAAGAATTGTTTTTTAACCGCGAATTAGATTTAAAAGCTTACTCTGGGGTGGCATGTCATCCAAATCCAAGATATATAGTCATATTAAAAATAAAAATATATAAAGACCTACCTATTGTATGTATATTCTGATTCTGCTCGGAAGAAATACTCATGGTTCTTATATTGTAATTTAAAGACATAGTCTTTTCCAATTTCATCTTCAGGTGGCGGAGGTCCTACAGAATATCCTAGTAGCGGTAAAGAGGCTAAAGGAAAGTCATCTAAACATCCTTTGTAGAAGAAAAGGCAAAAAGAGGTAAATACTACCCATAATTTTTGCCAACCATTACTACTTTTAAATTTTCTCAATAAATACCCTGATAATTGATTCTGCAAAAAAAAAATTTGAAGTAAGTTAGTTGTAAATTTAAATTTTACCAGCCTTATTAATAATAAAACTTAGAATGTTCTAAGACGTAACTAGAATGTAATTAGTGAAAACTGCATTAATAATGCCATTTAAATGCATGTTAACGCTAGAATGATGCTAAATCACTAGTTATCAGTTTGGGTATGTTTTACAATAAGTTAAAGTTAACCTAAAAATTTGACAAAGATGTCAGCAGTTTTTCTTTTCCCTCCCAATTAACAGATCAAGAACGTTTTTCTGAAATATTAAATAATTTAATGCGAAATTTTCCGTATTTATATGTCAGTAACCTCAATAATTATTATAAAATTTTATTATAGCATGGTTACTTATCGAATTCATTAGGGAGTTTTTGAACCCCTTAAATTTTAGCACGTCGTTATCGTTCTTCTGAGCATGTGCAGTTCCAAAAAGACTATCATTTTTGGCACTGTGCGTGCTCAGTATAACGAGTGCGATAACGATAAGGTAAAAATTTAAGGTGTTCTAAATCTCCCGTAACCCCCGAGTTAACGTGGGCTACGAATCTCCCTATTATAAAAGGCAAAGTTAATGGTTATCAAGGGCGGATTTACCATGAATTCAAATTTTACATTAGCAAAAAGCAAAAACGTAATTAGTTAAAAAAAAATATAAACGTACTTCACTTAAAGATATTTTATTAAACACTTCTATTTGCTATTTCATGTTGGTCCAAAGAAAAACGTACCTATCTAAATACACAGATAATTTCTAATTTCACTGCATTTTTTAAAAATATGATTCTTTGAGATACTCCCCCATGTTGAAAAGCTAAATCCGCCCTTGATTGCTTTTTAACACAAAACAGTCTTGACACAAGACACTTGTCAGTCTTGTCACTTTGCGTAAATGTTTGTAAATGCAGGCAGAATGCAGGTTAGATTTATTGTAGTGAAATTAGCTCTATGTATAGAATGAGATGTTGTCACATTAACTTCTTATTTAGCATGCTGTTAGTTATTTGTCTATAAATATTTACACCCATATTAATAATAATCACAATAACATGAAGTTAACTAATGACAACTAACCGTATTCTTAAATCAATCTAAGTAGTTCATATTAATAATTAAATATTTATAGACAAATAACTAACAGCATGCTAAATAAGAAGTTAATGTGACAACATCTCATTCTATACATAGAGCTAATTTCACTGCAATAAATCTAACCTGCATTTACAAACATTTACGCAAAGTGACAAGACTGTTTTGTGTTAAAAAGCAATTAAGGGCGGATTTAGCTTTTCAACATGGGGGAGTATCTCAAAGAATCATATTTTTAAAAAATGTTGTGAAATTAGAAATTATCTGTGTATTTAGATAGGTACGTTTTTCTTTGGACAAACATGAAATAGCAAATAGAAGTGTTTAATAAAATATCTTTAAGTGAAGTACGTTTATATTTTTTTTAACTAATTACGTTTTTGCTTTTTGCTAATGTAAAATTTGAATTCATGGTAAATCCGCCCTTGATAAGCATTAACTTTGCCTTTTATAATAGGGAGATTCGTAGCCCACGTTAACTCGGGGGTTACGGGAGATTTAGAACACCTTAAATTTTTACCTTATCGTTATCGCAATCGTTATACTGAGCACGCGCAGTGCCAAAAATGATACTCTTTTTGGAACTGCACATGCTCACAAGACCGATAACGACGTGCTAAAATTTAAGGGGTTCAAAAACTCCCTAATGAATTCGATAAGTAACCATGCTATAATAAAATTTTATAATAATTATTGAGGTTACTGACATATAAATACGGAAAATTTCGCATTAAATTATTTAATATTTCAGAAAAACGTTCTTTTGATCTGTTAATTGGGAGGGAAAAGAAAAACTGCTGACATTTTTGTCAAACTTTTAGGTTAACTTTAACTTATTGTAAAACATACCCAAACTGATAACTAGTGATTTAGCATCATTCTAGCGTTAACATGCATTTAAATGGCATTATTAATGCAGTTTTCACTAATTACATTCTAGTTACGTCTTAGAACATTCTAAGTTTCATTATTAATAAGGCTGTTAATTATTAATATGAACTACTTAGATTGATTTAAGAATACAGTTAGTTGTCATTAGTTAATTAACTTCATGTTATTGTGATTATTATTAATATGGGTGTATATCTCTAATCAATCTTACTACGAGGATTAGCCTCAAAATGTATTGCTTAAATGGAGAGAGATGACAAGTTCTTATTTTGCCACGTAAAGCTTAACTTCAATTTACAGCAGCTAGTAGCATTAGCAACTTACCTCTACAGCTAAAAGTTCGTCCTGCATACTTATGCTAGTACTTCTGTGCCAGCAAACGTGAACTGTTGTGTTGCTTCTTTGGGCCTGAGGTTTTGTTTGGGTGCTGACTTCGTTATTCGCACACTGATCCACATGTTCATCAGATGAGCCTAAAATGGAGAAAGTCATAAAACAACACACAAAGAAAACATTAACTCAATGCTACATATATCATCAACATAATATATAATGTGTTTTAGAGCAACTTTAAGCAGCTCCGTTGCTTGTGCTTAACATGTAATCTTAAAACATTGCGATGTATTCTTAAATGTCTAAACATTTTTAACCATTGCAGATAAAAAATATTTCTCAGCTTTTAAAATAAGCATTAGTTAATTACTTGGTGAGTTCGTTGCGGCTTTATTGAAACAAAAAGAGAGTTTAGACATTAAAAGGGAGTTTCAAAAAGAACATAATATTACTATAGTGGTCGGCTAAAATAATAGGCAGTGACGTATTACCGGATGACATATGAAATTGTGGTGGGGATCAAATCATTGGAAAGGAGCCAATTATCAAATAAATATAAAAAATATTCAGAACATGAACGGTGTTATAGAAATTGTGAATTGTTTTTTAAACTCACCTTACAGATTAGTTGTACATCGGACGAAATTGATGAATATTGCCACAATTATTAAAAGAACGCTCTTTTAAGTGTTGATGGCCCACCACCAACCCACAGCCGCCACCGAAAACGCGATTAATCATATGCCGGAGCAAGTTTACTATTTAACAGTTCCCTATCACTTCACTTCACTTCACTTCACTACACGTTGCAATCTTGCCATACTTTAGCACAATATAACCTTCATTTAACCATGTCTCATCCATATAATATATTTTCCTATTTAAAGCACGAAATTCTCTTATCTTCTACAAATATTCTCGTCTCCATGTCACAATCTCATTTTTCTCTATAATCATATACTCTCCCGATTCCGTTTGCAATATTTGAAATTAATTTCATGTATTGTCCTTATAAGCAATTTATACGAGAGTTTGGGCAAATCGTTGTCTTCTGCCAGGGCAGCCTGAACTTTACTTACTGTTGGGATTTCATTTTTGAAAAAGAATCCATGAATTTTTCGTCGAATAGCATATTTCACATTTTTCATTCACGGTAATTTTTTTTCTTCCCCGTGTTTCCATTTTCTTCTTTGCGTCTGTTTCTCCACATTTTATTGCACGAAATACACTACGAATGGAAACTTTTGTTAATTCACTACACAGTTCCACCGCATCCACTACACTTAAATTTTTATCGCGTGCTTTTAATCCCTCATAGACATTTGTTATCATAGGAATTTCCTCACTTGTTAGTTGAGATCGTTTACGCGTTTCTAATCCACTACACCCCGCGATCACTTCCATAATAAAATCCTTTTCTTCGAACACTAAATAAACTAAGTAACACTTATCACTTCACAGTAAACATCTACAAAAACAAGTTAACCAATTAATTTATGCAGTTCAGCCACAAATTACAGCATTTCCCGCGTACTACGCTTATGTCAGCCTGCGATGAAATATTTGGATGTGTGTGAAATGCGCATGTCTGATCTTCTTGTCACTCTTGACTTTTGTTGCACAGGTTTAATACCTGGCTCTTCGTTTTTTAACCCGTTAAACAAAGACGGAACTATATCCGACGTAAAGAATTGTGGTGGCATGGAATAGAGAAGCATAGAACAGACAATTTTTAGTTCTGCTCAATAGTAATGCGTAAGCGGCATCACTGTTCTATATGCAAACGTTTGTTTCCCTATGTATTAAGTATTTACATTTCGTCCCTATTCTGTATAGAATTAGATCATACGTCACTGCCTATTATTTTAGCCGACCAGTATAAGAGGTAGTAATTAGCTGTCTATGGATTATGGAACGATTCAGTGAATTTATGGGGAATTTATAAGTTTAAATAAAATTTTGATAAGTTTTTTTTTCAGTAGGAACATAAAACTGTTATAATCTTGTGAAAATCAAACGAGAGCGCAAACTTCAAGCAGACCTCAACTTTTTCATTTTTTAAGGCTTTTTATCCCTTTGATTTTCTTTAAATACTCCTTTTATCAACTTTCTTATTTATGAAAGTAACTCATGAAAAAGTTCCTGTCCAGGAATGGTTAGCTACTGATTAGTGTCACCTTTATCTCTGGAGCATTTTTAACTTGACTGGAGGACGATTTAACGGATAATAAAAAATTAACTACATCTTAGAATCAAACTCAAACAATATGCAATTTATAAAACAGAGCAAACAGCAATTTTCTATTTTTCTGTAAATATACTTACTGCAACTTTTTAGGCTCAAATATGTGATTTTTGTATCGGACTTATCCCTGGCCATCTGAATAGCATTCTGCAAGTCAGTTTTCCATTTCTCCTTCTCCTCCGCAGAACTAGCAGCAACAGTTAAAGCTCTGTTGCCCCCATAAATAACTAGGCCATTGAACATTAGATCACCATCTGGCTCTTCTATTAAAACCCCCCTCAGTGGCATATGGCCGTGCACTTTGAACTGAAGTGTAGCTTGTGACCGTGATGTATACAGTAATATATCAGAAAACTAAAAAAATAAATAAGTACATAAACATATAACAATAACCTTTCAAAAAACAAATTTTCTTAATAAAAAAAAACTCGAAAACTACTTACTAAAAAGAACATTCTCTGCTGATAACCTTTTCTGGAATGTTTCAACAGGCACCCGTGCCTTATAAACTTCCTTCCCGGTTGAATAAGATTATCGAATCCAACAATATCCCGCTGCAGTTCACACAATGTCGCTAAATTCTCAGATTGCTCCAAAGTCTCTGCTACAGGGATCATTAGGTCTTTCAGTGTATCGCTAGCAGTTAAGCAGTCACTTCTGTCAGGATGATTAGGCCCGTAATGTTTAAGCAGCCTTTGTAACAGTGATTGGTACTGCAGGAGCCTATGCAACGGTTTCAAAACGAACGTTGTCAGGGGAAGATAACAGACCTTTTGGGTTTCAAAGTCTCGATATAACTGCTCGAATCGGCCATTCTGTTTAAACGCTGTGTCCAGTCTCTCCAATACTAACATATGCCCATCTAAATATTCTTCATATATCTATATAAATTATAGAAAATGTGTAGTCACTAATTATACAATAACAGAAAGCATAAAGAGAATAGATTGATATGGAAAGTTTTCCATTTTGAAAAAATATCAGGGAAAATTTCACACCTCCACTTTTTAGCCACTCAGGTGTGTCAAATTTATGTCGGCATGCCAACAAAAAATTTTCAGTAGACAATATTCGTGCCCTCAGAAAAATTTCCGGAAATAATTCAATCACTAGGGAGATTACAAGTAAATATTTATTGATGTTTAAAAAATTAGTTTAAAATTGAGATTATAATATAGAAACTTATCACTAGAATCATATGTTCAATTTTATTTCCAATTTCTAAAGGATTCTCTATTCCGTAACGAAATATTGTAAATTATAATCACAATGGAGTGTTTTCCTATTTTTCTTTTTTTACATCGGTAATGGAAAGGTGTTGGAAAAAGAAGAGATACGTATTTCTGGCATTTTAATATTGGGTTCATTTAAGTCCATAAATTATTTTTTTATTGTGCGCGATATCTATGTAACGTCACTAAGCGAAAATTTAAAATTTGCGCCATTTTTTTGTGATTTCTAGGATATTTTCATTTGTGTGGTTGGTGTCACTGCGTGACAACTTTACTTTTGTTTATATTTCAATTGTTTGGTTAGGGTATACATCATGGTAGACATTGTTTTTAGTTTATATTTTTACCTGTGAATTGTTGTCTCTGCCTGACTGATTACAAGTGTATTTATTAGTAATAGGAAAACATCGTAATTTGTAAAGGTAATTTTTGAATATATTTAATCGACTTTGCAGTAATACTGTTAAGTTAAATACTAACCTTACATTTTTCATCTCTTTTATTTCTGAAAGGATCTATAGGATCTTTATCATAAAAGGATCTATAACCGGTAAATTGTCGGACTTAGCCTCTACAAAACCTTGCTCCATGTTTAATAAAAGTTTACTTCACAAGAAAACAACAATACAACATGTCAAGTTGTCAAGCCAAACACAAACAGGAAATTTCAAATGTCAATTATCGAAATGTCGACTGTCGTTTCTCGTCGTTACAAACTGAAACTAGCCACATAATATCAGTGTGGCCTCTTTATAGATACATATTCCCTAGTTTTCGCTTAGTGACGTCACGAATATAGAATAAAATTTCAAAATTGAATTAAAAATTTTCTACCGATTCAATCTTAATAATTTTTATCCTAATATAAAAAAAATATATATTTTATAAAAATACAGGTTTCCACTTTCATTTCGATTGAAGGAAAATACCCCATTTAAACGTGAAAACACCACAAGTTTTTTTAAAGTTATAATCAAAATCCGATAAATAAAATAATATTGAAATTCTAAATTAATGTTCCTCGGTGTGAAATTTTCTTACCGAAAATTCCAAGTGCACAAATTAATTGCCAGAAATTTGTTCGTGGTAGCGAATATTTTTAGAAAATTATACATTATAATATTATAATTTGTATAACTAATTAATAATAATAACAAGATATTTACTGAAAACAAAATCATATTTATACTCTGTATAAAAACCAAATAAAACCTGTGCTAAATAAACCAAATGCAAGAAAAACCTGAGAAAAATTGCTCTAGTTACTTACTCTTACTTAATAAAAGCAACAGTCTACTAATATTTAAGTTAAATTAAAATTGCACTTTTTTTAATTATAATACTTACAGGTAACAGTGGAGGAAGATGTGCCAATAGAACATCTGCTATTCTTCCTGCTATGGCCTTGGGTCCTCCTCTACCGTCCCATCCTTGAAGCCTCTGTTCCAAGTCTCTTACTAAAAGCCCATGAGCTTGTGCTAGGGGAGCTATTAAGGATAGCAGGATCTGACATTCTTCCGGTTCTTCCTTACCAACTTCATCTCTAAACCACTGAAAAATATTTTTAAGCTTAACTACCCTTAAAAACTGAAAAACTGCTAGATATTAACAGTCTAAGAGTTCATTTGTTAATGAAAATATACCTACCAATGACACGAATATACAGTGAGTTTATAAAATCCTGCATAAATATTTTGAAAATGGTAAAGTTTTTAAAAAATCGCTCGGACATGTTGATTTTCTTTTCTTTTTACATTTGTTTCACATATATAAATTTTTTTACAGGGATATAAACTTTAATATTTTAAACGGTATACCCAGTACTGTTTTACATATTTGGAACGAACGCCTTTTTAAGAATATGGTATATAAGGTTTTATGGGTATATCTCTAATAATAAGAGAGATATACCCAAAAAAGTGTGTCAAAGAGCGATGTGTTGGAGAAAGACTGTGCCTAGCAATGAATCGATATTCTCTTTCTAGCACATATTGACCGTATATGACCTTATATGACGGTATTCGTAAAAAAGAATTTTTTCCAAATATGTAAAACAGAACTGGGTGTTCCATTTAAAATATTAAAATTACAGTTTATATAAACGTAGCTTTACTGAGCCATCCTGTAAAAATTAAATATATGTAAAATAAGTGCAAAAATAATAAAAAAACGATGTGTCCGAGCGATTTTTCAAAAACTTTACCGTTTTTAAAATAACGAATTTATGCAGGACTTTATGAACTCACTGTATAACCATATTAATAAATGCCGCTACTGTTATTTGAAAAATTAGATACTTACAAGTGAATATTTATTGATGTTTAAAAAATTAGTTTAAAATTGACATTATAATATAGAAACTTATCACTAGAATCATATGTTGAATTTTATTTCGAATTTCTAAAGGATTCTCTATTCCGTAACGATACTTGTACCATTGTAAGTAAATTATAACCACAATTTAAACGTGAAAACACCACAAGTTTTTTTAAGGTTAGACCTATATGCGTCAAACTCTCAAAATCCGATAATTAAATAATGACATAAACCCCCTTCGCAGTGTTAATTTCATATTTTTATGACAAAAAAATAATGATATTGAAATTCTAAATTAATATGTTCCCCCCGGTGCGAAATTTTCTTATCGAAAATCCCAAGTGCACAAATTAATTGCCAGAAATTTTTTCGTGGTAATTTTCCAAATATGTAAAACAGTACTGGGTATTCCATTTAAAATATTAAAATTAAAGTTTATATCAACGTAGCTTTACTGAGCCATCCTGTAATTAAATATATGTAAAATAAGTGCAAAAATAAAAGAAAATCTATGTGTTCGAGTGATTTTTCAAAAACTTTATCATTTTTAAAATAATGAATTTATGCAGGACTTTATGAACGCACTGTATAATCATATTCATAAATGCCGCTAAAGTATTATTTGAAAAATTAGATACTTACGACATTTATGACATCTAAGTCTTTTTTGTAAGTCAGTTCGGTCATCAATATTTCCTTTGCAATGTAATACGTCTTATCTATGAGATGCCTAGGCTTCTTTTTAACCTCTCCCTCAATCTCGGCTATAATTGTAGTGGTATTTGTTCCATTAGTGGTGGTTGTGTTCGCATTAATGCTATTCATTAGCTGCTCTTTAGTATAATTTCGTAATGGACTATCATCCACTCTATTCAAGCTATAATTGCCATTCGTTGCGTTCAAGGACACATCAGATATATTCCCATTGATTTGTTTATGGGGAGTAGATGTATAGAGATTGTTATTGTCCGACATTTTTGTATCATTTTCGTTGGTTCTATCCAATATCTCATATTTAATGTCATCTGAAAATAATATAATATGATGCACAATGCTTTGTGTACACGCAAGAGACATAGACAGTAACAATTAAATAAAAAACTACAGTAATACAAAAAATTGGAAATAAATACATAGAAAATACAACACATTAAAAATATCCTTCTACATAAAAAACTCTATATAAAAAATATATCATGCTTTACTCAAAGTAGCTCACCTCTTTCCTCAATATGGATTTGTAAAATTAAAAGAAACGTTAAGCAAATTGTTTAATTTATTTCCAATGAAATTGATATTACAGTGGTATATGGAATGATACTATAGATGTGAATAAAAATTTGGATAACAAATGATTGTACACAGCACAAATATGGATATCTAAAGATATTTGAGAAATAATTTTTTTACATGCTTACAGCATATATTAACAGAATATTAAAAACAGACTTGAATACTCCAAATAACAGCAGAGCCGCATATGGAGTTATTCATATAAAATCTGACTAAATCTAAACACTAGATGATTATATTTTCAACAATTTTATTAATATCACAAAAACGTAAAAATGGGAAAAATGTTTATTATTGACTACACATCTTCCGTTATGGTTTACTTATAACTTAAGATTATTATTATTCAATTACAGTTTTTTTGTAGATGATTAGGCCTACGTTCGTTAACGAATTTCCTCCGAAAAATTAATATTACAATTTACAACCAATAACAAAGAAGATAAAAAATATATATTAACTCATTTGTACAATAAATTCCTTACAGGCATAATTTTAAATGCGTATTAGACCGAAATGTTTAATTGACCACAAAACCTAGTAAAAAAGTAATTAATACAGCAAAAAACCCATATAGCAACAAATCAGAATCTGCCTCAATGCACATTTAGCATGAGCGTAAATAGTGAGAACTTTAATTTTACAGTAACTTTAAAAGCTTACAGATAAGCAACCGAAAGCTTCAAACAATTAGGCTGAATTATAATCCAATCCGACACACACACCATAAACCAAAAATCTGACAATACTTTGTCTAATAGTTGAAATTTAACAAAATAGTGGAAATAGTGAAGATATTTACAGTAAAGAACTCTCAAGGTACAAAACAAAACTGGCATCATCTTCTAAGAATTATTTGTGATAAATTAGGAGATGTTACTATTATTTTATTTTGAATTCCACCGACTTTTGGGTGCTAGTTACATAAGGTTAGCTGAGATGTATGTACAGGGTGGGCCGTATAAGAGTGCGTATCCCCTTATCTCAGAAACTATGTGAGATAGAAAAAAAAGTTTTATATAAATGTTGTTTGCGTTAAAGATGTCGGTATTTTTTTAATATAGTTATATTTGTAGCTTTTCAATATACAGGGTGATAAACTAAACTTATCTTTTTTTAAATGGAACACCCTGTATATTATTACATTTTTGAAAAGCTCTTCAAAAGACTTGTTCAACGATATATAATATGATGGGTCTGTAGCCCACCGTTTCGGAGCTATTGACTGTTATCTTCAGGAAAAAGTTAATATTTATAGCGAGCTAGAAAAGTTACTGATTGAGGTGATAAGCTGTAATTTGGGCCAAGAAATTCTAATTTGGTCTATTTTATGAAACTTCTGTCTAATACTAAAATAAAAAAACTGCAACAGTGATGCCAAGTTTCGTGAAATTTAATTTTTCATGATTTTTTTAAATGGAACACCCTGTATTTTATTACATTTCCTGAAAGTCCTTGCAAAGAAGAGTTTATTGATATATAATATCAGGGGTCTACGACACACTTATAACTTATATTTTTTTATAACTTATATTGCCATCTCTTTTAAATTTGATACAAATATTTAGAATCGTATGAATATCTGGCAATTATCTTAAATGATATTTTCTTACATAATCTCTCAATGTTAAAGCTGGACTTTTGTGATTAAATATATAACATTCTATTAAGCCTATTTTTTCTTGCAGAGAATACATTACATACAAACATGCATAACTTATGTGTCAATTCCTGAAGAGAAACGCAGATTAATCCAAACCGGTGTGTCGTAGACTCCTGATATTATATATCAATAAACTCGTCTTTGCAAGGACTTTCAGGAAATGTAATAAAATACAGGGTATTCCATTTAAAAAAATCATGAAAAATTAAATTTTACGAAACTTGGCATCACTGTTGCAATTTTTTTTATTTTAGTATTAGACAGAAGTTTCATAAAATAGACCAAATTAGAATTTCTTGGCCCAAATTACAGCTTATCACCTCAATCAGTAACTTTTCTAGCTCGCTATAAATATTAACCTTTTCCTGAAGATAACAGTCAATAGCTCCGAAACGGTGGGCTACAGACCCATCATATTATATATCGTTGAACAAGTCTTTTGAAGAGCTTTTCAAAAATGTAATAATATACAGGGTGTTCTATTTAAAAAAAGATAAGTTTAGTTCATCACCCTGTATATTGAAGAGCTACAAATATAACTATATTAAAAAAATACCGACATCTTTAATGCAAACAACATTTATATAAAACTTTTTTTTCTATCTCACATAGTTTCTGAGATAAGGGGATACGCACTCTTATACGGCCCACCCTGTACATCTCAAATGCAAATCAAGCTGTATGGTAGTTATTCTGTATTTAATAAAAAATATCTTCTTTGTTCATTTGAATATGCTGATTGTCACTGATCTTCACATAGGAAAAATATTCAAACATTAATTTTTCCTTTTTTCTCGGTATTTACTAGTTGCAAAAGGATTAATTATTACGATTATGAATTTAAAGTTTTAAAAACAATAAAGAGAGAAGTTTTACAATATCGTACCAGTTATATATGGTGCATTTAAAACTACGGTAGTTTAATCGTTAATTGTGGTCAATTAAAACACCATTATAATCTATTTGTACTAAAAACAATTCTAAATTGTACCGTATGCTTTACAAACACTACAATTAGCTTTTAAGGAGGATAATTGAACAATAATATATACTTTAATGTTTGATTTTAGTTCTCAAAACAATTTATTTACAATATTTATTTCATCAGTCTTCGGTCTTGCTTCATATTAAATACGATTGCAGTTTTATACTATACGATTATTGGACTCAATAAAAAACACAAAGATAATAAGGTAAAACCCACCAAATTCTCTCAAGTAAAACTAGTATCATCCAATAACCGCATCATTACATATTAATAGAGTGAAGACAGAAATGTTAGTGTTGTGTAAAATATTAGAAATGTGTTTTCAGATTTTGAGACACAGACCAATCGCAAAATTGAATTCTAACTTTGGCACATTTAATACTAAAGTTAAATTAAGTCTTCAAAACTCCATTTAAAATTCATATAAAAGATAGTATTCCCTACACTTTATTAAGGATTAGGTAGGTAGTTCGTATTGCGTAAATCCTATTGTGCAATATTATATTGTAAAATAAGTGCACATCTAGTATTAATATATTTTTTTAAATAAATTGAAAATATATAAATTATAGAATGGTGTTATTCAATTCGGGGCATTCTTGTCATATAGGAGTTAGGGGTAGTCATAACTTCAATACTGTTAACGTAATAATTTAACTAAGATAACAATAGGACTAAAATTGAAAATAAAAACAACAATTTAAACTAGGAAGTTCTACAAATTAGTATCAATATTAAGCTGGAATCCCATATAGTTTAACAATCGGGTAACGCTAGATTCTTAAATATAGCCAATCCTCCAACATTTGAAGGAAACACATCCAGCAAATCAACTTTTTAGATGTATAAATAATTACAACTTGATAATATAAAATATACAACAGCACTGATATGTTTGCCAAATGCGCTCTATGGGATTCTGCCTTCCGCTTAACTGACAAATATATCATTATAGAAACATTTCGTAAATTCTACACAAATATGTCCTTATCCAGATACTAAGGTACCATAAGCAGAATAAGAAACTGAAATTATTTAAAATTTTTGTTTTTGTTGAAAGGGGAAAATATATCTTCAAAATATATGGATTGTAATGTAATAACTGATCTTTCTATACTAATGTATACAGTATAGTTACGATTATCCGAAGTAATGAAGTATAAATTACTTAAAAGACTAACTTCTAATTACTTTCGCGCAACTCGGATAACATGTAACTATTGAAGAAGTCGCCTCGAATAACACAGATGATCAGATAACCGGGACTCTATTGAACTGTAAATATGTAACTAAATGCCTTTAAATAGGGACAATTATTCTTTTTCTTAAAGGTAGTATTTTTAAAATGTAGCTTTTTGCACTACATTGACACTATTATCAATGACTAATGACTTTCCTAACTAAAAGGACTTTCCTAGTTTAATTTGTTTAGTTCTGTTAGGTAATTAACAAACGTTAAATATTCCAAGGATTATTAAGATCTGATAGAAAAAAATTAAAACAAAAAATGCACTGCAACCAATAAGAACAAAAATAACAACATATAAATACCCTAGAAGAAATTCCTATATCACATTAACATTAAAATCAAATCTGTGGCGTGGGGTCACTCTCGAAATCGTCTTCCAAGAGTGGTGGAGGAATCGAGGTTACGTCAAAACCTTCAGCAAGTTCAAACCTTTCATCTTCATCTTTCTCCATACGGAATATGTCTGATCCCGACTGTGAGTCTCCATCTGGATAATATCCTTCTTCTAACGTTTCTGCATAATGCATTATAGGACTGTCTTCAGCCAAAACATTTTCATATTGGAAATTTGAGGCCATTTCCTCCATATTTCTAGTTCTTATGTATTCATTATATTCAGTCAGTCCTGCTTCATGTTCAACATAATAATATTCGTCAATGCTATACTGTTCTTTTTCCAACCTAGCTCGACGCTGATTTTGAATCTGCCGTTTTCTACGGTAACCACGCCGATCCCTTTCCGATTTACTTTTTGGTGATTCTACGGAACTGGTAGAATCATTTTCACTAGGAGGACTTTTAGCTTGACATAATGATTTAGAAACAGGTTTTCTGTGACTTCTTGTAAGGGGTACAGTGGCAGTTTTATTAATAGGAACTGGGCTTGTACTTGCCAAGGGAGTCGATTCTGAACTTAAACTACTAGAGTAGTAAGGAGAACATTTAGAAAGTTTCAATGGTACTTTAACCGGTCTCTCTGTACTTTTCGAAGTTGAATGATGTTTCTGTAGATACTTTTGTTTATCTTTATCATATCTCTGAGTATGAACAGTCCTCTGTTCTATAGAACTACTAGATTTATCTGTATCAGACTGTACTTGAGCTGGTATTACGATTGGTCTTTCTGTTGATTTAGTAAAAAACTTGGTATCATTACGACTAGGTAAAGTTGTTGACAATAAGGCTAAGTCTTCTGATGGTATGTTTTTAGGGCTAGGGACGCCCTTTTGATCAGGTGACAGTGTAAATTCTTCCATATCAACACTGGACCCTAATCTACTCGCAGAAGTGCGTTCTGACAAATTGTTAGGGAAGAATTGTTTCGTGTCTGGACTGGACCATTCTGATATTGTGGGTATTAATTCAGTTAAGGTACTATCACCTGATGTAGAAGATAATTTCTGAAACTGAAGGCTTGAGCTTTGTTGAGCTTTAAGAGTGGCACTTGTATTGCTACTGGACCATTCCGAGATAGATTGAGCAATGTCGGTTAAAGAATTTTCATCACTTTTCAATCCTGAGCTACTTTTAGTTGTCCCACTATTACTTGAAAGATTTTGGAATTTCACAGTGTTAGTACTATTTGACCACTCTGATAGACTGAGAGCAATCGATGTATCCTCCGAATGAGAACTGTGTGTACATTTTGTAGGCTTTAATGCAAATCTAACAGTACCATCCTCCAGGTTGGTACCCATTGAGCTGGTACAGTCCTCTTCAGAATAAGAACTATGAGATCCTCGAGGAGAACTCTTCTTGTCACTCTTATGAGAATGTGAAGAATCGTCTGATGCTGTACTTCTACGCATTGCAGTAGGAGGCCTCAACTCATTTCTAGATGTTTCAACAGCATCAGTAAAAACATCATCATTTAAATTGGAAATATTCAAGTCTTCATCAGAATTGGAGTCTTGAGACTTTCCTTCCAAAACTATTTTAACACCACTTGGTCCTACACTCAAACTCTCTGAAATACTTTCACTAATATGTTCACGAGTAATATTTTCATAAGTGTGAGTTTTATCTTCAATATCAAATTCTAAAGTTTTATTTTCATTATCAGAATTAGATTCATTGTCATAGGTACTAACAGTATTGGTATTCGAATCCACCATAACCTTGCAAGCTTCTTCGGGAGGCGTTACATAATAGGTTTCTACACCACCAACCACAGGAGTTTCAACAATACTTGAAGGAGGACTAGGCCACTGTTCTGAATCTTGGCTCTTGATAGAGCCTCTTAACCCAAATGTTTTTGGAATGTTCCTATTTGGTGGTTGGTAAACCTGGGTGGTTTGCTGAGAAGTGTCGCTACTAGGAACATCATGCATCGCTAATAATTTTTTACCTTGTTGGGGTATTTCAGGCAAAGGCCAATCTTCACTTTCTTGGCTGCTAGACCGTATTCTCTCTCTTTCCTCTTTCATATCCGGTTCAAAACACTCTTCATCTATTATGGTATCATCAGATCCTTGACGCTTCAGTTTTAAACCTCGTTCAGATGTAATTATTTCTATGTCATCCATAGACAATTCTGCCATTTCTGCCGAAGTACGTCTGTCATCAGATATTTGTCTTTGTAGAAGGCTACTCATAATTGGTACTTGTTCAGGACTTTGTTTGTCACTAGTCAGTTTACTTAAATCACTTAATTTATCATCTAACTCACCATCAGGAATGTTATTTGTTGGTGTTTTCTTGTCATTTTCTGAAACTCGAGCATGACTGGGAGATTCTGAGCTTAGACTTACTTGAGGATTGCTTGAAGGCATGGATTCATCATTTAAACTATCACTTTGAGTACTTGCTTTTGTAGAATCTTCATCCAAACTAGATTTTTCTGAGTTTGTACTCCTTTCTGAAATTCTAGAAAGGGTACGTGACAAAAAGCCACCGCCAGAGTAAGTTCCTAATATTTCACAACTGCTAATACCAATTCCACTAATAGATGTCAAACAAGGGTAACCAAAATTCGTAGGGAAGTTTGCCAGGTCCTCTGGTAATTCTGTATCATCTCTAGTTGGTGTGACATCACTGTCAGATTTGTAATAGATGTCAGACATGGCAGTAAAATCTCCAGAATTATCACGGCAGAGAAAATATTCTTGTTTTTCTATGTCTTGATCAGGAGGCAACAAATTGTCTTCAAAGCTTTCTGATCCTGAACTATCTAAAGGAAATGGTTTCCATGTGGAACTTAAATCCTTGGGAATATCTCCTGATTTTTGCAATCTGCAAGCTGCACCTAGGCTCCCTGAGCTAGACTCGGTATCAAGAGAGTTTCTTGATTCTGTTGATAATCTCTCAACTGAATATAAATTTGGTTTGTCCAATGTGTGCCCATTTTTTCTTCTATCACTCAGTGATTCATCGATAGAGGAAATACTATTTTTTTCAGCAGAAGACAACTTTTTTGATAATTTTTTGTGCAATCTCTGACTAAGTTCTGAATCATTAGACCACTTTTCTTCAAATGGATATGGTGATCTTTTATAACTAGAGCTACTTTCCAACTCATCTACAGACTCTTTCTGGGTTTCTTGTATTGGGGTTAAATCCTTGGGAATATCATTTGCTTCATCCGAACTTGAATCATCTATCTTTACTGATGTTGAACCTTCGTCTATAGTAAACGCTCGACCTAATACACATATTCGTGGACTTCTAGGACTTCTTGGACTTTTAAGTGGTTCAGATTCTGGAGACCCCTTATCTAATAGATCACGTGTGGTAAACATTTCTATTGTCTGACTTAAACCTATTGCTCTGCCCATGGCACAACTTACACTTGATTCATCTGTTTCTTTAACTTCTTTGCCTGGAGATATGTCCTTTTCACCACTTGTCCAAGATCCAGTGGTATCACTTGATCGAGACTGATCAGAACTTCTTTTTAAAAGGTCCATTTTGCTTTGTTTAATTTCTGTTGTTAAAAGATTTGTATCTTCCGACACCTTAAGCTCTTTCTCTACATCAATAGTTTTTTCTGGAGATTCTAATGTAACATTATCATAATCTAGAGATTCTTCTGTCCCAATAAATTCATCACATTCAACTGTTACCCAAGAACCTGTATCTTCAGATTTGCTTCTTTCAATACTTAACTTTTGCAAAGCATCTTTATGGTCATTGGAAACTGATAGAAAATTTTTATCAAGTTCCACATTTTCACCTTTCAATTCACTTACTTCAGTGAGCGACTCATCTTCACTAGTTATACGAACTAAATTTTCAACTTTTTGTTCTTCTTGTCTCCTATTTTCTAATTTTTTCTTTATATACTTACTAACTGTTGTTGAAGCTTTCTGCATCTCATTAATAAGTTGGGCATCCTTGTCGGATTTATAAGAAGAATCTCCAGTAGATTCATCTATATATTTAATATCTAAAGAATTTCCAAGACTTACTCTCTCCAAGCTCTGAGAATCAGATGAGCTCTTGGCATCAATTTTACTAAGATCTGGAGGTTTAGGAGAGGTACGCTGCTCAAAAAAATTGGTGGACTTTTGAATGATTTCTATATTTTCTAATTTCTGATCAACAGTACGAGGTTCATCTACAGATAACCATACATCTAAACTTGTCCCTTCTAAAATTATTTTATGATCTGCTTCAGTATCAACAGGTGCTTCATGTACGTCTGCAGTGACGGTTTTTTGAACAACATCAGTTTCTGGAGACATTTCTTCAAAGTTATCTTTAGCATGCATATTCTGAATTGTTTCAGGTTTAAAGTCAAATTCATTAGGTATCAATTCATCTTTATCTCTATTCTCGAGGTCCAAGCTCTTTCCCAATCGTTGTACAATTTTACTTTGGTCAATATCTTCTGTTAAGTTGAGGTCTAAGCTCTTAGTCAGCTTTTCACCCATTTTCTTATCTAGTTTCTTAGGTGATTTTGTAATGATTATAGCTTCTTCTAAGGAAACACTTGGCTCAATTGTGTTTATACTTATTTCTAATTTTCCATGACGTTCTCTTACCATTTCTTCAACTTGAGGAAATACCGGTAGTACATCTTTTACAGGACTCTTTAAAGTTTTTGTCTGCTGTATGGCTATTTCATACAACATCTGTTGTTTTTCTTTTCTTTTTGCTATTACATCTGGATCACTTTCTTCCTGAGACCTTGAACGTTCTTTACTACTTATTCTTTTCAATTCCAATTTTTCTAGAGATCTCGCTTTCTCTTTAGGAGCAGACTTTTTAGTTGATTCAAGTTCTTGGCTCTTAGTCCTTTTTATTTCGGGAAGAGTTAATGATGATTGACTAGGTAAAGACTTCTGTGTAGGAAGCTCTGTTGATGAAGCCTTTTGAGCAACAGGTTTAGCAGATGCAGGAGCTGACTTAGTCGTTGCAGGAAACTTAGTTGTTGCAACAACTGGTTTAGATGTAATAGTAGCTGCCTTTACATTTGCTTTCGTAGATTTCAGAATGGCAGCTTTTGTTGCAGACGTTTCTTTAGTGCTTTCCATTTTAGATGAAGTCTTAGATTTACTAGTTCTTTGTGTACTTTGTCTGATTTGTACAGTGGTTTTAGCAAGTCTTTTAGGTTTAGTAGTAACATCTGGTACTATTTGATCCCTTTCCTTCTCTTTTTTTACCATTACATCGTTGGGAGAAATATCTCCATTCTCTACTTTAAGAATTTCCTTCTGGGTTAAGGATTTTTGTGCAGGTTTTTCTACCAATAATTCATCCTTGAAGTTTCTATTATCGTCTGTGTCAGACCTTTCTTCAGTTGATTTGTCACTCACTAAATTATTTTCTAGACCACTTTCTTTGTCAGTCTGATGTTGTTCTTCTTCTTCAACTGTATCATCTTTGCTTGAAAAAGCATTTAAAGGAGGCAATCTACTTACAGCTATGATAGGAGCATCTAGGCTTTTAGCTCTTCGTCCAGGCATCGGTGAGTCCAAAGCTTGCTGTTTTTGTAATAAAGTAAAAGCAGACCCTTCAGATAAATTTAACCTTGCATGGGCAAATAGAAGTGGGCTCTGCCCTTGTCTTCTCAATGATGGAGAAGGAATTTCAGTAATTTTAGTTTTTGGTGGCACTTTCAAGTCTTTAAGATCATTTTCAATCTCAGCTTGTAGCAACTGCTTCTCTTTTTCTCTTTCATTATCAATAGTTGTTAATTCTTTATCTGTAGAACACTCTTCTTTTAATGTTTCATCGAGAGATTTGTCAGCATCCTCTCTATCTATCTCATCTACAGTTTTTAACACTTCTTGAGGTGGTTCCGCAAAAACTGGCTGCAAATCAGTTGTTTTAATATTGAACTCATCTTCTGAACTTGGAATAGAAAAGGATCTTTCTGATATTCTACGTAACTCAGTTTGAACATTTAACTCCAAACCATTCTCATGCTGTTTCTCTGTTTTCTTTCTAGACGTTGGAGGAGATCCTTCTACTTCAGTTGATGACATAGTATACTGTAAATATTTTCTTTCAGACTCGAACTTCAATATTGATTCCATTTCTTTACGCATTTGTGGTGGAGAAAATTCTATTCTAGTAGGTGTCGCTTCTGCACTTCCAAAAACATCATCAGAATCGAGAGACTCATCATCAGAACTAAAAGAAGTTATTCTAACCTTTGTTTTGTTTGTTTTACCACCTTTCTTTCCAGGTTGCATTCTTGGTTTTATTATGCGTTTTGGTTTAATGTCAGTCTTTATTTTAGTTTTAGGTTTTGCCTCAATTTCCTTAGGTTTTTCTTCAACATTTTGTACAGCTTTATCTTCAGGTATTTTCATCTCTCTTTTAATTTGTCGATCATTTTGCATTATGAATATCTTATGTTGCGGTTTTATGCTCTCAGTTTTAGAACTGGTAGGGGAATCACTTTCTATTTGGCTCAATTTTGAATTTAATGTTTCTAACAAGACGGGATCAATGTGAGTGATATCTCTTTTTGGGCTAGATAAATGCTGAATAGGGATTACACTTTTATCTACTTCCAAAGTAACTGGATTTACCTTTGATAAGTCTATATTTTGTGTGAATAAGAATGATGTTTCAGCTTCAGTTTTGGGTTTAGTTTTAGATTTTTTTATTTCTTCCGTTATTTTATTTATATCTTGACCTTCGGTTCCACTCTTTCTTTGAATATCACATCTTTCATATTGTTTTATTTCTTCCTTTTGAGCAGTTCCATTCATGATATGTCTTTTGTGTAACACATATGAAATATCTTCATCTTTAGGTGGCAAATTAATAAAATCCGACTGGGTTTTAGCACCTAAGACTTCGAACTGGCTTTTAGGTACTTCAAACTTTGTTTTGAGCCCTTCCACGTCTCTTTTCAAAATATCAAAGTGCCCAAATTCTGCAGTGGGCATTTCAAAATGTGTTCCTTTATATTTTGTGATGGGTGGAGCACTTGGAATCTGCTTATATAAATAATCTTCATCACTAGAATCAGCTGGTGTTAAATCTATGGATTGTTGATGCATTAGTAATAGTCTTCTAGAACTGGAGTTTAATCGTTGGCGTGCCAAGGAATTGGGATCAGATTTAGTGCGTTCTATGGGTTGATGCATTGGTAAATCATGAACTATCCTTGGTTCAATTTCCATAAAAATGTCTCTATAATTTTTGCGCTTACCCTCAGTCTTTTTTGCCTTATTATCTATGTTAGGCACAACACTAAAACCATGTTCTGGACATACATCAGAATCAATACTTTCTTGAAGTGATTGAATTTTATCTTCTTCAAAGCTAAAAATATTGCTTTCGGATTCAGTAGATCTTTGAGCACTCTGCTGCTTTTTTGCGGACCAACTGTCCATTTCAGTCGAAACAATTCCTTCTGGCCAAGCATGTGAAATATGATGTCTGTCGTGATCAACAGTGTGAGACCTGTAATGCTGTGATGACTTTTGAGTTCTTGGGACAGTATTTTGTTCCAAGTTAGCTAGAATTCGGTTAATCTTGATATTTTGTTCAGTTTCCACATTTTGTAAACTGATGGAATGCACATGAGAAGTTTCTTTAATACTGCCAAACTTTGTATAGTCTTTAATGTTGTGATTCATCACAGCATGATCTTGACTTTGGAACTTTTGAATTCCGTAGTTCCTTTCAAAGCTAATTTTCCTATCATACTCATGTTTATGAGAATACTGAGATTCTTCAATAATCCTCGAAGGAGCGTCATAATACTCACTTTTCGATTCCAGACTAGATGCACGAGAATCGAAGTATCCATTTCTTGCATCCATGTGCTCAGCACTCTTATTTTTTTTAATGGTTCTTTTATTTTCATAGTCAGACTTAGACTCCTGGCTCGAGGTTCTAGACCCAAAACTGCGGTCACGAATTTTTTTAAGACTTTCTCTGCTAGACTTAGAAGTCTTAGATTCGTAATAGTCACTTTTAGATTCCAAACTAGAGGTTCTAGAACCCTGTTTAAACTGCTTATAATAATTTCCATCAGATTTTCTAGGAATAATTTCTCTTGGAAGATCACGTGGATCTTCCATCAAAAGTATATCTTGATGAACATCTGAGCTACTTTTGCACTTATGACGTTTGTCAAATTCTGATTCACTGTCTGATGGTAAATAGTTTCCTGAATCCAAACTACAACTTCTGGTATTGAATGGCTTAGCTTTTCCATATTTATAATCGCCTGAAGTACTATAATCATCATCAGACTTCTCTATTAGCTCATAACTATCATGAGACAAGTCATCTTGCGAGTCTCGTAAATCATAATTACCAGGATCTTCTACTGACTCTTGAGAGTAAGTTGTGGTACCTGGGTAACTACTAGAATACACTTTCTCATCAGGCATCATAATATCCTGATGCATTTCTAAGCTACTATCACGAGAACTAGCACTATATATGGGATGTTCATCGTAACGAGTAACGGGAGATTCTAACTTGCGTTCTTCAAAGCTAATGACTGCTTTTTCTATGAGTTTAGGGGGTTGCACTCTACGTTTAGCTTGTCCTGTTTCTTCGAAACTGAAATCATATAGATCTCTACAACTAGCGCTACGTTGCCACTTATGGCGTTTTGGAAGCATCGTAACAGATTTGTAAGTATACTCGGGGGCAGTCTCAGATTCCTGATAACCTAGGTCATTTTGCGACTGAGTCTGTGAGGGGAAGTTGTTAGTAAAAGATGGGGGATGGTCAAGACTACCCTCTGATTTGTGACTAGAGGGCGTCCGGGTAGTAATGTGTGTGCGGGTGGTGGCTGTGATACCTGTATCTGCCCTGTGAACAGCTGCGCGGACGGCGAGAGGGGAGCTGGTGGTAATGCGGTTCGACTTCGGCTCCTCGTAGGGTATATGAAGTGGGCTCGTAGCTGCAGAAGTCACGGGAGATGCCGACTGCGTCGTCAGAGGAGGTGATGGCGAGTTCGTCGTCTGAGCAAGCAGCGTGGTAGGCCGCGTGTCTGGGGCCGAGCTCCAGGATATAGCTGTGCCGAGGTGGCGAGAGGCTAACTTCATCGTCGGAGAAACCTGCACCCCCACAGCTGCGTCCATCGAACCCAATGACGCCGAGAGTTTGGACACTTCCACTAGAATGTACAAAATGTATAGCACCGAAATATAACAAAGAAATGCTGATTCTTCATTGTGATATTGCAATTTTTGATATTCGGCTAGATTATCCCACTTACTGGCATGCCACAATCAACCATTTTAACTACTATTACTAAGAACTATTACAAAAATAATCATAACTACAAAATCTCAAATGGCATTAGTAGTTTATAACAAGTATTCTTACAACTGGATTATTAAAATTATTGCTCTAATTAATCTACATATAACTGGTAAACTCGGCATATCACACAAATCACTAATTAGCAAACTATAAAAAAAGATGGATGATACTGTGGATGAATCTGGTATTTCAAGATATCATAGACCTGCGTTTCCCTTGATGTATTGATAACAATGAGAACTGATAAAGAGAATAGTGGACATTTGTGCCGTCTTAAATTTCAAACTTTAATTTAATAACAAAGAGTTCTGTTGTGTTGTCATCTTATCCAACTTGTGTTTCTGTATTTTCTTGAACATTTTTTCATAGAAAGGTTTGGTTAAAGCCTAAAAGAAACTTAGTACGTGAGGTAAGGTAGGTGCCAAATCCATTTATTAAGCAATCTCTAGATATATTTTGTTGTTCTGTTTTTCAGGGATTTTTCCAAAAATAATATCAGTGGTAGACTAAGCCGTAATTACCCCCCCCCCCCCCCACTTTAGGACGATGATAATATCCAAGGGTTTGAGGTCACTAGCTAATAAGGACTATTTTCATTGGACAACGTGGCAGAAACATGTCATGGTTCACGGTACTAGAGAGCTAGAGAGAGGGAAGGAATGTACTTTGACAACCAATCGGATTCATGTATTTGAATTTTAAAAAACCAAACTTTCCTTGGAAAGTTTCGACTTAAGAAAGTTAGTCTCCATCGGACAGCTTCAGAACAGGTTGTTGGTGTTTATTTGAGGCTTTTCCCAATAGTATGAGGGCAAACCATCAAGGACGGGTAAAGTATGTTTCTCGGACTCGAATTAGACGTCGTTAGTTGTTTTGTATAGTCATTCAGATTTAGGGTTCATTAGTGTTGTATGCATTCGTTTTCTTAGATCAAATAGTAATCCAGCATTTTCTATTCCTCTTTTGTTTACGTTTTTAAATTCTATTCTTTTGTTATTAAAAAATCCTTGCCTAAAAGTGCCGTGTTTTCATGCAAATCCACCTAACTACCCTCTCAGTGTTAGCATATAAGGAGTGTCCCAGGAATATTTCACACATAGATATTCAGGATAAGAAAACCTAAGGTAAGTCAAGAAACCTTTTTATACGTAAATCAACGCATATCTCGAACCCAGCGACAAAGAAATTAATTCAGCAGTAAAATTTAGACTCCCTTTCAAGATAAATGCCCGTTACACATATGAATATTACTTGCAACGTATCAGAAACCATGTAGCAGTTTTACTGTACCAATTTTGCATAAATAATCGGTGAGAAATAGATAGAAAAACTTTTTTTGCAAATAAAAACCGCAGGCGAGTTTGTTATGCATATTTTTGGTGAAAAAATTATAATAGAAAGTATTTTTAATCTATTACCATCAAAATAAAATCAAATACATATTAAATACATTTAAGATATGACTATATTAATAATCTTGACATAAGTCTAAATGTTTATATTTCCGCTAGTTAGTGCGTTAATACATGTATACGTAACCCTAGATTAGCGTATTACACAGATGACAGACAGACACTCATATCACATCAATTTATATGTATATCAATCTATACAATCAAAAATTAAATATATATTATTTCAAAGAAACAAGACTAGACTTGCCGACTTTATTTTCCATCATCTGCAGTACACTATCAAATATTACATGCTTACTATTTACAATACATGCTAGAAAGCAAATCGAATGAGTGTAAGCAAACGTACTACAAATGTTTGAAGCAAATTGTGAACTATTCTGCATACATAAAACTAGCATATTTTAGGTAGAAGTCCCTTGATATACAGACTATCTAATTATTATTAAAAATGGTTCATTTTGTCAACCAAATTCATTTGCAAGATGAAATCAAAGCAGACAATACACATAAGAAGTAAAACATGACTAAATATCTCCAAATCAAAAATTAGAACAAGTATTACCTACCGCTCAAATTGCTGTCTGCTAGAGGCAACAGGGGATGTGCGGAAATGCTGTTCCCGACAGTGTTGGAGTGCATGTTGGACGCACTCGAATGAGCACTAGAATGTCGAAATGAATGTGACCTGCGGCAAGAGAACGAGGAATGAGATAATATTCTACACACTCAACAGTTAGTATTTCTAATAATAACTAAGTTAAGCCTTTTTGTGAAATTTATATGGAGCACAGCAAATAGCTAAATGGTCGTTTCTATATACTATATACATATGATATATATTTTAAGTTAAACATTTATATTTCCTGCTTAGACTGAAAAAACATCAATAATTCATGCAAGATTTTCATGTAGTGTTTCTCTTATTGTACAAGAGTATTAACTGTACTAACACTATCATAAACGTGTCCTGAAAAAAATCAAGTGTTTGTCTTCTATTAATTTGTGACTTCAAAACCTACACTCTTGTTGTCTAATTTTGCTAATAGGTCTAATAAACTCAATCAAAACACCTCACAAACCCCTATGCTAACTAACATCATCACAGTCGGATGTTTCTTTTTTGAAAAATAGATTTACCCAGCCAAATTCTTACACTTAAAACTTTTTTCAGTGCACAAATTTGTTATGTAAATATAAGCGTCATAAAATCAACTCATTTGACCTTCTGTCAGCAAGCAGTACACACTTTTTTTTAAATGTTACATTAAAATACTGAAAATAAAATGTTCATATGGTAATAGTAATTAATTTACTTTATTGACACATGATACCAATGAATTATCAGAGAAAGATCTACTTCAATGAAACTTCAAAGAAAATTTGACTACCAAATGTGCAACTTCAATGATTCATATGTATTTCTCAAAATTACCATGTATTATTACTATAATTTGTGTTACATCAAAATCAATTTGTAGTTTATTTATAGTACCTAGTATCATTATCCACTAATAAGGAGAATAGTATAAACACTTTCGTTTCACAATTGTATACATATTTTTTTTTTATTTATCCAAATGGTTAAACAAAAATATATATTATTGAAATTATTTAACCCATTATGTCTAATATCTCTGTTTTTCTTAATGTCATTATTTGATTCACAATATGGATCAATATATTTAAGTGAAGTTGAAGTGTCCCAGAATTCTATCTTAAAAATAAATATTAACATAAAAATAATGATTTAATACGCCAATATAGAATATAGAAACGACGGGATTAATAAAAAAACATTCCCTTCCTCCTTCCCTTGACAATCTAATAAGAATCTGTCGGATAACAGCATTTTCCTTTTTTTATGCTACGAACAACCATGCTCCACACGTCACAAAATAGCTACTTATTTCTTTACGATACAAGGAAATTTACAGGGTAAGTAAAATTTGGATTTTGCAAAAAGCAAAGCAACTAATTAATATCTGTTACAAAATTCTACTTTTATTAATACTGTAAGCAAATTGTTTTATGTATTATAGATGTCTGGTGTTTGTGTGTGTATATATAATATAGATTTGATAAGGATGAAATATATCATGCAACAAGACTGGTTACTTACCTTTGGAATGTTTGACGTTTCACGTAATTGTCCCTTACAAACTCTACTATCTGTTTCTGTGTTTTACCGCTATACCTGCAAAAATAACATATACCAATCAGTATGCAAACAAATCTCGATTTGTTTTTATCTTACCTAAATGAACTGCCCCTTGAAAGGACTCTTGTTTTGTGCCTAGATACACTTTTTACGGAAGAGCAACGGAAGAATCCGTGATTTTCAACACACTTTTTCCAAAAATTTTTGCACTCGTTCCTGCCTTCAAAGTAGAATTCCACTGTGTCCTTATAATAACCCTACAAAATGTAATATAAGAGACATAATATAAGGTTAACTGCATCTTATCACGTTTACTTGTAAGAATGCAACTTTATTTTTCACATTCATAACATAAATTAAAATCTTAAACATGCTAGGCATTTGTACTGGAAAATTTGGTAGCAGGAAGAAATTATTACTTTACCAATGAACTGAAATCAGGAAATCGCATTGACCAGTTCATTCAGGAAAATAAAATAACTTCACACTAATGAAAATAAAAAGACAGTTTCAGGAAATAAACAAACTTACTATGCAAATCCTTTTCCAAGATAGCTGCGGGGAATATACGCAAAACTTCATTTTAAAAAATAAGAAGTAAAACATAAATTATCACAAGGGTTTGTGCATATCGAGAAACAAAAGAGGTTATGCTAGGCTAACTTCAATGAAATTGTTATGAATATAAAGCTGTCAGTGCATTCAGATCTTAACTGTAAATTGTATAGTCCGATTCAAGTACAAGTGCTACTAATCTTATACTATATACTGGAGATTTTCTAAAAATACATATGATTCATTTTCCAGGCGTAGGGAGATTTATATTCTACTACTGCTATTTTGCTTTATACGGAACAAACTAATTAATCATGCTAAAAGTGTTGCTGCTTTAAGGAAATACTAAACCGGGTCTTTGATTTCACACTCTGATATGAATCGGACGGAATATTAAAATTCAATATTTGTCATCTATATTTATAATATGGGGTCATCATAAAGTAAGGGGTATACTTTAAAGTCTTATATAACTTTAAGAAATCAAGCTAGTAGTAAAAAATAAATGGAATCTAATTGCTTCCATAATCGGATTTTACTGTATCTAGGGAAAACAAAAGCGTTGTTGTGTCAACTGCTGATACAAGTGTCAAACGTAATCATTGCTATTTAGGTAATTGTTCTCAAAATAAAACCACATAAACGTAGATTGGAACGATTTAAACTTTAATAACATGGATTTGCAAACAAGAATTGGTTTAGTACAATGTTATTACGAATGTGACAGAAATTACACTGTTGGATTACGAAGATTTCGTATGAAAATGGGTTTGAGAGCAGGGCCAAAATGTGTCAAATGAAAGCGTACCATAATTTGATTAGCAAATTTGGAAGATCAGGGTCTGTAACTGACCTACAGAGATGAGGAAGACCAAGGATTAGTGATGTCCAAGTTGCAGAAGTTCTTCGGGAAAATCAAAACATAGCCAACACTAATTCATTAGCATCAGTAGTGTGAATTTGATATCAAAACGATTGCAATGCCATATACCATGGTTGAAAAATTTTACGCAAAATCCTAAAAGGTATCCCTATAAACTTAAACTGCCGTTTGAATTAAATTATGCAGATTTTCCTATCAGGTATGATTTTTCTTTACAAACATAAGCTCGGATGGAAACTGAATGCGAATGGTTATCCCGTATTTTATAAACAGATGAGGCCCATTTATCTCTAAATGGTGGAGTCAATACTCAAAACTGTGGAACATGGTCAACAGATAATCCACATGGAATCATTCAGGAAGGTCTTCATGACAAGAAAGTCACCGTTTGGTGCAGTTTCACATATAGTTTTATATCATTGGGCCATACTTTTTTGAGGAGACACAGAATGGAGAAGCCATATCTGTAACTGTTACTGGTGAACGATACCTGCATATATTACAAGATTATGCCATTCCACAGATACAAAACGATCACGAAGGAATTGAAAACATGATATTTATGCAGGATGGAGGACACCGCATATTTACCGACCAGTTAAAGAATTTTTAACTAACGTTTTTCAAAATCGTGTTGTAAGCAGACATTTTGTAAATTCATGGCCTCCAAGATCGCCTGATCTTAAACCAGCGGATTACTGGCTGTGGGGTTACTTAAAAAATTTGGTGTTTAGATCACGACCAAAAATACTGGAAGAATTAAAAGACTCTATTAGGGAGCAAATTGCTGCAATTCAACCAGAAAAGCTGAATAATGCTGTGTACAATTTGGAGGAACGGTTGGTGATTGTACTGCAGCAAAATGGACGACATATTGAACAATTGCGTTAACCACTGTTGGACATAAGAAATCCTATTGTTTAAGCAATTGAATTTCTTTCACATTCTGTTATTAACTTAATTTGTTAGAAATACATCATAATACGCTGAAATATATCCTTTACTTTATGATAACCTTGTATTTACTTACATAACGGAGGGAATATTAAAATTCAACATCTGTCACCTATATTTATATTTACTTACATAACCCTCAGGATGCAATTTGATGAGAAATCGTTTTCGCTTAAATGATATTTTTCTAATTTTTGCCCAAGAAAAAGTGTTCATTTTTGTATAATTTTGATACACTATAATGCCCATATGTGCAACAGCAAGGTTTAATGCTACGTTTTCATGATCCTTTGCTGGGTGCATTTTTATACCATACAGTTCACATCGCCTAGCGGTTTCTAATAAATTTAAGTCAGCTTCTGCAGGAGATTGGCCACTAAAAAAAAAAGAATCAATTAAAAATATATACATAAATTTTGTATAGAGGACAAGAGGATAATTAAATAATTAAACGGCTTATTATTAATTAAAGAAACTTAAATCGCTGGCAATAGTTGCCATTGCTCAACGGTAACTGTAAAATTACAGTATTTAACTCTACACTTTATTTCAGTATCATCAGATGACTTGCCAGGCCACCCGAATTCAATTTATAGAACTATTTCTGCCTCATAATCAATTTAAAAAATCCTTTTAGCTACAATCAAATTAACATTCATTACTGTTGATCTGAGAGTACTGAGACTAAATATAGAATGTACTTATAATTTAGAATGCAAAATTTTCCTATTTAAAAAAAAATTAGACTTGTCTACCTTTATTATATTATCTTTGAAATTAAAAAAAATATATATGTATACTCTTTTCGTCCTACTCAAATCTGTACGGTATGTAAATTATTTTCTATAGATTTTATGTCTATTGATCTCTTTAAGGAGCAGAAACAAATTAGAAACCATACAGGCTGAATACAATTACGTACGCATGTTTCTTATGATTCTCCATAATTTTCCTCTCCATCTCTTGGTCCTGTTGAGGTACGAACTTATAACTAGATAGGTACGTGTGGTCAGGATAATCCTCAGCCACATAATCCCCACACTCAGCCTGTACGATGTAGCTGGCCATCAATGCAGCCGTGTTCTCATTGCATTGCATCAAGCCCTGTGACAAATCTCTTTTGACCTGAAGACAGAATAGGTACCGAGTGTATTCCTCTTCTAATTGGCCGGGATCAGGGGTGTAAAATTTGACGCAGAAGTAAAGCAGGGGGTCGACTAGAGATAATCCCAGTTGGCGGGATATTGGTTTCTGCAGGTCCAACCAGTACTGAAATAAAAAACAAAGTTAAATCTTCCTCGTTAAAGAAAAATTTTCCTTTCTAACTTTTGACCTTGATTGATTTTGTCTATTAATTTAATAATAATTACTGATAAGGGTTGACAAATTGTTATGAGGTGTGTTATTGTTATCAATATTATATACTCAACAAGAATATGTTTTTACTAAATGTATTTGAAAATGAATTGTTGTATATTTAAATGTTTCGTGAATGAAGTAAGGTATTAAACCAATTTGGTTAAACCATCAACACCAGCAACTTGTTACAGATCATACCTATTATAATTTTTAAAAGCACACCAATTTTAACAAGTACAAAAATTTATTACAAATAGTAGTATCTTCTATGAAAAGAGTATTTTAATTTCATCTAGCAAAAGTACTAAAGAATATTTCATGAACAATTTTGATGAAGACTTTAATAATAAATAGAATATGAGCAACCAATCCCAACTTGGAAATTTTGCCGAATCCCCACTTGGTCATGGAGTAAGGAACAGTAATATTTTATTTGCCTAGGTATCATTGTATAGAATTACGGCTTTACATCCTATGACATCTGTTGTAAATATATTCTTATCACATTGCAGGTATATGTAAGAGCAACATTTAGTTGCATCAAAGTTAGACAAATTGAAAATCTGCTTTTAATTATATGTAATTATTTCATTATTAGAGATGGTTTATCAACAGCATCAATATATTCATGAAATAATTTCTTGTCCCATCTATAAACATACAGAGTGGACATTTACAATATTGGGGGCCGTTCGGATATAACGCCCGGGTGACGTCCAGATGAAACTTTTCGCCCAAAAGTCGTTCGGTTTTAACAGGCGTTTTGTACGAGCGTGCCGTTCGGTTATTTGAGGAGAATCGTTAGGACAACAACTTTTCGCCCTTGTTAAAACTGGGACGATAATCACACGACATGCGCAGATGTGAGTAAATTGAATTTGGACATTTTATCAGTTATTAACATTGTCAGAGATTTTGTATAATTAGATATTTTGTGTATTTGTGTGTATAATAAACATCACTACAAGGACAGAGAAGTTGCTCTTTTCATACGAAAATTGCTTTGAAATTCATTTGCACTGCAATTTGCAATTGTAACTTCAACAAAAATTGTTTTACTCTTGAAGACACTTCATACTCCACTAACAAACAGTTCCGTAATCTGTCCAAATGAGGCCGTGATCGAAATAAAATTGTACCTGTTCATCATCATCTTCACTTGAACTACTGTCTTCCATCATAAAGTTATTCATATAAATAGTGCATGTTGAAACAACAGCCTGGTAAATATGAATACGGTTTTGATCCATTGACGATAAAACAGATAAAATCTTATTGTACCTACTCAAAAATCACTCGAAGTAAACTACACATAACCTGGATTGCATTTGCTTGAATTTAAAGTTTGCCGCCATATTATACTTACCACAATCGTTCGTATTTTATGAGTAACATTTCTGTGACGTCATTCACCCGGGTGAATGATTCAGGGGTAAAACAACTTCATCCGAACGCACTCTTGTATTACCAATAATCGATTTTTTCTTCAGGCATATAATACTTATATTATTTTATGTAAGAAGTACTACAGAAAAGGCCTATTGTTTTACTAGCAAAGAAATATACACATTTTTATACTAGTACAAAAATGTAAAAGTGTAACCATAACAACGGATAAAAAAAAGTCATGAAGCAATGATTTCTCAAAACTGTCAATTTGAAATTAAACGCTTTTTATACAAGCAAAAATATGTGGAGTTATACAGTTTTAATGTTGATGCTTGAAGAAAAAATAGTATGAGTATAGAGCTCTTAATGTGTTTCGCCGAGTTTACACAGCCTTGGCTAAAGCCTCGACTATGTAATCTTCTGGGTTCAGCAAATAATAATGTTTATTCACAACCATATATGTAATAAGGTTATTACTGACTTTTTAGAAGTTTGAAAATTAGTATTACTAACTGTTGCTACTGTCCAGGTCGGGAAGTGATCACTTTCCACCCAAGGGTGGAAGGTAACACATCTGAAAGATACGTGATGTTTGTATTTTGAGTGACGTTAATTTTGACTGAAGGCGTCAGTCATCAGAAAAACCCTTATATTTTATATTTATTTATACAGATTCAGTTTACAATAACAATCATTTTTGGATTTTAGTTTTTTAGTAAATACTAAAAAAAAAATAATCAGCTGCTGTCAGTGTGACAGTCAACAATTTATGCCCCCTTTATTAAATAATAATGTCAGCGTCATAGAAACGGATTTTCACTGTCTTCTAAATTGAAAAGTAGTATGAAAAAATATGAATGAATAAATGGAAATATTCCCGTTTTCTCGTTTTTTAAGAGATGGTTGTGAATAAAATCGTATACATACCTCGGCGGAAGGTTTCATTCGTGTCTCGCGCCATAGCTTACCTCGGTGCTACGCACCTCGGTTCTAAACAGCGCTCGACAGTAATGAAACATTTTCCGCCTCAGTATGTAATATACTATTGCCTTCTACTTCTAGTAACATAATATATTATCAATTTCTCCTGTTTTAAACTACCCCCTATCAAAAATCGGTTGGAGGGTATATTGTTGCGAAATACAGGGTGTTTCATAATATGTGCGCAGGACTTCAGGATGTTATAGCTCGTCCAAAAATATGAAAAAAAGTTTCTATTAACTTACCCTCTAAAATGCACCATTTTAGAGATACAGGGTGTTGAAGTTGAAAAAAAAATTTCGTTTTTTGCGAATATCTCCGGAACCGTTTATAGCACAGAAAACAGATTTTGTAAGCATTTTCTACTCATAATAAACTATGTTTTGTGCGGAAATTTTTTTTTAAAGACATAATTGGTGAAGGTTTTGAAGGGGTAGTGGGTGTTTTTTCTCCCCAACTTCTACGCTACTGGAAAAAGTACGATTTTGAGAGTCCCATTTGAACCGCCAATGTTTTCTACACAAAAAAGGTACTCTTGGTCATAAGCTCTAAAGTCGAAAAATCAACTTTTATGTTGAAAAACATCGTCAATTTTTTTAAATAAAATTTTTTTCTTACTAATTAAACAAAATTTATTTAAACAAGTAACGAAACCAAACGTTAACTTCATAATTGCAAAATTAAAAAAAAATGAAAAAATGATACAAAAGTTGACTTTTCAAAATTCCCCAAACCATAAAGGTAAAATTGACTGTTTTCAAAAAATTTAATTAATAATTTCCTGCGCATATATTATGAAACACCCTGTATAATAAATATTTTTTCTTTATGAGAACTCCAATTTTTTAGAAAAAAATATATTATCGTATATCTCGCCAGAATAAATATTATGTTAAAAATGTGTGTTATCAGCGGCATGTTGTCGCTAGTGTTACTTACTTCAAACATATTTGTGATAAAAAAAACTGAAACAATGCGATATAAAAGTTGCGGGAAGCCCCTATTTTGTTTTTCTAATTGTCAAGAGTTGAATATTATAATTATTCACTAAAATTGCTACTTATATGCCTACCATATTTTACTTTTAACATAATGTTTTTATTAACGGAATATTAACTGTATAAATCAAGTTTTGTTAGTTAACAAACACGGCAAAAATTTCATGTTGTCCTCTGTATTGCGCCGTTGAGTGAGCAAATTATAAAGAGACGCAGCCGTGTACAAATAAACGTGCACTATGCTGGGCTCGAGATTGGGATGGCGTTGCCGCAGAATTGGGCCCGAGATTTCTCAGTTTGCTTCGAACCGTTGTAGACGTAACATCGAGCGCTCGTCTGTGTACGATTTTCTTGGCAAATGGTTTTGCGTGATCTGTAGTTCTATTTAAAGTCTACCTACCTAGTTGTTTTTTTATAATCTATTATAACAATTTTGTGGTAATCATGACAACAGCTAATCACAACTGTGTGTATAAAAACTGTTTAAATAATAAAAGGCGAAATAAAGGAATCAGTTTTTTTAAATTTCCAATTACCGACGGTAAACGTGCCCAGGAGTGGCAAAAAAATTGCGGTAATGTAAATATTGCCTTGATGGATATTCCCGACTTAAAATATAAGTTAATTTGTGAGGTGCATTTTTCTCAGGACTGTATTATAACAAACAATAAGAGAAAATTGTTAACTAAAAATGCAATTCCCAAACAGTTTATTGAAAAAGGTAGGTAGATAAATATATATATTATGTATTATTAGCAGTTAATTAATGTCTTAAAATATTCTCTAGAAATTGGTTAGGTACTAGTGGTACTACTATTAATAAGATTTTGTTATATACCTACTCGATTATTATGTTTTTTCCAAAGATTCGTAGGTATGAGGCACGTAATAAATTAAAATTTTAGGCAGCGGGAGTACAACGTTTATAACGTAATATTTTTCATAAAAACTAGATGTGTACGGGTTTTTTGGAAAAAAAATTATTATAACGGTGTCAAGTAGTATCTATTTACACTAGTAACATATAAAAAATTACGGTAAAATTTTTAATGTAATTATAATAATTTTGAAGCGTTTCACCGTCGTTCCTCAATTTTTATTTTTCTTCAAAAGGCATAGTGTGATAATTGTCATTTGTTTAGTTACAAGTTTCTTCTAAGTTTCTACTAGGATATTCAAAATAATTGAAATATTTAGTTTCACTTTGAATTTCATCTGTATCTACAAAGACAACGGTGTCTAAAATAGAATATTTTCGTCAATTAGGCTTAGGATAATAATTGTAAACTAAATGTCTTACGTATTTGCCTATAATGGGTACTAAATTATTAGATATTTTTTGTAGATATTTATTTTGATTTCACTTTTAATTCTTATAATTAAAAATAAAGTAAAGTCATGTCATAAGTCTATGTTATATGGTTTTATGGAGGGACGTTTTTTCTATTTCAATTTCATAAATATGTGCAGCATTTTTTTATAGTGCTTATGTCACCGAAAGTAGTTCCATTGTTTCAATTCTTTGCTTTTTGAAACACCGTGTATCAGCCAAATGGAATAAATTCGATAATAAACAAATGAGGGGGTGTTCGAAAAAACGCTCGGACACGTCGATTTTGTTTCGTTATTTGTCACCTTTTGCGTGTATTCGACTTTATACAGGGTGTTTTAAAAACAGTGTACGAAATAAAATTTTAAATTTTTAAATGGAACACCCAGTACATTTTTGCATATTTGGATAGGACGTTCTCTTACGAATACATTGATATAGGGTTTGATTGATCTACCTCTAATAGTATGGGTGATATACCTTAAATAGTATTCCATAAGAGCAATGTGTTAGAGAAAGAGAATATAAGCTACGGCTGTTACAAAGTCTTTCTCTAACACATTGCTCTTATGGAACACTATTTAAGGTATATCACCCATACTATCAGAGGTAGATCAATCAAACCCTATATATCAATGTATTCGTAAGAGAACGCCCTATCCAAATATGCAAAAATATACTGGGTGTTCCATTTAAAAAATTCAAATTTTATTTCGTACCCTATTTTTGAAACACCCTGTATAAAGTTGAATACACGCAAAAGGTGACGACTAACGAAACAAAATCGACGTGTCCGAGCGATTTTTTATAAAACATATATTCCATTGTTTTCCCTGGTCAAAATATAGGGGGACACCCTGTACAGTGTGTTTCAAATTGGATGCAATAACATTGTTATCTTGGAAACCGTTAGAGATAGGGACTGAAAGTTAAATTGGGGCAAAGTTGCTTAATTTGGTTACCAATCATATGCCTAAAGCAATCAAGGTTAACATGATTGGTTTCTGAGATATTGGAAAAAGTCGAAATTAGGTAAATTCGTTTTCGTAAAATTTCAGACTTGTCTGAAGAGCTATTGAAATAAAAAAGACATTTTCTCTTAGCAACTTTTTATACTCTGCCGAATGGCGTAAATATTTTTTTAAGTGACGTTTTACATATATCAATTAAAAATATTTAATTTCAGATAATGATTATAATTCTTTGCCATCAACATCTACTGGTCCCGCGCAAGAATTTACACTTGGTGACTACTCGAGAACCTACAAAAGAAAACGTTTCGATTCTGATACGGATTCACAAAACGAGTTCAATAATTATTCTCATCTTCCCGGAAGATCAGCATTAACCATGTCTCCTTCATCAAAATGTTCTTCTGGTTCCAAATTAAGTGATCGCATATTACAAATGGAATCGCCGACAAAAAATTTACAAACAAAAACAATTAATAATCTGACCTACAAAGTTAAATACTACAAAACCACCCTGTATAAGTTTTTAATTTACTAAAAAACGAAAAGGTACCCACCGAGAGTGTAATTTAAGAATGTACCTATATACTGATAGGATTTCTGTGAATTTGTTATCTAGTAAGTGTACACTCTTATTTCTAGTGTCCAAGTAAAATATTTTCACATTTCTGTTGGTTCTAGATTAACTTTTATAAAGATTTTTTTTATATCAACTAGACAAGTAGATTAATAAGTCAACCTTTTTGTTTTAAATAAACACCCTGCATATATTTGAACGTTTTCCGCATGCAATTCTAGGATCACTGTGAATAATAAACGTTGTTCCCTTAAATTTATAATTTTGGGTACCTACCTAGTTACATTAATTTTTTACTACCAATTTTACAGACTATGTTATAATAGTAAGGGTTCCATGAGTATTAAAAATTGGAAATATTTTATTTCTTTAGTTTTTACATTTTCATTGTTAGGTAGGTACTTACACGTTAGATATGTTCGTTAATTACCTACTACCTTGGATATAAAAAAAATTAAATATTATTTTATTGGGCAAATAATAAGCTTGGCAAAACTATTTTTTATTGGTAGGTATACATAATAAATAGGTAGGTACATAAGAAAATAAATGGTAGTAAAATACAGAACAAAATAATATTGCTTTCCTTTCATATAATGTAAAATAGGTAATCAAACATCAAAAATTAAACAAAATCGGTAAAATAATAGTTATCATTAATTATTGTTTTACTTCAATGAATAGTAATTGAGGTATTAAGCATACAAATGCACGATATATGATATAAATGTAATACCTGCTTCATTAAAAATAAAACGAAACAAATTGAAGCCAAATTTTCCGAAAGCTGCTGCACCGCGCGCCTTTCAACTTTATTATAATATAAAATATAATGTATTTTCTGACTCCAGTTCGTGCTCCCTAAAAATCATGTTATAAATACATGTTTCTATCTTCTCTCGTTGGCGGCGCTTCAGTACAGCGTTGCAGTTTGTGGACGGTGCGGTACCAGGGGTAGAATGGCGTGGGGACCTGTATGAATACGCATTGTGCCATTAGGCTTGCGTCTCTTTATAATTTGCTCACTCAACGATTGCGCGTACCTGCATGTTAACCTCTTATGTAACCTACACAGCAATTACACAATTATTGTTTAATAATTGTAAAAGGTCAGTACTTATTCCTTTAAGCATTATGTCTTATGTCCTTCGAAACACCAACGCGTAACATTTACTTCGAAACACAAAAACTTTACGAAACTGCAGGAAACAAAATCGCTCGATGACAACAGATAAAAGACGTCGCTCCTTTTATGGTGGCTCTATCAAGGTGACAATGCCAGTCGCCAGTCGTTGTTGTTATATATTTTAAGAAGATAAACAGGATGATATTTTGTTCTGCTACACAACATTCACATATGATTGGGTTATAATAAAATCTTTGGATTTCTTGTGGACATCTAGTAGAGTAAGTAACTATACACTATACCTACTGCAATAAATAATAATATTAAAGAATATTTATCTATAACCTTACCATCAATTCAAGTTCAGTTCATTTGCAATAATTCAAAATTTGAGGTGAAAATGAATTACTAAAAATCGTTAATAAGCAGTTGTGCTTATCAGTAGAAATTAACAAATACACTGAACATAATTGACCAATATTCAACGTTAGAAAAGGTGGGCAGACCAAATAAAGAGTCGGATTGTTAGTTTTCCTATTCGACAATTTTTTTTTAATTGTACTATAAAAGAATGAGCTTACCTTAGTTCCATTTACATCTGAGTATTCTAACCCGAAATAGTCGGCTTCTAGTAAATGCAACTGCTTGCAGACTTGTTCAAATAATACCCTTCCTACGGCTTTGGCCTGAAACAAAAAACAAATAATTGGATTTTCAAACCAAATTGAAATTCTAACTTTTTTGTATTGATGTAATTTGTATATTCGATATGCAGTAAAATATAGTACTTATATTATGTATTATAATTTATATTAATAATGGTTAATTTATATATTTTAGGACACTGCTAAATACTAAAAAATCCAAAAAGCGAATCTCTGCGCCAAATAAGTGTTGCTATTGCTAAAATTATTATTTTATGGTACTGTGGTTTTTGTTCTCATTGCTTATTAATGTTATCTATATTTTTTAATGAGAATTGTTGGTGAATTCCCTTTGTTGCATAAGTTTAATCATTTCTCTTAATCACGCTGTTTTTACATCGATTTCTAATTTTTATGTAAGAATGGTAATGTAAGCATCTATCCATAATTTTCTACAGCCCAGAACAAACACCCCATTCAAAATATATAGTTCTAATTTAATACTAGCAAAACATTTATTGTCATATCAATTTAAAAATAATTATAATAATCAGCATAAGCCGTTAGTTGTTAGTTTTATACTAAAACTAAAACTTTATGTCTTTAAATACGCACCAATAAAACTCATTTACTCAGTTAAGTGCTGTGTTGCGAATCAGCTGTTAAGATTCTGATGACTGCTTCATTTATTTTACTTATATCGGAAAATTACTTCTTCATACGAAATATTTATTTATACTGAATTTAAAAATGAAAAATACGGAATAAGCTATATTCGACTTAGAAATACAGACTGTGACGAATATTCGAAGACTTCATCCACTATAGTTTATTAGTAGCCACTGGTAGCTTAAATTTTACCGACTTGAAGGTATACATAGACTTTGAGTGCTATTATACATTTATACTAGCGAACGCCAACAACGGAAAAACACACTATCAAATATCTACAAACATGTCGCAATCGCTTTACAGCAGCTGTTCATATCATATAGCATATGCAAGCCAGTTCCCAATTGTAAATTATTTACTACTGATTGATGGCAATCTCTTACCATCACTCTCCAGCGTACCCCTTTCGAGCTTGCCTTTACCCCCCTCCATCGACACACGTGGAAGGCTAACTATAGTAATAGTTCAATAACTCTTTAAGTCAAATTGACTGTCGCAAAAAAATTACACTTGTGAGAATAGACATCCGCAAGAAATCCCACAAGACACCCGAGAAATCTACAAAACAATTTCAAGGTTTATTTTCAATAGGTACGTTACGCATAATTGGCATGAGGAAAGACCAAAGTGCACGGATGGGTTAATTTCTCATTATCTCATTCCCACCTCATGGGTGGAACAAAATATACACCGTTGCAACCTAATCTAATGTCTCTGTTGCCTGTGAAATGAAATGGAAAGGATCACATTCCAAGTCCTTATTTTATTTGGTTGTGGCTTACTGATATTTGAATTGATTTTCCTTCAATTGTATTAGTTCGATACTAATATAATTATTATTTATATGTACCGGGATATCAAAAATGATGTCACTGTCACACTGACATCATCAATAACCTACAAATTTCATACCTATTTATTTCAGTTGTAAAACAACTACAAATTATGAAATAACGGTTTTAGTAACAAGAAAAACTAAATTACAGTAATTGTTGGAAATGTCTCCCGTTTTGTTCGATGCACAAGTTGACGCGCCTCCTCATGCTGTGAAAAGCGTTTTGCAGCATTTGAAATTTGTAGGTTATTGATGATGTCAGTGTGACAGTGACATAATTATTTCAAATTTAAATAAGACACACGTTTTACATTCCACAACCACCCTTGACCAAGATAATTTTAGATATCCCGATATTGCTGACAATTAGATAAGTGAATAGTGTGAATACTGGAAAGCAAAGAGCGATAATTTTTTATGAATAGTTATTCAAAGTAAATGTTAATTATTGCGATAAGTTATACAGGGCAAACAATAGCACCAAAAAAGATAAAGTTTAAAGATAAGAGAGTTTTATTGGTTGATTATAAAAATTAATATCGAACTTTTCTCAAAATATATAGGACAATGTGCCTTTAAAAATGAGAGTTTTTTATTTAGAGGCTAAATGACAACCTAAATGTATCAAATACATTTTAAATAACCACAAACTATAAAAGCTTATAGAATTTTAAATTTAAAAGCTACAATATATTAACTAATTTTAAACATTTCAATAATTGTATGTAAATAATTTGTAGCGTAGCTGTATAATCCATTATCATTAATTAATTGTTTAGGAATATTATAGGTGTAAATAAGTTAATACTGCAACCAAAGTCTACATAATTAGAATATATGTAGACTTTGCTGCAACCTAGAATGTTTATTTTGAATTTGAATCGAATTTTACACGTGGCGTAATCCCAAAAGAACCAAGTAATGTTAAAGCTAATTGGATAATTACATTATCCAAAAATAAGGTTTTATATCAAACACGATAGGTATATTAATTTTTATTGTAACGGGGAGTTATAATTAGTGTAGGCGCATAAATCAAATTCCTTATCTCTCTAAACAATTTAAAAGAGCGATAAATCAAGTCGGCGTGAAGCCTTGTTTTAGTAAATATTTTAACGACTTCATGAAAATGAGCGTAAACTGCAAATTTAGGTTAATGCGGGTTAAATTAAACAATTAATATTGAAGCGATGAAGTTGTTTTAATCATTAGTTTAAATGAGGTTTGATTAAAAGCATAGTGATATGCGCGACGCACAGCAGTTACACATTTTAGGTAAAATTTTTGCTCTTACACACATATACAGGGTGTCCACCTAGTGCGCGTAAGTCCAATATCTGGGTTAATAAAAGAGATAACTTAATTTTTTTTTCTACAGGGTTGTCTAATATCCCGAGCTGCACAAAATGAAAATATATTTACATATTCAGGGTGTTCAGTTTTTCCTGGACAGGTACCAACTTCGTTTTTCTAAATGGAAATATATATTTTTTATTGCTTTTTCGAACTAAACCCTTGATTTTAGTAGGACTTTCATCAGCCTTCCCTATACCTAACTTAAACTGTTTTTGAAATATTGACGGGTGAATATTGACATTTTTGCAACTTTGACACCCTGTAAAATCTAAACGGTTTGAGATCAAGCAAAACGGTTTGCACATTCCTATCTTATCTTTTCATAAGCTATCGTTTGGTACTAATTTCAGAATTATCCAAAAATTTAAAATTTTCTGAAAATTTTGAAAATTTTTAATTCCTGGATAAATTTGAAATTAGTACCAAACGATAGCTTATGAAAAGTTAAGATAGGAATGTGCAAACCGTTTTGCTTGATCTCAAACCGTTTAGATTTTACAGGGTGTCAAAGTTGCAAAAATGTCAATATTCACCCGTCAATATTTCAAAAACAGTTTAAGTTAGGTATAGGGAAGGCTGATGAAAGTCCTACTAAAATCAAGGGTTTAGTTCGAAAAAGCAATAAAAAATATATATTTCCATTTAGAAAAACGAAGTTGGTACCTGTCCAGGAAAAACTGAACACCCTGAATATGTAAATATATTTTCATTTTGTGTAGCTCGGGATATTAGACAACCCTGTAGAAAAAAAAATTAAGTTATCTCTTTTATTAACCCAGATATTGGACTTACGCGCACTAGGTGGTCACCCTGTATACATACAGGGTGATATGTATAACTAACGACATGTAATAAACAACAATAAAACATATACATAAATAAAAAATTAAAGGTACATATTGACGGCGCCTAACATCCACGCCACAATATCCAAAGGGGGTAGATTAATATTTTGGACCCTCTCGCAAAAAATGTTTCGTGAACCATCCCTTTTATTAAATGATCCATCCCTACACGGTATTTTTTGTAACTATAAGACACACACGAAAAATCAAGAAAAATATAAAAAATATGTTCTGTAATAAGAAAACAAAAAAAAAACAATTCCTATAAACAAAATAAAATAGTTTTCTTCTGATTTTTGCTATGGTCAGGCTATGGACATGCTCGTTTAATATAAAACAAGCGATCGACCCAGACCGTATACAATACCGTATACACTCCCTTTGCTGAGAACAGTTTTTTTTTGACGATTTGCGTATTCGAAACTTCCACTTTTTATATTTATATTTTTCAATACTTCAGTGTTTATTTGCGTTATTCCCAAATAAATGTGTTATCATTGTTCGCAAACTACTTGTTAGAAATACTCGATAATATGCTATACAAAAACTACGTGACCTAATATTAAGACCGCTTTGGTTATTACAGATTGTTTATTATTTACATAATAAGCTGGAGAGCAAAGCTGATGTGTTTGCTTTCATCAGCATACTTACTATCGAACTAGTATAAATTGTAAAGTTAATCTTAAACTCACACACTTCACTTGCATTTCAACGTTATTAAAGACAGTTCGCTATACTGAGTGTTTTATTTCCATAATCCCAAAACTACTTACAAACAGCAAATGGTTTCTAATCTGTTTGTAGTTTGTAATAAAAGTTTACGAATAAAGTTTAAAGGCTTGGGGGATTAGGCATAGATTAGCAAAACAAGCTATCAGATAAAATAATAATAATGTTCCTGGCAACTCTTTGTACAAGGTGGCCCGTTTAACATGGGCCTATACCTTATCTCAGAAACTACAAGTCCCATCGAAAGAAAAATTATATGAAATTGTTTTTTTCAAAGTTATCTTCAATTTTTTAATATTTTCAAATTCATAATCTGTTTATATACAGGGCGATGAACTAAAGTTCCTTTTTTTTAAATAGCACACCCTATATATTATTACATTTTCAGAAAGCCCTTCTAAAGACAAGTTCAATGATATATGACATGATGGGTCTGACGCCCACCGTTTCGGAGTTATTGAGAATTATCTTCAGGAAATAGCCCATATTAAAATCGTGCTAGGAAAGTTACTAATTAAGTTTTTAAGCATTAACTTGCGCCAAAAGATTTCTAATTTTATTGACTTTATTATGTAATTACTCAATATTCAGTTTATAAAAAAAAATTTACTGTGTTGCCACATTTTGAAAACCATAAATTCTCACGATTTTTTCAAATGGAACACCCTGTATATTGTTACATTTCTAGAAAGCCATTCTATCGACAAATTCAGAGATATGTGATATGATGGGTTTGTGTCCCATCGTTTCTGAATGATTATCCTCAGAATATGGGATTTTAATACTGGCTATTTCCCGAAGATAATACTTTTTTTAAGTAGCACACCCTATATATTATTATATTTTCAGAAAGCCCTTCTAAAGTTCAATGATATATAATATGATAGGTCTGATGCTCACCGTTTCGGAGTTATTGAGTATTATCTTCGGGAAATAGCCAATATTAAAATCCCATATTCTGAGGATAATCATTCAGAAACGATGGGATACAAACCCATCATATCATATATCTCTGAATTTGTCGATAGAAGGGTTTTCTAGAAATGTAATAATATACAGGGTGTTCCATTTGAAAAAATCGTGAGAATTTATGGTTTTCGAAATATGGCAACACGGTAAATTTTTTTTATAAACTTAATATTGAGTAATTACATAATAAAGTCAATAAAATTAGAAATCTTTTGGCGCACGTTAATGCTCAAAAACTTAATTATTAATTTTTCTAGCACGATTTTAATATGGGCTATTTCCTGAAGATAATTCTGAATAACTCCGAAACGGTGGGCGTCAGACCCATCACGTCATATATCATTGAACTTGTCTTTAGAAGGGCTTTCTGAAAATGTAATAATATATAGGGTGTGCTATTTAAAAAAAAGGAACTTTATAAAGTTCATCGCCCTGTATATAAACAGGTTATAAATTTGAAAATATTAAAAAATTTAAGATAACTGAAAAAAACAATTTCATATAATTTTTTTTCCATGGGACTTATAGTTTCTGAGATAAGGTATAGGCCCATATTAAACGGGCCACCTTGTACATTTCTTTAAGAAGTTCAAGATATTATACTTCTGGCAAAAATAAAAAATATAATAGTTATGGTATACCTACTCATTTCAGAAGAGGTAGGTAAGGTATACACAATAAAAGTGATATAGTTTATTATAATGTCAATTGAAACTGTAAAAAAAATTCCGACAAAAGAAACACCTGCACTTCGACGACGGCTTCTTTGTTTACGCACGTGTGTCGTTTATCGGAATTTTTTATGCGGGTTCAATTGGGATTATAAAGACTATACCTATAGGTATTATTATTAAGCATTATTATTACTAAAATCCTTTCGCTAGGCTTAACGTATTTACACATAGTGCACTTGTGTAGCTACGTACGACGTATGACGTTCAAGATCAAATTCATGTAGACTTTGAATTTGAATATGAATGTCGTACGGAAACGACTAATATTCTAATTAAGAAAGATTAAAGGGAAGAATTCTGATACTGCAACAAATGTTGCTGCATGATAATGTACGTCAATTGAATCAAATTATAAATTGCATCTTGGCTCTAGACTTTTTTGTATAGGTATTTGTTCTCCAGTCGGATTTTGTGCTTTGTGACAATAGCAGTTGAGTGACTTATTTACGGACCGAATTAATCTTTTAGCTCGACAATCAGTATAATAGAATAAACTAATGCGGTTATTTAAATGAATGAAACAAAAATTACTTAATTATTTTAATGTTCCCATAATGTCGAGTATAATATACTTTCAATTTGAATGTGATTTTTAAAAATTGGAAAGAACATTCTGAACTAGTACATAATTTGCCCAAGTCGTGTCAAAAAAATAAAAAGTTTTTTTTTGTTTTAGCAATTTTGTGTAAGTACATTTAAAGTTAAGTAATACTGGCGCCATCCTATTTTTTTATAATACCTAGCTTTTTAATAATTACGTAAGTGTAGAAAACAAAAATGCAGGTCAAATTTGAATTTTCTTCGGAATGCGAATGTGTAACTCAATCACAATAAGGTGGTGAGCGTTATACAGGAGATTCTTTAGTCAAGAATAATAAATATGTGGGGTCTCGAAAATAGAGCATTATGACACTGGAGATAATAACCAATTGCCTGAAAATAATTAATTATTTTTGACATTCCACAGCAATAATTTGAATTGCAGTAGTTCGATGTGTTGGACCGTGTGTAAAGAAAATTATTATACTGCAACGTTATGCTTTTTTTTATCGTAACGTGTGTAGGACTTTTTAAATGTAAACTTTATAATCTGTCATCTTCTGAAAGAAGATTCCTGGAAGATTCTACTGTCAAGATTTCTGCCATCTTGAATAGAATTGTGTACGTTTTAATACGCACCTCAATAATAATTTACATGGAATTAATAACTCAACGCGATAAAAAAAAACGTGATAAGTATACAGTACGAGGGATTTATAATTCCAAGACTTCAACGGGGTCTAAATTAATTAAAATAATTAATTAGAAATCCCTAATAAATGACAAACTGAGTACCTAACTTCGACTTCATCTAATGAAGTGAGGAAGGATTCAGAAATAAAATAACATTTGGTTTCCGTTGCGCAGTCTATTTCTGATGAAGTTAATGAAAATACCTGCTGTAAAATATCTGTCATGTAAAGAAAATATCGATAGATTAGCCCGTTTACTACATGAGCCCGTGGGTGGTACCTGCACTGCGGAAATATGAAAATAGTGCCGTATTTGTGATACTAAAATAGATATATAGTTATTTTAAAAGATGTATATAACCTCGTATTCAACATGATGTTAGAGACAACTTAGTATATGTATGAATGAATACATGTACCTTGTTTTTTTAGTAATATTCTGTCATAATTTCAAAAAGTAGTAATACCAGATATGAACTGGAATATTTTTGAAATACTTCCAAGGTATTCTAAAGCATAATCTGCTAGATCACAGTCCAGTTGCTAATCTGATAATTGTCTGTCGAATTTAGCGAATTTGTGTATAGGAGTCTGTAATCGTTTACCTCGTTACCTTGGAAGGGCAGTAAGTAGTGCTATTCACTACTACAAATCGCAGGTAAGTTCATTTTTTTTAAGTAACAATATTCAAAAATCATTTATCTGTCAAAATGGACAAAAAATTAAACGGGTAGGAAAACCGTTTTCATTATTGTTTGTAAATCATGCTGATTAATATGCATAGAAGAGCAGTTAGCCCATCGATAAAGTTATTAATTCTGGTTAAACAAAGTCAAAGACACATCAAAAGTTGTCACATAAGTCAATTTACCAAAAACAAACAATTGACCAATTTATTCCGTAGGTGTTCCCAATGTCGGCAATTATTGCGGTGAAACACTCAAACAGGGCATTGGAACAGACCCAGGTTTATAAATGAGTGGAACAGATAAGAATTTTCACGGATAGAGGAATTTAGGTAGCCGACAATGCCTGAAGGTATCCATTTCATTTGAAACTGAATACAACAAAGTTTTACAACATATATAACAATAAAGTGTATATTACTGTAAATTAGTCACCTGGGTATGACCACAAGACGCTGTAAATAAAATCAACACGTAAACGTGAGAGAAATACAACTCAAACTTAAGAACGTGTTAACAGATTATTTAAAAAATATATATAAATCCTGCAAAATAATAAAAAATTTTAATTGATTATGAAAATATCAAATGTAAATTAAGTCTTACACTAATGGACCAATGGCCTCTACTACGGATCGTTTTTATTTAATTTAAAAATAATACTGGAAACTAATATTTCTTTTTCAAACCGTAATATCTATTTGGAATAAATATCAGACATAAGTTCAAAATATCTCCATAAATTATTGACCTAAATGGACATGATAAACGAAGAGTTAAAATAAGTTCCAGAAATGTAAATACAAAACAAATAAATGAAGACAGGTTGAGATAAATAAAAGATAAGCAGACAGAATGCAAATATTGCAAAAGATAAAAATATAAAATACCTATGTACAGCGATAACTGATAAGATAAATGTGATTTTCTTTTATTTTAAAACATAATTAACTTAACTCAAACAAAATAAGTAGCCATATACCGTACCATATATGTAACTACTATAACCATAGGTCGCTAAATATTATTAGATTTTCAAACAATTTTTACCAATAAAAATAAAAAAGTAGTAGTAGTATTCAAGTAGGTAGATGGATAAAATACTATATTTGGACTAGTACACTCCCAAATTCGGAACAAACAAAACCAACCCAATCAATAATTCCAGGAAACGAGCAACCCCCAAATTGGAAATTTTGACGAACTCCTACTTTGTCGTGGAATAAGAAGGTTGTACTTGCCTATCATGACACAGACAAGGGACCCTCGGCTTTACTACCTTTTTGGGGGATGGTAGGTGTCCTACACAAAATAGCTCCTGCCAAAATGCCAAAGAGTATAATTATATGATCGAAGCATATTGCCTGGGAACTTGAAATATATTAGTTTATATTATGATCATTCATTTCATTAAGATACATTTAAGTTTGGATCTGGACCAAGCTTCATTAGATAAATAAAATATGGTATCGTAGACATTGTGTTTTTATCCTTTTTACCAAAAAAAGTGTCTAACAGTAAAAATCGCCTATATTTAATGCATGGTCGCCCATCTAAATCCCTACGACTGCTTGCCCCTGTTAGATTATTTAGAGGGTTTTCCTAGCATTTTTTGTTTTATATGTAAACTGTACACTATAACTATAAATAATCATTAATTAACATTATGCCGGGTAATAAATCGGGCCCCATCATTTTATCTGTATAGCCTCAAGTATAAACCTACTACATACATACTATCTTACCAGTATTTAAATTATTATTATTAGATGATAACCATATATACACCAGACTACTGTTATTTCACAATTACTTTTCCCTATAAGGCAAGTGATGTTTAAGGAAAAAGAACAGCGTTCTTCGAGGAATAAGAATGTCCGTCTAAGTACGATATACGAAACAAAAAATAATTACAGAGATCATTCTGATAAATTACTCTATACAATGGAAGTAGATAGGCAAAACCACTATCGAGCCAAAAACCCATGTATTTTTAAAGGGGCCTAAATTTTGCAAAAAAGTGAGTAATTTTACCCATTACTTTACCGTGATGGGTTGGGAGGCATGGCATGTCTCCAAAAGGAAAGTGGAGGGGGTAAAATTACTCACTTTTTTGCAAAATTTAGGCCCCTTTAAAAATACATGGGTTTTTGGCTCGATAGTGGTTTTGCCTATCTACTAATGGATGTTATTTTTTTATATCTAAAATCTACAAATAATATATGCGTATGTTATACAACGTCCGCTAGAAAACTTAGTAATACCTAAATGTAATAAATAAAGTGTAAGTAATAGTGGAAGGCATCTTAGTAATTTACTCCGAAATTTACGCGAAAATGTATTCCGCATTTGACTTCTGCAAGTCCTCGAACTTCAATAATAGCCATCAAACTCAAGAAAAAATATGCGAGATGTCAAGATTGAAATACAGAAAGATTGCAATATATTGCAAAGTTTCTAGGGGACACTGCCATAATATATATAAATATTCGCATGCAATATTAATATTGAGCGGGTCCTCCACGTTGGCGAATGCATTCCTTCATCCTTCGAGGTAAAGTATAAATCTGGCTGTTGATAAACTCCTGATGTAGTTTCCTGGGCCTCTTCCACGGCATACTGGAACTCAACTAAAGTAGTAAGAGGATGTGACGACCCAATCCTAAACTTTTTAGATAGGCGATAAATCCGGTGATGGAGGTGGCCATGGTAGCATCATACGATCTTTTTCCAAGGACCTCAGAGACTCGAGCAATATGGGGGCTTGCACTATCCTAATTAAAAATATCCCCTTTGATCCCTCTAACACAATAGATGACAAATGGCCTGAATAGTTGACTGAAAAACTTTACCGAGTTGTTACGGCACCATTTTCCAGTGGCGGCACATACTGTGAATAGTCTGTGTATGTGATTTAACTTAACTGCACAAGAGAATTTGATAATAATTAATAACAGTAATTAGGTATTCTTGAAAAAATACTAACTCAGATTTAGCACTTATATTGGACAAGCTCAGGCCACTAATGGAGAAATAACAATAATTACTTAATGTTAACGTATTTGGGTAGCGTTGTACCGACTAGCTATCAATAGTAAGTATTTATTGTCTCGTCAGCCATTGTTTAGGTATATGAACAAAAGATATCTACATCACCTCACCTTGAAACTAAGTGCCAGTGATATAACTGTTTTTGTTTCTAAAATAATCTATTAGCTAGAATGAGACTTACAGGAAAACAAAATAAATAACAGAACTTACTTACATATTACAGAGGAAATTTAATTTAACTTTTAGAAAATCCATATCCACAAAGTTGCAAACCAGATAAGGACTGTCAGATATTAATTATGAACATGGTTCCAAAATTAGCCTTCAATAATCTGTGGTAATACAAAAGATTCCAGAGATTGTTGGAGGAGAAACAGGCCCGAATACGCCTAAACGAATCATTTTGGTAAATAGGTAAAAAGTTTGATCTGTGGTTGCTCTATGTCTATATTATGAAAGAGCAGAGCTAAACAAGGGGTGGGTAAACCTATGTTAGTTTGTGCTATGATGCGCCTAATTTCATTAGATTACGGTACTACCATCCATTGGTCGTTGGTCGACCAATGGTCACATAGATCGCCATCATGTGAATGTGGAAATTAACTTGATGAACTACTTCTCTCTTGTTTCTTCGTCTCTTCTTTTTTTTTTCAAATCTAGAATATCATCATGATACAACTACACATTTCCTTTGTTCTGAGCATGACGTCATTCGTGAGGGAAAAATGGCGATGCGATGCGAAAATTCTTAAGGGCAGTGATATACTCGTAATTATTTTCGTGTTTATCAATTGTTTTTACTCGTAACTGACGTCACGATATGCGCATTGGCATATCTGTGTAGTTGTATCATGGAATATCATCAGTGTTTCTCTTCTTGCGGATAGGGATCAGGCTAAGTTTTACTCCAACTACCTCAGGAAACATTTATTTATATGAATATAAATAAATTAATTGCAAATACGAAATTATTGACGATTGACTACAATTTTAAAATTAAAATAATTTTTGTTTAAGAGAGAAAGACGTTTCACAAACTTTGGCCTCTGCATGAAGCCTACACATTCGTAAAAATATTTCTAAAAATATGCCTATGAGCACCTTCATGTCAGGGAACAAACTTGATATAATTGAAGATTGTTGACTTTACCATATAGGAATTTAAGTACCAATTATGTTGGGATTAAGACTGATTAAACAACTTGCATATACTTACAGCAAATTATATTGTGCTTATTAATATTCGCCATATACAGCTACTATATTTCTGTCAAGCACTGTTTGTTATGCAAACACAATGAATTAATAACATAGTACAGTTAATACAATAGTACAATTGTATAATGGTACAGTCGACGAAACACTGACTATATTTTTAACTTACAATAATAGGTACATACAACCAGATTATACAACTATGTTCTTATTTTGTGGATGTATTTTTTTAGTTAATAAATTGCGATCTACTAATTTCATTAGATTACGGTACGACCAGGCGCTTTTAGTTGGTCGACCAATAGTTACATAGATCACCTTCATATGAATGTAGAAAGTAACTTGGTGAATCGAAGTGAAAATTAAACTACTTCTCTTTGTTCGTCTCTTCTTTGTTTTCAAATCTAGAATATTATCAGTGTTTCTCTTCCCCCGGATAGGGTCCAGGCTAACCGGCTAAGTTTTCCTCGAACTACTTCACGAAACATTTCTTTATAATATGTATAAATAATTTAATTGCAAATACGAAATTATTGACGAATAAGGTAAGATATTCAAACTTAAATAGCACGATATAGTATAGACAAATAATGCTCAGTTTTAAGAGGCACCTGTATCTACTGGAATATTTGTATCAGGTGATAGCAGGTGATAAGACTTCTCCTCACAATCAGTCAGTTTCGTCGCCTGACTAACCAATCTGGTTGGTGGCTTAAAGTTTGGTGTGTCTATCATTTGGCTTCGTGAGTTCGAATCCCCATTCCGCTCGATAATTATTAATTAAATTGTCTACTCTTGTATCAAGGCTTGTTCGCAGGGATGGGTTGGCAACCATCCTGGCATGTGTGCCTAAGATGGGAAGAATATCAGCTTAGTGTTAATGTGACAAATTAACGTCAGTGAATGTTGAACTATCCCCCTAACTTATGCGAGGGTTTCCAGGTTTTCCTCATTCCACCATTAAAAGTTGGTAAGGGCTGACCAACAGAAGTCGTTTTCGAGTCGCAAATGCGGCCTACTAATAATAATATGCCCCCCACACAAGTCCTCCGGGCAACTCCTTGTGATTAGAGTGAGGAGTAGAGATATTATTATCTTCCATGTTGACAGTTGCAATTTCAAACATGTATTTAATTTTAAGAAATGTAAGGCAGAAATTTCCTGCAGAAATCAGCCACTAGTCAGAAGGATTGTGGTTGGTTGAAAACAATTTGCTGACCGGTTTGGAATGATTGGATTGGATCTTGACTAGTTTGTGATTCCTGCAGGAACAGGGCTAAAGTGTATTTTGTGCGATCCGTATTTATTAATTTTCTTATGCTTATTTACTTGTGAAATAAAAGTTGTTATGCCTTAATATGCTGATTGTTATTAAATATAACAAGGGAGCAAGGTCGTAGATTCTTGTTTACAGTATAAAATATATCTTCATTTGTTTCGACACCTGACACCTGGCTGGTATTTTAAACGTGTTTATCGATTTTATCGATTGTCTGGGTTTATCGTTATGTTGGCTGGCGCTTGTGTTAAAATTTGATTTGTTTTTCTTTTCAACTCTTAATAGCTTGATGAACATACCGTATTTTCGTGTGGTGTGAAGAATGACTTCAATGCCATCGAATTAATGTTAGGTCTCCGACTTGCCAACTCCTTTTTTTTTGGAAGATATTTGACCAACAGCGTCAACTTCTCCAATGAAAAAAATTAGGAAACGCATTATGCATTTCTATACGTAGGCCAGTACATTCACTTTTACAAACTTAAAGAAACATAAGATAACTATGTACATTAATTAGCATTAAAACAAATAAAGTTTGTATTGTATTACTATACTAGTACTTTATTTCGTTGTCACTAAATAATCTTATACTGTATCTATTTACAGTAAGATTAATATATCACTGCTCTGCTCTTCTATTCTATTCTAGTTGTGCTAGAAAATTTATCTGGAAATACGAGGTAACTAACACCGAAGTTGCCAGGGATGCCGTTACTCCTTCGATGTGAAAATTAGAAATCAGAATGAATGTTGCCAGGGATGCCGTACAACGCAAACTTTCATTTACATGAGTTTGTTAGTTTAACTCTGCTAGTTCAAGTTTCCTACAAACCCCTATTTTCGAATAATTACCTGTGGGTACTTGCGGTGATATTAATATCATTATTCAATTAATTTAGAGTTTGATGGCTGTTTCATAAATACGATGTGCCCGAAATGTGTTCGAAAATAATTTTAATCAATGATGAAAAGCGTATTTTATTTCATTTCAATAAACACAATGTTTCTTGTGGAAAGGGTTCTCCTACAGGGTATAAGAACACTGAAGAAAAATAAAATTTCAATTAACCAAATTTCAATTAGGTATTTCAATTACCTATATTAATTGAACATGGAGTAACAAAAAGTGAGAAGCTGACTAAATACACATAATGTGTTAGGCCATAAACCAAGGGGAAGAAGAAGAAAATTTGATCAATTTGGTGGCTTTAAGTAGTAATAGAACATCCAACTAAGCTAAATCTTGATATATCTAAGTGGTCATATTTTGAGCTTGAAAAGTAGGTACATAATGTGTATAGTCTTTATAACCTAATTTGAAACTGCAAAAAATCAGACAAACGACACACGTGCGTATATAAACAAAGAGGCTGCCGTCGAAGTGCAGATGTTTCTTTTGTCGGATTTTTTCTTCAGTTTCAATTTACATTATTATAGACTATAGTATCAAACACATTTTCAGTTTATTTCCGCTAATTATCGGAATTACATTGCTGCATAAAATATCTAAATAATAGACATGAACAGTATTATATATCATATCATGTACAAAACGAGGAATGACATCATGAATCGCGCATATGTTTCATGAATGTTGGTTGCATTTTTATTTTTTTATTTCTCATAAAAGGAATGTTACGCCTGAAGTGATTCACTTTCCTTTAAATTAACTCACATAAAAACAACTTTTAATTTCAGTGTAAAATATTATGGATTAAGTACGTCCAATGGGGAGTAGATTTAGCATTTTTTAGGAGCTAATATTTTTTTTATTATTTATTAATTTTATTACTAGAGCAGCAATAAAGCAAATGATATTTACGTACATTATATCATTAGAAAATGCTGCATTTTCGTAATTTGGCAATTATCGTAGATCTAGACCAGTGACAGAGCACCTCTTTGAAAAGTGGGTCACAAAGTCAGTGACGGCACTTGGAAAGGGAGGGAGGGCGTGTTAAAAAGAATACCAATAATGTGGAAATCCCGAAAATTTGTAACAGAAAAACTTGACGGTTGACCCCTTTGTTTGATTCTCACTTTTAAAATCCTCTAAAAAGGTTTACATTTCCTTTTTGTTTTACAAGTGAAGAGCAAAAAATAAAGGCGGTCCAAAAATGAATATCAATGGAGTGATACGATTCAAAATCAGTTGCTACCGTCCACTTGGAAACATTTTTTTTTTTATAAATTCGACTTTTGGTATTTATATAATTTTTTAATATTTTCGATTATCTGTTCTCTTTTATGATATCACTTCATATAAGTAATAAGTTTATGCAAATAGGTCATTTAAATAGCCTCCGTGGGTCAGTGTCTAACCCACGAAGGGTAATAAGTTCGCCACCACTGATCTAGACTACTCGTATACGGGGTGGATCAAAAAGTGGCTCGCCCCTGGACCATTTTTATTTTGCAATGTCAACTAAACATGAGTAGTGGTTAGTAAAAAAAAAAATGTATTTAAGGTCAATATGAAAGAGGGAGTGGCTAAGACGCTGGAAGAAACGAGAAACACATCACATACAATTTGTTCATAAACAAATCTTAAAAATCTAAAAATTGAATTTTTTCACATTCAACTGTCAAAAACAGAAAACAAGTTGCTAGTAGATGCAAAAAATCAGGTTGAACCCAAATATGTAAAATATACAGGGTGCTTCATTTATCTTCTAAAAACTGGCGCCATCATATTGTCCTTAAATAAAGTTTTTGGTCTACTAAGCACTCCTCAAATTTAGGTGACAGATCTTGCAAAATAAAAGTGATACACGCGAAGAGCCAGTTTCCTGTTTCACCCGGTATAGTGAATATTATTGTACTACTTTTATAAATAATTTCCAAACCATCATTAATTCAACCGGGACACGGTCATGAGATTTTGCAAAGTAATAATTAATTAATTTCTAGGGGTTTGTTGGTTAGTAAACTGCCCAAGGTCTGACAAGGAATAATTAAAAGTTGTGAAAAATTGTTCCAACTATGATAGGTAACATTATATGTTTCTTGTGACAAGTAAATTAAGTTTAGGATATTTATTCAGGTAGGTATTTAGCAAAAACAAATAAATTAATGGATATATTATTAACGAAATTATACAAATATGATCTGATGCAGTTTCTGTTTTCTTCGTCACGGTATGCAAAGGAAATAACTTCCTTATTTAAAAGGACATGCCCAAAATAACATTTTAGCATTTTCTGACATGACTTGAAAATATTACATCATTTTTTTAGTTAGGTATTGATTGCTGCTGTTAAACCTTTGAGAGAAATGTAACTTTCGCGATTCCGTTTCGCAAGATGCACTTGCATTTTTGTGACGACACTTTGTATACATCAAAATTGTTAGAGCAAAATAAGAGTAAAAGTTAAAGAAATAGTGTAGCTGCTGTGTAAGCATAAATAAACCATTAGATGGACCACTTTCTAGCAAAATGTATAGACATGTTGTTGGAATGTGGCGCGGTTACCCGCAGTATTCAGGCCTTTCGACCCATTGTGCTAATTGCGAGGTATTAGAAGAGACCCGTGCTATGCGCATAGGTCAACACAAGTTCTAGTGGAAGCTCTCTAATGTCCTGGAGCAGGGGAAACGATGCACCCAGATGTTTGTGTCTCTTGACCATGAGTCAGGCACAGCGACAGAGGATGTGAATGGAGTCCTCGTCATCGTGTCCGCAAAACCTGCACCTTCTAGTGTCACTAAGGGTCATAGTATTAAGGTGCTTGTTGAGAGGTCCGTGACCTGTTAACAGTCCTGTGACAATCTTTATGCTGTTACGACTTAGCGCAAGTATTGATCGAGTTGCGTTCAACCAAGGTTCTTCAATTAAGAGACTGACTTGTCGCAGCCCTGTCCCGTTCGATCATTCTTCCTCTGAACTCTTCCTGATCCAGTTTTCAATAGACCTTGTTACATAACTAGGCGGAAGCCCGAGCACTGGTTCGGGCCAGTCAACAGACATACAGATATTCAAATTCTCCTCCAAATAATAAATTGAAATAAATCCATTAATCCAATGGAACCATTTGTAACAGTTAATATCAACTGAAGTGTTATCGATGAGATCTCATTATCCTTTCAAATAAAGGATATTCCTTAACAGTGAATAATGGCCTGCCGATTTAAAGGAACATCAAATAAATTGCCAAGTCAAATTAGTAATGGTGTTTTCATTAGTAATGGTCATGTTCGCGTGTTGTACTTCTTTTTCTGCATATTTCAAGGAGTACAAGAAAATCTATTTCCACGAGACATTATATTATTTGGGATACTCATTGCGGAGAACAATTACGCAACTAGCCATACAATTGATTTTTGGAGTTTTTAAAATTCACTGGTATGTACAGAGCACGTATAACTACTACCACTACTACCAAAGAAAATAACTACGTATCTACTATTTTCATATTTTTAATCAACACGTTCTAATATGGATCCTATAATTCCTATGACTTCATAAAATAAGTTACCACAACGACCTGTTATCTACTTCATATATTCTTAATATATATTCATATGTATTATTCAAGACTTCATTTTTCCTAAAATGTACAGCAGCTTTTATTTAAAAAAACTAAAAGAAGAGGGACGTTAGGATAATAATCTATATATGCAAATTTCTGAGCAAATTTCTGTATTAAAGTAGATTTTTTAGCAAAACCCATCTGATTTTGAATGTCACATTTTAAAAACATTGCATGCTAATGCTCAAGTTTATATCTCGAGAATACAATAGGTACCTAAAGCTACGTTTTGAGTTTGAATTGCAAGAACAATGTGTAATTTGATTCGATTTTTCTTTGTAAATCCGATTTGTATGTCAAACTCGCCTAGGTTTCATACCCATCCTCTAATAATATTAAAAACAGATTTAAATCATTTTTATTATGTTGAACCCAGTTATCAGAGCACGATGTTTAATTTTAGGTCGCATTAAGTTCCATCCTTCAGAGTCATCAGTGTCAGATCGTGTCATCATATACTTTCGCCTGGAACCCAGCAACAAAACATCACTAATTAAATTAATAAATGTAGTTCACATGTTTTTTGCTCGTTATTGCAAAGCGTATCGCAAGAACTGTGGAACATCTGTACCCGATGGTTGCAATTAGGTTAATTTCAAAAACAAGAACTTGTCTGGCACTAAATTCGTGTAATAATGTAGTCTAGAAGGAGCATAATTGTAACAGAAATTTCGCGTAATGAAGGCCGGGGAAGGGAGCACTTTAATGAACAACTTTGTCAGCCCACAGAAGTATTACTCGCAAATAGTTTGCATTCCATTTTAATGAAAAATTACTCTGAAATTCTTCGTTAAGTTCTTCAGCAAACAGTGCCTTGCTTTTTTTACGTATTCTTCGATATTTTCATAAGCCTCTTATTTATGGGCTAATTTGTAACTTCTCCGAAAAAAGCTAACCGTATCATTTTTATAAACAAACGCCAAACATCCTCCTGATACAGGTAGTCTCAGATAAACAGATATAGGTACCATGTGTCCCAAATTCGGTGCTCACCATTGGGATCTCTGAAACTATAAGAGATAGAAAGTCGACTAAATGGGGAATGTTTCAGACATTTTAATGTTGATCCTGAAAAAACAAAAAATTTGGTAATTTCTTTTTGCGGTTGTAGCGGAGCAAAAATTGATCGGAGAAGTTCTAGGTTTACATTATTAAGACACAATTTAGAAAATAAAACTAAAGGGCGTCCTGGGCGCACTCGCGAAATAATAATATGTCCCCTCCCCTCCACACAAGTCTCAGACTTTCCGGCTAATCCTTGTGATTCGAATGAGGGGGGATAATATTCGAATATAATTCGAATATTATTATTATATATTATTATTATTATTATTATTATTGTGTTATATATTGGTAATATTGGATTTATAAGGATTTATCGCAGAACCGACCTGCGGCCGTCTATTTTCCTATTTACCTTTAATCCTGGCGCCATTATTTGCTATTTATGATCAGTGATCAGTTTTTTAGCATTATTTCGATAGATCGGCTAGAAAATATATTTGCATTTGTTTATTAGTTTTCCCTAAAAAAAAGTCTTAACACCGTTGAACACCGTTCAAAACGTATTATTTTCTAGTGCCTATAACTGCTGTCAGCAAAGCGGCTTTTTGGAAAAAAGGCCAAAAGCGCTTTGGAGAATTATAAATAATATTTATATTGAAAAAGTCCCTTCTAAATGTTTATTTTATAAGAGGATTTAGTTATACACATATTCTTTTTATATGTAAATTCAGCCATTCAAGAAATCAAATCATTTCCGAATAAAATTATGAGATGAGCGCGTTTGTTTGCGTTATATTAACATCTATACAGGGTGATTGATCGAAACCGTCCATTAACAGTATTGGGAATTCTGTTCATAATATTTTTCTGAAAATTTCAGCATCTAGGTAATGAATCATGCTCTTTTCAATGAAAATATTTTCAAGATGGCGGCACTTCCGGAAGTACCGGATATTGATATCAACTTTCTTATTTCAAATGGAATGGTATAGTTTTTTTTGCATTTTTGAATTCCGGATGTAATTTTAGGGGGACTTTGTGTAGCATTCCCTATACCTAACTTAAACTGTTTTTGAAATATTGACGGGTGAATATTGACATTTTTGCAACTTTGACACCCTGTAAAATCTAAACGGTTTGAGATCAAGCAAAACGGTTTGCACATTCCTATCTTAACTTCTTATAAGCTATCGTTTGATACTAATTTCAAATGTATCCAGGAATTAAAAATTTTCAAAATTTTCAGAAAATTAAAAATTTTTGGATAATTCTGAAATTAGTACCAAACGATAGCTTATGAAAAGTTAAGATAGGAATGTGCAAACCGTTTTGCTTGATCTCAAACCGTTTAGATTTTACAGGGTGTCAAAGTTGCAAAAATGTCAATATTCACCCGTCAATATTTCAAAAACAGTTTAAGTTAGGTATAGGGAATGCTACACAAAGTCCCCCTAAAATTACATCCGGAATTCAAAAATGCAAAAAAAACTATACCATTCCATTTGAAATAAGAAAGTTGATATCAATATCCGGTACTTCCGGAAGTGCCGCCATCTTGAAAATATTTTCATTGAAAAGAGCATGATTCATTACCTAGATGCTGAAATTTTCAGAAAAATATTATGAACAGAATTCCCAATACTGTTAATGGACGGTTTCGATCAATCACCCTGTATATGGAATGCCTGATATAAATTAATGTAAATGTTATCTTAGTACAAAAACTTGGTTTATATGTATGCGATGTGCGTATCACATTCAATTCGGAAATTTAAATTTACAAGTTGGGGTACGTTTGGCTCTAAGTCAATTAATGGCTATTTACGAACGAAATGAAAACAAATGATGTAATTAATTATACTGCCGATAATAATTACTATAGAAAATCGAATTTATCATTTATTTCTATTTCTACATTTTGTGTAACTCCATTTTTACATGACATTAACCACACAAAAACATATTTTTGAAAATAATCTGCCCGATGATTCTGTAATGATAATGAAACACATGTATAATTAAACAGACCTCATATTAAGGTATTTAGAGCTTGTCCTTTCAACCATATTATATTTCTTAAGAGTCCATTTACTAGGTCGAAATAAGCCCTAAATCGGCGTTCGTCTCATGTCTAATTATAAAAAAACTATAAAAGATATAGCGACTTTTAGTAAAAAAGTATTGAAAGATAAGACTTTAATCTAAGTCCCTATAGTAGTAATTTTTGGTATTTCTTTTTATTTTTAAAATTCCAGGCAAACAATCTTGTACTAAAATAGCGTATTTTCAAAAATTATTTTCTCTAAAATACATGTATTAAACAAAAATTTGCTACTATAGGGATCTAGTTTATCTTTTGATCTTTCCGGTGATATATAATTTATAACACTAAAAAGAAATTTTGTTGCAATTATAAGACAAATCCGGTACCCTTGCAATGAGGGCTAACTTTATTTCCATGTGCCTTTTTACTTCGACTTTACGTGCACCTCCGAAATCTTAATAATTCAATAGTTGTTATATATAAGTCTCCACCCATCGGCCACCCATCCTCTCAATCCGCCTGTCAAATCTACAGAGAATGGACCCTTAACAGTAAGTCTTCGATTGATCCAGAACCTTACTCCAATGGTGGACGGAAACTGATCAAAAAGTTGCTAGAAAAAGGCAAACCTCATAGTTCTTCCGAGTGAATACCAGGAGTGCGTTCGGATGAAGTTGTTTTACCCCTTAATAACCATATATGTAATAACCTTATTACATATATGGTTGTGAATAAACATTATTATTTGCTGAACCCAGAAGATTACATAGTCGAGGCTTTAGCCAAGGCTGTGTAAACTCGGCGAAACACATTAAGAGCTCTATACTCATACTATTTTTTCTTCAAGCATCAACATTAAAACTGTATAACTCCACATATTTTTGCTTGTATAAAAAGCGTTTAATTTCAAATTGACAGTTTTGAGAAATCATTGCTTCATGACTTTTTTTTATCCGTTGTTATGGTTACACTTTTACATTTTTGTACTAGTATAAAAATGTGTATATTTCTTTGCTAGTAAAACAATAGGCCTTTTCTGTAGTACTTCTTACATAAAATAATATAAGTATTATATGCCTGAAGAAAAAATCGATTATTGGTAATACAAGAGTGCGTTCGGATGAAGTTGTTTTACCCCTGAATCATTCACCCGGGTGAATGACGTCACAGAAATGTTACTCATAAAATACGAACGATTGTGGTAAGTATAATATGGCGGCAAACTTTAAATTCAAGCAAATGCAATCCAGGTTATGTGTAGTTTACTTCGAGTGATTTTTGAGTAGGTACAATAAGATTTTATCTGTTTTATCGTCAATGGATCAAAACCGTATTCATATTTACCAGGCTGTTGTTTCAACATGCACTATTTATATGAATAACTTTATGATGGAAGACAGTAGTTCAAGTGAAGATGATGATGAATAGGTACAATTTTATTTCGATCACGGCCTCATTTGGACAGATTACGGAACTGTTTGTTAGTGGAGTATGAAGTGTCTTCAAGAGTAAAACAATTTTTGTTGAAGTTACAATTGCAAATTGCAGTGCAAATGAATTTCAAAGCAATTTTCGTATGAAAAGAGCAACTTCTCTGTCCTTGTAGTGATGTTTATTATAACACACAAATACACAAAATATCTAATTATACAAAATCTCTGACAATGTTAATAACTGATAAAATGTCAAAATTCAATTTACTCACATCTGCGCATGTCGTGTGATTATCGTCCCAGTTTTAACAAGGGCGAAAAGTTGTTGTCCTAACGATTCTCCTCAAATAACCGAACGGCACGCTCGTACAAAACGCCTGTTAAAACCGAACGACTTTTGGGCGAAAAGTTTCATCTGGACGTCGCCCGGGCGTTATATCCGAACGGCCCCCTGTAGATATAAAAGTAAGAGTAACAGATTAAAAAAGATAGAAGTAGGTAATATGTTATTACATATTTTAGATATTCAAATACACTATGTTGAGCATATTAACAGTGTATTGTAGGCAAAGTTCAATGGTACCACCAATAGAAGAAAGTCTTTGTAGACCCTGTCGATATATTGAAAAGACAGCCGATTTATAATTGTGAAACTCTGACAAGGCCAAGGTTACTTACTACTCGTAGTTCTGATTAAAATGCGTAATTGCAGTAACTATGAATATTAGTAAACAATTGACTACTCCTTTGAGGACAAGTAAATATTTTTTACTGTTTGAGCTCGATCTGCTCGATTAAGCTATGTTGGTTGTATTTATTGGGACGTGTGCCAAACAGAGGAAAATTATTATGTCAAAGATCTGTCTGTCATTTGGTGTTAAGATTTGGTTATGAGTAATGATAATACTGATTCAGATCTCTTCAGATTCAGATTCAGATTGTACTGACATGTTTGACAACTATAAAATTATTAATGAATAATTAATCACAATCAGCAGATCACAGATTTTGAGGTTATGTAGCCCATAATAACTTGTGAAAAGGCGTTGCATTTCAGGCCGCCAAATTCAAATAATTAACAAAAAGGTTCAATTTGAGAGAGTTTTCGAAAATTTTCCAAATTGGCCTAGCATCCATTTTCCGATCCTAGGGAGATCCCGGAGTCGGGGCACATTGCCCGTGAGTAGTTTTCGGCATCTCCTATAAATAAATATAAGTTGGCCTCGCATTCTTTCATTCAAATATTTTTTTATTGTTTCATATTTATCTAATTTTAAAGGATGAGATTTTTATCGTCAGTACGGCAAAATTCCACAATTATTTAGAATGTTGTGAAGATAATGTCATTCAGAAGATAACATAAGCATAAAAAACTTTAGAGAACACCCAGGGTAAGTATATCTACATACAATTAAGAATGATGAAATAGCCCCCAATCGAGTCAATTAGGTTTCATACCTTGTTACAAGATTGTTCAATAACATTGTTGTTTAAAATTCCATATTTCCAGGTCCCGGTTCCCTGTTGTACTTTCATATTCTCCATATTTAATAAGTTTCTACCCAAATGCGGTGACGCCGAGGTTGAAACCGGAGATAATAAATAGGCAGATTCAAATTGAATTTTATATGTCGTATCATAATCATATTCAAAATAAGAACAGAATCGACTTGAATACACCTATGCCCCTAATTTTTTTAAATAGTTAATATACAAACTGCATGCTAGTATAATAGGGAAGCCACTGGGCAAAAAGTATTATTCTGGGAACACATGTATAATGACTTTATATTACAAGAAGTTTTACCAGAAAGGTTTCGCAGAAAATGGGTCCAAATCTATTAACAACTAAAGCAGTAACTGTGGCAGTTCATTATTTAAACCCGTAAAGACCAAAAGCCTTGTTTATTAGTGTTTATTCGTTTTTCTCTTCCGTCGAATTTCCTTCCTTCGTATTAACAGAGGTCATTTATTTTCTTTAGAATTGAAAAATGAACTTAACAACACGTTAACTTCAATGGCAATTAAAAAATTCTGAATATTGTTCTGCTTTCGGTGAGCTAAAGCCACAGAAAATTGAAGGATTTTAGATTCAACAGTTATTCAAGGGAGATCTTGTCTACCAATTCTATTATATAAGCTGTAACTTTAGAACATACCTATCGCGATGTTTAATGTTGATATACAAGAAACCACCGCAAATTCGTCATAGAGAAGGGTTAATTTATTATCACGTGATGTTTTCCCAAATATCTTGAAATTTTTATATTGTATATCCATGTGATTTATATTTTTTATATTATAGTTTTGCTCTAGTGTACTTTGTGCGGATTCTTTAATATTATCATCTATGTAGGTATAAGTATATGTTATGTTTTAAATTAATTTATTATTACCTATGATTTAAAGAAAACATTTTAACCTAGTCGATCCTGAATCGTTATCGAATAAAAACTTAATACAAATGTAAAGTGGGTGTATAATATCAAGTCTTAATAATAAATATGTACTCATCATATCTCATGCTTTATCTCAGCTATTTATAGTGTTGCAAAAACCCGACTCACCTTATAAAGTAACAATTCTTTGTCATATAAAAAAAAAATATCTTTGCCCACAAACAATGATCTCACTATGAAGGATTTAACGAATATATTCATTTGAGTTTCAGTCAAAGGTATCCCTCTCAAACGACACGCCCCTGATTAGAAGGCAATTAATGTGTGCCCCGAATCCTTTAGCGGCATCCGAAGGCCTTACAAAGCAATTTTATGCATTTCAAAGAGCTCTCAAGATAAGTCCGTCCCTTTTTGACACCAGCTTTAACGGAAGCGGCTGGCATTCCGTAATTAACGAAGTTAGTAAATTCGATTTTGTAGTTACGAACTCGCCGGCACTATTCACATTATTCCGTATCATGGAGTAAAAATTACGTGAATAGAATATTGTTTATTCTGGAATAATAATTTTCATTGTCTTCGGTAAAATTAAATAAAATTATTCCATAAAAGTTACGACAAAAAAATACTGTGGCGAAAATATAAGTAATTAAAATTAAATCTTCAGAATTATACTTTCCCAGGAACAAAGTATTATTTATTTGTATAGTAAGGGTCGGGGGTATCTTATTTTGGTGGAGTGGGGGAGGGGGGTACTACAGTTTAGTACGCTCTAAGCTTGAGTTTGCGCGTTGAGTGAGCAAATTATAAAGAGACGCAAGCCTAATGGCACAATGCGTATTCATACAGGTCCCCACGCCATTCTACCCCTGGTACCGCACCGTCCACAAACTGCAACGCTGTACTGAAGCGCCGCCAACGAGAGAAGATAGAAACATGTATTTATAACATGATTTTTAGGGAGCACGAACTGGAGTCAGAAAATACATTATATTTTATATTATAATAAAGTTGAAAGGCGCGCGGTGCAGCAGCTTTCGGAAAATTTGGCTTCAATTTGTTTCGTTTTATTTTTAATGAAGCAGGTATTACATTTATATCATATATCGTGCATTTGTATGCTTAATACCTCAATTACTATTCATTGAAGTAAAACAATAATTAATGATAACTATTATTTTACCGATTTTGTTTAATTTTTGATGTTTGATTACCTATTTTACATTATATGAAAGGAAAGCAATATTATTTTGTTCTGTATTTTACTACCATTTATTTTCTTATGTACCTACCTATTTATTATGTATACCTACCAATAAAAAATAGTTTTGCCAAGCTTATTATTTGCCCAATAAAATAATATTTAATTTTTTTTATATCCAAGGTAGTAGGTAATTAACGAACATATCTAACGTGTAAGTACCTACCTAACAATGAAAATGTAAAAACTAAAGAAATAAAATATTTCCAATTTTTAATACTCATGGAACCCTTACTATTATAACATAGTCTGTAAAATTGGTAGTAAAAAATTAATGTAACTAGGTAGGTACCCAAAATTATAAATTTAAGGGAACAACGTTTATTATTCACAGTGATCCTAGAATTGCATGCGGAAAACGTTCAAATATATGCAGGGTGTTTATTTAAAACAAAAAGGTTGACTTATTAATCTACTTGTCTAGTTGATATAAAAAAAATCTTTATAAAAGTTAATCTAGAACCAACAGAAATGTGAAAATATTTTACTTGGACACTAGAAATAAGAGTGTACACTTACTAGATAACAAATTCACAGAAATCCTATCAGTATATAGGTACATTCTTAAATTACACTCTCGGTGGGTACCTTTTCGTTTTTTAGTAAATTAAAAACTTATACAGGGTGGTTTTGTAGTATTTAACTTTGTAGGTCAGATTATTAATTGTTTTTGTTTGTAAATTTTTTGTCGGCGATTCCATTTGTAATATGCGATCACTTAATTTGGAACCAGAAGAACATTTTGATGAAGGAGACATGGTTAATGCTGATCTTCCGGGAAGATGAGAATAATTATTGAACTCGTTTTGTGAATCCGTATCAGAATCGAAACGTTTTCTTTTGTAGGTTCTCGAGTAGTCACCAAGTGTAAATTCTTGCGCGGGACCAGTAGATGTTGATGGCAAAGAATTATAATCATTATCTGAAATTAAATATTTTTAATTGATATATGTAAAACGTCACTTAAAAAAATATTTACGCCATTCGGCAGAGTATAAAAAGTTGCTAAGAGAAAATGTCTTTTTTATTTCAATAGCTCTTCAGACAAGTCTGAAATTTTACGAAAACGAATTTACCTAATTTCGACTTTTTCCAATATCTCAGAAACCAATCATGTTAACCTTGATTGCTTTAGGCATATGATTGGTAACCAAATTAAGCAACTTTGCCCCAATTTAACTTTCAGTCCCTATCTCTAACGGTTTCCAAGATAACAATGTTATTGCATCCAATTTGAAACACACTGTACAGGGTGTCCCCCTATATTTTGACCAGGGAAAACAATGGAATATATGTTTTATAAAAAATCGCTCGGACACGTCGATTTTGTTTCGTTAGTCGTCACCTTTTGCGTGTATTCAACTTTATACAGGGTGTTTCAAAAATAGGGTACGAAATAAAATTTGAATTTTTTAAATGGAACACCCAGTATATTTTTGCATATTTGGATAGGGCGTTCTCTTACGAATACATTGATATATAGGGTTTGATTGATCTACCTCTGATAGTATGGGTGATATACCTTAAATAGTGTTCCATAAGAGCAATGTGTTAGAGAAAGACTTTGTAACAGCCGTAGCTTATATTCTCTTTCTCTAACACATTGCTCTTATGGAATACTATTTAAGGTATATCACCCATACTATTAGAGGTAGATCAATCAAACCCTATATCAATGTATTCGTAAGAGAACGTCCTATCCAAATATGCAAAAATGTACTGGGTGTTCCATTTAAAAATTTAAAATTTTATTTCGTACACTGTTTTTAAAACACCCTGTATAAAGTCGAATACACGCAAAAGGTGACAAATAACGAAACAAAATCGACGTGTCCGAGCGTTTTTTCGAACACCCCCTCATTTGTTTATTATCGAATTTATTCCATTTGGCTGATACACGGTGTTTCAAAAAGCAAAGAATTGAAACAATGGAACTACTTTCGGTGACATAAGCACTATAAAAAAATGCTGCACATATTTATGAAATTGAAATAGAAAAAACGTCCCTCCATAAAACCATATAACATAGACTTATGACATGACTTTACTTTATTTTTAATTATAAGAATTAAAAGTGAAATCAAAATAAATATCTACAAAAAATATCTAATAATTTAGTACCCATTATAGGCAAATACGTAAGACATTTAGTTTACAATTATTATCCTAAGCCTAATTGACGAAAATATTCTATTTTAGACACCGTTGTCTTTGTAGATACAGATGAAATTCAAAGTGAAACTAAATATTTCAATTATTTTGAATATCCTAGTAGAAACTTAGAAGAAACTTGTAACTAAACAAATGACAATTATCACACTATGCCTTTTGAAGAAAAATAAAAATTGAGGAACGACGGTGAAACGCTTCAAAATTATTATAATTACATTAAAAATTTTACCGTAATTTTTTATATGTTACTAGTGTAAATAGATACTACTTGACACCGTTATAATAATTTTTTTTCCAAAAAACCCGTACACATCTAGTTTTTATGAAAAATATTACGTTATAAACGTTGTACTCCCGCTGCCTAAAATTTTAATTTATTACGTGCCTCATACCTACGAATCTTTGGAAAAAACATAATAATCGAGTAGGTATATAACAAAATCTTATTAATAGTAGTACCACTAGTACCTAACCAATTTCTAGAGAATATTTTAAGACATTAATTAACTGCTAATAATACATAATATATATATTTATCTACCTACCTTTTTCAATAAACTGTTTGGGAATTGCATTTTTAGTTAACAATTTTCTCTTATTGTTTGTTATAATACAGTCCTGAGAAAAATGCACCTCACAAATTAACTTATATTTTAAGTCGGGAATATCCATCAAGGCAATATTTACATTACCGCAATTTTTTTGCCACTCCTGGGCACGTTTACCGTCGGTAATTGGAAATTTAAAAAAACTGATTCCTTTATTTCGCCTTTTATTATTTAAACAGTTTTTATACACACAGTTGTGATTAGCTGTTGTCATGATTACCACAAAATTGTTATAATAGATTATAAAAAAACAACTAGGTAGGTAGACTTTAAATAGAACTACAGATCACGCAAAACCATTTGCCAAGAAAATCGTACACAGACGAGCGCTCGATGTTACGTCTACAACGGTTCGAAGCAAACTGAGAAATCTCGGGCCCAATTCTGCGGCAACGCCATCCCAATCTCGAGCCCAGCATAGTGCACGTTTATTTGTACACGGCTGCGTCTCTTTATAATTTGCTCACTCAACGGTTTGCGTCAATTCTTTGGCTTGGTAAATACGAAACTATATTAGCTGTACTTGAAAAAATTTTAAATAAATTATTGCGACATTTGTATTTTAAAAAACAATAATTTTGGCCTTGTTTTGATACAGTAAGATCTCAACTGATATTAGATCTGAATTTAACATGCTTCACTCGCACATAGGCGTAGTTTAATAACTATTATGTTTCTATATAAAATGATAAACAACAAAATAAATTCCCCTGAAATTATCTCTCTATAACCTTTTAGAATACCTCCTCGACGTACCCGAACAACAACTATATTCAACATTCCAATTCAATTACCATAATTACGTTTGACCCCTACCTATATCATAATATCTAAGTTATTATTGTAGTTTAAAGACTTTGTAGTACTTTTATTGTACCTTTGTATTTCTGATTATTAATCATTTTTATCCATGTAATTTAGGTTTTAAACAAACCTGTATGGATAATAAATAAATCATTCCTCTAAAACTGTTGAAATTAATCCCACAATACTACCTTTAATTATTTTATTACGTATACTAATAAATTACTGTATTATTTGCTCGCTTGCTACGAGCCTAATACAGTGGTAATAATCAAGCTATATGACGATGTAGTTCAAGTTATCATCACCCAAGAGATGTCAAGCATAATCTGATTTTTAATAGAACAGATTGCAAACTAATTAAAAATTAAATTCCCAGTATGTACAATTTTGTGTATAATTTCAAAATATAATATACCTAATGTATGTACTCTCGTTCTCGCTTATATGTAGGTACTATATAAATATATATGGTAATAAAATGTCAGACAACTTGATTTAACGTGGGAGTATTAAGTTAGACCAGTACGTCACAATAAAACTTCTGATATACAACAGATGATGTTTTTATGGCTCACAGCTTTCAACTTTAAACATCAAAAGCCTAGGATAAACAATAATTAGTAGGTATTTCGACTACTATAACCTCGACTCGAACTGTGTATTGTCGTAACCGAATTAATTTAAACTGCCTGCAAGACATCCCACACATTTTCTACGCGATTAAGATCTGACAGTCTTGGTAGTAAGGTAATGATAAGTTGTGATTCCAACACGTTTCAGTTGGATAATTTAATGATGTTGCTACTTATAACGGTACCTAATCTATCACAGTACCTACTCAGATAGATATTAGACAAGGATATGTGTACTACTTTCATTAAAGGGTATATTTACTACAATCTAGACATTGTGATACATATTTTGTGGTATTACTATTTATGATGACAATAACATATTTAATAAACACCCTTGTACGTATATGGAATTAACAAATGTGTGGAAACAATCGCTTGGTCTAGTAGCCCTCGTAACGCTCCCGTTTATTGTAGAGTGCAATTTGTAATTTACTAATATAGCTAACAGCTGTAATAGCATAACTGAAAATGATTTAAGCCGATTTGGAAATAACTGATATCAGTGCTGCTGAACCGAAAATAGATTCCGAGATTGAATCCATCCGGCTGATTGGATCCACTTGACCTAGTAGGAAATTCTTATTTCATATAATTTTATTTTTGCCACTTTGCGATAGCTAAATATTGTTAGTAGTATCTACTAGGAATGCTGTGTATTTTCTGGCTTTGATTTCCCCTACGAATGTTACAGCGCCTGTAAATCTTTTAGACAGGCCTTTACATCTTCGTTTTAAATACCGTTTGGCATTCGAGTAAATGGCATTTCCTGGAACGGTCCGGAAACTGCCTTTGTTTGGTTTTTGCTTTATTAATCAGTTTCCCGACCATCTCGGAATTATGTTAGCTGAAAGTACTGCGGCCCTTTGCTCTGAAAACACCTACAGGCGTGCCAGCCGATTAAATGAAATTTATTATTCATAACATGGTCTGTTATGCCAATGATAAAATATCGGAAAAATAATATACAGTATGAAATATACAAAAGGTATAACTAGAAACTTTAAAACACTGGTATTCATAGTTGTTCGCCAGCGGCTCGCCAAGCGGCGATACGCCGAAATTTTGAATATCTAATAATTGTTTTGAAAAAAACATTGATCTCATTTAGATGTTCCAAGAAATATATAGAAAACACTCTATATACTAGTATTTCGGCTTGTTAGGCCTTTTTCAATAGAGTAAACGTCTATTACTGTACGTCAGTAATAGACGTTTACTCTATTGAAAAAGGCCTAACAAGCCGAAATACTAGTATATAGAGTGTTTTCTATATATTTCTTGAAACATCTAAATGAGATCAATGTTTTTTTCAAAACAATTATTTTCACGATGTTTCATAAAGAACCATCCGCTTCGAGTATCCACTTTATTTTGAATATCTGTTTCAGTGGAGCGCCCGCCGTATGCGTACCACTTCCACGCCAGATATTATCATCCTGAAACATTCTTTCGCCGGGGGGCGGTTTCCGCGATAGTTAATTTTGCGTTTCATAGTCGATCTCCCGCCAAAGAACACATGCGTAGTACTACGATTTCCTATATATTCCTAGTTGGCTATGGGAGAACCGCTGATTGTTCTCCGGGCGGCCAGCAGGCTCGCCAGCGACTCTTCAGCGCTTGACTTACGAAACACACATTTCGGCGATTCGCCAACCCAACATAAAAAACCGGCGGGAGGTTGTCCCGGCGCCGCGCTCGGCGATCGACTATGAATACCAGTGTAAGTGAATTGTACGACGAATATTTTTAGGAATTTTCATGACAATGTCACGGGAAAATCATTTTAATACATAGTACTCTATAAACCTATATGTACTCTAGTACACTTATACTTTTTGCTATTTTTGCACACTTATTGTGCATTTATAAATTATAAATAAACACAATTTTAAATGTATTATGTAAATGTATTTTATGTATATTTATGAATTTTTATTTTTTATTTTATTATAATATACTACTTTAGTCACTCAATTAACTTATATTAAATACCACTAATCTTACAATTAAATAAATCAACATCGCTGAGCAATAAATTACAATTACTATTCGTACAAACATTTCGTACAAACGAGAGTATTTAAGTAAGTTAGTTCGTGGAGTTTATTTAAGTAAAATAAATTTAAATTTAAAGACCCAGTATGTAATGAGGGTACATGAAATTTTACCATTTCTAATATTTTACGGCAGTCAATGATACGAGTATTATGCAGTAATTTGTATAAAAACACACATGAGTGATATTTTTTTTCAGCACTTCAGGTCAGTTACACCAAACATATTAAGTAATTCCTCTTGAGGAAAACCTCTGGGGGGATAAACCCCTAATTCTTTAAAATATAAAAATCTTCAATTTCACCCTTATGTACCTTGGGTCCCTTATCATAACTGGGTTTTCATATAATGGAAGTATATTCTAATTTAGATCTTGCAAATGCATTGTATAATAAAATCAAAGTATTTGCATTAACAAAGCCTTTAGAGTTCCTTAAAAGGAAACCCAGCTGCCTATAACAAGTTGCAGCTATTTCAGGTATGTGGTCAGCGAAGGAAAATTTGGAGTCAAAAGTTATACCTAGTTCCTTCAGTTTGTCAAATCTTTGTAATACCTGGCCATTAAGTATATAGTCTGTTATTATAGGGCAATGTTGTCGGGTAAAAGTTCATTAACTTCACACCATGACAACAAAGAAACTAAATCATTCTGTAGATTAACAATGTCATCTCTGTTCTGAATATGACTGAATATTTTTGAGTCATCTGCATATAGTAGCGACTCATAGCTTAGCTTAGAAGTGATATCATTAATATAAATATTAAATACAAGTGGGCCCGAAACAGAGCCCTGAGGTACACAAGACGTTGCTACTATACTGTTAGATGTAAACCCATGGTAAGATACAAATTAGCATCTATCAAACAGATACGACATTAAAAACTGTATAGCAGAATGTACAAAACCAATGTTAGAAAGTTTTAGTAACAGACCATTGTGGTTAAGACGATCAAAGGCGGCCTTGGAAAAGTCCGTATAGATAATGTCAACTTGTCCATTAGCGTCAAGTACAGAATCATATATTTAAAAAATAACTTATTTACTGCACATCCCATTTTTTATTAATAATTATAAGCAACCTTTAGATTAACTCATTAAATCAAGCTACGTAAATTAACCTTAAGCGGCCCCTTCACGTGCATATCAGACGTGTCTCATTCCTGGAGTTACTCCACGTTCACTCCTGGCGTTACACTCTTGGAGGGAACAGATCAAACTACACGTTCACTTCTTTTGTGGTTAGAACGTCATTTCTTCCTGACAATTCTAAATTCTAGATTGTCTTTAAATTTTTAAGTGAAGGTTAAACGATGTCAAGCTTGAATTCGACTCGAAGCCTTGCAGCGTTTATCTTATTACATGCAATAGAAGAGGAAAATAAAAGAAAAAAAAGCCAAGAAAAGGTATTTAAAACGAAATTAATCTAGCCATATTCATCTATTGGCAGAAATCAATGATAGTCATCCGGAAGATTATAAGAATTATTGTAGAATAGATAGTGACATGTTTGCTGGCTTATTAAATTTAATAAAATTACGTATACAAAAGGAGAATACGGTAATGAGCGAATGTATATACGCGAATAAGCACTGTCTCTGTTCTACTAACTAAATTTATGTTCTACTATCTCTCTCTCGAACTAAATTGAAAACTCGAATTGACCCTTCACGTTCACTTCTCGTTAACTCATGTCGTGACTTCGCGCCAGAAGTTTAGGCAGGTTGGAATGTTCCACTCCGCGCCAGGCGCGAAGCGCTCCAGGCGTTTTTCAACCCTACACGTTCCATTTTGGCGCGGAGCGATGGAATGTCACTTCAAAAGCGACGGAAAACTACACGTGAAGGGGCCGCTTTAGGCTGAAGTCGAATTAAGTAAATTATTAGCCATTTAATCGCTCATCCTCCTACCGCCGATAACTGCAAAGGTTAGGTAAAATTCAAATATATCCATTGATGGCAGCTGGAAACGCTGGAATAAATCTTCCAGATGGACGATGCAGTTTCCTCTACTCTTTGGCGGCACACTCTAATCTCGGCTTTAATTCCACTTTATGGTGTTCACTATTTGCATTAACAAGCCCAAATAAAATATAATCGACAGTGTGTGCGTTGAACTCATGAATATCACAGCACAGACATGCAATTTGCATTGAAGTTAATACTCAGCTAGGCAGTTTCGCAATTACGGTATTGCAGAGAAGAGCGACGAGCAAATAACAGCGGCTCTGAAAGGAGGTATTTACAAGTAGGTACGCATTGTTTTCTGAGACAATAAAAAAAACAAGTGATTGATCCACTGATAAGATCAGAAGCTCCATGGTAGATAAAAATTCAAGAAAATACGCAGAATTAAAAGCTGAATAAGGTGTACTGTAGCAGGAAATATGGTTAATAAAAACAAAATGTTTGATGGATACTGATGATAATCTCTGGACTTCTCCTAACTGAAATAATAAGAAAACTAAGTATGAGAAATTCGTCAAACTGTCATAGGATAAAATATGGAAAGAAAACATTTCCAGAAAAAGATCCAAGACGTGTTTTTTGTAGACGTACTAAAAATGGTGCGATAAAAATCTGACGAGTGGAAGTAGTTGTATTGATGTGGTGTTTTGTATTAAGGGTGCGTTTGCACATCCGACCAAATATTATATAGACAAATTATAGCAACACAGTTTTGTGACCAACAATATTTAAAACAAAATCTTTTTATTTACATTAGTGCCCAAGCATTTGGTCCAATCAAAAAATGCCATTTGAATTTACCGTCTAAATTGTTAGGGATTTTGTGACTGTCACCAATGGGCGTGGTTTACACAGGTAAGTAGCCATGCATAAACGTAGAATCGGCAATCGCGAGAGGGATCGTCAATGATTTTACAATTGTTTTTTAATAGTAAATATTAAGTACTATTATAAATAGTGTAGTAAATATTATACACATATGTGTATAAATTGTTGTTCTTGAATATGTAAATCTTAAACTTTGTATTTACTAAAATAAAATATTCTAATTTGTACTTTTAGTTTTATAATTATTATTTTCGCTCCTTTAAACATAGCCGCCCATGCCGTTGGGCACTGTGACAGGAAATTTCATGAAATTGAGGTTGTGTTTTTTGTTATTCTTGGACACGATTATTTTATATACTGACAAATAGGCAATTACTTATCTACAGGGTGTGTCATTAGTGGGTAATTGTTCGATTACTAACAACCGATACATTATATAAAAAAAAATTTATATTAGAGTTTTTTGGCACTAAAAATGCATGTAAATGCATATTTGTGTAAAAATATTTTCAATTACACAGGGTGTTGCAAAAAGTCGGAACAAGGTGCAAGTTGGTTATTTCAAATGCGGCACCCTATATATTATTATATTTTAGAAATCTAGGGACCACTAGGAACATATTTGTATAAAGGTTCCCTATAGCTATCTCTTTTCGTTTTCGAGATATTTAACAGTTAATGGAAAAAAACCTCGTAACACTGCATCGGAAAATAAATAAAATTTCCTCTATGACACAATATGGAAAGGAAAAAATCTAGTGGCAGTTAGCACAAGGGATACCTTAAATATTGTACTTGAAATTATTTGGCCATTTTATACAGGGTGATTTTTATCGTGATTTATATTTCACAATGTTAAATTGCCTAAATCTCATTTTTATTTTAATGGAACACCCTGAATTTAATTACCTTTCAAATGGTATTAGGATGTCCTATACGAAAAGTTGACCGGTTTCAAGATATTCACGATTTTTTGAAAATTTAGGTTCCATAACTAAGAATTACAAATTATAGTCAAGTAAGTTATGAAAACAATTTATTTTGTTGTGGAAATTATTTAACTGTCAAATAAATATTCGATTTTTTTGTAATCTGTACATGGAATAGTGCATCTGTTTATTTGCAAGATGCACTATTCCAAAATGCTCGCAAAAGCATCACGAATTTTGTTCATCATGTTTTCTCGTATGGTTTTCTTAGGTTGATGGTGTGCGAACATTTTAGCAGGGATGCGGTTGCAGCATGACGGTTGCCCTGCACATTACAGCGGTTCAGTAAGGAGATTTTTAAATAGGGAGTACCTACACTAATAGGTGGATAGGAAAGGTGGACCAATCTCACGGTCTCCTCGGTACCCTGACCTTACAAAATTAGATTTTTTTTTATGCCAATATACAAAAGATTTAGTTTATCGCACACCATCATCATACGAAAACCATACGCGAAAACATGATGAACAAAATTCGTGGTACTTTTGAGAGCATTTTGGAATAGTGCATCTTGCATATAAAATGTACAGATTACAGAAAATCGAATATTTATTTGACAGTTAAATAATTTCCACAACAAAATAAATTGTTTTCATAACTTACTTGACTATAATTTGCAATTATCAGTTATGGAAGCTAAATTTTCAAAAAATCGTGAATTTCTCGAAACGGGTCAACTTTTCGTTTAGGACATCCTAATACCATTTGAAAGATAATTAAATTCTACATCTAATGCCATAAAAATATTCAGGGTGTTCCATTTAAAAAAAATGAGATTTAGGCAATTTAACATTGTGAAATATAAATCACGATAAAAATCACCCTGTATAAAATGGCCAAATAATTTCAAGTGCAATATTTAAGGTATCCCTTGTGCTAACCGACACTAGATGTTTTTCCTCTTCACATTGTGTCATAGAGGAAATTTTATTTATTTTCCAATGCAGTGTTATGAGGTTTTTTCCATTAACTGTTAAATATCTCGAAAACGAAAAGAGATAGCTATAGAGAACCTTAATACAAATATGTTCCTAGTGATCCCTAGATTTCAAAAATATAATAATATATAGGGTGTCGCATTTGAAATAACCAACTTGCACCTTGTCCCGACTTTTTGGGACACCCTGTGTAATTGAAAATATTTTTACAATATGCACTTTGATATAATGTACCGCTTGTGAGTAATCGAACAATTACCCACTAATGACACACCCTGTATACATATTTGATCGGAGGTTTGCACTCCCTCGTCGATGAAGCCAGTCAAATATGAATTAAACGTATTCAGTGTGAACTTAGGCAACCGAATGATAGATCTCGCACTGAAAATACAATCGGCCAAACAAATTGTAATATTTTAATCAAAAACCGTACTGGTCGACTGCAATTTAGAGATTTTTATGTTGCACGTCACAAATTTAGTAGCCTTATATGAAAAACTCAATGTGTGCCATTATTAAATTTATAATTGCCAAAGAATAATTAGGCCAGTTTCCAATACGCTTTTTCTGTCCTTAAAAAAGTTATACCCTGTCCGCTACACTAACGCGGTAAACACAAAATGTCCCTAAATAATTTAGTTACTTTTTGACAGCAGTGCCATCTAGCAGTAACTTTCTCTCCAAAGCAAGGAATCTTGGATCGTCGCAAGACGGACGGAAGCGAAAACACTTCTCACCTCCATAATCTCACCATATAATAATAACCAAAGTTTTATTATCTACGTACTTCACTAAAGATATTTCCAATCCTCTTTCATTATTTAATTCACATTTAGATTCAACTTCCGTGTTATACAACCGACAATATAATTAGATCATTTGCATATTTAAAAACGATTCAGGGTCACACGCAACCCAACGTAAACCACCTAATTGAATGTGGGTATTAAATATTGAATTGCAATTAATTATGACAATAAATAAGCTGTTAATAATAATTTTTGGACTTGTGACGGCGTGAGATACCATGTAAGTTGGTGGGAATTTATAACGAAAGTTATGGTTTTGCATCGGAAAAGTCATAGGCTTTTTTGCGAGGACATAATAATCTAACATAATATATTTTGTTCAATGTTCTGGAACACGAATAATGCAATTTCAGAAAAATTCAGTCATATGGAGGGGTATAAAGTAGAGTATAATCGGATATACCTACAATTTACTGGATTTTTTTGTTTATATGCTATGAATTAATAATATATAAAAAATCATGGAATAGCTTAAGGCTCCCGTAGACTGAATGTGGATCATGTCGCGGGGTCCAGCGGGCAGGGGACCAACCGACCGGTGGGCGTGTGCATTTTAAATCACTGAACGCACCGCGCAGACTCCAACAATTTTTATTTACTTGCAATATTGCACAGGGTTGGACTCATTTCTATGTTTTATTACCAAGCTGTCTCCTATTTTATTTGATAAATTGTGTAGGTATTTTAAACAAATTGTAGACAAATTGTGTATTTGTGTGTGCTTAAACTGTGTTATTTCTTATTTGTGAACTGAACTGTGTTACGTTTGATTACTTTAAACAGAATAGTCGGGGGTCCAGGCGTTCAAAATCCCTCAAAATCGGCAAGTAACCGATGACGGCAAGGTAAATGATTTTTGACTTCACCCAGGGATAGAGGGTCCCTAGGGGCATAAGAAATGACTTGTTGGACTTTTGTTGGCTCTTGCACAACTTCTTAAATAGCAAAAAAAGAGCGCGGAGCAGTGTTTAAAAAATAAGTGATTTTGAGCGTTTACACCTTTCTAAAAAAATAACTATTTGAGATATTCATATGATTTTTTATATGTGAATACTTGAGACATGAGCGCTTCTGCCTGTGCTAATAGAATTTGAAAATATTTCGCTGTTTTTTTTTTAACAATGGCTAAAGTCGTAGTTACGAAATTTATGTATCGAAAATTTCCACATGCGGGCAACTATATTAAATTTTCAAAATTTGCACATACTATATGTGAACAAAATGTGGTCTAAGGCTTGAAAAAGTTTTTAGAAAAAAAATCAGTTCCTTATCTTATCTGGTTTTCGAGTTAATCATTTTTAAAGCCGAGCGTTGTTTACACTCGCGTTTGACCCGTGCCATTCAATTTACTACGGTGCGCCCTACCATCCAATCCAATATATGGGAATATTAGGCCAGACTATAAAATTGCGAAATAATTACATTCTTATAGTTTGTGACTATTGTTATTATATATTAGTTTATCAGTGTTTTATCTATTAGTGTATTGTTATTTATTTTAATTGAAAGTCACCTTTAACAGGAATTACAACGTGTCGACTTGTCGGATATCGCATTACTGCCGTATTTTAGCCAGTGATGGGTTTTTAGCCACTAATTATATATTTAGCCAATGCTAATTATATAATTAGCATTTAGCCGGCTAAAAATATTATAATTAGCCGTTAGCAGAATATACAGTTTTTTAATTTTTCACACATCAGAATAACTTTTTCGCAATTACCAATAAAATATCTATTTATTCTTACCTACCATTTTAGGTAGGTAAGCATAATAAGGTATTATTAGGTCATCATATTATAAGTCATAGATAAGAAGAAATTAAATCTAGAGATAGCGATTATTTTGTATTTTATTTTAAAATACCGTAATCTTCATCATTTAATTAAGTGCAAAAAAATAAAAATAATCGTACAAATTAAAAAATAAAAATATGAAACAAACTAAATTAAATTAAAAAATTAATAAAAGTTCCAATATATCTCCCCCTATGAGGCCATTTTTTCCACTGGCACTATAATATTTAGCCTGCTAATTTTGAAAGGATTTTCAGCCGACGGATAATTATCGATAATTAGCCGGTTAATTATAAATGGATAATTATCCGGCACATCACTGATTTAGCCCTTAAAACAATTGTTAGGAAAAGCTGTATACATGTGCAAGCAACAGAACACATTTAGGCACATATAAGCACATTTTTTATCACATTTTACTTTGTAATTGCACTTTTTTATTTTTTTATGATCCGGCAATGGTTTTTTTGACATCATTTTTGGGATTATTTTATGATTAATATCCACACAAATCCAAAGTTTTTGGTTAAATTGAGAACCGGATCAGTAGACTATTTGTAGACTAAACATTTGCTATACAACGTGCGTTTTACATGGAGAAAAAAAGTACCTCCAGTAAGAGGTAGAGAACGTAAGTCACCCCGAGTAATTGAAAATAAATGTTAAGCATCCACCTCCAGCATGTTGTGACGTTAAAACAATTGAGTATAATGTGTGGTACCTGAAATCCGCAGCTATCATATCAGTGACACGATCTTCAAAACCCTGAATTTTCTTCAGTAACTGAAAACTTGAATTTCTTTGGTTTTAGCATAAATAGCTTTCTGCTTTTCTTGGGTGGAAATCAAGAAAACCTCACGTTTTCTTGTTTTATCTCTATCTTTAAGGCATATAAATCATACTTTTTTAAAATCCAGTAGCTGACTGTTACTACGACTTGATTTTTGTTCTTTAGGGAAATTTTTATCGCCGGATTTCGCATCAATTAATGCAAGACTTTTTTTGTGAGTATATTCAGACCAACACTTCCGATGATACAGTAGTCTTTTATTAATAAAATTGTTGTGAATAATATTTTCTAATAGTCTATAAGCATTGTCTTTTCTAATAAAAGTAGCATTTTTAAAGTTGCAAGTCCCCGTTCGCTAAGTTCATTTAAAGATTGAGAAGATACTTTTAGCATATGATACATTTCTTTTAGATCTAAAGCCTCAGCCTTTTTTTTCATTAACTTCCTTTCAATTTATAAACAACGTGCTGAAATTCACAAATTTCAACACAACACATATATTATTCGCAACAATTTTATTAATAAAAGACTATTGTATAACCGGAAGTGTTGGTCTGAATATACTCACAAAAAGAGTCTTGCACTAATTGATGCAAAATCCGGCGATAAAAGTTTCCCTAATGAACAAAAATCAAGTCGTAGTAACAGTCAGCTACTGGATTTTAAAAAAGTATGTTTTCTATGCCTTAAAGATAGAGATAAAATAGGAAAACGTGAGGTTTTCTTGATTTCCACCTAAGAAAAGCAGAATGCCATTTATGCTAAAACCAAAGAAATTCAAGATTTTCAGTTACTGAAGAAAATTCAGGGTTTTGAAGATCGTCCCACTGATATGATAGCTGCGGATTTCAGGTACCACACATTATGCTTAATTTTTTTAACGTCACAACATGCTGGAGATGGATGCTTAATATTTATTTTCAATTACTCGGGGTGATTTACGGTCTCTACCTCTTACTGGAGATACTTTTTTACTCCATGTAAAACGCACGTTATATATCAAATGTTAGTCTACAAACAGTCTACTGATCCGGTTCTCAATTTACCCAAAAACTTTGGATATGTGTGGACATTAATCATCAAATAATCCCAAAAATGATATCAAAAAAACCATTGCCGGATCTTAAAAAAATAAAAAAGTGCAATTGCAAAGTAAAATGTGATAAAAAATGTGTATACAGCTTTTCCTAACAATTGTTTTAAGGGGTAAAATACGGCAGTAATGCGATATCCAACAAGCCGACACGTTGTAATTTTTGTTAAAGATAACTTTCAATTAAAATAAATAACAATACACTAATAGATAAAACACTGATAAACTAATATATAATAACAATAGTCACAAACTATAAGAATGTAATTATTTCGCAATTTTATAGTCTGTCCTAATATTCCGATATATTGGATTGGATGGTAGGGCGCACCACAGTAAATTGAATGGCACGGGTCAGACGCGAGTGTAAACAACGCTCGGCTTTAAAAATGATTAACTCGAAAACTAGATAAGATAAGGAACTGATTTTTTTTCTAAAAACTTTTTCAAGCCTTAGACCACATTTTGTTCACATATAGTATGTGCAAATTTTGAAAATTTAATATAGTTGCCCGCATGTTGAAATTTTCGATACATAAATTTCGTAACTACGACTTTAGCCATTGTTAAAAAAAAACAGCGAAATATTTTCAAATTCTATTAGCACAGGCAGAAGCGCTCATGTCTCAAGTATTCACATATAAAAAATCATATGAATATCTCAAATAGTTATTTTTTTAGAAAGGTGTAAATGTTCAAAATCACTTATTTTTTAAACACTGCCCCGCGCTCTTTTTTTTGCTATTTAAGAAGTTGTGCAAGAGCCAACAAAAGTCCAACAAGTCATTTCTTATGCCCCTAGGGACCCTCTATCCCTGGGTGAAGTCAAAAATCATTTAGCTTGCCGTCATGGGTTACTTGGCGATTTTGAGGGATTTTGAACGCCTGGACCCCCGACTATAAGCAATAATAATTGAAAGTTTTTGTCTCAATATATTCTTTCATCAGAATTACGAAAATTGTAAAACATCAAATACCAAATATATAAATAAAAGGGCCCACAAAAAGTTTAAGTACGTGCAGTATGTAAAACACGCCTTCACACAATATGCAGTCTCGATTCGCTTGAGGGCGCCACAAATCGAGGACCGATTTTTCGAGAAATTCGCCTTGTAAGCGTTCAGTAGAAAGATTGTCAAAATGTTGTTTGTGGTTTTATTCATATTTTGTAAACGTGCAAGGAAAGAAAAATAATGAGTAGATGATTCTATGGAGTTAAATTTTCGACTACGGCTCCGGTAATCTTTGAGCAACTTGCTGATTTTCGTACATATGTAGTGTATAATAAAAAAAAACAACGTAAAAAACAAAAAAAACTAATTCCATAGAAGCATCGATTTATATTTTATCTACCAAACCATAAAATTTTGTTTCTTAATTTTCATAAATAACGGCGTGAGAATTTTTCTGCTTAATCACTTTTTCCGCTTTGAATCGAGGAGGTAGTCTGGCCCCTTAACAGTTACTTACGTTAAATAGATATTCCTATACTTAAAATGTTTTTGACAAGTGGACGTACAAGCAGTAAGATAATAAAAAAAAACTTAATATTATAACATATCATTGAAATCTAAATGTCCGCCTGTAGATCCGTATCAGTGGCGTAGTAGAATAATGAGAAAATAATAAAATGTTTCAGCTCAGCTGACAGATCCAGGGCTACTAAGTATTCACTCGACAACGTAATACGTTTCAACGTCTATATTTGCTGGATTTTGTCATTATTTTGTTACTACGCCACTGGTACGGACGTACAAAATGATTTGATTATGTGGGACGGTTTAAGCACATCTCAAGTGATAGTTCCATAACTAAATACTCACTGGACGACGTAAACTACATTTTTCCCGGACTTTTTATTTTTTTAATTATTCAGTAACTACGCCACTATTATTACGGACGTACAAATGATTTGACCGCGTGGGACGGCTTAAGCACATCTGGACTGACAGCCTCGTGGCTAAATAGTTACTCGACAAAACGTAAATTATAATTTTCCTGGTCTTTTTATTATTTTTTTATTATTCACTTATTATTCAGAAAAATCTACGAGACGCGATATCAACTTCACGCTGACTGTGAATTTAGAGTTACAGATAAATCTTGGGCATATGTCAGCGTGTGTTAATGTTTGTATATTTAATGTTTTTACTGTTTTTTGATAAGAGCACCCTGTCCAGCTTTGTCCTTTACATTAGAGTCCACAGCCTTGACAGAGGCTCCTCCATGTAGGTAGCTGTTGGCTCTTGGTCTTCTTTCCACAAGTGTTTGAAATCTCAGTCTTGTCAGCTCCTCGCACTGGCACAGTACGTGTACTGACATTTCCTCTTCTTCTTGACAGAACCTGCAAGTTGCTTCTTCTGACAATCCCATAAGATTCATGTGCCTATTTAGCCCACAGTGTCCTGCCAGTAGAGCCACTATTATTCGGATGTCCTTTTTATTCTGGCCTAACAAATCTGTGAATTTAGGCATCCGTTCTTTAATGAATAGCTTTTGCCTGTCTCAGTTGTGGCAGATTCCTTCACCATTCTCGAATTTGTTTCTCGTCCATTCTTCCATGGATGTTTTAATGCATGGCTTCGCTATGCCGCAGAAGGGTTCTGGTCCTATGAGGTCTTTTGATGCGCCTTCTCGGGCTAGTGCATCTGCCTCATTACCCTTATGCCCCACGACCCGAGGTACCCAAGCTAGGATTATGAAAGCATTCTATATTTTTTATAATTTCTATGGGTCTAGCTCGAGACGTTTCTCTACTATATTAGAAAGCCTTCCGTAATGTACCTTTGTTTACGTGTCGAAATGAATACACAGTACTTCGAAGTTGATAGGAAGTAAAATATAACATAAATGAATATTATATATTTTGTGTTTTAAAATAAAAATTATTTTCAACAAATAAAAACAAACCAAAGTACATATTACTAATATTTAAGTAAACAAGATATAGTAATAATGTCTAAATAAATCAAAATCTATGGGATTTTCCACAAAAATTTTCCATTAATAATCTCTAGTTTGAAAATTTAAATGTTGATTCTCTAAAACGGCGCTATGTTAAGAGTTTCAAAGAAAAAATAATATAAGAAAACCGTGTGCAGAGTATTACCATAGAGTAGCTAAATCATTATTTATGGTATTCTCTATAATATCTTATCCTCGACCCTATCCTATAGCATACCATATATACAATAGCTGTGATTTTTTATTTTTCTCATCTTTGTATCAGTGCAAAATAATTTTTTCTACAACCGAACGCAAAATACAAATTTGCGCTTCCAAAAGAAACTACAAAGTGGCACTTTTCAGCTCGGCGAGCGACAAAGTAACCAACATGCTCGCTTCTCTGAAAAGTGCTACTTTGTGCTTCCTTTTAGAAACGCAAATTTGTACTTTGCGCTTGGTTGCACAAAAAATCATGTCTGTAATTCGAGCGCAAAGTGAATAGTGATAGCCGCGCTCCCCTGTCAATGTAGCGGCAATGTATCACCATAGACTAACTGTTAGTCTATGGTATCACTTTGCGCTCTTAATATACACAAATAGCTATTGTTTCCCAAGGAACGAAAATTCAGGATACTATACAATATACATTGCCAATTACTCACAGCGCCTTTCAAAGTTCGGCAAGATGATTGCCTACGCAATTAATTGGCCTGTAAATTTTTAAATCAAAATTTAATTAAGGATTTATTAAACAGCGTTTGCGAAACGGTTGTAAATTCTCGTTGAATTACACTAATCTGGGAAGGGAACTTGGTAATGGACACATTATTAGCCAATAAATATTTCCCGAGTAAGTATAGAATTAGATATGTAGTGCCATATTGTTTTGTTTTAATGTAAGACGAATAATTATCGTACCAAGAGAATTTTGCGCGGACTAGTATTATTTTAATGGGCCGTTAGACGGCTTTCCGACAAGACAGTAAAAAATACGAATTAAATGTATTCAAAGTGAACGAAACATAGATGTCGCATGGGAAATACCTTAGACCAGGAAAAAGAGGGGATTCGTAATTGGAAACTTGAGTCGTACAGTTTTTTATGCCGAATTTGCTATTCAATTGGTGGCAAACAATGGAGTTTACATCGTAAATTTTTTTTGCGATTTTAGTATGTATAGGAATAAAACTGCGTTTTTATGAGACTGACGTAATGGTAAATTGTTGTGCCTTTAAGTGTACAAATAGGAGCGAAAAGAAATTAGAGGGAATACAATTAAGTTGGTGGCAATTTGCCTCGCGATCATGGCAGTGATTATACGAGGCTCCTCTCTTTCCTTGTCTACGGAAAATACCATCACCCATAGAATGGGTAACATCTTTACCAAAAATAGTACGGCAGTATTGGACGGCCGCAATTTAGATATTTAGTTGGTGATTTAGATTTAGTGTACGATAGTTCTAAGTAATCAGAACCGAACTTTCGCATGTTAGATAACCATCAGATTAATGTCTAGACTATCTGAAACTGTTGGCGTAAATAGTTACCTATTAAAATTTGAAATTACGTAAAATTACTAGTGTTTACTTTAATACTTTATTTTGCAAAGTGTATTTGCAAACTAGAGGTTTTTTACTAATCCAAAGTTAAGACATAATTAATCATATACACAAGTATAACCTATATATCCTGTTAACATAAATAAAAAAGTTGTGTGAAAAAGTATGAAACAGTGTTTCTATCTAAATCTACAAGGAATTTACCCCGTAATGGTTATACAAATACATTCATGCTATTCTACCACTGGACAGAACAGCTGCCTATGATGGATATTGCGCTATTCGCAAATGCGATAATGTAGATTCCTCAATGTACAGGGTGGCGCAGATGGATCGGGTGGTTTTAAAATACTTGTCAAACTGTCAATTTTAAAGGTATTGGATTGAAATAAAGTGCAAAACGTGTAGTCACAATGGAAGTTTATTAACAAAAAATTAGTAGTTAGTTTTTAAAAATTACATCCATCAAATGCCCTCCTTCTCGAGCGACGCATTCTTGGAGTCGGTCCTTAACGTTCCGCATTGCCCGCTCAAGCACATCACCAGGAATTAATGTGATTTCGTTGTGAATTGCTGCCTTCAACTCCTGAATGGTCCGGGGATTGTTCATGTACACCCTTGCTTTTAAATAGCCCCATAAGAAGAAGTCACATACCGTGAGGTCCGGGAAATCAAACGGCCAGGGAACAGAGCGCGTACAGCTTGCATTGATATCCTAGCGACCTCACGGTATGTGACTTCTTCTTAAGGGGCTATTTAAAAGCAAGGGTGTACATGAACAATCCCCGGACCATTCAGGAGTTGAAGGCAGCAATTCACAACGAAATCACATTAATTCCTGGTGATGTGCTTAAGCGGGCAATGCGGAACGTTACGGACCGACTCCAAGAATGCGTCGCTCGAGAAGGAGGGCACTTGATGGATGTAATTTTTAAAAACTAACTTTATTAATTTTTTGTTAATAAACTTCCATTGTAACTACACGTTTTGCACTTTATTTCAATCCAATACCTTTAAAATTGACAGTTTGACAAGTATTTTAAAACCACCCGATCCATCTGCGCCACCCTGTAGAATAAGCCATAAAATGACAACCAAAAGCAATTTAATTTTAAAGTAAAACGCGTAAAAAATTCATCAAATGATATAATAATTACAGCTTCACTCAACCGAATTATCCGAATTATGCAGGTATCTGAGCAGTTGCTGGTTTTTTGTATTGTTTTACAATTTGGGTTTAAATTATTTTCAGAATCACTTGCTTCATTTAACGCACACTAAGAAAATTTGCCGTTGACAAATTTAGTAGGTAGTATTATATTTTACAGTAGGTTTCACTGACTCATCTGACTCATTATTTAATTTTCAAGTACCAAAATATAATTAAGCCCTGTCCTGTACAGTAACGCAAATAAGTATGCGCATAAACTCGCGAAAAAAATCGTTCATAGATAGCGCTACGATAATTCACATGTTTTGGCGGGAGTCTGTAAGCCGTGCATTTTGCATAAGAGTTGAATATACTTAGAATTATTTAAAATTGTCAATGTACTTTAAAATTCCGCGTGTTCAGATCGAATTACGACATTTTTACATATGCCTGTTAGACAAAGGCCAATTAAAGAAATCAGTATCCACTATACCTTAGTAAACTCTTATTAAGTCTATTGTAAAATCATTATCCACAAAATGTTGACTACATTCAGGGAGTAATGTTTTTTAGTCTTTCCAATTTTTAAAGCATTTTTCCACCTCAAACATAGTTCCTTATCCTTAGGAAATAAGTGAAGGGAAATACTTTCTCAACGTAATTATTACATTGAGGCACTGAGACCTTCTACCGTTGGATTGTAATTTCGACAATCTGATATAAATGAAGTTAGGTATATATTTTTCACTGATAATGGTTAATTTGTGAAAAAGTAGGCGAAACTATTAACTAGACGTCATCTAAGATTTTAATTTCATGCTCGCTATTTAAATTTCACAATTATGCTCAGATGGAAAACACCCTTCGCTTTTTCGCGAATACCCCCTACTTCTTCTTCTTGATTACCGGTTTAATAGTGCATTTAGTCAATAGAAAATAATTAGTTATTTTTTGAGAGCTATAATGCCGAATCTTATATGGTATTTAATTGAGTTTTTTGTATTGTTCTGAAAAAATGAGATGAATTTTTTCCATTTTATGTAATCTAAATGATTTACTATGAGTGGGTAGAGTAGTGAGTAGTGGATATCGTAAATTTTCAGTTATAATATCACAAGAGCATAGAAAATAATCGATTATACTTCCGAGTCACGAGATGTATTTTGCGAAACATCACGAGAGCGCAGCTCGAGTGGTGTTTTAAGGAAATACGTCGAGTGAAGAGGTCAGTATAACGATTATTTTAGTTTGATCGAGTTGGTATTCGTTACGATTATACATATAACAAATAAACAAATATTATTTTTTTATGCATTAATTATTAAAATTAAAAGTACAATTATTATGTTTACACTGTACCTTCTTTATATTCTGTGCCGTCTGCACGTTTCATGTTAAACGCCCAATCTTTTAGGATATCTGCTAATTGTTCATTTGTAATATCAACATAAAGTTTGTAATTTCGATCTTCACAAATCTCCGTAAACTGTTCCCAAACATACTTTGCGTTTTTGTATCTTTGCGTTCTAGTATCAAATTTTCACCGTCAGAACTACAACCGAAGCGTTGTATATTGAATAATTAACGAACACTACACTAAACTTGATTGTTAATTATTTTGACAAACGTCAAAAAATCGTCGTCTCTATGAAAATATGCACATTTTGACAGGAGGCGAAACACCAAAACGGTTATACAACGTCGTCAAGGGTATATTCACTTATCAATACGCGGTAACTATGCAAAATTCACGGATTTTATTGGCTTATTTTAACATGAGTTATATAATCATTGTAATTTGTAAAAGTGTGTGAAAATAATGTAGTGGGTAGTGACTAAATTAGTATAGGATTCTGAAATAGTATATTATACTATAAGGGACAGAAATGCGTTATTTTGGCAGAGGTGCAATTTGAAGCCCGAGGGCGAAGCCAGAGGGCTACAATGCACCGAGGACAAAATAGCATTTCTCCCGAATGGTATATACTATTTTTTCCACGGTCTCATTGACTTAAAAACACATATTTTGTTATTATGAAGTAAGTAGCACCAGAATTATTGTATTCGGATTTGAGTATTTATTTAGTAGTCGTTGACATGTTGAGTTATTGTCATAACTACAAAATAAACAAACAAAAAGAATTGTCAAATTAAGATGTTAGTTTGGTTTAGTTTACAGTTTGTTTAGTGCACAATGAATAATTGTGAGTCGGAAGAGATTGTGGAGGCTGCAAATATTGCAATAAGCAATTTGTTACCTACGAAGTCAATATCTTTATACGATATAGCTTACAATCGGTTCAAAACGTGGTGCGCCGAGAAAAATATTCAAGTATACAGCGAGAATGTTTTGTTGGCATACTTCAGTGAAAATGCAAAGAATTACAAGTCTTCCACATTATGGGCGCAATATTCTATGGTTAAATCATGCTTGATAATTTACGACAACATAGATATAAGCAAATTCCCCAAACTGATCGCATTTTTGAAAAAATCGGTGACGGATATCAAGCGAAAAAATCGAAAATATTGACAAAGGGTGAAATCGACCGTTTTCTATCAACTGCAGATGACAAAGAATTCTTAATGATTAATTTAAGATTACTTTTGTTGTTAGGTATTTCAATTATTTAGTATTTTGATTTTTTATAGGTTGTATTAATTCTGGGGATTGCCGGAGCTTGTCGAACTGATGAACTAGTCAATTTAACTGTAGATGATATTGAGGATGTAGGCTCATCCTTGATTGCAAAAATTCCAAACACTAAGACAAAGATTCCACGAACCTTTGTGGTTACCGATGTGGGAAATATGCTTGAATTGTATCGAAAATACCTGTCCCTTCGTTCTCCCCACGTCAAGCATAAGCGCCTTTTTTTGTACTACAAAGCAGGAAAATGTAGTTCGCAGCCATTTGGCAAGAATACCATCGGAAAAATTCCTAGTGTAGTAGCTTCGTATTTAAAATTACCTGATGCTGCATGTTATACTGGTCACTGCTTACGAAGATCTTCAGCGACATTACTGGCAGATGCTGGTGTGGATATCACGACAATAAAGCGTCATGCTGGTTGGAAATCAACGACAGTCGCTGAGGGTTATGTCGAGAACTCCATTGAAAATAAGACCAAAATTGCTAATCACGTTTTAGTAGGTACCACCACTAGCGCAATCACAAAAACTTTAAATGTAAGCGAAAGTAATATTCCTTCTAATATTAATTTTGAAAATTGTACAAATGTTACATTTAATTTAAATGTCAATAAATAATTTCAATGTTACCTCTTTTTTGCATGAAAAACGTTCTCCATAATGTAAACTCCCTTGGGAGCATTATACTCCCTTGGGAATAATCGACTACTTCTGTTTCAATTTTGATGTCATAGAAACTGATTTCTACTCCAGACCGTGGAAAAAATATTATTCGACAACTACCACATTCAGGTACGTATTTTACTAAGAATGCCTAAACCGAGGCCTACACCAATTACGGTCTTATCGTTTTGCAATTAAAAACAATACATAACACCGCCTTAAACGAAAGTTATACCAAAGAATAATTAGTTTATTGTCTTTGGTTATACCATGTTATACCCACTTAAATTTAACTAAAATATGCTCCTCCCTAAAATAGTTTGAAGATGACGTCACAGTTGAGAATATAGAGGACCAGTTAAACAAAGGGGTTAAAAAATGTTGGGTTTTATTAATTTTTAATAAAACATTTTAGCTGGATAAAAGAGACTATGATTGTACTACAGCGACAATTTATCTTGGTCTTATTGTAGGGCAGCTAATTCGTCTACATATAATTAAGTTTGTAAGCACTTGTAATAAATAGGTTGGTAAAGTCTTATTTATGTTTATTTATAACCCTTTTGAAGGAAGACGTATTGTATCTTCGTCTATAAAACAATATTCTCAAACGAAATTTTCCGCCCTTAGCAAAATGAAATTTCCAGGAATCTATGATACGGCCAATAATAAAACGGTCGAAAAGTTACATTCACATCAATGACATTTATTCCAAAAGAAAAATAGGTACCAGGTAAAATACATCAAATATCAAGTTATTGATGTGCCCCATTTATATTATATTGTAACAGATATTGAACCAGTGACATTGGAAAGGAACTTCAAAGCTCTGTTATATAAAATATTTGACATGCCTGTTGATGCACCCGCCCTCATTCTAATCACAATTATTACACAATGGCATTGATATAAGTCTGAGACGTGTGTGTATAAGGAGGCGGTATATTAGTATTTTGTATCTTGAAAGGGGTTGGAACCTTTGGTCTGAAGATAACACTGACGTAGTTTTCCACATAACACGAAAACAGTATACTGCACTCGACGCGCGTTTCGCCAACTAAGTTGGCATCATCTGCAGATGATTAGACCTCTTTTTGAAACTCATCAAACTCATCAGTTTCAATACTTAACCTTCAGATGATGCTAACTTGGTTGACGAAACTGTACAACACTAACAGTGAAACTAAAACAGTATAGTGTTTTGGAATTATGTGGAAAACTACGTCATTATTAGTATTTTGTAGGTCGCACTTTGGTTAAAAAGTTCACGATGGCTACGCTTTGGTTGGTAAACCCTAACCGCCATTTGTTATTATAGGAAACCTGGTAAACTTCATAAGAGTAATGTGAGTTAGCGTTAGCGACTGTATTGGAAACCAAAATCAGCCAAAGAGAATTTGCCTGCCAACTTTGGGCATTTCCACATTTGGTATCCACAAGGTAGATCTCGTTTGTCCAACGATAAATTTTAAAAGGGTATGGCATGGCCAATGTGCAGCTAATATATACCAACATTGAGAATATGGACGCCCAAGAATACGATACGGTGGTTCTAAGTGCTTCTGTACTTCTTCCTTCTTCACAACTGTTACGACTGAGCACAACTAAATAAATAAGTATAGATATGTGCGGACTGTTCAAATATTCTGGGCGTGCAAAGGCCCCACAATCCGTTTGCCATGTCGTCTGGATGCGGCTTTATTTTGAGTCGCAATTTAACTAAAAATTGTTGGATCCGCGTGGAAATATGTGGACTGATTTGCAAGGTTAAATACTTTCTTTGCCGGATTTTACGTAGTTTGAATAAAAAGTTTTGCCATTAAAAAGATACGCAGCTTTATAGCTAGGGGCTCTTCAGAACGCTATTCTCATTTTGATTATAGCAAGTAAAAAAATATCAATATACTAAGACGGAATATACTTTTTTTAAGAGCATTTATTCAGGTAAGTAGTTAGGTATATTCATAACAAAAAAAATTACATCTTTTTTTGTAAATTGTTGAAAAGTTAACCCAAAAAAAAAAGTTAACTGTTTTCTCCAATGAGTTTAAATCCAATGAGGGTTTAAAACTTTGGACAGAACTCTAGAATGAAACGAACGAAACGAATACCGTTTTAACAGTTTCATCAATCAATAACTGAAAAAGTAATGTTATTGATAATGCATTTTTAGTATTTATGTTCACAATGCCTATTTACAGATTGTGAACATCAATTTAAAAAACAAAATGCGAATATAAAAGACGTGGGAAAAACTGTGCCTAAAAACTTTTGCATGGGTAGTAAACAGCGACTTCGGAAAATCATATCAATAATATAGCCTTAGATTGTTTTAAAAAATCGTGTCATTTTGATTTAATGCCTCATCATAAAAAGATAGGCGTTTAGTTGAATACTTTTGATTTTATGACTACTCGTAAACATCTGCACGGAACTCGGACACCATAAATATAAATTTATAGTTAATAAACCTAAAAGAGATAGTATTTCACATCACTCGATCTGTAACATGACTGCCTTCAATGCAAATGATGACGTAAGCATGAATAATAATTATAAATTATAACTGCAGGATTTTCAAAAGGATTGAAGATTTTATCATAGTGGCGGAATGAATGAAAATAATTATTTAGAACAATCATAGTAGCAAGTAACACGTTATCAAATAGGTAAAATAACTCACATCTGCACACTCTCGAAGCCTGGAAACGTCTATCTCCGTTCATTCCTAATTACACCGGCTTGTTCGCTTGATTTTCGAGGGACTACCGTTTACTAGCCAATCAGCACCTTCCAGCGCGTTATTTCAAAAAGTATTGAGAACTCGGCAACCAAAAAATTGAGAACTCGGCAACCAAAAATTAGGTTGGGTGTTTTACGGGGTGCATAATAGTCAACCTCATGGAACGACTTAAAAAGTACGTTACAGTAATTATTATGTTCTGAACCGAAATATGATCTGGACCATGTAGAGTATGGCCAGAGAACACCCACCTATGTTCTCTGGTATGGCGTTGTCTAGATTATCAAATTACATATACCTTCACCCCTAATTCTAAGAGATCTTATTTGTTAGTAAGGTAAGTTAATCATCTAATAAGGTTATCATGGTTTAACCAGAGAACTCCTATCACAGAGAAGCGAAATAAACAATAATTGCTGGGCCCAGTTTTGTGAACGCATGCGCCAACTAGGTTGTGTTGCTATCCTTTGTCACACCACTACGGTGCCGAGTTGTTCTTTGTCATTGACCAAACGCGTCGTATTTCGCCGTAGTCCGGTACTTTCGCATGTTGTTAGTGGATGCATTAGTACAGTTCTTTGTGTGTGTTATTTGGTCTGTGTACACCAGTACAGTTCTTTTACGAATAATGTCAGGCTACTATTGTGATTTTCGTGGGTGTTTGAGCAAAACTGGAGAGGGAATCAGTTTGTTTAGATTTATGGAAAGTTACAGTCAGTCCCAGAAGAATTCATTAACTTTATATATCAGTTAGAAATAATATTTAAAAATCGATTTGAAGAAATTTCTTTGTCACGATCGGTTTCCAAAACTTTATTTGCTATAATGAACAATGTAAGTTTTATGCATCCTTGCGCACAATTCCCCAAAGAATATTTGGTAAAACTATTTCCCAGAATGAAATTTTTTTATTCTGTTAAATATACTAACAGAGATATACACTCCCAAAAAAAGGACAAGGCCGCAAAAAGGAAACTAAAAATTTTATCACATTTATAAATAAAAACGGTTTTATATTTTAATGCCGTTTTATTTTCAAAATATTTAAGTAAAATTTATTATAAATACCTTTGTAAATTGGTTTAATAGAACGTAAATAATGTAATTCAGGTAAGTGATTTCGCCGAGTTTAAAAAATTACAGGTATAAATATTTTGCTCAGTGTAGAATAATTTGTAGGAACTATCAACTTTTCTCTCAGTGTATTTGGTTGCTTATCTTTCAATGTTACTATCGCTGAGGAGTATCAAATTACAAAGGAGCCGACGAAGCCTTCGCTTCTCTGTGGTGGGAGTTTTCTGGTTTAACTAGCAACCTCAAAATCGATCTGTCACTACTTCGACTAAAATCGAATAAATTTAATTTAAATCTTTAGTTTGTCCATGTCTCTAAACTGTTTTGGAACTACAAATTGGATAAATGAATCATACGATACTTTTAGACGTTTCGATTTAATTAGTCGGAAAGATATAAGACTCAACCGAACGACGGTAAAGTTTCAACTATACTAATTTCTTTAATCATTTAGCGACTTACTACGACATATCTTGTTTAACAAACAAAGTTTCATGATGGAATGTTAGTCATGCTAATGCACCAGCGCTTTATCCAGACAAATTAGAACTTATTTGGGCTGAATATAAAAATTAAGACGATTAAAAATAATCAGCTTAATACGAAGAGGTCAAGAGGCGGCTGGATTGATGTGAACGTTATTAAAGATGATTGAACTAGATGATATCGGATAATGATTGTAAGACGGTTAAAAGTATGGCGTGAAGTATATTATGACCTTAATATTAAAACTAATGAGAACCACTTCCCTGATTTGAAAAAATAAATAACCTTACAGGCAATATAAACAAATCCTCTCCACCAACATGTTGAAAAGAGAGAGAGAGAATCCAAAAACTCTTTCTTTATTATGTCTTTACCAATTTTAAAGTTATTATTTCTTATGTTTATAGTTTTATGTTTTTCTTATTTTTAATATTATTTTATACAATCGGCTATACGCATGATTTTTTCATTAAATGTAATTTTGTACACACAATAACAGAAAGTATGGATCTGTTGTCCAAAAAAATTTGTAAAATATGATTATTTCAAATTGCCACAACAATATTGCAATATTGTTTAGTATCCTAGTGCCGATCGTTGCCAAACGGAAAGTCACCAAAAATATCGATAACTTTACTCTGGTATTGGTAAAGATTTATAAACGTAGCAAATTGTAGCATTTCTGTATGATAATTGGAAAATTAAAAAAATGTTTTGAAATGTTTAAAAAAACATATTACTTATTACTGGCATTTCTGTTGGTATTATTATCAACAAGCACGGTAGTGCTTCGCGCCAAGTTCTCTCCATATATGTATGTATAAAACTTATATTGAACCTTGCCATAAGCAGCAATGAGTGGATTTCATGACAATCAAAGTGAATAAAAAGATATATTATAAAAGATATGTCGAAAAATCTGACAACAGAGTAGAGGAGTGTCACTTTAAAATTTAAGTTATGAATAAATTAATTATTCTTTTGTTAACTGCCTTAAGTGACAGCATAGTTTAAATATTTAATTTAACTAGTGACAGGTTTTCCAAAATGGTTGATCCCACAGATTCCCAGAAAATGAAAAAAGGCTTCTGTAGGGCGTTGCCAGTTCCATCTGTACTTTAGCTAAATCTAACGAATTCCAAATTCATTCAAATAACTGTCTGATAACATAATTATTTGCTTATATTTTGACACACTTCTGATAATATAAAAATATTAAAAAATAAACCCCCGCGTCAAGAAGATCAGCCAAAAATTAGGTTTTGAAAACTTTTACTTAACCAAAAATCAGTGTCAATGTTTTGATAATGGAAATAGAATTTTCCTTGGAACTTTCTTAACAAAAACCAAATATTTATGTTTATGTTTAAAAAATATTTATCTGCTTTTTTTAGCAACAGAACTTTATTTCTGATTAGGCAAAAATGTTCCAAAAAACCATTCCCTAACTGATCTTATTGGCACAGGAGTATATCTTCTAATATCTAATCTAGATGATGCCGCAAATAAATAATTGTATACAATATACCTACCACGTGACCCATGAAAATATTTTTGTTTATTTTATATAAAGCATTTTGCTGAAATTAATGCGAAAATTCAAAGTATTTTTGCAAAAATAAATATTATATCATTTATTAATTTATTTTAAATTCCCATGTCTTGTTGCTCACCTGCACTTGGAATATAGTGATGGTGTCGTCGAGCATCTGTACCCGTATGGCGAGCATCTTGCCGCCCTTCTTAGGGGTGGCGGGCGGCGTCCTGTTCCCACCGCCGTCTACGCCAGCCGGCGTCGACAACGAATGATGCATGCCTTGGGCAGAGGCGCCCGTGCTCCCCGCACCGCTCGTCGACAGCTGCCCCGTCGAGCCCCGGTTGCTGCTGCTGGAATCCATGGACCACCACAACGGCTTATTGGCACGTGTTTTTTTCTATCGTTTGGCGAAATCCTGGAACAATACGAATTGATCTTGTCAAAAAATAAAACAAATACGTCCAGTCACTGAACCAGTAGGGGATAAAGTTCCTGCCCAGGAGGTAGGCTATTATTAATGTAATTTTATGAACACTGAACAGAATTTCATATCAACTAAATAATACGTATCTACATCGCTTTCAAAATCTATAATATAGTCACAGCCCTCTCGTCAACCGAAATCTAGTAACGCTACTGATATCGAAAATTAGTATTGGCGATTCAAATTACCGATGAGGGCGCTGCAAATTGTAAACAAATATGGAGGAAGACGAGTAAAAATTTTGCATTTCATATCACATCATCTAGCAATTTAGCAATTTTAGCATTCATCTCCCATAAATATAGTGACTTCATGTGCTAGTTAGGGTGAAATAAAGATAAAAAGAGTGGCAAAAGCAGGAATACTTCATTGTTAATTATATGAATTTTTTGGGTTGAAACAGGTACCCTAGTTTTTGTTTACTTACATTTTGGACTAAAATAAGTGTGATAAACTGTATGGTGATACCATAGACTAACTGGTGATACCATATTAGTGCTTGTTTTTTGTTAAATATTGTTTAAATTAAAATATATTCTGCTTTTATAAGACTAATAATAATAATAGAAAAGTATAGACAAACTGCAACAAAGTGGTTATGTTGTGTAAATAAACGTGTTCCATGTTATTAAATTGTTACGCCTTTTGGAGAAATGAATGAGAAATAGTTTCTTAGTTTTTTAATAGTATACAGTTTTTAAATTTAGTATACTTCCGAATGCTTCAATTTATTAACCCTTTCTTCATAACTTTACTAACCTGACGTCCTCTAAGAGGGAATATGCCCTCGCGCCCCCAAAAAATTGATTACAATTTAAAATCACTGCCATCAGCATCTTTGTCAAAAGATTATTTTATAACTCCTTTTTTGGACTAATTTAATACACTTTATGGTTCTTTCAATAAATTTGGAGTAAAACTTTCATAATGAACTCCTTCGAACCAAACTAATTGGTTTATATTTTTATACCAAAGAATAAAAATATATCATAAAATGAAAACACTTAACTAAAATTTGTGCAGTTTTTAGGTTAGAAAACAGGCAACTGCTAAAATTTTGCCTATGAGTGTTCCGTTCACGTATGAAATGTTCATTTTGCGAAAGGTTGCCCTGTATGTGCATAGACGTATTCTACGTAAGATAACGAAATATCCCAATTTATGCTTATAAGGCGGTAGTTTTCTTTCTGTTCCAGCCTCGCAGACATTTTATTACCCACATCTCCCTAGCACATTGCACACCATGGAATGTACGCATTGTCCATTTAATAATTCACTAGGCAGGCCCGTCTCTCGAACAACTGTACGCAGAGAGACATAACAATGACGGTATAATGAGACATCCCCATATTTTATGCAAGGCGACAAGGAAATGAAAATTGTAGGAAATTTATTATTCGGCTGCGACAACAGTTTGTCTCTTGGGCGTCTGAACGAAGGGGATAAGGTTGTAGCTGCTCCCCAAAGTTAAGGAACTAAGTATATACAAAATATACCCGTACTTTGCTCATTTTCTATCTTGGAAAGAACTGTATATCTTCTATCTATAGCTACATGTTTGTATAAAATAAATATTTATGTGTTATGTAAGATATGAAAATAATCAAATAAAAAAAATAAACTCATTTTTATTTATTCTACCTACAAAAAATATGAAACAATCAACCACTATCCGAAAATGTTATATAAGTGTTTTATTTATTACATTATTTTTAGTTTGTTTTTCCAGAAAAAGTGTATTGTTTTGGTACAACAAAAAAAAATATTATACTTACACAATAACGGGTTTTGTCAAGGTCAATTATTTTTTTTCTAGGGATTTTGTCGAGTTGATTCCAAACTTGGGTTTGCTCCTCCACCCCTTTATTCCGACGCCCATGGTTTATCTACAATTTTATAGCTACTTGCTGCTTCATCGACATTGGTATATGTCGGACATTGAGAAGGCGGCGAACTTTGAAAAAAATTTAAAGAAAGTCGTATTTCGTTTTATTCATTTTTTATGCTTCTCCAAACGAGATATATTCCTTGAAGACTGTCTCAATTCCATTATGCTGATAAGGAAAATAATAATCGGTGAAAAATAACTTCAATTTTCCAACCTCCAAGAGCTGGGTAATTTCGAGGGTAATTCTCTCCCGGAACACTCCCAGGAAAATATTTTCATTCTTATCTATCTAAATAAATTGTCAATATACAATAGATAACCTAACTTATTTAAACCAATTTTAATCATCTTGATTTTATGTAAGTAATCTAATAAAATAAAATGGCATCTTAATCGTCTAAAAAAATTATTATCATATGGAATAACAATAATGAATTATTGTTATTCCATATACAGGGGGTGCCTTCCACCTGTGGCATCAAACACAGGCTAGTAATCACGAGACCAGTCACAAACCTGATCGAATGGGCAATGAACTGGTTATATAAAAAAAGGGCAGTGCTGCTATCCAGAAGGGAGCGCACGTGCTGTTACAGAAATTACCATGGGCTACGTAATAGGAATCTTTCTCGTCTCTTGACGCCCTCGCAATCTCGCAAACTTCTTGAGCATGATGCATGCTGATGATAAGTATTTTTGTTTGCCGGTTGATTGGATAATAATGGTACGCTTATTTAAAAAATTTACCGACGTTTATAATGGGGTTTTATCTTTTTATTCTCACATTGTCCACATATATCATTTGGGAAGGTCCATAGTCGAATGGTTACAGCACGGTTACAGAGGCGAAGATTTAATCGTCCATAGCATTTGACGACCGTTCGGATTTCGCCGCCGAGCAATTACTTCTATATTAATCCGGTGCGCATAAAACTGTTAGCGTTATTAATATCCAACCAGTAATGTAACCACACAAGTGACTGATAACCTACTACTTCAATAAGATTTTCCAGTTTTCCCTTACTACTAAATGGTAGCTGAAGTAATAACATCGTAAGTCGCTCCTGGGTGCATCCGTGGGCAAGAAATAATAATAATATACCGTCCCCTCTTCCACACAAGTCTATGACTTTCGGGCTTATTATTACGATGAAAATGAGGGATAGAAATATGTATTATTATTATTTTTATTATTCGTCTTTTTGTGCATTTTGCACTTCTCAGTTCGTCGCTGGTTTGTTCTATGTTGATGGATTAATACCAAGTCTAACGAGAAATTATTTTTGATTTAGAAACGATCTTACTTGCATTTACTGTATTTCACTCGGCTTTTCATGAGTAGGTATGCACCTCAGATTAACCATGTAAAAGATAAGTAACAGCAATACCCAAAGCATTAATATGCCTGTCCATATAATAAACAACAATTTACGAAAGGGGGGAGTGTTTATTTAACTGTTTGTAAACAGCTACCAGTGGCGGCCAGTATTTCTCAAAATAAGAGGGTTTATTAATGTTTTTAAAGGTGTTTCTAACAACGTAAAGTACCTATTGTCTGACGATTTAAAAAAAAAACACCTAACATCTATAAAAACTAATGTAGGTATATAACAATACGCAATACATACTTTACTTTATTTAGCTATTTTCCTACAATTCAGAAAAAACTAATAAAAAAGTAAGAAAATAAACCTCTGCACCGAAG